>CM018036.1:10974327-12316827 GCA_008638375.1 Nyssa sinensis | reverse complement strand
TGGTAACTCCTGTTTATTGTGCAATATATTCATCCAGCAGGACAGATTATCCGTCTAATTCTATCAATTGTTGCATCACTGTTGCACTTTCAAGTTGTATTCTACATATGCTACAGATCAATTGTTGTGATACATGTTCCTCTATGCTTGTTTTATTTTATTTTTGGGTCTTTGTTCCAGTGGAAAAAGCATGTTGTATTTCCACTTTTGTTTATTTTTTGCCTTGGGGTTTGTTCGGGACTTAATTAGGGTATTGCAGTTGATTGGACTTCTTTTTTGTATTTATGTATAAATTTTTTTTATTGAAATAGACTGGGTAGTAAAAGTCCATTCACACTAACAACAAAATCACAATGTAAGGCTATCCAAATAGAAGGCCCAATTTTGAGCATGGTTTTAAATTGCATTATTGGACTACATAACAATTACAGTTGTGGTGTCCCGATGTCGGGTGTATCGGTCAAGGTGTAATGAGAATCGTATTTTGATGCCACTTTTTTTTGTAATAAAATCACTAGCATACTTCTAAACAGTCATTGATACGCATTTTTGATTTTGACATATTTTAATGTTTTTAATTATTTATAGTCAAAATTATGACACCTATAAAGATATTATGTATTGGACTTTATATCAATGTTAAATTAAAGTTAGTAAAAATTACAATCTATTGTGAAGAATATTGCACTTAATAATAAGTAATAATTAGAAATGCAACTTCAAGCAACTTTGGCAAAAGTAGAAATAAAACAAAGCATTTACTTAATAAAAAAAAAAGAAATAAAACAAATCATTGGACAATGGGCACACTATAGGCTTAAAGATAAACAAACAAATAACTTTATCATCAAATTTTTAAAAATAGAAAAATTGTAAAAGTAACAAAATATTAAATGTGTGTGTGTGTGTGTGAATGTTTTATTTGACAATGAAAACACTGTAGGCTTAAAGATAAAAAAACAAATACCTTTAGCAAATTTTTTTTTAAATAATAATAGAAAAAATGTAAAAGTAACAAAATATTATATATATGTATTATTTTACTATTGCCCGAGAAAGGCATAAACATTTACAAAACAAGGGACTGGCTTACAAAAATCTACAAAAGCAGTGGTATACATAACACTCGCTTGCTTCACCCAAAAATACATTAATTTCAAAAAATAATATTTCAATCATATGATATTTCTCTCCTGCCTTTCAAACAATCTTTTATTTTTTCTCTTTCCATAGAAACCACAATGAACCAATATGTGTTATTTTTAAAATCTCTTTGGCTTCTTTCGTCACTCGGCAGCATCTCCAGCTCAACAACAACTTCCTTATGGTTGCTGGGATTACCCAGTTCCACCCAAAAAGCAATTTCAGCATATTGCAGAACTCCTGAGCCATGTCACAGTGAAGAAATAAATGATCTGCTGACTCCTCTTTCCTCTTGCACATACCACACCAATTAGCAATCTGAATTCCTCTCTTCTTCAAGTTATCCCCTGTTAAAATCCCATTCCATACTGCTGTTCAAGTGAAGAATGCAGCTTTTGTTGGAGCCTTCGTTTTCCAGACTTGCTTCCCTGGATATTCCACTTCCTTTGTTTTACTTAAAGCTCTATAAAAAGATTTCACTGAGAACTGATTTGGAGCCTTCTTTTCCCAGAGGATTCTGTCCTCCTTCCCACTCTCCACCTTGCAGCTTGCTAATGATTGTAAAAGCTCTCCAACCTCTTCACATTCCCAGTCTCTAAAATTCCTTCTGAACCTAGGACTCCATACCAGTTCTCCACCCTCCCAAGAAATGTAATCCCCTACCATCCCTTCTTTGTTTGAAGCAATGTTATACAGGTGGGGAAATCTCTCTTTGAACGGCATTTTGCCACACCACAAATCGTTCCAAAATCTCACCCTAGTTCCTTCACCAACTTCGAACCTTGTACATTGTGCAAATTCTTCAACTCCCTCCCTTGATTTCCAAACCCAACATCCATATGGTTCGACCACCTCCCTTGATACCCAACCACCCTTTTCCTCCCCATATTTAATTGCAATCACCTCTTTCCATAAAGCTTCCCTTTCCTCCGAAAACCTCCACAACCATTTCCCCATGAGCGCTTTATTGAAAGTTTTAAAATCTTTAATACCTAATCCTCCTGTACTTATCGGATACTTTGTTTTTTCCCATTTGACAAGACGCAATTTCTTCTCTCCCTCTTTCCATCCCATAAGAATTCCCGTTGGATTTTATCTAATCGTTTCGCCACCGAAGATGGAATTGGAAAAAAATGACATATACTATATTGGAAGGTTTTCTAAAGTGCTTTTAATGAGAGTCACCTTGCCCCCCTTTTGATAGATATTGAGTCTTCCAATCGGCTAACTTTCTCTGGAATCTTTCCACTACCACATCCCACACTGCCACTGATTTTGTCGCTGCCCCCCAAAGGTAACCCCAAGTATATAGAACGAAAAGATCCCACTACACAACCCAATGATCTAGCCAACTCCTCTGCCCCTGGAACTTCTCCCACAGGAATCAGTTCATTCTTAGTCAAATTTACTTTTAGCCCAGACCTGAAACAGCTTCAAAACATAAAAGAACAAAGCTCATATAATAATCCTTGTGTTTCTTACCAAAAAGAAAGGAAAATTAATAGCTTTATAGAATAAAAATAAATGGTTTAACAGAAAATATATATTAAAATTGAAAAATAATGGTTGATAACTAAATCTATTAAGAAAAACCAAATATTTTAATGCAGATGTGAGATTTCTAAAAATCAGATACGATTTCAGGAGCTTCTGGACACTTCGATCTTATCTAGAACCTCAAATTTTGTCTTTGTAAGCTTTAAATAAGTAAATCCATGGACAAAAAAGGGGTCCCAAGCCCTGGAATAGAGAAAAGGAGAAAACGGGCAATTACTGTTACATATTGGACCGATACGGTTACATAATGGTTGTTACAGACTGATGTTTGCAACAACCATTACAGATTTTGATTTTTTTGCAGACCAGTATATTGGTGTGTTACCAGTAGGAGGCCTTGAAACCTCTTATGCAACACCCTATACATTATGTAACAGCCAATATTTAATACCATGATTCGAAGTGCTCCAAAATCTTCCCAAGGATGAGTTTTTCAAGAGTACAAATTTTATTTTTTCCATATGCAATCCTGCAATTCTGCATCTTGAAAATTGTTATAGTTCTCTCCTTTTAGATACCCCAAAAAGAGCATACAACACTTTGGCATAGGACAAAGTCTTGAACAAGAGAATCAAAGTTATCCTACAATCAGATATGTTGGGTTAGACGTTTAGGTAAAAAGTTTAAGGTTAGTTAGGTATTGGTTTCATAGAGTTTTGGTAATGAAAAAGAAGAGATTTGGGGACTGTTATGGGGTTGTTGATGTGTTATGAACAATAACCCGGGAATAGAATCTTTGGTCCTTGATGGTTTTGGGTTCACCAGGGTTGAGTAATTGATGTATAGAATGATTGATCTTATCAAAAATAGGGTTGAAAGAGTGATTAAGAAGTTTGGTTTAGAAGTATAAAAGTGTAGAACTAGCATTTTTCAAGAACTATGAACCGGTGATCCAACTGTGGGTCCAAACTTTTTTTCCATAAATCTAACAGTTTTCTTAACTGGGCAGTTTTTAAGGCTTTATGTAACTGGTATTTTGGTTTAACTTGAATGAATGACACGGAAAAGGGGAGGCTAATAATAGAATGAAAATTAAGGTTGTGAGAAAATATATAGTACGATGACCTCTGATTCGATAGAAGATGTGACCTTAGATGAACTAGAATAGCTAATTAAGATTTATGTGATTGATTTCAAACGGTGTTATTTTTTCTGTGTTAAACATTAGAGTTGAACCTCTGACACTACTACTCCTTTTAAAATGCTAGTCTTACACCTCTACGCTGCAGCAGCTTTGGTTGATCCCAACCAGTAGGGCTTAAAATGAGCCAAGTGGCATGTGAGCTGCTAGGGTTTGGTTCATTTAGCTGTTGCTTGATCTCTTTTGTAAAATTTGTGAGTTGAGCTTGAGTGTTATTCATAAGCTTGGCTAGTAAATGACCTGTGCTCAAGTGACTTTGTGGTAGGGCCCAATCTAGCTTGGTTCAAATGGAAAATATGTATTTTTACCCGAACAAAATGGGCAATGAATTTGTAATGCTTTGTATAGGCTGGAAGAGGGATCACTTGCTCATCTTCTTTTGTTTTGCAGGGTGACTTAGGGGTTGTGGTTTATGTTGCTTCCTCTTTTTGGTGTATTATGGGTTATGCTCCATCTTAGATTTGTTGAGGAGTTGGAGAGGGGGATGTAGGAATCGTAGAGCTTAAAAGGCGAGGGATATGACCCCTTAATGTCTCATATGGTGTGTTTGGAAGGAAAGGAGTAGGAAAATTTTTGAGGGTGTGGAACTTTCTATTGCTTTTTGAAACTATACATGCTTTGTATTTTATATTTTTTTGGTTGTAAAGACACATATAGGTTAGATTTGGATACCTAAATAGATCTTTTCGGGGGAGATGCGTATAGGGAACGAATGCTTTAGATGTCTATCTCACATGTACATGAATTTTGCCTTTGTGGTTCTCTTTAATGAATTTTACTTGTCAAAAAAAAAAAAGAGGAGAAAATAAACCATATCTGCTAAATTTTATTACAAGAATAGTAGTATAACCCATTTATCAAGAATAAAAAACAAGAAGACTAGTATTATGACTTGGACAGTAAACAACCATATAACCACCAACCATAGCTGCTAAATTTTACTGACTGTTGAACAGTACTATAAATAAGTACTGTTCAACAGTCAATAACTGTTAAGGCACTTACATTGGATGAGGTGTGGTTATCATTGCTTGAAGACCACAATCATTTAAGTTCTGAATGAGGGGACATCTTGTGATTGAATAGCTTTGTTGTGCAAATTGCTATGGAGATTTGGGGTGGAAGATCAAACTTTGTGGAAGAATTTGGTGAGACAAAGTATAGGTGTGAGGTTGGTAGATGGTTCTCCAGTGCAGGGGAAGGAGCTGTGGGTTGTGGTTTGTGGAGATGAATTCAGAGTGGGTCGGCTGAATTCAAGAGGTATATATGATATGAGGTGGGGGAGGGAGATAGGGTAAGGTTTTTGGAGGATGTTTGGTGTGGGATAGTTCTCTTAAGGGGAGATTCCCACAGTTGTACATTTTTGTAAGAAACAGGAATGCTTCTGTGGCTAATTACTTCTATAGGGAAGGTGGGGAGGTTGTGTGGAATATGAGTTTTAGGAGGAATTCCCACGGCTGGGAAATTGATGAGGCGGCGGAATTGCTGGAAGTTTTGAGTAGAAGAAGATTGTTGGGGAGTAGGGATGATTCTTTTGTGTGGTCTCTTGGTAGTCATGGCATCTTTTCAGTGAAATCTTATTATAAGGAGCTGATAGGCAGTAGAGAAGTGGGATTTCCCTGGAAGTTGATATGGTGTTCTCGGGTACCTACAAAGCTGGCTTTCTTTTCTTGGGTGGCCCCTTAGGGATCTATTTTGACTACGTATAATCTATAAAGGAGAGGCTTTCATTTGGTGGGTAGATGTTACCTGTGCAAGGGGATCTTTACCAGTAAGAATGGGTGGGTGGGAGTTAAGAAGTTGAGGGTATTCAAACAGGCTTTGTTGGGGAAGTGGCTATGGGGGTTTGCCATGGACAGGGAGGCATTGTGTAGGAGGTTGGTGGAAGAGAAGTATGGTAGTTTCTGGGGTGGATGGACATCAGTAGAAGTAGATATGGTCTTTGGGGTGGGTTTATGGAAGGGTGTAAGGAAAGGTTGGCCAAATTTTCTTCCAATACGTTGATTATGTAATAGGACATGGGGTACTTGGCAAATTTTGGAATGACAAGTGCTGTGGAAGGTAGCCCTGAAAACTAGGTTCCTTGACTTGTTCCATATATCAATGGATGAGGATGATGCAGTTGTAGACTCTCTTTATTGGACAATGGAGTAGTATTAAATTCAGATTTAGGAGGGATTCCCAAGACTGGACAGGGTATCATCCAGTTCATCGACGTTGCATGTGTAGGCCTGAAGAGTCGGTTATTTGTTCTTACATTGTGTAGTGGCGTGGGACCTTTGGAGCTTACTTTTGTCTCCTTTCGGAATTGTGTGGGTCATGCCATAGATAATGATTGACGTTTTTAGGTGCTGGCTGTTAACTTTGATCAGAGAATTAGAAGTAAAAGAGAGAAGAGGGAAATATTTTAATAGAAGTAATAATCAAGTCTGGAAACTTACAATACATAGAAAAGAAAAGAGCCCTTTATAGTACGGCTAAACAAAAGATAATGAAAAGACTTTTCTACCCTTAATGATGAACTAATATACATAGACTAATATGCTAACTACTCTAACACCTCCCCTCAAACTCATGATGCGGTAGCGGAAAGCATCAAGAGTTTGTCAAGTAGAAAGCGGAAGTGTAACACCGTGTGGGACTTCGTAAAGAAGTTAGCCAATTGCAATGTAAAAGGGAGAAAGGGAAGAGAAAAATAGTGCCAAGCTGAAGATGATGGTGCACAAAATGACAATCAATTTCAATGTGTTTGTATGCTCATGGAAGATAGAGTTATGGGTTATCTGAATAGTAATCTTTTTATCACAATACATAGGAGCTGAGAGACACCTAGATTATCCAACAACCAACGAAGCCACAACTTCAGTTGTAGTGGTAGCTATGGCATGATACTCAACCTCAGCGAAAGAACGAGTAACAACCGTTTGCTTGTCCAAGAAATAAGAGAGTTTCCCAGAAAAACACAAAAACCAATAGTAGACTTGCGATCCATAGAATCACCAGCCCATTCAGAATCAGAATAAGTTCGAAGCTCCAAGGGAGAAAACGAAGATATGAGCAAACTCTGGTGTAAGGTGCCACGAAGATAGCGTAAGATGCAAAGAACAACAGCTCAATGAACAATAGTAGGAGAAGAGAAACTGGTTGACAATATGAACTATATAAGTGATATCAGGACGTGTAACAGTAAGATACACCAGACTACCAACAAGAGCTCGATATAAAGTGGGATCAATGAAGAGAACTCTATCAGAGGAAGTATAATGAACATTGAGTTCCAACGGTGTCTCAAGTGTCTGAGTGCCTTGTGAGTTGGGCTTTTGGAATGACATCGGAAGCATATTTGGACTGGGAGAGAAGATAACCTTTAAGAGAATAAGTTGCTTCAATGCCCAAGAAATAACGAAGAGGGCCCAATTCCTTCATTTCAAAATGATGTTGCAGTTGTGACTTTAACAATGAAATCCCAACAGTATTATTACTGGTAAGAATCATGTCATCAACATATAGCAAAAGAACAATACGACCGACAGAAGTTGAACGAAGGAAAAGAGTAGAGTCATGATCACTAGCATGAAATCCGAGATCACAAATGACTGTAGAGAACTTTTCAAACCAAGTCTGAGGAGCTTGGCTTGAGACCATACAATGCCTTTTTGAGTTTGCACACCTCTCATCGGGAGGAGGAACCATAAAGACTTCTTCAATCAAGTCCCCATATAGAAAGGCATTCTTGACATTCGTTTGGGAAAGATGCCACTAGTGAATTGCTGCTACGGCTATAACTGTATGAATGGTGGTCATCTTGGCAACAGGAGCAAAAGTCTCATCATAGTCAATGTCATATCCCTTGGCCATCAATCAAGCCTTATACCGCTCAATAGAACCATCAGATCGGGTTTTGATCTTATACACCCACTTACAGCCAATTGCACGTTTACCAAGAGGCAAGGACACCAACTGCAACTCCCAGTTCTAGGTACATGTCTTATGTAAAGCAGAAAGCTCTTCATTCATAGCCTGTTGCCAAAGAGGATCAAGAATAGCCTCCGTATAGGAGGTAGGTTCAGAAAGAGCATGGACAGAAGTAAGAAAAGAATAAAAATTAGCAGAATAACAAGAGTTAGAGAAACCAAACCTATCAGGACACTTTCAAAAACGCTTGCTGATAGTGAGAAGAAGCGGGATCCGCGTTGTCAGGACCTTGACTGAGGAATAAGCGAGGACCACAGTAGAGCTCAATTTGTAGAAGAAACAGTTGTGTTCCTGTGAGCGTATGTGAAGAATAGGAGGACGAAGAATTGTGGAATCAGAACAAACAGGAACATCGGACACAGTCACATCTTTAATACAAGATTTAGGCGAAATATCATCAGGAAAGCGATCCAAATAAATGAGATCAGATTTGGGCAAAGTGTGGGGACTAGAAGGAATAGAGAAAAATAGAATATGCTCCATAAAACCCACATGGCGAGAGAAATATAGTTTCTTAGCAATAAGATCATAGCATTGATACCGTTTCTGTCTATCACCATAACCAAGAAAAACACACATTGTTGAATGAGGAAAAAGTTTAGTACGAATATTTTGAGACAGAAGAACAAAACTAGTAGAACCAAACACATGCAAAGAGAAGTAGTTAGGAGACTTATCACACAAACGTTCAAAAGGAGAAAGCACTGGAAGTAACAATGGAAGGGAATACGATTGGTTAAATGAACATCAGTAAGAAAAGCCTCTCTCCAAAAGGTAGTGGGAACATTAGTAGACAACAAAAGAGATCGTGCAGTTTCCATGATGTGGCGATTCTTGTGCTCAGCCACACTATTCTGCTCAGGAGTGTCTGTGCAAGAGGACTGTTGGAAAGTACCATCAAACTTCAACAAGTCTAAAAAAGCATTAGAGGAATATTCATTGCCCTGATCACACCTAAAGCATTTAACAAAAACATAATATTGAGTATTTATCATTGCACAAAAAGCAGTGAAAATAGAAAAGAACTCAAACCGACGTTCCATAAGATGAACCCAACAATAACAAGTATAGTCATTAATAAAGGAAACATAATATCGGGACCCTCCTTTAGTAGGGATAGGGGCAGGACCCTAAACATAATAATGAATAAGATCAAAAGGAGCAAAGGAAACAATAGAACGTTTATTAAAAGGTAAGGCAGTAAACTTAGCCAGTTTACAACCACTACAATAAGAAATATCGTGACAATGCAAATTGCCTAAACTACCAGTCGAAACTAAAAATTGCAAACGAGAACTAGAAATGTGGCCAAGACGAGAATGCCACAAATAAAAGTTGGATGACTTAGAACTCAAATGAAAAGAAGACAAATCAACTGAGGAAGCAACCATATCTGGAACATGCAACTCTTCTAACACATATAGTCCTCCCTTTCTACGGCCTGCCCCAATCAACTTCTTGAAATGAGGATCTTGCACAACACAGCCAGAAGAAGAAAAATGAACTTTATAACCCGAATAAAAAAGTTGACTAACAAAAATTAAATTCAAAGTAAGTTAAAGAATATAATAGACATTAGAAATTGTTAAGTGCGAAGAAACAATAGAATATAATAGACATTAGAAAGTGATAAGTGCGAAGAAACAATAGAACTAATACCAGCCAAAGACATAGGAGTGCCATTGGCAGCAAAGACAGAGACTTAAGGAGGAGAAAATGTAGAAGTGAACAAAAATGGATCGCTAGTCCTATGATGTGTAGCACCTGACTCAAAGACCCAAGTGGTTTGAGATATGTCTGAAGATCCAGAGTGAAAGGAACCTGCAGAGGGAGAGAATGAAAGAGCATTAGGCCGATGAGTGGAAGGAAGCTTCTGCAGTTGCTCAACTATCAAGGATAGTGTGGGAGCTAATGAATAGAGGACTCATCTACTGGTGGTGCAATCGTTGTAGTATGATGATCCTTGTCTTTAATAAAAAATTGTTGTTGTGACCCACAAAGCTTATTCACTAACTTAGGACATTAGACCTTTCAATGTCCCTTTTCACGACATAAACTGCACTCATCATGACCAAGTCGGACATGCTTCTTGTTCTGTGAACTTGGCTGTGATCTGGGTGGAACTGCAAGTACGGAAGACCCTTTTTTGGTAGAGTCTTAAGTCGAACATCTTCAGCTAAAAGTTTATTAACCACATAATCAATAGAGGGAAGTGGACTGCGATGGAGAATATAACGATGAGGACCCTCAAAATCATCCCTAAGAGCCATAATACTCCTATCACTTGGGCGAGCAGCCCTGAATCTCATGTTCCAATTGATATCTCTTAACAAAATTAGACTGAAAAAATAATTCCAAATTTCTTTGGATGTGTTAAACTTAGCCAAATGTACTCTAATGGCCCGATCAACAGAGTTATTAATCCACGTAGTAATTTTTGCATTATTAACATTCTAGTTGTTCAACAACTCAACATAATTGTATGCCTTAGAATTAGTTGGGGTTTTCACAACTCCAGTAATGTAGCCCCACATATTCTGTCTCAACAAAAAACTCCTCATTACATATGCCCAATAGACATAATTATCTCCTGTCAACTTTACACTAATAGTTTGAAGAGAATTTGAATTTCCACTTGCCATTTTCACAAATCTGTGTATCACACAAGCCTAATGCACTAAATAGATCACAAATGAGTGCAACAAATAATACCCAATGCAACTAGGAGACAACCACAAGCCAAAAACAACAAAAACTTGGAGATTCAAACCAAAACCCAAGTTGTTCGTACCACCCAACACACAGTCCACACTTCAATCTTACACAAACTTGCCCAAAACTAAATCAAACAGTGATGGATGACTCAATCAAACCCAAAACAGCCCATGGTGTACCATTCAATGCCACAAATTGACACAATCGAGACCCCAAGCTCACAAATCTTGTCCAAAATCAAACCAAACAATAATGGGTAACTCAATCGAACCCTAAAGAACCCCCAAACGCACCACTCAGAAGGGATTCAATGCATTAAAACCAAGAAAATTGCTCAAAAATTGCATATTGCGAAAATCAGTCCATTTTTCTCGAAAATATTTAGAAATTCAAAAAACATAGCAAAGGATCTCAAAAAATTGCAAAAAATTACCAGACGACTCCCCATGAAATTTTGATCCAAACCATGTAGGTCTCACCCCAATCTAATGATGTCATGCTGACGTCAGCATCGCCACTGTGCTTTACCAAGTCTGCCATGGCTTATACAGTATTCTTAATCAACTTTGGATCTCAACCAAGCTCTGATACCATGTTAACTTTGATCAGAGAATTAGAAGTATAAGAGAGGAGAGGGAAATATCTTAATAGAAGAAATAATCAAGTTTGGAAACTTACAATACACAGAAAAGAAAAGAGCCCTTTATAGTAGGGTAAACAAAAGATGATGAAAAGATTTTTCTACCCTTAATGAAGAGCTAATATATGTAGACTAACATGCGAATGACTCTAACACAGGGGTTACAGGTGTCGGAGAGTTTAGATGGTTTGGGACAACCCCTCTTTGCCTTATTTTGTTTGTTTGGAAAGAGAGAAGTGGAAGGACATTTGAAGGGGTTGATTTCCCCTTGATTTCGTTGAAGCAGAATTTGATGTATACAATGATTGGCTTTTTTAGGTGTTGGCATGGGGGTTACAGGGGTAGGAGATTTCAGATGGTTTGGGACAATCCCTCTTTGCCTTATTTTGTGCATTTGGCAAGAGAGAAATGGAAGGATGTTTGAAGGGGTTGACTTCCCCTTGATTACGTCGAAGCAAAACTTGATGTACACTTGATACTTTTGGATTGTACAGGGTTATTCTATCTTTAGACTCTTTTGTAGAGTTTTTGGATGATATGAGTCTGGTATCTTGAGCCTTTTTGTATTTCCCTCGTGTACATGTGTGCACCCCCCTTTTTTAGGTGCCTTCAGTGGAATTCTTTACCAGAAAAACATAAAATCTTCAGATATCTCTGCAGAACATGGGCTGAGATTTGATATAGAGGCCACTCTTGTATATATACATATATATTGCTTTTATTAGTTGTTACATTACCAACTTTTTGTTCTCTTAGTTATTTCGGTACCTGTCTCTTAAATTTCATTTTTATTTTACTACAACTTTTATTCATTGTTATTTGTTGTCAGATTGAGATTAAGGAATTAGATGACTTTGCTCAAGCTGCTTTCCATGGCTACAAATCTCTGAACCGTATTCAGAGTAGAATATTCCAGACCACTTATTACAGTAATGAGAATATTCTAGTGAGTAATTAATTCTGTAGTCCTGCTTATGGTATATCATGCAGTGCAATCGGAGCTTATAATATCTTTAAAGTGATTTTCATGTGCTTGCAGGTTTGTGCTCCAACAGGAGCTGGCAAAACAAATATAGCTATGATTGCTGTTCTACATGAGGTGTGTAACCAAGAAGCTTTACTTATATTTCTATACATTTTTAGGGTTCAGTCTTTTTGTATTGTACTTAGTACACTATGGTGAAAGCATGTAATACGCTTTTGGTTTGAATGCAACACTTCTCACACAACTATCCTATGTTGGACACACAGCTATGAGTGCCTCACACTTTCTTTCGTTTTGGTAAGTGAAAGATAAGTGCCTCACACTTTCACCTAAAACACTCAACTACTTGTCTTTGTCTTAACTATGCTAGGTGTCACGGGGTCAAATTTCGGGCCAAAATTTTCTACCTTGTGATGGCACTAAGATACTCTCTTAGTCAGCCAAACAAACACTCACACAAGAGGCTTAAGGAATTACAAACCAAAGGCACACGAAGTACAAGAAAACACTTCCTAACCTTTTACTTTCTCTCAATAGTACAAGGAATACAACCTTAGGGTTTGCAGTGAACAAGATGCCTTCTACAACCCCCCCTCTTATAGTATTTATAGGCAAACAATACAAAACCACCCATGTGTGTCTGTGACACGCACATGAGTGGCAGTTACACCCTAACTGCCTAGGGTTATGTTGGACAAACCAGCAAAGGCCATCTGTCCTTGCAGTTGACACCCCCAACTGCTAGCGCTATCTGTAGCCATTGATGTTTGCCACCTCTTGATCAAGTAGTTCCCTCATAACTGCTGAATGAGTTGCCAACCATAGGCAGTTACTTTTGTCTGCCCTAGGACCAAGCTGTCTTGTGTTAGACAAGTAATTGCTGCCAACTGCCATGTCTGAACTAAAGTCACACCAAACCATCAAGGGACAAGGCTATGAGCACTAAGCAACGTGTCATCATTGCACCCACAACTTTAGTTAACAAGCCACATGATCCAACAAGATTTTATGCCAACCCACTGTGCCAAACCATGCCTAGCTCATGGCTTGGTCTTCTGTGCTAAGCGTCGCCATCGTCTGCCACCGCCGCCGGTGGTGGTTGGACCACCATGTCATGACTTGCTCACAAGCAACTTGCCTTACCCGCAGGTGCAAAGGTCTTGGCCGCATGGCTTACTCACCCATGGGTGCCCAACTTAGGGAGCACCCCCCTATATGTGTCAAAGTAGAAATTGTCCGTTTGATAGGAGTAGACGTAAGGCCTTGCATTGTCAAGCTGACGTGTGCACTGCCAGTGCTCGCCTGCGCACGCATGCACCAGCCAGCGCCTGTCTGTGCGCGCCAAAGTGCCACCAAGTGCACTCCCTTGGACTTTGCCGCCCAATACATGCACCATCAGCTGCACCAAGTTGTCAATCACCAACTCTAGACTTTTTCAAGTACCCTTTGTCATGTTGATGCCACAAGTGCCCACCAAAACTTAGCATTGCCTCATGCAAGGGTGCCCATGACAGGCCACCCCCACCTTGGCCTTGGCTAAGGTTGAGGCTCACCATGCCTTGGCCTTGTCAAGCCCTCAAGGGTCTAACAAACTACCCCCACTTGAAGAGTCCGACGCGACTATTCCAGTAATCTCGAATCTGTTTCTCAAACTGTCACAAAGTTACATCTCTCTCGCAACTAGCATCAGCCTCACTATTGCCTTTCCACTGAACCAAATAACTAGTTTTTGACTAATGCCATTCACTGGATAAATAGCTTCAAAATTAATAACAATATATATATATATATATATTGTTTTAACAACATAAGAAGTATAACAATGTCTCTGTTGAATATGTTGAGATCATATTGGACATTGTCACTATTATTTTTAGTGCAAAGAGTTAAAACGTGAAGATCTGAGGTGTGGTTCCTCCAGCAGAACTCATTTTGTTGGTGGTTCAGAAAACCTTTGATGTTGTTGATGAAGAGGATCGACAAGGTTGTTCCTTCAGGTTAGTTGAAAGGGGTTAAGGAGTGGTTCAATTAGTATGCATGGGTCGTGAAGCCCCTTCTATGGCTTTGCAATTCTCAGTTTGACAGGACCTATCAAAAAAAATGGTTGACAAGGAGGAGACTTTGATATGGATTCCCGACGAACATGGGAGATTTGGAATTCAATCCTTTTTAGGGTTTTGTGTGGTGAGACTCCTAATGGGTTCCCTTGGAAAGGCATATGGAAGGTGAGGGTTCCTTCCAAGGTTCCCTTTTTTGATTGGATGGCTGCCTTAGAGGCAATCTCGATGTTAGATAATCTTGGGAAGAGGGAAATATCCCAACTGGTGCTGTATGTGTAAGGGGCTGGAGGAGAACACTAATCATCTTTTGCTTCATTTCCAGCAGCGAGAGAGTTGTGCATGATGTTTTCTTTGCTTGGTATTTTGTTGGGTGAAGCCATGGTTTATGGTGATCTTGTGTGTTTCTGGGTGGATGGTTATTCTAGAAAGAGGGTTAGAAAAGCTTAGTAGGTTGTGCCTTTGTGAATTTTTTTGGTGTGTTTGGCGGGTGAGGGGTCGGTGTGCTTTTGTCTGTTTACAGATTGAAGAAAGCTATGTTTGATACTTTTCATTTTTGTTGTCTCGATGTTTTCCGGATGGTATATTTTTCTGTTGATTTTTTGGTTGACGTGAATTGTATAGGAGTTTTGTTGACTCAAATACTTTGCGTGTACATGAGTTGCACCCTTTCTAATGCATGTTTATAATTAAACATTTACGTATAAACAAAAAGCATAAGAAGTACTAAAATTTTTAAATATAAATTTAAAAATTATTAAAAAGAGAGAGCTTACACCTATCAAAAAAAAAAAAAAAAGAGAAAGAGAAAGAGTACATATTACTTGTGAAAATTTTGTATAAAAAAGGTTTTGTGGAAGAAAAATAGAGCTTTGGGAATCAATATATATAAGTAATAAATGATAAAGACATTTTCATTAAATCCTATAGTGAAAATGGAAATATTTTGGTCATTTTGTAGCAGGAAATTCTAGACAATTCCAAGACGTCCCTGCAAAAAAAATTATACACATAAGGTACATAAAAATTAAAACGGTAAGAGTGTATAATAATTCAAAAATGAAAATATTATTTTTTTTAAAAAGTAAAATATAAGTCACAAAAATCAAGATCACAATAATGTAAACTAAAAAAAATAAAAAATAAAAAATAAAATCAATTCTCATGAAAATTAAGAAAGAAAAATATAGTAAAATGATTACAAGGGAGGGATAGGGTAAAGGGGGAAATTGAACAGCATTAGAGGCTTGAGCTATATATTGAAAATATTCGTTTATCATTTTAATATGGGAATCACCCAAATTTTAAGAAATTTTTCTTGAATTTGAAATTGATTGAAATTAGAAAGGAGTACCATAAAGTATTATAGTTTTCTTCATACACTACAGATGTGGAAAAAAATATAATTATCTAGAATGGGCTAGCTTGATTATTTAAATGAACATTTAAAATATTAAAAAATTCTTGAAGTTATAATTGTATTTAAGAAAAATATTTTAAAAGAGATTTAACGATTTATGTGGATAGTGGAGAGTATTACTTATCTTAATTCAAAACCAGCTTGGTCATGAAAGTCAAAATGACCGATTTGGAGGGTAACATGTTTTAATTTGAAGCTGTGTTTGTTTCTTTGAAAATAAGGAGAAAATTAATATTATGACAAGACTTAGTAATGCACCCATTTTAGAATAATTTTAAACTCTTGATGGGTGAAAATTGAGGATATTTTTATTGATTACAACATGAAAAGCATTTTTGGGACAAAATACTTAAAAGGCTTTCAAACATTGATCGGTTTATTTATTTGATGGTTTTCAGGGTCTCTCTCTGCAACAGTGGCGTGCAGTAGTGGTCTTGAACAACATTTTCATATATTTATACAAGATGTTTATTTAATCATTAAAAATGATCACTGTTTAATAATGTCATGTTTATGTAGATCTGTATTCCCTTCGTATGGACTGTAAAATTTAACTAGAAAGGCTTTTACAACTTAGCAAGATATTTTTGTACTATTGATAATATCATTGAATGGAGGTTTCATTTGGGTGGATGATACATCTGATATTAGCATAAACAGTGTTCAATCTGATTAGGTAAAATTGACCATATGATACTGTAATATATAATATAACCTCTTTTGAGCTTTAGTTGAATTTTCCTCGCAATTCAGTATATATTTGGTTGATTAAGTGAAATGTTTCGCGGCAGATTGGGCAGCACTTCAAGGATGGTTACTTGCATAAAGATGAATTTAAGATAGTTTATGTTGCTCCTATGAAGGTAGAACCAATCTTTGTTTGAAGTTAATGTTCATCTTTTGGCTGATTGCTAATTGCTAATTGCTGGTCATATTTGCTCTAGGCATTAGCAGCGGAGGTTACATCAACATTTGGCCATCGTTTGTCTCCATTGAATATGACTGTCAAAGAACTTACTGGAGACATGCAACTTTCTAAGAATGAACTTGAAGAAACTCAGGTTGTTTGCTATACATGTTGTGGCGAGCTTGATATACATTGTTTGCTAATTCTCTAATAGCTTAAGCTTTTAGATGAGTTGGTAGTTTAACATGGTATTAGAGCCTTGGTTATGGGAGATCTTGGGTTCAAGTCTCTTCATTTGCTTTTATTTTCCGTTTAGTTTGTTTGTGCAAAGTTTCACCATATTCTACTTCGTATTTGTGTGGTTTGTTTGTCTCTCCACGTGCGAGTCCAGGGTCGCATGTGAGGGGGAGTGTTGAGAGCTTGATATATTTTCTAATAACTTAAGCTTTTGGAGTAATTGGTTGCTTAAGACATGTGCCATATGCTTTGTTTTGCTGGGGCAAAGCAACAAGCAAACTAGAACTAGTAGTTTAACCCATATTTCTTTCATGTCTGTCAGATGATAGTGACAACACCTGAGAAATGGGATGTCATTACTCGTAAAAGCAGCGACATGTCACTCTCAATGCTGGTGAAGCTCTTAATTATTGACGAAGTACATCTATTGAATGATGACAGAGGCCCTGTAATAGAGGCGTTAGTTGCTCGGACCCTTCGTCAGGTAAAATTTCTGCAAGACATCAAGTTTCTTGTTTACTTCAGCTATTGTAAGTTAGAAGCATCTGTATGAATGTGACCTATATCCATTTCAGGTTGGGTGCCCCATGTTTCAATCATGCTTTTAATTCTCTGGAATTGAACATACATCCATGTCCTTTTTTTCCCAGTCAGCTCAGAAAATTTTGCTATCTTGTCACATAACTTAGAAATTGCGGTTCTCTATATTTTTTTTCCTGATCAGTAAAAGAATGTGCATATATTAAAGGTGCCTGAGAGGGGCGTACCCATGTACAAAAAATGGGAATAGGCCACAAAAATTAAAGCCTAAATTCCCCCCAAAAATCCATATAAGAATATGAATACAAAGGCTTGGCATCTTTCAACCAAAAGAAAAGTAAACATAACATGTTGTCTTTGAAGATCCAAGGAGGAAGTTCCTGCTCTTTAAAAAATTCTCCTATTTCTTTCCTTCCAAAGACTCCAAAAGAAACAATGAGGAGCCATCTTCCAAGCAACTTTTTCCTCTTTTCTCACCTGATTGCCACGCTAACTCAAAAAGACCTCCCTAATTGTAGCCGACATCACCCAACTACATCCAATCATAGAAACCATCAAACTCCGAGGTTCCCCTACCATCATTCAATGTATAAGGATGTGATTCATGTCTCTTCCACACTTTTACAAAGACAACACTGACTAGGGAGATAGAAACCTCTCCTACACAAATTCTCTGTTGTCAAAATGGCTCCCCATATCGCTGCCTGAGAAAAAAAGCAACTTTACTTGGGATTGAGCCTTTCAAATTGAACTCCAAGGAAAATACTCCTCTTTACTTCCAACTAAGCTCTTGTAGAATGATTGAACAAGGGACTTTTTATCTTTGTTCACTCTCCAAATCTGCTTGTCCTCTTTGCCCTCCACCAAATGATAGCCATTCACCAACTTTAAAAGGCCCAACACCTCTAATTCCCATTCAAAAAAATCTTATCGGAACCAAGGATTCCACACCAATTTATCCGCCTCATAGGTCAAACAATGAGTCACTAAAGCCTCTTTATTCGCCGGTATGTTGAATAAAGAGGGAAGTTTCCCCTTAGGGGCAAGTCTCGACACCATACTTCTTTTCATAACTTCACCCTAGATGCCTCTCCTACTTCAAAGCAAGTTATCTTGGAGAAATCTACAAAACACATTTGGATAGTCTTCCACACCTCACAACCGCAAGCCTCCATCACCTCCTTGGAACCCCAATCTCCTCATTACCGTCCATATTTTATCATAATGACATTCTTTCACAGAGTTTGATTCTCCACCGTGTATCTTCATAACCACTTCCCAAGTAAGGCCTAATTGAACACTTTCAAATCTTTAATACCAAATCCACCTTCTTTGATAGGAAGCTTCGCTTTATCCCAACTTAATAGGTGTATCTTCCGCTCTCCTTCCTTTGCATCCTACAAGAAATCCCTTTGGGCTCCGTTTGGTTAGGAAGAAACAAATGCTAGAAAGTGAAAGTAATAAAAAATAAAGTTGGAGAAAAGAAAGTGAAAAGAAAATTATTTTTTCCTATATTTGTTTGGTTGTGGAGGAAACATTAAGAAAGTTTCAAGAAAATTAAATCTTGTTATTTGAAAAGCATGAAAGTGAAGAGATTTTTTTTTTTTTTTTGTTTACATGCATAAGTACTTATTTTTGGATAATGTTTTTGAGTTGATGTTGATCTTATAGCTTGGATGGTAAAGGAGATGGATTATGAATTATTCACATACATGAGTATGTGCACTTGGAATTTTCTACTAGCGGCCGAAGTGTGATAGTAATTACAACACAAGGAAAGTTCACGTGGGTAGAAACATTGGCTCTGTAGATCAATGTTGGCGGGACAATTTATATATGAGCAATGCCGTGAAATGTTAAAGTCTATACAAGGACAATGACAAACACATGTCAATGAAATAATCAATTTTCTTTAAACTGGGCACTTTTTCTCTTATTTTTTGTAGTACATTTAATTATTTGGGATGTTAAAAGAAACATAAACTCTTATGCATGTAATTGAATAAAATATTCAAAATAAAATTTTCTAGTAGTTTTATTGGATAGTAAAAGAGATGCACAATTCATTAAATACTTATATTTATCTCTTCAAAATTTAAGATGTATTGGACTCTATCTCATCAAGTTTTATCAACAATTTTATCAATATTTAAAACAATTTTATATTATACACATCCAATTGTGTGGCTATTGATTAATTGATATAAAATATAAAAAACCTTTGTCTAATAATCATACACAAACAAAATTAAATATAAAAGATACTCTATCTACGTGTTACCCAGTCTTGTTTATATTTATATATATATTAACAATTTATTGTATAAGATAGAAGATCAAATATAAAAAAAAAAGAAAAGAAAAGAAAAAACTTATAGTTTGGGTGAATTTCTACTACTAGTGAATGGAGAAAAAGAGAAGTTGCGTTGTAAAAAAAGAAAGTTGCATGAGAAAAAAGAGTAGGCAATCCGGGAACACAAAATATAGACAACTATTTTCACGGCTTTTCCTGTGATTTTTGCAGGAAACAAGAAGCTACTTTTTCAGGAAAATCATGTTACCACGTGTATTCGATTTTTACGAACATTTTTTACTTTCTTTCTTTCTTTCTTATCAAACTCCAAACAAATTTCAATATTTTCTCTTTCCTTCACTTTCTATCAGTCTCCACTTAACCAAACGGAGCCTTGAAGTTTTCCCAATTTTATTGCTACCATAGAAGGAATAGGAACCATCCTAATTGTAGCCGATGTGCTCTACCGATAAAAAAAAGGTTTGCCAATGTGCTCTTGGTAAGGGTAACCTTCTCAACTTTCGAAAGGTAATACTTCTTCCACCTCGCAAGCCTATGCTAGAATCTCTCCACAATAGGCTTCCAAAGAGAAATTGATCTTGCTAAAGCCCCCAACCGTAATCCCAAAAATGTGGTAGGAAAGGAACTAACTCGACAATCAAAGCCCCAAGTCATCTCTTCCAACTCCCTCACATCACCTATGACTTGTAATCTTGACACTACCACAAAAGAAACTAGCACACAACAAAGGTACCAAAGTTCTCTCATTCACCTTACATAAAATAATAGTTTCATCCGTGAAGAGAAGGTGTGGTATCTTCACCCCAGCCCCTTCCATCCTCCACATGAAAACTCTTCAACATTTCTCCTTTCATTGCACGGTCCAAGAGCTTACTCAAAGCTTACATTACCATGACAACTTGCGTTGCTTGAGGTTGAGCCTATCCATTATATGTCTAGAAAATATGTTAACCATCTGTAATGATTTCGACAGCTCCGTGAGAATTCCAAAAACATGCGAAGGGTTTGAAAACTACTTATATAGTTCGTCACTAAAATATTTATACTCTTTGAGAAATAGAGATAGTCAAATCCAAATAGATGTCTGAATGAAAATACAAAGAATTCAAATTGAAAATGTCAATGTTTTTCCAAAGCTAGTCAAATATTCGAAGAAAGAAACTTAATTCGTTAATTTCAAGTAAATATCATTATTCAATAATCAATAGTTCAAAAGTAATTCAAAGTCGATATCATAAACTAAATCAATTATCGTAATTCAATATTTCAATGTTTAATAGGGGATTCAAGTTCATATATCTTCAAAGTCATAAGTTCAAATAATCCTACTACAAATTATATATCATAGTTCGATATTTTGATGTTCAATCAGGAATCAAATTCGATATGTTCAAAGTCATAAGTTTAATAAAAATACTTTTATTCCCAACAAATTAAGCCCATGCTGTCTGAGATCGATATTCAATGAAACTAGTTTATAGTGCCGTTTTGTGCGTCTCACCACCATTATGCCTCATGGCTCGGTTTCGATAAAGTCATAACCTAATCGATAATGACTAATCATAGAAGTCCAAACAAATCAAAATGTATCAAGTCAAATCCAATAGTCAATAATAATCAATCAAGTCCATAGTCAATATACCATAAATCAAATCATAAGCTTAACACAGTTAAAATGTACCATAATCAAGACCAAAGTCAATAATAATAGATTAAAGAATTTCAATGTCCAATGGTTGAAAGCATCCCAATTCATATTTCTCAAAATTATGGATAACAATATTATATCGATGCATTATTTTCAAATTCTATTTAAGCAATCATATTTGAGTCAACACATATATCTATATCAGAAATCATAATCCGAGTTCAATATATATATCTATAATGAAAACCACCTTAACGTGGCATGAATTATTTACTTGAAGTCCAAAAGCTTATGTCAAAGTCCTTTCCTTGGTCAGAGGGTCTTATAACACAATTCAGAATCTTATTAAGTACTTGTTCTATATACCTCATTGGTTAAAATATCATCTTAGAGTGTTTATTAGTCCAAACAAACCTCATTTTTTGGTCCAAAAGGCCTCAAAACTTTAGGGTAGGTACCCTTGTTATCATCTGATAGTTGATTTATGCCTTTAAGACATATCTGAAATTGATCCATTTCTTGTTTCATATTTTTCAGAGTCAATTTTGCTAAAATGGACCCCACCATTGTTGAAAAATGCTATAATAGCTTTTTCTGGCAATTAATTTGGCCTTAAAATCAAAATATAAATCTACTAGAAAAAGTCGACCTATTTGTAATTTTATCAAATTAGGTCACTATTATGGAATTTCAAAAAGTTGATCTTTTTATAATTTTGGCCAAAAAGTCCACTGATCTGTTCATATCTAAATTCGAATTTCTTATACTTGTAACCAAACATTTCAAATTTCAGGTGTATCTAGGACCAGGGTAACCTTATTCCAATTTCCAATTTAGTAAACTCATAGCCAAACAGCCCTTAAGGGTTTAAAATTCAAAACATAAAATGGTGCCGTTTGGGTAACTTAAATGGCACCTAGGTCGTGTCTGACCTGACCTGTTGAGGGTTGTCTTCTTCGATGACCTGCAGGTCGTCTTCCCCTGCGACGGAGATTGAAAACAAAAAAAAAGAAAAAATTTCAAACTTCAGTTTCTGCGTTGATTTCGATCCCACTTTGCGTCTAGTTATCTAAAGCCTTTTAAACATCTATTAGGATCATTTAGGACCACTTTGGTCCTTTGAAACTCGATGAGGAGGTCAGAATTACAAAACCATGATTTTTTGATTTGGTCTGTAAGTCACTGTTTCCCAATCAAAATGTCTCATTCTTGAGCCATTGTGTCACATTTCAAGGAGCTACAAGCCCCTATCCATGGAACAAAGCTTCTCGTTTGTTTTCACTAAGGTTTTATTTTTCTTGATGAACCTGCAACTACCTTATACAACCTCGTTTCTTAATCAAAATCTATGATTCCTTTTGCATTAAACCCCATTTTCATTCTAGTTTAAGGCCCCATTGTCAAATTTGAGTCTCTTGTTTGGTTTAAGAACGGTCAACTTGGGTGGTTCGACCATGGCGGGTCACTGTGCATGGGGCCATTTCTAGGGTTTTTAAACCCTTTAACTTCTTTAAAACAACCCTAAACATATGCAAAACTTGAATGAGAGGTAAGAAGAGAGTTTTGACCTTGTATTGGGCTTGATCTTGCAGTTGCTGGGGTTGACCATGCAAGGGTTGTTGGTTTTGGACTGGATGAGGCAGCTGTTGGTCTTGACCATGCAAGGACTGCTAGTTCTGGACTGGCTGAGGCATAGGTTGAACTTGAGCGATCAAAGCTTGCTGACTTTGAACCAAGCTTTGCCACAGTCTAGTTCAGAGCCTCGATTTGCTGTGCCATGGAATTTATTCTCCGATTAGTTGTACTTTGACTGAGGTTGGCGTCCACCATTGCGCCTTTGAGCAGGGGCCGGTGCTAGGACCGGAGTTGGTTGATTCGGTTGTCTTGGTCGCAAGTTTCGAGCCATTTTTTCGTTTAATAGATTTTTACGAGGAGAACTTTGTCAAGTTTTCACAGATGGCTCCAAACTGATGATGTCATTTTTTGTCTTTGATAGTTGATGCCAGGAGTCCCCTATCCAAGTATCTGCAAAGAAGGGATTAGAAGTTCACCGGTGGGGGTCTGGTGAAGAAGCCTCCGACGGTCAAGTTAGTAGCTTGAACAATGAACTACTATAAATGAGTGTAAAGTTTTGAAAAAAGTGTACTTCAGGTTGAGGTCTTACTCATTTTAAAGATGATGGAGAGATTGGATTTCCTTCAAGTACTTCACAGGTCTATATCTTGATGACCAACATGGATGAGACATGATGGTGCTTGGATTTTAGCAGCTCATTCTTTGGGAACTTTCTTTATTTAGTTACGAAAATCAATCTCACCCCCAAACAATAAAATAAAATACCACACCTATCCAACTCATTGGCTTAGTTTGGTTATTAGGTCACTATAGGGTTAATACCAATGAGATACTTGAAAAATAGAAGGCTTAACATTTGTGTGATGTGAATAGATGTTGTAGGTAAATGGTACACCGCGGAATGCAGATTGACTTTACTACTTGTTGATCTCTCTTTGGCTTTGAGCTGTAGCAGAGATCTTATGCTACCTAATCACCTATTGATACATGGACCAATAATATTGTGACACTTATTCTATTATCAAGGTGACCATTTTAGTTTCTTATGCGAGCTAATGTATGCCGTAAGCTCCAGACCTAGACAAGAAAGTACTTTTGAGGCTATCCTAAGATTAGCTCTTCTATTGAGTTGAACCAATCTCCTTTCCAATCTATATACTACCCCGAGTTAAGCCGACCTTGTGTTCCTCAACCTAGCTCACATTTCATCACTCTCCCATGGTACACTTGCCTATTGGGATACGTCTTGTCAGTTAGTGACTACTCAAAGCTGGGGGTAGACTCGGAGGAGCTCTTTGAGCTCATTATGTTGTCATATTGTGGCTTAGATCAACTGCGTTATGACTTATGACCCCTCTAATGGAATTCTTAGGGTTGTTTGCCTTGGTGGCTAAAGTTGTGGATTTACCAATGTTTGCCTCCTGTTGGTGCTGGTAAAATCCTTGGTCCTTTTAGAGAAAGAGAACGCCTTCTAATGTCTTTTTGGACACGTGGAGTCACTCGCGTGATTGTCTCTCAGCCTATATGCACTCATCATGTACCCTTTGAGTTAATCACATGCATCAATTATTATAAATAGGTGTGGCTCGTATCTCTGACATAATCAGATTTGAACTGTTATTTGAAGGTACACTTGTACGGTTTTTGTTAGTGTACTTTCTTAAGCTACTCTTATCTTATCTACCCTCTTTTCTCTCTTTTACTTCAGATTGTCTCAACTTTCATCCCCCATAGCACCTTGAGAGCCCTAGTCCTAGTCATTGTACGTCTAATTGCCACTTTGGAATGTGACCCACTCCTCACTCTACCTCGTACCCTAAGAAGTATGGATACGGACACGGGACACGGATACGACACGACACGGATACGCGGACACGTTATTTTTCCAAAAAGTAGGACACGGACACGTTAGGGACACGTTGAATATATATAAATTTTTTATATTTTTTCTATGACCATATAATAAAAAGCTAATGTTATTTCAATTAAATTTGGCATAAAAACACACAAATTTAAAAAATATTATTAAGATATTAAAATAACAAAGTCATGAAATAAAAAAATTAATGAACTTTTTCATTTAATCATCAACATCCATGATTCAAGTGTCCGGACACGTATCTGGGAAGTGTCCAAGAGTGTCGGTGTTCGACACGTGTCCGACAGGGACACGTGAGCCAAAATAGAGTGTCCGTGTTTCTTAGCTCGTATCAATAGATGCAATGAAACATTCAACCATTTCTTTGTCTGTTTTCTAGTTTCCTTCGCCCTATGTATTGTAAGAAACATTCAATCTTATGAGACATTACATAGAGATACTGAGGATATTAGAGGGTAGGTGTTGGGTTTAAAGAAACGAGGCAGGTAATTTGATGTTAAGAAGTTGCAATGTTATGTGATTTTTAAGTAGCAAAGACATTTTTTAAGGAAGGATGAATATTGGAAAATACTTTATAGCAGTGCAATTAGCAAATATTCTAATAGTTTTTAACTTCTGATCTGACAGGTGGAGTCCACACAGACAATGATACGCATTGTGGGACTTTCAGCCACTCTACCCAACTATTTGGAGGTAGGTCCTTTCTGTATATCTGCTTTGTTATTTGGAAGTTTCTTGGTTATACACTTGATACATGTGATACTTGTATTGAGTATTGACTGACCTCTACTTTTCATATTTCATGCGTTCTTTGGTGTCAACTAATTGTCTTTTTGGTTATTTCCTTTTAAATATCTAGGTTGCACAATTTCTGAGGGTGAATCCAGAAAGAGGCCTCTTCTTTTTTGATTCTAGCTATCGTCCAGTGCCTCTTGCACAGCAATATATTGGAATTAGCGAGCCGAACTTTCATGCTCGCAAGGAACTGCTGAATGAAATATGCTACAATAAGGTCTTAATTTTCTCATGGACTATCCGTCATGTGATATAATTCTTGAAATGCGTATTTATTGGGAAAATGGCATTTTTTGTGAAAGGTCGTTGATTCAATAAGGAAAGGGCATCAAGCTATGATTTTCGTTCATTCGCGGAAAGACACAGGCAAAACAGCTGATAAAATGGTACACCCTTTTCATTTCCATTTTCAACGGACTAGTTGGGAAGGGGTTGCTTGTATCTTTTATTATCTTGTAATTCATCAACTGATTATGTTAGTTCTTACTTATAAGAATTACAATGGCCTTTTTAATTTTTATAAGAACCCAGAAAATATTATTAAGCATCAAAGATGCTAGAATATGGGATGGTTGAAAACTTCTTCACAGGTGGAAAACCAATCCAAACAACGCACAACAAACCCTTAGAAGAATGTCTTCAAGTAGGAAAAATATGGCTTTTCAAAAGACAAGTGGTCGGCTCCTCTTTGCCAACAAAGAAAAATACAAATCTAAGATCTCCGTCAATCGTTGCGTGGTGCCACAAAGCAGACATCTTTTCCTTACCTACCCCTGTAAAACCTTGAGTTCAATCATGCAGTGGTGGATCCCTGGTGAAAAATCTTCCGAACTCCTTTAAGAGCGCAAAGATCTCAACCATTATAGAATATCTCCTGCCACCCAATTTGGAGAAAGCAAAGAATGTATTACTTGTACAATTTTGAGGAATCCCTTGAAGTTCCCATTGATTTATATTTTCTAGAGTAGATCCTTGAAAGTCGAACTTAATTCTTTCATCCAGAGAGGAGTCCAAAGAAAGCAGCTGCCTCAAAAGGTTTCTGGTAGGAGCTAGGAGCTAGCTGCGACCAAATCCCTCATGATGGCACTAAAAGGCACCCTCCTTAAATGGTTTGTGACAGAAGCTCAAAGGAAGGTAAACAAGAACCCTATTATTTTGATTGAAATCGAAAAAACTTATTTGTAGAAGAGAGAACAAAGGAAGGATGTGGTGCCCTTCAAAGAAAGGCTAAAATAGAAATATAGAAGTCCATAAGAAAATTTTCCCTGAAACCTACTTTACGGGTTTTTTTCTTCTCTCTTTTCTTTTATTTTCTTATATATATATATCTATTATTTTTTTTGTTTTTTTTTTTGGGGGGGGGGGGGGATGTTAAAAGTCTCCCTTATGCTCCTTTCTCAGCCAATGAGTTGGCCTACAAATTTGCTTATCTCAATATCTATTTGAATTTTGGACACCACTATTAAAGAACCGGCTAAACTCCTAATCTCTCAAATAAAATGATTATGTCTCCAAGGGCCATTTCTTCTTTCCTTTAGTCAATCCATGGGAAATTAGGTTTCACTTTGCATCAATGTTTGAAACCGAGGCCAGGATGGTCATACTGCCTGGTCCACAATCCACTCCCCCTTTATGATTTTGTAAACACCCAGAACTGTTCCCGACTAATCTCCATTTTACTGATTCTTTGAAACCACTGGGTCAACCTAAGACCCTTGCGAGCTGTATCTAGTTTTAGGGAACCAGGTGGATCTGGAGCATTTTATGATAGTAACCTTAGGGCTTTACGACTTCAAACATTTTAAAAGCACTGGATGCTTGGATAACTGAATCGTAAGTGGAAGGACATTGCCTGGACCATAATCGTCTCGTCAAGCAGCTGCAGACTTGAGACCAGCCATCTGAAGATAACTTTCAGCCACTAGATTTCCTCTCTCCCTTTCTATTCATTGTTGTGATGGAGGCTTTCAGCCATTTGATGGGAAGGGTGGTTGCAAATGGTTGGTTGAGAAGCTTTGAGGTTGGGGTTGTTTGTGACAATCATTTGACAGTTTCCCATCTATTTTTTTGCAGATGACAATTGTAGAGAATATAATAATAAAGTTACACCCTCTTTAATAGCTTAAGCTTTTAGATGAGTTAGTAACTTAACATGGTATCAGAGCAGGCCAAAGGTCCTGAGTTCAGATTTCACTGTCACCCTTGTAATATGAATTGACACGGGTAAGCTCAAAAATTGGCCACACGTGAGGGGGCGTGTAGAGAATATCATAATAAAGTTACACTCTCTCTAATATCATAATTTTCCAATCTTCTAATTTTATATTTATTCCCTCTTTAGTTTCCATCTATCAAAACAATATCATCAACAAATAGCTTACACCATGAAACCTCATTGGGGACAAGGGGTGGAACAACCTCTCATTCTACTTAGCCCAAGAAGAAAAACATCGTCTATGCCTTCCGTGTTGCTCTTATCTCCCCTACACCTAGGACATTGTCTGGGCAAAGAGCCATAGTTGCTGTTTCCATTTTTTTTCTCAATATTGATAGCAGCAAGACCTAGCCAGATGATGTCTGCAAGTTGGTTGTGAGAAGACTTTTGGTGCCTGCATACCCGAAAGGGGGCGCTGGTTAAAAAACAAGCATTTTATTTTGTTTCTGGCTCTCCTTTAGCAGCAGGAAAAGGCAGGGGTTTAATGCTGACTCCTAATGCAAGCCCACAATGATTGGTATTTCACTTGTTTCTCCTACAAGTGTTCTAACTATTGTCATAGGCTCATAGCTGCATTGTTTATATATTTTATCATGTCAACATGCCTATTTGTGACTTCTTTCTTTTCCAAAGCTTACCATTTTTTTTGTTTCTAGGAATCCTACCATAAGCTTTATTCAACTCTATTGTGGACCATCTTGCTGTCAATCCAAATTGATTTGGGGAAACTGTTGTTTTGAGTCTTAGTTGCTGCCTTATTACTCTCTCCCAAAGTTTCATAATATGATTCATTAATTTAACACTACGATTACAACTTTGAATATACTCTTTATTTCTATAAACAGGCAGAAAAATATTTTTCAGCACTTTTTAGACATTTTCGTAGTTAGTATTATTAAACAATTTTGTTAACCAATACACACCATCATCTCCTAAACATTTCCAAACTTCAATAGTAATACTGTTTGGACCAGGAGCCCTTTCTTATTTCTTAATGCATTTTTACTTGGAATGCTCTAATCCTGCAGAAAAATTTGATTCTCTAGTCTGCCTACGGTTTTCATATCCCTTTAAATTTAAATTTTATATGATTTTCATTTAGAAACTTCTTAAAATAGCTTTTCCATCTTTCCTTAATTTCTTCATCTTTCACTAATACCTTCATGCCTTCATTTTTTATACACTTAACATGATTAAAATCTCTACTTTCCCTCTCTCTTGGCTAATTTGTATATATACTTCTTCTCTACTTTTTTAACTCGTTTAGAATATAAATCATCGTATGCTTTATACTTGGCTTCTGTTACTACTCGTTTGACTTCATATTTGGTATATTTAACTTTGTACTTTACCAAATTTTGTTTCACTCCTTTTCGTTTTTACTACAGTTTGGACTTCCTCATTCCGCCACCAAGTTTCCTTAGATAATGATACTTCTCCTTTTGATTCCCGAAGCACTTCTTTTGCTATTCTTGTAATATATTCGGCCATCCTTTTTGACATTAGCATTAGTTTCATCTTCTATATTCCATGTAGCTTCCTGTGTCATTTTATTCTTAAACAATTCTACTTTCTCATCTTTTAGATTCCAGCACCTAATTCTTGGGTCTAATTCCTTTTCTCTTTCTTAATTGTCCTTTAATATATATCTGAAATTGTTAATTTATGTTGTGTTGTCATGCATATGCATTATGTATATGTACACGTATATTTAGGAAGTTTCATTTATAGCTTAATTAGTGCATAATTTGCTATAACTGTCAGATTTACATGTGACATGTTGCACAGGTCGAACTTGCCCAGAAGAATGATGATTTGGAGCTCTTTATGAATGATAATCACCCACAGTTTGAGTTCAGGAAGGCAAGGAAGCTGTAGAGAATATAATAATAAAGTTACATCTTCTCTAACAGCTTAAGCTTTTAGATGAATTGGTGATTTAACATGGCATCAGAGCAGACCAAAGGTCCTGAGTTCAAACTCACCGTCACCCTCATACTATGAATTGACACATGTAGGCTTAAACTGGCCACACGTGAGGGGGCGTGTAGAGAATATAATAATAAAGTTACACCCTCTCTAACAGCTTAAGCTTTTAGATGAATTGGTGATTTAATAGAAGTCATATCCTTTTTTTTTTTTTTTTGCACTGATATCCGTGTCTAATTTGTTGTTGGATCACCGACTTTAACCGTTACAGAGAGAAGTTTTGAAGTCCAGAAACAGGGAGCTTGTTCAACTTTTTGAACATGGGGTTGGTATACATCATGCTGGGATGCTACGTGCTGACAGAGGTCTGACCGAGCGGCTTTTCTCTGAAGGAATTTTGAAAGTAAGTTAGCAAAGAGTTCTTAGATTTTATTGGGGGTTCGTTTTTGTGAAACTTAGTTTTTTTTTTATTTTGTTATTGTTTTAGGTTCTTGTCTGCACAGCAACTTTGGCATGGGGTGTAAATCTACCTGCTCACACTGTTGTGATCAAGGTTTGTGCAATTTTTGAACATTTACATATTTTTATTGATTGAACTTGGATATATTTGCCATTGGTTAGTGACACCAAAACTGGTTGACAAGAAAAAAAAGAGTGAATTGCAATTTCCTTTAGGTTCCATTTCAGACCTTGTGTAATCATGTTGTCGTTTAATTTGAGTCTTATTTTAGTTTATCTTTTTTTTTAGTTTGCTGCTGTTTTAGTTTCTTGAGGTGCTTTTTATGTTTATTTTAATCAAGGGTCTTATACACCTCATATATATATATATATATATATATATACACATAGTAGATACGTTCACGTGCGATGCACCTGCTACGTTCATACAAAATATCATTTTATATCATAGAAAAAAATCTACTAAAACTTCAGTAGGAATAAAAGTTTTAAGACATTAATTTCAGGTAAAAAAGAGTGAGACCTTTACCTCAGTTTTGTAATGGGAACAATTATACAATAGTAATTGATATGTATTCAAAAATTGTTACAATACCTTTATATAAAATTATTTGAGAAATAAAGCATTTATCCAATTAAGATGAGATATGACAATAAACACCTTCTAAAAATTTTTATATGACAAACCAGAAACCATGTAATTCCAAAACTTGAACTCCAGTCGGTATCCCCCATTATCTATCCACCCCAAACTTAATTCTCCACTGTAATGGGCATGAAAATCAAAGCTTTTACAAACCCATATTTGTCTTCACAAACACAATCTTATCAACAGAGAAACTTAAACATTGTGTAAATGAGGTTATGACAAACACAATCTTATCAACACATGAATACCAACTTAAACAAAGAAATGAAGAAAACTATAGAATAGGACAAATTGGACAATGAGATATCTCATACCTGTGAGAGACGGTCGGTCGTAGTGACAAATACAGATTGAGAAGGACGAAAGGTTAAGAAGGATTTGCAGAACAAGAAAGAAGAAGAGGCAGCCTGAGCTATTTGGGAATCGTCCTGATCTATGCGGTACTGTAAGAATGATTTTCTGACAAAAATTGTAGAAGCAGCGGCGGTTCCGGCTCGATGTACGCGGTCATTGACCATATACACCAATCCGGGAATAATGGCAACTCTGGTAAATAAGATATAAAAGATGGCTAAATTTATGGGTGGCTAATCCAGCAAATATGTAATGAACTATGAGCAAAGTGATTAGGCCAACCAAACAAGCAGGTGAAGCACGATGACGAAACCTTCAAATTCATACTATGTAATAGATGTATATATTTGGTGGCATAGGCTATGCTAGCAACCTAGAAATTTTAAAATCAAGCCTATTTAAATCATTTTCTATCAATAAAGCCCAACACATTTTTCTGATTTTTCATACAAGTTGCCCATAATCTCGAACAACTGCATCATTGACCATAGAGAGCAGAGTTTTTGATTCAACCCTTGCCATTTTCAATCAAAATTTCCAAACCTACGCTGTTTTAATCTTATTTCCTGAACCCAAGTAACAGTAAAAGGGCGTCTCTTAACAAACTTTTAAGGAAGAGGCGCCTTTTTATTAGTGCCTCTTCAAAAGACGCTTCATAAACTTAATGTTTGAAAAGACTTCTTGTTATATAGGCGTCTTTCTTTCAATAGAGGCATCTTTCTCTTTTGAAAAGATGCCACTTTGTTGGATAGCATAAGACTTCAATTTTTAAAAGACTTCATGCCTTCAATAAAGAGGCGTCTTTTGAAGAGATGCCTAGACAGGCATCTTTTTGAAAGACACTTCTTTGTTGCAACATGGGTTCAAAAAATAAGTTGAGAATAACATGTGTTGGGGAAATTTGATTAAAAATGCAAGGGTTGGGTCAAAAAACTCACAGGTAACATTATTTTGATTTCTTTATTGCTGTAGTACATCATTTAGCTGTGGCATCAGTTCAATTGATGTACTTGGAAGCCACCAAGTCCAAGCCAAGAAAAGGTGCACTACAACTTATTGAATACCTTTTGAAAGAACTATATGCAAGTTCCTATATTATTCTCTTTCTTCACTGCAGGGACATAACCAGGTAATCTTTCTTCTGGGGTAAAGTCACTGTAAAATTGCCTTCATTGCAGTTTTATCAAAACATCCCCATTAACTTAAAGTAGCTTCATGAACAAAAACTAGTACACTATGAAGCATGAATAATTCTATAAGGTCTCTCTATCCGTAACGGATACCAATACTCCTTGGTTACACGCAGATATGCCACTCTCCCATTCATTGTTGTATGATGATCCACTACACAAGTCATACGTGCTCCTGAAATTTGATGGCATAGTATTCCTTCACAAGAAGTTGTATAGGTGGAAGGTAGTTTTTTCATTGATGAAAGTCAAAAAGAAACTTCTTTAATGAAAGATTTACTTATCGGGAAAAAAAAAGACAAAAAGAAACTTCGATACTATAAGTAAAACACTTTCTCATAATTTTTTTTTAACATTTTCAGGTGTGGTTGAGGACAGAATTGTCTAAACAATTTTTTGGGCATAACAATAGTAGCTAATAAAATTTGAAAATGTTTTTTTTTTTTTAAAGTCATTTTCCTAATAGACATTTGGGACTTCCTGTGCCAAATCAAAAGACATGTATCCTCTATATATGTATATATATATGCCTAGAGCATATTATATGTGCCTACACACACATATATATATAAACCTTTATATATGGATCTGTGGATGTGCATACACATACCTGTACACTTGTATACATTTGCACTAGTATACATATAAACGTGCTTAGTCTATATATACCAATACAATGCATATATATTTGTCTGTATAAATGATTATATAAGTTCCTGTTTTGCATTTACTTAATATCAGATTTGCTTTTCAAAGCTTCAACTAAATACTTGAAAATGAGAAGGAATATGATTATTTTTTTATTTTTTAAGTTGAAACTGACAGAGTATAAAATTATTGATTAATTCTTAAATGGTTTCCTGGTGGTGGTGTCATGTTGTGTTTTACCCCAATGCCTGACCCAACACCTCTATGTGGTCTTCCAAGAGGAGGTACAGTTGTGACTGGCCTCATGGCAGTATGTATGCTGTGAAGCATTGACATTAGTAAGTGTAGTTTTAGATACTCAACTTTCACCTGGTAATAATTTTTTATTCAATACTGTTATGACTCAAACACTGGTGATGTTTCCTATGCCAAGAATGGCAAGTGCATGATAAACTCTCGAGGGAATATGATTGCCTTAAGTCAATGGTCAAAACTATATGTGGAGCCGTGGACTATGATGTCAAGGGACCTCAAATCAATAGGGAACTTAAGAAGCAAAATTGCAAAGAGGGCTGTCTATGGCTGCTAGTGCTATAGCTTGGGCAAGCTGGGTTAAATTTCAAAGCTTGACCATGCCCAATTCCTGAGTATCGTCTTTCACATATTTTTTATTTTATCTTTTTGTTTTTCTTTAATGTCAATCAAACTTTGATATCAAACACATCTTAGAGTATCTTTTACTCGCTAACATTTTACAACAATAGCTTTATTTATTTTTTTATGAAAAAAATAAGGTAAGATGGCAAAGTGACTAAAATGATAAAAAAACAAGATAAATATACTATTTGGTTTCTCTCTCTCTCTCTCTCTCTCTATATATATATATATATATATGTATTAGCCTTTGTATCTTAGTTAATATTTAAAGAGAAAAAGACTGGAATATTAAATCAAATTTCTCATTCAAAAAATTAATTCATTGTTTACATACATGGTCCCTATTTATCATATATAATGAGAACCAAATATGGAAATAACAAATGAAACTAAAAATGGAAACACAGATGGTCAATACAAATAATTAGCCTAAATCTCCTACCACAATCTTCTCCAAATCTCATTCAAATTATTCGGGATTTTCACACTCCCCCTCAAGTTGGGTCATAGATGTTGATTATGTCCAACTTGTAGATGAACTCTTCAAAGCTGGACCTCTGTAATCCCTTAGTGAATATATCTACTAATTGTTCTCTTGTAGGGATATAGGCCATACAGACTGTCCCTTTCTCAATTTTCTCCTTTATAAAATGCCTGCCAACTTCTATATGTTTAGTCCTGTCGTGTTGGACCGGATTATGGGAAATGCTGATAGCGGCTTTGTTGTCGCAGTAGAGTTTGATGGGGAGCTCTATTGCGATATGTAGTTCCTCCAAGAGCTTTTGTAACCATAGCCCTTCACACATCCCTTGTGGAACAGCTCTGAATTCAGCTTCAGCACTACTTCTGGCTACTACATTCTGCTTTTTACTCCTCCATGTTACTAGATTTCCTCAAACATAGGTACAGTAGCCGATAGTGGACCTTCTGTCTTCTACTGATCCTGCCCAATCTGTATCTGTATAAATTTCTACCTTCTTACTGTCTCCTCTCTTAAAGAATAGACCTCGCCCTGGAGACCCTTTCAGATATCTGAGAATTTTATATACTGCTTCTAGGTGACCCTCCTTTGGTGAATGCATGTGCTGACTGACCACACTCACAGCGAAAGCAATGTCTAGTCTGGTGTGAGATAGGTAGATAATCTACCTACTAGTCTCTTGATATCTTTCTCTATCCACAGGCTTTCCAGCGTCTTCCGTTCTTTTTCCTGCCTCGATTGGAGTATCACTTGGCTTGCAACCAAGCATACCAGTCTCAGTCAAAAGGTCAAGAACATACTTTCTCTGAGAGACACTAATTCCCTTCCTTGACCTGGCAACTTCCATTCCCAGAAAGTATCGCATTTGACCTAGGTTTTTTACCTCAAATTCTGTGGCTAAGACCTTCTTCAATCTCTCCATCTCTCCTGTGTTGTCTCTAGTGAGAATGATGTCGTCGACATATACAATCAGGATGGTCTTGCTTCCATCACTGAATTGTTTAATGAACATCGTATGATCTGACTGTCCTTGTTTATATCCTTTATTCTTCATTACTTTTGCAAATCTATCAAACCATGCCCTTGGTGATTGTTTAAGTCCGTACAGGGATTTCTTCAGTTTACATACTCTGGTTTCTTCTCCTTCCTTGTAAAATCCTGGAGGTAGCGTCATGAACACTTCTTCCTCCAGCTCACCATTCAGAAAAGCATTCTTGATGTCAAATTGGTGAAGGGGCCAATCCAGGTTTGCTGCCAAGGACAAGAGAACCTGTATAGTGTTCAGCTTTGCTACTAGTGCAAATGTCTCGATGTAGTCAATACCATATGTCTGAGTGAACCCCTTTGCAACTAGGCGGGCTTTGTATCGTTCCACTGTACCATCCGCTTTGTACTTCACTGTGAACACCCACTTACAGCCTACTGATTTCTTCCCCTTTGGCAAAGTCATCACCTCCCAAGTTTCATTTTTTTCCAATGCCCTGATCTCTTCCATCATTGCTTTTCTCCAATCTGGAATTGCCAACGCCTCTTGAATATTCTTAGAAATCTGGATTCTGTCAAGGTTAGACGTAAAAGCACGACACTTGGCAGAAAGAGCATTGTAAGAGACAAAGTTTGAGATAGGATGTAAAGTACATGAACGAGGTTGTTTTCTAAGAGCAATGGGTAGGTCATCAAGATTTTTTACCTGGTCAAGATTGGATTTTGGCTCATAAGTAGTCGGAGCTATCACCTGTTCAGACTCTTGTGGTGCTTCGGATATGAAGGTCTCATCGGGCATTGATTTAGGTCTCCTTGAGTAAACAAGTGTCTCCCTATCTATTTGTTTTCCTACATCTCCCCCTGAGTTCAAGATTCCTTCTGTGTTGGACGAGGAAAGAGAGGGTGTACTGTATGGGACAGATTCAAAGATCGCAACATTGAAGTCTATATCTGAGAGTCGAGCTTCTCTCAAGGGCTCCCCCTGAAGTGAGTAGTAGGGAGTATGCTCAAAAAAGGTGACATCCTGACTAACATATAACTTTTGTGAGAGAGGGTCATAGCATTTGTAACCCTTTTGAGTGGAGGAATAGCCAAGAAAGACACATTTGAGAGCTCTAGGATCCAATTTATTACGTTGGGAGGCATGAATGTGGACAAACACTGTGGACCCAAAAACACTTAGAGGGAGAGAAGAACTGACTCGAGAATTAGGGAAGGCCGCCTGGAATTTTTGGAGAGGAGTTGCAAATGAGAGAACTCGACTAGGCATTCGAATGATGAGGAAGGTGGCGGTCAAAATGGCATCACCCCAAAAATTATTTTTCATGTGAGAGGTAAAAAATAGGGCACGAGTTATCTCAAGAATATGTCAGTTTTTCCGTTCAGCAACCCCATTTTGTTGGGGTATGTGAACGCAAGAACTCTGGTGAATAATACCTTTGTCTTGAAAATAGGGACTTAAAGAAGAATTGAAGTATTCAGTGCGATTATCAGTACGAAGAATCTGGATTTTTGTGTGAAATAGGGTGTAAATCATATTGTAGAAGTTCATGAATACTGAACTAACCTCAGATTTATCGTTTAGTAAAAATACCCAACAGAGACGAGAATGGTCATCAATAAATGTAATAAACCATTTTTTGTGGGTCCTATTTGGAATGCGTGAAGGCCCCCAAAAATCACTGTGAATTAAGGTAAAAGGCAGTGATGGTTTATAAGATGATGTGGGAAAAGTAGTATGATGATGTTTTGCAAGTTCACAAATTTCACATTGTAAATCCAAGGGAGTTTTATTCGAATAAAGTGATGGAAACAAATGTTTTAAATATTGAAAACTAGGATGACCCATTCGTTTATGCCATAACAAAAGGTCACTATTCCTAGGACTAAATGCAGAATTACAAATAGAAGAACGACACTGTTTATTCATGTGAGCATCATCAAAGTAATAGAGTCCCTCAAATTCCTTAGCACTGCCAATCGTCTTCCCCGATGATAGATCCTGAAAAACACAATGAGAGGACAAAAAAATAGTTGAGCAATGAGATTGTTTAGGTTAGCTGACTAATAGACAACAGATTGCAAGAGAGATTAGGAACATAAAGTACAGACTCCAAAGTAATATATTCAGAGATACGGATAATCCCCTTGCTAGCTACTGGGGATAAAGTACCATCTGCAATTTTTATTTTCAAATTACCAGCACAAGGTGAATATGTGGAAAATAAATGATGGGCACTAGTCATATGGTCGGATGCACCTGAGTCAATAATCCAGGGAGTATGGCACAAAGTGGTATTAAGGGCAGACAAAAAAGTACCTTTGTGGGCTAAAGAACCCGATGACAGTGAAGTAGAGGACTAACTAGAGGCTTGAAAGGTCGAAAAAAGAGCATATAGCTTCTCTAGTTGCTCGGGGTTAAGACCCCCACTAAAGGTCGACTTTGGAGCGCCTATTTCTGTCTGCTGTTCAGTCGAGGCCTGGTACCCGTGAGATTTGTTGGGCTGTCTGGGCTTCCGGTCAGCAGGCATGCGATGTAAGGCCCAACAGGTGTCTTTGGAATGGCCCAATTTTTTGCAATGCTCACAAAAGGGCCTTTTGCTTTGTTTTGGGCCGGATCCAGTATAAGGCCCACGAGTTATAAACGCTTCAGGCCCAGATGCATTACTGTGTCTCTATCTAGTGGAAGACCCTCGCGTTGTAAGGGCTTCAAACTCATACGCAAAGCTCTGTCTTGAACCAGAGCCAACGATCGACACCATCCCGCAACCTGCAAGAGTAGAACCTTCAATTCCAGGCTCTGCTTTCTCCTTCAACATCACTTTCCTCCTCTGTTCTTCCTGTCGCACCTCAGCAAAGACTTCTCGGATGGAAGGAAGTGGCCGTTGACCCAAAATCCTGCTTTGCCCGTCGTTGAGTTCGCGATTCAGCCCTGCCAGAAACTTGAATACCCTCTCGGCTTCCATCTTCTTCTTGAATCGAACACTGTCACCAGTGCACTCCCATTCTTCGCCGCAGCTGAGGTCAAGTTCTTGCCACAATCCCAACATCTCTGTGTAGAACTCTGTAACTTCTCGATCTCCTTGCTTCGTCTGCCATAGCCTCGTCTTGAGTTCGAAGACTTGCGATGCATTTTCAGCATCGGAGTATGTCTCATGCATAGCATCTCACACATCCTTTGTCGTCGGGAGGAACATGTAAGTTCTTCCAATGGTCGGTCGCATGGAGTTGATCAAGCAGGAAGTTATGAAGGAGTTCTCAGAGCGCGCCATTTCTGGAAGGCTGCAACATCACTGGGAGGAGGCAGGTTTGATCTCGCCTGTAAGGAAACCTAGTTTCCCTCTGCCGTCGATGACTAGCTTGATGGATTGGGCCCATTCACGGTAATTCTTGCGATTCAACTTTTCTACAGTAAGATGGAATGAGGAATTTTTCATTCCGACAGTCGAACTCATGGAGGAGATTGTCTCTGATTCTCCTTCCTGAGTTGCTGACTGGGTAGACTCATGGCTGGCGGCCATTGCTAGGGTTTTCAGAATCCCTGCTCTGATACCATAAAGAGAAAAGGACTGGAATATTAAATCAAATTTCTCATTCAAAAAATTAATTCATTGTTTACATACATGGTCCCTACTTATCATATACAATGAGAACCAAATATGGAAATAACAAATAAAACTAAAAATGGAAACACAGATGGTCAACACAAATAATTAGCCTAAATCTCCTACCACAATCTTCTCCAAATCTCATTCAAATTATTCGGGATTTCCACAATATTATTGTTCATACTATCATTTTTCTTACATAAACACAACAATATAGTATGAAACTTTTTAATATTTGAAGTCTTCATTTTTGTTTAGCTTAGGTTGGTTGGATTGCTTGCTGGCTCAACCGCAATCTAACCTTATGCGTTTGGGCTTTCTCAACCCCAAAGTCCCTAACTCAACCATGTCCCGGTGTTTAGAAACACCAACATTGAGCACGGATCAGAAGTTCCTTTTATTTTCATCAAAACGGCTCAAAATTTTCCATTTCCCAGTGAGTCAAAACTAAACATTAGTGGAAAATCAAAACACATGTTTGCATGGAAACAAATTTGTTTTCATCCAAACATGCTGAAAATTAATTGAAACAAACTGAAACAATTGCAAAATTTCTTTATGATGACAATTCCATATTTTTTTGATAAGTAACGGTATTGAATTAAAAAAATTGCCTGATGGGGGTGAACCCAAATACAAAGGGAAGAGACTCAATAATTAAAGTCTCAAGTCTTCCAAAAAATTAACAAAATAATCTACATAGATAGGGTAAGCTTCTTGTAACCAAAAGTTAAACATTTTCAAAATATACCTCTGAATCTTGAGGGGATAATTCTTCCCTTTCAAAAATCCTCCTATTCATCTCTTTCCATAAGCACCAAAGGGGACAAAAGTGGGGCCATTCTTAAAAACTTCCTCGCATCCCTCCTCATCCTGCCCCTTGTCCAACCCACTAAAGGTCCCTAACTGTGGCCTGGATAACCCACGAAATCCAAAAAGAGAATGAACTCCAAATATCCCTTGTCATTGAACAGAGGAGGAAGAGATGATCTGCCGTCTCCTCTTCAGCTTTACACATATAACACCTACTATTCAAAACAAATCCTCTTCTTTTGATATTATCCACAGTCAACACCGTTCCCCACACCACCACCCACACAAAAGAAGCCACCTTTACCAGGCATTAAAGCACTGAATTGTCTTCAGGGGAAGTCTGGATCCCCTTTCTTTGCCAATTCTAATGTGATGCAGAAGCAATAATTATAGGACTCCTATGGCAGTACTCTTTAAGAGTTACTGTAGTGTGACACTGTAGCAGTCGTTAGTATGGGCTTTTATCTTCTTCTCTTTCGTATGACTGAGATTAAAGTAACTTAATTGCTGGGACCTTAATGTTATCCGGGTTGGTGGTCTTATTTTCTTACAAATAGATCTTGTAGCATTGAATGGGGAACTTTTTTTAATGAAATCTGCCTTTGGCCAATATGTTACTTTGATAACATTAGGTTTTGCTTCATTTTTTTTTTATCAGTAGGTTTTGCTTCATTTTAGCGCCCTGCTTGAGGTTTTTTCTTTATTTCCCTCTTAAGAAATTTAGGTTTTAAAGTGCTGAATAACCTCCATCAGTCTGGCCGCATCCTCCAATTCTCAATTTTGAAAATTCCTCCTAAAGCATGGGACCCAAACCATATACCCCCCTAATCCAACCACACAATCTGCCACCCAAGCATTTCTATTGGAGGTGAGCTGATAAACGGGGGGAATCTGATCCTTCAATGCTGTGGTTCCACTCCGAACATCCACCCAAAACTTCACTCTCGTGCCGTCGCCAATCTCAAAACTTGTAAAATGGACAACTTTTCTCCCCCCATACCCACACTGTATGGCCCATCTACAACTTTGGAACACCAACCTCCACGACAATTCAAAAAATTAGTATTCATTTTTTTAGGGGGAGATTGAAGTATTGAAACCCAAAAATAGATGAAAATATGTTAGATGTTTTTTAGAAGCAATAGGCAAGGAGAGGTGGAAGTAGTGGAAATGAAGAGGTAGGAGAATTAGTTTATTATTTTATTGTAATACTTAGTTGCAAATTATAATAACCTAACATGCTACTCATGCTGTTATTTTTTGTGTAACATAGTCAAAATGTATACCCTATATGTTACTTGGTAAACATGTTATTTTGCAGATGATCTTATATTGATGCAATTTTATCGCAGTTACCTTTTTTTTTACTTATTTAAACAAGAAGCAGAAAATGCTACAATTTGGAAACTTTTCTTACTATCTTTTATACTTCTTTTGTGCTTTGTATTGATCCTACTCCTTGCTTTGTTTTAGATATATAGTAAATATGATAGCTTCTATAGCAAGATAGGTCTCTCCTATATCATTTTTTTTCCTTTGTTTTAAATTTTGAAATTTTTGCATGTTGTTGCTCTAGGGGACTCAATTATATGATCCAAAGGCTGGTGGGTGGCGAGATCTGGGCATGCTCGATGTTATGCAGGTAAGATGATGGTTTCCACCTTGAAATATGTTTGTTTGTTAAGCCAATATAGGTTTTGGATGTCTAGTTTTCTTCCTTTATCAATTCTTGTGATACTTGTGCTATAGATCTTTGGACGTGCTGGAAGACCTCAATTTGACAAAAGTGGTGAAGGCATTATAATCACATCTCATGACAAATTGGCCTATTATCTACGACTTCTGACAAGTCAACTCCCCATTGAAAGTCAGGTAATTACTACTAGATTAATTGATTTTTGGATCTTTAAATCTCACAGATGATGCACAATTTTTGTACCTTGGTTTTGGTTTGCTTCTCTATTTCCATTATGCTTTATGAGTTGGGTAACTAAGGGAAGAAGTGAATTGACAATTTTGAGATATGTTTTCCTGTGTTTTGAGGCGGTATGAGGGATGAAGATTAATGTCTAAAAGTTGAGCTTATTTCATTTAGCAAGGTGGGAGTGGAAATGCATGCCGGGCACTTGTAATGTAGTATGGTTCTCCAAGCACATACCTAGGTTCAAGAGAAGAGTAGCCTGGTCGGAACCTTTTAATTTCTCAAAAGGGGAACACTTACCCTCATGATAATTGTCTTCCTACGTAACCTTACATCATTGTTCTTATTTATTTTTTTGAGGTAAATGGGTTGGAAACGAACAAGAGACTTTTGTGGGAAGGTTAGGGTGAGGGGCTTGCATAGATAGCTGTTTTGTTTACTATAGGTGGTAGGAGGTCTTGGTATACTTCCAATAGAAGTAATGAGTAAGGTTCTTGGCAAATGGCTTTGAGGTTTAGGGTAGAGAAAAGAGCCATGAGATTAGAGTAACAACTTCGAAAATTGAGAATGAAGGGAGATTGGTTTGCTAAAGAAGTTACATGACCTTATGGAGATGGAGCTTGTAAAGGAATAATGAAGGGAACGGAGGCATTTTGAATTAGGATATTCTTTATTGTTGGAGATGGTTTCCTTTGGGAATTATAATATGGAGATGAATGTGTGAAATTCCTTTTGGAGCTCTTTTAACATTGTTCAGAATAAGGATGATTTGTTGGCTGATTACACCCATTGGTCGGGTAAATTTTTTTTTATAACTTCTTTTTCCCTCAATGAAGAATCGAATTAGTTGGAGTTAGGGGTAGTTGACTAATTTTTGGATAGCTTTGTGTGGCTAAATTATTGAGACATGGTGAAGTTTTTTAAGATTGGAGTCCTGTGGTTGCCTTTTTTTGGATGGACAATTGTTCTTTAGAAGTTCCTTATCATTGACAATTTGGTGAAGAGGGGAAAGTTCTAGTTAATTGGTGTTGCATGTGCAAAAGAAATGAGGAAACAACTAACTATATAAATTGCAATCCCAGTTTACGAGGCTCCTACTACTGCGGGGTATAGGGAGGGTTAGATGTACGCAGCCTTAACTCCGTAAGCAAAATAACTGTTTTTGCGACTCAAACCCGTGACCTCCATATCACAATGGAGAAATGTTACTGTTGTGGCAAAGCCCACCCTCAAATGGTTAACTATATATTGTTACATTATTCAGTGGCTAAGGAATTGTAGACCCTCTCTTTTTGGAGTTCACTGGGTGATGCCTAAATAAACTCTAAATGCTCTTTCTAGTTGGAGAGAATGTAGGGTGAATAGGAGAGCTAGTGTGATATGGCAAGCATCTCCGTTGTGCCTATGGTGGAGTATTTGAGTTGCAAGGCGTAGGCATTCTTTTGATAGGGGTGGAATCACTATCTTGAGTCTTTAGCATAAGTTGTTGAGCTCCCCGTTCTTTTGGTATACTTGGAGATCATCTCTAACAAATTTTTTTTTTTTTTGGTTTTGGGGTGAAATGAAGGTATAATTTTTGTATAACTTGCCCTCTGGATCCATCATGTGTATATGAGTTTGGCCTTTGATGTTTTCCACTGATTTTTTTCCATAGGTGAGTGGCCCTTGGAGTGGGAGTCGAACCTGGGATCTTGGGGATAATTGATGTTTCCCAATGATACTTATATTTTTTTCAAAGAAAGTTTTTGAAGCTTTGCTAGGCAATCAATATCGATTATTTTCAGTAAGTCTTTTGACTCTTCTATGAAGATGTTGACCTTGGCCATCTAGCAAACTCTCCAATTTAGTATATTTTGTGTTCACATGTCCCTTAAAAGTTTCACTCTTCATATGGATGGCTCCAAGAGATACTAGCTTGTTGATAGAGTAGTAGTGGCCGCAGTTTCCCAATTATGTATTACTGTGTAAAGGTGATGCTCAACCAGTTGGTGATCTCCTTGTTCATTTCACAATTGCGTTCGTGGTCTCGACCAACAATGTATATCAAGGTCTCAATACTCCTCCTCACAGTGTGAACCTGGACTTGCACGTGGAGAGACTAAACCAACCACAGATAAATATGAAGTAGAATAGAGTGAAACTTTGTACAAACAAATCAAACGAGGAATAAATGAATATAGAGAGACTTGAACCTAAGAGCTCTCATAAATAAGGCTCCGATACCATGTTAAGCAACCAGATGTTCTAAAAGTTTAAGCTGTTAGAGAATGGACCAATGATATATATCAAGCTCTCAGCACTGATTACCATTCATCTTTATTCTTGAGTTGGTTGATAGATTGGCATGCACAAATATTAGATGTCAAGTCACATGAGGGTTAGCAAGTGCCTCTTTGAGTGTTTTGTGGTGTATTTGGAAGGGGTGAAATAGGATTTTACTATTGTGTAGACGACATATTTTTTTCTTGGTTTTTATTCCTTTGGGTTGACAATTTTGGGGAGTGTACATGGATGGCATTTTTAGTCTTCTCTGATGGTCTGTCTTTCTTCTTTTCTAATGTCCTCCTTTGTGTATATGGTGTGTGTGCCTGGGGTTTGGTCCTTTTGATTTTTCGTTTTCTTTATAAAATAATAATCATTTATATGTATGCACATATATATGTGTGTGTGTGTGTGTCTATATATATATGTATATAAAAAAACTCATTTTTGGTGTTCCCTTGGATTCTTCCAATGATACCCATGTCACTTCTTTGAAGATCAAAGACAAACACAATCTTAATTTTCTTTATTTTAAAATTTGCCATTTCATCCACGACTCTTGTTAACAGAAAACCCACTGCTCCAGAATCTTCTAAGACTGATTTAAGTTAAGACTAATTGAATGTAGAAAGGAAGAAAAATACAATGAGGTCAGCACCATGTTCCTTGCCTTTAGTATATATAATTAATACTGCGAGGTAATTGGAATAAGTTATGTAGCACGGACACTTTATTTTGGCTCACGCGTCTGTAAAGAGCATCCAAATTTGGACATGTCTTGGTCACGTTAGGATATGTTCTGATCATGTTTTCTTTTGTATTTTTTCACTCTTTCTCCTCTTCTCCTTTGCTCTTTTTTTTTTGGATTATATATATATATATATATGTTCTATATAGTAGTTAATAAATTTGTTTTGGAACTTGAATCATGGATTTTGATCATTAAATCAAGAAGTTCTTGAATTTTTATTTAATGGCTTTGCTATTTTGATATTTTAATAATATTTTTGTGATTTGTATATTTTTATGATAATTTTGATTGAAATAATAATAAGATTTTATTATATGGTTCTATAAAAAATATATTCAAAGTGTAATTGACATATCTGTGTCCTACTTTTTTGAAAAATGCCATGTCCGCGTTTCCGTGTCGTGTCGTATCCATTTCCCGTGTCCATGTCCATGCTTCTTAGGGAATGAGATAACTCTAATGTGATGCAGAAGCAATAATTATAGGACTCCTATGGCAGTTCTCTTTATGAGTTATTGTAGTGTGACATCGTAGCAGTCGTTAGTATGGGCTTTTATCTCTTTTTCTCTTTCATATGACTGAGATTAAAGTAACTTAATTGCTGGGACTTAATGTTATCAGGGTTGGTGGTCTTGTTTTCTTACAAAGAGATCTTGTAGCATTGAATGGGGAACTTTGTTAATGAAATATGCCTTTGGCCAATATGTTACTTTGAGAACATTAGGTTTTGCTTCATTTTAGCACCCCACTTGAGGTTTTTTCTTTGTTTCCCTCTAAGAAATTTAGGTTTTGAGGTAGATCAATGTATGATTTTGTAATGTTGTCATAGCAGCGAAGTTACCGATCAATGTACAAAGTCTTCTTTGGCAGATCCGTAGAGATTCAGTCTCCTTTTTGTTTCTTAATAAAATTAAATAGGTGAACTCATTATAAGAGAGTTGGCAGCCAAAACCTATTGGCCTATCATAAACAGTCAGATATGGCTTTATGTTCTTTGCTGACCACGTTATGTTGTGGGTGATCGCCAAAGATTTCAAAATATAATTAGTCTGAGACAGATCAAACTGACAACTTAGCATAGTTTGTAGATTGTTTGTTGGAATGTGAGTTATAGCAATAGGTTATTCTCAATTCAGAGTTTGAATATACATTTTCTTGCTGCTATAGTGCATATATATTTCAACTATAAATTGACCTTCTGGTGCCCAAGGATTGATTCTCTTGTGTCGCCTTTTCTAATGTACCTTTACTTTTCAAAAGAAAAGAAATAATACATTTATATTTCAACCATAAATTGACCTTCATCTTTAAATGTCTTAAAAAAATGTTAACATGCTGAACCTCTGGCGCCTTTTCTAATATACTTTTACTTATCTAAAGAAAAAAAATACGTATATATTTCAACTATAAATTTGGCCTTCATCTTTCAATGCCTTATAAAATGTCAACATATGAGTTTACTCTTTTTTTTTTTTGATTTCCCCCCTTTGTTTTGCAGTTTATCAGCTCCTTGAAAGATAATTTAAATGCAGAGGTGTCATTGGGCACGGTTACAAATGTCAAGGAAGCTTGTGCATGGCTTGGATATACCTATCTATTTATAAGGATGAAAATGAATCCTTTGGCATATGGTATTGGATGGGATGAGGTAATTTATGATTGTTGATAAGGATATATTCTGATGCAACGGTTATGTTCTGATAGAAGATTTTTAGAAAAGCCATTCAATATTCTGTACTTTGTATATGTCCCCAGATCAGCACTATTGATAGTTGACATTCTTATCGTTGTTCATCTGTGTGTGTTCTAGGTTATTTTTTTCTCTTCTGATGATTAAATTAGAATTCCTGTATGCATTTCCTCTGTGATGAATTTTTTATTACCAAGCGTAATTTAATGGACTCTTGTTATATCAACTTATTTGTGAAGAAGTCCAACCTGTCATAGTATCTACCACGGATACCATTTTAGGTTCTAAGAGAAGATTCTAAATTAAAATGTTTTGATACACTGTACTTGCTAGATGTGTCAGATCAGTACTGGTTATGTTGGAATACGTACATGGTTGACATCCTTAGCTCCTTCCTTCCCTCCCTCTCTCTCTTCTCTCTGTGTGTGTGATGTGACTTTTTTCTTCTTGTGGTTAAGGAACAAAACCTGTATGCTTGTCTCTGTTGATGAATCTTTCCATTGCTATTCTGCAAATTATTGGATTTATTGTATCAACTTAACTGAAAAGAAGTCTGCAATGTCATGTGCGACAGTATCTATATCTGACAATATTTTAGAGGGAAAATAATTCTAAAAAGCCTCTTAAGATCTTTAGAGGCTACTTGGGAATTCTCCAAAATGGGTCAGGCTGTGTCCACTCTCAAAATGTGGAACTGTGTAAGAGTATCTACGTTTGATAATAATTTAAAGGGAAAATAATTCTAAAAAGCCTCTAAGAAATGTTATCAATCTTTAGAGGCTGTTTAGGAATTCTTCAAAATGGGTCAGGCTGCGTCCACACCCAAGTTTTTGAGAAAACCAACCCCCCTTTTAAGCAGCTTTTAGGAACAAATGCAGACCTGGATACTACTAAAAGATACTTACCAAACATCAAAGATCTATAATCTGTTCATTTATACTCTACTGAATCAGTTTTGGCCTTTCCGAAACCGGTCCTTGAGAACTCATTAAGTACTTGGTATATAAGAAAACCAAGAAATAGATTCTTCTACCTTGAACCATGCTGCAAAAGTGTGCTTTAAAGTTCCCTATCTGTCCCTCCCTCCATATTCTATTTAAGTTCTATTTTCCCTTTTCAGCCATTGTGGCCCCTTGTGAGCTACAGCCACCACTGTCCACTTTCACTTTAGTAGTTTTATCACATCACTTATCTGAACCCCCTTCTCCCTTAGTTAAACTGATAATGAGACCCTCTGCCATTTCTGTACCCAACCCCACTGTAAAACTCTGTGCTACAACTACAATCTGATTTTTCTTTGGAAGCACTTGGGGAAATTTGAGAAAACCAATGAGCCTTGAAATTAATTCTCTAAATAGGCATTGCTAGCTATGTTTATGTAGTTGCTTTATATGGAAACAATTACATCAAACATCATGGATTGATAATATAAAATCTCATTCATGTAAAATGAAAATTCATATACAAGTCATTTCATCTATTTTGGGGACATCAAATCCAATGCAAAAATCCCTAAACAGATGCAGTTCACCCTATCATTCTCACGTACATTGAAAGCAATGAGTACCAATCAAAAAAAAAATTTGAAAGCAACGAGTGTTAATTCACTCAATTCTCATTATGCAGGATTGCCAATAATTGGAAGTCGGGTATAATCTACATTCAGCTTGAAATTAAGAATATTTGTAAAGTAATACATATGGTAGTTTTCTCTTCCCTCTTGCAGTGACCTTGGTGGGAATGAGGGAGGTTGGGTTGGGATCCCTTGGCAAATAACCAGCGGAGCAACTGAAAATGAAGGAGATTGCCGAAGAAACACGGGAGAAAGGCAAGTAATTGATGACATCCGGTGGTTGGGTGGCCTGATCACATAGCAGATGAAGGTGTACGACCTTCGTTTAATAATTTAGAGTTATGACAGCTTGGGAATTCTAGGAGTTCTGTTATTTTAGAACTTACGAAGTTGAGGAGTATTTTTTGTCCAAATTCATTTATCTTGGGTGGTGTATGGTAGGGAATTGATTGTTGAGTTTCTTGTTTCTTTGGATTTGTACACAAAAGAATCTTTATATGAGATTTTTTATTAAAATGGGGGAACGGTAATGTTGCTCCATTGTGACATGGAGGTCATGGGTTCGAGTTGCGGAAACAACCTCTCCACTCGTAGGGATAAGGTTGCATACATTTGATCCTCCCAAACCTTGCAGTGTTAGGAGCCTTGTGCACTGGGTTAGCCCTTTATTTTGGATTGAAAATTATGGAGAAGAGTGATAACTAGTCATTCAGAAAACCATGTCTATTTATTTTAACATTCCATGCCCACTAGGCTAAACAACATCTGTTTAGGTTTGTTTATTCCTTCCATAAGACGTTCCATTTGATGGCTTATGTGGCCCTAATTTCCACTCCATCTATTGTTAACCATTATAAAATGTCTCTAAATATTATAATTCACCAAGTCAAGATATGGAGTTCTTTGAGTACAAAAGAAAATGGTCATAGTTAATTAGTTATTGTTATGCAAAAGTATTGTCCCCCATATGATTATAAAGGAGATTGATACATATATCATTATGAGAATATCCCAAGCACCAAGGCTGTAAGGTTGGATCTGAATGGATGACCAAGCCTTTTTGTCTTTGCTATATTTTTTCTTTCAGAAGTTAAAAATGATCCTAGTGAGTAAAGAGTTAGGCATGGACTTCAACCAACATTGAAAGAATTCCAAACCATGAAAATCAAATGTGATACGAAAAATATACGAATTTAAATTAAAAAATACTTGTTAAATTGTGCTGGTCTTCAAATATTCCTTTTTGGTCCACTCTTCGTTAAACTATGCTTGGTTCCTAAATTTGCTTTTTTATATTTCCTCTCTCCATCTTTTTTATGTTCATAGAAATCACAACCTAAAAATCTTCAAACTTGCTCTACGGATCATTTTTCATTGTAAATCATCAGCTGGAAACTGTTTTATGTTCATCATACATACTCTACCATATTTTTTGCAAATTTGATGTTACACTTCGAATCTAATATACCTTGAATCTACTTAAGGCTATCTTCAAACCGCTAACAACTGTCTGTGGGATCTTCTTCATCATGATTCGAAGAAATTTTTTTATACTCTTTAGATGATGTATTTGAGGTAGAAATATCTCCTTACATGATCACTAATCTATCCCAACATCATCATTCCATATGGAATTTTGTCGAGCACGTTGAGTACCTTCATAGGCCTAAATAATTACAACTTTTGCTTCTGAATTTTTCACTGGAGATTTTTCTCCATCTGATTAGTTATTTTAGCCATCACCAAGAACTTTCAATAACTGAACTTCAGTGCTCATAACCTTTGAGGATTTCGCAGCAATATTATTCTTTTCCTTAAGTGGTTATATTGAATATATTTTCAAAATTGAGCTCTCTTCGTACCCTTGATGGATTGTTCTTCATGGAAATCTTTAGGTGTAAAATGTTTATGACATACATCCTCAACATGCCCTTATATACAGCTATGCTTGCAATATTTTGGAACATTCTCATAATGAATCTTTTTGCTAAAAAACTTTCCAAACCACAACTAATCCATTGTTGGTCAAATTGGTATATCAATAAATCCAATTCTACGCAAACCCTAGCAGGACCTGGTCTAGAAAGTGTAGTCACTGAAGAAACTAACTTGAGAGGAGATCTAACTCTATTTTATAATAAGGAAAATGAACAGGTTGAAAATGGAAGGTGCAATAAATGACTCAACATCAGCCCTAAAATCAGGGATCCAGTTGTGTATGTGCACGAGATATTTCTACATAGACCAGAACCTGCACAACCAAATTCTATATAATCTTCATTAAAATGGAAAATGATCTAAAAGACCAATTTAAAAGGGCGCCTTCAATCCAAAAGTTTCATGAACTCCAATGGGAAAACGAATTAATGAGGGAACTTGAATTGAGTGGATAATCATTGATAATTTAATATTATATTCAGACAAGAAGATAGTGAATTCTCCTTTGAAAGAACTGGGTAGTTTTAATATACTATTAGTCAATAAGCAGTGGACATCCTGTAAGATCTGCAAGTGATTTATACTTATCAAGAAAAAAGATCTACAAGTGATTTAGCTTTAGGGTTATTGTGAATCTAAGCTGTTGTGGATGAAGGATCTGGATGCTGTGAGCTGAAAAGCATACCTATCTCAATCATTAGAAACCCTAGTGGCAGGCTCTTTAAGCATGACCAAGCTTACAATGCAATATATCAAAAGAAGATAACATTTTAAACAAGTTGGAGTAGCTGCTTTATAATTATGATGCATAAGTTGCATACATTTTTAATTATGTTATCAAGAGTCCTCTTGATTTTTTTTGGAGCTTGAGAGGTCTTGGGTAAGGAGACCTACTCTCTTTTGCTATTCATTATGCTTATGGAGGTTTTCGGCAAATTATATCAGAATGCTATGGATGAAAATTTGTTTGATTTTTTTGTTTTTGTTTTTTGGTGATTGGGGAGGAGGGGGCAACATGGGGAAGAGAAGGATTGAGAAAGCTAAATCAAGAGAGAAAAGATACTACAAGAGAAAATCCAATATCTCAATATCTCATTATTCCAATTTAATATTCAATAATCGAAGTTTCTTGTCTCCAAAACATCAACCCCTATAAATAGTCAAACCCCAAATAAACTTACCAAAATAAAAACAACTCCTAATATAAAAAAATCTCAACTAAATATCCTCCATGATAAAAAACAACTGGCCCATGGGTTCCTTCCTGTTCGCCATCAATGGTAGCTTCACTTAAGGAAAAAGCATTTGGGATAATGTAGTGGAGGGAGTTATGGGGGGCATTAAGTGGTTTGAAGTGAGGTGGTTTTCAATAGGGAGAAAGTTTCCCTTGATTTGAAATATTTTAGCAAGCGATCTTGCTAATTTTTTTTACTTCAATTTTTTAATATTCTAGGTTTGAAAGAAAGTTGGAAAAGCTTGAAATATATATATATATATATATATATATATATTTTGTGGGTATGAGTTCATATTCCATATTGACACTTCTTCAATCGTGGCGGGTTAGTTTATAACTATGAAACCTCATGAATCAAGGACTGTTAGGCTTGTGATTTTGGAGATTTGAAGCAGAAAGGGATTGTTTATGGAAAAAGCTTGTGGTTTAGAATTATGGCTATTATAGTGGGAAATGGTGGTCAGAGAAGTCACAAGGAAACAATGCATGGAGCTTTGGAAGACCGTATAAGCTGGCTGGATTATTAGAAAAGGGAGTGGGTGTGATACTCCCGTCCCACATCGGTTGGGTGGGAGTAGTATGATTAGAATATAAGACACTACAAGTCTTATTACTAACAACTTTGACTTAAGCTTTTAAGCTATAATGTTGTGGGCTCTTTCAGGTTGTTGGGTTAGTGGGCTTGGAGCATTACATTTATGGTATCAGAGCCAGTTCCCAGAGGGTAGAGGCCCTAGTGTCTACTTAATGGGCAGCTGGGAGATCGAGATCCACCCCATGAGGACGTGTGGTCCTAAAGGGGGCAGAATGTGATACTCCTATCTCACATCGGTTGGGTGGGAGTAGTATGATTGGTATATAAGACACCACAAGTCTTACTGCTAACAACTTGGGCTTAAGCTTTTGAGCCATAATGTTGTGGGCCAGTCGGCTTGGGGCGTTACAGTGGGACTTAAAGTAGGGAATGTAAGGTGTATTAGTTTTTGGAAGGACATTTGGCGTGGAGAATTTTTTTTGGGTGGTGGAATGGTGGTATATATGGTTAGCTTTGCTGAGAGACATTGTTTTTGGGGTTGGTTGGGGGGATGATGCATTGTCTTTTACTTTCTGTTAAAGATGGTAATGATGGGGATTTGGAGAATCTTATTGCATTTTTCCAAAAGATTTATTTGCTAAGATTATCTAGAGAAATGGAAAGCTGGATGATTTGGCAAAGTAGCTTGAATGGTATTTTTCTGGTTAAGTCTTAATTATAAAATGTTAGAAATATTGAAAGAGATTAGGCAAAATGAGTGCGGGCTCAAATTTCCCTTACTAAGGTCTGTCTTTCTTTAGACGATGGTGAAGGATCAATGTTTATAATTGATCACTTAACTAGAGGAATGGGAAATTCCAAGTGGATGTATTGTGTTTAAGGTGGAGTAAACGATCAATAAATTTTATCTACAATGTGTCGGAACTTTAGTCTAAATTTGTACTCTCTTCAGAGTTCATTGGATCATGCCTCAAGTAGTTATGGATTTTCTTGTAGAGTGGTGGATTAGTTTAGCAACAAGTGGGGATATTGTTGAGAGGATATCCACATGAGCTCTAAAGGAATAGAAGAATCTTAACAATGTGGTGTGTCCAATCATAATATTATAGGATGTTGTCTAAATGAAAACTATATCTATAAAGTTACTCAAATGGAAGTGGAAATGATTCATTCCTTTGTAGGTTTTCTATAATCCATCACGTGGGAGTTGTGTTTGTGTGTTCCTTTGGATATCCTGCATTGGATTTTGTACTTTCTGTTGTTTAGTCATAAAAATATAAGAAGGTTGATTTATTCTTTTGATGAATAAAACTAAAAGGAAGCCCAGGTACGTGAAAATTACAAGGGGGGGGGGAGGGGGGAGCTATAAAGAGAGCCATTGAACTAAATCTTAAAATTTCTAATTTGAAAAACTAGAGCAAGGGTTTGCATATGAAAACCTTGCCAGAACAAGGACTTGCATAGAACATCCTTTCAACTTGTCTTCATAAACCATAGTGGCTACCTAGATCTTGGGAACTTGCTCTTGATCTATATTTTGTTATACTACATTTTTACTGGGCTTCTATTACATGGGATCTTTTTGTTTTCTACAGGTTATTGCAGATCCTTCCTTGAGTTTAAAGCAAAGAGCTCTTGTGGCAGATGCTGCACGTTCACTTGACAAAGCAAAAATGATGCGGTTTGATGAGAAAAGTGGCAATTTTTACTGTACTGAGCTTGGTCGCATTGCTAGTCACTTCTATATACAATATTCTAGTGTTGAAACTTACAATGAAATGTTGAGACGCCACATGAATGACAGTGAGGTAATTGATTATGATATTCTTTGTTTTGTGAATTGGTAATGTAAGAGAATAGGTAGACTGGGGAATACGACAGAAAGGGAGAGACCCCCATGATGGGTCTAGTATTTTTTACATAATAGCAAAGGTACATGTGCGTCAGATGCAAGCCAGTTCTTAAATAATTTGCTCAAATAAATAAGATAATTTTGAGTCGGATAGTCAAAAAATGTCATAATTAAAAAATACAACTTATGAACTTTTACGGGGCAATACTAATAAAAAAAAATACATGAAAACACTCTCAAATAAGAAAGAAAAAGGAAAAGCATTGTTAATCATGAGAATAACTTGTTTGGACATACTTTTAGATACATTCTACAGAAAAAATAGCTTTTCATATAATAGATAAAGGACACGTGCCAAATGCTGTAGTTGAAATATTCCCTAAAGACTACATTCAATAAGTGTCTGCATAAACTGGTAAGAAAAGCAAGAATATTTGAGTAAAAAAATTCCAAAGGCCTAATTGAAAATTTTAAATAATGTATGGAATTGAGTGAAACGTCGAGTAGTTGTAGAACTACTTTTGCAAATGAAATTATGACCTTTTAGCTGCATTCTTTTGTATATATGATCTTTTTAAATTGAAGTTATGCTAGGATTCAACTTCTTTTTGTATTTTCTTCCCATGCAAGATTTTAGTCAAGCTAGCTTTATTTATATATGTTACTTTATAACTTCATTTTAAATGGTGAGGCTGTCAAGAAGGCTGTCATATTTTCTTGAGCAACTTATTTCATTTCAGTCTTAGTCTGTATGCATAAAAACTTTTAGCTAATTCAAGTTGATAATCATTCTTTCCTTGGAATTTTAGATCTAACCTATTTATTTATTTTATTTTATTTTTTCTGTCTGTCAATATAGAAATAACTTTACTTTTGTGAACTGGTAAAATTGGGCAAATCAAGAGGAGATAGAAATTTTGACTCAAAAAACAATCTTTTGTTGCCCTAAAAAGATGAGGACTTCTCTGCTCTACACTTTTTAGTTATGTGTCCGACATTATTCTTTTCTGTATATTTTCTTCTTCTTATTGTTGTTATATATATTTTTAAGATGGCAATGACCTTCCAGTACCAACAGTGTCCATAAATCTAAATTCTGAATGAGGAACAATTAATGAATGTTTGGATTTTTATCAATAAACTAATTTGGGTAAAACTCACAAACCTCAAATTTAAAACAATAGCTGAAATATTTTTATCAAAATAGGAGTTGGTTTAACTTATATCTACAAATTTTGCTTGGAATTCAACTATTAGAAGAATGCAAAACAAATTTGAGTAAAAGAAGGGAGATGAAAAACGAAAATAAATTTTACAGTTGCCACAAGTTATGCTTGGCTGCTATAACTCTAATATGGTTAATCTTAAGAATCTATATAAAAGAGGTATTGTAGTTGGGAAATGGACATGACCAAATTCAGTTTATCTAGGTTTTTGATCTCTCAACATCATCTCCTCTCATCATTTGGCTCTGTGGAAAAGCAGTGGAAAAATCAATCATACAATGCTTGATCCTCTTCATGAATTTCATGATTTTTGCAAGGATTGTGGCTAACGAGGGATCCTTCAGTTGCCTTATGCCTTCTATTCTCATCAAAACCATAAAAGATGGATAATGATGCAGAGAAAACACACACCCAGGGATCAAAATTTCGTTTCGTTTCTACCAAAACGGCCGAAATGTTTCTGTTTCCTAGTGAACTGAAACGAAACACTAGTGGAATACCGAAATTCACGTGTTTCCATGGAAACAAATTTGTTTCTGTAGAAACATACCGAAACTAGTGGAAACATATCGAAACAGTGAAAACATTTCTTTGGTAGGCTTGAACTCTAAAGAATTGAATAGGGTGCTTCCTAGGGTTTTAATAGTCTGAATGATTGAAGAGGTTTTGAAATATCTAATTATGTAAGCATTGCAGTTTGAGTGAGCCATCTTACATATTCCAAGTATGAAACTGTTAGTAAGGTGTGATCTTTTTTGTCCAATCAAAATTAATTAAGACTCTCCTTAATTGAAGTGGCTAACTAATGAAAAGGGCATATTGAATGGACGTGCAAATAAGAAATGTGGGGCAAAAAAAGTTAAAAAATTTATCTCAAAAGGGTGCGTTTGGAATACAAGAAAGTGCAAAACACTTGAGGGGTTCGGTATATTTATGTTTAATAATATAAATTTGTATAGGAAAACTGGAATAAAATTACATATTTGCTAAGATGCTGCATGAATGATAGTTTTTTAATTTTATTACATGTTTAAGAAGTCTGCTTAATTGAGTGGACATGCAAATTAGAAATGTGGGGCCAAAAAAAAGTAAAAAAAAATTAAACTCAAAAGGGTGTGTTTGGAATACAAGAAAGTGCAAAACACTTAATGGCTTCAATATATTTATATACAATATAGATTAATATAAGAAAATTAGAATAAAATTACATATTGCTAAGACGTTGCATGTATGATTGTGAGGTAATTGATTACAATACTCTTCTTCTGTTATGCTTATTGGTAATGTAAGAGTATAGAAGAGGCAAATAAATTACATATTTACCCTTGCTACATAATAACACTTCCAACACTCCTCAAGTTGGAGCTTAGATATTTATCATGCCCAACTCGGAAAAATGATTCTCCCCTGAAGCTTTAGTAAGCAAGGCAATCAATTGATTTTCAAACTTGATGTAAATAGTACTAATCTTTTTATTCATGACCATATCTCAAAGAAAGTGACAACTATCTCTAGTGTTTCATTCTTTCACAAAGTACTGCATATGATGTAATATATTAGCAGCTTGATTTTCACAAAACATTCTCATAGGTGTGTCAGTAATAAATTCATCTGACTCAACACTGACGGGCACTGACAGGTCATTGGACCCAAATAATTTCACGGGCAATATGAGTCATGACTTTCTGCTTCGCATTTGCATTTAACCTTGTTACTACATTAATTTCTTGCTTTCCATGTAACTAGGTTTTGTTTTTTGGTATGTACCATGTAACTAAGTTTTTTTGGGTTAGTACCATGTAACTAAGTTACCACCAACAAATTTATAATTCTTAGAAAATGATCTTCTATCCATCTGATCACTAGCATGGTCTGCATCAGAAAAAGCATCAACATCAAGTGACTTAAAAGGCCTAATGATTAGATCTTTATGGAGTTGCCTTAAGGTACTTCAAAATTCAACAAACTGCTTCCAAATGGCAAACTCCTGAGTCATGCATAAGCTAATAACTCCAATTATAAAGGTGAAATCAGAATGTGTTACAGTTTTGATATCTAACCCCTTTTAGATTTGAGAATTTGTAGTTGAAGTCTCTTGAGTTTAGAGACGGTGGCACGGTGGTGATAGGGGTATGAGGTGAGTGGTAACCCGAGTCATGTTATGGCTAAGAAGCTTAAGCTTTTGAAGGCAAACTTGAAGAAATGGAATGAGGAAGAGTTCGGGAATGTGTAGGCCACGAAGGACATTCTTTTGTTGGGAATCCGTTAGCTGGATTGGAAGGAACAAGAGAGCTCTCTAACTGACAAGGAGATAGTCCAGAGAGACGAGATGAAAGGGGAATTGGGAGTGGTGTTAAAACTGGAAGAAATTTCTTAGAGGCAGAAATTTAGAGCTCTGTGGTTGAAAGAGGGTGACAGAAATACAAAGTTCTTCCATTGAATAGCCAATTATCACAAGAGGAGGAACAATATTAGTGTGGTAGCTACTGGGGAAAGGAGGTTGCTGGAAGTGGAGGAAGTTAGAGATGGTGCAGTGGGCTTTTATAGAGACTTGTACGAGGAATCTAGTGTGTGGAGACCGAATTTAGATGGTTTAGTGTTCAACTCTATTGCGGTTGAGGAGGTAGCTTTATTGGGGAGGCCCTTGGGAAAGAGGAGGTGGTGCCGACTTTGAAGACGTGTGAAGGGGATAAGGCTTCAGGCTCGGATGGTTTCACCTTAGCGTTTTACAAGCATTGCTAGGGAGTGATAAGGAGAGATGTCATGACAATGCTTGATTATTTTCATGGCGCTAGTTCCTTTCAAAGGAATCATACTTAATTTGTAGCATTGATTCCTACAAAAGAAAGGTGCAAAGAGTATTAGAGATTTTCAGCCCAACAGCTTAGTGGGAAGTTTATACAAGCTTCTTGCTAATGTTCTTTCTTTGAGACTTTGGGATGTAATGTGAAGAATTATATCTCTGAGTCAGAATGCTTTTGTGGGACGGTGACTGAATTTGGATGCAATATTGATAACTAATGAGAGTGCCGATTTTGGGAGGAAGAGGAAGGAGAGTGGTTTGGTGTGCAAGCTGGATATGAAGAAAGCCTATGATCACGTGAATGGGGGCTTTCTCCTGTATTTGTTGGATAGGAAGGCTGGTGAGAAATGGCGTAGGTGCATTCAGTGTTGCATCGCTATAGTCACTCTCTTTGTTTTGGTGATTGTCTCTAGTGGGTTTCTTTCAGTCTTCCAGGGGATTGAGATAGGGTCATCTGTTATCACCATTTCTTTTTGTCATTGTCATGGAGGCTTTGAGCAAGATGATGGATAGGGTAGTGGCAGGGAGAGACTTTGATATAGAGGCTGGCAGTGGTAGAAGGGTGGAGATTCTCATCTACTTGTTTGCAAATGATACTATTATATTTTTCGAGGTGGAGGAGGTGCAACTTTGGTTTCTGAGATGTCTTTTGGTATGCTTTTGAGGCAGTGTTCGGTTTGAGGGTGAATCTGATGAAGAGTGAGATCATCCTTGTAGGGGAAGTGGGTGGAGTGGAGGAGCTAGCTGACTCAATGGGATGTAGGGTGGGTTCCTTACCAGCTAAGTTCCTTGGATTGCCTTTGGGTGCTTTAGTTGGATCAGTTGGGTTATAGGATGCAGTGGTGGAAAGATTTCAATGACGTTTGGCAAGATGGAAGAGGTAAAACCTCTCTAAAGGTGGGAGGGTTTCTCTTATGAAGAGTACCCTAGCTAATGTTCCTACCTACTATATGTCCTTGTTTCCAATGCTTGCTTCGGTGAGGAAGAAATTAGAGAAGATTCAGTGGAATTTTTTATGGGGTGGAAAAGAGATGAGAGGAAGATTCATTTGGGTGGGTGGATGGAATAAGGAAAAGTTCCTTTAAGGGAAGGGGGCTTTGGGTTCAAAGACCTCAAGCCATTCTATCAAGCTCTCATGGAAAAATGGTTTTGGCGGTTTGCAAAGGAGGATCAGGCACTGTGTCGCAATGTCATTTGTGCTAGATATGGATGGGAGGAAGGGGGGTGGTTCTCAAGAGACACTCTGGATGTTTATGGGTGTGGGGTGTGGAAGGCCATTCAAAGGGAAGGGAGGAGTTTGTTAAGTATGTTCGATTTGAGGGGGGTGGGGGGTTGAGGGTGAAATTTTGGGAAGATTTATGGCATGGGGATGGTATTTTGAAGGAGCAGTTTCCTGATTTATATAGTATTGCGGTGAATAGGGAAGCTTTGGTTGGAGATTGTATTATTCTTGTAGGAGGTAGGAGGTGTGGAGTCCCCCTTTTAGAAGACATTTTTATGATTGGGAAATGGGGGAGGTGGATGAGTTTATAGAGCTTTTGAATAAGGTTGGGTTAGAGAGGCAAGGGAAGATGGGATTTACTGGTTTGTAAATAATAACAAAATGTTCTCTGTGCATTCTTTTAATAGTTGCTTGGTCAAATGGGAGGATAGAGGTTTTCTGTGGAAGTTGACATGGAAGTCCAAGGTCCCTATTAATGCTGCATTTTTTGCATAGACAGCGGCTTAGGGTGTGATTCTTATGCCCTTGAATCTTCAAAGAAGGGGCTTTCATCTCTCGAATCAGTGCATCCATAGTTGTCAAAAAGTGCAGCAAAAGCCGTATCATTTTTAAAAAAATGTGTATCATAATACACATGTATTTTTTAAAATACAGTTATAAATAAATATATATATATATATACACACACACACATGAATATATATATATATATAATGTTTTAAATGATATTTCAATTCACTTGTCATAAAAATTAAATATATAACTTATTATTAATATTATTATTATTCTTTATTCCAACATTTAAAATCCAAAGTGGTACAAAACTTAGTTGTCTTGTTTTTTAAATATATTGTATCGTGGTATATATGGTGTTATATATAAACAATGTATAAAATGATAAAAATAACATTTCAACTCACGTATAAAAAAATCAACTTAATTTTCATATAATACAAGAATCAAAATTTATAAATATTACAAATTTCAAACAAAAATTTAATAATCCAATTTTCCAACAAAGTTCATCAATATCAAAATTAAAAGACAAAATAAAAAATTATTCATTTTTATTATCTATTCCATTTTCATCTTAATATCCAATTTGATTGGCATCGATATCATCATCGTCGTCGTCAAATGCAAACAATTTTTCACTTCTTTTTTCTTTTTCAACTTCTTGTATGTGCTCACTTCTCATCCTCAAACATATATTTCTTTTTTTCTTGTTTGAGGAAAGATTTCTCGGCATTACAAAGAAGTAATATAAAACCAAACCAAACAAAAAATGTATATAACAAAACAATAAAAAAGAGGTCAAAAAAATGTCGTTTAGCCTGATTGTGTGTATCGCGTGTATCAAAACATATCGTAAGATACATATCGCATATCGTAAGATATGGTCCAAAAAGATACAACTATAAATGTATCGTTTTATGTCCATATCGAAATGTATCGCGCATCGTAAGATATTAACAACTATGGGTGAATCATGTGCAAGGAGGAGGAGTTGGTGGTTCACCTCCTAGTGCATTGTAAGGTGGCTATTTTTGGGTGCTATTGGGTTATGCGGGCTACTTTCAAGGGGGTTCCCACAGAATGGTGGTGTAAAAATATTAGGAATGAGTTGCGTATTGCTTGGAGGATGGCCCCGATATGTTTAGCATGGTGTGTTTGGTGGGAGAGAAACAAGAGAACTTTTGAAGGAGTAGAACTTCCTTGGAGAGATTTTGTGTATTCTTTTCTTTTGGATAAAAGAAGAATATCCTATCTATTTACATAAATTCATAGACTTTTTGGAGAAACTTAGGCTTTGATTTTTGTAGCAAGTTCCCTTTTTTTTTTTTTTGTACATTTGGGTTTTCCCTCCTCGGGTGCCCTTATTAATACAATTACAATTTACCGATAAAAGAAGGACAAACATCTCTCTTAAATTATAAATTTGGGTCCATTGCAGTATCATTAGGTTTTCCCCAAGAAGAGCTATTCCCCCCCCCCCCCCCCCAAAAGCCCCCCAAAAAATCAGTAACTTACTCTATGAAAGAAATCCCCTGGCGAGGATGATACTAGCTTAGGTGTCAAATATGTGCCAAAAAAATCTCAGCTTACAAAATCTTTCATGTGGCAATTCTGGCTTAGGTGAACTTTAAGATCATTATTACGCGGATGATACTGGCTTAGGTGCCAAATCTCTGCCAAAAAATCTCACCTTACAAGATCTGTCATATGGAAATGCTGACTTAGTATGATACTGATTTAGCTCATCTGGCATCCCTTTGGCTGCACTATATTATCACCTAATGACTTCTCTCCTTGCAAGGGTGGAGCCAGGGAAAAAAATTTGGGGGGGGCTAAAACATTTTTGGAGAAAATTCTAGTGCAAATTTTTTGGGTTGGGCTAAAATTTTGGGAGAAAAATGAGAGAATTAAGATAAAAATTTTGGGTTTGATTGAAATTTTAGAATAAAAAATGAGAAATGAAGAGTAAAGATTGGGCTGGGATAATTTACAAAATGCCAAAATTTTACAAGTAAATTTTTTTTCCCCCACATTTTGGGGGGCTATGGCCCACCCTAGCCACCCCCTGCCTCTGCCCTTGTCTCCTTGTTAAAGGAAAATAATGTTCTCATACAATTTGATCACCCTGGAAACATTCCTCTCTAACGAAACATTTCAAGAACAAGATGCCAAATCTCTTTTACAGTATTCAAGAATACAGTATTAGAAATAGCTGATGCTTTTATACTGTTTCATAGCCAAGTCATAACAAGACAAATCAGAATCCCATTCAGGAAGCTCCTTACGCTCTTTATTGGAAGGACGAGATACTATAAATTCTTTTTATAGCTCCCACTGCAACCCTAAAATCCTGGTGCCCATAAACAGTAATTTGTACCATTTAAACTGACTGATGTAATTTGCATCCATGCTTGATCTAGGGATGAAATTGTGAAAATGTCAATGGTACCAATGATTAAACTAGATTCAGCCATAGTAATGTAACAAGAAAGCAAACAAACAACCCGCAACCACTACTCAAAAACTATGACAGCCAGCAATGATGACCAAAACAGCCCACAGAATCCCACAACCATAAAATTCACAACGATTACCGCAAAATTCACAACGATTACAATTTACAATCTTTAGAACATGTAAAGAGAAAACCACCCAACCCAATTTGTGACAAAACAATCTCATAAAACTGCTGGAATTTCATAAAAAAATCAATTTTATTGACCATAAATTTTATCAATCTAACTGCGTGAATGAAGAGTTTTGGCACATATTTGTCGCTTCAAAACCTTAACAACCAAAATCTTTGGACAGACAAACGGCCTCTGTCATTCTACTTGGCTCTTGCTCTCTGGTTCTATTAAAAAGTGAAGGGAAAAAGGGAAGAAAAAGGTAAAGGAGAGAGAAGAGGAAGAATAACCTGACTACGAAATCTCTCTAGAGTGGGTGTAATTAATGTTCTACTACCAGGTTCTTATCTTCTGTGTATCGGTAATGTAAGAGAAAACAAGAATAGGACAGATGGGAAATACGATACTGAGAGAGATCCCCACAATGGGTCCAGTCTCTCTCTCTCTCTCTAGAGTGGGTGTAATTAATGTTCTACTACCAGGTTCTTGTATTCTGTGTATCGGTAATGTAAGAGAAAACAAGAATAGGACAGATGGGAAATACGATACTGAGAGAGATCCCCACAATGGGTCCAGTCTCTCTCTCTCTCTCTCTATATATATATATATATATATTATTATAATAAGAAAATAAAAAAATACATATTTACCCTTTCTACATAATAACACTCTCAACAGATACTTTGTGTTATGACATTAATTTGAAAGCAGAGTAGGCTATCACAATCTTGTGATGTGCAAGGATTGCCAATACCCAGCTTACTTGTCTCATTCGTATTCTAGTACTTATTTTGGAACCCCAAATCTATCTTATTGCTTTTGTGCCCTTTACATTGGGACATATTGAACAGTGAATAATTATTTCCTGGAAGACATGCTCTAAATTTCTAGATGTTATTATTATTTTTTATTTTAGTATGGTGCTATTGATGTTTTGAAGGTAATTGACATGGTAGCCCACTCTTCTGAATTTGAAAATATTGTTGTTCGAGAGGAGGAACAAAATGAGCTAGAAATGTTGGCCCGCACAGCTTGCCCATTAGAAGTTAAGGGTGGCCCTTCAAATAAACATGGAAAAGCTTCAATTCTGATTCAGGTCTTTACTCAATTCTTGTCAAACCACAACTATTCTTTGCCTTTGAAGTAAAAGAAATGCTTATACTTGACAACTGTGTTTGTTATGTAATTCGCAGTTGTATATATCTCGCGGCTCAATAGATACCTTTTCATTAGTTTCTGATGCGGCATATATAAGTGCAAGCTTGGCGCGTATCATGCGGGCTCTATTTGAAATATGCTTGCGCAGAGGGTGGTGTGAGATGACTTCCTTCATGTTGGAGTATTGCAAGGCTGTGGATCGTCAAATTTGGCCACATCAACATCCACTCAGACAATTTGACAAGGATATTTCATCAGAGGTTTATCTAGCTTGTCATTATTCATTGTTTTCTTAAACTGCATATGTATTCAACGGTTTCAACCTTGTTGGATTAATTAATTTCCTTTTTGTTCAGATACTGAGGAAGCTTGAAGAACGAGGGGCTGACTTAGATCGTCTTCAAGAGATGCAGGAGAAAGAACTTGGAGCTCTGATCCGTTATGCACCTGGAGGAAGGGTATTTCAATTTTTATTGATTTGTGTTCCTAGTTTTTCTGTAGTATTAAATTCATACAATATCTATTCATTTGATTTGACTGTTTTTAAAATGGAAGGTGGTTAAGCAATATTTAGGATATTTCCCATCGATCCAGTTGTCTGCTACTGTAAGTCCAATCACCAGAACTGTTTTGAAGGTAACTTCATTGTGAACTGTTTAATTTTTGCCCTTATCTTTGAAGTTGAAAATTTTGACTTTAATGATCAGAAAATTAAAAATGAAATATGAAAAATTGTTATTTGGCTCCATTTCTCAGCTGGATTTGCACATAACACCAGACTTCATGTGGAAGGATCGCTTTCATGGCTCTGCACAACGTTGGTGGATTCTGGTTGAGGTGCTGACTTGATAATAACTTTTATTTTTTTGCTTTTTAGGCGTGGAAAGTAGCCAGACTAGTCCGCATTTGGTCCTTTTTTTCGGTGCATGATATCTTTCCTTTTCGGATGACTCCATCTTGGACTTCTGAGATTTTAGTCAAATTGTAAATGTTATCATTCATTTGTTCTTGCATGCTTATATATAGTTGTGGTAATGGCATTTTTTTAAATTTTTTTTGTATTTTTTTTAGCAATTTTTTCCTTACTCCATTGATAATTCTATATATAGACATACATGTTGTGGCTTTTAAGATCCGGGTTTTTCACAAAATATCTTGAATATGAGGCACTTCAAGTAGTAGGTATTTAGTCCACTGCTCAACTGAAAATACAGAAGAGAAAAAGAAAGGAAGGAAGGAAGAGAGAGAGACTCAAACTAGGGTTCTCTCCCTGATTCTTTTATTTCTACCACTTCCACCAAAAAGGACAAAAAAAGTCCTTTAAAATAAAAACAATACATATTCCAACACTTGCCTCCAGTTGGAATATTATAAGAGACTTTATTTGGGACTCCCTTGGTCCACACCTAAGAAGCATGGACACGGACATGTAGACAAGATATTTGTAAAAAAAAAGCAAGATATATTTCAGGGGCACGTTGAATATACATATGTACTAAGAAGCACAGACACTCTATTTTGGCTCACGTGTCCGTGTCAGACACGTGTCGGACATCGACGCTCTAGGACACATATCCGGACACTTGAATCATGTATGTTGATGATTAAGTGAAGAAGTTCTTTAATTTTTATTTAATGACTTTGTTATTTTAATATCTTAATAATATTTTTTAAATTTGTGTATTTTTATGCCAAGTTTAATTGAAATAACATTAAGTTTTTATTATATGGTCATATAAAAAATTTATATATATTCAACGTGTCCGTGTCCTATTTTTTTGAAAAATAACGTGTCTACGTATCCGTGTCGTGTCATATTTGTGTCCCGTGTCCGTATCCGTGCTTCTTAGCATATGTATATTATACTTTTTATATAATCATATAATAAAAAATTAACATTATATCAATCAAAATTGGCATAAAAATACATAAATCAAAACAATCTAATTAAGATATAAAAAAAAGCCATTAAATAAAAATTCAAGAACTTATTCATTCAATCATTAACATTCATGATCCAAGTCCCAGAACAAGTTTACCAACTATTACATAGAACATATATATATATATATATGTATGTATGTAAATATATAACCAATAAAGAAGAGAGAAGATAAGGAGAAACAGATGGAAAAATCCCAAAGGAAAAAAAAAACTAGAAAACGTGTCCCAAATGTGTCCAAAACTTGTTTTAATGTGTCCCTAAGGTCTTTGGGACATGACTGAGATTCTAAAAAAGAATAAATATGTAGACACTTTTTTTTCGCATTTCCAACACGTATCCGGGACGTGTTCATGTCCGGCACGTGTCCAACATTGGATATGTGAGTCAAAAGAGAGTTTTGGTGTTTCATAGGTCCACAGATTTACAAGTTGATCTCCTGTTCTTACATAGGGAGTACAAATAATACATCATCTCTTTTTTCTTTAAAAAAGTTCCTGTCAACTTCAATATTCTTGGTTCAATCATGATAGACGGGATTATGAACTATATTAATTGTTGCCTTCTTGTCACAATACAATCTCATGGCTTCCTTAAAATTAAACAAGGCTCTTTTAACAATATATTCACCCAGAGCAACTCACAAACTCCTTGTGCTTATGGCTTTTAATTTCTACAAAAAGTGCAATAACTAGATGTTGATCTCCACTCAGTAACAGAACCAACCCAATTTGTGTTTGTATATGATTTTTCTCTCAAGTGTTCATGTTTTGAGAATGGCAACCCCTTGCCCGAAGTAGACTTTAAATTCAGAAGAGTTTGATATACAACCTCCATATGTGACTCACGAGGTGAATGCATAAATTGACTCACAACATTTACTGCAAATGCTATATCTTGGTGAGTATGAGAAAAATAAATCAACTTTTCAACTAACCTTTGATATCTCTCGTTGTTTACCAAGGCACCTTCATTATCCTCTCCGAACCTATGATTTTTCTTCACTAGAGTATCAATGGCTTTACAGCCAAGCATCCATGTTTCATTCAAAAGATCAAGGACATATTTTCTCTATGATACAAAAACACCCTTTTGGGATCTCACAACTTTCGACTTCCCAAGTCTTTTATTTCAAACTCCTTAGCTAGCTAAGCTTTTCAATTTCTCTATTTCTTTCAAATCATCACAGGTTATAACAATATCATCCACATGTCCAATGAGAGCGGTTACCTTGCCTTCTCGTTAATGTTGAATAAATAATGTACGATCACCTTGACTTTGTTTATATCCATATCCCAACGTAGCACGAGAAAACCTCTCAAAACTTGCTCTAGGAGGTTGTTTTAACCTGTACGATGACTTCTTTAATATACTCATTTTACCATTAGTTGAGAAGTCCTTAAAGCCAAGTGGAACATCCATAAACACCTCCTCGTCTAAATCTCAATGGAGAAAGGCATTCTTCCTATCCAATTGTTGAAGAGACCAACCAAAGTTTGCAACTAGAGAGAGAAGAACCCAAATAGAGTCCTTTTTTGCTAGTGGAGTAGAAGTCTCTTGATAATCAATCATATAGGTTTGCGTAAAGCATTTTGCCACCAACCTTTCCTTGTATCTTTAAACAGATCTATCTACCTTATGCTTCATGTGTACACCCATTTTGCATCCAACTGTCTTCTTCCCTCTAGGTAACCTCACTAGTTTCCCAAGTATTGTTTTTCTAGAGAGCTCTCATTTCGTCATTCATTGTTGCCTTTTATTTTGGGTTCCTGATAGCATCCTGCCAACTTTGAGAAAAAGGCACAATAAGATGGAGAGAGCTTGTGATAAGAAACAAAGTTAGAAATCAGATGTTGTGTGCAAGATCGAACACCTTTCCGCAGAGCTATAGGAACATTCATATCATCAGTGGGAGCATCAGGAACATTAACAAGAGTAGAAGAAAGATCACCTAGGTCCAAGGAAGATGGATGGCAGGTTGGACGAGAAATGGTCTTATCTTTCTATCTCCGTGAGGAAACTATCCATTCCTTAGTCAGCACAGTTGTTGGTACATCGGGATAAATGGGATAAGAAGGACAAATGTAGGAAGTATTGCAGACTTGGACTTCTCGTCACTATTATTTTTCCCTGAAGAGAAGTCTGAGGAGGAAAATAGACCATAGATTCAAAAAAGGTCACATTCATAGAAACAACCCTCTTCTCGAAAGGAGGATGATATCAATTGTACCCCTTTTGAGTGGGAGAGGTGGTAGTAGCAATGGATGTATTCAATTGGGACATAAGTCATTTGAAATTGTCAATCTTATCTTGAGTAAGAGTTACTGGATCCTCAACTGAAGAGCCCCAAGATAAAGTAGCAGGACCAATAGTGGTACTAGTAGAAGCCACTGCTGTAGTATGATGGGCATGAGGTCAAAAGTTACTACCTGAATGACCTCCTCAACCCCTATATGGGCCATGCCCTATGAGTCTCCAACTTGTCTCCCAAGCTTGTCATGTCACATAATAATTTATCTTTATCATCAAAATGATAAGCTACAATTTGACCACCTTTCTGGTTCCTTTGATCTCCTCTATTATCATGCTGAGAAGTCATAGCCAAAGCATATTTATCCTGTATAGTGGGATGCATCATCGAACCTCTCCAGCTCTGTTCGCTATGGACATGCATACGCAACTAAAAGAGACCATGCTAAGTAGTTTTTCCCACCCAATTTTACAATGGTAATTTGAAGATTATGGTTTTCATGCAGGGTTCGACTCTGACCCACTACTCCCTTTTGTTTTTGTTTTTTTAGAGTGATTCCACTTGTCTCTGGCATCTTAGGACCCTCTCAAACACCACAACTAGATTCAAATATAATGTTATAAGAAAAAAAACTCAAGGAAGCTGCTACCAACTAGCAAACAACACAACCAGCAATGGCCAGCTATCACAGACCACGAAAGGTTGCAAAAAATTCAGAAACCAAAATAATCCAAGGGGATCACCAGGTAAAGGCTGCTGACCCACTAGATCAGATATCTATCAACAAAAAACAACCCAAATGAACATGGCTCTCTCCACAAAACATTATATATACCATAGTAGTAACCCTCAGACTTTATTTAAAGCATCAAAAATCCTCCAAACCTGCTGGAATCTGATTTTTTCCTCCTTTTGTGTTAATTGGGTGATTCCAGCCACTGTAAAAGACCTGCTGCATAGTTGGAGGAGTATAAAGGTTAGAGGAGAGGCTCTTAAAGCATGGAATATGGCTTCCTTGTGCTTGATGTGGAGTTTGTGGAAGGAACACAACAACTGTGTTTTTGAAGGGGAGGAAAAGCCTCCTTGGTTATTTAAATATAATTTTTTGAAGTTATTGTTTTCTTGGGTCAAAGAGAAGTGCCCTTCTCATGTAAATGATATTGTAGTTTTTTTTGAGGGATTTAAAGCCTTGTCTGTAGCTTCTCCCTTTTTGTATATGGGTTCGCCCCCTCAGGCACCTTTATTTATATTACTCCTTTTACTGATTTAAAAAAAAAAGCCTCCAAATACCCAGAATCAACAGATTGCAAATAGACAATTTTTTTCAAAAAAACATTTGAAAATATAAAAATCTAATCAAATGGCTTCGAAAAATTCCAGAAAAAGATACCACAATCATTAGTATAGTTAGACGATCCGGCAGAGTTTTGTTGCCAGAAAATGCTGACTTTAGCGTGACCTCATCATGTAGACAATGACGTCAGCACATGTTTCCGGCTCCTCCTTCCCTCCTGATGTCTTCCAATATATTTTTGATGATTTTTGGTGTTGATTGTTGGCTCTAATACCAAGTTGAAAATACAGAAAAGAGAAGAAGAAAGGAAGGAAGAAAGAAAGAGAGGAGAGACTCAAACTAGGGTTATCTCCCTGATTCTTTTTTTATACTACTTCCACCAAAAGACAAAAAGGTCCTTTAAAATAGAAACAATACATATGTCATATTCCAACACCCCTCCGAGCACCTTAAATTTACGGGACCAGCACTGGTACTGGCCTTTTATCTTTGTTTTGTTTCAAACATTTAGCATTTTAGTGCTACATATTGTCTTTTTCTTTTAAATAACAAGGTTTCTAGTGGAGTCATTCGAGATGATGAAAGCATGCAGTACACTTTTGTCAAATTGGACTGGTGTAAGTTATAGCATTAGATATGAAGGATTGTAACCTTTATGTCACTCTAAGGACCTCCTCTTCCAGCCTGCCAATGGTTGATTCGATGCCATAGAAAATGCAGCCAATTTGTTCCCTTAATACATCACACAGTGGCATCCTATCCCCTTCCCCGCCCTAATTTGAACCTTAGCTTATGATAATCTTTTTTTAACTCCAAATGTTACGCCAGAGTAATTTTGTCCCACTTCAATTCCCAAGCCTCCTTGCAATATCATCATTAGTAGCCATTCTACCTTGCCATATGGATGCATATTCTCCTAAAGCATATCATGCTATGGCACAACACATCACTTCTAAGTCGATCAAGAAAAGTTGGAATAAGAAAGGGGTAGTAATGTGATTACTTCCTCCGAATATTTATGTGTCAGAATTTGTATCCTTCGGTGAACTTTTAACCCTGCATCCAATTGTTCGTATGACTTGACCTTGAATATGTTGCTGTTAAATGAGGCTTGTAAGAATGTTCAAACATTGGAGTTGATAAGGGAAGTCATGAAAATTTCTAATTTTTGCTGATTTTTCCCAATTTGCTGTCTGTTCTGTACTGTAAGTGTAGTAACTCGAAACATTTTGAGGTCTTTTACTTGTATCTAATTTATTAGGAAAAATCCTGTGACATATAGGGACGGTTTGTTTAATAGCGAAGTTCAAAGTGAGGGACTGCTTAGAATGATTTCAAATCGGGTTTGGGATGTCTGTTTGTTCTTCTCTCTTCCGATCAGTTTTGGAGTCTTTTTTGGAGGGGATTTCTTGTTGGTTTTCTGTTAAAATAGATTGTTGACAGTTGCTATCCATGCCTGTCTTCATTCATTTTCTGGTTTTTCCTTCTCAGTCCAGCTGTTGCCTTTTGTTCAATAAGGATCTAGCAGATTTCAGCTCCTTTTAACTTTGGTATCATAGCCAAAATTTGTTATTGGTAATCTTGCATGTAAATGGCAGAGCGTTAGGACAATGGAACTCAAAATCTTGAGAATCCTGCAATACTCAGACTTGGCACTTTACTCTATGGTACTTGTGTCGACATGGATACCAGTGTGGCATTTGGTAGGACTCAGCTTTCAAATCCCCTTGTCTAAACAGGAGTAGAAAAAGAAGAAAAAGAGGTAGGTGGAAAGGAAGAATAAGTAAATTGGAAAAATACTAACCTTATAATATATATTTGCTTGTTCTGTATTATAACACTTGGGTTTTGTGTGTTTTGAATAAACGCACAGGATTTGTCATTGTAGGCAGAGTTGGATGTAGCCGCCAAAGTTCACATATGATTTCCCGATCAGGCTCTAGTTCGATGATGAGAACAATAGCTGTGATCGTTCTTAACCTAATTATATATATTTGTTTGTTTTATACATAAATGCTTTGGTTTTATGTATTTTTAATAAATAGAATTATTAGGATACCCTTTCTTTATCTATAATTCTAAATAAACCTCAACAATTTTTTTTTTATAAGTAACTTCAACAAGTATTATAATTTTACAATTCCCTAGATCACTTAATTTTTTTGAAGCTGCACCCTTGCCCTTTAGTTTTCTTTTCAAATAACTTCCCTCACCCATTTTTATGTACACTTCAGCTGTTTCCGTATGCCCTTAATTTTTCAAATTGAAGGATCTGACATTTACCTGCTTAGACATCCACCCGCACAAGTCCATGTAACATAGTGAGAATCTAATAATACAACTTTTTTCAAATAATGGAAATAGTGAGTTTCCTTTTTTAATATCTGTGTTAGATTAGAGTAGTAACTAGGTTCCTTTTGATGCTACAATTTGATGTAGGAGATAGTAGTGTTTAATCTATTACTGTGGTGACAAAAGACTGCCCAATTTGCAATAGAGAGGTATATCAACCCTTAGGCGATTCTTTCAATGGAGGGAATGATGTATCGTATTGAGTGCACTAACATAAGGAAAATCTAGGAATTAACTATGATCAATACAGTTGTGTAGAACTGGAGATTCCAAAGTTCTGGAAGAGCATCTTGAAGTTTCAACTGATTCTGTGGGCCTTATGTAACTTTTGGGTATGTGGAACAATAGTAGCACAAGAAGGTCAACTAGTTGTCATCAGGTTGAATGGTGGTGGTAACAAGTCCCCAAGTGTAAGTGTTCAATCCTGATTTTTCCATAGATTGGCTGAAATCTTACAACCTGCTTTTGGTGTTACATTGAACCATATGCAGTCTTCTGCGAAGATTCTGTATTTTACATGCAACTTTTGAAACTCATATTCTTCAGTTGGAAGAGCAGACCATAATTTATATAGATAGCTGGAAAAAGGGAATAAATGTGTCATTGTTACCCCTTTTTGGTCTTGTATTTGTTAATTTTTGTATATGTGAATTTTTCTTAATATAGATAATGATTCTTTGACCTGACCTTTTTTTCAATGTAGTGGAATTCAATAGGAAGGTGGTGTTTGATGTCTCATATGTCATGTGATTCTCTTCATTGAAATTTGGATCTCATCCACTTGATTGATTGTTTACATATTTTATTTGATGAGAATCAGATGCACATGTTACTATCTCTGAATTGGAGCCTGTTAAACTAATTGATGCAGGATTCTGAGAATGACCATATCTACCACTCAGAGCTTTTCACATTGACAAAGCGGATGGCAAGTGGGGAACCACAGAAGCTTTCCTTTACTGTGCCAATTTTTGAACCACATCCTGCTCAATATTACATTCGTGCTGTTTCTGATTCATGGTTGCATGCAGAGGCCTTCTACACTATTTCTTTCCAGAATCTAGCACTTCCAGAGGTCTTCTTATTTATTTATATTTATTTTTGATAAGTTATAGTATTTTCATTAAAAATCCCTTCCAGAAGTCTTCTTATTTATTTATTCACTTAAAGCTTGTAGGATGCATTCAATAGTTTTGGTTTATGTATGGCAATTTGCTCTTGTCAAAGTTCTGTCTCAGATAAAGACAATGCTTCTTTCAGGCCCATATATCTCACAGTGAACTTCTGGATTTGAAACCTCTTCCTGTGACTGCACTTGGCAACAGAACCTATGAAGCCTTGTACAAATTTTCACACTTCAATCCTATTCAAACACAGGTTCATATACAGTAACCTTACCATGAGTTTTCTGGGTTTATGCCCCATTGTATTTAAGTGGTAACGACCAAATTCAGAGCTTGTTACTCATTCCTTTCAATGGATCTTGGTAGGCATTTCATGTCCTGTATCACACAGACACCAATGTTCTTTTGGGAGCTCCGACTGGAAGTGGGAAAACTATATCTGCCGAGCTTGCCATGCTTCACTTATTCAATACCCAGCCTGATTTGAAGGTATTTGTCTTAATTTTATCAATTCAATCACAACTTCTTATCTCTAATTTTTCCTCCATTTTCTATCCTTAGATTTTCAATCTGGATTCTGGGGGACTTGTTGAGGACATCTTAACCCCATATTGGGTGACAGATGTGGCCTTTGTATTCTGATTTTGGTTGTATTTTTTATATTCACTTCACAAATGTGATGCATGAGTCTATATAGTAGTTGGAATTTGGAAACTTGCTGTTCATCCCTTGTGAGACTAAAAGTCTTCAATATCTTTTTTTTTTTTTGATAAGTAAGAAGAATATATAAAGAAATCCAAAAAAGGGCAGAAGGGCAAAAAACCCCAAAGCATTACATCGTCCTTAAAGACGCCAAAAAGTCAACGAAAGAAAGAACATTAACAGGAGATGCCTCTTTGGCCCAATAAAATAATAAACGCAAAAAGGTCTTTTTAAGATAAGGAGTAGGAAGCTCCCAATCCTCAAAGACCCGATTGTTTCTTTCTTTCCAAAGGCACCAAAAGAGGCAAATGGGAGCCAGTCTCCAAATTTTCTTAATTTCTTTAGGAAGGAGGCATCCCTCCCACGCCAATAAGTAATCTTTGACGGAGCCTGACATGACCCATGAGAAGCCAAACACAGCGAAAATGAAGTTCCAACAACTCCAAGGGACTTGACAATGAATAAGAATGTGCTCCATGCTTTCCTCATTATTTCTACAAAAATAACATCTGCTAGCCAAGTGGAAACCTCTTTTCTTCATATTTTCTGCAGTTAAAATAGCCTTCCAAGAAACTTCCCAAACAAAAAAGGAGGCTTTTGGGAGGGGGGGAGGGGCTTTTGAATGCCAGGTGAGCTTCCAGGGAAAGGGAGGACCACCATAATCAAACAAACTCTTCTAAAAAGAGCTTACCGAGAAGGAAGACTTATACGGCAACCAAATCCTCTTGTCTTCTCTACCATCCACTGCCCGAGAGTTGTTGATGTGACATAAAAAAGAGGCCACCTCCTCGAGCTCCCAAGCAAAGAAGTTCCTTCTAAAAGAAGGAGTCCAAACAAGAGTATTCCCTATGTTCACCACGTACTCACTAACCCAAGCCGATTTGTTGTTAGCTAGACTGTACAGCCTTGGGAATAACGTCTTCAGCGGCGTAGCCCCACACCAAGCGTCGTCCCAAAAATGCACTCGGTCACCCTTTCCGATAACAAACCTACATCTTTCCTGAAAAACTCTTCCACTCTCTTCGGATGTAACCCCATAGACCACAGCCCAATGGACCTTCCACGCTGCCTCGAACACCATCTCCCAGAATCACACCCATACTTGGATACAATGACCTCCTTCCAAAGATCTGTGACGCTTTCACCAAATTTCCATAACCATTTCCCTAAGAGAGCTGTATTGAAAATTCTCAAGTCCTTCACTCCTAGATCCCCTAGAGACAAAGGCTTCTTGATTTTATCCCACGCCACTAGGTGGATCTTCCTGCGGTCTCCCTCATGACCCCAAAGAAAGTCCCTTTGAATCTTCTCCAAACGTCTGCTCACTGTCTTCGGGATCGGGAAAAGGGACATGAAATAAGTGGGGAGATTGGCCAAAGTACTTTTGACAAGGGTGAGCCTGCCTCCTTTAGAAAGGAGTTGGCCTTTCCATCCTGACAGCTTGCGATAAAACCTCTCGATCACAGGGTCCCAAATCCCAATAGACCGTGCATGAGCACCCAACGGAAGACCTAAGTAAGTTGAGGGGAAACGACCCACTTTGCATCCCAGAGCGCTAGCTAAGGACTCCAACTCCTGGATTGCCCCTACTGGAGTGATGCTGCTTTTAGCAAGATTGATCCTCAAACCTAACACAGCTTTAAAGCACACAAGGATGCATCAGATAAAACGAAGCTGGCGCACTGAGGGGTCGCAAAAAATGAGAGTATCATCAGCGAATAAAAGATGGGAAATGGCAGGGCATCCACCCCTTCCTGCACCCCCCTGGAAGCCTTTGATTAGGCCAACTTCCTCTGCCTGGCACATGAAATGACTCAATGCCTCCATAGCAATCACAAAAAGAAAAGGGGATAGGGGATCCCCTTGTCTCAAACCTCTAGACGAGCAGAAGAAGCCCCCTTGTCTCAAACCTGCTAGTCTTCTGGTAGTCACTAACTGGTCGTGACTCATACTAGAGGACTGGGATAAAATCTCATCTTCATTGGGCTTTATGATCTTTTTGGGAAAGGGGAGAGCTATATATGTACATATATATTGTGAAAGAGCCTGAAAAGAATTCTCCTGCATCAGAACGTATAGATTTGGGTCTAGCTGTTGGCATGCCCACTACCTCTTGGTGAGGCATCTCTCTCATATGCAAATCTGTACCCAGGAACCCCAGATTTGATACTCTTACACCATTTCAAGAAGTGAACGTATTGAAATATTTAGTAAATCCATTTTAATCTGACCAAACCCCAAACATAACTGCTCATGATAAGCCTTAATCTCTATTAAATAATACAATATGCAGTTATTTTGCAGTTAGGTATAGGAACAAACCTTGCAAACAGTGTACTGGGTTATTCCAAAATTTGGTAGATTCAAGATCATATGTGTTTCAGTCAATTGACAGTTGATTTATTTGTCCATTGACATGCTTAACTCATTGTCTTAATGCAGGTCGTTTACATAGCACCTTTGAAGGCTCTTGTTCGAGAAAGAATGAATGACTGGAGGAAGCATCTTGTTTCTCAACTTGGAAAAGAGATGGTGCTGGCATTTACTGCTGTATATTCATAAATATTTTAAGCACAAGCTATCAATCTTAACTTGATGTTTCGATCAGGTTGAAATGACTGGGGATTATACTCCAGATTTGATGGCTCTCTTGTCAGCAGATATCATAATTTCTACTCCTGAGAAGTGGGATGGTATCAGTCGTAACTGGCATAATCGAAGTTATGTTGCAAAGGTGCATTCTTTCATTGTTTATTGTTGTTTCTTTAAATGAGAACCGTTACATTGCTATTTTTGGTTACAATTATTTAATATATGATAGATCTAATCTATCTGCCCTTTCTACACATTATGTTGTCCACATCCAAATGTTTGAAATCTTTTTTGTAGGTTGGGCTTATGATTTTGGATGAGATACACTTACTTGGAGCTGATCGCGGACCCATACTCGAAGTATACTTACTCGTTGCTATAGCATGTTTTTTGCACAATTGATTTTTTTTTTCTTTCAGAAAAAAAAAAAAAAAGATCTTTACTCTTATGAGAGGTATTTTTAGGAATAATTAGTTGCAGTGGGAAAAAATGAGGTTTAATTTGCATGTATACATTGTCCTGAAAATTGTTTTGTGAAAGATACCATAAAAGCATCACTTCCTACTATCAAGTTGGCACATAAATAAGAGTTCCGTTGCCAGCATCAATGTTGAAGGAGAGCATTTGATGAGGTTGTCTAGTTCTTTGGGCTGCAATGTTAACAATTGATCCCTTAAGTACTTTGGCCTCCCCCTAGGTGGCAAGTCTAGGGCAGAAGGTTAATGTGACCTTGTGGTTGAGAAAGTGTCCAAACATCTCGATGGGTAGAAGAAAGCATACCTCTCACTGGGGGACCGAGTCAATCTTTCCATTTTTTCCTAATTTATATTCGCACCTGTTTTCTCTCCAATGTTATGATGCCCATCTCCATTGCCAACAAAATTTAAAAGATTCGAAGGGATTTTCTTTAGCCAAGGTTGGGTGATCCGAAGATTTTTACTCTTTAGCATTGAGTAATCCAAAAACGATGGTTGAACACTAATTTACTTCATAGAGGGACTCACCTTTTCCCTTGGAGAGCCATTTCCCAAGGATATCCAGAATTTGCCCCTCATATTAGATACATCATTGGTGACAGATCTAGAAATTTTTTTTTCAAGAGAAATTATGTTAGGGTGAGCTTCTTTTCAAAGATTCTTTCTATCACTTGTTTAGAACAATCTATGAAAGAGATTCTTGATGTGTTATTGTTTTGGATATAGAGACTAGATGGGTCCTGTGGTCTGCCAGTTATTGAGTTGGTCATGTTGGGAGCAACTACTATGGAGTCAGTTGGGGGGAACTTCGACCATCCCTGAGTGATCTTATTTGATGCTGTGGAGTGCGAGGGGTTTATCTTTCTGGTTGTTGTTTCCTTTGTATTTTTCGCTAATGGTGCTTTGTCTTAAGTTTCTTTTCCTTCCTATTTGGAAGGATTTCCATCCTTCCCTAGTGTATTACTCTTTGCTCTTTACTCTTTGCTCTTCTAATAATATTTATCTTGTTTCTTGTCAAAAAAAGAAGAAAAGAAATGAAATTTTGATTCTGACATAGTTGCTGTAGAACCTATCCATAAGAATGTTTGAATGTTAGACAAGGCATACTATTGCATCACTTCATTCCCTATGTTAGAGGATAAAGTATTAAAGTTACACTCTCTCTAACTACTTAAGCTTTTAGATGAATTGGTGATTTAACATAGTATTAGAGCAGGCAAAAGATCCTTGGTTCAAACCTCACCTTCACCTTGATAATATTAATCAATGCACGTGTTGGCTCAATTTGGCCACGTGTGAGGGGGCGTGTTAGAGGATAAAATATTAAGGTTACACCCTCTCTAACAGCTTAAACTTTTAGATGTGTTGGTGATTTAACACCCTAAAGATAATATATAGTAATCCCCGTGTCACTAACTTGCAAAAACACTCTAAATAACGTTAGTTACCTTGGAGTTCTTATTGGCAGAATTTTATGTTTCCAGGTTATAGTGTCAAGAATGAGATACATATCGTCACAAACAGAGCGTGCAGTTCGGTTTGTGGGCCTTTCAACAGCTTTAGCAAATGCACAGTATGTATTATGTACCTTGCTTTGGCTTTCATCAACTCTTCTGTCTTCTCTCTTATTTTGGATCTCACACATATTGCACATCCTTCTTCTTCCTTTTTCTTGTTAGGATAAGTTAGATGTTTTGTACATCTTAAGGTACTATGTATCATTGTTGTCTATAGTTTATTGCTATAAATATTTTTCATTACATATTAGCTGCATAAATTTTGTCCATAATTCCAGTTCATCTAGACATGTATTTCGCCAAAGCTTGTATTTGTTCAACACCGAAAATCTGGGGACATTTATTCGGATCACTTTCTTTTCTCTTTTTATATATTAAATAAAATATTTTATACTAGAAATTCTGATACTTGTTTGTCCTTATCAAAAAGAAGAAGAAGAAAATCTTATGCTCATTTATCCATTTAGTGATTTGGCTGACTGGCTGGGTGTTGAGGAAGCTGGATTTTTCAACTTCAAGCCTAGTGTGAGGCCTGTGCCTCTTGAAGCTCATATCCAGGCAAGTGGTTGCAAGTGTTTCTTGTAACTATGTTTCTTCCTAGTGCATTAACTCTTTCAAATAATCTCTGATATACATCTGTGCATAAATACATTGGGTACATTTGTTCTTACATGCATGCATATAATTTGTATGTATATTGTATTTATCATTATGTTGTTATATAACATATTCTTTGCAATAAATAAATAACATTTATTCACAGTTAAAACAATTTAGGGTTATATTACCAAGAAAAAGTAGTTTTGGTAAAATGGACAGGAAATATCTAGAACATGATGTTGTGAGTATTGCAAGGTGTGAGTGAAAGAGGGTTTGTTGGAGCCTTCCTCCCATAATGGAGTGAAAGATGTTGATGTAAGAGAAAGGGACACAGGGTTGGTGGAGATAAGGACGAGCAAGAGATCAGGACAATGAGAGTCATGGTGGTGGTAGTCGATGGAGAAAAGAAGAAATAGCTCGGGAACATTTTTAAGGGGAATTCTTGATACCTTCCCTTTTGGGCAAGGGTGCTATTTATAGGCTCTCGGTTGTACGGTAGTAGGGTTCCCGCATTCCGTGTTTGCCATGACATTTGTCCTTATCTCATTAGCCTAGGGTACCTGAGGGTAATATTCCTGATCAATCAATATTGAGCCTCTCTTGCCAGCCTCCAATCCATTAGAACTCTTGTTCTCGAGGTGGGGTTACAACCTGGTGTATCAAAGTTTGCACTAAACTGCACTGTGGGTCATGACTAGGTCGCGTATGGGAGTAAAACCATGACCGCAGGACGGGGTGTGGTGCGCGAACACCATGTCCTAGGATTGTGACGTATCTCGACAAGGAAGATCACCACAACCATGGGGTTATAACACTTTTGCAACCTTAGGGAAGCTTGCAATAACTGTTGGCCTGAGGATATAGCGCTTCTGAGTGAATGCCTCGACACCGTCGTCTAGTCACCGCCTCGGACTAGCACCGAAAATATTAGGACCAGAGATCTTTGAGGCAATTGACTTCCTCAGCATCAAAGTGGAGTCCCTTGGTAATCATTTCCTTGTTATCCCTTGGAAGTGAGTGCAGTTTTTTAGAGGTCATTGCAAAAGCGCGTTAGGGTTTGGGGTATGTTTTCGAAAGTGTTCTACCTCGGTATTGTCTTTTGCTCGTATTTTCGTACTCACACAAGGCATGGTTTTTAGTTGACACATTTTAGAAGTCAATCAATTTGCACCATCAAGTATTATCCTGTGTTAAATGTGTTATATGATACACAATACAATGTTTGAGATTCTAGTTAATATATGTGCACACTTAAGATTGTTTTCGCATTTATACGAAAACTTAATTCTAAACATATTTTGTTATAAGAAAAAATAGTGACAACATTGACATAAAGGTACATAAAGCTAAAGGTTAACGGAAAACGTGTAATTTGCTTTCTTTTGCCTCCTTTACAAATAAAGGTTAAAGGAAAACATATAATCTGCTTTCTTTTGCCTCCTTTACAAAATATCTACGGTTGGTTTTTGGAATTTGACTGCATTTATTATGCCTTTGGCTTAAGGAGCTTAAAACGTATTTTCTCCTCTACCACTCTTCTCCAAAGACTATTTCTCTCCAACCTATACTTCCACAACCATGTACCCAAAAGAGCTTTGTTGGACAAGCAAAGATCCCAAACTCCCAATCCACCCGACTTTAATGAACTACATACCTTCTCTCACTTCACCATGTGATACTTAAATTCCTCTCCAACTCCCTCCATCAAAAATCTCTTTGTAACTTCTCCAATCCTAGAATTGGAAACAAGGCCATAAAGAGTACATTGGGGGACTAGTCAAAGTGCTCTCAAAGTGTAACTCGCTCCCCTTTAGAAAAATACTATTTCTTTCAACTGGCCAACCTTCTTTAAAATCTCTTTATCATTGCATCTTGTACACTTGAAGATATAGTCGTGGCTCCAAGCAAAAGGCCCAAGTAGGATAAAGGAAGAGTGGCCACCCTGCATCCTAGAACATCAACTAGTCTATTTAGATTCTCCATCTCTCCAACTGCCACCATCTCACTTTTGCACATATTGATTTTCAACCCTGAAATTTCCCAGAAACATATATGGATGCATAGTAAAAACCTCAATTGTTCAAACTCAGCATCACAAAACACAATTGTGTCATCTGTATTAAGGAGATGAGACACCTCTACTGGGGATATGTTGAGTTGGATGGGTGGCTGCATGAGGCAAAGTGTCAAAAAAGTGTGGGATGATGCCCTCCTTTACTTGATGTGGTGCCTATACTGTCATAGTCTGACTTTTTGACGCAGCCGAAATAGACCGTGTATCTAAGCCAGCCTTACTCAAATTTTGCCATCCAAGTATATAAGATATCCCGCTTTTCTATTTTCTGCACCACAAGCATTAGCCAACAAGAATTACCCTTATTTGAGGGCCCTGGGTATCTAATGCAACAAAGACGCTTTCCTGTCCCAAGCGACTTATCAACACCTCTTAACCATTTTTTTTATTATGCCAAGCTTGCTCACAAGCATTACACTCGCTCCATCAAGGTTCTCTCGTCATCAAGGCTCTTTGCCACACAATGGTGCACCACCCACAACCAGACCAACCATATAGAATAATAAGACCAACAATAGGAAAATGGTGCCACGCCCGCAGAAGTAGCCCAACCATTAACTGGCATTCACCTGGACCAAGTTCCCTTGAGGTTGTCCGTTTAGGGGCCCAACACAGCTCTAGGGGATGGTAGGAGCTCACCATCACTTCTTATATATGCAAAATGAACATTTCCCGCCCCTACATACCTCGGATTGGCGCACCGTCAGTTGTTATGAACTTCTAGTAACCTCCAGGTAACTGCCAATTCTTACAACCATACTCATATCGCCCTCTAAGGCAGAGTTCTCAATATTTACGAAAATGCCACGTGCGTTGACAAGTGATCTCACCAAGTCCTATGGTAGCCACTACACCTCCATGGTTGTGCCAAACTTAACGATAGCTTCTCAATAGTCATGAGCATGGCCTCATGTCGTGTCGTAGCTGACAACACTATGGCGTAATAGAAATAGAAGGGCGTTTGAAAAAGTGGACCTCTCCATTACTAGATTGAAATTTATTTTTTTGAGCTCTCCATTACTACATTGAAATTGATTTTTTTTTTTTTTTTGAAAATATTGTGCTTTTGGATTGCACGCTCATACTGTGTAGCTTTGAATTCTTTGGTCGAGTTTTTTGGGATCTTGAATTTTAGTTCTTAATTTTTGTATATCTATATACCTCACATATACATGGGTTGCCATCCCCTTTTGGTGCCTTCAATGGGTTTACTTGTAAAATATTTATATTTTAGAACTTTTGCAAATTTATGGTTTTTTTCCTCTCTAGGTGAATCAACATGGACATATAAACAGTTGAAAATTACAATACCAAAGATGAGTACGAGAATATTCGAGCAAAACACACTTAACCGACCGTGGAGACAGTTTATCACATCCTGGACCAAGAAGATGAACATAAGCAACACATCCAAAGACATGAGGAGTAAGACAAAACTGGCTAAACACCGGGATAAAGAAGAGAGAAGGGGGACTGGTTGGCTAGAACTGAGGATGGCATGCGATTAATGAGATAATTAGCAGTAAGAATTACATTAGCCCAATATGATTTGGGCACATTCATGTTGAACATCAAAGTACAAGCTAAAAACTTTGGTTCAATAGAGAAAAGAAAAGAAGAAGAAAGGGTAGCCAAAATATTATAGTCTGTAATCAATCAGAAGTTACAAGAGAAAATAATAAAGAACCCTTTATAGTAGGTTAACAAAATATCAAAGTACTAAACTACCCTTAATGAGGCTAACTAATAATATATAATAATACTACTCTAACACGAGCAACATCCAACAAATGACGATGCTTACGCTCTATAATACCATTTTGTTGTGAAGTACGAGGACAGGTAGTTTGATGAGCAATGCCACACTCAGCACAAAAATCATGCATATTGACTATATTCACGGGCATTGTCAGAACGAAGGATCTTAATGTGCTTATCAAATTGACCCAAGATTTCATTATAATAGGTAACAAAAACCTTAGGTAATTCAAAGCAATCTTTCATAAGAAATAACCAAGACATGCATGAAAAATCATCCACAAAAATTACAAAATACCGAGAAGCAGAAAGACTTTTTACTCTTGCAAGACACCAAATGTCTGAATGAACAAGATTAAAGGGACTACACTGTCGCCTCCCTGATCTACAAGGAAAGGAGCTACAGTGATGTTTGCCTAATTGGCAAGCCTCACATTCTAGTACAGAAATAAGACTCAAGTTAGGAATAACTTGATGCAACTTTGACAATGACGAATGACCCAGATGAAAATGCCACTAGAGGGGAGAAACAGCGGCAGTCAAGGCAGTACCACAATCTTCAAGATCCAAATAATAAAGACCATTGAGCTCATGCCACATACCAATCACCTTCTTTATCTCGAGGTTCTGAAAAACACAAGATGGATAAAAGGTTACCAAACATTGTAAGGATTTGGTTAACGACTTACGGATAACAAGTTAAAAGGAAAATGAGGTACAAATAAACCAGAGGTTAAAGATAGACTTTGTAGGGTGTAGATCAATAGAACCGAGCACAGGTCAGAAAGAACCATTAGCGAGCACAATACATGATTTTAGAGAACAAAAATTAGAGAATAGAGAAGAAGTACCAACATATGAACATTGGTCCATAATTAATAACCCAAGGGGCTGAAGGTTGTCCAACCACACAAACAGAATCAGCTGATGTAGTAGTAGGTGTAGGCGAGATGTGAGAGAAATAAGACAACTGTTGGATGAGTTGGCTAAGTTGGGATATAATGTCGGCATAAGAATCAGAAGCATGATTACCAGTATGTGACACTAGATTAGCAGAACAATTTCCACGAAAACCCATCATCATTGCTATCACAAAAAGAAGCCATAGGAAATGACCAAAGAACCATACACAAATGAGGATACCTCGGATGATCTGAGACCAAATGCAGAGCTGAACAACACCCAGAGGAAAAAGGTGCTGAAAAAAAGGTTGCAAAACACAAAGAAGGTCTATAAGTCGCAGCCCATCAAACAATAGTATCAAAGAATCAGAAGGAAGGCAACCACGCTTCAGCCAACCAGTGAAAAATCAAGGGCCGACCCTTTGTTCACCCTTTTTTCCAAGCAAAATCAACTTAGATGTCCATGGCTCTCTCAAATCGCAAGTCCTCAGGCCTATGCGCACCCTTATAGAGGGGATTGAAGCATCAAAACTGATTGGAAAAGGCAGAAATATTGGATAAAAAAAATGTCTTAATTTTTCTCAAAAAACATTTGAAATTAGAAAACTTCATCAAACGACCTCAAACATTCCCAAAAAATCACCATAATGATCAGATGAAAAGACAATCCAACCCTGGTGGTCTCATTGCCAGAGAATGCTGACATCATCGTACAGACGATGGCATCAGCGTGTTCCTGGGAACCCTTTTGTGTTCTGATATCTTCTACTCTGTTTTGAACGTGTTCTTGGTTTCGATTAGGCTCTGATACCAAGTTGAAAATTGTAATACCAAAGATGAGTAAAAAAGATAAAACACAACCTTACAAGCCTTCACTCTTCCATTTGTTTATATAGTGAAAGACAAATGGAAGAATTACAATATTACCCTCACTAACATAAATAAATAAAACAAGAACTCTAACATAAACTATCCACTCCGGAATTTCGTTTGCTTTTCCGTTTTGGTGACTTCAATGGTTTACCTGTAAAAATGGTACAGTGTAGAATTTTTGCAAATGTATGCTTTTTTCCCCTCCTATGGTGAATCACTAGGGACATATAAACTATCAACTCAAGAATTCCGTCTGCACTTCATTAATAAATTCAATGGAATGGAATGCCATTTTGCAAAAATAAATCATATCATTACACTTCCAACTTAGCCAGCTAGTCAGCTCAATCATTGGCATACCACAGGATATAACTAATGTCCATACCCAAAGCAAGGGACACCAAAAGTACCAGAACTCCCACTCCACACACAAACACAAAAAATAAATAAAATAAAGGTCACTCAAGGAAGGTATAAGTGCCTCCTAGCTGACTGCAATCTTGACGCTCCCAACTGGCTCATCAGCCTGTTCATTGGCAGGCTTTGGGATCTAGGCAATCTCCATATCCAAAGCGATACACAGATCAAGAATCTCTTCCCGTTGGAGGGGGAGTCCATATTGCTAAGTTAATATTGTCCACTGGGCATGAAGAGGACACTGCCACCAGTCTCTCTAATGTCACTCACAGGCACTCCTTGAATAACAATAGAAGTTGAGCCCACAAGGAAGATAAGAACTGTACCCTGCCCCAAAGATCCTGGTAGAGGAGTAATTATCTTTGAAGGTCTGGTTTTCCAAACCACCCAAATAATGGCCACCATAACCTGACTCCTTATAGTATTGCCTTCCTTTTCCTTACCAATGTCTCCAAAATAAGTGGCAAGAGTGAGGTAATGTCCCTAGGAGCAAGCCATAAAATCCTAAGATAGCCAGAAGTCTTTGCCAAATACCCAAGGATTGGATAGTGAATAAAAATGTGGTTGAAAGTTCCATTGCACCTTTTACACATTATAAAAACAGTCTGAGCTGAAGGGTTAAGGCCTTATAAGGTGGTTGAAAGTTAGGGTTTTTTAAACATGATGGCAATTAGTAATTCCTTTTCCTTTTGAAAGATGATGTGTATTTTATTCCCATTTTTCGAATATCTTTACTAATAGTTCTGGATTTTTTTTTCAGTGGGGGGATTTGATTCATTGACAAATTTCCTTGCCCAAAAGTTTAATTTTTTTATTTTTTATTTTTGTGCCTGTTTTGATCTTTTTTATTTTTGTGGAAGTGGATGAAGCTGTCATATTTACCATTTATTTTCCAACCCTGTAATTCTTTGACGTGTTACTTTTATGAACAGGGATACCCTGGAAAGTTTTACTGCCCGAGGATGAATAGCATGAATAAACCCACATATGCTGCCATATGTACCCATTCACCTACAAAACCAGTTCTAATATTTGTTTCATCTCGTCGCCAGACAAGGCTCACTGCTCTGGACCTCATTCAGGTGGGATACAATATCATGCTTAAAATATAATTACTCCACTAGTATAATGATTTATTTGTTGTGCTTCTCTGTAATCAAAGTTTGCAGCTTCAGACGAGAACTCAAGGCAGTTTCTAACTATGCCAGAAGAAGCGCTACAGATGATTCTTTCTCAGGTCACTGATCAGAACCTGAGGCACACATTACAATTTGGCATTGGGTTACACCATGCAGGACTGAATGACAAGGACAGATCTTTGGTTGAGGAACTTTTTGCAAACAATAAGATTCAGGCAATCATCAATCACCTGAAATTATTTTCTTTTGTATATAGAAAGAACATAACTTATTCAAACGAGTCTATCTTTACATTACTCTGATTATCTGCATTTCAATTTCTTTACCATTACAGGTATTGGTTTGCACGAGTACATTAGCATGGGGTGTAAACCTTCCTGCTCATCTGGTTATTATCAAGGTGAGGCAAAGCTATCGTGGTATGCTTACATTTAGCTCGTGAAATTATGAATTTCTTTGGCAAGAACTTCTAACGTGTAAAAATCAACATAAATTCCATACAATTCAAGGAGCAAGATTTAGTTTCAAAATACTAATAATAATAAAAAGTTAATTCTACAGACACAACTAAGTCTAGGGATGGGATGCCTTCTTTTCTCTTTGTTAGATTGTGCATGAATTATGCTTGTCACAGTGAAGGATTTCTTTTCAATAGTTGGAAGGGAAGCCATTTATAAAGAATATTAGGAAGGTATGGAGGATGGCCCCGATTTTTCTATTTTGGTGCCTTTGGAGCGAGAGGAATAGGCAGTTTTTTGAAGGGAAATAATGCCATTTGTAGATTCAAAAGAGTTTTTTGCAACATTATACATTCGGGTAGTAAAATCTTACCTTATATATTTAGATTCTTTTGTAGAGTTTTTGGAAGGTTTGCAGTTTTAGCTTTTGTGCTGGATTCTCTTTGTATACGGATTTTCTCCCCTCAGGCGGTTTTAATACAGTGGAGAAAAAAATGGGGTTAAAAAATTATTTTTCTTTATAAGTTTTAGAATCCAAAGGAGATAGAAGTGTGGAGAAAAAAGGTGGAACTTTATATTGATTAAAAAAAGTGAGACATGATATTATACATACATATATATATATATATATATTTGAGATTGTGAACCCTTGAAATATAAAAAAAATTGGAGAAAACAGTGGGAAAATATTATTTTTAAGAAAAATAAGTGTATGAAAAATGTGAGCTGTGATATTATGTGTGTGTGTATTTGATGTGAGCGGGACCATGAAAATGGTAAATTGAAAGGTGGGACTCAAAGGGTGGTCCTAAAAGAAAAGGGAAGTGTGTAACAAAAAGGTGGGATGTGATTATCTCTCTCTATATATGTGTGTGTGTGTGTGTGTTTGTGTGTGTGCGCGTGCGCGCGCACTATATCAATGAGTATTTTTGGAATACAAAAAAGTGTACACATTTGACGTGAGTGGGACCAAAAAAATTATTTATATTAATACATCATTGAGTAGTTTTGGAATACAAAAAAGTGTAGAACACTTAAGGTCTTTGGTATATATATATATATATTACTCTTCCCAATCAAAAAAAAATTACTCTTGTCATAGCTGTTCCTTTAATTTTTTTCAAAGAATTTTTCATATTATTGTGTTTTGACCCATGTTGTATCCATACCCCATATCCATGTCCGTGCTTTGTAGTGTGGATAACTTTCAATCACTCACACGTAGCACATACCTACTTTTTATTTTTTATTTATTTTTAATTGAACATCCATTTTTTGTGCAGGGGACCGAATATTATGACGGAAAAGCAAAACGATATGTTGATTTTCCTATCACAGATATCTTGCAAATGATGGGTCGTGCTGGCCGACCACAATATGATCAACACGGGAAAGCTGTCATTCTTGTTCATGAACCCAAAAAAAGCTTCTATAAAAAGGTTAAATAAAGATTGCAAGAACACAAACGCATATTTATGATGTTTGTTTGGTTTTCTTTTCTACAATTGGTGCAATGTCTGGTGTTCTCTTTTGCAGTTTCTGTATGAACCATTTCCAGTTGAGAGTAGTCTGAAGGAGCATTTGCATAATCATATCAATGCTGAGATAGTTTCTGGAACAATTTGCCATAAAGAGGATGCAGTCCATTATCTGACCTGGACTTATTTGTTCCGTAGATTGGTATACTTTTTCTCACCTTTATTAAATAATAAGTGAATCAGCTAATAGTAGTTTACTTTGTCCAGAATTATGCTATGTGTTCACAATATTTAGTTTCCTGCTACTCTCAAAAGGGATCAATACTGAAATGAAGCAGTCCTTTCTGTTTGGGACCTTTACTTGAAATCTGCTTACCCAAAAGAAAAGGAAAAAAAAAAAAACTTTACTCAAAATTTGTCATCTATAAAATTTAGAACCTTCCAAAGTTGAAGGGAAAATGTCCTTAACTTACAAGAACTGCGAAAACATTTTGCAAATACTGGGAATAAGCATACAAATATTGGAAAATATTAAAAAGGCACAGGTTTTGTTTGTCGTTACAGCAAGTTCAGCAACCATTTTGAACATCAAAATGAGATAAATATCAAGAAACAGATCAAATTGTGTCTGAAACTCCAAGAATTAAGATTGCACAATATGGTGTATGTTGTTAGCCGACCCAAAACAGTTGAGATATGGTCTGTTGGGTAGAGTTATGGTGTATGTTGTTACGAGTTGTACATCCCAAAATTTTAAAGTGTAGCAATGGTAATTTGAAAACCTGTCCACAATGAGTTACAATTTCACTTGTTATTATAGTCTGTTAGTGAAGAACATTCATTTTTTATGCTTCATTTAGTAGGAGGAAAGAGTGGGAGGGAGGAAAGGAGGGGATGGCGAGAGTTTTTGTTGTTTGTTAAGAAAGGGGCGGGAAAGGAAAAGAGAAGGAAGAGAGTTTGAGATTCCCTTTGGGCCAACAATTTCTTTGGTAATTAAAAATTTCTCTAACAGCACCAAAACAAGGGGGGTGACCGTGTACATGATGAGAATACACGAACCCTAATCAATACGTCTTATGGACTCTACAAAAAAATCTACTGATTTATAGTAATGTTGTACAATCCAAAAGTATTGAGTATGCAAGAAAATCTGTCTCAGCTCTGTCATTGATCTTTCTTTCTCTTCAAAGGTCCTTATCAATGTTGATCGTTATGGTACATGGAATGGGAATGCAAATCGTGACTAGTTATACAACGTGATACGTTAGGGGTAGAGTTATTCGGACCGCTTTGTTGGAATGAAATAAGTTTATTTGGAACATGATATGTTTTTTTATTGTTACAGAATATACATAGGATTATTCTAGAATATATATGCTGTAGGGTTGACTGTATAGGCTCAATCATAGGGATTCTAATTAGTCTACTTTCCTAGTTTAGTCTCTCAATTTGTGTATAAATACACTTGTATATTTTGAATGGAATGATACAGAGAATTATAGTTTGCTTTCTTGGTTTCATGGTATCAGAGCCATTCTGAGAGTTAGGGTTTCTTTTCTTTTATTTTTTTTCTTTTTCCCTTCTTTCCGGCCATTCTGCCCAATGAGCAGAAGTGGTAAAATTCCTTGGATCACCCAGTTCGAGTGATCCTCTTTTCTCACCGCCGGCGTGGACCAGTAGCCCACCTGCCGATCGGCCTCTCTCTGAAGTCCGGTCACCAGAATCCTAGCGCCTGAGCCTCACGCGCCACCAGAAACCTTTGTCTTCGTCAGCTACTTCACGCGCCAGCGCGTGTGACTGCACCTCTATCTCCGATCAGTCTTCTCAGTGTCGCCTCACTCTCTCCGGCACTTCTGTGTATTCGGTTGCTTTGCTGCTATTCGTTTGGACACTCTGGTTGCCCTATTGCTTCATGGTTGTTCGTGTGCTTTACTGTTACTGTTCTTCTTGGCTAGTTTCTTTTGTTACTGGTCTTCACTGCTGCTGCTGTTGCTTCACTGTTACTGGTCTTCTTGGCTAGTTTCTTCTATTACTGGTCTTCACTGCTTCACTGCTGCTGATGTTGCTTCACTTCACTGTGTTCTGTTTCTATGGCTGAAGAACAGAAGAATTTGGTTGTGACTGATGTCATTCCCATGATGTCCAAAATCACATAACATAAATTAATTGGTCCAAATTATTTTGATTGGTGTAAGACTGTCAGGATTTATCTGCGGAGTATTTCTAAGGACAATCATCTTACTGAAGATCCACCAACTGATAATACTCGCAAGGAATGGTTGAGAGATGATGCTCGCTTCTTGTTGCAAATCAGAAACTCTATTGACACTGAGGTTGTTAGCCTGATTAATCACTGTGAGTATGTTAAAGAATTGATGGAATATTTAGAATTTTTGTATTCTGGAAAAGGCAATCTTTCACGTATCTATGAGGTTTGTAAGGGCTTTTACCGGGCTGAACAACAAGATCACTCTCTTCAGGCCTATTTTATGAATTTCAAACGAACCTATGAAGAATTGAATGTCTTGTTACCTTTCAGTGCTGATGTCAAAGTCCAGCAAGCTCAACGAGAACAAATGGCAGTAATGAGTTTCGTAGCTGGCCTTAATTCTCAGTTTGAGATTGCTAAATTTCAGATTCTCTCTAGTGCTGAGATTTCCTCTCTCCATGAGGTCTTTACTAGGGTACTTCACACAGCTACTAGTACATCTGTTGCTCCATCTGTTCATGCTTCTAGTGCTCTTGTCAATCATCATGGTGGATCTGACACTGGACGGTCTTATCCTAAGAACAGAGGAGGAGGTACAGGTAGTCAGGATGCAGGGGGAGTTGTCTGTTATTATTGTCATGAGCCGGGCCATACCAAACGCACATGTAAGAAATTGCAAAATAAGTCTCAGAAGTCTCGTTCAGCCCATGTTGCGGTTACTCCTACACCTAGCACATCTGAGCCGACCATTACAGTCTCTGCAGATGCATTCGCTAAATTCACTCAGTATCAAGCAGCATTGCAGCATTCATCTCCACCTCTCACTGCCATTGCCGAGTTAGGTAAACCAAATACGTGTCTTCTTTCCTCTTCCTCACAGTGAGTCATTGATTCTGGTGCTACAGATCATATGACAGGTAATTCTAGTCTTTTCTCCACTTTTCAGTCACACACATCTCCTTCTAATGTTACTTTAGCAGATGGTTCCACCTCTTCTGTGCTTGGGTCTGGTACTGTTAATCCAATTCCATTGATTTCGATGTCCTCTGTCTTGAGTCTCCCACGATTCTCTTTTAATTTAATGTCTGTAAGTAAACCAAATACGCATCTCATTTTTGCCCTGATCATTGTCTTTTTCAGGATCTTATGACGAAGAAGATTATTGGTAAAGGATATGAATCTGGTGGTCTCTACATTCTGGATACCCAGGTGCCTAGGCCCATTGCATGTTCCAGTGTCGTCACTCCATTTGAAGCACATTGTCGGTTGGGACATCCTTCTTTGCCTCTGTTGAAGAAATTATGTCCTCAGTTTCATCATGTATCTTCTTTACATTGTGAGTCGTGTCAGTTTGCCAAACATCATCGGTTGCCGTCAGTCCCTCGAGTCAATAGACGGGCTAGTTTTCCCTTTGAGATAGTCCATTCAGATGTTTGGGGTCCGTGTCTTGTTAGTGTCCACTACTGGATTTCGATATTTTGTTTCTTTTGTTGATGATTTTTCTCGTGTGACTTGGCTTTACTTAATGAAAAATCGTTCTGATTTATATTCCCATTTTAGTGCCTTTTGTGCTAAAATTAAAACACAGTTTAATGTTTCTGTGCATACATTACGGAGTGATAATGCCAAAGAATATTTTTCCGATTCCTTTCAGGCCTATATGATTCAAAATGGCATTCTTCACCAATCCTCTTGTGTTGACACACCATCTCAGAACGGTGTGGCCGAACGGAAAAATAGGCATCTTCTTGAGACAACCAGGGCCCTCTTATTCCAAATGCACGTTCCTAAACAATTTTGGGCTGATGCAGTTTCCACAGCCTGTTTTTTGATTAATCGCATGCCTTCCTCTATTCTTAATGGTGAGATCCCTTACAATGTCCTTTTTCCTACTAAACCCTTGTTTCCTATTGCACCCCGGATATTTGGTAGTACTTGTTTTGCTTTTGATGTTCGTCCCCAGGTCACTAAATTAGATCCCAAGTCTTTAAAATGTGTTTTTCTGGGTTACTCTCGTCTACAAAAGGGGTATCGGTGCTACTGTCCTAGCCTTCACAAGTATCTTGTGTCCGCTAATGTTACCTTTCTCGAACATCTTCCTTTTTTCCCTGCTACTTCTACTCCTTCGAGTCAGGGGGAGGATGATGATCTGTTGGTTTATACTCTCACCTCTCCGCCCCCCACTGTAGCTCCTTCCCCTGTTACCCCACCATCCCCACCACCTCCTATTCACTATGTCTATTCCCGACGACGAGACCCATCTGCTCCATGTCCCGCACCGGTTTCTTCTTCGCCATCGGATCCTGTGGCTGGTGATCTTGATCTTCCCATTGCCCTTCGCAAAGGTACGCGTCATTGCGCTTATCCTATTTCATCGTTTGTTTCTTATGATCACTTGTCTTCTTCTTTGTGTTCTTTTGTTGCTTCCCTGGATTCTGTGTCTCTTCCCACAACTGTCCATGATGCCTTGTCCCATCCTGGATGGCGTGATGCTATGATCGAAGAGATGAATGCTTTAGATGCTAATGATACTTGGGATTTAGTGCCTTTACCTGCAGGAAAGAAAGCTATCGGCTGTAAATGGGTGTTTGCTGTCAAATTCAATTCCGATGGTTCCGTGGCTCGCCTTAAAGCCCATCTTGTGGCTAAAGGCTATGCTCAGACTTATGGTGTGGATTATTTTGATACTTTCTCCCCCGTTGCTAAGTTGACCTCGGTTCGTTTATTTATTTCTCTAGCAGCTACTCATGATTGGCCTTTACATCAGTTAGACATTAAAAATGCGTTCTTACATGGTGATCTCCAGGAGGAAGTGTATATGGAGCAACCACCTGGATTTGTTGCTCAGGGGGAGTGTGGGCGAGTTTGTCATCTTCGTAAGTCATTATATGGTTTGAAACAGAGTCCTCGTGCTTGGTTTGGAAAATTTAGTCAGGCAGTGGAGAAGTTTGGAATGAATAAGAGTAAGTCTGACCACTCAGTTTTCTATAAGCTTTCTACATCTGGCCTCATTCTCCTTGTTGTGTATGTGGATGATATTGTCATTACTGGAAGTGATACTGTGGGAATTTCATCTTTGAAGTCCTTTCTTCATAGCCAGTTTCACACGAACGATTTAGGGGTGTTGAAGTATTTCTTGGGAATTGAGGTGACGAGAAGCAAGAAAGGTATTGTCCTATCCCAAAGAAAATATGTGCTTGACCTATTAACTGAGACTGGAAAGTTGGGGGCTAAGCCGTGCAGCGCTCCAATGCTTCCCAACCTACAACTCACGAAAGATCAAGGATCAAAATATCGTTTCGATGTATAGTTTCGGTCTGTCCGGAAACGGAAACGGAAACGTTTCGGAAATGTTTCGAAAACATAATGGAAACGGAGAAAAAATTGGAAACTTGTGGAAACATAACTTAAAATTTATTTATTTATACAAATAAGCCTATTTATTGAATATTTGTGAATGTTTAAGGCATATACATCATATTCATGATAAATGATACTAATTTATGATAAATGACATAATAGATACATACTGTGTAATATCCACGAATTAGATAATTTGACACAAGTTACATATAAAATAAAAAGTAAAACAAATAGCGATTTAAACCTATTATAATTAGTAACTTAGTATTAAAATAGTTGTTTCTCTACACTTTATTTCTCCTACAACTTTTCTATTATTTTAGGAAAAATAATAGAAATATATCTTCTTGTAATTTTGAGTCTTAATCTTTGAAAAATAAATGGATATTATTTTTTATTAACTTCTATAATTATTATTGATATAAAAGAAATGTTTCCTCTGATTCGGTATGTTTCAACTAGTTTCGGTATGTTTCCACGGAAACAATTTTGCTTCCATGGAAACATGTGAATTTCGATATTCTACTAGTGTTTCGTTTCGGTTCCCTGAGAAACGGAAACGTTTCGGCCATTTCGATGGAAAAGAAATGAAACTTTGATCCTTGCGAAAGATGGAGACTTATTTGAAGATCCTGAAAAATACAGGAGACTGGTTGGAAAGTTGAACTATCTTACAGTGACACATCCTGATATTACATACTCTGTTAGTATTGTCAGTCAATTCATGTCCTCCCCAACAGTTCACTATTGGGCAGCGTTAGAACAGATCTTGTGTTACTTAAAGGGAGCTCCTGGGCGAGGGTTATTGTACAAGAATCATGGACATACTCACATCGAATGTTTTTCAGATGCAGATTGGGCAGGTTCTAAGATTGACCGCAGATCCACTACCAGATACTGTGTTTTTGTTGGAGGAAATTTGATTTCATGGAAGAGTAAGAAACAAAATGTTGTGTCCCGATCCAGTGCAGAATCAGAATATAGAGCTATGGCACAATCTGTATGTGAGATAATGTGGATATATCAACTCTTGATTGAGGTTGGTCTTAAAGCTTCAATACCAGCAAAATTGTGGTGTGATAACCAAGCGGCTCTCCATATTGCTTTCAATCCTGTGTTTCATGAACGGACTAAGCATATTGAGATTGACTGTCATTTTGTTCATGAAAAGTTGCAGCAAAATTTGATCTCTACCGGATACGTGAAAACTGGAGAACAGTTAGGAGATATCTTCACAAAGGCTCTCAATGGGGCTCGAGTCGATTTTATTTGCAACAAGTTGGGCCTGATTAATATCTATGCTCCAGCTTGAGGGGGAGTGTTACAGAATATACATGTTGTAGGGTTGACTGTATAGGCTCAATCATAGGGATTCTAATTAGTCTACTTTCCTAGTTTAGTCTCTCAATTTCGTGTATAAATACACTTGTATATTTTGAATGGAATGATACAGAGAATTATAGTTTGCTTTCTTGGTTTCATTTATTATATTTGTAATAATATTCATACATATACATTGGAAAAATTGCAATGAATTCATGGTCTTATAAAATAAAATTCCAGCAATGTATGGATGTATTTTCTTCTTTGTTATATGATTATTTTGGGAGCTTTTGATATTTTAGATTGGAACGTTAAATCTTGCATTCCAATTCATGACTAACCCACGTTTTGGATTGTGCAATCCAATTCGCAATTCGCTAGGGGGGAGCGAATTGTGATAACTATGGTCCTTATATTCCGCCTTTTCCACACGCCATAGGAGGCAAAGAAGGGTTGTGTACCACACTTGTTGACCCTTTTTTGCGTCTCCAGCTATCCTCCAGCACTTGTACAAATCAATAACTATTATGGGCATAACCCACACTATACCAAAAGGCGAGATCATCATACTCCGAGGCCCATTCTGAAGCACAATGCAAAAAGAAGAGATTGATAGAATGGTCTTCTGATATACACATGCAAAATCTATTCCTTTGGATAAGCCCATCCCATTGGATGAACTATTGCTTCCGATGTTAACCATTCATAGCACTCCTATACTTCCTCTCAACTAACTTTCTCCATAAAGCTCCCTCTTTGCAAATTTCCACAACCACTTCCTTAGCAACGCTTGATTGAACACCCTCCTTTTTTTTCATCCCAATCCTTCCCATCTTAATAGATCTGTAGACTCTATCCCACCCCACCAAATTCTTTTGCCTCTCTTCTCCTATGCCCTTGACAAGAATTGAAGCTTATCAAGCCTCCTCTCCACCAAAGTTGGAATTGTGAGCAAAGACATGAAGTACGTCGGAAGGATTGCCAAACTACTCTTGATAAGAGTAAGTCGATCCTTTTGTTGGATACTGGCATTTCCATTTGAAATCTCTCCACAACGACATCCCAAGTCACTCTAGGGTTTCATGGATCCATCACGTTTTGGTATAAGGAAAAATAAAGTAACATCCCTTTTCTTCGTTCCTTCTTTCCCTCTTACTCAACCAAACATATGCATGCAAAAAGACAATTTTATTTCCCAAGGTTAACCTTTTCAATCCCTGCTACCTTCTCTCCCTCTCAATTTTCTATCTTACGAAGTAGAATAATTGTGCATAATCCTAGTATCCTTAGTTAATTTAATTTAATTTTTTTAAAATTGTACAGAAGTTTGAACTCATGATTAGTCTATATATATATATATATATATATTTTTTTTATTAGTTTATATATATGTGTATATATATACAAGTGGCCCTTGGGGTGGGACTGTGGGAGTTGAACATGGGACCTTGATGATATTACTCAAGCCTCTTCCCAAGTCATCCAACTCGAAGGGTTAAGCTCGTGATTATGATATATCACGGACCCTCTTAAAATGAGATCAAAGTCTAATAAAATATTGTCTTAAAGCTACATATATTTTATTTGAATATTGAGATAGAGAATGTGGCTTGTTTATTTGAAATATGAATAGCACTGCCTATGCTAGAGGTGTCAAACGGGCCGACTTGGCACGGCACAACCTACCAAAGCTAGGCCCATTCATGCTTTCATGTTGGGCCTAGCATGACCCATTTATAAACGGGCCAAGCTTGGTATAGCACGTAAGTGCCAAGACTCGGCTCAGCAGGGCCCAAGGGCACGACATGGTTCATGCAGTGCCATGCCGGGCATGCCCGTGCCTTGCTGTACTCATGCCGGAATGCCCATGATGTGCTTGGCTAGTTGCGTTGGGAGGGCAGGCCCAATATGGCCCATGGACTAGGCAGGATCCATGCTGGGACTAGCCCAATTCGTGATGTGTCTTGACCCGACTAGCCCAATTTACACCTCTACCCTACACAGTGACCTAATCATACCTTTCTGGTCCAAAAAATTCCCATTTTGAATGATTGGAAAGCCTACCCCTACCTTGGAATATCAATTCAAAAAAAAAAAAAAAACACCCTCATGCTGAAGAGTTTAAAAAACGTAGCCAAGTAAAATAAGTAAGCAAAAATTAACCTGCACCAATTTCATTGCTTCTCTATATGATGAGGGTGGCTGCCCCAGGCATGCATATCAGGTTGCCTCTAATAATAAATATTTAAGAGAGGAGGAGATGTATTGTAACTTGATATGTGTGTTACTAAAATCTTGTCAATATACAATAACTGAAGGCTTTGTAATTGACATTGTATAATTTCAGACCTTAGAATGCTACTGGATGGGTTGTGCATGTGTGTGAGTTTTACCACTTTGATTATAACCTTCCAGATATGGATTAGCCACAGCATGGATAATATTAAGATTCTTTCAGCTATATATTGTTTATTTCTCAAGTCCCTTACATATATATATATATATATATATATATATCCATGTCACAGATGGTTAATCCTGCTTACTATGGCTTAGAGGATACTGAACCCAGAACTCTAAGTTCTTACTTGTCAAGGTAATAATGTAACAACATGATCTGATGAAACTGGTTTTGTTAGGATACTCCATTTCCCTCAATGACTGTTTTTCATTTTGTGATCCTCCTTTGGCAGCTTAGTGCAAAACACATTGGAGGACTTGGAAGACAGTGGATGCATCAAGATGGATGAGGAAAGTGTGGAACCTATGATGTTGGGTTCAATAGCATCTCAGTATTACCTTAGCTACATGACTGTATCAATGTTTGGTTCAAATATAGGCCCAGATACATCTCTTGAAGTAAAATGCCTACAGTTTGATGTTTTAATTTTGTATTCCTTTAAACTATGTTATATGTTACATTTCATTTTTTTCTTTTTTCCCTTTTTGTCCTAGGTTTTCCTTCACATACTATCTGGAGCTTCTGAATATGATGAACTTCCTGTGCGGCATAATGAGGTAATATTTTATCATCATATTCTCAGATTTTTATATATACCACCTCTCTTTTTTTGAATGACTACAAGAGCAAAAGTATGGCAGCTTAGTTATTTGTTCATGTATCATACATATTAAATATTTATGGGATGGAAATGAGTATAGCTATATAATATGGGAAGAGCTATTAACACTCCTTGTACATTCGAGCTCAAAAAAAAAACAAAAATCTGTTTAATGATTAAAAGTGTACTTTTTGGAGTGCAAGTGTAGTCGTGTGGAGTGAGAATAGAGACAGCCTATAACATAACTTGGATTTAATCTCCATATCTTGTTAACAAACAAACATTTCTTTTTCAAGTCATATTTGAACTGTAGATTGGTTTCTGCTTGCGATTCCTACAGGGCCTTTTCTTTTCCTGGTTTGTTGTTTTTATGACTATTTGGTTATAGATCATACCTTGAGCAATGGAGATATTGTTGCTGGGTGTATTTCAATTTGTTGGATTGGGATCTCTGTCAAATTATTGCTTTTTCTTCTATTGAATCTGGATTAATTGGTTATAATACTACATGAGAACATTAGGCAAGGTCACTGTTAGATAAACCAACAACTTTATCTGTTGGAAGATGGGGAAAAGGAAGAAAAAAGAAAGATTTGACAACTTCTCCACTAGTCATCTGTTTCTTCCTATGTCATGAAAGAGTGCAAGATTATTTTTATCAAACTTGGCATTTTAGTTTACTATTAGTTAAATGGGCTCAATTTTTCCACGTCCAAAATAATTGAGACAGTTTTGTTGAGTTCGGTAGATTCCCTTTCAAAAGCTGGCTGCCCTTTTGCTCGCAAAACACCAAAGATTACCATGGTTTTTCAGTTGAAATTGTCTGATTAATAAGATCAGTTAAGCCTTTAGTATAACTGCTTGTATCAATTATTTGATCCAAATTTGCAGCTCAAAAATAGTATGTCATGTGAACACAAATATACAAAAATGATTGGATGTGCTTCTTCCCTGCCATAGACAGACACGGTAAACATTGCAATTATTATCAAAGCAGTTTCTCGATTCTCTTCAGCTCAACTCAATCTACTCGTCATATGGAACTCATGCCGAGCAAGATAGCTAAGAGTCATTCTGTCTACAAATAGTTTTTTGATGGGTTTTAGTTGTGAAAACTTGTAGATTTAGTGTTTAAAAGGCTATAGTAAAGGATGATGGTTTTGAGGACTAAAAGAGGATGAAATTGGTTTGATTTCCTATCACAACCCCAACCCAAATGAAGTCATTTAGAATTCTGTGGCTGAGGGAAGGGGATAACAACACCAGTTTTTTCCATAGAGTTGCTAATGTCCATAAGAGACAGAGCAATACAAGCTCGATGACCATTGATGATAGAAGATTGGAGGAAGTGGAGGAAGTGAAGGCGGGGATTGCAAGCTTTTATCAGAATCTTTACACCGAGGCTTGGGCTCGGGTTTGGAATTCAAGGCCATCTCAGATGATGAGAGGTTGTGGCATGAGAGACCTTTTGTGGAGGAGGAGGTGGTTGGGGCCCTTAAATCGTGTGATGGGGACATGGCGCCAGGGTCGGATGGCTTCACAATGGATTTTTATAGACATCGTTGGAGGGAGATGGAGGGACGTCTTGGCAGTCTTCAACTTCTTCTATGAAAGGGGTGGTTTCGAAAGAAGTCTCAATGCATGATTCATTGCCTTAATTCCCAAGAAGGAGGGAGCCGAGAATATCAAAGATTACAGGCCAATTAGTTTGGTGGGTAGTATGTATAAATTATTAGCGAAAGTTTTGTCGATAAGGTTAAGGGAGGTCATGGGAAAGGTAATTTTGGAGAGTTAAAATGCTTTTGTGGGTGGCCATCAAATCCTTGATGCTTCTTTGATTGCGAATGAATGTTTGGACATGTGGCGGAAGAGGAAGGAGAAGGGGTTGTTGTGCAAGTTAGACATAGAGAAAGCCTATAATTATGTGAATTGGGGTTTTCTTATATTTCTTATGGACAAAATGGGTTTTAGGACAAGATGGAAGATATGGATTTTGGCTTGTATTGGTTTTTTTTTTTTTCTTCTAATAAATGGTTCTCCTTCAGGATTTTTTCGGTCTTTGTTGTGTTTGAGAAAGGGAGATCCTCTTCTCCGCCCCCCCCCCCCCCTGCGGTCCTCTTTGTGATTGTGATGGAAGCTTTGAGTAGATTGATGGATAAGGCGACTGATGAGGGAATATTGCAGGGCTTTGTTATTGAAGATGGCACTGGAAGGAAAGTGAAACTTAGTCATCTGTTGTTTGTTGATGATACTTCAGTGTTTTGTGAGGCAGAGGAAAGTCAGATTAGGTTCCTGAGATGAATGTTGATTTGCTTCGAGACAGTTTCGGGGTTGAAGGTGAACTTGGCAAAGTGTGTGGTCTTTCCCTTGGGAGATGTAAAAGGCTACAGGAGCTAGCTAGGGATTTTGTATGTGGGGTTGGCATGCTTCCAGTGACGTATTTGGGTCTTTATAGGAGCCCATACTAGTTCAAAGTTGTGTGGAATTCAGTAATTGAAAGATTTTAGAGGAGGATGGCAAGATGGAAGAATCGGTACTTTCAAGAGGGGGGGGGGGGGGTATAGTCACTCTCATAAAGAGTACTCTCTCCAGCCTTCCTTCATATTTTATGTCTCTATTCCTTTGTCGGTTTTAGTGGAAAAGAAGCAGCAAAGGAATTTTTATGGGGTGGAAAGGAGGGCGAGAAGAATATTCATCTAGTAGCTTGGGAGAAAGTGGGAAGAGGTGAGGAGGAAGAGGATTTGGGCATTAAAATCTTGAAGCTCTTCAATAAAGTGTTACTTGGTAAATGGGACTAGAGGTTTGCGGATTACAGGAATGCTTTATGGAGAAAGGTGATTTCCTTAAAGTACGGTTGCGAGGGGGACTGGTTCTCCAAGGAAGGTAGGGGTTTGTATGGATGTGGTCTTTGGAGGGCTATCTCCAAAGGGAGGGAGACTTTTAGGCAGTTGGTTGCATTGGGAGGGGAGGAGGGTGAGATTTTGGGAGGATGTGTGGTGTTGTGATGGGGTGCTGAAGGAGAAATATCCTCTCCTTTCAACATTGCTTCAAACAAGGAAGCTTTAGTTGCACATTATGTTTCTTGTATAGGCAATAATTTTGCATGGAATCCTCATTTTCGAAGAAATTTTTACGATTGAGAACTAGAGGAGGTGGAGGAGCTTATTGGAATGTTGGAAAGATGGAAGATTAGGAAGGGAAGGGAGGACACTAGGGTATGGAAAGCTAACAAGAAGAAGGCCTTCACTGTGAGTTCTTTTTACATGCACTTGGTTGGGAATAACGAAGTGTCCTTCCCTTGCCAGTTTATTTGAAAGTCTAGAATTCCAAAGAAAGTTTCTTTCTTTTGTTGGTTTGCTTCTTGGGGTGCAATCCTTACAATGGATAATCTCAAGAAGTGAGGTCTCCAATAGCCAAGCAAGTGCTATACGTGAAAAGAGGAGGAAGAACCAGTTGACCATCTTTTGGTTCATTGCAAGGTGACCAGAGACATGGAATTTGGTCTTTTCTTTATTTGGATTTAGTTGGCTTATGCCTAACTCAATTAGAGATGTTTTTTTTGCATTGGATATGTGGGAGGATGAGGAAAGACTTAGGTCGTGTATGGAAGATGACTCCCCTATGCTTGATTTGGTGTATACGGAAGGAAAAGAATCTTAGGATTTTTTAGGGGTCGAATCTTCTACGTGGCACATCAAGGACAGTTTTTTGTGGCTACTTTTCTTTTGGATTAGAGAAAATTCCCTAGGTATTTAGATACTTTTATGGATTTTTTGGGGGACTTTAGGCCTTAGTTGTTGTTACCAAGTTCCTTCTTTTGTATATTTGGGATGGCCCATCTTGGGCTCCCTTTTAATGATATATACTATTATTTTACTGATAAAAAATACCCTTACTAATATTCTAACATAAAAACTCTTATAAGTTTATGCAGTTGGGCTATTTATATATTTGTTAAGAAACAACTGACTCCAAAAACTTAAGCTTTCGAAGAATGGGTTAACAATGTGTCCATGATTTGTGTTGAGTGCATGTTTTAAATAACGGCCATTATGTATTGTATTGGTCGTTATGTATCGGTTTTTTGACCATTTGATACTGTTACAAGCCAATATATCGGTGTGACCAAAATTCACAATTGTTTCGATCGTTAGGCCCATTACAAGTCGTTACAAGACTATTACGACCGTTATAGGAATGTTAACGACTATTTTGAGTGTGTTTTTTTTCAATTTTTAAGCTTTTTTTTTTTGCAAAATTCTTATGCTTTCTATTTTATAAGATTTATATACAAGAGAGATACTTAACAAAATAATCCAAAAAATTAAAAAAGGTTACCAAAACATTTGGGCCAATACGACCTTAAAAAAGCCTATTGGCCTTAAAAAAAAATTATTCCATTACTAATTATTAAATTGATTTTCATGCTTATAATAATTTTTTGTTATTATTTATGTTACTTGTTGTAATGTTATTCAAATTAAATGATACTTCTTATTAGTTGAACTTTAAAAAATTCATATAAAATAATAAAATATCTTCTTAGGTGTTATTTAAAAGAAAAATATTTGTTTAAGTGTTAGAAAATTGAAAAATAACAGTAATATTAAAATGTGATAAATTGTAGTCAAGATATTCGTATTGGTGATTTTTAAGAGATTCGTTAGTGTGGAGAAAAAAATTCACAATTGTTGTTTCTGATTTGTGTTATGGATGACCCGATACACCACGACTGCATCATATCCTGCGATCATGATTTAAATCCATGGTCGGGTGTCACCATCATTTCTATGCCTGTTGCCAATAATATCATGCTGATTTGGGTTGATCATTATTTTTTCTGTCTTTCTTTAAACCCAATTTAAGATTTTACATCAAGCAAAACGAAAACATTAGGAATCAATTTTTTTTTAATTTTAAAATATGCTTCCATAGTATTTTTTCGTCAGTTTTTACAGCAAACAGTCGGAGCCTTAGTGACTTTCTCAGGGGGAAATGAAAATCTTATATTTACTTCAACTGTGTTTTATATTTGATATCAACTCTCAAGTTGTTCCAAGAGTTGCGCAACTTAAAAAAGATGCTTCTTGTTGTAGTCTAAAGTCTTTTCAAAAACTTAATTACCACCCCAATCAGAGTTTTTCTGTGGTTTGTGCGGGTAAAAACTAACATATACATGTATATTTGTTTATGAACTAGTTAGTAGCTATGATTTTTATTAGCTATTGTCATGACAGCATCTTAGTCTATATAAGACACACGAGATATGTCTCAAATTATTCTCTAAATGTGCTCTGATGTTTGTTATAGGAAAATTACAATGAAGCATTGTCAGAGAAAGTTCCATATATGGTGGATAAGAATCGCCTAGATGATCCACATGTTAAAGCAAATCTTCTTTTTCAGGTCAGCATCATCTTTGACCATATTTTTAATATATAGCAACTATGAACTTTCTATATGGTTCTCATTCCTATTCTTTTCTTTTCTTTTTTTTAACATGCAAGGTTTTTCCCTTCTCTTCATAATTTTATTTTCTCTTACCATATATGATATTTTGTCAACAGGCTCACTTTTCTCAGGTGGAATTACCAATCAGCGACTATGTCACAGACTTAAAGTCAGTGTTGGATCAAAGTATACGTATCATCCAGGCCATGATAGATATATGTGCTAATAGTGGATGGCTTTCAAGCGCAATTACTTGTATGCATCTTTTGCAAATGGTCATGCAGGTATTCCTCCGTCACTGCATTTGTCCTTTTTCATGACAAATGAAAGATCTGGTTAACAATAAGAGAAACTAATGCTGCTTACCCTCTAGCGTATACATATCTATATGTGTGTGTGTGTGTTTTTATGTGTATGTATGCATAAGTATTTTTTATAAAAGCCAGAATATTATTAGAAAGAAGAAATAGGGAATACAATGCACAGAGAGAAGAATTTCTATGAAAAACAAAAGAGGGCAAAAAACACTGAAAAAAATACCAAAGTATTGTTAACTCGACATCCAAAATGACCATAATAAACAGCAAGGGTGTAAAATTGACCCCTAGAAGACTCAGAATTGCTGCCCCTTTTTGGCCAGTTTGCCTCTTCATTTGCCCACCCAGGAATTCGAGTAATTGTTGCCTGCAGAGAAGCACATAAATTCAAGATCTCTCTCATAAATTATGCATAAGCACAAGGACCAAGAATTCTATTTTTCACCCACCCTATCACTCAATTCGAGTCACCTTCAATCATACAATGATGACATCAGAATGAAGTGGCCTTTCTAAGACCTTCCATAGGAGCCAAAATTTCTGCTTTGACGGCAAAACCTGATCCTGCTGGCTTGGAGAGTAAAAGAATTGTTTTTCCAATAGTATCCGGAAAGGTGCCTCCAATCCCAACTGCTCTGGATTACGAAGGGAACAAACATTGAAGTTGAACTTGATTATTCCCCTTTAGGGACGTTATAACAACCCTTCAAATTTTTTTCACAACAGGACCCATAAAGAAGTTGAGTAAAGCACTCTACCCCCGAGCTCATCTCCCAAAACACATTCTGCCTAAAAAATTCTAGAGTTTCTTGCAGTCCAAATAATGCTGAATTTCTATATTTATTTTTCCTCATTTTTTAATCAAAAGCAAGGTTTCTGATAATGGCATAACCTTGGTGAAATCTATTGCTACAGAAGTGAATGGAAAAAAAAAAAACATTGTGTTATTTTGATTTAAATTTAGTATTGTTCCCATTTTGATTCCCTTTTTTTCAAATAAGTCTTAGTAGTTCTCTTTTTATAATGAGCAATCTTTATTGTTCAAAATTGTATATGAGCTTTCACATTCATGGATTAGATTCACATATATAGAAAAATGCCCAAATAATGCTATTAATTTTGGGGCATCCAACACTTAGAATCTCAACTGGCAATTTGAAAGAATCCTCTTGAATTTATACATACATAAATACATACATTTGTGTGTGTGTGTGTATATATATATATATGTATATGTATTACATACAATGCACAAACTACACTACACTCTAATGGAATGAGGCATATCTGTACCTAATTCAATGTGCACCTACGGAAATGCGATCGTATTGCATGTGTGTATCTTCTTTAGCATCTCTCTCTCTCTCTCGCACACAGAGAGCTTGCACATGTACGGAGTTAAGCGTATCTATACCTAAATCCAATTGCACCTTTGGAAACATGATCCTATTACAGTTGTCTCATTTTTTGCATTCTTCTTTTTCATAATGATCCTCTCTCTCTCTCTCTCTCTCTCTCTCTCTCTCGTTTGCAAATTTTCCCCAAATTGAACTTTAAGGTAGACGATGCTGACTCAAAAGAAAGAACAGCCCATTAGTGTGTCAGTTGATCTGCTTTCACTCCACAAAAGACAAGGGTGTCACTATCAAATAACATGTGTAAAATAACTAAGGAAGCTACTTTAACTACCTCAATATCAAAGCCATTTTACATGCCTCCCTATACTACCATCTCAATCCACCTAGAAATGCCTCCATCATTAGAATGAAAAGAATGGGAGAGAGGGAATCCTTATGTCTAATGTCATGCAAATTGCAAGAATGTCAACTAGGGATCCATTTATCAAGATAGAGAACCATTTCCTCCACTTCCTCTTGAAGCTCATTCTCTCTGTTATAAAGAAAGGCCCGATGGACATAATCGTACATCTCAATGTCCATTTTTTGCATATAATTCCCAGCTTAGAGCTTTTAAATTGGAATTCATATATTTATTACCCGTAGAAAAACAAGCGGCCTTCAATTAAGGCATTCTGAGAATCTAAGCCACTATCATCCATCATTGTCCCAAGTCTTAGGGCCAACACTATACCCTAGAGTTTATGAAGCATGGGCACTCTATTTTGCCTCATTTATCAGTGTCGAACACGGACACGCTCAGACACATCCCAATCATGTGTCAAACATGCTCAGACACATGAAAAAATAGTCTAATATTCTGAATTTTGGAAATGTTGGGACGTGTCCCGAACACGTTTTGGACACATTTGGGATATTTTTTATTTGAAATTTTTCTGAATTTTTTTCCTCTTTTTCTCCTTTTCTCTAATTTACACACACCCGCATTATATATATAAATGTATATATATATATATGTACAAGCATACATTAGTTAACACTTTTTTTGGAACTTGAATCATGAATGTTGATAATTAAATGAATAACTTCTTAAATTTTTATTTAATGGCTTTATTATTTTAATAGATTAATAATATTGCCTTGATTTGTGTATTTTTATACTAATTTTGATTGAAATAATATTAAGTTTTTGTTATACGGTCATATAAAAAATATAAATATATGTTTGACGTGTCCCCCCAACGTATCCGTGTTCTATTTTTTTTTTAAAATGTCGTGTCCGTGTCGTATCCATGTCCCATATTCGTGCTTCTTAGCCGGGAGTTTATCCATTCCTCCAACCAAACTTATAGGCATGCATTCCTTTAAAAATCCAGTACCTCGTCTTTGCAAGAACTTCACCCTTACCTACTTTCCACAATGCTTAAAGAAAGGTACCATCCCCTTAGGACCCAATGCCTTTTCCCCATCAAGGCATTTCAGGCCTTCCGCTACCTCTTCCTCCATGAATTATCTTTTAAACCAGTCTATATCAACATCTTCAATCATGCTAAACTCCCAGGTCAGGTCTCCATTGCTCGGATGCAGTAGACAAGTTATTATAATATTGTAGTTTTTTCAATAAAAAGAGAGAGATAGAGAGAGAGTAGAGGAAAGGAGATAAAATAGAAAGAGATAGAGAGCTATCAGCTAAGAAGCATGGAAACGGACATTGGACAAGGACATGATACGACACAGACACGCTGGCACAGGATTCTTAAAAAGTAGGACACAAACTCATTGATGACAATGAATTATATATATAGGATCATAGATATCCAATCTAACATTTCACTCAAATTAGGAGGATTGTAGTTCAATCAGTCAGAGCACCACCTTGTCAAGGCAGAAGCTGCAGGTTTGAGTCCCGTCAATCCCAACTAATTAAATAAATACATCAATTCATCTCTCCATTTTCTGTGTAAAAGGGGGACAAGGTAGAGGCACTTGAGAAGGTGGAAAAATTTTCAGTGAAGCCCTAATGATGTAGGATACCAGTAGGACTAGGTTAAGGGTGACGGAACAAAAAGAAACAGAGGTTGATTTTGGGTCTGTGAACAGTACTCGTGAATGGATGGTAAAAGTGGGGCTGTTTGGTGGTTTATTATAAATTATAGCAAAGATAAATAGAAGAAGAAGAAAAGGTAAGAGGATAGAAGTCTAGGCCTCACCTAGAACCTCGTTGGCATCACACCAAAGAAATAGGTTGCATCACACAAACCTTGACAGCTTGAAAGCTGGAAATTTTTGTATTCTCATTCATAGTTCAAAGTCTTGAGGTTACATCTATTCATAAGCTTCACAAGCATGTGTTTATTGCAAAAATCTATCGACTCTATTCCTATTCCCTAGAGGTCTAGATGGAATGAACTTGACATATGAGAAAATGAACCTAAACATGGCTGCAATAAATACAAGTGGTTAAATGTATCTAAATGAAATTTCATTTATCTAGTAGGCCCACAAAGCCATATATGATCTAGCCCGTGTTTATTCAACATCCCAAGTGGGCCCTTCATCATCCAATATTTTCCAAATTAAAGCTTGGGCCTTAGAACCACTTTGTCCATGCCTTTTATACACATTTAATGGCTGCTGCCATTCTCGATCACCTGATGAGAGTCCAAACAGTCTTATTTTCCATAATGAATGAAATGAATAAGAACACTTCAGTGACGCATTCGGTCTTTTGAAGCAATTTAACATTCTCAACCCCCCCCCCCCCCCCCCCCTTTTCTTCAGTGATTGATATCAGGATGAAAGGTATTATATGAACACTTCTTTTCTATGTAAAAAAATCCATAAATCATCGAGTATGAGATTTGTGACCTCGAGGATCCTAACATTGGAAAGCAAAAAGAACACCCCTTCTGCTAACAACTCCAAAAAAAAGGCCCAAGTATGTCCCCGTCCCCACGTGTCCGAAACTAGAAAAATAAAATAAAAATCAGATACTCATTTTAACATGTCAAACACGTGTCCGAAGCATGTCCATCCCAAATGTGTTCCGCACCGACACTAGCCTCAGAGAAGTGTCCGTGCTTCATAGGCTATTAGGCTTTTCTCTATACCATAGAATTTATATTCTGATTTAATTAATGAAGACAACTTACCGAGAGAGAGAGAGAGAGAGAGAGAGAGAGTGAACGAAGGCGATGAAAACATCTCTCTGCCCTGTGCAATTATGTCTTAGGACTTGACCTCTACAAAATGCTAGTAAGGCTGCTATCATCCACCTCTCCCAGACCCTACCAAACCAAATGCAGGAGCCTTGTGCAATGGATACACCCTTTCTACAATGATTGAAGATATTATAAAAAAAATCCTTAGTACATAATGGCCAACAATTGTACAGTGTCATTCTTTACCTCCTCCGTGAAGGGTCTCTCTTTTTGAGATACTATCTTTGGTGTGTGTTTGTGTTTATTAAAGATTCGCAGTATCTAGAGACCTATGTCTGCCACATCCGAGGGGATGGTGATCAAAACGTCTAAAGTTCCTCCACAAGTGATTTCTAATCCACGCTCATTTATATTTGCTCCACTTTAAGATTTGAGTCCTTTAAAAGTTACCATAGAAAACTTGATTTGGTTTTTCCCCTCAAACTCACCATAACAACCAATGTGCTACCAATCGTGTCATATAAGTCTAATTTTTTAGCTCTGTAATTTTGTTGGATCTCTTCTAGAATCCTCTTTAATAGCTTGTTCCACTTATTTTCAGGGTTTATGGTTTGACAAGGATTCTGCTTTATGGATGTTGCCATGCATGACTAATGATCTTGCGGGTTTGCTAAGTAAAAGAGGAATCTCAAATGTGCAGCAACTATTGAATCTTCCCAAGGAAACTTTGCAGGCTGTAATTGGAAGTTCCACTGCTTCAAGATTATATCAGGTGCAGGATGTTTGCTGAGATATTAAACATTGTTTGATTTCACACATGTATGAATTTGCAAGGATCTGCATCTTTTGCATCTGGGTAAAAAAGGAAACATGACCTTGGATTCTTTAAGTTCTTTCCATGTGGAAAAATGTGTCAAACTTCCACAGTAAACACTTCAATGCAACACTTTGGGAGATTAAGTTCTACTTATGTGTTAAGCATTTACATGAAAGCACTGTGTATTGGCTTGTCCTATTCCCTGCCAGATGGGCATTGGAATGATTTCAGTAGTTGAGTATCCGTTATTCTCTCTCTTTCAGGATCTGCAGCATTTTCCTCTTGTTCAAGTGAGATTAAAACTTCAGAGAAGGGATCCTGACAGTGGAAAGTTTTTCACTCTGCACATTAGATTGGGAAAGAAAAACTCCCGACGAAAGACATCGAGAGCTTTTGTCCCTCGTTTCCCAAAGGTCAAAGATTTTTCTTATTCTAGTTTGTGTCAGTAGCACAACCAAGTTTTACATTTTTTCCGCTCTTGCAGGTAAAAGAGGAAGCTTGGTGGTTGGTTCTTGGCAACACATCCACCTCTGAACTATATGCTCTGAAGAGAGTTTCTTTCTCTGATCGTTTGATCACTCACATGGAGTTACCATCGACTCCAACCACTATCCAGGTCAGTCCACATTCGCTTGTTCCAAATTGTAGATCATTTTCCCCCATCTGCTGGATTGTTGTGCACCCCTTTAAATAATGGAGGGTCTTTATATTTGTCATTTTATGATTTGCCTCTTCTCTGAAGGGATAATAAGGTTAAAATAAATAAAGGGAGCAATATAAGTTCTTGGGCTTACTATGTTTTCTTTTATTTCCTTCCTATATTAACATTAAGAAAATAAGCCACCATTCTATTAAATAGGGTTCATCATATATGGAACTTGACTCTGCCACAGAGTTCAAGTATATTCCTTCTCTTGTTACTTACCTGGAGACCATTTGTATTTGCCAGGGGATGAAGCTGATTCTAGTTTCAGATTGTTATCTTGGGTTTGAACAAGAACACTCCATTGAAGAGCTTATTCACTCTCAACAACAAGAAGCAGGACTATGAGCAGCAGCACAAGCTGTTTTGGGCTCCAAACAAAACATAAATCCCAAAATTCACAAGCCTAAGCGCACGCAATTGTGAGCTTTTGCTGTACAACTTCGAGCATCTCCCCTAATCAAAACATCAAGCCTATTTGATTTTGTTTTTATTAATTTTTGCAGTCAGGAGACTTTTGAATTCTATATTAGAGACCTGCTTTTGCACTATACTTGTAATATCTGTTGTGCAAGAAGATGCTGCTCCAAAGGTCATTGTAAATACACCAATCAATTAAAGAAAAAGTTGCCGTTGGTTCTAAGTTTGATTTCAATGACGGAGAATTGGACGAAACCACATGGATCAATTTTTCTATTAAACCTCTTCAACATTATTATTTTAGAACCCATCCAACTGTTTAGTTTTTGTCAGTGTTCAGTGCCTTGGTAAAGCCTTCGCTCTTGGTCCTTAGGTTGGGAACAGGAAAGGTCTATGAGTGAGTGAATGACGTGCTCTTACCATAAAGTTTTATTTTATGCATTGATAATTTTCATTCTTCAAAACTTTTAAGTAGGTAGAAAATTCCAAGTAAATTTGTAAACAAACCTGGATCCCTCCATTTGTACCCACAAAAGAAACAGGAGGTGAGAGTTCAATATCTATGTTTGGTTTATACAATTAAAACTTGGTTTGGTTAACACAATAAAAATGATTATTCTATAATTAAATCACAATTAGGTTTCAAATTGATTTTGTTTAAAACAAATTCATATAGGAATGTGAAATTATTGATAAAAATTTTAAATTTAAAAGGAAATTAATTTATGAATATGTAATAACCAAAAATATTTTTTATCAAATTATGTAAATATTAATCAATTATATAATAATCATTTACTCAATAATCAAAATCAGTTTGAAAAATTCAAACTAAACTTGAGGGTTTTCGTACGCAAAACCAATGAAATTCTCAAGTCGAAAGAGTACTGAGATCCTATCTGAATGGTGCAAGTAAACATTTTTTACACAGTTGGCATGACTTTGATACTCCCTTCTCCTATCTTTGTATCACCCAAAAAATAAAAACACACTAGGTGACCGTTAACATAAAAGACAAGTAAACCTAAAACACTCCATAAACTATAAGCACTCATATTCTAGTATTGTTGCAGGAATATTTACAATTGTATCCAAGGGAGAGGGGAAAAGTAACTGAATGCTCTGGTACATTTCACTTCAGCCACAAGTATCATGGGATTGTGTCAAATTTATTTACTAAGTACACCAAACAACTATTTTCCCATTCAGAAGTAAATGGGGCTTAATCCCAATCAGCATCAAAAAACCCTGCATCTTTCATCTCAGAGTAGTATGCATTATCCAAAAGCCAATCTTCTTCCTGAAAACATCACAACAGAAAATGAATGTACATCATGGGGCTGCATGCAATTAGAAAATAATGGTCTCATGTAGATACATAGTAAAAGATAATTACCTGGAAAATATCAGCTAGGAAAGTTACATAAAGAAACGGAAGATAAAGAGAGTGATAGCAAATAACTGTGAAATTGTACAACCTGCATAAGAGAGAACAATTCTTGAGTTCTAAATTTTAGTAACACTGAAACAAAATATTTTCTTTGTTTTATATATGGATTTTAATTTGAAGATACCAGAGTCCAAAGCCAGCTCCACTTCCTGCAAGCCCACAAGCCAAGAATGCCACTACATTGATTGCAAACATGACAATGACATAGTTGTAGAATGCTGGTCTTGCTGCAGAAAAGGAAACAGTGTAGTGGTTAAATTAAGAGAGAGAGCCTGCTGGGAGCATTGGGGTGATTTGAAGAGGCTGGAAAAAGATAAGGATTAACGGGATTGAAATAGAATTTAAAACAAACTCACGAGGCAACTTATCTCTCCATTTTGAGTAATGCACAAACAATATGTAGCCATAACCCACTGTGAGCAATAGTTTGTGGATGGACCACAAGCCCCACTTCACCCGATATGTAGTTTTGTCACCATCAATGAACAGTGGGACCCCAAATCCAAATACAAAAATTGCCTGGAAAAAATATATATAGTTTAAGGAAAAGGATGCCAAATAATTGCATAAATAGAAGATGTAAGATACAGATCCAAACTGCAACGAATTGAGGAATCAAGAGATACACAAGCACAAACAGCAACGAAGCGAGGAAAGAAGAGATACATAATACAATAAAACAAGTACTTGCATCAAAAGGATCCAATCCTCACAACCTGACACAGAGCATGCAAGACACTAAGAGCGCAAGGATAGTTTAGTCTACCATGCTATATAGACCTAGGAAATTGCAATAACTGAGCCCACCAATAGAATCCTAACAAATTATTCTCAACACTTTTTATGGAAGAATATTCTGGACATCTTCCAAAATCCATCCAAAGAGGGCGAAAAGTCAGAAAAAAATAAGGGTTGCTTCCAAGTAGTAGAAGAATTTCAGCAGTGGTTTAAGACAAATTTTCTGCATCTTAACCCATAAAATATGTGAAGAAAATAATGTGATGCTCAACCATTATGCTCTTGTCTATACTCTATAAATGATTATATATATAGAAAATTTAATTAATTGATATGTAATTATTTTTCATTGAACTTCTGATTATATTGACTCCCTTCTCATAAATCTTTAAGTAAAACATATTCCAAATGTGGGGTATTTTAATCTTGATGTACATGAATACTTTGCATATTGATAAAATCAAACTCTAATGCTTATGTTCAATGAGATCATAGCTTTCCTTATATGTGTCTGCACACTTAGTGATTTGGAAAATGTGGCATTAAGCAAATAATAAAACTTGGCAATATAGATTTGGTGAGTGCAAATTTAAAGGTTTCGTGTTATTACCCCATTTCTTGGATAGCCAGGATGGCACATTATGGTTTTCAAGTAACACCTTCCAAAATGAATTAGAAATGAAATCAAGAAAGAAAATAAGGAAACAACGACAACGATTAAAAACAATTAGAAATGAAATCAAGAAAGAAAATAAGAATAACAGCGACTACAATTAAAAATGATTGATGCCTACAAGTTTCAACATATCCATAACTATCTAGCACACACTTTTAGCATGGAACCAAGCATAGAATTTTAACCATCCTCCACTAAAGACTGCGTTGTTTCCATACACAGCTTAGAATGGAACCAACTTGTTTAATTAGACTTTATTTTTGTTTTATAGAGTAAAGATAAATGGAAAATGGCAATGAGTAAAGATCTTGCTCAACTTATAAGTAACCAGATAGACCCCATTTTGCAGCTAGTGGAGCTAAAAAAACATCATTCGCATGAAGTAGCAGCAATTGAAAATTGGACTGGAAGTGGCTATCCCAATAAAAGATCCAAATAGCTAGGAATTAGAGCTTGGTCACTTTGGCGAGTGCAAATTTAAAGGTTTCGTGTTGCCCCATTTCTTGGATAGCCAGGATGGCACAATATGGTTTTAATTCAAGTAACACCTTCCAAAATGAATTAGAAATGAAATCAAGAAAGAAAATAAGGAAACAACGACTACAATTAAAAACAATTAGAAATGAAATCAAGAAAGAAAATAAGAATAACAGTGACTACAATTAAAAATGATTGATGCACAAGTTTCAACATATCCATTACTATCTAGCACACACTTCTAGCATGGAACCAAGCATAGAATGTTAACTATCCTCCACTAAAAACTGTGTTGTTTCCATACACAGCTTAGAATGGAACCAACTTGTTTAATTATCCTTTATTTTTGTTTTATGGTGTAAAGATAAATGGAAAATGCCAATAAGTAAAGATCTTGCTCAACTTATAAGTAACTAGATAGACCCCATTTTGCAGCTAGTGGAACTAAAAAAACATCATTCGCACTGAAGTAACAGCAATTGGAAATTGGAGTTGAAGTGGCTATCTCAATAAAAGATCCAAATAGCTAGGAAATAGAGCTTGGTCACTTTTGGGAAGCAAAGCCCAAAATGCTTCAAATATGAAACAAAATAATGAATGATAACATCTGAGTAGAAACAAAGCCTTGACAATAGAAAGCAATTGGGTTTCATTCAGAAGACCACAAACATGATATTTTGCAGTCAACATGGAATCTACAAATATGCATGTTACGGTACACATAAACAGAGAAACACACTGAAGACTTCTACAGTTAAAGGAAGCAATACCTTAACAAGTACATTCACGCCAACAACGAGGCTTGAAACAATGAAAATTCGTGCTAGATTTTCCAATCCACTTGCATAATTTTCCTGGAGTAAGAAGGCCACCAAGCTAATTTCCAAACATAGCATTCCAGATGCTGTTAACAATGACAAGAGGTTCCAAGCAACCTCCATCCCAGCAGTGCACTGCCATGCCTGTTTTATCAATAAGAATTCAGTGATTAGATACCACTCCATAGAATGTTGGAGTTGATTAATGAGAAAATTAAAATCAATTTCCTGATGATTCCTATGCTCAGTTTTGTTTCTCCTTTTGTGTGTGTGTGTGTGTGTGGAAGAGAGAGAGAGCTTAAAAGACAAGGAAAAGCTACCAATAGTCATTTCTATTATATTGCATTTGAAATTTAACTGAAAAAAGAAAGAGAAACTGATGAAGAAATTTCAAAATCCAAGTGGAAAATTCATGGTAATTAGCCAGCAGAATCAGAATAGGGATGTCAATGGGGAGGGTTTTTTGGGTAACCTGCCTCGTAATGGTACGTGTTCTGGAAGTATATAAACGGGTTAGGGATGGGTTTGGAAAAAATATAATAAATCCTGATAGGATTCGGGGCAGGTTTGGGAAAGGGAGGTTGAAACCCTCCCCACCCCGATTATAGTACAAAATTACTCAAATATTCCTTGCATATTTTAAAATACCTAATCCACTAAGGAATATATATATATATATATATGCAGGGGGGGGAATTAGTAAAAAAATTTATTTTTAATTTTAAAATAAAAATAATAAATTTTAGTGTAATTGGGGCGGGGCGGGGCTTTTCTTAAGCGATTCAGGTTTGGGATAGGAGCACCCCGTCCCATACCCACCCCGCTGACATCCCTAAACAAGGATGCAAATAGCAACTGCATACATATTCCTCCAATAGAATGTATACTTCCGGAACCATTATCACTGTAGTTGGTGAACTTGATGTTGGGGAAGAATGCATCATGCTTTACTCCCAGATCTTTGTTGATTGGCCGGCCGATATGGGATAACCTATTTGAAACAAAGAGATTTGTGTAACGGCTTGGTGTACCAAACATGGCTAGGGGTTGTAAGTGGATCTGCAGGTTCATCAATTATAGATGGTTCTAGACGTTCATGTTACATACAATACTACCTAGAATACTACTGACTTAGAGTTGTTTGCTGACACATGCTACCACCACTTTGGTAGTCTGATTGCTACTTCCACTCAGATTCTCACAGTTACTAGTTATCAATGCCAAAATACATATTCTACTATTGGTACAAGGATGCTGGGCAAACTCAGATTATGTGAGGTGTCAAGTGTTATTCAGAATGTGGTGTTAGAGAACTGGCCACTGGCCAGTTTCTCATAACAGTTTCTAGAACACACTTCTTTCCAAACCTAGCCATTTGGGCTATAGCAAATTGCAATACTATTAACATTTAAAGATGTTAGTAGCCATTTAACTTTTGAACATGCAAGTTATATGAATCTTCATAAGATCTCACAAGATATCCAAACATAGTTTTTAATCAAACTAAAAAAAAAAAAAAAAAGTACTTTTTTAACATAGAATGTGCCTAGTGCACTGGGCTAGTGTTTTTTCTAAATGTGCCTCCAGAAGATATGTATTCTTGTATCACTCATCAATGTCACATAAGACAAATTTATGCTATTAAAATCCAAAAATGCTTCAGGAGATGAAACTGAGAGATAATCTTCAAACTTCATATGGCTGACCGAAAACCTAATGAAACTCACCAAAAAACCATTGTAACTTACCAAAACTCTAAAAGCTTCTTGTATTAGATAATTTAATGCAGAGGAGAAATCATTTAATATTAGCATGGAATTGATGAAATAAAACTGTTTATCGCATATGTTCCAGTTATGTAACCATGGATTTAAATGCAATGAACATAGGTTGAGATAATAAGGAAAAACATGTTAGCATGAGATTTAACCATGGATTTAAATCTTAGTCATATGCTATGAATTGCAGTTGTTGTGTAATGGTATCGAGAGCATCTGACTATCTGTAACGGAATTCAGAGACCACCACCGTGAATTTCTTTCAAACACTAACAAATCCTTTAAAAGTTACTGATACACATGTTTTGACCCAATTTTTCACATTTTAATATTTTAGTGTTTTCATTTCTATGACACCTAGAAAGATGCTTTAATATTTTTTTATTAGTTTTTGAAGTTTAATTGATAAGAAACTATCATTTCTTATGATTCTTATGAATAAGATTGCACTAAATAATACAAATATTAACTTAAAATACAACTATTATGGAAAGAAAAGAAACATAAAATAAATTAATACAAAAAAAATTGATGAATCATAGTGAAATCATGCTAAAAATATGAATTGTATATTACATATTTAACAAATAGACAAAATAAATTTTAAAGAAAATAAAAATTACCTCAAAGTTGAAGTTGTAGCAATTTTCTCAAAACTCAAGATCTATATCCCAAATACGTAGATCTACACTTAAAAGTAGTAAATCTAATTCAAACCTAGTAAATCTACAACCAAACTTGGTAGTTATTAAAAAAAACAAATATGATTATGGAAAATCAAGCAATGAGATAAAGATGTTAAGCTAGTAGCTTCAAATCACACACATGAAGTTGGGAGAAGAAATTTGTAGAGAAAACCTTGAAAAACAAGTTCAAAATGAAGGGTCTGCCAAAAGTGGCATATCAGCCCACATATCGGCCGATCTGCTACCATATCGAGCATATCAGCCAACATGCACTGATATCGATACACATCGGGGCCAATATGCCAGTGAATTTTGGACACCTTGAGACGTATCAGCTATTATCTTAACTCATGGATTTAACTAAACTTATAGCCCTAAAACACATAAAATGGTGAAACAAGATTTATGTAAGTTGTAACTGCCCTCAAATAGTTTGGACAAAGGCCCACTATGGAAGTGGTATAAAAGCAATTTCTTAAAGTATGGTAGAGGTACTTGAGAAGGAAGAAAACCATTTAGTGAATCAAAATGGTGGGCTTCTCTCCTTCCATCCATTCCCTCCTCACAGTTGGGAGGATAAAATTGAATTAGTTATTGACCAAAATGATAGTGAACTTAGTTGCATTGTTTCACTAACAAGGTTGCTAACCCTTCTACTCCCTTCGCTCTTTTTTCACAAGCTAGATTAGGACTTCTAGAATTCGGAAAGTCATTCAACACTTCTAAAATGCAATCGAAATAGGGTAGGAAGAAAAAATGAAATATATATATATATATATAACTAGGTAGAATCAACAAAAAAAAAAAATAAAGCATAATGTCACTTAACAGAAAAGATACAATAAAACTTAAAAATTTTAGTAAAAAAACTGTTAAAACATCAACTGCGGTTGCATATAAAAGCCATCTAGAAATCTAATTATATGTAGACCAACCTAGTAATTTGTCTAAACAATTTCAAAATTTTGTTTATTTTTTACTTATCAAAAAAGATAATTTTGTTCAAATTTTCCCCCAAGTTTTTAACTACTCTTGTTTATTCTTCTAATCCTTCTACTAACATTCAAGCAGGAACAAGGAAAATAGCAATGAATTTCTACTTTAAAAAAAAAACTCTCCTACACTAAGGGTAGCTGGTGAAAACAATATACTTTGTTTTTATAAGTAAAAGCAATACTTCAACCCCAACTCCTCTTTAACATATGAAAATCACCTATCATTAGAATATGTTGCTAATATTATTATACCATTTTCATAAGCAAATATGTTGCTAATAATATTGAGATTAGAAAAGGGAAAGATGAAAAGAATTCCTATGGCACTTTGGAATTTATTACCAACCCAATTTTCCACAAGGTCTCATTTGTCAACCACAATTAACAACAACTAAAAAAATTGCAGAAATGAGCTTAGCTTTATAGTAGATGGGCAAAAGGAAATTTTTATTTGGCCTAACATTTAACAGAAGAAAAAATAATAAGAGAGTAGAATTATCATTTCACAGAATCATAGACATTAACTCTTGATTCCAATGATTATACCTAAGAAGGATGGATAGAGATACGACACAGACACACCATTTCTCAAAAAAGTAAGACACGAACACATCGGGGACACGTTGATTATATATAAATTTTTATATTTTTTATATGACCATATAATAAAAACCTAACATTATTTCAATTAAAATTGGCATAAAAACACACAAACCACAAAAATACTATTAAGCTATTAAAAAAATAAAGCCATTAAATAAAAATTCAAAAACTTCTTCATTTAATTATCAACATCTATGATTCAAGTTCCAAAACAAATTAATTAACTATTACATAGAACATATGTGTGTGTAACCAAAAAAAGAACTAAGAAGGAGAAGAGGGAAAAAAATAGAAAACATGTCTGATGTGTCAAAAATGTGTCCGGAACGTGTCCAAAATTCAAAAAAATAAAACAAAAAATTGGACACTTTTTTTCCACTTGTCCGACACATGTCTGGGAAGTGTCCGAAACACGTGAGCTAAGATAGAGTGTTTATACTTCATAGATATGAACAATGGAATCTTGAATATTGGCCAAAAAAATAGTATGATGGAGAATCTAGGATTGAAGTATTCTATTATACACGTTAAGAAAATGTCCAAAATTTTCTTAATAACCAAATTTACTAAATTTTAGATTGATGGAAGTATCTGCCCTAATTCCATGCAACAGAACATAATGGCAAGGGGTGGCAATTTTTGCCCCGACCCACTAACCCACCCAAACCAGTCCATTATTTTAAGGTTTGGTTGAGGTTTTCAGCCATTTTATTTAAATGGGTGAGTTGGATTGCTTCTCTCAACCTATTTATTAACAAGTCGGATTCAAGTTGACCCTTCGACCTAACAAGTCATCATACTTGCGTAACTATTACTAAGAAATTTACTATGTATTATCATAGCTGTCAAAATATGTATTGGAGGGTGTATCGATTTTCAAAATATGTGTATCGTATCGTGTATCGTTGATACGCGTAATTTTAAAAAAATATTTATAAATATATATACATATAAATATATTTATTTTTTATAATGTTTTAATAATAAATGTTAAAAATTAGGGTCAAATATAAATTAAACCTATGTTAAAGCCCAAAAGATTTACTAACATATTTAGATTTGCCCAGCCCAAAGGATTTATTAACAGATTTAGATTTGCCCAGCCCAATCCAACCTCAATTAAATAAAAGCCCAATATCACATACAAATAAAAGAGTTTGGGACTCTCTAGAAGAGATGAAGAGTCCTGATTTTGCAGCATAGAGGCCAGCTGACCATCATTATTAAAGTTAAACCTAAAAAAGAGTTCAACTAACATGCAGCATGATTATAAAAGTTAAACAGGAGAAAAAGAAAAAGAAACAAACAAAAAAAAGAGAAAATCACACGTCTGGTGGGATTCTCCAAAAAGAGACTGAAGAGTCTCAATATCTAAAACTTGAACTTTAAAAAAAAAAAAAGACAAAAAAAAGGGAAGATAGAGAGACGGCGAGGAAGAGAATGCAGGAGGTCCAAGTTCGATAAAGAACAGACGCAAGAGGGGATCAACAATCTTTGCAAGAAAATTTCTTAAACATACGATCGAGAGACAATCCTTTTTCTCCCTCGTTCTTTACAACTTTTATCCAAAAAAAAATATGTGAAACGATGGAGGATCGGTACACTCCCACAGCCGACAACAGTAAGTCTCTTCCCTTCTTTCTTCTCTTTTTTCTTCACTTGCGAGATCAATCTCTTCTTTCTTCTCTTTCTTCTTCACTTGCGGGATTGAACAATAGAAATCAATCGTTGAATAGAAGCAATCAAACTATTTAGAGAAGTTTCACGTATCAAACGTTACTTGTGATACGAAACGTATTCGACGATACACAATTTGTATTGGACGATACGGTGAAAAATATACAAATTTACGTTTCATATCGTATCATTTTGTTGTTATATCGAAACGTATCGTACAATATGCATAACGTATATTTTCTTTACTCTATGTAGCCACACCTTTGTATATGGGTTCGCCCCTCCCCCCCCCCCCCCCTCTCTTTCGGGTGCTCTTTTATATGATTACTTTTACTTATCAAAAAATATCTATTTTGACTTTATCTATTAACTTAACTAACTGTTTGGGCTTAATGATACTTTACAATGTTATTATTTCATAATTTGTATGGTTATAAATTTTTAAGAGTAATTTTTGTAACAAATATCTCTTATATTTTTTATTTAATATTTGATTAAAAAAGAAGAAGAAGAATGGAGAGACAGTATTCATGTAGCCAACCCCAAATAATTGGGATAAGATTTGTTGTGTTGAGTTGAGTTTATAAAAAAATAAAATAGTTTATATAAAAGGATCAGATGAGTTTGATTTAGCCTTATGTAATTTTTTAAGGCTCATAAGTTGTGCATTTCTAAATGTTTAATAAACAGGTCAGTTTGTGTCAAGGTTTTTTTGACGAGGTAATTCATTCAAAGTTTGTGTCAATGTTATGCATGTTACTATATGTATGGGTACGCACGTTCAACTCAAGAACCAATCAGTTTGTTTCAACTTTAAACTTGGTGTGTGTGTATATATATATATATATATATATATATATATATATATTTGTTATAAGTGTATACCTAGAAAGCACAGACACATCTAGAAGGCCAAAGTGTTGGCTGTCTGACACATTTGGGACATTGACATGTTCTGGACACGAGTCTGACACGTTAAATTTGAGTATCTGAAAATTTTTTATTTTTCAAAATTTTAGACACATTCCCGACACATTGATGCCGAAGGAAGATGAGTAATTCAAGAAAAAAAATATTCAAGAGTGAAGAATCATCAAATGTAAGGGGAAAAAAAAGAGAAGGGAAGAGGGGCAGCCTACCTGTGAGAGGCCATCACCAAATAACTATGTGGCACCACCAACTCCTCTCTCTCTCTCTCTCGATTGATCAATTTCTCTCTCTAACTCTCTCTCTCTCTCTCTCTCTCTCTCTCTTCTCACTATATTTCGTCAAAAGGTTCTTGCTTCTATATTTAGCCTTGGGGTGCAACTTCGACAATTCAACCCAAACCAAACCCGAGCCCGGCCCGAATTTTTTTAAGGCTTGAGCTTCATTTTTTACACTTTAGGTTGGGCTTGGACAAAAGAACTCAAACCCTGATCTAAATTAGGGTCAGACTTGGGTTGAGACTTTGAAAACCCGAGCCCAACCCGAACCTGAATTCAATATTTTATATATTATATTTTTTATACTTTAGTTATCCACCATTAGATTAATAGAAATTCTTTAAAAGAATTATTATTTACATTTTTATAATTTTAAAAACTTGTTTACCTTTAACATTTTTTTCAAAATTAAATTACTGGTTTCTTTTAGAAGGAGAAATTGAGAGAAGTTATTAGAGTTTTAGTGTATTATCAAAATAGGAAAAAAGACATCAATTTATTAAATAAATTGTGAATAAATTCTAAAAATTGGAATTGAGAATCGGGTTCGGGTCGGGCTCGGGTTGAACCTGATACTAATTAATTTTAATTCAAGTCGAGCTCAAGTTGGGTTGTTCGGGTTCAATGTCGAGTTCGGGCCAGGCTCGGGGGGTTAACTGTTTTAAAGCTTGGGTAGGGCTTAGACATGACTCAACTTGAGCCTGACCTGCCCGAGTTGCACCCCTAATTGAGCCCCCCCTTCTTGTTTTGACGAGCCCCCCTTTCTGTTTTGACAACCCCCCCCCCCCCCCCCCCTTTTTTATTTTAACCAAACCCTTTGGACATGTCAACCCCCCTACTTTTGTTTAATGTGTCACTCACCCTCCCTTATGTTTTTATTTAACATTAATTTTTTTTATTTATAACATTTATTAAACTCTTTAAATTAATTTAATTTATATTTAATTATTAAAAAGTCTAAAAATAATAAATCTATTCCTTATTTGGTACCACTTTTCACCAATATACTTATTTTATATCACTAAATTAGTTCAAAATATTTATATTACTTTTTAGTAAATCAACTTAATAAAACATGTCATAAAATAGGTTTTTTATTATTATAAATATTATTTTTTGAGATTGGTTGAAATAATGTTAGAATTAAATTACATGATCATATAAATAATATATATTATTCAACGTGTCTGTGTCCTACTTTTTTGAAAAATCTCATGTCAGTATGTTTGTGTCATATCTGTGTCTCATGTCTGTATACGTGCTTCTGAGGTATATACTGTATTAATGACGCTTGAGGGAGGCGAACCCATGTGTACAAAAAGAGAACCTGACACAACAATTAAAGCCACAATTCCTCCAAAAAGATCAATTAATAAAAAAAAACTATATACATATGATAAGCCTCTTTCACCCAAAAGTGAAACATCTCAAAAATTTGTCATTAAACCTATTAAGAGAAAGCGCTTCCCCTTCAAAAATCCTCATATTTCTCTTCTTTCATAAAGACCAAAGAACACATAATGGCACCATACGTCAAACCCTCCTCACGTCATTCCTCGCCCTACACCTTCCTAACTAGATAGAAGGCCTTTGGCTGAGGTGGGCATGGACCACATGCAACCAAATAGGCAGAGAACAAGAGTCCATGCATCCCAGCCACTTTGCAACAAGAACGAGATGATTGAACAATTTTTCCTCCTCCTTGCCCATATAACATTTGCTAGCGAAAAGAAAGCCCTTTCCTATGCAAGTTATCCATAGTTAACACCACTTCCCGCGTAGTTGTCCACAGGAAAAAAATTACATTTGATGGAACTTTAGAAGATATATCATCTTCCAAGGGAACTCCTCACTCCTCCCACCTGCCACTGCACTATAATATGAGCGAACAGAGAAAACCCTAAAATTATTTAAGGTCCAAACCAAAGAATCCTCCCTATCACTCATGATTTGAAAGCGACTGAGGTGCCCCATCAAACTCACTACTGCTCCTAGTTTCCAGTCATGAAGATTCCTCCTAAAACAAGGGGTCCACACCAAGTTCCATCCAGATCTAGAGACACAATCCACCACTAGAGCACCCTGATTTGAAACAATCCTGTAATGTTGCAGAAATTTATCCTTAAACGTGATGTCACCACTCCAGGCATCCTCCTAGAACCTTACCCTCAAACCCCTCCCCACTTCAAAGTGAATGAACTTGCAAAAGTCTACCATAACCCTGCTAATTGATCTCCACAAACCACATCCATAAGGCTCCACTACCTCTCTAGAAACCCACCCACTATCTTCACATCCGTATTTTAATACTATCGTCTTCCTCCATTGAGCATCCTCCTCCAAAGCAAACAGCCACAACCATTTCACCAAAAGCGTCATGTTAAAGGACCTCAACACCTTAATGACCAAGCTCTGCTCAACCCTCAGATCTTTTACTTTATCTCAACTAATCAAATGCACCTTTCTCTCCTCCTTTAATCCTCCCCATAGAAAGTCCCTCTTGAACTTATCCAACCTCCTACCCATTGATGTTGATATCGGGATAAGGGACATAAAATAGGTTGGCAAACTAGCCAACTAAAAAGAAAAGATAGACACGGGACACAGACATGACACGGTATTTCTCAAAAAGGACATGGATACATAGAAAAACATTGACTACAATTTTTTTTATTGTTTTATATGACCATGTAACCTAACATTATTTCAATCAAAATTGGTATAAAAACATACAAATCAAAACAGTATTATTAATATATCAAAACAACAAATTCATTAAATAAAAATCCAAGAAATTCTTCATTTAATCGACATCCTTGATCCAAGTTCTAAAACAAATTTGATAACTATTACATAAAACATATACATATTTATATATCTATAACCCCCCCCCCCCCCCCCCCCCCCAAAAAAAAAAAGCATGTCTTAGCATATCCGAGATCTGTCCAAAATTCAAAACAAATAAAAACAAATCGGACACTCTTTTTTCACATGTCCGACATTAATACGTCTACCAAAATAAAGAATCCCGTTGGAGAGCCATTTACTAATGCTAACAAGGACATTGTAGAAACGCACCAACTCATCCATTGCCTCCACTTCTCCCCAAAACTCACTCGCTCAAGAAGAGACAACAAGAAGCTAAGTTTTCTTAGTTGATGCGGGACTACAATTAAATGACTTACATAACAATGCGGGAAGTTTGTCCCATGTTTTTCGGAGGAGACAAACTCCTTTTTTAAAGTGATGGAGACAAACTTCCCTCCCATCTCTTCTATATAAGTGTCACCCCCACTTTATAGTTTTACCTACGGTTGGGCCTACTTGTCACAAAGGCCTAAACTGTGGGTTTGTGCTTACTTTAAAGCCTTACTATCACATTAGACTTCCAACTCTTTGGACTAAAAGAGATTGCTTACTAAAGATAAATATATATGAATCATGAACCAATCAAACCAAACAGAGTTTTCTCAGTTCTGTTTGGTTCGATTTCTTAGTCTTTGGGTTCTATTCTAGCTGTGATTCTTCATATAAATGTAGTTCACTTCAGTTCTAGATTACACACTAACCCAAGCAAACTAACCCATGCTCACCCTAAATATATGTGTCAACCTGACCCAAACACAATCCATTGCCACCTCTAATGACAGCAATCTAACCTTTAATTAAGGCCAACAATTTTCTCCGCCAACACATTTTCTTTCACCCTCCAAATAGTTGGTTAACACATTTTCTTTCACAACAATCAGATTCCTATCCAAATTTTCTGTTCCATTAATGGAATTTCAAAGAATGCCCATCATTGTTGACCTCAAATACCACAGCACTGCTAGATAAATGTTTAAAGGTTATAGATCGTATATATTGTGTTTGTGATAAAATTAGGTTCCCACGTCAATCGGCATAATATTGACATAATCATACAGCTTGTCAATTCAATGGGCATTATCCTTCACAAACATCTTGATTGCTAACTAAATAGGTAAAGTATAAGTACAAAGTTAACATGCAAGAAACAGGTCCAATGTGCAATCTAAATCAATTCAACATGTAAACACATGCCATTGTACAGATCCTATTTCAGTAGGTGATCCCTCCCATCTTGTACTTAGATTTTTAGCTGGAAACAACTCTATATATACTAAACACCTCTACTCTTCTACATCACTCGTTATATTTTTGAACCAAAATTGTTTTCTCACTGAGAATCAGGAGGAAGATGAAAGGAAAATGAAATTGAAGCACTATAATTCGATTGTATTGGTAATACTAAAAGAATTGGGGAAAAAAAAAACAACTCAACTAAGTCTCATGCCATTATTCAGCCCAAACCCTTGTCTCAAAACTAGGGGTGCAACTTGGGTGGCCTAGCCCGAGCCCAACTTGAATTTTTTAGGGCTTGGGCTGACATTTTTATTCTCGGGATGAGTTTGGGCAGAAAATTTCAAGCCCGACCTAATTTCGAGCTGGGCTTGGAGTACGCCTTGGAGAACCCAAGCCCAGCCCCAGCTCGAATTCAATATTCTCTAAAAAAATATTTTTTATTTTTATTTCATCATGTTAAGATGGATGGGGATTTATAAAACTCTCACACTTATGCCATAACCAATGAGGAAGATAACTATTCACTTTGCCATTGAGTATACACTTCCAATTCTTACAAGACGTGCAAGAAACCCCCAAAGATATTCCGACACACTCTTCAACATTAGCAATTCACCAGATTAAAAAACAATATGGTCACCAATTGTGATGAGAAATCACGGGAAAGTATACAGACCAAATTCAAAACAACTAAGATATATTCCAAATCATTTCTTTCTTATAATTTCTTCCAGTTAATCAATCATTAGAAGAAAAAAAAGTTCATTTATTAATAAACTTCAAGAAAAAAAAAAAAAAAAAAAAGAAAAGAAAAGAAACTAAAATTTTGAATCTTAGACTTTTCTTCATTTGGGAAACGGGACAAACACACATATTTGACTATATCGCTCAGTTGTAACAAGTTCTAAACTTGAAAATCTTATTTTCTTTTCTTTTCCTTTTCTCACTAAACAAACAGATAAAATATAAATTTGTAACACATTAAGTGATTGATCCAATTCAACTTTCTTAACACCATTACCAAACAATCAGTAATTCAAAGATGTTTAGAAAATATTTCAAACCCAAGGCAATTGATCTCTATACTTAATAGAAGATTGATAAAATTAACTTGTCCTAAGGAGAGAGAGAGAGAGAGAGAGAGAGAGATGAACTCAGAAAGTGAAAGGAGGTAGATTGTCCCTGTACCAATGTTACTTGGAACGTGGATCGTTATGGTACGGGCAAGGATCAAAATATCGTTTCGATGTATAGTTTCGGTCTGTCCGGAAACGGAAACGTTTCGAAAATGTTTCGAAAACATAATGAAAACGGAGAAAAAATTGGAAACTTGTGGAAACATAACTTAAAATTAATTTATTTATACAAATAAGCCTATTTATTGAATATTTGTGAATGTTTAAGGCATATACATCATATTCATGATAAATGATACTAATTTATGATAAATGACATAATAGATACATACTGTGTAATATCCACGAATTAAATAATTTGACACAAGTTACATATAAAATAAAAAGTAAAACAAATAGCGATTTAAACCTATTATAATTAGTAACTTAGTATTAAAATAGTTGTTTCTCTACACTTTATTTCTCCTACAACTTTTTTATTATTTTAGGAAAAATAATAGAAATATATCTTCTTGTAATTTTGAGTCTTAATCTTTGAAAAATAAATGGATATTATTTTTTATTAACTTCTATAATTATTGTTGATATAAAAGAAATGTTTCCTCTGATTCGGTATGTTTCCACTAGTTTTGGTATGTTTCCACAGAAACAATTTTGTTTCCATGGAAACATGTGAATTTCGATATTCTACTAGTGTTTCGTTTCGGTTCCCTGAGAAACGGAAACGTTTCGCCCGTTTCGATGGAAAAGAAACGAAACTTTGATCCTTGGGTACGGGAAACATGAACGGAAACGTAGATCATCACATGTTATAGAACATGGTACGTTAAGGGTAGGCTTCTTTGGATCGCTTTGTTGTGACAAAATATGTTTATTTGGAACGTGATATGCTTTTTGATTGAATCTGTAATAATATAGGTATGTATATATAAACATCAAAAAGATTTCAACGAATCTAAGCCATTATAAAATAAAATTTCAATGATGTGTGTATTTTGTATGATTTTTTTGGAACTTTAGATATTTTAGATTGGAACGTTAAATCTTGCGTTCCAAATCACTAATGATCCATGTTTTAGATCGTGCGATCTCAATACGCAATTCGCTAGGGGAGAAGTGAATTGTGGTAACCATGATGTGTACCTATTAATGATAGACTATTGATGATGTTGGTAACAGGGCATTGAAGACTCTAGTGCATTACGTAAAATGCAATACCAAAGCCTGGTGACTATTTTTATATTGGTATGGAGATGTCCCACATCGAATGTAAAAAATATGCAACTTGTTCTCTCGTTCTATAAAAGACTCTTCCATTCTATGTCAAATACGATTTTTTTTTTTTTATGACTGATCATGTACAACGAAAACCAATAAATACACCAGTAAAGAAGAGTGACATAGTTAATATTGAGGGGCATGTTAGGGGGCAGGGGTGACCAAAATTAACTTTTATAGAGGTAGCTAAAAAAATATGATAATGTGTGTAGTCTAACTAAGAGAATTGTCTTCAAAAGATAAATATGATGAAACGGGATTCATGTAATTGACTCCAAATAATTGAGATAATGCTTTGTCGAGTTGAGTTGAGTTGAGTTGTTAATTGTTAATTTTATTACAGCCACTCAATGATAAATTAGTTTTAAAATTTTGAAGGGTAACGTTAAAATTCTCTCTCAGGCATCGGGTAACCCAAAAATTTTCTCGGACTGGGCTCGGGTTTTTGTGTTTGGGCTTAAGATCGGGTTTGGGACAAGCCTCAGCTGTTTTTTATATTGGGTTGGGCTTGGACATGCTTTTGCAGCCCGCCTCAAAACCAAGGCAAAAAAATGTAACAACTCATATTGATTTTCTGTTTCTTGTCCTCAGTTCTCTAGGCACCACAAAAGGCATGAGTAAATTCATAAATGACACCAATCACAAATTACATAATATGCAAACTCAACCAAATAGTGTACTTATTCATTTCCCCTTTCCTTTCCCCTCTCTTTTCCTAATTTTGGTTCACAACTAAGTACAGCATCAGAAAATTCAAATAAATAAATAAAATCAATATCAAGCATTGACCCAATTTTTACCTGATCACATCAGGGAGACTAAACTAACTGCACAAGTTGCATCAGCTAAATCTTGTACCAAGTATTTGTTCAATTAAGTAGATTTAACGTTTCCCTAGCAACCAAACATTTCGAGAGCTCCAATTTCAATTCCCTTACCTTTACTCAATTTTCTCGGCAACGAAACACGGCATCATTGAACTTAAAAATAATTAATAATAAAATCAACATCAATTATTAACCTAACCTTGGTCTAATTTACATCGTAAAATATAAATTCAAAAACCATAGGTACCTGGAGAAGGCACCAAGCCAGGTTGAGAATACTGGAGAACACAAGGAGTGCATAGTAGGCGATCATTATGCGCGAGCGACCATGAGTGAGCTTCTTGATGTTCTTCTTGGCGTAAAACGCCAGGTACAGTACGAACAGGACCGAAGGGACCACCAGAGTTGCGTTGTGCCAAAATCCATGGCACTCGGAGGAAGACCAAAGAGCGGGACTGTGATTGTGGCCGTCGGTTGTGGCGGTAAGATTAGGAGTCTGTGAGAGAGACTGCGAGATTTCGAAAGTTTCTTGGATGTTTCTCATATCAGAGAAAGGGGGATCTGATTGAACACATCACTAAAAGCCTAATCTCGTAGGCGGATTGCTATGGAGAGGAAACCCTAGAGATAGATTTTAACGTAAATTTTGAAACTGAAGAAACCCAAGAGATAGATTTTAGAGAGGGGTCGATGAGGAGATCAAGATTTCGTGAGAGAGTGAACGATGATCATCAGAACTTCGTTTTCAAAGAATTTGCAGAACGGTAACGACGTCGTTTATAAGTTTGTTGGTCTGTCTTGACTTTTTTGGGTACAATTTTGGCAGTTGGTAACGGTGATTTCGCGCCAGATAGAACGGGGCCACAATAACACCCACGTGGCAAGATCAGATAGGAAGCAAAGGAGATTATGTGAATTTTTTATTTTTTATTTTTTGGATAAATTGATCATGTGAACTTCTTAAAAATTTCATCATCAAAGTAAGAGCATCAGGATCAAAATAAGAGGATATTCGATGATGACTCAAAATTTTATCTAAATTTAAGTTATAACTTAAGTAAAAGTTGAATTTGAGTTTCGTGTTCTCAAGTGATCACTTAAATTTAGATCTATGAATAATAATACACTAATTCAGGTTTACATTTGAATAAAATTCTATTTGAGTTTGAGTTTGAGTTTGAGTGATCACCAGAGAAAAAAAAATTGTGAATTTTGAGAGTTTGAGTAAGCAGAGATATTCTAATCAGTACTCTTTTCTAGTTTAAAAAAATAAAATTTGAATATTAATGTGAAACTCAAATAAATTTCATACAATATTCAAATAATAATAATATTTTTTATTTTAAATTTTAATATCAAATTTTATATCTCAAATGTCACTAGCTAACTTGTGAAATCAATTAACTAAATGATTTTCAAAAATTGATGCTTGTGCTATTAGGTGAATCAATTGATTTTATCAGTGATTTAAATTATAATTCAGTCTACTAAATAATAAATCCGTCACTTTGACACTTTTGAATTTAAAATTTTAAATTATTTAAAAAAATCTTAACAACCATATTTCATTCCTAACAACTATATTCTAGCCACTATAAAAAGGTTCAATAAAACATTTATTAAGAACTCTTATATTTTATTACATTCAAGGGATTTGAGTTTTATTTCAAATTATAAATCTCAAATTTTTTTTTCTTTTAAATACTCATTGTATTAAATGATCAATCATGGTGATTTTTTTAAAAAAAAATTCATATTCAATATGATTCTTATTTGATAGATCTCAATTTTTAGAACTCAAATAAATAAATTTTAGGGAAAAAAAAAATAAACAATCCTTAAAATATTTTAAAATAAACAATCCTTAAAAATTCAAAAAAAAAAAGAAATTTAATACAAAAAGGTCCAATTATTAACTTTCATCTTAACACCGTTAAAAAATATTATTGATTAGACTAAAATAACCTTCAAGATACATTTTAAAAAATACTAAATAATAGATACAACAAATTCTTTAATCCAAAAAAAAATATAACACTTTTTATTCATCTAGAATACCTAAAACATAAATTTTTACTTTATAAAATGTTATGATTTTTTGGGATTAAAAATTTTATTTTATATATTTTTTAGTATTTTTTTTCTAAAATATATCGTGAAGACCATTTTAATATAATCAGTAATATTTTTTAATGGTGTTAACATGGAAGTTAACAATTGAACTTTTTGTATTAAAAGTTTCTTTTTTGGACTTTTTAGATAGAAAAAATGTATCATGAATTTTTTGGACTGAAAACTTTATTTTAGGGACTTTTTAGTATTTTTCTCTAAATTTTATTGAAAGCAAATTTATATATTTTGTATTATTGAATTTTAAAATTCTGAAATAATTTCTTCAAAACTCGGCAGAAGTCAAACATTGAGTTAAATCATTTTCTAACAAAAACACTAAAGGGATATTTTTGTCCAATAAAAGATGATAAACTTGATTGGTTATTAAATTTAGACTTGAACTTGTTGATAATTTTGTTATTTTTCATGAACTTATGACTAAACGACCCTACATTTTATTACATTCAAGGGATTTGGGTTTATTTTCAAATTATAAATCTCAAAATATTTCTTCTCTTAAATACTCATTAATGTGAATGATCAATTATTAGAAAGAGAGTGATCCCCATGTAAATCAGTTTTAGAAGAGAGTACATCTATAAGTAAACATTATTTCTCATTGTTGTAAGATATTGTGAGGGTTAGGTTACCCCTGCGAGGTAAAAAGAAATTTTACTAGGTTTAAGAGTTGTGGACTTTTCTGTAAAAATTTGATCTCCACCTACAAGAAGATCAATAATAAACTACTCAAGCAAGAAACTTGGATTGAGGATACACAGTAATTTGAATCTCGTAAAAATGTTAGTATTGCTCTCTTTACTCTCTTACTCTTTACTTGCTTTATTATTTATTTATGATTAATTTTGTAAATCCTAAAATAGAAAAATATTTATCAAATACTCAAATCACTCCCCTTCTTGGATATTTCAACACAACAATTTGGTCTCTAACTAAATTTAACATGAAAGTAACATTCAAAAACTTCAATTCAAAACAATAATCTAAAATCTTTCCATTATTCACTTTATCCAAATAGTAAGCACTTCACTTTAATAAAATATCAACTTTTAACTTTGTTATTCAAGTTTCCAAAGTGTTCAAAAGTAAACAATTTCTAACATATACTTCCAATGTTTTCAAAATAATAAAATTACGCCATTTTCCAAATAAAGCTAAGTTTTCAAAATAAAATATAAAATTTCACATTTCACAACCTTCCAAAGTTTTCAAAAATAAGGCATAATAAAGTCTTATGCTTACAACTTTCAAGTTTCCCAAAAATACACAGAGTATCATACACCTAACTAATTTCTCATACAATAAAAACTACTACTGGCATAATATAGTCCATTCAAGAAAAAGTACAAATACAAAAACAGATTTGAATATATGTAGTTGGTGCAACCAACACCAACTTTGCCAAACAATAACAACATGACTTGAAAACACACACATGCCATAGTTCATTTGGTAACTTTTTCAAGCTTGGTACACATGGGCAGCTAGCCTTGGTCGTGGGTTCACCATTAAGGGTGCGGCTCGTTGTAAGGTCAATCCATAGGCTTCGTCCATGTTCAATTTCTCAGCCAATTGACCCTCGGGCAAGTCCCAATCGAACGAATGGACTAGCGTTGCGGTTAGCAGCTGGACCATGCGCAACCCTAAGCTCATCCCGGCACATATTCTACGCCCTGCACCAAATGGTATGACTTCAAAATCATTTCCTTTAACATCAACATTAGGCCTTTCACCACCTGGTAAGAATCGGTCAGGCTTGAACTCTAGTGGCTCGACCCACACATCTGGATCACGAGCTATGGCCCACACGTTAACGAGAAGCGTCGAGCCCTTGGGAATGTAATAGCCATTAATTTCACAACTTTCGGCTGCGATTCGTGGGAGAGAGAGTGGGGTAGACGGGTGGAGTCGGAATGTTTCCTTGACGATGGCTTGGAGGAAGGTTAGTTTGGTTAAGTCTGATTCAGTTACCAGCCGGTCTGGACCAACTACGGAGTCCAGCTCTTTTTGGGCTTGGGCTAAGATTTTTGGGTGGCGTATGAGTTCTGCTATGACCCATTCCACTGTACTAGATGACGTGTCAGTCCCAGCTGTGAATAAATCCTGCAATAATTGCTTAGCAAAGTTATGTATGCAAAAATATCTGTGGTTCCAAATTTTAAAAAAAATCAAATGGTACCAAATATACATAAGAAAAGCAAGCCATTAGATATATATATATATATATGTGTGTGTATAGAGAGAGACAGAGACAGAGACAGAGACAGAGTTACCAAAAGTAAGGCTTTGATTTCTGTATCAGTGAGCTTCCCTCCCTCACCATCAGCATCATCCTTGAGCGAAATCAACGTACTCAACAAGTCGGCATGGCTTTGGGGGCCAGCAGCACCGCTGATCTTATGCTCTTCGATGATCGCACTCAAGAAGGAGTCAAACCTAGCGTGTAACCTCTTCATCTTAGCGGCCACACCTTGCAAGTCCAACCACTCGACGGCCGGGACAAAGTCTCCAATGTTGAAAACACCCGCCAGCACCATCAGCTCCACCACCATCCCTTTGAACTCGTCGGCCTTGGGATCACCTCCAACACCTGCGTCTCCGAACACCCTCCTCCCCAACATCACCCGCCCTAGCGCGTTGGTGGTGCACACGTTAAGCAGTTGGCCCAGGTTCGTTGGCGTTTGGCCCGCGCTCGCCAGAATGCGCGTGAGTATTCCTGCCTCCTCCTGCACATTCATTATCGGGTAAAATAAAAAACTTAAGTGACGTTTGGCTAAGAGATAATCGATTACCGCGATATGGTAATTGCGGTTGGACTTTGAAATTTTCAAAGGTTGGTTGTCACGTGACTTCACCAGGCCTTTGACAACGGATAGCACGTGGTTAGTTGATTGTTAGTTAATTATGGCCATTCCGTGTAATTTGAATATGCTCGTTTTCATTATTGTCATTATTCATTTTTGTACTTTTGAAAATATAATAATAAATACATATACATGGGATAAGCTTCTCTTCATTATTATTTTTTTGACAATTTTGTAAAATTATTTTGAATGTGTTTTATATTATTTATTATTTAATTATTTAATAATAGATGTATATTTTGATATACATACAAAATTATATTTAAAAAAATTGAATAAAAAATGTGATGAAAAAGATCTTGCTCCATACATATAATCTTATTAGAGTGGTGTAAACACGCACTTTTCATAAAATCTGAGCTAGAAATTTTTTTTCTTAGAGGCGTAAAAATTTATTTGAGAAAGTTTTTAGGGGAGAAATTATTTTGGGGAGGAGGATTTTATAGAAAAATGAATTTTATTTTCAAAGTTAGAGGAGAATTTATATGTAAACTTTTTTTTTCACAATTTGAAAGATTTTTTTTTCAAAATTAGAGGAAAAATTTATAAATATATATATGCAAAATTTGGCCCCATAATATAATTCCACCATTGCTCCACCCAATTGTTGTGGGTTCAATCCCATTTCCTTTCGAGTTGTATCAACAAAAAAAAAAAAAATTATATTAATTTCTTTTGAAATTTATGATAATTACATTAATTTCACCTAAAATTTTTAAAATTACATTAATCTTTTATACTTTATAAAATAATATACAGATACTTTATTTTATTCAATTTTTTTTAAAATGAAAAAACTATCATTTTATATTATTTTTAAAAAATTTTAAATCTTGACCAATTTTTTTATTTTTTAAATAAATATTAATAAAAATTTTTAATTTATTTTATATAAAATAAAAATAAGTTGTTTATCTTAAATTTGTTATTAAATAAAAATAAATAAAAATTAAAAAAAAAATTAAAATAAATTGATCAAAATTAAAAAAATATAAAAATAAATAAATAAAAATGACAGTTTCTTTATTTTGATAGAACAAAAATTGACAAGAGGAAAGTATCTATTAATATATTATTTTATAAAACATGAGAAATTAATATAATTTAACTAAAATATATATATACACACACATAAATTGGTGTATGTGAGCGAATATATATACAGAAACTAGAGAAAATTTTAGATGACATTCATGGCTGGAGATTTGTTGAACATGTTTGAGGAGAAAACCTGGCGGACGTGATGGAAGTCATCCAAGGCCTTGGCGGAGAAGAGGTGGACAGAGCATATCTTCCTCAGCATGCGCCACCGCGGCCCATAGGGTGCAAACACAAGGTCCTGATAGTTATAAGCAATATGCTTGGCACCAGAGTTGGGTGGCCGGCTAGAAAAATTGGCGTCGTGGGTCTTCAAGAACTGCGCCACCACAGACGCTGATGCCGCCACAATGACGTGGACGAACCCGAGACGGAGGTGCATGAGAGGGCCGTAGGTCCGAGCCATAGAGGCGATGGAGTGGTGGGGCATGGTGCCAAGGTGCGGCAGGTTTCCGATGACCGGCCATGGTTTTGGGCCTGGTGGCAGTGGCAAGGGGTGACGGTTACGGAGGTTAAGCAGGCAAAATATTATGAAACCGACGATTATAGTAAATAGAATTAGGCCCATGGTGGTCATAGTGGATGGACATATATATATGTATATGTATATATAGAGAGAGAGAATGAGCTGTTATAGAAAGTGTGAAGAAGCAAGTAGATATAACAGCAGGTTAGATTGAAACCTACTCACACAGTGGGGTGTGTGTGTGGGTGGTAGGTGATGCGTGATATATAATTTATTTGTTTTGAATGTTAGATATAATAAAACTAATCGACAAACAGTCACATTCACCTAAGTTCAAGTTCAACTACGCGAGGCTCTTGTTGACGGGAGTGGACAAAATAATGGAGGACCCAACCAACTCAATTTAATCCGATTTTAATGAGTTCGAATTGATTAGGATCAAAATATGTTTGTATTGGTTTGGGTTGAACGTTCAAGTTATGCGATCCAATTTGAGAATGGAAAAAAAAATTTTTATCAACTTTTTTTTATTATAATTTTTATTTTAAAAAAATTTTGAAAGATTTATTAACTAATTATCATAACCTTTTTGATTTTTTATATTTACATCACAAAAAAATATACTCCAAATTTCTCTTTTCTCTTGCATTCTGTCACTCAACTTGTTTGATTAAAAGAAGGATCTAAAATATAATTTTAAGTTTATAAACTTTGTTTTAATTATTAGTTACTATTTTATTTTTTTGGTATTATGATTTTAAGTCATAAGTCAATAAGACAATAACAAATCAAATACATTTGTTAACAAAATTTTTTTTATAAATTATGTTAATTTTCTTTTTCAAAATCACTATTAAATCAAGTTTTTTTTTTTTTTTTTATTGTCAAAATGTCATAAATACTTAGATGGATTAATTTTCATTGCATATATATATCAAGAGTTAATTTTTTATTTTTTTAGTTTTGGTTTTTTTTTTTATTTTTTTAGTTTTGGTTTCTATTTAAAAAAAAAAAAACTGAACCGACTCGACCCAACTTGAAAATATTCGATTCAGTTTGGGTCAGATCCAATAGTTCACAGCTTCAGTTCTATTTTTTTTAAATCATTTAAAATCGAATTGGTTTCGTTCTCACTTGTAGTTTTTTACTTTTAAGGGATTTTTTTTCTCTCTTTGAAACGGATCACTTTCCTTGTAATTACTTTTATTTAATTCTTATGGGCCAAGTTTAGATGGTAAGATAAGAGACATGAATAAAATAAAAACTATCTTATATTTGGTGTCTTTAATTAAATTGAATATCTATATCTTGTGCATCATTTATATTACACCCGATTGTTATATAACTTATAGTGATGGTATTTGAGTTATTCCATTCCATTATGGTTTACAGTGCCGCAATATAAAGAGATGAATATGTCAAAAATTCAAGTTAAAAAGTCAAATTTTTTTTTTTTTATTGTTTAGACTTTTTTTGAATATATTTCAAATTTTTTAATAAATATTTTTAGATCAATACATGAACGGTTATATATGTAATCATTGATTTCGATTATTCTTAGCAATAGGGACTATGATTGTTTTTTCAATTATAGATGATTTCAATGATTCTTAGAACTATTATGAATGATATTTACATAATCACATTTTAAAATATTCTAATTATAATTATTATATTTTGTAATTGATTTGTGAACAAAATTTTAATTTTAGATACGACGTATGCATATAATTGAAAAATGAAATATAAATAATTTTTAGAAAAATAATTTTTGAAGACCATGAGAAAAATAATGCATAAAAAAGTAAAAATAAAAAATAATTATATCTGAGTTTTATATCTTATTGGTATCCAAACACAAGATTGGAATATAACAATATATTTGGATCAGTTCCGAACACTAGATTTGATTATTCAATATTTCATAAGATTTTATATCCTATCTGATCCAATTATATCATATCTAATCCCGTCTTCTTATCTGATTGTCCAAACATAATCTTATGAAATAATTAGAAGGCCCACACCAGAGTCAGAGCCACAAAAATAAAAAATAAAAAAAATTTAAGAAGTTAAAAAGGAATTGGGAAAAATTTTAGGGATTTTTTTTTTCTTAAATTACAAAATTTTATATGTAATTTTTTTCTTCTCAATGAGAAAAATGATAAGGAAATATCTTAATTTTCTTTTCTCAAAGAGAGATGATAGGAGATTATTTTTACTCAAATTAGAGAAATCTTATATGTAAATTTTTTTCCTTGAAAGAGAAATATGACTAGGGTTTTCACATATTATGGTTAATAAATTGTGTTGACTTAGAATTAGGCCAATACCTAAAATGGACTAAATTTAAATAGAGTTTTCAGTAGTAAAGAGTTGAATTAGAATTAAAATTGAACCACAACTTTAGATGAGTTAGGTTCAAATGAAAATTTAAGTGGTAAAGAGTTCAGTTAAAATTAGAATTGGGCTAAAAATTGAGATGAGTTAGGTTTAAATATAAATGTGCTAAAAGAGTAATACTATCCTTACCATAAAATTTTAGTAAATTTTTTTACCTGCTGACGTGATTGTTCGAGTGCTAATTACTTAAGCATTTTGATATATACTGATGCTAGTCAATTAAATCTCTTGATATTAGTCAATTAAACATTTTAGTGCTAACCAATTAATACTAAAAAACTGAATTTACTAGCACTCAAACAACCACATCAGTAAATAAACTTTTTTAATAAAATATTAAAATAAGAAAAATATTACTCAATATAAAAAAACACCTAAATTTCACATAAAAAAGAAAATTTCCCTTAAATTTGAAAGTTATAGCCTATTCCAACCTACTCATACATCCACCTTTAACTTAATCTATAACCCACGAAATTAGCTAAGTTGAAGAAGGTTTTCGAGTCAAGTTGGACAAAAGACATGTCTCAACATTTTTTTTCAACTTTAATTTATTAAATTTTATAAATAAATAGTAATATAAATATTATAAAATGAACTTATTTTTTACAAAGGGTATGTTTAAATTTAAATTATTATTATTATTATTATTATTGATATATTTTGAGGCAAGCTACTTCCGAAGAATGTAAATAACAATGATTAAGAGCTAAACAATGAACAGTATGCCCATGAGTTTCTCCCTCCTACCTTACTTTTTTTTCGAATCAGAAAGCATGCACCGACAAAGATCAAATGTTTAGCTCTATCAAAGTATATGAGAAATTAACATTGGCCAACAACTCGTCACATCATGCCTAACTCTAAAGGTTGAGAGGCAGCCCTTTGAGATAGAAGAAGTCTCCGGTGGCAGGAAGTAGCTGCCCAGTGAGCAGTCTTGTTGGCTCATCTTTTGCAATTTCTCAACCCAACATTGCATGACATGTTAGAAAAAATAGATTTTTGAGTATAATAATTAACTATCTCTGAGTGATTATTTGTTTATAATTGGTAGTGGAACGGTATCATGAAAATCATCTAAATAAACATGCATTGTTAGATCCACAATAAAATCTAAGTTTATTATACTTGATAAAGCTGGTCAAGAAGCTGGGTGGCTTCGTCACTTCTTAGAAGATATTCAAATGTGGCTAAAACCTATGCCTGCTATCTATATTCATTGCAATAGTCAATCAACGATTGGTAGGACACAGAGTCATATGTATAACAGTAAGTCGACATATTTGTCGAAGACATAATATCATGAAACAATTTCTCTCTAATAGTATTATGACCATTGAATACATAAGGTCAAAAGATAACATTGCGAATCCGTTAACTAAAGGTTTGACCAGAGAGCAAATGAACAAATTATCGAGAGGAATGGGTTTAAAACTTATGCACTAAGAGTCGTTATAATGGTAACCCAACCTAGTTGATTGGAGATCCCAAGATCTAGGTTCAAAGGGACAACTGAATTGTGTGTTACTCACTTGAGATCACTTTGGAGACAAAATCTCCTACTCATTCCTATGATAAGAATAGTAATGCTTACAACGTTGAAAATGATAAACTAAGTTTCTAATGATTCTTATACCTTGTTAATATACAAGTGGGGTATAGCAGGATACTCTTAATAAGAAATTACCTATGTGAGTGTGAACTGAGCCTATTTTATGAGAATGATAAATGCTAAATTCTCTAGGAGCCAAAATGAACACAATCATTAGAATCAACAGTGTCAGAAAAATTCTACATGAATGTTGTTGTCTTGGTTTACACAAACGATTGAGCAGTTCAAAACATCATGTTCACTGATCAATCAGTAACCCTGATAGCATTTCACAAAGGAAGGTTTAAGGCCACAAGCTACCTTCTTCTATGTAAGAAATTTCTAACTGAACTCTCTCTCAGTGTTTACATGTCATTTGCATTACTTCCAGTCAATTTCATTCATGTGGGGGATTGTTGGAAAAAATAAGTTTTTGAGTATAATAATTAGCTATCTTTGAGCTAAAATTAAAGTGGGTCTCACACATTAATTTTAGTGGGTCCACATGAGAATGTGTTCTCCTCCATAAAGAGATTAAGATAATATATTGGGTTGCTCAAAACCATTAAGGAGTGAATGAGAAATTACCTCCAAACATCACCACTTAAAAATGGTAACAAAAGCTTGAACCTTGTGAAAAAGGTTGTGTCTCACATAAAATGGGTACAAGCCTTTTAAAATGTATATATACACTTACCTTGGAAGAAGGTTTGGGCCCCAAGGGGTACCCAAGTTTTGTGCATAGGGAAGGACCTAAGCAAATGCTTGGACCACCACACATGCGCGCGCTGCCGCCCCGCACCGAACCGGGACGGGTTTGGGCTTGGGCTTGGCCCGTTGTATATATATCTTTTTGGAAAAAATTAATTTAAATAACTTTTCATTAAATGCCGTTATTTTGTTACTATTAAAAACAAATCAAAATGTTATCGTTTAGTTACCAGATTAATTAAAACTAAAAACGTCACCGTTCTACGATTACGTTTTTTGATTTTGGTTTGAATCCAAAACGGCGTCGTTTTGCGATTGCATTGGTTTAAATTTTGACTAAACAATCGTTTTCTTCATGGGTACGACTGTATCTGTTCACCATGAACAGAGACAACTAAATCTTCGTGCCTGTACCAAATAAGCACAAAGAGGTCTATAAATATACACACATTCATTACATTAGATTTACACAAGTTTTTTGCATTCTATGTTTCATTTTGAGAGAGAGTTAAACACTGTTGATTCGACAGGCTTACAGACTGTAGTGCTGCTTTTGTGAGATTCAGATCATTGCGTCCTGGGAGGCAAACGTCTAAGAAGTCGTGAGCACCATTGCGAGGATGAAATTTGTCTTAAGAACATAGTGTCAAACACTAGCCTTAATCTAATTCAGACTTTTGTTCTTCTGTTTTACAGTAAATTAATATTTCTGTTCTGTAATTTTTGGTTTCTCAATTTTGGTTACTTCATTATTAAAACAATATACTATATAGACTTACAATCTTAAAACAAATTTTCCTTCATTTATATAGTTATCGTTTTCAAAATCTATGCCTGAAAATTTCTGAACTTTTAAATTTTACAATCTGTATTATTTGAAATAATGTTTTAATAAATCTGTATTTTTGGAAATGTTGTTTTAAACTGATTTAAATATATATATTGAATAATAATCTAAAGACAAATTTGGAATCCTTTATATATATATATATATATATATATATCAGTTTATTCTGTTGCAGTATCTCATACTGACAGTGAAAAAAAAAATTATATTTCTGTTTAGTACAGAAATTTAGTACTTTATTTTATTAAATTAAAAGATTGTTTCATAATTTTAGTAAGCTATTTAATAACAAATTTTATGTTTATTGATTGGCAAATATATAATTTTGAAAACTTTCAATAAATGGCAACTGATCCTCCTCCTACCCTACTACTACTATTATGGCATCTGCTCCTGTTATGGCACCTATGCCAGTGAACCATGGAGAGAAGCCAGAGAAATTCAATGGGTCTGATTTCAAAAGATGGCAACAAAAGATGTTTTATCTTACCACCTTGAATTTGGCTCGGTTCCTTCATGAAGATGCTCCTACTTTGAAGGAAAATGAGATAGATAGGCAAGTGATTACCGTCGTAGAAGTATGGAAGCATGCAGATTTCCTATGCTAGAATTATGTCCTCAATGGCTTAGATAACACATTATATAATGTGTATTGCACCATCAAGACTGCAAGGAAATTGTGGGATTCATTTGACAAGAAGTACAAAACGAAAGATGCCGGTATGAAAAAATTTGTTATTGGCAGATTTCTCGATTACAAGATGGTGGATTCTAAGATCGTGATCAATCAAGTTCAAGATCTGCAAGTCATCTTACATGAAATTTATGCAGAGGGAATGTCTTTAAGTGAATCATTCCAAGCGACTGCAATTATTGAAAAATTGCCACCATTATAAAAGGAATTTAAGAATTACCTTAAGCAGAAGCGCAAGGAGATGAAGCTTGAAGACTTGATTGTCCGACTGAGGATAGAGGAAGATAACTGTGCTTCCGAAAAGAAGACAGGAAAGATTGTTATGGAATCCAAGGCCAATGTTGTGGAACAAGGACAAAGCTTTCAGAATAAGAAGAGGAAGTACAATGGCAATGGTCCCAAACAAGGTCCCAATAAAAACTTCCAAGGCAAGTGTTATGTGTGCAACAAATAAGGGCACCATGCTAAGGACGGTCATAGTCGCAAATACCAAGGGAATCCAAGCAAAAGACGTGCTCAAGCCAATATAACCCAAGTGGACAACCTTTCTGAAGATGTCTCAGAAACGAACCTCTCAATAGTGGTATCCGAGGTGAATCTGATTAGCAGTAATACCAAGGAATGATGGGTGGACATTGGAGCTACTCACCATGTTTGCTCAGACAAGAAAATGTTTTTATCGTATCATAGCATAGATAATGGAGAACAACTCTTTATGGGAAACTCTTCTTCTTCTAAGGTTGAAGGCCAAGGGAAGGTGGTATTAAAGATGACTTCAGGCAAGGAGCTTATTCTCAATGATGTGCTGCATGTGCTAGAAATTCGAAAGAATCTAGTGTCTGGATTATTATTAAGTAAGAAGGTTTTAAATTAGTCTTTGTCTCTAACAAGTTTATCCTTACCAAAAATGGGATGTATGTAGGGAAGGGGTATACGAGCAATGTGTTCTTTAAAATGAATGTAATGACTATTGTATCTCCTATTAAGAATAATAATAAGAACACATCTTCTGCTTATATGCTTGAGTCTATGATACTGTTATGTTTACTCATAGATACTGTTATGTTTACTTATTAAGAAGTAAAGACGAGGCATTGGAAATGTTTATTCATTTCAAAAATGAGGTTGAGAATCAACTTGATAAGAAGATCAAGATATTGAGAAATGATAGAGGTGGTGAATATGAAACACCTTTTGGTGAATTCTGTTCTCAACATGGTATTATACACCAAACAACTACACCCTATTCACCTCAACAAAATAAGGTTGCAGAACATAAGAACAAAACTTTAAAAGAAATAATGAATACATTATTATTAAGTTCTAGACTACCTCAGAATTTGTAGGGGAAAACAATTCTTTCTGCAAATTATATTCTCAACCGAATACCTCAGACGAAAACCAATAAATCCCTTTACAAGTAGTAAAAAGGTCTTCGACCTTTTTACAAATACTTAAAAGTGTGGGGGTGTTTGGCTAAAGTGGCGGTTCCTACACCAAAAAAGGTTAAAATAGGACAAAAAATAGTTGATTGTGTTTTCATTGAGTATGCTCATAATAGTAGTGCATATCGATTTCTGATTCATAAATCAAAAATTTCTGATATGCACATTAATACTATTATTGAGTCAAGGAATGCATTTTTCTTTGAAAATGTATTTCCTTACAAATCAACACAAGAGTCGAGTTCAATTAAAAGAACTCATGATACTGCAATTAGTAGTCAAGGCCAACAAGATGATGATGAACCTAGACGCAACAAAAGAGCTAGAACATCAAAATATTTTGGTCTAGATTTTTTAACATATTTGTTAGAAGATGAGCTTCAAAGCTTTAAAGAAGCAATGTCGAGTCCTGAAGCTGCATATTAGAAACAGGCTATAAATAATAAAGTAGACTCAATTCTGTAAAATCATATAAAGGAACTAGTGGATCTTCCACCAGGTTCAAAACCTCTTTGATATAAATGGATATTCAAAAAGAAAATGAAAACAGATGGATTTATTGATAAATACAAGGTCGACTTGTTATCAAATGATACAAGCAAAATAAAGGCTTGGATTATTTTGATACATATTCACCTGTTACAAGAATATCATTTATTCAAATGTTAATAGCTATTACAACTATACACAATCTTGAAATAGATCAAATGGATGTAAAGATAGCTTTCTTAAATAGTAAATTAGATGAAAAATATATATATATATATATATAGAACAACTCAAAGGGTTTATTGTTCCAGGTTAAGAAAAGAAAGTATGTCGGCTTGTTAAATCTCTTTATGGATTAAAACAAACACCAAAGTAGTGGCATGAGAAATTTGACAGTGCAATGATGTCAAATGGGTTCAAAATCAATGAGTGTGACAAATGTGTATATGTCATGAACACCGAAAATAGTTTTGTCATCATTTGTTTCTATGTTGATGATATGCTCATTATGGGTAGTAATAATGAAGTCATTAAAGCTACCAAGAAAATGTTAAACAATAAGTTTGACATGAAGGACTTAGGTGCTGTCGATGTTATACTTGGGATAAAAATCTCTAGAACATCAGATGGACTGATATTATCTCAATCATATTACATTGAGAAAATTCTCAAGAAATTTAAACAAGATGATAGCAGTCTAGCGAGAACACATGTAGATGTAAATCTACATTTATCCAATAATAATGACAAAAGCATATTGCAGCTAGAGTATGGACAAATAATTGGCAGCCTAATGTATGTGATGAATTGCACTAGTCTAGACATAGCCTACGCTGTCAGCAAATTGAGTAGATACACAAATAATCCAGGTCTGGACCATTGAAAGGCAATAGTTAGGGTTTTGAGGTATCTGAAATACACCCAAAATTATCGATCCACAAGAGGTTATTTGTTTACACTTGGTAGTGGAGCGGTATCGTGAAAATCTTCTAAACAAACATGCATTGCCAGATCTATAATAGAATCTGAGTTTATTGCACTTGATAAAGCTGGGGAAGAATTTGAGTAGCTTCGTCACTTCCTAAAAGATATTCCAATGTGGCCAAAACCTGTGCTCGCTATTTGTATTCATTGCGATAGTTAATCAGCGATTGGTAAAACACAGAGTCATATGTATAACAGTAAGTCTCGACAAATTCGTCGAAGACATAATACCGTAAAACAACTTCTCTCTAATAATATTATGATCATTGAATACATGCATAAGGTCAAAAGATAACATTGCGGATCCGTTAACCAAAGGTTTGACCAGAGAGCAAGTGAACAAATTATCGAGGGGAATGGGTTTAAAGCCTATAAATTAATAGTCGTCATAATGGCAACTCAACCTAGTTGATTGGAGATCCTAAGATCTAGGTTCAAAGGGACAACCGAATTGTGTGTGACTCACTTGAGATCACTTTGGAGACAAAATCTCCTACTCATTCCTATGATAAGAATAGTGATGCCTGCAACGTTGAAAATGATAAGTTAAGCTTCTAATGATTCTTATACCTTGTTAATATATAAGTGAGGTATAGCAGGATATTCTTAATAAGAAATCACCTATGTGAGTGTGAACTGGGCCAGTTTTATGAGAATGATAAAGGCTAAATTCTCTAGGAGCACTCATGACACCAGGACTTGTTCAGGGCCAAAATGAACACAATCTAGAGAACCAACTATGTCAGGAAAGATTCTGTGTGAATGTTGTTGTCTTGGTCTACACAAACGATTGAGCAATTCAAAACATCGTGTTCACTGATCAATTAGTAACCGCGATAGCATTTCACAAAGGAAGGTTCAAGGCCACAAGCTACCTTCCTTTATGCAAGAAATTTCTAACTGAACTCTCTCTTAGTGTCTGCATGTCATTTGCATTACTTTCAATCAATTTCATTCATGTAGGGGATTGTTGAAAACAATAAGTTTTTGAGCATAATAATTAGTTGTCTTTGAGCTAAAATTAAAGTGGGTCCCATACATTAATTTTAGTGGGTCCATATGGGAATGTGTTCTCCTCCATGAGGAGATTAAGATCATATATTGGGTTGCTCAAAACCATTAAGGAGTGAATGAGAAATTGTCTCCAAACATCACCAATTGAAACTTGTGAAAAAGCTTGAAACTTGTGAAAAAGCTTATATCCCAAATAGGATAGGTACAGGATTTTTAAAGAATATATATACACTTACCTTAGAGGAGGGTTTGTGTAGAGATTTGAAAAATGAGGGTAAATTTTTCGTTTTTGCCAGTAGGGAACTATTCATGCACCGTTTGCTAGTAGGGCGCTATACGTGCACATTTAACTATAAGTCATATTTAAAGACACATTTTGAGTATGCCATAGAAGAGAAATATGCTTAGAATGTTAAAAAAAACCTCCTGTAAGAATTTGAGCCTATTTGGAGACAATTTCAAAAATTGGACCAAAAGAGCGTCCCGGGTGGATCCGGCAAAACCCGGCCACAGGTAAAAATTTATTTTTTTGAAAATTTTCATTTAAAATGATTTTAAGAACTTTGGTTAAAACAAAATATCGAATTGAGGCGTTTCAGGACGGGTTGTAGTGTAACGGGGCCCAGATTCATTGAGGGCAAAAAGGTCATTTTGCCCCCTTTGCCCCTCCACTATAAATATAGCCCTTTAGTGTATTTTTTTCATTGTTTAGGTCTGAAAATCAGAGCAGCCCACGTTTATGGTGAAAAGGTGAAAAAAAGTCCTAGTTTCTTCAAGCTTCAAGCCACCAAAACACACTCCTAGACTTGGATTCTCACCAAGGTCCCTTCTAAGAAGTTGTTCCTCTCATCAATACCTATATTATCACCAAACAGTTCGGCTGTGCAGCAAACACAACTTTCCCGGTTTGAGAAAAACCATTCTAGGTATGATATTTTGCTAAATAAGGAATATGATTGAGTTTAGGAGTGTTTATAGGTTGATTGTATGATATATGTGCTTACTTGATGTTAGAAAGTCATTTAGTACATAGTTGCTTTGAAAACTTAGAGTTGGTAGTTTGTGTACTTGAGTGTTCTTTGGGAATTTGAAAAAGTGATAAACATGAACCATGACTATAAGTGAAATTCATTGTATTCTAGCTTAGGTTCATGTAGACAAAATCTTGTAGTTGGAAAGTTATGATTTATTTAAGGTGTTAGTGCTTTATGTATTTTGTAATCTTTGAGAATTTATCAAAGTGATAAACATGGAAATTGTTTATATGTTGGATTCATTTCATTCTAGCCATTGTTCATGCAGAGAAACTTTTGTGGTTTGAGAGTTATGATTTATTCCATGTGTTGGTACTTTATGTATTTTATGATCTTTGAGAAATTGTTAAGGTTGTGAATGTGTAATGTGTTTATATGTGAAATTGATTGAATTACATGTTAGGTTCATGTAAACAAAGTTTTGTGATTCAAATATTATTGTTACTTTAAGTATAATGCATTATTTAAAGTATGCTCCATGTGTTGGAAAAATACTTCATTGAGATTGCATTATTGCATGGTGAAATCAAAGCATATTGGCATATGGTGAGTCCTTTGAGAACATAGTGTGGGTTGAGCACTTGGTGTTATGCATTATGAGAGTGTAGATCCTGTGGTAAAAAACCCAAAATTGGCCATTGCATTGGTGCCCAGATCCAGCAGGGGGAGGCCTGTAAACGAGAGTGGTACTCAGATCCATCGGATGTGGTCCGTAAATGAGACATGGGTGTGACATAGAATGCACGGGTGTGTCACGCATATTTTCATTGCATCGTATTAATGAACTGGAAAGTATCTAGATTATAAATGTACACTTTGCACATGCCACGCCTTAATCTTGTTCATTGCATTAGCATTATGTCATACCAGCAGTTGAGCTGACCCATTCGTGGAATATCATATTACACGCGAGGCCCCGACACTTGAAAACTTGATGAAGTCTTGAAGGATGCAGGGGATGTGGACCATGGTGGATATTTTGACCTTTGGGGCATATGTTAAGTTGTATAAGGGCATAAGCCCTAAGACTTATGTAATGCATTTGTAATAGTGTTGTGTAGTGTGAACAAAATGGGCAAGGCCCTATAATTGTAATGAAAGTGAGAATGTGATGTTAAACTTCAAAGTATATATGTATGTATGGAGAGTTGTATATTTAAATAATGTATATATTTAATTCTTTTGAGATTGTGGCCATTGAGTGAGGATGAGATGTACACATGTTTATATGTATGATTGTTACAAAATATTAGGTGAAAAAATGCTTAAAAAATAAAGGAAACCATGTCAAAATTTTATGAAATTAAAGGGAGAATTAAGTGTGTAAAACACCATTTAAATGGGTGAGAAAAGTGCTAAAAAATTGGGGTTAAATAGCTTGAAAAATTAGAAGGAATGTCAAATGACATACAACATGCCTTAATTCTGATTCTGTAGAATTATTTCTGTAGACCAGCCAATTTCGTGAGGCTATAACTTTTTGGTATTTTTGAATTAATTAAAGTGCCTTACATTTATAGATAGGTCTACATCTTAGCTTTCTTTTTATATATCATGGACTTTGAAAGCTTTTAAAATGAGAAAGTTATATTGATTTTGCTTCAAGTGTGCAAAATCTGACCTATGGCTAGTGTTTTAATCATAACTTGAGTTTTACACAGAATTTCTGAGTGATTCAAAATGGTATAGAAACTAGACTCAATAAGAAAGATTTTGGCACATATTTCATTACATTTAGATCTGTAGATTGAGAGAAAAGTCAATTTGAATCAGAGGGTTAAGCACAGCATTTTTTCTAAAACTGAATTTTTACTCCAGGTGAATAGTAACTTTCAATGTTACTGTTCATTTTTAGCTACTGGTTTGCTCGGATTACTGTTCATCCAAAATTTTTTTTTTTTTTTTATTTGAAGCTTTTCGATTTTCATACAAATTCATTTCAAATCTGAATTAAGTGATTCAAAAGTCTAAACTGATTGTCTTGACGAGTACTTTTGTTTAAAAATAATTGCACTTTGAGACTCCAAATATGTTTGGGTGAAATTGACCATGAAAGGTATAAAAGCCTAAACAAAATTTTCAGAAAGGATTCAAATGATTCTCAAATTTTTTTTTTTATGTTAGTTAATGACCTTAGAGTATGGAATAATGAATTTTTCTGCTAAGAAATAAAAGATGCTTTAAATTTATTTATTTATTTATTTTCTAGTTAATAAATTCATTTCACTCACTCCCCGGGTTATGAAAATTTGGGGCGTGACAGTTTGGGCCTCAAGTTTTGTGCATGGGGGAGGACCTAAACAAATGCTTGGACCACCACACGCGCGCGTGCCGCCGCCCCGTCCCGCACCGAACCGGGTCGGGTTTGGGCTTGGCCCGTTGTATATATATTTTTTTGAAAAAAAATTAATTTAAATAATTTTTCATTAAACACTGTTATTTTGTTACTATTAAAAACAAATCAAAATGTTGTTGTTTAGTTACCAAATTAATTAAAACTAAAAACGTCACTGTTCTGTGGTTACGTTTTTTTATTTTGGTTTGAATCCAAAACGATGTCGTTTTGCGATTGCGTTGGTTTGGATTTTAACTGAACAGTCGTCTTCTTCATGGATGCGATTGTATGTTCACCATGAACAGACACAACTAAACCTTCGTAACTGTACCAAATAGGCACGAAGAGGTCTATAAATATACACACATTCATTACTTCGATTTACACAAGTTTTTTGCATTTTGAGTTTCATTTTGAGAGAGAGTTAACAGGAATGACAACAGGACGAATTTGGTACAGGGTTACCCTTCCCCAACCCTGTTTATATTTTCTGGCCTCGACCTCGCCCCGTTTAAAAGTTTACCCCGACTCCAATCCCATTTATATTCCCCAACTTTACCCCGCCCCACCCCAAACCCCGATATATATATATATATATATATTAAATAAGTTAAAACTTTTATTTTAATAAGTAAATTATTTTATTTTTTTTGCTAAAATAACTAATACAAAAAAAATATGAATATGATATGAAAAATCTTAAAACTAATTTTATATAATATTATTTATTGATAAATATAGTGTATATAAAAAAAATAAAAAAACTTAATATATAAACAAAGCAAGGGCGGAGTCGGAACGGAGTGACCATCCCCCGAACCTGCCCCGAACCCAACGAAATTTTAAAAGTCATATCCCGACCTCGTTTATGAGCACCCCATATTCGCCCCATTAAAGATAGGGAGAGGCAGGTCTCCAACGGAATGAAACAAATTGTCATCCCTAAGAGTTAAATACTATTACTGTAGTGCTACTTCTATAAGATTCAGATCATTGCATCCTGAAAGACAAACGTCCAAGAAGTCTTGAGCCCCATTGCGAAGACAAAATTTGTCTTAAGAATATAGTGTCAAACACTAATCTTAATTCAGACTTCTGTTTTTCTGTTTTACAGTAAGTTAACATTTTTGTTTTGTAAGTTTTAGTTTCTCAATTTTGGTTACTGCATTATTAAAACAATATACTATATAGACTTATAATCTTAAAACAAATTTTCCTTTATTTATATAGTTACCGTTTTCAAAATCTGTGCTTGAAATTTTCTTAACTTTTAAATTTTACAATCTGTATTATTTGAGACACTGTTTTAATCTGTATTCTTTAAAATACCGTTTTAAACTAATTTAAATATATATATTGAATAACATGACAACCTCCTCGGCAGCACAAAAATGTCCCCGCCAACAACAGTTCCCATCTGATCATAACAAAGCTTTAACGAGGATTTCCTAACCGGGTTTTGATACTATTGTTTCTGACTTGGTTTTGGTTTTGCCAGGGGTCTAGGACAGCTTCCCTACAAGCCGCATCCTGCTGCTGCTGCTGCTGCTAAAAGGGCTTCCTTCTGCTAGCCCAGAAATCAAGAGTTTCCCTACACAATTTCAGATCACCATGCCCCTTGTTACTGAAAGTACCCTCAAGTTCATCCTGTTAAAGGAGATGGGTGGTTGATGGCCTAGATTGAGAAGGACTGGGAACTGAGCTAACAGTAGAAGGGAGCCTACAATTTCTGACTAGTTGTACCAGAAGGATTGGGACCTCTTGAATTAACGTTCCTCGTCCAAATCCTCTCCATTACACTTTCCCCCACTTTCCACATAAACCAGCAACTACAAGTGTTAAAAAAATAAAAAAATAAAAAAAGGTAGAAACCAAGCATATTCTAACTCAACTTTGCTTCCACCAAAATCACATCTGCCACAGTAACCATTCATCTTATCCTGAAATATTGTTTATCTGAATTACAAGGTTGTAATAGGTTCCTGAACCAAACATTTCTTGTCCACGGCATACCAGCACTAAATACTCCATGGATTCCACCTGCTTTTGGCAATATCATAGCTAGGATACTTTGAGAGGAGTTTTGGGGAATGAAGGTTGAGGGAGCACGAAAGAAAAGGTTTCGCTATTGGCTTGGCTCACCCTTGTATCAGGCCTCCGTATGGTCTATACATGATTAGGCCATGCCGTATTTGGCAAGGTGAAGTAGAGCGTTCAAACAAGCTTTCCATATAAACGTCTTTAGTTCTCATACAACTCCAATGAGTGGGAACAGTAAATAGGAAAACACCTGCAGCACTCACAGTGCAGACTCCTGAGCTTGCAGCTGGCCAATCAACTTTATTTTCCTGATCCTGTTTTGAATCATGCTCGGCTCATATCATATGGCCTTGACTACTTCCTTGAATTATGCTAAAGCATTAAGAAGATGACTGCATAGCGCATACAAACAACTAAACAAGTAGCTTAAGAGATCCATACCCTTGAATTTATGCCACATCATTTTAGATGAGAATTGCATGCACAAGTGCACTCTAGTCAAGAACAACATATATCAATTTTCCTGCACAAGAACAATGTATATCAGTACAAGAAACTTGAGTAATATCTCAAGGTACCTGACTTGGTTCTCATTACTGAACTGCAGAACTAGCTGCATGTATAGTTCGTACATGTAAAAGCTTTCTAGTATACACACTAAACAACCTAAGCTACCACCCAGGAAAAGAACTCGAGAGTACCTTGGCTTGCAAAAGGTATGCCACCTGAATGAGAAAAGCTTCAGCTTCATATTGTTCGCATGAAAAATAACTCTATACTGTGCCATAGACATTACTTACTACTTATTACTTATAACACAGCCTGCACTGAATATATAACCTTGAACGTTGTTAAAAATTTCTAGTCTCTATCAGGTATCCAAGAGGGAATTTTCTTTTTCCCCCTTTTGGACCTCCTTCCCAATTCCACAGTTTGCCTGCACCAAACAAAAAAGTTGGAAGAGTTCAATTCAGTTTCTTTTTTTACCATCAACCAGGAGCTCATGATACATTAGGGTTGTGTAAAACATAAAAAGATCCTGGGGAAGAGACTCAAACTGAGCAAAAGCTTCCTGAGAAGTGGTCTGCACAGGGAGCTTCTCGTGAACATTTCGTACCCCCTTCACAATAAGGGTTAGTATTCATCAATGAGATTCATATGATGTCAACTTTGAGAACCCCTTCCTACAATACATCCACAGCAGATTGCAAGTCAACTCCACTATAACATTTCAATAATCCTGGTCTCAGGTTTACAGTGAACCTCAGTCCATCAAACTGATATGTGAGAAGTTGGAAAGCGCCATGAATAAGAACTTGGCTACAGGTTTTGACAAAGGATTAATGCAGTGGTCAACTTCTCCTTCAGATCAAGGAAAGCTCGATCTGCAGAAAATGTAAAAATCTGTTTCACTAACATTCATCTTTCTTCAACACCAATGAGTCCATGAAGTCTGGTCAAGAACAACCTAACTGCTTACCACCTGTAAAATATAGAAGCCCATTGAAACACCTCGGAATCTGGTCCAACCAGACTCTCCTCACAAAAGGGATCTCTGGTGATGCAGCAAAGGGAATCTATGATGATCAAGCAGTCCTCATCCAATTGGCCATAGCTCGAACAGCTACTGTCATATCAGAGGTCTCACAGCACAAAATGCATTTCCAACCTGATAAATCTGACCTCCAGGACCTGGATCCTAGAAGCTGCAAATTCCATTTAACCATATTGGGCACCTAACTTCAGCAGGAATTATAGGCACATTAGTTCATAAATTAGCCAAAGACAGACCAATCAAAGTGAGTTGATCAATTCCACATAATAGCCATTGCCACTCATGACCTGCTAAGAATGGAAGCATACCTTAATTAAATCCCCCATAGTAGCCATTGCCTCTCAAAACCCTATTTTAGTGATTTGCTACTTGCCCCTAAAACAGATGCCCAATACACTAAAGAGTCTCTTTAAGTACACCTGGCCTATTTTCACCAACTCACAACCAAAGAATAAATGGGAAAGGGTCAATTAGAATAGATGAGAGTGCATCTATTTTCAAGCTGGGAGGATCATAGCTCTTAAAACATAATCAGAAAGAGCGACATCAAAGAACTTCAAATTTAAAGCAGCTGCAACTTATGGAGCAATGATAGTCGGGACCAAAAAATATATTCCACATATAAGTAACAATAGAATCAGAAGGCATCTGCTACTAGGAAATAAGACCAGCTACTGTGAACAGACTGGAAAAGAAAAATTATAACCGAAACAGACTACAGCAAACTAAGCCCAGAAGTGCTGCAGGAGAGAAGAATAGTACTGCTGCAGAAATAATTGTAGGATCACATGACTTTGTTCTTTCCTTAGCCCTTGCCCACCACTTGTGTTCCTCACATACTCTTGACTTCTTATTTTCTCGAGCCAATTACAGATGTTCAAACTCATAGAATCACTGACACCACATAGTTCAGCCAAAACTGCGAAAAGATGAGAGTATGCGGATCTGCCATACTCTATTCGGCATTGAGAACTTTACAGAATATATAGAGTGCAACTACATTACATGAAGCCATGGTGAAATTGCCACATCCATCACTGAGCCAGTCCTCATTGAAGCACAGAGAATAGCTTACACCTAAATTAAAAGGAAGAGCAACATATGTCAGAAGATTCAAGCAATAACAGCCTACCAGTTTACAGTGCTCGTCTACCACAAGAAAGCAGTGCTAAAGACACAGAGTTTCAAGCATGACAACTCCAAAATAATTCACCAGTCTCACCATATATGCACATCAACTAATTAATCAGAATTATGAATAACCATAATATTGCGCCCTCTCAATAGTTCATAATACTGCCCGACTCTGAAACGATTAACCACCACTATATTCTTTTCTCATTGATAGCTACCTCCTTACCAGAAGTAGTTAATTTGGTCACTCTCGTACACTAGTCTTTAATAATGTAACCTGTAAACATTCCAGAGCATTGCCATCTAAATATCCAGATGCAGTGTTTCTCCACATTTCCCATTACAAACTTGCCTTTCTAATGCATAGCTATCACCAGTTTACTTGTCATCAGGAAGTAAAATTGGATTCAACAACCTACTCTAATAACCAACTCAAATTTTAGGATGAACTAAGGTCAGAATTTGAACTAATCAAAGAATGTGACAGCCATTGGAAGTCCCACAGATTGACCAAAAGAAAGTTATGAAAAGCCAAACACAAATATCCAAACCAAGCCATTATAATGCCAAAAGAATTTTCTAATAAAATAATTGACATCAATCAGACAGCATTTACAGTTGAACAAAGATTTCTTCTTTTTTTTTTTCAATCATAAAAACTTTCTATCAGTCAAAATATATGTACAGCTGAACTTAAGATGACAACTGAATCAAAAAAAACTGACACAGTGCAAGTGCAGCAGCAATGTGTGCAGGATGTATTCAAGCAGCATGATAAACTCACCAATCAAGACATCAAGCTTCTACATGGCAACCTATTAAAAATCGCAGCAATCCAGGTCTTCACATCCAGCTTCATCCTTCAGCACAATTGGAATTGCAACAACCAACTTTCGCCCAGTAAATTATTTCAGATGAAATGTGCAATTGCTGCATGATAGGGAACCAAAAAAACTCAGAAAACAATATGCATTGAGTGTGTACTACAATTTAAGACTCCAACCCTCTTATAAAACCATAATTGTTTTCTCGCTCCCTCTTCCAATTTAACACACGGGTGTTCTCTCTTTTCTTTTTTTGTCATTATTAATGTTATTGCTCCTGCTAAGCACCAGATTCAATGAACAAAATACCCCTACTTTCTTCAATAGACACCTTTCATGAGTAATAAAACTACAGTGTTTCTAATAGAAAAAATTAACACTCATCTACTTAAGTAAAAGATATGCCAATTAACTAAAATATGGAAGACATTATATTGTCATTGCATTGACACTTAAAAACAAGGGAGGGAAGGACCCCTATTAACTATTAACAACTGAAATATCAAAACATACAATCTCCAGAAAGAATTACAACAAACCTATCTGGCCGCTTCGGTCTGCAAACCATTGAAACATTTGTCTTATAATCCTTCTCCCAAACAAACAATTTACTCATCCATCTCATCTTCTTCATCGATTTCCTCGATCTTCATCTTCTTCACTGCCTGTGCAGCATCACTCCTAGGCCCATTAGGAATTTGAATTAGTATATCCGACTTCTGTCCAGTAGCAGCATTCACAAGTCCCCCATTCTTTTCAACCCGATAAGTTAGCTCTTTGCCTCTGAAAGCATCTATAAAGACGGTAGAATTTTCATCAATCTCCTCCCTTAGAAGCATTTTCGATAATTCAGTCACAACCTTTTTCTCCAGCCATCTCCTAATAGGTCTTGCACCATAAACCTGGAAGCAAAAAACAACAGATAAGTTTTTTCCGCATAATTTAAGTAAAACAACATGTAAGCTTAGAAAATGTAATAATACCAACCGGGTCATAACTCTGGGCCAGTATAGCATCCAGTGCTGCTTCAGTGATACCTAAGGCAATGCCCCTCTCTGCAAGGCGGCTTGCAACATCCTTCAATTGAAGCCTGGCAACCTTCCTCAATTGCTCATGAGAAAGTGGATCAAAAACTACAATTTCATCCAGCCGATTTAGCAACTCCGGCTTAAAGTGCTTCCTCACCTGTTACACATCAAAAATGAATTTATGTTCTGATTTAAAAACAGTAAGTATAAAAATCATGTTACAAGCTGTTGTCGAGATGGCTCCTTTAGTTTACCTCTTGCATTACCATCTGGCGAGCGCTCTCCATTGTACACTTGCCCACTAGTCCTGATAACAGATATTCAGCTCCAAGGTTCGAAGTCATAATGATCACTGTGTTGGTGAAATTAACTGTACGGCCTTGTCCATCTGTCAACCTTCCATCATCCAAAACTTGAAGCAGGGTATTGAATACAGAGAGGTGTGCTTTCTCTACTTCATCAAATAATACAACACTATAAGGTCTCCTCCTCACAGCTTCTGTGAGTTGACCACCTTCCTCATGTCCAACATAGCTGAAAATCATCACACACCCAGTAAGTTATCATTCTTGTAATCACAAATAGAATAAAGAATAGGAATAGATCAGAAAACAATGCACTTACCCAGGTGGAGCACCGATTAATCGGGCAACTGAGTGTTGCTCCATGTACTCAGACATGTCTATCCTTATTAACAGATTTTCATCGTCGAATAGTTGTTCCGCGAGAGCCTTGGCAAGCTCAGTCTTTCCAACACCAGTTGGACCCAAGAACAGGAAAGAACCAGTTGGCTGTTCTGACCTTCCCAATCCAGCCCGGGACCTCAATACAGCTTCTGCAACAGCACTAACTGCTTGATCTTGTCCCACCACTCTTTTATGCAACCTCTCAGCAAGGCCTATCAACTTCTCCTTCTCATTCTCGCCCAACCTTGTCACAGGGATACCAGTCCAGCGACTCACAACTTCTGCAATCTGTTCTGGCCCAACAGTCTCTGTTAACATTATATTCTCATCGGTGTTCCCTTCAAGCGTTGCTATGGCCGACTCCACTTCCTGAATTGCACCATATTTCAAGTCAGCAACTCTCGCTAAATCATATCTCCTTTCGGCCTCCTGTAAAGCAAACAAGAGCTCCTCCCGCTTCTGTTTGAGTCGGCGAATCTCATCAATCCTTTCCTTCTCTTTTCTATACTTCATCATCAAAGGCTGAAGCTTGTCCCTCAAATCATCAAGCTCTTTTTTCACCTAAAACAAAATGGAAAATAAAATCACTATTTCAGAAACAACCATTAATAACCAAGTTCATACCATACTAAAATGATAAAATACTCACTTCAACAAGCCGAGCTTTGCTAGCTTTGTCTTTCTCCTTCTCGAGAGCATGAAGTTCAACTTCTAACTGCATTCTCTTCCTTTCAAGATTGTCAATTTCTTCAGGTTGGCTATCAAGCTGAACCCTCACATTTGCACAAGCTTCATCCACCAAGTCAATTGCCTTGTCCGGCAGATGACGACCTAAAAAAAAAAAAAAGATTAATTTCAGCAAAACACCCACAAATTTTGGCACCAAGGCTTAATAGAAGAGGAGGGTCATAACCAAAAATATGAAAACATCAAACAAGAAGCATAGAATTTTGCATACCAGTAATGTATCGAGAAGATAGCTGTGCAGCAACAACAAGAGCTCGATCCAGAATTCGAACACCATGATGTCCTTCATACCTCTCTTTCAGGCCTCGAAGAATACTAACGGTATCAGCAACACTTGGTTCCGCCACATAAACCTGCTGGAACCGCCTCTCGAATGCTGCGTCTTTCTCCACATATTTCCTGTACTCTTCAAGAGTTGTTGCACCAATGCACCGCAATTGGCCCCTAGCAAGCATTGGCTTTAAGAGGTTTGCAGCATCCATGGATCCCTCAGTTCGACCAGCACCTAGGACAAGGTGAATTTCATCAATGAATAAGATCACTTTTCCTTCAGCCTCTTCTACCTCCTTCAAAACAGCTTTCAATCTTTCCTCAAACTCTCCTCTATATTTAGCTCCAGCAATCAATGCTCCCATATCCAATGCTATAAGCCTCACATCAGCAAGATTGCTTGGAATATCTCCTCTGACAATCCTCTGGGCTAAACCTTCAACTACTGCAGTTTTGCCTACACCAGGCTCTCCAATAAGAACTGGATTATTCTTGGTTCTTCTTGAAAGAATCCTAATAACTCTCCGGATCTCTTCATCCCTACCAATAACTGGGTCTAGTTTTCCAGCCTGCTCCACAAGGTCGCGGCCATAAGTCTTCAGAGCTTGAAATGTAGTATCCCCAGAAGCACTTTCCACTTTTCTTCCTTCCTTCCCGCGAAGCTTCTCGACCTCTGATTTCACCCTTGCTGTACTGACCCCTGCTTGTTTAAGAAGATCTCCAATTTGAGTGTCTTCCAAAAGGCCGAGGATCAACTGATCAACCGCTAAATGGGTATCTCCACGAGACTTTTGTGCAGATTGGGCTCGTCTAATCACTTTAATCAGTGTAGTGCTTGCTGGAATTTCATCGGGAGGAGGGGTTTGAGATGGGGTTTTCTTCATCGCCTGATTGAAGACCCTCTCAACAGAGTTTGCAGCTTCTTCCCCACCACCGGCATTGACAATTGCTTGCCAAAAGATGCCGTTATGATCGGAGATTAATGCCACAGCAATATGAAGTGGAGTAAATTGTGCATGCCCAGAGTTCATAGCCAATTCCTGAGCCCCAACAAGGGCCTCATTAGTCTTGTGGGTGAATTTTTCAGGATTCATGCTGATTATTAATGCCTACAAAACTGTGATGAAAACAAGCAAATTCAGTTTGCAGATCAAAAACAATTGGTACAACTCCCATACTACATTAAACATAAACATAAAAATGGCAAAAAAAATTTCAAGGCAAAACAGTAATACCCTGTGCCAAATCTCAATTTTTTGTAAAATCAAAATGATGGAAAGAAAACAACTTAACAAACAAATTTCTGACATTTATATATGTCTGTGTGATTATATATTCGTGTTAGTGCAGGGAGTGAGAGAGATTTCTCATACCTTAACAGTGAGCAATAAAACTTTGATCAATCGTTGGATGCTTGATCGGCTTTGTGCTCTCTTGTGTGTGATCTTTGGGGCTTGTTCTTTCTTCTGATTGTGTCTGCAAATCTAAACAGAAAGTGTGGAGTATTTATGGAAAACGAGAGGCGGGGAGTTTCTTTTGTAAACTGAAGAGAGGCATCTGGAATTTGGCTGTGGGACCTAGAAATTACTAGAACTTCCCTTCTCCTCCATACTGTTTTATTATTATTCTTTTTTTGGAAATATAATATTCGGAAAGTGAGAAGCATACTGGATTGTTCTAGAAAAATCTATCCCCACGCTCCATTAAAGAGATTGTGCACACGCACTCTCCAATTGTTGGTTGTAATTTCCGACATTCCATGCGCGGCCGACAAGGGCAGCGGCTTGGTCAGATTTAATGTCGGTTTGGAAGAGGTTTTATACTTTTATTTTTTGTGTTTATATTTATTAGAATTATTTTGAAAAATATGTTTAATTGTTTAGTCAAATTTTTTAAATTATTTTTGCATTAATATATTTTTTAAATGGATAATAATAGATTTACGAAAAAAAAATTCAGAGTAAAAATTAAAATATCAATAAAAAAGATACATTATAGGTTAAAAAATACGAACATATTAATAAATATTACAAATTTTTAAAAATAATAATAAATATTAATATCAAATCTGGTAAACTGATTTAATTTCTAATTTAAAAATTATTTCTAATCTTCTTTTTTTCTTTAATTTTACCTCTTTAGTGCCTTTTAGAAATATCATATAATCATAATACATATCTTTCGTTTAATATTGCCCTGTTTGCAATGGTGGTAGCACTAATGAGTTAGGTCAAGTTATAGTTTCTCTCTAATTCTAGGAGATATTTCGAAAAAAATATTAAAAAATCTATAAAATAAATTCTTTAATTCAAAAAATTCATGATATATTTTTTATATTGAAAAGATTCAAAAAAATGAAACTTTTATTATAAAAGAAATTAATTATAAATTTCTATCTTAATATCATTAAAAAATATTATTGATTAAACTAAAATAACCTTCAAAATATATATTTTTTAAAACACTAAATAGTTCATAAAATAAATTCTTCAATTAAAAAATAAAATAAAATATTATTTTTTGTTTATTTAGAAGACCTAAAGAGGAAATCTTCACTTGATAAAATGTTATGATTTTTTTGTATTAAAAATTTTATTTTATATATTTTTTAGTATATACATATTTTTTAAAATGTATTCTGAGAGTTATTTTAGTCTAATCAAAGTTTATAACAGTATTAAAATGGAAATTAACAATTAAATTTTTTGTAATCAAAGTTTCTTTTTTAGATATTTTAAATAGACAAATTTCTCAAAAATAATGTTTATTTCAATATTAATAATAAACAGGCTTATCATCCAAATTAAATTCATTAATAAAATTATTTCAATCGGTAATTCAACAGATGGTTAAATTGATTAAATTTTTATTTTATCAAATATACATAACCTTTTTCTTTTCTTTATTTTGATCTCTTTGGTGCCTTTTAAAAGCATCATATTATTGTAGTACATATTTTTAAACGAGAAATTTTTTGCAAGGCTAAAGGAAAAAAATTGAAGTCCTAAATCCCAAGTATACAAAGCCCATTATTATAAGAGTATGCTTTAGGTTTTTGAATTTATTTATGTTGTGTTTGCAATTATGAAATTCAGTCTTGAATTAAAATTTGTGTTGAAAAATAAAACTTTCATTCTATTCCAATTCAATTTCAATTATAAGTTCTATTTCTATAGTGCTATATATAAATTGGGGGTAAATTACAGTGTCCTTTTCTGAAGTTTGTAACAATTACACTGATTTTCTATGAGGTGTTTGAAATTATACTAACCTCTAATATTTTATTTGACAATATGTAAATACCATTTTCAATCAATTTTTTCATCAAAATAACAAAACTACTCCTTTTATTTTTTTTATTTTTTAAATTGACCTTTTTTTTTATTTTCTAAATAAATTTTGATAAAAATTTTAAATTTATTTTTAAATAGAATAATAAAGAATCTTTAAAAAAGTTAGAAAAAATTGGTCAAAATTAAAAAATAAACAAATAAAATAGGCAATTTCATCATTTTGAAAAAAAAAAATTTAACTGGAAGAAAGTACCTATATATTGTCAAGTAAAATAGAAAAGATATCTATATATTGATTTCCATTATATCATTAATTTACAATATCTACAAAAGAGTTTCCCCAAAATATCTATTTAATTATTAAATTTTTGGTTATTTGTTAAAGTAATTACAATTAATAGATTTCAAATACCACATTACCTGTCAAATTAAGAAAAATTTCATGTAAGTAAAAATTAGAATGATATGATAAGTACATAACACTATTAAATTTATAGAATTAAAAAATATAATTACAAATATTGACTATCTGATAAAAGAAAATTATTTTATTATTTTATTTTATATAATTAAAACAACCAAACTTTTTCCATATAAACTGATTGTCATCTCCATTTACAGCGCACATACTTTGGTTTACGAGACTTCCTTAGAAATTTATATTATTGAAACATATTCCTCCTTTTTATCAAATAATTATGGGTAAATTAGACTAATATTTCTTGAGATTTATGATAATTACACTGACTTTTTATGAGATTTATAAAATTACACTAACCTTTCCTACTTTACCTGAAAATATTCAGATACCTCTCTCTTGTCAATTTTTTTTTAAATAACGAATATGTCATTATTTATTTATTTTTTCAAGTTTGATCAATTTTTTTAAAACATTTTTTATTTAAAAACAAATTTAAGGTAAATAAATTATTTTATTTTATATAAAAATAAATTTAAGATTTTTATCAATTTTTTTTTGTAAAATAAAAAAAATTGGTCAAAATTTAAAAAATTGAGAAAAAAATATAAAGGGGATAATTGTCATTTTAAAAAAAAATTGACTGAAGAGAAGTATGTATATATTATCAGGTAAAATAAGAGATGTCAGTATAATTTTAGAAATCTCAAAGAAGATCAGTTTAATTGTCATAAATCTAAAAAAAATTAGTATAAGTTATCCAATAATTATTATAGTCAATGGAAAAAAAAAAAGCGATAATCTCTTGAGAGTTCTTTTTTTTTAATCCTTATTTTGTCCATGAGTGAAATTTTTAAAAAGATGAAAGTAAATGTGAGTAAATAACTGTAAATTTTCCTAATTCTCATTTTATATTTTGACCACAAAAATTCTTGTTTTCACAACTTCAAAATATGTTTCCACATTTCTTTTAAAGAGTCCTGATTGGAGCTTCTTCTGGGTCTTCTAGCCAATAGCACTCCCATCATTTTATAGCCATGCTAATTATGGCATCTTCTTGAAAGGACCACAATTTGAATCATGGACCTCTAATAGGAATTTTTGACCCGACCCGGGTAGATTTAAAATTTATTGACCCGACCCAAGTCCTTTTCAACTTAATTCCCGGACCCAGGTACTTTTCAAAAGCGTATAAAACTTATACGCTTCTATACTTTTTTTTGTTTGAAAAGTGTAGGAAGGTGATACGTCTTTAAAAGACGTATTAAAGTTATACGCCTTTTAAAAGCGTAGGAGAATGATACACTTTTAAAAAGCGTATAAATTTAATACGCTTTTTTTGTGAATATTAACCAAAAGTCTTTCTCTTCCGTTTTTCTCTTTCGTCGGTTTCTATGCCTTTTAGAGACCGGTTCGGCAGCAGTGACGGAGTCTGCCCCCGTTGCCGCCGGCGGTGGTGGTGGCCGGAAGGACGAATGGGCGACGGAACAGTCACTGCTGGTGGTGGTGGTGGCCGGAGAAATTTCCAGAAGCTTCTAAAACTCACTGCTCTTCCTTTCCAACACCTCCGGACTCTCTTCTTCCATCTCACCATCACCGCCACCATCATCTTTAGTTCCATCCGAATTCTCGACGATTTTTCGAAACTCTATTGCCTTTCTCTCGCGGTCCACCGCCTTCTTCCACATATCGTAATACGAGTCTCCACCATTAGAAACCCTAATTCTCGAGCTCTGTACGATTCTGCCTCTGCTTCTGTCGCTTAATTTCGCTTGTTCCAGTGGTTCTATAAAGAATCAAAGTGACTGTTTCGCTTTGTGCAGAAGGAGGACGGCAGCGCGTGGAGTGGCGAGTGTGTAAATACCGAAATGCGAGGCCATTTGATGTTGCTCAGCACAGAGAGAGAGAGAGAGAGAGTGTGTGGCGGTGGATTTGAAAACTTCGAAGTTAGTGTGAGAAACTCGTGAACGTGAAGTTCTCAATTTTTCTTTCGGGAAAGAGAGAATTTCTACTGGTAATGCAATGACAAGCATGACTTCTACATTATCTTGTGGTGGTGGTTCTGGGTTGTCTTCAAACGACCACAACAATGGAAAGAGTGCTTCAACCACGCCCAATTCGTCTTCTGGAATTGTTAATTGCAAAGGTCCTAATGTCGGGTTGAACTCTAATCCACAATCCATTACGACTTCTTTGCTCAACAATTTTCCTCTTCCCGTTTCGGTACCTCCTGGTACAAATTTTTAGCAACAGTTTGAAACTCCAGATCAGAAGCATCAGATTTTCAACGCACAATCCATCTCTTTTTATATACTAAAACTAAACATAAGAGGCCTTTATAAATAAAACAGAGATATAAGAAGTTTACTCGGTTCAAAAGCGTAACAATTTCCTACGCCTTTCAAAAGCATATGAAATTCTTACGCTTTTCAAAGACGTATGAATTTTACATGCCTTTAAAAGGCGTAGGATTTTTATACGCTTTTGAAGTAAATTAATCCTCAAAAGCGTATAAGATTTATACGCTTTTCAAAACCACCTGGGTCCGGGAAATAAGTTAAAAAGGGCTCGGGTCGGGTCAATAAATTTTAAAAGTACCTTGGTCGGGTCAAAAATTCCCTCTAATAGATATGGGGCAATCACTGCTCAAAGGGTCAAGTGATTTGGACATGGACACACATCCCCAAACAAGTCCTAAGTAGAATAGTGCATCCCAACTTCGGACGTTTTTTAACAAAATCAATCTCAAATTGCCAACTAAATAGAAAAAACATTTTTTTCACCCATCCACATGGTTGAGTGTGATTAGCCTGATCCATAAACCAAGTCCACACACAAGAATTTCTCCTTCTATACACATTATCAATAAAAATAAAATAAACATCTTCTATACACTAGTCGTATGTTAGTAACCATGACACAAGCACTTACAAAGAAGATATTGCTCATGAAGATGTGAATAACTGCATGCAAACAGATAAATATGTTCATTTCAAAATTCAAGCATACTACTTGTAACAATTGAAATTATTGAGCAATAATTTTTGTATATAGTGTGGTGTATGTAATAAAATTGACTGATATTGGAAAAATCACAAATTGATCAAGCATTGTTATAAAATTTGCAGATTTTCTCATGTCATAACAATTTTTTTAAAAAAAGCAGATAAAGCAACTTATAAACCCATAAATTCTGATTATTACATGTCTGCAACTTCAGTATTGAAAGGCTAATGCATATCCAATCAAATCTGAACAAAGGTCTATGTCTATGTCATCATATACATGTGACTATTATTTAAAGCATTTGCTATGACCGCGTTTGATGTTCGCTCCAGAAAGAGTGATTTCATATAGTATGCATCTAGGACAGCTCCAAATTGCAGAAAAAGCACTTCTTTACAAAATGAGGTGGTATATACTGGGCATTCACCCATCTTGTACTCCTTTGAAGCATGTTTTCATTCCTCATCACTATCATAAACAATTGCCATTCTACGATGGGTTGTAGTCTTCCTTGGTGGGGAGTCCTCGTCTGACTCAATCCCCTTGCCCTTGAGACTGCCTCCCCACTCCTTGGCCTTCTGCTTTGGCTCCTGCAAGAGAGGCCAAAAAAAAATTGTTAAAATGTCAAAAAGTATTGTGCAATTTATGTATAATCATTTGCAGAATATAATTCCACTTCAGGTTTCATCATATCTGTATCTGGTATTCTGATGTATGACAGTTGATATTCCCAATAATTCTGGGTTTCTTTTGTTTTTTTTCCTTTTCCCCACTCAGAATTCTAAAGTAGGCCCCGGTAATGGTGCTCCATCTATGCCACATTGAATGTATCAATTATCCAACCATAGACTTCTTTTGCTTCAATTACTACAGGGGCTTGGTCCTCTAGACGATAACTTCTTAAGGCAGTGGTTACTTTACAGTTCAAAAAGTTCTTTAGGACTTCATAATTCAAAGCAAGTTGGGACATGATGAATCAGTGAGTGCCACTTTTTCGTTGAGCAACCCTAAATTCCCTCCACCAAAATATGAAAAATTACAGTAGAAGTGAGAAAACATGATTTTCTTTCCCAGTGAAGTCCTAAAATAACCGACAGGCTGCAAAAGAAGCTGATCCCATCTTCATCCAAACTTCTTCAGTGAGAAAACATATTTCACCAGATTTTTTTCATGCAAACACACTAATGAACAGCATATCCAAAACAAGCTCTAGAACAGGAATGTCAATTCCCTATACAATACAGAATTGAAATGTGGATCTCCTGACAGTTTATACAAATTTGAGGGTGTGGGATGTTGTGGAGGTTATGAAAAAACTATTTATCTCCGTCCCGTAGGTTTGCTTTTTACTTTACTTCATTCAAATAATAGGTTCGTTGGATTCGCTTTGCTTTGATACGATAAGTCTTTTAACCAATCTTACCTGGGATCGCAAATCCCAAGTTTGTCTATGAAGAGCGGATCTAATTGTATTAGTGATCCAATGACTTCGAAAGAATTGAACGAGGAGCCGTATGAGGTGAAAATCTCATGTACGGTTCTGTAGAGTGGCAGTAAGGGTGACTTATCTGTCAACTTTTCCACTGATGAGAGAGAGAGGAATCCTACGGATAGTGGCTCTTCCACGTCAGATGCCAGAGGATTCTCAGGGGTGAAGTGGCGGTGAAAAAGTAATGGCAGACTAGAACCAGCACAAGAGATTCCAGGAGAAAGAGGGGCGAAGCTTTGGGAATATACCATGGAATTCCATGTACAAGGAATCAGACTGGTATGGGATCCCAAAGTCAGCTCTTCACTAGATAGTTGCAAAAGTCAATTAAATTTTACTGTACTAGTTGAGAGGTATTTATAATGGTCAATCATATGCTAACTACTAGGCCCCACATGGGGTGCACTAAAGTTTCCAGGTATTCCAATAGTGTCCAAAATAGCAAATAGTTAGAGAGCTTTTCGGTTGTAGAAAGTCCAAGGAGTGTCACTCATGTAGGCCCCACTAGTGTCAATCACGTGCTAACTACTAAGCCCCACAAAGGCACGGCACAAGACCCTAATTATCCCGAGAGGGAGACACTATGGCACAATGGTCGCACCAAAACCGCGCACCATGCTTCAGAGCCTCTTAAGACTTGCCCCCAAGTAGGGGTCCCTAAAAGGGGAATAGTGACATATTATGGAACCAATGGATTAGGCTCAACCATGTTTGTCGCAACCATGCCAGGGGAAGGAACCATAAAAAGGGGCTCAACTGGGTCTCGCACGAATTAAAAAGTGGGTCAGTCAGATAATGGACTCGTTTTGAGTACTAGGCGAATTATGATATACGCACCAGTGGATGAGGACACGGTTAAATGTAGAGCATCACGGGGGTATCGGGGGACTGCCATGACCCTAGAAGGGAGGCAATCCTGAGAGTGTCACAACCCTGTGTAGCCCTAGGACAGTAACGTGGCTTCCAGGTTGTGCTTGACATCAGATTCGACACGGATGGCCACACGGAAGAACGAGGCAGTGATGAACCGAGTACCCGCAAGTTTAATATTTATTTTTTGATAGAATGGCATCACAATTTATGCAAGGAACTTAAAATGCTCATCAGTCTATTTGCATTCGGGAGCTTCTATTTCTTAATTACAAATTTTTGTTTTATAAACTCTGAAAAGGTACTTGCGGGCAAGAAACCATTTATAGTTAACTGAATAAATCTGTCTATGCAAATCCATAACTGATGGCCTTCTAAACCATTAGATTCTGGAACGTTTAACAGAGTGATATATTCTATATAGTATGGACCTATGGGGAGTTGGTGTTGAATGGTAAAGATAGAAGACACAGGATTAAGGGGATAAGGGTTCTTCCATAGTTTGGTCTGAAAGAAAAATAGAATGAGGGTACAAACTATCAACTTTCTTCTTGCATGCAATAACTAGAGTACTGGAAGCTTTCTGAAACACTTTCCAGACCTACTTCTCTGTGGCTAGATGCAGTCTCTGCTGAAAACAACTAGTATTGAATGTATGGAGGAAGATCTACATACCTCAGCCTCCTCTTCTGATGCTTCATTTGCCACTGCTTCCTCTTCATCATGCTCTTCCTCTTCTTCTTCATCTTCCCGCTCTGGCTCCTCAGCCCTTCTACGTGGGGGAGTCCTCTCTTCTTCCTCCCCATCACTTTCGTACTCGGACTCCTCTCTCTCACTTTCAGAAAAATCCACCGGACGTCGAGAAGATTTCACAGCTGGCAAGGATGACTTGCGAGGGATGTCTTTGTGTCCCTGTGCCAAATAATTCAACAGAGGAACTTCATTTCAACAGAAGAGGTAATTTTCACATAAAATAAGTTTGTTCATATAGTTCAAACGTTGACCACCTTTGCATTAATTATACGTCTCTCAGCTCGAGCTTCCATTTCAAGGTCTTCCTCAAAGCGGCGCCGAGCTGCATAGCGACGAGATTCATGATAATCTGGTTCATCATCCTGCTCATAAGTGGACAACAGAGAAACAGATTACAATTTTGATAGATATGCGAATAGAAAAACTATCCTAGCATAATTTGTCTGTGTTTTGTCACATTAAACCTAATAAAACAAAGATTATGGACCCCTCACGTAACTTATGAAGAAGGGGTGGGGTGGGGTGAAGAAAAAGAAGACTGGCCTGGAATTAGTTAAGTTTTTAAGAAAAAAGAATTTTGATTGCTCATCCTGATATGATATGCATGAATAAGAAAATTAGAGTAACATAGATCCCGAAATTATATATATATATATATATATATATATCCCAACAATATATAGTTCATATACATAAATCACAAAGAAAATAGAAAGTAGAAGTGAACCTCATCAAGCGCATCCTCCAAGAAACCAGGCGAAAGTTGGCGCTCCCTGCGCACAGTTTGTGTATACTTCCGATTCACCTTTTCCTTCTTCCGACTAAGAAGTTCATTAGCTCTGATATTTTGACTTTCAGCCTACAAAACCAGAAGAATAGTGGAAATAGGATATCCACACGCTTAATGACACCCCCCCCAAAAAAAAAAAAATCTTTTTTCTTACCTTTTCTTTTTGCTCCTTTTCCCTCTCAGGATCAATATCGGTAAAGCAGTTTTTGACCTTGTAAACCTTTTTATGCCGTGAATCAACAAGAGCAGTCAACAATCGATGAGATTTAGATGATAAGGACGATGGCATAAACCGCATCTTCCTTAAAACTCTACCCTGCGATTGGAGGATTCCCTGCATTGTGGCCATAGAGAATCAAGGATGATTTATTGATAGAGTTTCAGTTCCATCATGCATTGTTCTAATGGAAAACAAAAAACATAGTGAAAAACCAACGAGGAGAAAATTTAACAGGGAGTCTCAGAACCACTGTGCTGCATGATAACATGAAAGGGACAAATCGAGAATTTCAAATTAAGCACCCTTTTGGATCTTTTGTAATTAAGTTTTAGTTTGAATTCGACTCTTTATTTTATGTTTATTTAGTTAGCATGTTGCAGGCTAGTTTAATTTAGGTTTTCTTATGTCTTAGACTTTTATTCTTTTCTGAACCAAGAATCTTTGATGATTTTCAAAACTGCCGACATGGGTTGTAATAGTAATCCATAGTCCTTTTTGGATTAAATTACGTTATTAGGTCTTTATATCAGGTCTTTGAGGTGGATCAAGCAGACCAGTGTGCAGAACAGGCCAAACGTCGAGAGAGTTGATCTCCCATATAATAAGTCGAAGAGTTTGATGTTGAGCAAACTATCTTTAGGATTTTCAGAGTCTTTCCATCTATCTTTAGGTTCTTTTGTAGCAATTTATGGATGATCAGGAGATAGATTGTTGCCTCACTCTTGTATACTCCATATCAATGTTACCTGGAGTGTGGATCGTTATGGTACGGGAAACGGGAACAGGAACGTAGATCGTCACTTGTTATAGAACATGGTACGCTAGGGGTAGGCTTCTTTAGATCGCTTTGTTGGAATGAAATACGTTTATTTGAAACGCGATATGTTTTTTGATTGTATTTGTAATAATATGGTATGTATATATAAACACCAAAAAGATTTCAACAAATCCAAGCCATTATAAAATAAAATTTCAATGATGTATGTGTATTTTGTATGATTTTTTTCGGACTTTTGATATTTTAGATTGGAACGCCAAATTTTACGTTCCAAATCGCTAATGATCCATGTTTTGGATTGGGCGATCCCAATTCGCAATTCGCTAGAGGAGGAGCGAATTGTGGTAACCATGCTCCATATGTACATGGGTTGCTCTCTAGCACATTTCTTTACTTATCATGCGTGTGGGTGTGGGTGGGTGGGTCTATGCCTGGCCTTTAACAGATCTAGACTAGTCTTTAATGGATGATCAGTAGATAGATTGTTGCCTCACTCGGAAGCGCTAAAGCAGCTGCAAAAACCTACCCACCTCCTCCAATACTCAATCAAAAAACACTCTTCTGAACTTAGGACAGCACACCGGCTCACCCCCAACCTTTTTATAGCACTCCTGAACCCAGGCTGCCTTATTACTAGCCAGTGCAAATAAAAGGGGGAATTTGACTTTCAAGGCTACATCCCCACCCCAAACATCCTTCCAAAATTTTACCTTCGTCCCACTATCCACATCAAACTGCACTCAATCCCAAAGCTCCCTCAACCCTCCATAAATAGCCCTAGAAAGCCCACAACCCCAAGGAACCTCCACCACTCCCGAGCACCGACCCCCCTCACAGCTCCAATATTTTGCCACAATGACCTCCCTCCACATCGCCTTCAGATCCACCCCAAACCTCCACAACAACTTAACTAAGAGAGCAGTATTAAACGTTTACAAATCCTTCACCCCTAAACCCAACATCCCACCCCCATCCCCCCTGGCCGAATAAACAAGCTTCTTAACCTTATCCCAACTCACTAGATGCACCCTCTTCTCCTCCCCCCCCCCCCCCCCAAAACACCAAAAAAAAAAAAACTACCCCAGAGGAAATCCGTTTGAATTTTTTCCAATCTTCTACCCATTGTGGCCGGCTGAGGAAACATAGATAAGAAATATGTAGGTAGATTAGCAAGCGTACCCTTCAACAAGGTTATTCTTCCCCCCTTTTGATTGGAACTTCCCCTTCTACCCCGTTAGCCTTTTCTGAAATCTCCCCACCGCTCAATCCCAAATGCTGCAATAACGAATCGAAGCACCCAGAGGTAACCCCAAATAACATTAGGAAAGAGGTCCCTCCCTGCACCCCATTGTACTAACCAACTCCCCCATACTCTGCACTACTCTGACTGGGATAAGATTGCTCTTGGAAAAATTAACCGGCAAACCAGAGACGACCTCAAAGCACAAAAGAATAAACCGAATAAATCTCAGCTGACGAACTAATGGCTCATAGAAAATAATGGTGTCGCTCGCAAAAAAGAGTTGGGACATCTCCACACCTCTACCACTCCTATCATCCACCCTGAAACCCTTCAAGAATCCCCCCTCTTCAGCTCTAGCCAGAAATCTGCTAAATGCCTCCATCACAATCACAAAAAGACGAGGGAAAGAGGATCCCCTCGCCGAAGACCACTCGAAGTCTGAAAAAGTTTGTCAGGGGTGCCATTCACCAAAACTGAGAGAGAGATCGTAGAGATACAAGCCTCCATCCAACCTGTCCATAAAGCCCAAAAACCATTTTGCTCATTATATCTAATAGAAAACTCCAATTAACATGATCATAAGTCTTTTCAATTTCAACTTGCATACAAGCCCATTCTTCTTCTGCTTTCTCCTTGAATCAATGCATTCATTAGCAATTAGCACTACATCAAGAATTTGTCTACCCCCTACAAAGGCATATTGACTGCCAGAAATGATACTGTCCAAAACCTGCTTCAATCTAGAAGAGAGAACTTTAGCCAATAACTTATAAAGACTACCCACCAAACTGATTGGCATATAGTCCTTAATACTCTCCACCCCCTCTTTCTTTGGGATGAGAGCAATGAAAGAGGCATTCAAGCTACGCTCAAAACACCCCATTTCTATGAAAGCTCCTAAAAAACTCCATCACATCCACGCACAACTCTCTAACATCTTTTAAAGAATGTCATGGCAAACCCATCCATCCTGAGAGCTTTATCCCCATCACAAGCATCAAGAGCTCTCACTACCTCCTCTTCCTCAAAAGGATGCTCCAGACCAGCTACCTCATGGTCCTCATCCCCATTCAATCCGTCCACAACCAAATCTTCAAGCCCAAATCTCCTTTGCCTCAGCTCCGAAAAAGACACTGATAGAAAATTGCAATACCACTCCTAATCTCCTCATCAGTCAAAACTCAATCATCGATAACCACAAATGATACCTTATTCCACCAAAAATCAGCCGAAGCCACCCTATAAAAACTGTGTTGCGGCCCCCTTCCCTTAACCACAAAACCCGAGATTTGTCTCCATGAAATTTCCTCTGCTTTCGGAACCAGCCCCATTGGGCCTTCAGCCCTTCCCTTAAAACCTTCTTCTCCTCTCAAATACCCCCTGACTATTCCTTCTGGTCCACCTCTAGAATGTGGAGGAAAATCTCTTTCTTTTTCCTTCGAATCCATACACTTCTTTATTCCATCCTATGAGATCCTTAGAAGCTTTAGTTTTTAAGCTAATCTGAAACTAGGAGACCCCTCCACTACGTAGGATTGCCACCCCTCAAATCGGAAAGGAGTTCTACCTCTCACAGCAACCTGCCATTGGCCATTGACTGAGAAACACTGGCAACCCTTCGAACTTCAAGTCCTTCCTCCCTAAGATGCGCCTCACCTCATCTTTGGATGGCAGCTCAAATAAGAACTAGGCAACAAACATATAACCCTAACGGAGTATTCTACTACCTTTTTGCCCATTTTTGGACTTGGTGCCGATCGAGAACCAGCATATGTAAATCCCCAACCCTCCCCACCACACACCGCTACAAATATTCCAACCTTTCACCACGCGAACCCGGGTTAATCTTCATATCCTCCCAATCTTTGATCGAGCTCCCTTCCACCACCACTAGGTTTGCCAGCTACCCCTTCAACTTGGCTAACTCCAAGAATGACCCCCTATTGTTCCTAACCCTTCGAGGTTTAGATAGATCCAAAACTCGAGACGCTTGAGCTACCACCATCCACCCCGCTCATCTATCATCCTCCGATAAGAATATACTTCTCACCGACCTTCTACGCCAATGAAGCTTCCCCCGTCATTTGACCCTCATCATAGCTGCAAGCTTCGATTTCTCCCATGTAAACCATGGGAACGTTGTTCTTCTCTTCCCTTTTGAAACCTCTTCCAATTCGTTACACATCCACTCCAAGTCCGTCCTCATCACCCATACTCTTCAAACAACATTTGGTCCACTTTCAATGATCTGGTATAGCTCGCTAACTTCACTGTTCTCTTCAATGATATCAACAGATTTCTCTCCTATCTCAGAGAACATACCTCCACCCCCTAAAGAAAGTAGACCGGAAAGAAAGAAGGATTCTGATTAGAAGCTACCGGAGCAGATGACTGAGGCAGCCGGGACAAAGGGGAAGAGAACCCATTCTAGACTAGTCTTGTTGTCTTGATAGTCAAATTCCAAAGTTTATTATCTTGGACCCTAATTCCTAGAAGTAAGAAAAGTCTAGCAACAATCTATAAATATCTATGTAATCTTTCAAATCAATGGAGTTGAGTTTGAGAGAATTGAAGACTGTGTAATGTGCGCCACGACCATAGTTGGTGAAGCCTAACGAATCCTAGGAGAGATTCTTAGAAGATCCTCCTCCCAGTCCTCCTCCATTTTGAATCAGATTTTATTATTTTAATCACAACCCAAACTTAATTTCTTTGGTTGTGCACAGCCCGCCCCTAGTATATATCCTTTTACTTGTCAGAAAAAGGAATCTTTAGTTTTTCATCCCAAAACCCAAATTCCATAGCCTTTCCACTATATTTTGGACTTAAAAAGAAGACTCCAAAATCCAAATTAGTTGTTGTCTAGGTTTTCTACCAGCTAATTCTCTGTAACTCCAGGGACCAATCACTTGAAAAACAAGCCAATTCCAACCCCCTTCTTGTCCACAAACCCTACACCCTTTATTTCAACTTTTTAAACACTTATAATAGTATAAGCAGATTTAGGAGAGAGACGAGACATGAGGAGAGCAAAGCAGTCGGCGTTTCCTCAGTTTGGCCAGAAAGCCTTTGAATCGAAGACTTCGGATAGGGAGTTGGGTCTTTGTTCCAGATCATCGAGAGGGGCCGAGCATTGAGCGCTGGCAAGGGTGGTTCATTGCAAGGTTTAGGGAAGCAATCAGAAATAGTTTCCCATGGAAAACATGGAAGCTTAAGAATGGTGAATCACTCAAACCAGGAAGCGAAGTTTGTCCAGGCTGAGGTGATTTGGGGAGAGCATCGTCATTGTATCTTCATCCATGAAGTAGATTGTGGAGAGGATGGAGGGACATAGCGCTGGCTTTTAGGAAGATAGGGATTCTGCAGTAGATTGTGGGGAGGATGGAAACACATGAGATCGTTTGCTGAGATCAAAACATGGCCAAAAGGACCTCTACTCGTGACTCCAAGAGGTCGTCATTCCTCGGAGGACTTGTCAGCAAGGATGGAGTTTTTACAAAGGTGTCTTGTGGGTAGAGTGGATCTGTTGAAAGATTCCAGTGCTGGAAAGGAAAAAGTTGCAAAGTTAGGTCAATCGACGATGTTGGGGTCTCTGTAGAGGTGAAAGTGTTGGATATGAATGGTTCCTTGTTTTTGCTTGAGTTTCCATCTAAAGAGGAGGCTTCAAGAATCTGGAGAGGAAGATATTGAAGCTTCAACAAAGCCCCTGTTTTTCATGATTGCTGGGTTGCAGGGGGTTGTTGCCACAGAAAGGGGAATGAACCCAGAGAGATGTGGGTTAGGTTCATGGGACTTCCAATCTTCTTGTTGTGCCAGGAGATTTTTCAAAAGATTGGGCAATCGTTATGGAGGATTCAGCAGAGCCAACAAAGATATGGAGACTAGAAGACATCTTCATCGGGCCAGAATTTTAGTTAAACTTCATTGAAGGAGTTGCCGGTGATGGTGATGATAGTGGTGCGGGCATGGTAGTTTCAGGCCCCTGTGTGGGCTGAAACCAGGTCATATTTCATGGCCCACCATGGCTTCAGTCCAGTTAACAGCAACAGCGATATTACTGGAGAGGGGAGGGTGGTGCAAGAACACGTGAGTGAGTGTGAAGTGAGGAACAAGAAGGAACCCTCTAGAAGGGAATATGGAAAGCTTTGGACGAGACATGTGGCCAGGCAAGGTAGTGGTCAGGTGTTAGACCCTTTTCTACTTGACACGGTGGCATGGGCATGGGGAGGCATGCCATGCCTTGATGGCTTGACATGGGGGAGGCATGCTATGCCACTGGAATAACATTCAAGAGTTGGAATGGGATTCTGGAGCGGAAAGATATTCAGGGTTGGAATGACATTCCGAAGTTGGCTAAGTTGGTAAGCCTCAACCAATGCCAAGGCCAAGATAAGGGAGGCCTGTCATGGGCATCCTTGTGGATATGTTAAAGATGTTCCAAGTATTGGAGGGATACTTAGACAATTCAGAGTTGGTGTAGCTGATGTGCATATGTCTTTGATAGCAAGGGTCAAGGCAATGCCTTTGTGAACAGTTTGGCGCATGGATGGCCTTTGGCAAGGCAAATGTGCACAGGGAGAAGAACTGGTTTTGCAAGCTGTTGTATCCACTCCTGTCAGGTGGACAAATCTTCATAAGACATATATAGGGGGAGTACCTCCTTGAGGCGCCCATGGGCGAGTAACCCATGCGGCTTAAGACCTTGGCACCTTCGGGGCAAGGCATGTTGCTGTTGTAAGCTGGGTTTGACATGGTGGTCTGACTTCCATCACCAAGAGTGGTGGCATACAGTGGCAACGTTTGACAAATAAGTCCAAGCCATGAGTAGGCATGGTTTGGCAATGAGGGCTGACACGGAAGCATTGGTGGGATCAAGTGGTGCACTGATTTAGGGCTGAGTACACATAGCCATGTCCTTGAGAGAGGGCTTGGAGTGCCATTAGCGCTGACAGCATAGGTGGCAACAGTTGGCAGCACGTGGCGGCAGTTGGTAGCACATGTGGCGGCAGTTGCTGGTCTGGCAGAAGACAAGGCTGGCTAAGGGCAGGCAAGGGGAACTGCCTACTGTGTTGGCGCATTGATCTAAGGGCTCGCATTGTATGCAGTAGTGAGATGAACTGCTACTCATAGGTGACGCAAATCCAAGGCTTCAAATAGCCCTAGCAGTTGGGAATGTCAACTGCTAGGACAGGTAGGCGGTGTGCTCTTGTTTCTAACAGACCCTAGCAGTTGGCGGTGTCAACTGCCATGTCCTGTGCGTGTCACAGACACCATGACACTTCATTACATTCTGTCAATATATATGTGCGTGTGTATGTATTGCAGTGTGTGGCAGTGGCTAGTTGGTGCCAAGCAAGCCCTTTGGCAGTTGGGGGTGTCAACTGTCAGGTAGTTGTGCATGGCTGCCTATATATATGCATGCTAGGGTTGCGAGAATAGGGCACAAAAGTGTTTATGCAGAGTTGTATAAACACAAGGGTGAGGAAGACGAATCTGTGAGGGAGAGAGTCTGGTTTTGTAACCCTTGGCCGAGTGTCATTTGTATTCATATGAGAGTATAGTGAATAAAAGGTTGGGAAAGTGCTTCCTATAATGGCTGTGTTCTATGTGTGTGCCTTAGTTCCTGTTTATAATTGAATTGTGAAGACCCTATTGTGTTGTAATCTGATTCTAGGGTTTCAGCCTGTCTTTGAGGGTTGTGGGGTTGACTTGTCAAGGTAGGGGTCTTGACGCCGCACAGGTGAAAAAATTTAGGTTCGGATTTTGACCCTGTGACAATTGGTATCAAAGCGCAGGCTGTGGCAAAATGGCCGGCGGTGAGGCACTGCGAGAACGGGTTTCCAGACTCGAAGATTTTGTTGGGGCTCCTTTGACAGACGGGGCATCATCTCTTGCTGTTCAGTGTGAACATATTGCACTGGAAGTGGAGGAGTTGAAGGTGAGTTTGCAGGACTGCATCTCTGGCATCAATGGTCATTTGAGCGACATGATTAGTGATGTGGGTGCGCTGGCAGACTCAACGAGGGACTCTCTGCGCGGCATAGAGGAGGAGATGGGTCTGATCAAGAGGGCCATGCATGAAACTAGTGGGCAGGATGGTGCAAGGAAGGTCAAGGTTTTTGAACCGAAGGCATTCAACGGTGTTCGGAGTGCCAAGGACCTTGAAAACTTTCGATGGGACATGGAGCAATACTTTACTGCTGCCCATATTCCTGATGGTGAACGGGTCACCATGACTAGCATGTACTTGGCTGGTGATGCCAAGCTTTGGTGGCGTACTCACGTGGTAGACGAGGGACGGCCGGAGATCAGAGTTTGGGCAAATCTGAAGAAGGAACTCGAGGAACAATTTCTTCCTGCCAACTCGAGTTGGGTGGCTCGAGACTCACTGCGACGACTCAAGCACACCGAGACAGTGCGTGAGTATGTCAGGACATTCAGTTCGTTGATGCTGGATGTGAAGAACATGTCTGAGGAAGACAAGTTGTTCAATTTCATGTCGGGGCTACAAGGATGGGCTCAGGCAGAACTGAGAAGAAGTGGAGTTCGAGATCTCCCTAGTGTCGTGGCAGCAGCGGACAATTCGGTGGACTTGTCTCTTGACAAATCCAACTCTACCACCGGCAAGGTCCAGGAAGTTTGACAAATCTTTGGGCAAGGCTAAAGAGGGTGGGACAGAGGCGGATAAGGGCAAGGACAAGGGCAAAGCGGAGGTAGCAGACCAAAAGAAACCATGAACTGGTAGCTGTTTCATTTGCAAGGGACCACACCGGATGAGGGACTGTCCAACAAGGGAAAAGCTTGTTGCAATGGTTCGTGAGGGCTCTGATTAGGGGTCTTCAGACGTTGATGATGGTGTTGCCATTCGAGTGAACCCAATGGTGCTATTGAATTGCATCCAGGTCGAGAAAGACCTGCACTCAGAGGAGTGAGGGGTTGCGGCAAAGGGCTGTGTTGGCTATGGGAAAGGCCCTCACCACCCTCAACTTCCAGCAAGGGGCTCTATTGGTGGTAATCTTCCCAAGAACTTGTTCAGAAGTGATATCTGCAGTGGTGCAGTGGGGCTTGGACAAGTGCAGTGCTGTGGTTGACAGACGTGTCCGATGCAGCAATGTGTGAGACAGTGACGACTGTTGGAGCTTGGGGCGGGACCAAGCATGGTCATGGACAGTGGGTGTCTGTGCCAATCAGTCAAGAGCAGGGGGATGCTTGAGACAATGGCCTAACTCTGTGACAGAAGCAACCAGGGGTGTTCTTCAGCTATGCCCAGACTTGGAAGTCATAGGCGGTGAGCGCTTGTGGCATGGTGGCTGTGAGGCATCAAAACAGTGGGTGTTCTTGATAGCAGCCACAGTTCAGCAAAGGCAGTGGGCTTTGATGGGTTCAAGGTTCAGTGCAGAATAATGCTGTTTGGGGGCTGTTTTAGGCGCAGCATTTGTGCAAATTTTCCAAGTGCAGTGAGGATGAACTTGTAGCATTGGAATAATCCGATGAGGGCATCGGACTCTTTAAGTGGGGGTGGTTTGTTAGACCCTTTTCTACTTGACACGGCGGCATGGGCATGGGGAGGTATGCCATGCCTTGATGGCTTGACATGGGGGAGGCATGCTATGCCACTAGAATAACATTCAAGAGTTGGAATGGGATTCAGGAGCGGAATGACATTTAGGGTTGGAATGACATTTCGATGTTGGCTAAGTTGGTGAGCCTCAACCAATGCCAAGGCCAAGATAAGGGGGGCCTGTCATGGGCATAATTGTGGATATGTTGAAGATGTTCCAAGTATTGGAGGGATACTTAAACAATTCAGAGTTGGTGCAGCTGATGTGCATATACCTTTGATAGCAAGGGTCAAGGCAATGACTTTGTGAACAGTTTGGCGCATGGATGGCCTTTGGCAAGGCAAATGCGCACAGGGAGAAAAACTGGTTTTGCAAGCTGTTGTATCCACTCCTGTCAGGTGGACAAATCTTCCTAAGACATATATAGGGGGGAGTACCTCCTTGAAGCGCCCATGGGCTGAGTAACCCATGCGACTTAAGACCTTGGCACCTTCGGGGCAAGGCATGTTGCTGTTGTAAGCTGGGTTTGACATGGTGGTCTGACTTCCATCACCAAGAGTGGCGGCAAACGGTGGCAACGTTTGACAAATAAGTCCAAGCCATGAGTAGGCATAGTCTGGCAATGAGGGCTTGACACGGAAACATTGGTGTGATCAAGTGGTGCGCTGATTCAGGGCTGAGTACACATAGCCATGTCCTTGAGTGAGGGCTTGGAGTAGGCATTAGCGTTGACTAGCATAGGTGGCAGCAGTTGGCAGCACATGTGGTGGCAGTGGCTGGTCTGGCAAAAGACAAGGCTGGTTAAGGGCAGGCAAGGGGAACTGCCTACTGTGTTGGCACATTGATCCAAGGGCTCGCATTGTATGCAGCAGTGAGATGAATTGTTGCTCATGGGTGGCGCAAATCCAAGGCTTCAGATAGCCCTAGCAGTTGGGGATGTCAACTACTAGGACAGGTGGCGGTGTGCTCTTGTTTCTGACAGACCCTAGCAGTTGGGGGTGTCAACTGCAATGTTATGTGCGTATCACAGACACCATGACACTTCATTACATTCTGTCAATATATATATGCGTGTGTATGTATTGCAGTGTGTGGCAGTGGCTGGTTGGTGCCAGCAAGCCCTTTGGCAGTTGGGGGTGTCAACTGCCAAGCAGTTGTGCATGGCTGCCTATATATATGCATGCTAGGGTTGCGAGAATAGGAGCACAGAAGTGTATATGCAGAGTTGTATAAACACAAGGGTGAGGAAGACAAATCTGTGAGGGAGAGAGTCTGGTTTTGTAACCCTTGGCCGAGTGTCCTTTGTATTCATATGAGAGTATAGTGAATAAAAGGTTGGGAAAGTGTTTCCTGTAATGGCTGTGTTCTATGTGTGTGCCTTCGTTCCTGTTTATAATTGAATTGTGAAGACCCTATTGTGTTGTAATCTGATTCTAGGGTTTCAACCTTTCTTTGGGGGTTGTGGGGTTGGCTTGTCAAGGCAGGGGTCTTGACGCCGCACAGGCGAAAAAATTTGATTCGGATTTTGACCTTGTGACATCAGGCAAGGTGTTCGGATTTTGACCCTGTGACATCAGGCAAGGTGGTTATCAAATTTTGAAATTCAAATGCTGGATTAAGGGTGAGGAGATGTGACATGGTATGGGCTTCAATATTCCAAGCAGGAGAATGAATTAGGTCCAAAATGGGTCCCACTAGCAAGGTAAGGAACTTCGATCCACAAGGGTTGAAGGGCTGGACGGGGGGAGGCCTGCAAGTGGCAAAGGCCCAAGACTGCTGTGCGAAGACGACCTCGGGAAAGGCCCATCCAGCCAACCTTAATATAGCAGATAGGGGCTCCTCAAGGGGTTTTGAGGTGCTGGGAAAGTTTCAAAAAAAGGACCAAGCTTTAAACAGGTCCAGACAGGAGCACAGGAGGAGAGGTTTAGTAATATGGGTCAATCAAAACAGCCCAGGATGAAAGAAAGGAAAGGCATATCTCGTTGTATGAGGGTAAGGAATTGATGGTGGTTCAGGAGAAGGATGTGCAGAGGATCTCAATGGAGGGGAGCTCCAGACCAAGGTTTGAAAGAATGGCGAATCCACAGGGATGTATATATTGAGAAATAGCTGGGTGTAGACGACAATAAGCTGAGGAAACAGAGGTAGGCTCTGCTCAAAACCTACCTAGTATGGAAATGTTTATCAGGTCTTTTATGGATATCCAATGGAGGGAACAACTATTGTGGATAGCAGGGCAGGAGATGACCAGGCATTTGTTTGCGGTGATGGAACTTCAGATGCTGAGTCTGATCAGGGTGACGACAGGAATGTGTTGATACCAAGAAGTCCAAACACTGATTCGATGGAGGACACAGAAGGGAAGCTACTGACAGGGGGTGCTCTAACCCGTTTCTCTTGGCATTCTAGGACTGGTGCTGTTTTGTCCAAGGTATGGGTAGGGGGAGATGAAGAAGGAATCCTCAACAGATTTCTGATAATTTCTCAAAGGATGATATCAGGAAGCAGCTTCTGCACTCCGCCTGCTATGATGGCCCCTGATGAGCAACTAGAGGTATGTCCAGGGGTGTTAGAGGGCAACACCCTTATTGGGCTAATTCAAGAATGGGGTTCGGATTCAATGGGAAAGGCATGTCTGAGCTTAGAGGGGAGGGGGAGGAAAATGACAGAAGCCGCAAAGAAAGATTAAAGGTGTGAGTAGATTTCTGAGTTTTTCTTGCAGGGGTATGAGGAGTAGTTACTGCAATTATTTGAAAAATTTGAGAAGAACAGGAAGATGTCCTGTCGGAGCAAGGGACAGTCTATTCCAAAGTTGAAGAGGGAATTATAGAATCTAGTTTCTTCCATTAATTATGTCAGGAGATGGGATGAAAGAGACAGAACAGAGGAGAGGGAAGCACTGCGTATAGAAGCCTCATGAGTTTATGCAACATCTCTTGAATATCAGAGGACTCAATGACCCAGATAGAAGGGCTGTGGTCAAGAACTTTTTAAAGGATTTAAAAGCTGCAATAGTTTGCTTATAGGACACAAAGGTAGAGTCAATTTTCAAGGACCTGATCAAAAGTATCTAGGGTGGTAGGTTAGTGGAGTGTAAAGTCTGGCAGCAGTGGGCACTCCAGGGGGTATTTTGTTGTTGTGGGATTTGAGGGTTGTTTCTTGCACGGATCAGTGGGTGGGAAGATTCTCAGTTTCTTGCCTTCTGAAAGTGGTGACTGAGGACTTTCAATGATGGTCTTTTCGGATCCCGATGGATTTTTTCACCTTACGTCTCTTGAGCTGGGAAATGGATCTAAAGTTGAGTTTTGGAAGGACATTTAGAGGTGGAGATTTGACATTGAAGGAAAGCCCCCCCCCCCCCCCCCCTCTCTTAAGCGGGTCTCTTTATGTTCTATTATAATTGTGATGCTTGGGTGGCGAATATGGTGTCTTACGATGAGAGGGGGGCTATTTAGGCCCAAAGGTTTAAAAGGCATTTCCAGGATTGGGATATGGAGGGATGTTTTGAGGTTAATGGAGCTTCTCTACCGGTTCAAGATGGTTGCAAAAAGAAAACCAATTCCATAAGATAAAGGGTGGATTAGTGGGGTAAATTCACTATCGGGTCATTTTATAATGGAATTGGTTAGGGTAGGTGACAGCAACTTCCCGTGGAAGGCAATTTGAAGGTCCTCAGACCCCACAAAGGTGACATTCTTTTGTTGGGCAGTCTCTTGGGGAGCAGTCTTACAATGGACAACCTTCATAGACAGGTCTTCAGATTAGTGAATTGGTGATATATGTGCAATAAGGAAGAAGAGTCTATCATCCATCACTTCCTTCATTGCTCATTTGCAAGAGAGTTATGGTGCCTTTTGTTTTTGCATTTTTGTTGTGACTAGGTTATACCAAGTACAACAGTAGAGCTTCTTAATGGATAGCGAGGTTGTTGTGTAAAGACTAGTGCTAGGAAAATTTGGGACTCCGTACCATTTTTTTTGTGCCTTCAGTGTGAGAGGAATAGGATGACTTTTGTTGGGGATTAAATTCCCCAAGTTAGACTAAAAGAGTTGCTTTTGAAAGATATATATACTTTTGGCTGGTTCTTTCTTATCCATCTTGTATAGATTCTTTTGTAAAGTTCTTGGGAAGTTGTAAGCCTGCAACTTCCATTGTAGCCAAAGTAAAACCCAAACAAAGCCATCACCTCAAGAACCAAAGTAAAATAAAACAAACACGATTAGGCACTCTAACTGAAGCTGTATAGATTAGGACTGCACCAAGGAATAAGATATACAAATGTGCTAAATGCCCACAAACTAAGTGCTTTAGCAAGCAAGAAATTTTGCCATTTTTTTCCTCATTATCCCACATGGAAGAGGCATTGATGGAAGAATAACCTCATTTACAATGGAGAGAATTATTCTTGCACCAAGGCGTACTGACTGACAATGGAAGATGCCCATAATGTACTAAATGCCCATAAACTAAGTGCTTTAGCAAGCAAGAAATTTTGCCATTTTTTCCCTCATTATCCCACATGGAAGAGGCATTGATGGAAGAATAACCTCATTTACAATGGAGAGAATTATTCTTGCACCAAGGCTTACTGACTGACAATGGAAGATGCATAAACTACGCCCCGAGATAGAAGCATTATCCTGAATTCCTAGTAGGCAGATTACTTGAGGTTCTCTCAATTCCATAGTGCCCTCAATAATAAAGGTCAACTGCACAAATTACTTTATTGAAAAATTATAATTCTGAACAACTTGTAAAAAGCATGAGATGCCACTTGTCAAGAAAGACAAAGGAAACTTACCCAAACAAAAAGGAAGAAAGAAAATGGGGAAAAAAAAAAAGAAAAATAAATGAGACAGTCACCTTTCCATGTCTAAGAAAAAGGTGTGCTTGATCATGCTGTGCATCTTGCACCGATATGTCAAGAACTTCATTCCCAATCAATAACTGTAAACTCCCATCCGACCATCTCACAAACCGTGCATTGCTTTCATACTACACATTAAAAAGAAGATGTTACAAACCAATTATGTTCCACATATAAGGAAAAGAAGACATATAAGGAAAACGTTGAGCAGACCAGATAAGTGTGTTCTTATAAACAATTGCAATAGAGTTGTACCAATTCAAGCTTCTAAAGGTGGACAGATAGAAGTGGGAGAATCCAGCACCAAAGCAAAGCTAAATATAGTAGGTTTGAGAACCACCTAAATCAATTTATAAGCTCAACAAAAAACAATGCAAATTGGAAGGCAGATCGTTATGGTATGTAAAACGGAAACAAGGACAGGAACATGATACACTCTACACTTTAAATGTGATACAGTGGGGGATAGGCTTACGTAAATAGCACGGGTGGCTTGTGATGGGGTAGGACTAATTGCATGAGTTTTTTTTTTTTAAAGAATCTTTTCTTTTCACCAGATATAAGCAATGCAAATTAATATTAGTAAGTCCATAAGTTGGCCATATAGTTGTAAAAATTTATTATATTGGAATAAACATGTAACAGCATCGAGCGAAGCAAACCTATTTGCAATGATCTCTTAATTTTCTAGGGTTATTTCCTATTATTGTTCTCTTAAAAAGAAAACCAATGAAATATTTGGACAGTGATTCAGATATAATTTTTTTAAAAAATTTTGTAATTAATATTTTAAAAATGGTGAAAATATATTTGGATATAATAATCTAAATTATAAAAAATTAAAATTAATTACAAATTAAATGCGTATCCCCTGTTTTAAAATTAAAAATCTATATTTGAAAACCTAAACAAACATAGGTCTATATTTTTTGAATAGCTAAATTCAATGTTTTGAAATAAAAGTAGTCCTGTATGGAAAGCACGTACCAAAACGGGGATCATTAGGGCATTAGCAATTTCTGGTAACTATGTCTAGAGAACAAGGTACTGAGCAACTCCATAAAAGAAAGAAATTAGCAAAAAAATTAAAAAATCATATGCTTTGAAAATGACAATCATAGCTATAAATCACTCAAAAGAATACTAGCACCTAGAGTTCTCATTGTACCAGTATCCAGTAAGCATTAGTTTGCTATGTGATACAGTAAAAATATGAACTGCAGACTCTTGTTCTATCTTAACCTCATGGACTTCTGGCTCTACAATTCCTTCTTCGTGAAGTTCATGATGACATTGCCAGACTTCGGCGCAAAGAACATCTCATCTGTTACCTATTAAACTCCCTCATCTCTACCTAGACCACGATCACACAATGGATTGAACAGCGTTGAAAGAACAAAAATTAGTTTCATTATTTCCTTTTAAATTCATACATCATCACTATCAAGTACTATGGTCCAGTTTAAAACTTGGAAAAACTGGCCCTGGAAACAGTTATTAAAATATGTAACAGCCAAGAAAAACCTACATCCTGGAAAACAGTCCAAAAACCAAACACTGAAACACAAGATACTAATTATAGTCTTGAATCCAGGCTTGGCTAAACTTAGTAAGAAAAATTTCTAACAAGACTATAATTACTGTGTGCTAAATTCTCTGGATGGATGTCTCAAAAACAAAAACAAAAACTAATATTTTGTTTTCTGTCAAATTCTTTTTAAGGATGTTAATCATGGGCTAGCCAACTCCAGAAGCTCATCCAACTCAACAAGCTGAACCTGGCAAAACATAATGAGTTGAATATATACAGGGCAAGCTTCGAAAGACTTTTCTTCTCTGTGCTTAACCCAACTAATTATTGCTTACCAAGTCGACAAAGTGAATTTCAATGTATGTTTTATATGCCTCATGCACGTGCATATATATCAAATATGTATTTCGACCATGCATTCACTTACAGATGTTTTGCCATCCGGATTTCTGACAGTCCTCCAGCGAACAATATTGTTCTCCAAACGTATGCGTTTCCTAGATCCAGATTCATCTGTCACAACAATATCCTCATCTACATATCTCTTAGGATCAAATGGTTTTGCGTCAATGCCCATTATATTAGAAATTTTGATCATGTTCATCTGCAACATAAAAATAAATAAAAGAGCATTAAAATTTCAAATCAAGCTACCAATAAACTCATGTTCTTAATCAGATTATGACATAACCACTGTCTTAAGTAAATTAGTAAACCACACACAACTAGTAGTTATTATTTAAAAACTTGCTCGGCTTCTTTCTATCTCTCCATCTCTTGCTTTCTAATAATACTACAATTTCTCAATGAAAAAAAAAAAATTTGTGTATCATAGGCTCATTAAGCATTTAAAAACAAAACATCAAATAGCGGCCTTCATAGTTTTCATATTTCAAACATTGTGTAATTTTATAACTATCAAAAAAATTGTGTACTTTATACATTACTAGTTTGGAAGCACGTGTGTTGCACGTGAAAACTATATATAGATTTTTAGATGTTTGTATTATAAGAGGTATTATTACATAAGAATCTCAATTCATTCTCAAGCCTCCATTAAAATTTTGATTAGGGATTGATAGGGGGAAAAAAACACATGAACTGAATTTTGATGCACATATTAGACAAACAATGAGATTATGCTTCCAATAATACAAAAAGGTTATATTGCAAAAATAAATTAATCTAAAGGAAAGAAGCTGCAAGTTGAAATCATATCACTGTTCTTACTTGTAAATAGGTGGTAAACAAATAAGAATAAACTAAACAACAGTAAATTAAAGCAAAAGAAAAAATATTAAAATTTATAGAATATTAAAGTAAATTGAAATAGTAGACTAAAAATCTAATTTTTCTCAATTTTGATTTTCTTTTTCTTGAAACCTATGATCATTTCTTCAGTTTTCTCAATTTTTTGTTTCTTCTTCTTGTGTTTTGGACTGCTATCGTCTTGAATTAAAATCGGGTCATCTAGAATTAGAATTGGACCAACCCTTTCTATTACTTGAAAGGTCTTGGTAACGAGTGATTTTTTCCTCTTAACTTCGTTGTTTCTTTTTGTTGATCTTGATGAGAAAATTGTACTCTTTGAACTTACATAAAAACGTCTTTCAGAAAAAGCAGAAATTCTCTCTTTTCAGTGTCATAGAAATGTAGCTAGTCATATTATAGTTTACTTCTTAATATAATTTATGTTTTTTGTTGTATCTCATCAAACTGGACAACCAATGAGAGAAGTACTTTTTTTAATATTATTCGATATCATGTTAATTTAACGGCTCCTTTTCCTACCTCCATTAAAGTTGATGAATTGGATATGTAATTTGTGACGTCTTTCCTTGATTTTTTTGTCCCTTTTCGTATGTGTATTCGTAAGTTTTATTTGTTAATTCTTCTTACTTATGAATAATATATGCCTTTAATATTTTCTCCATGAAGGCATTTATATCATTATTTACACTGATATTATTAATAGTATGTAACAAAGGTTTATATGTAAACACTATTTAGTGTATAGCTTATTTTCTGTTAGAAGATGTGATGTACTGTCATATGGTGGGCTAACAAGGTTACGCAGGTGTGTTATTGGCTAATTAAACCAAGCTAGTAGAGTTTTAATAGGACTGTTAATTTTGAGTCCTAGTAGTATTTGATATATTTTTGGATAAGCCTTATCTTAAATAAGAGTTGGGTAATTAATTGTTAGAGGGACTATGAGTCTTTGACCTAGTTGAAGTTGTATAATTAATTTGAATGGGATTAGAAGTCTTAGTTACATTAGGATTAGAATTAATATATTATATATATATATATATATGTGTGGGTCTTTGCCATAAGAGAATTGTAGCCACAAAATTAGTAGGGTGGTGGCCAAAAAAAAAATATGAACCTGTGTGTGGGTGATTGTTAAGAGAGAGTGAGCCGTGAGTTAAAGGCTGAATTGTGAATGCCAAAGTCAAATTCCTTTCTTTGTGTTTTCATCCCAATAAAATATACATTGTTAAGTTACTTGTTCTTTCAATAAAAAATTGCATCGTTATTACCGAGGTATCATATTCTGAAGGTTTGATTTTATTACCTTGTTTCTGGTTGATTTAAATAATTGGTATCATAGTGATTTTAGATCCTACAGTTGGTATCAGAGTAATTTTTGGGTCTTACATTTGGTATCAGAGCCAAGTTCAATCTCAGGAGAGCATGGTTACGGTCTTAGGATAATTTATTAGAGTTACGAAAAAATCAGAGTAAATCAGAGTTTGGTCTAGTTCCTGAATTATTGCAGAGAACTGTAGTTCTCGTGTTACTCAAGGTTGCGGTACTAAGTGGTTTGTTGAAGAGTTATTCAATAGGCGGCTGTTTGGACCAAAAAAAAATATCTGGTGGTGGTACAAATAACTGGAGATCTCCGCGGAGACGGATACGGAAACCCTCCGCAGATGGGTGGAGAATATAAGGGGAGACCCTAATCTATTAAAGCCACTCATTATTTTGTGATGCAACCAAGAGGTTCTAGTTTAATCGACAGGGAGACCAGCTTGATCAGATTGAAACAAAAAAAAAAAAAAAAAAGAAGAAAAAAGATCAGAATTTGATCCGAGCTTAGGTATGTGATTTAAATAAATTGTTGGTTTGAAATTATGGAGAAAGTTTTGGTTAGTGGACAAAAGTTTGAGATTTTAAGAATATGTGATCATAATATTGGTGAAGGGATACATCGTGTTACACTCTATCATAAAATTTGCGATGTCTATGATGTATTAGATATTGTACTGAAGTATTTATCAAAAGAAGTTTATGAGAAGAAAGTTAAATGATTTTATCATATAATAAGGAAAACAATACATTTGAATACTTTTATTTGCAGACAAAATTATCCACCACCACATAAGTTTTGGTTTGATCTTATTTTGACATATAAAAAACCACGAAACGGTTATGAACCTCCCATAGATAAATATTGGGTGGTTGATTTTGAAAGAGATAAGTTTGACGAAAATAAAGTGATTGATGATTCAAAATTGTTTTTAGAACTCATTCCAATTTGGGATGATTCATATAATGTGTTGAATTAAATTCATATGATATTGACTGATTTGTTGTTAATTCCAAGGAAGAATAGATTAATTGTGAGGAAGAAAATATTTTGGAGGTTGAAGTTGAAGAAAATAATTGTGCGGTTGAAAATTTAGTTTTGACTAGTGAAGATGAAAGTTTGAACTTATTAGAGATTGCTTTTGGAGAGTTGGGAAATATTGAAGAGTTATTTCAGCCTACTCAATTTGAGAAAGAAGAAAAATTTGCAGGTTGTGAAATTGATGCAATTGAAGAGTTAGAAGGTTTTGGCCTTAGTGCTTTATTTGATTTGCCAAGCACTTTGGAATCAAATCATGGTGAGATTGAAGAATGTTCCAATTAAGAGTTTATTGAATTTATTGGTACTGAGAATTTTATCACTCAAGCATTAGTTGATTTTGTGGGTATTGAGAATTTTATTACTCGAGGGCATGTGGATTTTGTGAAAACAGAATTTTCAACGTTTCAAGAAATTTGGGGTATTGGAAAGCCCAAGTTGTCTGAAATTTGTGATTTCATCGGTGTGGATAAATTCATCATGTCTGATTGCAACAATAAATTGGATTTTAATAATTTCGTTGCTACAAATTGTGTTCAAGAAGAAGAGTTTGGTATTATGAAATTTTGGCAGGCTTTGCATCATTTTGATGGTTGACTTATTGGCATGAATAATTGTTTTGCTAATGTTGATTCTAAATGGGTGAGCGTGGATTCGTTCTTTGATCATGTTGAACAAGCTGAGAAGTTGCATGCAAAGTACAAAATTCGACCGCGTCTTCATGTCAAGATGAAGACTGATAATTGTTTTAGATTGCTGTCGCAAAAACTTCTTACAGCGACAAAAATTGCTTTAAAGATTATTGCTCGTGAAGGCACTGGAGAGCTACTTTGACCAGCTTGGTTCAAGGGAGGCATTGTTGGCTAATTAAACCAAGCTAGTAGAGTTTTAGTAGGACTCTAAATTTTGAGTCCTAGTAGTATTTAATATATTTTTGGATAAGCCTTATCTTAGATAAGAGTTAGGGCAATTAATTGTTAGTGGGACTATGAGTCTTTGTCCTAATTGGAATAGTATAATTAATTTGAATGGGATTAGAAGTCTTAGTTACATTAGAATTAGAATTAATATATCATATATATGTGGGTCTTTGCCATAAGAGAATTGTAGCCAAAAAATTAATAGGTTGGTGGCCAGAAAAAAGAAAAAGAAACCCGTGTGTGGGTGAATGTTAAGAGAGAGTGAGCCGTGAGTTTATGGCTGAATTGTGAATGCCAAAGTCAAATTCCTTTCTATGTTTTCATCCCAATAAAATATACATTGTTAAGTTACTTGTTCTTTCAATAAAATATTTCATCGTTATTACCAGGCTTCATATTTTGAAGGTTTGATTTTATTACCATGTTTCTAATTGATTTAAATAATTGGTATCATAGTGATTTTAGATCCTCCAGTTGGTATCAAAGTAATTTTTGGGTCCTACATGTGCTATATGGTACTATTCGTGTATGTTTGTGACATATATCTACTATGAGTTGTTGAATATGATGTTTGAAAGACTAATATTCATCTTAATAATTTTCAAACTTGATTGCATTTTTTCTTCCTTCTATTTTTATTTTTATTTTGTTCATAAGACCGATGATTTTTAAATAGGATTTTAAATAAAATAGATTATTTTACTCGTGTTATCAGTTATTTTTTATATTTTACAAGTAATATTGAATTAATAATTTTTTTAATGGCTTACAAAATTAACTTAGCATCACATATACTAAAAAGAATTAGAGTATAAAAGAATAAACACAAAAATATAAAAGAAATTATTGGTCGGATGTTTATACGATGTTTCTCCAAATATTTTATTGGAGATATACAATCTAGCCGCAAACCAATGATAATACAAATATTTATTGAAAAATACAAAAAAAAATAAAGATTATAAATGGAACACGATTATAAGTCAAATTAAAAAAAAAATTAGAAATATGGTATACGTGCCTCTACTCACACAAATAATGTTCAGAAAAAATATTTATACAATTAATTTTATACTCATTTAATTTAAAATATATAATTAAGACTCTTTAATTTAAATTAAAAAAAACTCTAAAAGCAAATAAATAAAATACCTTAGAGCGCAATGTCGATTATTGACCAGAGTAAATCAATTGTAAAGAGAAGATCAAACAATGATTTGATTCTTACAATGTACACCAAATCATGATGAGGTTAATAAATGAAAAGAATAAATTTGACTTCACTTTAAATACTTTTTCTTTAGAACTCTTAACTATTTGATTACACTTTTTCTTCTTTCTTTTTCTTTAATTTTTATTTTTATTTTTTCATTTTTGCACACCTTATGATTTTCTTTCATAAATACAGTGAATGGGGTGCCCATATATGGTCTCATAACTCTAGAGATTGGGCATGTATGGTGGTTTTAATTATGTGTTAACTAATTTCATAAAAGTCTCCCTAATTGATTGAAAATTTGGAATTAAATCGTAAGGCGAACTCATTTTTTAAAATTAAGCTTATAGAAAATTTATTAAAAGGTGAAATCTCAATTTAATAACATGAGTCTGTCCATTCAGGATTTTATTTTTTTTCCTTAATTATCTTAATAGATTGTGCCAAAAAGGTTTACACAAACTATTGTGCCAAAAAAATAGAAGAGAAAAAAAATCCAACAATCAGTAATGCTTTGATGACCACATAACTTTGCCAAAAAGGTTTACACAGCTTATGTGGCAGTGTTGTACTGGTTGTATAAAATATATATATATATTTGGTCAATTGACTCTGAAAAGATGAGGACATCATCTATGTAAACTATAAAATAACTGGAGGGCTGACTAAAAATCTCATTCATGTTGTTCTGGAATTCGTTAGGTGCATTCTTAAGACTGAAAGGCATTACGTTCCGTTCGTAATGGCCGAAGGAAGTTGTGAATGCTGTTTTATATCAGATCTGATTCATGGATCTGCATCTACCAGAATCCACTTTTCATATCAAATTTATATATATATATATATATATATATATATATTTGCACATGTATTTTTCTTTAGGATTCTAAAACCAATCTTAATAATGCAAATTTAAAAAAAAAAATAGAAGAAAGAGCCCTAAAAGAATTATGCCAAAAAATAAAAGAGAAAAAATAGAAAAAAAAATTCAATAATTTTAGAATCCAAAAACAAAAAGAACTAATCTTAAAACAGGAATAATTTTATAAACATGGGTCTGTCCATCTAGGATTTTATTTTCTTCTTTAATTATCTTAATAGATTAAGATAGAATCTACCCGACAACGAACTGTGTCAAAAAAATGAAAGAGAGAAAAATTGGAAAAAAAAAATCCAATAATTTTAAAATTCTTAAACAAAAAGAACTAATCCTAAAACCAATAACTATTTAACTTCACTTTAAATTCTTTTTCTTTAGGACTAACTATTTGATTTCACATTTTCTTTTTCTTTTTTCTTCAATCGTATATTTGGGTCATTTAATGCGTGCCCCATCATTGTTGTGACATGTATATCTACATCCCATTCATCCATTCATATTCATATTTTATTCATGCTTATGGCCAAACCTACATGTAACCCAAAAAAAAAGAGAGAGAAGAAAAATAAAACCTATATGAAACTTGGGTAAGTAAATATTTTTTATTTTTCTTTTTCTAATATGTTTTGATGTACTTTAATTTCATTATAGAAAAACGGTATAATTTAAAAACAACTCATTAGCAGTTTAGCACACAATCATGCAGATAACAAAGAAGCAAGAGACTATAATGGCAGAGAGATTTTTATGAGGCAAAATTGAAGAACAGGAAGAATATTCTTGTAGTGGGTTGGGATATGATTTATATTATGCAATTTAGGTAGTCTCTAATTGCACAACAACAAAAATTGAAGTGGGATAGTCAACAATCCATTAATATCACAATTGGAACCATCTTTAGTCTCAAGAGAAGAAGACTTTCTAACACCAAAATAATCATAAAGATTAACTGCTTACCTTTTAGCATATATAATTGTCAGATCCGAAAAAGCAATTACTTTAAGGGACACTACATTACATCTCATCCAAGAGGCCATCGCTGAAACAATCTCTCCTAAAGCAACAATGATGCAGACTCCAAAGTCTTGAAGATAAGGAAGTCAACTTTTTAGAAGTCTTCGAATTGAAAAGAATCCTAACAGCAATGTGTGTTTTATGATTATCATGACTCTAATGGGATGAAGATTTCCTTCGACCATGTGTGTGTTTTATGATTATCATGACTCCTAATGGGATGAAGATTTCCTTCGACCACTTCAACTGCTCCAAAACGATGGCTGAGTTTTGGGTTTAATAATAAGTATTTTTTTAAGGGTATTTTTGCCAAAATAAAAAGTGTAACACAAAAACAAGTGGTACTTTTATATATAGTATAGATATAGATATAGATATAGATATAGACTAGGACAAGTAATATGAGTAAAATTGGCTAATTCGATAAGATTATGACACATGTCAGTAGTTAGGATACCAAGGTCATCATCACCCATGAAAGATGCTAACATACAAATGATGTTAAATGGAACAAGATATTTCCTTTGTTCTGGTCTGTAAGGAAGACCTCCATTCCCGAAGTCGGGCCCGTGTTCAGATCTTCCCCGTAAGAACCAAGGTCAGGTCGGAAGGAGTGCATTATATGGTCAGGTAGGTAACTGTGGAGAGCTGGCAGCTTCAAAACACATTTAGTGAGCCTCATCTCCTAATCCTCACTTATCACCAGCCTATCACGGAAGCTGCGTTTGGAAACTTACAACCATTCACCAATCAGCTTCAGACCTGTAATGCTTGTAAAGTTTATCAAAACTGTGGAAACAGACTCCTACAAGGAAACCACCATATCCAGTTTCTCAATTCAAATTGGTAACCTCCATATTTCACTCAATGAGGGATTCTATCCTTTATGGCAGTTGGTTCACTATAAAAAGGAGCCAAACTACGCACAAAACCCTAATTTGAGTTTTAAGTGAAATGCATTCTTCTTCTTGCTTTCCTGAATCCCATCTGACTTGTCCGTCGGAGCAACTGTCACCAGTGCTATGCCATGCCGAAGTATCTCTTCATTCTGTTGTTTCAGGAAGCTGAGAAGGAGATCCCAGCAGTTCATATGATCGTGCAATTTTGACCGCATCAGAAAGACTTCCAGAATTCTCTTCCAATCCATTTGCACAACACCAGGAGATTTTCTTAAAAGAAAACCAGTGCATTTGATAATTCACTGATGATCAGGTTGCATTACAATGTGTAAATTATTATTAACACTATGAATGGCCCAAATCAATTATATACTCGGAAAACAGTACTTCAAAGCCCCCTAAACGTGAAGCCCAAAAAATATAAAGATCTTGCACATTATTAGTTATCAACATAGCTTTATATAGTCCAAGTCTAGTGCCCAGGTTCCTCAAAAATCCCAAATAATTTGATGATCTCCACATCAAGAAAATTAACAATTATGTAAACTATTCATGAATCACAGAAAAGAAAAAGTTCTTTAAGCATTAAAAAAATTCATTATATTGAGAATAAGTAGTAAGAGTTGAAGTAAGAATCTTACTTACCAAAAAAAAGAAGAGTAAAGTAGGAATCTTGTCATTAATTTTTAAAAGAAATTCGTGAATATTTTTTGGAAAAAAATGTTTTAATTAGATTTCCTCAGTTCGATACACTTCGGAAGAAATAGAACTTGTACTGCTTTATTTGGTTTCATGCATTGAACTTTTAGCTCTTAATTTGTATACAATAGAGATTGTTAAGAACCGAAGGCCATCCAAGGCTTGTTTTGTTTGTAGCAACCAATTACTCCAAAAGCTAAAGTTTTTTGAGAATAAACCTACAAGATCAAGCTCTCAACACTACCCTTCACATGCGACCCTGGACTTGCACGTGGAGAGGGAAGTAAACCATAGACAAAGTCACAAAGGCGAAGCAAAAAAAAGTGCAAATGCAAACAAGAAATAAATGCATATAGAGAGACTCGAACCCAAGACCTCTCTTAACCAAAACTTTTATATCATGTTAAGCAAACAATTACTCTAAAAGCTTAAGTTGTTAGAGAATTGGCCAATAATGTATATCAAGCTCTCAATAGTTTCACCCACTTTATTTTTATGTGTGTCTACTATCTACATGCATTTCATTGATTATAGTTTAGAATAACATAAAATTTTGGTACGTCTATTCAAAGTTCTTTGTTTTGGGACAGCATGTATTTCCTCTGTGCTTGGTTATATGCAGCATAAATGCATCGTTTGGGATATTACTGAATACAAAATTTATCATGAAAACACACCCATCTCAAATTAAACCATTTTGATCATAGAATTGATTCCCTAATGCCACTTATATGATGATGTTGCAGTTGAATGCTACATTACCAATATATCACGTCTTCATAGTTCTAGCATAGGATAAGATATGCATATAAGATCAAACTTGAACTTCAAAATGAGTCATTTATCAATGTAATTGTTGTTAGCAACAGTACAGACAAATTTTGAATATGTAATTTGTATAATAAAAAGGTTTTCATCTTATGCAGTACCCAAGGACCCAATAAAACAACAAAGACAATAAATTCTAGATTGAACAATAGCTGCACATGGAAACAAGAACAGAAACAAAAACCTTATCTGGATGAGCTGGAGGAGGATGCAGTGGAATCTCTAGCTCCAATGGGGGGCCAACTGGTTTTTCCTTAGGTTTAGCCTCAATGTTCTCTTCTTCAGATTCATACTGAGCATCTTCATCCTGCAGTATATCTTCCGGTCTCAGATCCTTGCCATAGCTCCCTTCTTCTTCCATAGGGGATCTCTAAGGCAAGAAAATAAAAATTGTTATCTTCTTCATGACCATATATATAGCATGGGTGGTGGCAGAAAATGCAAATTCTAATCAAAATGATATGTTACATGTACTACTCACATTTGAATCATCCTCAATATGACTCTGAACTGCATAATCAGGTTCTTCGTCATCAGAGTCACCAAATACATCACGGATCTCAGGAGCTGAGTTTAAAATGTGAGTATCATCTTTTTCCTCTCCAGGTGATATACTGCTAAGAGTCAAGATTTCGACAGTAGTCAATATAGCTCAATGTCAACAAGTGTGCAGCAAGGAATTCAAAGTAATCAAAGGATCCTTTTATTTCAATATATCGATGCAATGCAGAGTGGTGGAACTGCAGAAATTATGCACAGCCAGCCCATCCCAGACATTACTAACGAAAAAAAGTATATAAAGATAATAGAGAAACACTATTTTACTTTATTTGGGACTACAAAATTTGAATTCAGTAAAGGATCAATGTCACTGAAAGCTTTAGACGTGAGTACAGTGGTGATTTTAGCACCAAGAGCAGACCTAGGAAACTAAAAATTCATGCCCCTAGCAAATGTAAAAAGAAGACTATGAACATGAATTGCAAGCCCTTTGGTGCTTTTAGTGAATTATATGTACATGATGGCTCAGAAGCATGGACACCTCTAAGGAGGAGTACCCACGCCAAATACCAATACCAATACTTCTGGACACTCCCAGATACATGTCCAACACATTTTGAATGCCTCCATATCTTTTTGAAAATAAAAAAATACCGACACTTCTTGGACATTCACCAATATGTGACTGATGAACCTTGGACATTAAATATGACTTTTTTCTAGCATGGGAAAAAAGGTATAATTGCAGGAAAAAAAATCAACGTAATGTTTACATAAAATTTATAAAAATTACCATACTTGAAACAAAAATAAATAAAAGAACAAAGTAAGATATGGGAATGCTTAATCAAAGGAGTGAGCATGAGAGGAGAGTGATTGCCACAACTACTTATAAATATACATATAAATATTACAGCGCTAACCATAATTGTTAGTATCTTACGATACACGATACTATCTTACGATATGAGCATAAAACAATGCGTATCTTATAATTGTATCTTTTTGTACCGTATTGCACAATACGCAATACATATCTTACGAAACCTTTCGATACGTACGATACGTGTGATAAGTATAATCATGCTAAGCAACATCGTTTTGACCTTCTTTGTTGTTTTGTTATATACATGGAAATGTTTTTTGTTTTGTTTATTTTTATATTGCGTCTTTATAATGCCTAGAGATCTTTTCTCAAATAAGAAAGAAGGAAAATAAGTACTTTGAGAAGATGAGGATGACGAGTGAGCACATATAATAGTAAGAAGAAAAAGGAAGTGAAAATTTGTTGACATATGATAATGATGATATCAATGACATTGGAATTGGATATTGAGATGAAAATGTGATGGATTATAGAAATGTTTTAAATTTTGATATTGATGAACTATGTTAGAAACTTGTATTATTAAATTTTGGTTTGAAACTTGTAGTAGGAGTATTTCTAAATCTTGATTCTTATATTGTATAAAATTTAAGTTCTTGAAAATCTGCACTTTTCAAAATCCAGAAAATAGACAGGATTCTAGGATTCGATTTCTCCCTTTGGCAAAGACTTATTTGCATAGCTATTCCGGTTGATTTTTTTTTTTTGGAAGTGAGATGAAATGTTATTTTTATCATTTTATACACAATATATTGTAACGCTATATATAGAAATTTATTAAAAAATTGAACGTATCTAACAATACACGATACAATATTTTTGAAAAACGAAACAACTATGCTTGGTAGTTAGTACTACTTTGATTTTTAATTGTTAGATATAATAATCATTGTTATATTTTTATGACAAGTGAATTGAAATGTTATTTATATCATTTTAAACATTATATATAGAATATATTTTTAAAAACAATTACACGTATCTTACGATACATGATATGATACGCATTTTTTAAAAAACGATACGCCTTCTGACAACTATCGCGCTAACAAACATATATATGTTGTGTCATTCTGGTGTTCTTTTCAATATGATAGGGGCAATTTTCAATTATTATGATTCATAAGTTACAAATTTCATGTTACAAGCATAGAATATTAGATTTACTCATCATAAAATAATGCTTTACCGTATAATATGATTTTAAAATATAAAAGATATGTTATCTGTTGTTGTATCCTCTCATTTTGTCCATGTCCGACTGCTATAAGATTTTTTTGTATCGGCATGTTCATGTCCATGTTTCAAAGAAATGTGCATAGTGGATTTGAAGAACGGGACCTGAGAGCTTAAGACTTCTGAAAGAGGACTCTAGTGAGAGTTTTACAGCAATATTCACGAGAGAGAGAGACAGACAGAGAGAGACAGATGTATTAGAACTAGGGGAGAGAGAAAAAGGTCAGAAATCTCAACAAAAAAAAAAACGAAAGCACCAAAAATTTTGTTTCTTCATAAATGATTTCATATAAAAGCAACCTTTTTTCCATTTTTCTTTTGAATATTTTCTTTTAAGTAGTTTTGTTTATAACTTACATCAGTTAGATCTTCTCACCAAAATTTGTAACCAACTTCCTATAGAGGTTCCAAATTCACAATGAGATGCCTACTCCCGAAGAAACTCCCTAACAGGAGGAGCTGATGCATGTTAATAAATCATACAATAAGTGTGAAATGTCAACCTTTATGCACCAACAAACATGAGAACGTAGCATAGGCATTAATAGTTGGGGAAAAAAAGTAAACAAAACAGGCATGAACAGTAAGAGAAAACACATAGTTGAGAAGGAAGAATCAGCAAAACATGTTGTTGTGCAGAGAGATAAATAATAACAATAATATTTTTTGGGGGGCAGGGGGGGGGAGAGAGAGAGAGAGAGAGAGAGAGAGAGAGAGAGAGCTCAATGCACTACTGCACCAAGAATGGCAATAGGACATGGAAACGAGCATGAACAAGTGAACAACAAACAAAACACCCTCGGAGATGAACTGAAAACAAGATATGTGTGTGTGTGTGTAGAAAGAGAGAGACAGAGAGAGAGAGAGACAGAGTTGTGCAAAATACCTAGGACTTCCAGCCTGATCAACCTCCTCATCTTCGTTGTCAACATAATGGTTTTCCTCGGACCTCTCTGATCCACTTTCAATCACATCCCGTCTCCTACTTATTACTACTCTTTGACCATACTCTTCTTTATCATCACTCTCTGATTCTTTTCCATCACTTTCTTCCCTTTGATCACCAACTTCTACTTCTTGGGAACTCTCTCTTTCACCCTCACTCTCTCCAGGATCAGGACCAACATCATGTAATTCACCTTCAACCTCCATTTCTGCTTCCCCTTGACCCTCTACTTCAGCCTCGCCTTCACCATCAGGCTCCAGCCCTCCATCACCTTCATCCTGGACAAAAAGTCAGCCATTAATCTTTCAGTAGTTATTTCACAGGAAAGAAAAGAAGAAAAAGAGAAAAGGTCCATTGCATGAAAATATATAACCAATAAAACATTACTGCACGTCTGCACCCATAAGCATAATTTTGGGGCAAAAAAGAAAGCAATATCATGGTCAAAAAAACGATGTCACGGTTAAGTAAATCTTACACTGCAGCACACACAATATATATACATGCATACATACATACATATATATATATACACACACACACACACACAAGCAATTGTATACATGCGTTGCACGTGAGTAGGTACTTTAATAATTTATTCAAATAAATATGCTAATTTTAAGTAAAATATATATATATATATATATATATCATAGTTAGAAACACCACTTGCAAAAAATCGATATTGAAGAAGAAAGAAGTAATTGCAGTTAGAAAATAAAATAAAATAAACTTTCTTTTAGATGAATCAAAATAGGTAATTTAATTAGACTTGCATATTTAAGGAACATACTTAAATTGTTTTGCATCCTAAATTTTAGAATCTTAAAAGAGAAATAAGTATGTAAAAAATAAATTATTTATATATCTATATATACACACACACACACACATACGTGAAGTGGTGGACTAAAAATATAAAGGTGTAAAAAAAAAAAGTGGGGACAATTATTTTTCCCCCTAAGTTTTAGATTCCTAGAAGACTTAAAATTGTGTAAAAATAAATAAATAGTAGGGAAAAAAAAAGGTAGGTGAAGTGATAAAAGCAAAAAATATGGGGCCAATAGCAATTTTTTTATCCCTCCCAAGTTTTAGAATCCTAGAAGACTTAGAATTGTGATTTCTAGTCCCTTTCAATCTTTGAGTTTAACCAATTTTCATTTGGTATGGTACGCATAATTTTCTAAATAAGTTTTTAAATTTTTTAATTATATTAAAATCATTATAAAATTTATAAACAATACTTTAAACGTAGTGCTATAAGATTCTTGTAGTCAAATATAATCAAATAGCTATCTATAGATTACTTTTTAAAACAAACACCACAATAAAAATTTGATAGTCAATTAGTCATATATCAAATAAAATCTATGTAGTCCAATTTACAATCAAAATAGCCAAATTTACAATCAAACTTTAAGAGTTTTTAATTTTGTAACTTTATGGCTTGATCTTGTTGAATTCATTGACATTAATTGTTAATTGAGTATTTGTAGTCCAAGTTTTTAAAGTCGGGTTTTTAAATGGCTGAAAATTTTCACCTGTAACCTCAACCTTGATTCCAAATACACGTCACATTATTTTTTAGATTTGCTCTATTTTTTTTTATACAATTTTTAGTCTTTTAGATTCTAAAACTCAGAGACAAACTTTTCTTTTTTGACAGATAATACACAAGCACCGATGTCCCATCCACGACTTGAACCTTGAATCTCTCCCTTCGGAAGTGGCAAGAGATACCACTCAAGCCAACAGCTGGTGGTAAAACATAAAGGCAAACTTTAGTTTTTTGTTTTTTTTTCCAGTCCACCACCTTATATATGTATATCTGTATGCATCAAAAATAATTTATGATTGTTCCAGAAATATTCCAATACACTTGTGTTTCTACTTTTTTCCTTAAATATTTATGTTTTTTCCCTTAAAAAAAATAAACAAAGAAATATAATTATATTATCACATCACACTTTTTTTTCAAAATTTCTAATTAATTTTGTTATATGCAGTTTTTTTAGGATTCCAAACTTTGACATGCAAAAATTAAAAATAAAAGGGACTTTACTTTAGTCCAATTTTTTTTGACAGAATTTTTAGTCGTCTAGGATTTTAAACTTTGGCACATAAAACCAAAAAAAAAAAAATTAGACTTTTTTTAAGTCTCAAGTCTTAATTGATCCACTTTTTCTTCTCTACTTTTATATTTTTTTGGTCTGACTTTTCTATAATTTTTTTATAACTTTTTATTTCTTAGGATAAGTATTATAAATTAAGTATTATAAGTAAGTACTATAAATTTTAAATTTTTCAGAAATAAATATTTATAAAAATATATTTAAATTTTTAAATTTTATATTTAAATTATTATAAGAACTATATTAATAGATTAAACATAGTGGATAACAATGGAAATAGATATTGTATTCAAATAATATTTTCTAAATCAAATAAAATAACAAAAGTTAATAAATTACATATCAAATAATATCACACAGTAAAAATTTACCTAGCTTGATTATCATAATAATGACAAGTAATATATTAATTCAACAGAGTAAATAGAAATGGAGATAATTTAGACAATTTTAATTAAATAGAAAATAAAATAATTTATAAATTAAATAGAATATTAAAAATGTTTAAAAAAAAATATAAAGTAAAATGACACAATTAAATGGTATCAATCTACTATTTTTAATATAAAAAAACTATAAAAATGAAAACAAAGAAACAGTAGCATTAATAATATAATAACAATTAAGAACAACTTATATAATAACTTAGTTACTGAAAGTGAATCATTAGAATTCTATCCATCATTTTTGCTACTCCTATCCATAAAGTTATGAAAACAAAGGGGAAACACCTATAAAATTTGAGACTCAACAGTTGAACACGTATTTTAAGGTATTTGTCTCAAATAAACAACTTATCAGAATTATTGTTTCCCTTTCTCTTTCACCTTTCTGCTTTAAATGAGTCCCCATCTCTGCTGCTTATACACCATTTTAGTTCAGCTTTCGTGGGGAAAATTGTGCTTTGTAGCGTGCAATGCAAAATAGTCGGGAAAATACCAGAGTATATTCAACGATCTGTTCTGGTGCATTTATTGCAACAGCTATAGAAATTTATACAAAATTACAATTATAAAGACAAAATTATAGAGAAAAACCCACATGTCCACATGCATATATATATATATATATATATACACACACATACACACACATAGAAATATAAAAAGAAATAAAAATTCATACCTATTTAGGAGAAAATTGAGCCAATCTTATTTGAATGGGTGAACAAAAATAAAGGAAGAATAATGGAGGGTGGGTGTTTACGTCCAAAGGCATGAGATTTTTGGGTCTTTCCTTTTCATTTTTTCGATTGCACAAAAATGAAGTTTTAACAAAATTAGAACTTTCAAAAAGATTCCTAAAATTTCCTCCCACGTTGAAATTAATTATACATGTAACAAAAAAACACTCCATAAATGTGATTCAACTAAGAGACGTGTGGAAAGAATTTAAAGGGTACCCAAGTTACTTACTTTTATTAAAAGTCTTAATAATTGGATACTCAAGTCATTTACGTTTATTAGAAGTCTTCGTACTTGGATGATGCATATGGAAATTTTAGCTAATGGTGGAGAAATTCATAGTTGTTAAAATCCCAACCTAGGATTTACAATCCAAAAATACCAAATCGATCTGGATCCCATCAAAAATCCCTGGAGGATAGAATCCTTATGAAATCCTTATAGGATCGGATCTCGATTTGACTCCCAATTCTACCGATTTTACCAATCCTACAACATAGTCATATAATGTTATTCTCACATGTGTCTTTGATGAGTTATAGTCCATGACCATAATAATATTATAAAATAAATACCAAGATTTATTTAAATATCCTAAGTCAATCATGCCAAAACTTTCTTCGCATTTTGATCTTTGAATGACTCTTTTAGTTCGGTTTGGACTAGTCGAGTGTTATACTAGTTAATTTAAGTTATTAACTCCTTATATGACTAGTTAGGGACTATGGGTCCAATATTACCATTTAAAAATATTGTTTTAGGCTAATCAGCTCTCTCTCTCTCTCTCTCTCTCTCTCTCACACACACACACACACACAAAACCAATAAGCTTGTTTTAAACCAATTAATCTCTTATCCCTAATAGATCCTAATGCTAATTTTTTCCCTATTTCATAAGTTATGTTATAGAGCCTTTCATGGTCAAGTGGCCAGCATATTTTAAAGAAAAAATTTTCTTCTTATGTAAATTAAATATTTAATAAAATAATTAATTAGTGATGATTCATGATTCACGGAAAAATTTTCTTTTCAAAGTTTACATCTCATATTTTAATAGGCTATCTTAGTTAAATGTTTATTTTTAATTATATGTAATGATCAATAAATGCAGTTTAATTTTGTATCTACACGTGTTAAAATCTTAGCAACAATCTAATTTATTCGTTTAAATAAGACTTGTACCCGTACAAAATTCTTTTGTTTCTCATTATGATCTCTATCATCATCTCTATTCCCTTAATCAATTCTCCTGATGCAGAAAGGCTTCTCCCACAAGTGGATTATCGATTTTTTTAATGAATCCAAGCTATTGCAATTCTCCATTATGGAATGGAGATGGGTGTGTAGAAGAAGCAATATATTGATTAAAAAAAATCCAAAATCAAATAGGTCAGGAAGAATGAGTCTGAGGTCAGGTCAGACAACATACATCTTGGTTGGTCCCACCACAACAAAAGATTGGAAATATAAATAATCTTTCTTCTAAATAAATTTTTAAAAAAAAGATTTTTTTTCTAAATAAATTTTTTAAAAAAAGAGATTTTTTTTCTAAATATAAAGAAAAAAATTATATATTATTATTTCAATAGCTGCAAGACCAAAACAGGTGCAAAGAACCGAAAGCCCTTCTTTTAAGTTCCCCCCAGATACGTGGTTTACATAGGTTCAATATACTTGGAAAACAATCGAATCAAGGGTCCGGAGGAGAATTTGCCATTCAATTTTGTGAACTAATCAAGACAAAAAATGGAAAAAGGGATATGAATGGAAAGGGACCAGACCGACTAATCCAAGAGCACTCATCCATAAACCAATAACCGGTACAAATAACATAAAGAAATGTAACCAACGTTTATTGGAAAAAGCAACCCCAAAGATTTGGGACCAAAAAGCGGTTAGCAGTGATATGGCGAGCGGCTCCTCCCGACAAGGGTACAACGGTCTGCAAGCTCCAATTCAAGTTGCTCCCATTTGTGCATGTCTCAAAGGCCAATCTCCTTGGATCTCTTTTATTTGTGCAAACACCTTCGACTCGGGCTTTCTAGGATCAAAGGCTGGTCAATGAGCAACAAATAAACATATTCCAGAGCTTAATGCGTGAAAACAATGAGGAATTAGCTCAAGGAGTACTAAGAAAGGTGCTAATGGCGGTGGGACTCTTGTGGGTAATAAGAAGCTTAAAAAATGAAGCCCATTTCTTTGAAACCACTATAGTAATGCCAATAAAAATAGAAAATGAGAGACTTATATATAAACATTTTTTATGCTCATGTACTAAAAATATTTTATTTTATTTTTATCAGTAAAAAGTAGTATATTAGACAGCGCCCGAGGGGCACAAACCCATGTATAAAAAAAAGAAAGGCTATAAAATTAAAGCCTTAAGTTTCCCACAAAAGAAACAAAACTATCTACATACAAGAGATATTAAGAAAAACATCCTCAAAAAATAATCTTTGAATAGTGGAACCTTTTGTGCTCTAAATTCTTATTGTAATTTTTTTTATCAATTTTAAGCTTGTTCGTTGTCTATTTTTAAGGATTCTTAAGATGTAAAAATATTAGTTGGTATTAGTTTTCTCATTTTGTAAAATCTTATGATTCTCAATCCAAGCCTACGACCCGATACTAAGGACCCTCCCATTGATCCATCATAGGATCCTAATTTTAAAAACCTTCGATTATCGATTTTTTTAATGAATCCTAACTATTGCAATTCTCCATTATGGAATGGAGATGGGTGTGTAGAAGAAGCAATATATAGATTAAAAAAAATCCAAAATCAAAAGTCAAATAGGTCAGGAAGAATGAGTCCGAGGACAAGTCAGACGACATACATCTTGGTTGGTCCCACCACCACTAGAGATTGGAAATATATATAATCTTTCTTTTAAATAATTATTTTAAAAAAAAGGAGATTCTTTTTTTTCTAAATATAAAGAAAAAAAATTATATATTATTATTTCAATAGCAGCAAGATCAAAACAGGGTGCAAAGAACCAAAAGCCCTTCTTTTAAGTTCCTCCCAAATACGTGGCTTACATACTCGTTTCAATATTCTTGGAAAACAATCGAATCGAAGGTCTGGAGGAGAATTTGCCATTCAATTTTGTGAACTAATCAAGACCAAAATTGGAAAAAGGGATACGAACGGAAAGGGACCAGACCAACTAATCCAAGAGCACTCATCCATAAACCAATAACCGGTACAAATAACATAAAGAAATGTAACCAACGTTTATTGGAAAAAGCAACCCCAAAGATTTGGGACCAAAAAGCGGTTAGCAGTGATATGGCGAGCGGCTCCTCCCGACAAGGGTACAACGGTCTGCAAGCTCCAATTCAAGTTGCTCCCATTTGTGCATGTCTCAAAGGCCGATCTCCTTGGATCTCTTTTATTTGTGCAAACACCTTCGACTCGGGCTTTCTAGGATCAAAGGCTGGTCAATGAGCAACAAATAAACATATTCCAGAGCTTAATGCGTGAAAACAATGAGGAATTAGCTCAAGGAGTACTAAGAAAGGTGCTAATGGCGGTGGGACTCTTGTGGGTAATAAGAAGCTTAAAAAATGAAAAGCCCATTTCTTTGAAGTCCCACTATAGTAATGCCCATAAAAATAGAAAATGAGACTTATATAAACATTTTTTATGCTCATGTACTAAAAATATATTAGGACAAATGGAAGCTTTTGTGCTCTAAATTCTTATTATAATTTTTTATCAGTTTTAAGCTTGTTCATTGTCTATTTTTGAGGATTCTTAAAATGCAAAAATATTAGTTGGCATTAGTTTTCTCATTTTGTAGAATCTTATGATTTTCAATCCGACCCTACGACCTGATACTAAGGACCCTCCCATCGATCCATTATAAGATCCTCATTTATAAACCTTGGAGAAATTTATATTTAGTCTTCTTAAATGAAATGGTAACTTAATTATTTATCATTATCATTAATAAATTATCAAAAGAATAATTGAAGTGACTATGCGTGGTATTTTAGAAGGGTCAAGTCATTTATTTTTATTAGAAGTCTTATTTATTGGCTATCCAAGTTATTTACGTTTATTAAAAGACTCCTTAATTGGGTAATGCATATGTGCTTTTTGAGTCAATAGTGGGGAAATTCTATACTTAATCTGTTTAATTGAAATGGTAACTTAGTTATTTATCATTATCATTAATAAATTATCAAAATAAGAATTGAAGTGACTATATGGTTGTGTAAGGAAAGGCGATATGGTTCATATTGAGGGTTATGCTAGGTGGAGGGGGAGACCTAAATAAACTTTGGTAGAGGTAGTTAAAAAATATATGATAATGCCCGGTCTAACTGCAGGAATGATCTTAAATAGATTAGAACGGCGAGACAGGATTCATGTACCCAATACCAAATAATTTTGATAAGGACTTTGTTGAGTTGAATTGAGTTAAGTTGAGTTGAATTGAATTGAAATGGCTACTTAATTATTTATCATTATCATTAACAAATTATCAAAAGAACAATTGAAGTGATTAACGTAATATTTTAGAAGGGTATTTTTGGAATTAAAAAAAGTGAAACACTCGAGGGATTTGGTACTTTTATATAATAATAATAATAATATATATTATTATTATTATTATAGAATCTATAGATATGAGAATAACATGGAAAAACTCCATAATAGACATATATCTTATATATATATATATATATATAGAGAGAGAGAGAGAGAGATTTCACATATCTGTAGTTTCACATTATACCATAGCAAAGCAAAATGTCCAGTCATAGTTAGAATTCCCACAGCATATGCATATGCAAATGCAAAATCCCAGCATAGTAGCATAATGACCCATATCTCTTGGTGTAAATTGTTGAGTGCTCTTTCTTATCAAAAAAAAAAAAAAAATGTTGAGTGCTCTTTGTCGAGGCAAAAAGAACCTGGAGGACTTCAGTTAATCAAGTGACCGATTTATCTAACTGGCAAAGTGCTGAATTAATTCATATACGATTCAGCTAAGTCCTTGAAACTATGGGTGTGATGGTCCCCATAAATCAGGGCAGTAAATCAGTGTATTCTAAGAATAATTTAATCGCATAACTGAAAGTTGAAAATCAAATAGAACCATTGTACTTGTTTTCCCACTCAAAGAAAAGGGGAGAGGAACTCAAGGTCTCAAATAGTTATCTGTCTGTGGGTACTGGGTTTACCTCTAAACCCCAATGGTCATACGGCCTACTCTCATTGAATAATGATGCTTGAGTCATCAATGTTAGGATATTAAAAGTATAGTCGATAATGGCATTATTGTAATTTCATTACACTCAATAATAAAACGTAGAGAGGTGTAGATTATATTATTCCACCCTCTTATTCTGGAGAATACTCTCTTTTCTTTTCTTCTCTTACGAGCCCTATAATTATACAAACAGTACATTCCAACTTGGTATCAGAGCATGACCAAAGCCAAGAACTCATTAGAAAATACTGCAGAAGACATTAGAGCACAAAAGGAAGGCCTATCACACGATGACATCAATGTCCCTACTGATGATGTCATGCTAATGTCAGCATTTTCTGGCAACAAAATCTTCAAGGTTGGGTTGCCTCTTCAAGCTTATCATCATGGTGATTTTTCCAAAAATCTTCAAGCTCATTTGATGCATTTTTCTAATTTCAAGTGTTTTCTGAAAATATTGGAGGTAATTTTCGAATCAATAGTTTATGCAATTTTTGGTCGTTTTTATGCTTCAATCCTTTACATAAGGGTACATCTAGGCCTAATGGGGGATGATTTGAGTGACCCGTGGCCATCTTGTGTCCAAAAAATACCTAATCATGAGGTTTGGCTGCTTGTTTGTCTTGGTCTAGAGAGTTTGGGTACCGTTTATGCTTATAGCTGTTAGTTTTTTAGGATGGGCTAGTGCCTATGAAGCACAGACACTCTATTTTGGCTCAAGTGTCTGTGTCGGACACTGACACTCTCGAACACTTTCCGGACATGCGTCGGACACCCGAAAAATAAGTGTCCAAATTTTTTTATTTTTCTGAATTTCGGCCACATTATGGACATGTTAAGACATATTAGTACACGTTTTCTTTTTTGAATTTTTGAATTTCTTCCCTCCTTTTATCCACTTCTCTGTTTTTTTTTTTTTTGTTGTTGTTATATATATACACACATATATATATGTTTCATGTAGTAGATAGTAAATTTGTTTTAGAACTTCAATCATGGATGTTGATGATTAAATGAAAAAGTTCTTAAATTTTTATTTAATAACTTTGTTATTTTAATATCTTAATAATATTGTGATTATGAGTTTTTATGTCACTTTAATTGAAATAATGTTAGGTTTTTATTATATGGTCATATAAAAAATATGTATATATTTAATGTGTCTCTAACGCATGTGTCCTTTTTTTAGAAATGTCGTGTCCATGTTTCTGTGTCGTGTTATGTCTTGTCATATCTGTGTCAGTGTCCGTGTCCGTGTCCGTTTTTCTTAGGCTAGTGCATTTGGTTTATGTTGGGCTTTCTATGATATAGTTTGGTTGCTTTTAGCCTTTGTGGTAGAGAAAAAGTTAGGATAGCAGATGGTCTTTATATTCTATCTCTGATAAAGGTTCCATCTCTATTTCTCCTTTTATTTTATTTCTTCTATTTTACATGTTCCTGATTTTTCTACTAATTTGCTATCTATTTGTAGCATAAAATATTGTTCATTCTGAAGTATGGGTCCTTCTCATATTACTACTTTGTTTGGTTATAGATGATTTGTTACATTTATTGATAATTGTTCACATGTTACATGGGTGTACTTGTTACATGCAAAAAGTGAAATATTCACATGTATTAAGAATTCGCATAGCATGGTTTCTACCTAATCAGATGCTAAAATTAGGATACTTCGGATATTAATGGTGCAATTTATTTATATTTGAATGCTTGACATTATACATCAAACTATTTGTGTTGGTACTCCATAACAAACTGGGATAGCCAAGCACAAGATTTTTCATTTACTCGATGTTGCTAGGGCACTTTTGTCTACTATACACATTCTCAAACATTTTTGGGGTAATGCTCTTCTTACGGTAGACTATCTCACGAATTGAATGTCTTCTTGTGTGTTGGAGTTTAAATCTCCAATTGAGGCTTTGGGATTTTCATCTTCTGCATTTCGTATTTTCCCACGAGTGTTTGATTTGTTCGTATTCATGGTTGATTTAGGGGTACATTGGATCCTATGGCTCAAACATGTATCTTCGTGAGTTACTCTACTACTCAAAAGGGATATCGTTGTTATCATCCTCCCGTGAGGCAATACTTTGCCACCATGAATGTCACGTTTTTTGCATCTAAATCTTATTTTCCTCATCTGTAGCCTCCTTTTCAGGGGAGAGTTGTAGTGAAGAGTCGTCTTTGTTGTCTCTTCCTTTAATTTCCCAACAAGTATTCTAGTTCAAATTTCAGGTTGTAAACTGGACAACGACAGGGAGAAACAGTATACAAGTATAAAGGAGCTATTAACCTACTCAAGAAGGAAAAAGAGTAGGACCACTATACCTTCACATGCTAACTGTCAGTGGAATTCTTCCGATCCAAGTAATGATTGCCGGCCACTCTTTGCGTCTTCTATTTCTCCAATTTCGGATGATACTAACCTTCCTATTGCAGTTTGTAAATGAGTACGTTATTTCACTCTACATCATATTTCCAACTTTGTGTCTTATTAATCACTCTTACTTTTTTATCGTACTTTTGTCTCATCCTTGTCTTTTGTTTTCATCCTTAAGGTTGGAAAGATGCCTTGTCAAATCCTAAGTGGAAGGCAGCTATGGTAGAGGAAATGAGAGCTCTTGAGAAGAATGGCATGTGGAAACTTGTGACTCTCCTATAGGGAGGCGATGGATGTACCAACCAAGCTAGAGCTTGTTGGTGTCCTAAAGGGAAAGCTTGTAAGTTAAAGAAAGCTCTTAATGACTTGTAGAAATGTCCTAGAGCCTGGCTTGATAGATCTAGTAGAGTTGTGCAGAAGTACATATATTGTTAGGAAGATAATCACCTAACGAGGATCGGTGAAAACAAACAAGAAAACAAATCACACGCACACACAAAAACACAACATATATCCGCGGAGTAGGGGCTAGTATTCAATGCTTATCATGATCCACACTACCCAACATATACATGCAGTGTCAAACTAATCATACTGTGTGTGGATGACATAGTCATAACTAAGAATGGTGTTGAAGAGGAACGAGCATAAAATTCTTTTTTTTATCAGTAACAAGCCTTGAAATCTTTTTGGCTAAGGAGTTTCAGATAAATGATTCGGGTGACTTGAGATATTTTCTTGCATAAAGGTAGCAAAACCTGATAGGGCAATCTTTATTCCCAACGAAATGATGTGTTAGGTTTGCTGGAGGAAACTGGAATGCATGGTTACAAGTCCTGTGATATGCTGATTGAGCCAAATCATAGGCTTGGAGAGGATAATAATGATCCAGTTGTTGATACATGTAGGTACCAGAAACGTGTGAGTAAGCTGATTCATCTTTCACATTCTTGGCCTGATTTTGTCTATGTTGTAAGTGTGTCAATTCATGCAGTCTCTCGGTCATTTTATTTAGAAACAGTCTTTGGAATTTTTTAGTATTTGAAGTCAGCGCCTGGGAGAGGTATGTTATTTTCTAGACATAATTACCTAGAATTAGTCATACAAATGCAGATTTTGCTAGATCAATCTAAGATAGAAGATCCATGTCTAAATATTGCATCTTTGTTGGAAGCAATTTAGTAACTTGGCGCAGTAAGAAATAGTTGGTTGTGATCAGATCCATTGCTGAGGTGGAATTAAGAGCTATCGTACTTGGGCTTTGTGGTTGAAAATTATGATGGAAGAGCTTAGTTTTGGTTTGAGTGGTTCGATGAGGCTTTATTGTAACAATATAGCCAATATTAACATTGCCTATAACTCAGTTCAACATGATTAGACTAAACATATTCAAACGGATGGGCATTTCATTAAAGAGAAGTCAAATTTTGATATTATTTGTACTCCATTTGTGAAGACTATAAAACAACTGGCTCATATTTTGACTGAGTGAGTGTTAATTAAGGTGTTTCATAGTATTTCGGGCAAGCTAGGCATGTGTAGTAATATTTATGTACCAACTTGAGAGAGAGTGAGTATTAGGATATTAAGAAGTATGTTGATAATGGCATTATTCAAATTTCATTATAGTCAGTAGTAAAAAATAGGGATGTGTAGGATTATGTATTATTCCACCCTTTTATTCTCGAAAATACTCTCTTTTCTTTTCTTCTCTTCTTCTCTTACAAACCCTTGAATCATACAAACAGTATATTCCAACTATCAATGACCTAGAACTTATTTGGATTACCTAGCTTGACACTGCCCATCCATATAGAGGTAATAAGTGTCCTATTTGTGAGGTAATCATGTCGATCCTAAGTAAGGGATATTGTACACCGCACACTATTCCTACACCTAGGCAGGAGGCAAACTTGAGATCAACATGGCCTTAAAAGTTAGGTTGGGATGGCTTCTTGACTATGTAGTTTGAACCTGGTTTCTCTATTTAGCTTGATCTCACTCATTAGGTGTGCTTCAATGGAATGAGCAACTATTGTAGTAAGAAACACAAAGTACTGTCAAACTTGGAATGACTCTAACTTGACAAAAGAAATGTTAGACTTGGTTGAGCTCAAAAGGAGTTCTTCCTGACTTAACAAAAGGACCTCCACCCATGTCACACCAGGTCAAGCTGAATGAGCAGATCCTCGAGGGTAAAACCTCTCTTATAGACGTGCCAACTAAGGAGAATATATACATCTCCTTGACTGCGAACTGTATCGTTGAGCAAACTAATTCAACCCAAACTAGAAAAGCTAATGTCCGGGTAGGATGCATCAAGCCAATGAGGGCTCCTTATTCCATCAGCCCAAACTTGTTCTTATGAAGAGAAGCTCAAAGATTGAGTGAGCAACCTTGAGTTTGTGATTACAGGATACTTTAGATCATGTGAATTGGAGGCTCACTAAAAAGTTTCCCGAGGTCCTTGAGTTGAAATCGGTACACTCTAGTCATTCTAGAACATGAGGTAATCTTCTGCCATCTTCTTTTGTACAAGTGGAGCTTTGAGCGTAATCAACGGCAAACACAGGGGGGCTAAGGGGGACTGTGCCTCCCCCAAAAAAACAAAAAACTTCTTAAAATTTGATTTTTAACCTCTCTTTTATATAGAAATTTAAAAAAAAAATTAAGAATTGCCGCCCATAATTTTTCAGATTTTTATAAGAAACCTTCTAAGATTTTAGTTTCTAAAATTTTGCCCTCACTATACTTTTGGTCTAGATCCACCATTGAACGTAATTGTTGTGAAACCCTAACGGTTTGGCATGTGCCTAGACTACTATAAATAGTACTGCTTTGAAGAGATGTGTACTTAAGAGAGAGAAGAGAATAGAGGATGTTGGCACTGTACTGAACCCTTTACTTTTCAAGGTGCTCCAGCCACGTTACCGTTCTAGATTTCTATCACCTTCTTCCTAGCCACATCACCTCAAAGATCCATTGAGCTTTCTTACGTGTAACATCCACTCTGGTATGACCTGTTCACCTCAGATACTCTGATCTACACTGTCAAGTAATTTCACCTATTCTTTAGATAATTATAATTACTGATCCACATTCCTCCAGAATTGGCAACGAACTAAAGCATGTAGATGGAATATTATGGCACAATACTGACTAATTACACAACTAGTTATCAAATTGAACGCAACATATATTTATAACCCATATGAAAAGTAAACTGAACTTATAACAAAACCCAAACGAAACACTTAAAATTCTCATGGTTCAATTACAAACAATGCAACTGCAACACTAATGCTCTGCATGCATTCAAATTTCACAGGTAAAAATTAAAATCAACATACAATTCTATTATATACACACAAGTGTGTAAAATAACCTAGATTTTGGGCTAAATGGGTGTGTTCAATCAAGGAAAGGGTGATTAATTGTCCACGATAATTAACATTTCTCTTTCTAGAATTGAACAAATAAAAAACTGAAGACATTTAGGAGAGAGTGGGGAGATTATACAGAGATGTAGTCAGGCTGTCGACTCGATTCGTGCTCTGATTCAACCTCTTCTTCTTCCTCTTCCTCTGACTGGTCACCGAATAGATTTTGCATCATCTGATGCCTCTTTTCCTCCCCCACCATCTCTGTATCACACCACACACGCTCTCTCTCTCTCTACAAATGTGTCTCTCTCTCGAGTTCGGGGCTAGTTGACAGCAACACAATCTGTGTCACCCTTCTTCTCGCCCTTATGTGCTGTCACAACTTCTCCGGAAATTAGCCCCGAACAGATTTTGGTAATCACTGGACCCCTCGTAAAGAGTAATTGTTATTAAGTTTTTTAAATTAAAGTTACTTTTGATGATTCATGTAATATTAAGGAGTTTGTGAGAGACGGTTACAAATGAATGGTAACAGGGCGTATTCCGGGTCGGGTGGGTGTCTCTTTTCTCTTTCTTACCCTGTTTATATTTTTAATTCTTGATATCATCCCACTTCATCTAAAAGTTCAATTTAACATTCACTCTATTTATATTTTTCGATCTTATCTTATCATATTTTATCTCATGTCATTTTGATATTATTTTTTTAAATAAATTAAAATTTTTATTTTAATAAATAAATTAAAATTTTATTATCAAATTAATTAATATAAAAAAATATATGAGTATAATATGAAAAAATTTAAAATTAATTTTATATAATATAGTTAATTAATAAATGTAATGTATGTAGAAATAATTTAAAATTTAAATATATAAATAAAATAGAATAATCATCCTTCAGTCTTATCTTGAATCTGATTGAATTTTCAAAACCCTGTCCCAATCTCCTAGTGGGAGCAGGACAAATTAATATTAAATTTTAAGTTTGTTTCTAAGTCTCTCTCTTTCCTTATACTTTGCATTGACCAAATTAATATTTAATAATACTAATGATAATTGTTCCACTTTTCATAATTATGTTTTTTCTAAAGGTAGGATTGAACATAATAATAATAAAAATAAAAATAAATAAATAAATAAAGATGGGGTCTTATGAGACTCACCATAAAACTCATTAATGGCTCCCACCTTTCTATAAAAATAAGTCACAAAAAAGTGAAATATCTTTCATAAAAAAATATCGTCACACTTACTAAAATTGTATCATGAGATTTTATTCAAATAATATGGCATTGACACGACAGTAGATTATTAATAATTCTTAAAATCATGTAATTAATATGATTCTCTTACATCAATACTATATCATTAGGATATAAATTTAAAATACAAATTTAAAAAGCATAATATTTCTTTTCATAAAAACATACTGTCACAAAATCATTGATTGATTTAGATGCGATGATGAGTCATTAAAAAATAATTGATTTAAATAATTATTTGGTCAAATTTCCTATAATCAATTTATAATTGTCTTATTTATTGCACTTTTATCTTTGCCATCTTATTTGAATTTTTTTTTTTTCTAATTGTATCATATCATTGGTTTGTTAACTTTGTACTATTGCAAAATGTTACAAGTCTTGAAAGTTTCAAAAGCTTGATCTATTTTTTTTGAATTTTCAAGACATGAAAAAACACATGCAACAATGTTATTGGTTGATTTAAACACATGTCATATGTTAATTGGCCACAAGTTAAATTTTTAAAAATACTCTCAAATGAATTAATTATTTAGTTTGGTCAAATTTTCTAAATCTATCCAATTCATAATTTATAATTTTTGAATCTAATGATTAGATTGTTCAACAAGAAGTAGGTTAGATATACGGAACATGCGACAGTTTTATGCATCTTTAGGTAGGATTAGTCTGAATCAAATCAAAAATTGAAATATTCCTCGTATGAAAAATATATATTTAAAAAAAACCTTTAAAATGGTGGGATTTGACAATAATGGAAAGAATTTCATTTGAAAACATGAAATTTATATGCTCAATATATAAGAATTTCAAAATGGAATTGGATTTGGAAGAATGGCGGTGCGTCGGACCGGCCCAAAACGACGTTTTGAAGCTTCAACAGACTAGGAAGCATGTTTTGAGATGATTGGGTGTCCGTTTGCGGCCCACCGACGCGACCCAAAATGGCATTTCCCAAGCGTTGCTCTAGCCTACTTCGCAATGCCTCGTCCGTGCGCCGCTCCCCCTCTTTTCGGAAATGCCCCTAGACTTCTCCTTTTTACGATTAAACCAATGCATTTATTACATGCATGTCTTTTTACAAAATTCCGACCGTAGCTCCAATATATTTCCCACATGAACCCTGAAACTTCTAACATTATATCCCCTATGCCCCTCCTATACAAAACCTGACGTTGCTCTCTTCCTCATTTTTCCATTCTTCTTCAGTTGCACCATCTTGAACAATTTGATTAAATATTTATTGATTATTTAATAATAATTTTATTTATATTAGTAAAATAATACATAAAATAATATTTAATCTCCATATTATAAAATATTTAACAATATAAATAATCAATTAATTTATATTTATCTTTATAAGGTATTTGCAATTATAATATTCAGTTTTTTATTATAATAAATATCTACTAAATGTTTTGTATAATAAATATTATTTATTTGAAATTTTATATAATAAATTTTATGATGCTGCACTTTTCGGCTCGCAATAAATCTGAGCTCCAAGACCTGTAGAACACTCAAAAAGGGGATCAGAGGACCACCGGATTGGCTCCGGCGGTAGCCGTTCCGATACTTAAGTAAGTAAACTGAATTGAAAGACTGTATTGAAAGCCAAAGAATGAGAATAAAAATAAAACGTACCAGTAGAGTTTAATTTATTGAACTGTGGCCTTCCTAAGTTGATTAGGATTCGGAGCCGCGAATATAGAGATTTGATCATCGGAGATTGCAGTTACCTTGTGGAATATTGAATCATAGATAGAGATAATCATAGATAGTAGTTTCCTTATTGAAGACTGTTTCTGTGTTGAAAGCTGTTTTATTATTCCCTGCTTGGCAGTTGTTAAGGAAACCATAAGGTCGGAACCATACGAAATACTGAGTGAAGATTGCCCAGAGCATAAAGTCTGGAGGATATGCGTATAGGAACGCAGTGGAGGCCGCGCCTGCTCTGTATGACCGAGTTTATCGGTTCTGTAAGCACACGTGTCTCAAGGTGATTGGTGTGTCTATTTGTGGTATATCAGTTACTCCCGCTCGAGCCCTAGTTAGGAGCTAAGGCGTAACTAGGGCTATGGGCCTTATGAAGAGTCACACGTTTTCTTTCTCCATTTTCCGAAACGTCGGTTTAATGGGTCATTTATTACGCAGCCGATACTTGAGAAGCCATCATTATCTTCAACCGTCATGTCGAATCGTCTTGGGGGGCTCATATTTCGAATGTATATATAAAGAGGGGGAAATGACTTTTATACCTTTCTTTTGCACTTGCTTCTACAGTATCAGAGACTGCCACCGCCAGTTGACATATTTTGAAGGTCGAAGGATATCCGGTGTTCATAGCTTTTCTTGATTTCAGGTTTGATTTTAGCCCCTTTTACATTCCCTTTTCATTTGCTTCGTTACTTTCCTTTGTCCGCCATGTCTGGCCCTGGTTCACCTTCTGGTTCAAGCAGTTCTTCTGAGACCATTTCTCAACTTCAACTTGTGAATCTTCCTTCCGTTAATAATGCTGAGAATAGATTGGTAGAGCCCCCTCCAGTCCGGAGGTTAGGATAGTTGACGCATTCGAGGAGCCCCCAAATAGGGCCGGTGAGACCTCTGGTCGATCTGGCCATAGAGAGGAGGGTGAGAGTGCAATTACTGAGAGGATGTTAGTAGAGTTGTGGGAGAAATTCAATCTCCCTTCAAACGTTACTTTTAGGGTCCCGGATCCTCTAGATCGCCCACGCGATGTTAGAGCGGGGGAAATCTGTGCCTATTTGGCTTGGTTTGAAATGGGACTGACACTCCCCCTTCCTGACCTTGTAAAACAATTCTTCTGTTGGTTCAACCTTTGCCCTGCAGACCTTAATCTTAATAGTTGGAAACATCTGTTAAGTTTCATAGTGTTAGGGCATATAAATAATGTCGACGTGTCCCTTGGCCTGATCCGTAGTAATATGGATCTAAAATATATAAGGGCGGAAGGCCTCTATGATATGTCTTTTGATAGTGGGTTCAGACCCCTTACTTTCGGGCCCTCCTCTAACAAGACCTGTAAGAAGTGGTATTTCTTCATAAAAGGAGGATGGGAATATGAGGAACTTCCAAGACCAATTTTCAACATTCCCTCGAACCACTGGGCGAAAGGGTGAGACCCAATTTTTTCCGTGGCTGCTTTGATTTTGTTTTGTGCACCAATTGCCGAGCTGATTAATCTCTGTATCTTTTGTGCAGTTAGGAGCGTGCGGAAGAGGCCGAGCTTTTCTCCCGCACTTCAGGAGCAATACAAGAAGCTCTTACAGCCCAACAACCGAGACCATTCCTCCATTATTAATCGTGATAAGTTGATGGCTGCGAGGGGAAGTGTTGAGGAGCTGGCAAAAGATATGATGGCAAAGTGGGAGACCAAGCCATCTTCATCTGCGGCATTAGGGGAGGCTTCTTCCCCAGTAGACCCTCCCCTCCAGACAAAAAGGTGGAGGTTACTTTCGATCTCTCCTGATCCTGCTGAGGGGGAGAGAAAGGCACCTGCCCCTATTTCTGTGGTCCCCCCAGCCCCATCCAAACAAGCGGGCAAGGGGACGTCATCCTCAGTGGCCCCTGGTGCTGTCAATCAGGGGGCCAAAAAGATTCTGAGGGACTTTTGGGCCAAAGGCTTAATCAAACTCAGGCCCCAGAAGTCGGAGAAGCTTCTTGCTGATCAAGCTTCTCTTCAGGTTAAGGTAAGTTCTTCGGGTCTCTATTTCTTTCCCCTTTTTCCAAGTGTTTTTGGTTGGGTACTGAACTTGTTTGCTCTAGTTCACTTGCAGACCCTGCACACCCTTTCTGCTTTGACGGAGATCTCTCCCCCTTCAGAGGAGGTTGACAAGCTTCAGGCCGAGCTGGACGAGGTCAAGCTTCAGCTCGGTACTACTAAGTCTGAGGCTCATGAATCTGCGGAGAGGCTGAAGGAGTCCCAGAATTCTCTGGCCGTCATGGAGTCAGAGAAAAACCTTGCCGTTCAGCAGGCAAAGAGGCTTTAGAGGGAGATAGACGGCATACGGTACCACTATCATCAAAAGCTTGAGGATGTAGTGGAGCAGGCCAAGCTGGAGAACGAGACAGGAAATGAAGATGGAACTAGAAGGAATGGCCAACACCCTGATCATGTTTGGCTTCAACAACTTCCGATCTAGGTTCCTTACTAAATTTCCCGATTTCGACATATCCTCGATTGTGCCTCCAGGGGTTACCCCTTCCGAGGTTGCCGTTCCGAGCGAGGTGGTCGACGTTCTCCCTACCGATCCCACTGAAGTTGCCGTCCCGAGCGAGATGGTTGATGCTGCTCCTGCCGATCCTTCCCCAGCCGTTAAGCCTGCCTCTGTTAATCAGGCTTAGGATTTATGTTTTTAGTTTTTTTTTTTTTTGACCTCTAGTGTAACAGGCTATTTTGTTGAATGAAACAATATTTTCTTTCTCAAATGTCTTCATCCCATTTCTTTTGTGTTTGGTTGACCCATGTAGTATTGCGTTGCACTGCTGCGTAGTTGACCCATGTAGTATTTCCCTTGAATTTGTGGTTGATGTGAGAAATTACTGCAAGTGAGGACTATTTTGGAGCCCTCCAGACCAACTTTTTAACGGTTGGCAGCTGTCTTCCGAGCTGTATTTGCAATAAGACGATGACTGTAGACTAGTTCTGATTGCTTCTTCTTCTTTGGATAAGATAGGAAGGCAATTTCAATCAGACATGTGGGGATCTGATATTGATCTTGTGTCACATATATTGAGAGTAAATTTTGAAGAATTCTGAGGCAGTTTGTTCTGAACCCAAGTTTTGTAGCAGAAACTCGGTGTCTCATGTCTGTCACTCTGATGATTGAGACTTCTGCCTCTTAAGTCATTCAGACCAGGAATGAGATACATCTGAACTGATGGTCTTTTGTCGTACACGTAGTCCGTCAGAGATCAACGGAATGGCCAAGACTGAGAGGTCTGTATGTTGGACCGAGGGCCTTTGTATTAAGGTGGATCAGACTCTGTTTGCTTGACCAGTACGGCATGCTTGGGAAGCCTTGCATCCCGTCTTCTAGGTATCCGAAAGGACGGTTTTATACGTCATTCATTTATACAGCTGTCTTTTGGGTTTTCGAGGCTAACCCTTTATTTAATCGTTGCGACGATTCAACTGGGATGACTTTTGGGCTTCGAGGGTCTATATATATAAGAGAGGAGCATATGGTTGCGCCTCATCTCTTTACTTTTGCTCTCAGACTGTTCCCCTATCGGAGAGAATTTGAATGTCTTTTAGAGGCTTTCCGTTTGCCCGGAGGTGATTGACGATTTTCAGTCCGAGTTGGGAATGATTAAACTGTGGAGAAGAGTTAACCTTCCCTTTGATTCAGTCTCCAAGGAAGGATTAGAGAAGGCGAAGATCTTCTTGTCCATCTTAGCATCCAGGTCGAGATTTCTCCGATTGGAGGTGGACCTTCCTTGATTCAACCGAGGCTTGGAGCCTTGGTGATGAAGACGAAGGTGGGATGCCTCCTTCCCTTTGTGTCTTGGCAAAGACCCTTGCTTAAATCAGCTGAGGTGTCATGCCATATTTGAGGGAAACGAAGGTGAAGAATGGAGGTCTCCTAAGACCCAGAGCCCTCATCCTCCGTTGGTATTGAGATCAGTGACAGTGATGATGAAATGGCCTGGGTGCTTCTTGTTGCAGATTGGGGTTAGGGTTCCTTCCTTTCAAATGGAGTCGGCGACGGCAATAATGGAAGTTTGGAACTTGGGTCCCTTTCTCATTCAAGGAAGAAAGCCATGATGTTGCAAAAATGTAGTGATGTCTTTGTTGTAGCTTGTTTTATTTCCAGTCTTCTTGTATTGATGTAAATTTTTTGAATCATCAATAAAATTGAGTTCTTTCTTCTCAAATCTAATGTTCTTTGTATTTGAATGTGCTTTTTTGGGGTTAAAACACCTTCTCGTGCACTTCTGATGACTAACTTTTCTGTATGTTCTAAGAGTAGATCAAAGAAACTTGTATAAAACTTGAAGCCTTGAGCCAAAGTACGTTAAGCCTGCTCGGTACTGTAGTATTTGTCGCTTGTTGGTACATAAGACAAATAATCTAAGTATCAGCTCTGAGATATTCCGATCTAAGAAACTTGTGTAAACAGTAGTCGGATTTTAGTTGAAGATGTTTGGAACTTCAGTCTTTGGATGGACTAGATCATAGAATCTGTGCATTATAGATGGACCAGGCTCGGAAGGCCTGTGCATTATAGATGGACTAGGCTCTGAAGGCCTATGCATTAGAGATGGACCAGGCTCTGGAGGCCTGTGCATTAGAAGATGGACCAAGCACTAAGGCTTGTGCATTGTAGATGGACCAGGCTCTAGAGGCCTGTGCATTAGAAGATGGACCAAGCACTAAGGCTTGTGCATTGTAGATGGACCAGGCTCTAGAGGCCTGTGCATTAGAAGATGGACCAAGCACTAAGGCTTGTGCATTAGAGATAGATCAGGCTCTAGAGGCTTGTGCATTAGAGATGGACTAAGCATTAAGGCTTGTGCATTAGAGATGGACCAGGCTCTCAAGACTTGTGCATTAGAAGATGGACCAAACACTGAGGCTTGTGCATTGTAGATGGACCAGGCTCTAGAGGCCTGTGCATTAGAGATGGACCAAGCACTAAGGCTTGTGCATTAGAGATGGACCAGGTTCTAGAGGCATGTGCATTCGAGATGGACCAAGCATTAAGGCTTGTGCATTAGAGATGGACCAGGCTCTCAAGGCTTGTGCATTAGAAGATGGACCAAACACTGAGGCTTGTGCATTGTAGATGGACCAGGCTCTAGAGGCCTGTGCATCAGAGATGGACCAAGCACTAAGGCTTGTGCATTAGAGATGGACCAGGCTCTGGATGCATGTGCATTAAAGATAGACCAAGCATTAAGGCTTGTGCATTAGAGATGGACCAGGCTCTGGATGCCTGTGCATTAAAGATAGACCAAGCATTAAGGCTTGTGCATTAGAAATGGATCAGGCTCTAGAGGCCTGTGCATTAAAAAATGGACCAAGCACTAAGGCCTGTGCATTGTAGATGGACCAGGCTCTAGAGGCCTGTGCATTAGAGATGGACCAGGCTCTGAAGGCCTGTGTATTAGAGATGGACCAGGCTCTGGAGGCCTGTGCATTAGAGATGAACCAAGCACTAAGGCTTGTGCATTTAGAGATGGACTAGGCTCTAGAAGCCTGTGCATTAGAGATGAACATTTTATGGAGGTATTAAAAAGAAAGAAACATCTTTATTGATAATACTTCCGTAAATGCTCTACATTCCAAGGCTTAGGAATAGGCTTCCCTGTCATGTCCTCTAGCCAGTACGTGGTAGGCCTAACAACCTTTGTCACTCTATAAGGGCCTTCCCAGTTGGGTGACAACTTTCCCATGGTGGGATCCTTGGTGTTTAGAAAAGCTCTCCTTAAGACAAAGTCTCCAACTTGAAAATTGACCGTCTTGAACCCTATCTTGGATTTATTGACCATTCTCTAATGATAGGCTTCCATCCTGATGCTGGCTTGATCTCTTTTTTCTTCAAGTAAATCCAAATTTTCTGTCAGCTGCTGATCATTGGATTCTTGTTTAAAGGCTTCAGTTCTTAAAGTTGGCATACCGATCTCAACCTGGGATTACTGCTTCTGTACCATAGGCTAGTGAGAAGGGAGTTTCAAAGGTGGGAGTTCTTCTGATTGTTCTGTAGGCCCAAAGAATTACAGGGAGTTCCTCCACCCACTTTCCTTTGGCCTGCTCCAACCTTTTCTTTAATCCATCAAGGATCGTTCGGTTGGTGACCTCTGCTTGTCCATTTGCTTGTGGATGGCCTGAAGAGGCAAAATGTTGCCTAATGTTGAGATTTTCACAGAATTTCTTGAAGCCTTTACTAGTGAACTGCGTCCCATTGTTAGAGATGATCACACGTGGTATACCGAACCTGCATACAATGTTCTTTCAGGTGAAGTTTTCAACTTCCTTCTCTGTGATGTGTGTTAGAGGTTCAACTTCGGCCTATTTAGAGAAGTAGTCAATGGCCACCAAGAGATACTTCCTGTTTGGTGGGGCCTTGGGTAATGGACCCACGACGTCCATCCCCCACTGAGCAAAGGGCCAAGGACTAGTAATCGGGATGAGCTCGTGATGAGGCTGGTGTTGATATGAGGCAAATCTTTGGCATTTGTCGTACTTCTGGACATACTCCTTAGCCTGCCTTAGCATGCTAAGTTAGTAATAGCCTTAAATTGGAGCTCGGTGAGCTATCATTCTGCCCCGATTATGATTCCCGCAAATACTCTCGTGTATTTCAGCCTAAGACATATTGTGATTCTTCTGGAGCTAAGCATTTTAACAAGGGTTGAGAATAAGACTTCCTGTATAGCTTGTTGTTTAGAATCATGATATCGAGCCGCCCTGATTCGGATTCTCCTTGCTTTGTTTTTGTCTTCTGGGAGGAGCCTGAATTCTAGGTACTGGAGGATTGGGGTCATCCAGTTCTGGGGTTGTTCAGTAATTTAGGCAACTTGGGCTTCCTCTATGCTGGGTCTTGGCTGGTAGGAAATTTGTATTGTGGAGTTTGCTTCAGACTTAAGGCGGGACGCCATGTTTGCCAAAGCATCTGCTCTGCAGTTCTGGCTTCTTTCTATTTTCTGGATAGTGAACGTCTGGAAGGAGTGCTTCAAGTGGTTCACCAGTTCGAAGTACTGAAGCATCCTATCATCTTTAATGGAGAATTCTCCCATGACTTGGCTTACTACCAGTTGGGAATCTGAGAAGACTTTAAAGTTCTGAACCTTGCATTCCAGAGCCAACTTCATGCCTAGGATTAGGGCTTCATATTCTGCTTCATTGTTGGAAGCTTTGAATCCTAAGCTGACTGCTTTTTTTGACGAGAGCCTATCAGAGGACTGTAATACCAGGCCTACTCCTGAGCCCTGATCGGTTGACGATCCATTAATATAGAGCAGCCAGGTTCCTGTAGTTTCGATGAGCTGTGCCTTGTCTTGAAGTGCCGGGGTGAACTCGGCAACGAAATCAGCCAAGGCCTGCCCTTTGATGGAGTTTCGTGGCACATATGATATGTCAAATTCCCTTAGCTCCACAGACCACTTCATTAATCTTCCCGACACCTCAGGCTTCCTTAATATTGACTTCAGAGGATAGGCGGTTGGGATTTCAATTGGATGAGCTTGGAAATAAAGCCAGAGCTTCCGAGCTGATATTACCAAAGCAAAGGCTAGCTTCTCGACCTCTGGGTATCTCATTTTTGTATCGAGTAATGCCTTACTGACGTAGAATATGGGCCTCTATACTCCCCTGTCCTGCCTGACTAATGCGGAGTTGACCGCGTTTTCAGAGACTGCAAGGTACAGGAGTAGCTTTTCCCCCTGTACTGGTTTTGACAAAAGTTTTGGAGAGGCAAGATACTCCTTCAGTTCTTGAAAAGATTTCTCACATTCTTCCGTCTATTGTAAAGCTTTGTTGCCCTTTAAGGCTTTGAAGAAGGGTAGGCAACGATCAGTGGACTTGGAGATAAATCTGCTTAGTGCCGCGATCCTGCCATTCAACGCTTGAATGTCTTTTCTGTTTCTTGGAGACTTCAGTCCAATCAGGGCTTGGATCTGAGTGGGGTCGGCTTCGATACCCCTTTGAGAGACAATGTATCCCAAGAATTTTCCCTTCGTCACCCCGAAGGTACATTTCGAGGGATTGAGCTTCATCTTGTGCTGTCTTAGGATATCGAAGGTCTGGGCTAAGTGCTATAGGTGACTACCTTTCTGCAGACTTTTGACCAGCATATCATCAATGTATACCTCCATGGTATTGCCGAGCAGCAGGTTGACAATCTTGTTAACCAACCATTAGTATGTGGCCCCAGCATTCTTCAAACCGAATGGCATTACTCTGTAGCAGTAAAGACCTCGTTCAGTTATGAAGGCTGTCTTCTCCTGGTTTGGAGGGTACATCTGAATTTGGTTATATCCAGAATAGGCATCCATAAAACTCATGAGTTCGTGCCCTGAAGTAGCGTCAACCAGTTGGTCTATCCTTGGCAGTGGAAAGCTGTCTTTGGGGCACGCCTTATTGAGGTCTGTATAATCAACGCAGACCCTCCACTTGCCATTTTTCTTCTTGACCAAGACGGTGTTGGCTAGCCACTCGGGGTAGAACATTTCACGTATCATTTTGGGTTCAAGCAGCCTCTGGACTTCTTCGTTTATGATCTGATGCCGCTCGGGGGCTAGTGGCCTTCGTTTCTGTCTCACTGGTGGGTGATCTGGATCCACCATTAGTTTATGAGTTATCAGATTTGGATCTATTCCCTCCATGTCTTTGGTCTCCCATGCAAACATAGAAAGGTTGTCTTTCAGAAACTTGATTATTTTCTCTTGCTTAGCACGTGTCAGGTCTGGACCAATGTACAAATAGCGCCCTTCTGATTCTGAACTAACCAATACTTTGATAGGTTTGCCAATGGGTTTGGCCCTGCTCTCTTGTCCCCTTGGGCTTAGGGGTTCTTCAATTCTGGAAGGGCAACTTTCATCTTCGGGAGTGTGGGAGAGAACTGGATCCGCATAGTCCTGGGTGTACTATAATTGCTATTTGGCAGTCTTTTCCTTGAGTGCAATGGCATGGCATTCTCGAGAAGTTGGCTGGCACCCTTTGACAGAATAAACATTCTGGTTGTGAACATACTTCAGACATTGATGGAGGGTCGAGGTGACTGCCCCTATCTGGTGCAACCATGGTCTTCAATTATGACATTGTAGGGAGATTTCATATTCAATACCATGTATTCTGAGATGGTGGTTTTCTGCCCTTCACCTTCCCCTACAGTAGTGGGCAAATCGATTCTTCCCAATGGGGTACTGAAATTGCCATCAAACGCTGCCATTACGGCAGTGGTAGGCTTGATGCTGTCGTGGTCCATCCCCATCTGTTTGAGTGGCTCATGGAATAATATATTGACAGAGCTGCCGGTGTCAACCAGGACTTTTCTGATCTCGAAGTTGGCAATTTTGAGAGTGATGACGAAGGCATCACTATGAAGGACAATGCACCCCTGCTAGGTCCTGTTCAGTGAATTGGATCTCCGGTGCTGGTTTGAGCCTCTTTTCAACGTTGAAGATCTGCAATACATCTGGGGCAGCCCTGGCCTCCCGAGCATACCTCTTCCTTACCCTGTTGGACATTCTTGTAGTAGGGGAGTCTGCATAGAGGACATAAATGACATGGTTGTTCTACCTTTGAGGCTCATTTCGAACTTCCCTCTGCTCTTGTCTTTGCTCAGGCCTCTGCTCTATCCGTTGCTGAGGCTTGCCTTCGTGGGGATTTTGCCTCCCGTCTTGCTTAAGGAACTCCCAGATACGTCCTTTCTTTATGAGTTGCTCAATCTCATATCTAAGGGACCTACATGAATTAGTCGTATACCCATGATCTTTGTGGAAATTACAATATTTACCTGTGTCCCGAAGGCTGGGATCTCCTTTGATGGGTTCTGGCCATCTCAGGTTTTCCTGATCTCGGATCTGCCGAAGTACCTGATTCGGTGTAGTGTTCAGAGGGATAAAGTTAGTGAACTCCCTTGGTCCGGAATTGTAAACAACTTTGGGTGCTGTTCTCTTTTTTGGACTCCTTGGCTCTCTTCTTGCTAGGGTCTCTTCTGTGGTCCTTCTTCTTATGATCCTCCCTCTTTAGATTATCTCTCTGGTTCTGTTCCTTGCCCTTTTGGGATATGCGGTTGGTTTTTTCCAAGTTGATGTACTTCCTGACCCGGTCCATTAAAGCCGCCATGTCGGCAGGAGGGCTTTTGGTCAAGGAATCTCTGAAGCCACCGTGGGCAAGTCTAGCAGTTAAGGCAGCTACAAGGAATCTTGGGCTGCAGTCGGTGATCTCTGTGAGTTCGGCATTAAAGTGCGCAATGTAGGCTCTGAGGGACTCCTCCTTAGTCTGTTTGACATTTAACAGGAATTCTGGTCTCCTTCTGAGCCTTCTACTGGTCATAAATCTGTCCAGGAATTGCCTACCGAGCTCATAGAAGCTGGTAATTGAGTTCGGAGGGAGGTGGTGAAACCATTTCAGAGCAGTTCCCTTTAAGCTGGTAATGAAAGTTCGGCACATAAAAGCATCAGAGGCTCCGTGGAGGGCCATCGTATGCTGGTAGTGCGATAGGTGATCTCCTGGGTCTCCAGTCCCATCGTACAGGGTGAACTTTGGCACCATGAACTTTCTAGGCCCTTCTTCTAACATGATGGCGTGAGTGAATGGGGTGGTAAGTCTTCCGAGCAGCCTGGCCAACTCGTCTTGCTCTAGAGGGTTCTGGGCACCTCTCAAAGCTATTGTTCGGTCCATGGATTTGGCGATTTCTTCGATCCTCCTGTGGGTCTCTGAACCGGACCTCTTGTGAACCTTGCCTCACAGCCTCGGCGTCAGGGTAGTCGGGCTGAGCACGTCCTTCGGATGGAAGAGGGTTCCGAACTGACGGGATCGGTGCTGCTTAGGGATGAGGCTCCTGTGGTGCCGGATGTGCTCCCAAAGCCTTTGGAGTCGGGGCTTTAGTAGTGCTTCGGTAGTGGACGTCAGGGATGAAGGCTGATGTTCCCCAGCCTGGGGCTGCCGACAGACTGTGGATCTCTGCCCAACGTGAGCAACACCCTAGGGGTGCCCAAGCTGGTTAGTTGGAGCCTGCTTCATGAGGCTCTTCATTTTTAGTGGTTATATGGGGTTGCGTTCTTTTAACAACATTGACCGGCAGGTTAGGAAGGACGCGTCCCTTGATTCTGTGTGAGCATTGCCAGAGTTCTAGATATGGCAAGTAGTTGTTCCTGTACCAGTTTGTTGTGCCGTTTGATTGATTCAATCTCTTGTCGCATGGGATCAACCGTCGGCCTTCTTACTCGTGGAACAGGCGGCCGACGTTGAGAGATTTGTGGGTTTTGAGCGTTCTGTCTCGGCCGGAGATTTAGAGCAATGGTTTTCCGGTGAGGAAAAAGATTAGTTTGTGAATAGAGAACTTGGAGATTAGTCGATTCCCACAGACGGCGCCAAACTAATGCTGCACTTTTCGGCTCGCAATAAATCTGGGCTCCAAGACCTATAGAACACTCAAAAAGGGGATCAGAGGATCACCAGATTGGCTCCGGCGGTAGCCGCTCCGATGCTTAAGTAAGTAAACTGAATTGAAAGACTGTATTGAAAGCCAAAGAATGAGCATAAAAATAAAGCGTACCTGTAGGGTTTAATTTATAGATTGTGGCCTTCGTAAGTTGATTAGGATTCGGAGCCGCGAATCTAGGGATTTGATCATCGGAGATTGCAGTTACCTTGTGGAATATTGAATCATAGATAGAGATAATCATAGATAGTAGTTTTCTTGTTGAAGACTGTTTCCGTGTTGAAAGTTGTTTCTTTATTCCCTGCTTGGCAGTTGTTAAGGAAACCATAAGGTCGGAACCATACGAAATACTGAGTGAAGATTGCCTAGAGCATAAGGTCTGGAGGATATGCGTATAGGAACGTAGTGGAGGCCGCGCCTGCTCTGTATGACCGAGTTTATCAGTTCTGTAAGCACACGTGTCTCAAGGTGATTGGTGTGTCTTTTTGTGGTATATCATTTTATTAGATTATAATATTCATTTTATTTAATTAATACCTATTGAAAGCATTTGAAATTTCATATTTTTTTTATTTTAGGTTAGTTTAAATTATTTATTTAATTAGATTAGATTATATTAACTTAATTTCATAACATGCTACCAACCCAATACTATTTAAGAAACTATAATATATTTTTTCTGTATTATATATATATATATATATATATAGAATTTCTAAATATTAATATATTCATAATGAAGAGGGTTGCTGCTACATTATTTATAAATGGGATATGGAAGGAATTTAATGAAATGATGAAGGACTAGTCTATCAATCTATGGTTGGGCAGCCCGTAATTCTATTAAACTTTTTGCCCTTTTTTCTATCTAAATTGGCAGTCTGGGAATAGGGCTCTATTAAGCTCAAAATTTGAGTTGCAGTGGTTCGAACAAAATATGTAAATTAATTAAGATTTAAAATTGGTATTTTGTGATTTAATGATTATTAATATGGGTAATAAATTATCTTTAGTTGTTTTGATAGTTTACTTGCATATTGGAGATCAATGACATTTTGGTAATTTTATCGTAAACATGGACCCCATGTTGGTAAACTAAGAATAGTGATTAAAAAATATTAAATTATCATTTAGTAACTTAATTAATGAGTTTTAGGTTGAAAATAATGAATTAACATTTATTGATTTATTAACAAGTTTTGGGGTAATTAAGTGAAACTGAGTGAGTTAAGGACATAGTAAAGATAACACATTTAAAGAAGAGGTATTTTAGTTAGACTGCATGAGTTTTAGTACGGAAAGAGGTTAGAAAGCCAAAGAGGGACTGAACACTCTTCTAACTCTTTCAAACTTTTAGAAGCTTTTCCCCTCTCCCATTTCCGTCATCTTTTTTCCCTTTCTCTTTGGTTTGGTGGTAAATTTGTGTAGAGACCTGAAAATTGAGGGTGAATTTTTCGTTTTTTGCCGGTAGGGCACTATTCATGCACTGTTTGTTAGTAGAGCACTATACATACACATTTAGACGTAAGTCATATTTAAAAGCATATTTTAAGTATGTCATAGAAAAGAAACATGCTTAGAATATTAAAATACACCTACTGTGCGAATTTGAACCTAAACGGAAACAATTTCAAAAATTGAACCAAAAGGGCGTCCCGAGTGACCGGGTGGAACTGGCCAAACTCGGCCACAAGAGAAATTTTATTTTTTTTGAAAAAATTTTAATTAAAATAATTTTAAGAACTTTGGCTAAAACAAATATCGAATTGAGGCGTTTCGGGACGGGTTGTAGTGTAACGGGATCCCGGATTTATTAAGGGCAAAAGGGTCATTTTGCACCTTTGCCCCTCCACTATAAATACAGCCCCTTAGTGTATTTTTTTCATATTTTGGTCTGAGATTCAGAGCAGAAGTCGTGCATGGGAGAAAAGTGAAGAAAAGCCCTAGGTTCTCCAAGCTTCAAGCCACCAAAACACACTCCTAAGTCAAGATTCTTGCAAGGCTTCCTTCTAGGAAGTTGTTCCTCTCATCAAGACCTATATTCTCATAGATCGGTTTGGCTGCACAGCGAACACAACTCCCTTAGTTTGAGAAAAACCATTTTAGGTATGATATCTTGCTAAGTTAGGAATAGGTTTAAGTTTTTTTTCCTTTCTATATGTTGTTTGAGTGTTTAAGGTGTTTACTTGATATTAGGAAATCACTTAGGAGGTAGTTAGCTTTGAAAACTTAGAGATGGTAGTTTAGGTTCTTGTGTGTTCTTTGAGTTATTTGATGATTTGTTGTCATAATGAAGATGTATCTTGCTTATATGTTCAGATTGTTATATTTTGGCTTATATTCATGTTGATATATCTTATGTTTTGGAATACATGATTGTTTGATGCATTGGTGCTTTATGAAATTATGTGTTCTTTGTGAATTAATAAGATTGTGAAAATGTGGCTTGAGCATGTGTTGAAATGGATAATTTATAGCATATGTTCATGTAAAAGAAATTTAAGAATTTTGAAGTTATGATTTACGTTGGGTATAATGCATGACTTGAGGTGAACACCATGTATTTGATGAATTGTCTCATTGAAGTTGCATAATGAAATCATGGCATTTTGGCATATTATGATTCCTTAAAAACATGGCGTGAGTTGAGCACTTGGTGCTATGCATTATGAGGGTCTAGATCCTGTGGTGAAAAACCCAAAATTAGCCATTGTATTGGTGCCTAGTATCGAACGAGAGCGATCCATGAACGGGTGTTGGTACTCAGATCCATCGGGAGCGATGCGTAAACGAGACATAGGTGTGGCATAAAGTTGACATGTGTGTGTCATGCATCTCACCTTTGCATTGCATTTATGAATGGATGTGGGGTATGCATAGCTTTAAAATGTACACTTACACATGCCACGCCATAAATTTGTTCCCAGCATTAGCATTTTGTCATACCAGTAGTTGAGCTGACCCATTCGTGGGATATCATATTACAGATGACGCTCCTGGTACTTGAGACTTGTTGAAGTCTTGAAGAAATGAAGGAAAATGGACTATGAATAAGATTTGGCCCTAGGGGCATAGTTTGTATATATGGGCATAAACCCAAAAGACTTGTACTTCAATGTGGATGAATGGTGAACTTATGGACCTTGAATCATTTTATAATGTAATAGTTTAAAACCCAAATGACATGTAATGTGCTTTAGTTAAATGTGCATCAAATGTATATATGTTGAAAAAAATGATATGTAAGAGATCTTTATCCAATGAGCATCCTATATATATATATATATATATATAGTGAGACAAATAGATGTCTATGTGAAAACAAGGGATGTGTGTTTAATTTACATGAATTGTGGCCACCGAGTGAGGGTGGGTTGTGACATACTTATACATATGAAGTATCATGAATATTAGTTGGGAAAAAAACTTAGAAAATAAATGAAGTTATGTCAAAATTTTAGTGAAATTAAGGGAAAAAAATTGAATGTGTAAAACACCATTTGAATAAGTGAGAAAAGTGCTCGAAATGGAGGATTAGAAATCTTGAAGAAATAGGCTAAAAATGGGGGAAAAGAGGCCTTCAAAATTTGAGAAAAAAAGTTACAAAACAGAGAAAATTAGTGCAGCAGACAGAGAAATTCACTTGCAGTAATTACACTGTTGCTATAGTGTTTCTGCAGGAAGAAAATTAGAAAATTAGTCCCAGCACTGCCCAGCCGCATGCCCCACGCGGGTGCGCACCGTGCGCCCACGCCGCCCAGCCCTGCGTGCGCCTTGCCTGCCTCACCCCCCACCTGCGCTCGCGCGTATGCGCGCCCTGCGTGCCCACAGCCATACGCGTGGCCTGCTACTGCCTTGCCTCTGTGTGCTACTCTAACACAGCCCCTGACACCAACCTTTGACCACCCTTTTTGAGTCATGTTTGGGTACCTTTTTTAGCCATGTTTGGGCACCTTTTTTAGCCTATGTTTGGGCACTTCTTTAGGCCATGTTTGGGCACTCTATTGGGCCATGTTTGACCAATTTTTGGGCCATGTTTGGCCAACACTTAGGCCATGTTTGGCCACCCTTTTGGGACCATGTTTGGCCATTTCTTTAGACCAACTTTGGTGGACCTTTTGACCTATTCTTGGCCCATGCCTTGTGGTATCTTGGGGCCCATTTAGGCTATTATTCCAAGGCATTTTTAGGGATGATTTGGGACTATTTTAGAGACCATTTTTGGACACTACTTGGATGATCTTGACCATTAGTTGGGAGAGGTGTTTGACTACTAATTGAGACTTATCATGGGTGGGTTTAGTTAACAAATTCTCACTTCTAATTTTGGGAGAAACGTAGGGAAATGAATGAATGATCCATTTATCCAACCTAAAGACCTTTCATTTACTTTTCTTATTTCATTTCACTCACTCCCCGGGTTTGTGGAAATTCGGGGCATGACAACATGGTATCAGAGCTTAGGTTCGAATACTTAGGGACCGTAGGGTATTGTTAAACACAATAGGAACACGACGTATAATTTGAGAATTTTTGAAAACCTTGTGTAATATGTGGATTTTGACAACTTGGTATTAGAGTTCTAGTTTGAGAATACTTGGCGATGATAGGTGTTGTTGAACACCATGGGACCCTTGAGGATAGCATTTGGCTTAGTGTAAGCTATCAGTGGTATGTGATAGGATCTTGTGTATTATGTGACTATATGTACTTGATGCATCACATGTGTGATTATGTGTTAGGTCGATATTATACTATGATGCATGTTTAAATGATAGCTTGGTACATGTTTACGTACATAATAGATTGGTGCTTAGTTGCCCTTATGATATCATATAGGATTATGAGAGAATGCTATGGACATGTGTATATTGTATTGCTTAAATGAATTTTCTGGCGAATGACTACATTTAAGTTGGGTGAGAACTTGTTATTTCTTTATTGTGAACAATGGGTGAAAGTGGTTGACGTGAGTTTTATAAATTATGATTAATCAAGTGTGTCTACAGGATTTGTTAAATTATCAGGTAATGATTGATGATATCTCGTTTTAGGAGAATTGTATAAACATGAATAGTTTGGAAAAGATTAATGTGGATAAATCCAGATTATGATATAATTGAATTTTGATTTTATGTTTAGAATAGATGTTGATGACTTCAAGTGATGTGAATCTGAAAGATAAGGGCTGTGTTGATTCTTTATTGAACTAGAATATGTTATCTTGTAGTGGACAATGGAGGTAACCTAGAGATGAATACTATTGTCTTACCTAATCCTATAAAATGATCGATACTAACTGTGATAAGAATAGTGGATTGATTAAATAAACCTATGAAAATAAGCCTTGTAAAAATAAAAAGTTGCTTGAATGGGACCGAATTAATGTATGAATCATGAACTTAGTTCTAGCATAGTTGTAAGAGTGATAACACAATTATGATAGAATGAAGGATAAATATTGGTTGTTGCTTTAAAGAAAATTGTGTATTAGGTTAAGAGTCGGATGACATAAATTTTTGCTCTATTCATGACTAAAGAGGAGACAATGTCTTTTTACTCTTATACTCGTATATATTATCATTTACCTCTATGCTATTATTTATCTTCTCTAAATTCAACTTTCAAATAATTTTTATGTCATTCAATAGGTTTAACCTAATAAAAATCTTTCTATGTCAAGCCAATTGTTTTTAAAGACATCCAAAGTTGGGAATACCCTTATTATGAAATAAAGTGGGAACTAAAATTATTTTTTAAAAAAATTATACAAACACATCCTTTAATTTCTCTTATTTTTATTTTATTTTTATAGTTTAAGAGTTAACTGTAGACACCTTATTTTGTAACTCTTGATTGGGTAGGAGCAATTAAGTAACTATGCCAAGAAACCAATCTTTAGTAAGACTTTTTCCGTCAGAGTCCCATATCTAGTGAGACTTTTTCTGCCAAAGTCCCATCTTTAGTAGGCCTCTTTTTGTTAAAGTTCCACACCAAGTAGGGCACTTCTCATTAGAGTCTTATTTCCAATAAGACTCTTACTATTAGAGTCCTACCATCTCTAGGAGGACTCTTCTTGTTAGAGTCTTACATCGAGTAGGACTCTTCCCGTCATAATTCCATTTCGAATAGGACTCTTACTGTCAAAGTCCCACCTCTAGTAGAACTCTTTCGTCAGAGTCCCACTTCTACCCATTGGAGGGTGTTTCGGTGGCTTTGACATCATTTTACCATTTTAAGGGTATTTTGGTAATTTTGGCACAATCCTATCCTCTGTGGGACTCTTTGGTTACTTGAGGGACATTTTTGTAATTTCAACATCATTTTAACCCTTTGGAGGTAATTTGGTAATTTCAGTCCTTTAGTGACAAATTAGAGACATTTTCATGTCTTGAGGGGTAATTTGGTCATTTCACATGTCTTGTGGCAATCTTGTAGTTTTTCACCAAATTGTGAAAATTTTGATGATCTTAAATGATAGTAGTTCATTTAGGCATAATCATGACTTTCCATTTCTAGAGTTTTTATATATCTTGCTGTTTGGTATTTCTTTTAAAAGATATACATTGAACCTAGACACTTGTTTATTTCTTAAAATAAACTCATTCATTTTAGTGCATTAGGTGTGCATTTATTTCATTGATCCACATGTTGGCTTAGGTGGCATGTAGGATGCATGGTAGCCACTCCATTGGTCCACCTATCTAGGTGTACACATGTTATGATTATACATACTATATTTAGGTGCATACATTGTACATACATATAGATATATAAGATATATCTCATACACATGTGGGATAATTGAGAAATCCCTCATAATTATCTTTTATTTTATTTTTGATTATTTAGAAATAATCCATTTATTATGTAGCTGATTGGTTCTTACATGTAGCACTCATTTTGATAGGCTCATGCATTTTTCATAATTCATTTTAAATCATTTTTAAATTATTTATTTTAGGATAATTATTCTTTAGATAATTATTTGGTTTTCTTTTTCTTTTAATCGCATAATTATCACTCAAAATGTGATCCTACCATTCCATTTGTGAGATCAATTGTGGGCCCTTGGATCAAATCTCACATTTTGGCCTATAAATAAAGTCCATTGGTCACCATTTTGAGAACACATAATTTCGAAGTCTTATGTTGTTATGTGACCCTAGAGTTCTCTTTCACTCATTAGTTCTCTAGTTTTCTTCCTTTATAAGACGAGCCCTACCAAAGTGAGGGCCTCGAATCAAGCAACAAGTTGGAGTTATGCTCGAGTAATGATCCTATGTCAACCTTTCTTAGCCGAAGTGCTGCTCAACTGCTACTACTAAACAAAGTACGCTTCTTAAACCATTACTATTCCTTCTACCCAATTGATCTCTCTCTTTTATCACTTTTGATAAAAGAGAGTAAACCGGGAGAATTATGCGACTCTGATCCATCTTAGGATGGATACGTATGAAGCATACAGGCCCAAGTTAAATCCCTTTCCCTTTCCCTATCCTTTTTACTTTATTCAATTTCATGTAAGTTCATTTCCTTTATATGTCATTTCTTCTCCTTTATATTTTTCTTTCCTTTTATCATTTCTATTAATGCAATGAATGAGCCTTGTGATTGAATATTTTAGGTCGATCTATTCGAATTGGGTGGGGTGGCTGCCTAACACCTTCCACTCCGAACCTTAGCCCCCCAAATCCATTTTTTTGGTTTCATATTATTCAGTGCTTTGCTTTATTTAACCCATATGTACTTAGGAATCAAAGCAATGCAATTTTTATTTCATTTCTTTCAAATTTTCTTTTATATGTATTGTTCAAGTTGTAACGGGTTTGCTTATTTAATTGCCCAAAATAAGCTGACAACTCCTAATTTTCTTTATCTTTCTCAAAGGCGTTCCTTTCCACTTTTAGGATAAGAGGCAACCGAAATACCTTTAAATCCACACAAGAGGATTTTTTTCGGCAGTGGCGCCCACATTAACAAATACACTCCTTTATATATTAGAAATGTATTTGATATTTGTTAATTGGATTTAATTATTGACAAGGGATATCTCTATCAACTGTTAACTATTTGAAATTAAGTGAAAACAAGTGAATTCAATAGACAGTATATACATTTTTTTTATTAGACAAATGAGTTGATTCTTATTCCCTAATTTCTTAATTAATTATTTATTGTACTATAATGACTTTAAATTCAATTTCTTACATAACTTGATATAAGATTATTTTTCTTAAATTAATCATTTATCCCAAGTGAGAAGCGGATGTGGATTTTTCATGTAGTAGGATCCACTATGTACGATTGACCCCTTAGAGTTATTCTAGGTCTACAAGGATAAGAAATCAGTTGGCACAGAATAGATGAAAAGAGATATGGTGGTGGATAGTGTTGGTTATTTCATGGTTGGCCGATTTTCTGCTAAAGTGGTGTTGCTTAGATTTATATGGAAATCACAACGAGACAAGAAATGTGTTGTATCTATAATTGTGTGCCTAAGGATCATTTTCTATTTTGTTTATGATAATTCTTTTGTTCTACTATTTTCTATAAAAGAGGATTATAGTTATTCGGTTGATGTTATAGGATGCACTATTTTTAGATAAGTGTTTATGTCAAATAAATTTTTCTAACATACCCTGAATACAAGAACGCAATACATTGGACATGAACGACCAGTTAATGACCATAAAATTGATTTCCTTGGGCACAAGCATTTAAAAGCATTGGGTAGTGGTTTCATTTTATGTTCATTACAATCATTTGTTGCTTAGATATTTATCTTAGAGGGAGTGAATAGGATATTTTGTAAATATTGACTACTTTTACAAACTTTAAATATAAATGTTATGATATATATAAGTAAGTAAATAGTAGAAAGAGAGCAAACACAGCGATCCTACGTCATCGACTCAAGCATCCCCACTTGAATTTTTTCACTATCTTAATCTCCTTAGAGATGGAGGTCAAACCATTACAACAAGAGCTCCTTACTCCTTTTCCCAATAAAATATACTATTTTGCCTCACCGGGTAACATCTACCCGCAACTCTCATCATAATGAGATGACACATAGATTTTTCACCAAAGATTGCTTTTTTTAAGAATTGAATGGTATAAATAAGTTCATTTTCGAAAGATTGATCAATAAATGCTTGAGTATTTAAGAGTTAAGAGAACTTTAAGATCTAGATCTAAGAATAAATGAAATCTCAAGTCATTACAGTGATTTAAAAGTGAAAATAATCTTGTGAATATTAAGGATAACAATAAATGTTTCCAACAACCTCTATTTATAGGCCTTGTGAGAATATAGCCGTTTGAATTTGAAAATAGTCATTTTCCCCTATTTAGATCTGTTTAAAATTTGAATTTGAAAATGTCAAATCGACAGATTTAGTCGACTAAGTTTACCATTCACTCAACTGAATCATAGTTCAGTTGATTGAAAGACTCTACTAAATTGTCCAGATGGTAGAGGTTGTTCTTTGTAAAAAGTCATTCAGTCGACTGAATATTCTAGTGTTATTTTGTTGAGTAAAAAGGCTTAAGCAATTCAGTTGAATGATTGTTTAATTTGGTCAATTGAATTTGATAGTGTGTTGGGGCCTTATTAACAAAATGCTTGTTCAGTCGACTGAGTCTTGGGTTCTGTCGACTGAATCTTCTAAAGACAAAATAGATATACTTTTGTGAACATGATTCAGTCGACTAAATTGAGAACTCAGTCGACTAAATTTGACAGTTAACTTTAATGCTTATTTTGTTCACCATTTTCTTTTTCTAGTCTTTTGATTTTTCAAAGTTTAGTTTCTAACATTGTAATGATTTTGAAAAATCATTTGGTTGATTGATTTTTGTTTATCACTTAAATATTGTAAGTATTATAATTTGATCAATCAATCCTAGATAACTTATACACCTAACATAAAAGTAAAAGTCTTCACTTGATTTCTTTGGGTATGAGTGCTCTATTGACTTTGACTTGATGCTTTGTTCTTGTGAGCATGATTTTATAATGTTAGCGTTGGTAAGTCATCTCTTGAGTTCATTGAACTATTTACTTTAAAACTTAAGGTAAAGCATTAGTCAACATTATCAATGCCTTGTTATTATCAAAATTACGAGAATGCCATTGGTTGAAAATCTTTGGGGCCAACACCATTTATAATAATGAATACTATAATAAGATAGAAGCAACCATTTTCTATCGATTATAATGGATTACATGAATTGTGAAATGCCCTAGGTATATCTAGATGAATTGAATTTGACCTAGAGGGGGGGTGAATAGGTCTTATTATTAAAATAAAATTATCTTTTCTAATTTTAACGACCCAACAATGATTAAGGTTATCACATTAATTAAGTGAGAGTTATGTTCTAGTGCGTGCAATAAAAAATCAGTGGCATGCATCAATATAGTAATAAATCAATAATGAAAATAAAGAGATTGACATACTCATTTTTGTTTTGGAAAACCCCGAGACGGTAGATATCATGACTTAGTCCCTCAAGTCTTACTCTTGTTTTAAATCTTTTCAAAATTGAATCCATAAGCACTGTTCAAATAGACGTCCGCTTCGAATCCATGAACAAAAAACCTCAATTACAGCTGCGAATCATCATGCAACCTCGAACTCTACCGATTACACCCTGCTTGAAATCTAAAAGCATGTACTCTGATGTTGTAGAAGAAAGCATGATAGGGTTCTTAGATCAATAAGTTATGGATGTGTGTAAGAATGATAATTCCAATGGAAATCTTTTGGTACTAGGAGAATAATATATATTACAACGTCCAAATGTCCTTTGAAATAATGCTAGAGATGTTATATAGTCCTAGGTTAAAATAGAGCAGATTTCTTATAAAAATTGGAAACTATTGGCAAAGTTTTTGGATGATCATTCCAGCGATGCCTTGTTCATTCAAACGAGGACTTGTTCCTTTGAACAAGGGCCTTTATAAAAATGGGAGTGTCGTTGGTCCCACGAGGTGATATTGAGATGCCACGAGTCTGGTTGTTTGCACGACTAAGCCCATGAGATCCCACACACCACTCACACAACTTCACTATCCTGGTCATTCGAATGAAGCCAAGATTTGTTCAAACGATTAAGGCAGAATGTCCAATCAAACTTCTTTACACTTACTAACAAGTTAGCTCATTAAAAAAACAAAGTGCTTTTAAAAATTAATGAGAACTTTTTAATAACAAGGCCACACATTTTAGAGAAATATGATTTAAAAACTTTTCAATTGCATGAAGTATGTGTGTGAACTCTTTATATTGCTTGAGATATATCCATGAACCAAATATATCAAAGTTCTTTACCTTTCCAACCATTGCAACCAACATCATTGAGAATGAACTCTTCATATTGGTCGAAATGCTCAGATGACCACAAGGCTTAAGAAAAAGGCTTGACTTGAATAAGACATATTACAACTCAAAAGTTTTTTCAAACACGGATTAGCCAACATAACTATAGACTACAAGTCCTAATAAATTGGACACGAACAACCATTTTTAACACATTACAACCTTTTACACTATGGAACAAAAATATAAGATATAAACAACCATTTTATTTAAAGTGGATATAATCATTAAGAGCATGACACCATATTTATTCTCTAACACAAATGCCAATATCATTCATAATTGATATGTCATTACAAATGCTCTTTACAAAAATGCTATTAATATAAATTTCAATTTCCACAATGTTGGTCATAAATAACAACACTTTATGTTTGTCTTTATATAGTCACAAATCACAAAAAAAAAAACTCAAAAACCCCACTTTGTCTTTATATTGTCACAAAAAACCTCATAACCCCACTTCTATTTTCATCCCAACTTCTAGCTACTTCCCACATGTTTGGTATTCTTTTTTCGTTGTGATTATGGTCTACTCTGCATTGACATGTCACTTGATTGTGTATTTCCAGCAACTTATAATAACATGAAACATAATTCAATTTTCACATATATACAACTCATGAAATTGGTAATATATAATCAGAGTACTAACCACGCTCTTTATTTGCTTTGTTGGTATTTTATTGATTTATTATTGTTTTTGTGTGTCATCAACTACCTCTTGCTTAGTTGGTGCTACTTTCTTGGTTTTCGTACATTTTTTTCTTGGTTTTGTTGCTCTTTCTTGGTTCTTCCTATTTCCTTTGTTCCTTGTTGGTTCGTTCTTACAACTCTTTTTACTGTGTAAAACTAACCACGATTGCCATACCTCAAAGTATGACTGCTTCCAAATCTTTTGAGGATTATTTGGTTCCTTAGCTTCCATTTCTTTTGCCTTATTAGGTCTTCTTGGTTGCTTATGAAATAATGGAGGAATTGCCAAATGATATGTTCTAGGTCACATTTGATGTTAATTTGTAAGGTTTGATTATATAGCCCTAGGATTTCCAGTAGGTTTCCTTCTTGGTTAGACCTTTTTGTAAAAGATTCCTAAAACATCATGAATACATGGAATGCTACTCAAATCCTGCCTTTTGTAAGAACAATCGTGGTCTTCTAAGTCCATCAAATATTAGTCCCCACGTGATCATAAAATTTGAAATTCTAGACTTTTTGACCATATAGAATTACAAATACCAGACATTTCCTTACTCAACTCTAACTTTTTTTTTCTGTATCTTTAGACGTATAAGACCTAAAAATTTCCTCATGAAATTTCTTTTTACTTGTATTCTTTTTATCAGCAACCACCAAATCTTTTTAAACATTATAATTGTAAGTTTATTCCTAATTTCAAGTATATAGCCATTGAATGACTAACACAATTTTTTCAACAAAATGTCACATTTTAGTAATGCGTTGAAGTGTGACCTAAACCAACAAATAGGAAACTTTCCAGCTAACCACCTAAATACTCCCTTATCTATCTTCTTAATCTCTTCCATGTGAAACTAAAAATCATTATAATAACTTTAGTAGCAAACCATAATGTATTTTTCAAATCCTTTTTCTTATAACTATTTATAAAATCTATGTACATATGCCTTACACAAAACCTATGGTTTGTATTTGGTAATAATGTCTCAATTGTTGTAAACAATCCTTAGAATTCATAATTTATAATTATTGTAAGACATAAGAAACCAAACTATAAAGTTAAAATTTTAAAAAGTAACAATAAGCAAAGATAAGATAAAAAATATACCTTCATTTTTTTTAAATAAGGTCCATGCACTTTGGTTAACAAGTGGTTTTGTTGCAATAATTCAAGAAACCAAAGTCACAAATTCTTGATTTCCCATTCAACAATTACATATAACATTGGAAACATTGCATTATTTTCATCAATTATCACAACAAATAACAATTGTTTGCCATAAGGACAGTTAAGGTGACATTTATCCACCCCAATTATAAGCATACACCCTACTAAAAAATATGTCTTAAGTTCAAAAATATAAACATATTCTTTCAAACCTTGGTTTTTCATATTTCATATCATCAACCAATTTCACTTTAATTGTAGTATTAAGATTGAAAATTCTAATTTCCTCATAATAATTTCATAATTTGGCATACTACTCATAATTAGTTCCCTCATCGATGAAGTTCTTCCAAATTAATGTGTCGCCCGATCGATTTCCTTCACCCCAAGGAAGGCACGAGTCTCCCCTTTTAATATACACACACACATGTGTAAAATTAAACAAATTTCAATTTTTGTCTGTTTCTTGTTTGGTATTGATGATTCATCCTTAAAGTTCAAAACCTTATTTCTTAGAAACCAATATAGAGTTTTAGATGTCAAAATTTTCTTGTGTGCATTCTTTTTACATGTTTTTACATATAAGTATATATAAGTATGAAATCGTAGGTTGAATGTTATAACTTGCTTCTGTTGTGTTAAAAGGGAGAAAAGAAATCATATATCGTATGTATGTATTGTGTGTCTATACAAGGGAGTGAGCCCTCCTTTATATAGGAAAGGCAAGACATACATAAAGAATGTAAGAAAAAAATGAAAGAAAGGGAAAAAAGAGTGATATACAACTTATATACAAAACCTTAACCGTCATACACATATATCACCAAACACTAGCCGTTATACACATATATTGCTAACACTCCATTGCGAAAACTCAAGGTGGCAAAGGAGAGGCCAACTAGAGTTTGAAAACCAAGTCATGGAAGCATCCAAGATGATATGTTTTAGTGAAGATATCAGCAGTTTGAGCAAAAGAAGTAACATTCACTAACGATAGAGTACCATGAAGTAGATGATGACAGACAAAATGACAATTTAGTTTAATATGTTTGATGCGCTTATGAAAAACATCGTTATGTGCTATCTGAATAACCACCGTAACCAAAGAAGCTCGACGATAGTATTTTTCAGTGCTCGATATTTAGCTTATGTACTAGATCTAGTAGTAATAGTTTGTTTTTTGTAATGCCGAGAGATTAGAGAATCGTCAAGAAAGAAGAAATAACTAGTAACAGAACGATGATAAGTGGGATCACTAACCTAATCAGTATCAGAGTAGATATGCATTATAAAAAATGAATGAGCAGATAAATGAAGGCCATGGAATAAAGTGCCCTTGATATAGAAAAGTATATGGAGAACAACAAAAAAATAGGAAGAGCGAGGAGCATATATAAATTGACTTATTGTGGAAAGCATGGTATATTCCCAAAAGACGACATAATGATAAATCGAAAGATAGTTAGAAATTGGATCCCCAACAACGATACCCTTTCGATGCCATATCCAATGAAGCAACATACTATGCATAAGCTTCGAGTTTAGTGTGCGTATGTGGTTGAAATAAGACAAAGCAAACACAACCAAATACCTTGAGAATAATATAATTAGGGGGAGTACTATGAAGGCATTCATAAGGGGACTGATAATGAATCACACGTGAGGGAACAAGATTCATGGTATAGACAGCTGTGGGGGTAACTTCTCCCAAAAAACGTTCTAGACATGAAGATGAATTAAAACATGAGCGAAACCCAATATGTGCCGATATTTTCGTTTTGCTCGTTCATTTTATTGAGCGGTTCCTAGACAAGAACATTAAATAATGGTGCCATGTTGGTCGAGGAATCTTTGGAGTCTGGACTCAAGATATTCTTTAGCATTATCACTACGAAAAACTTTAATGGTCTTAAAAAATTGAGTTTTGACCATAGTAGCAAAAGAAATATAAAGTTGTGATAATTTGGATCTTGCACGCATGAGATATATCCAAGTGAAACGTGAATAATCGTTAATAAAGATAACAAAATACTTAGAACCACTCGTAGTAGAATTTTGACGAAGGACCCTATACATCAAAATGAATCAAATCAAAAAGTGCCAGAGAAATAAATTCACTTTTATTAAAAGACAAGGTGGGTTGTTTAACAAGTTGACATGATAAACAAGTAATAGACCCATCACTAATGGACAATAAGTGACCACTGGAAATTAAAGGTGAATTCGACTAATAGATACATGACCCAAGCAAGAATGCCACAAATAAAGAGTAGAGCTAGCAAAAGTTGATGTTGTAGACTGAAATAAGGATAGACAAAGAGAAGAGCTAGGTGCAACATGTTGAAAGGTGAGTTCAAACAAACGCCCAACTTTACACCCTGTCCCAATAATTTATCTCGTATGTGGGTCCTACACATAACAACCAAATCCAAAAAATGTAAGCCAAAGCCAATATCACATAATTGGTCCATAGGGATTAAATTAAGAGTTAGTTTGGGAATAAAATAAGTATCAGGGAGTGACAATTTTGAAGTAGAAATATGACCAATGTGATTGACCTATATGTGAGATCTATTAGTAGTACGAATATTGGGTGCACGAAAATTAAGAATTTTAGATGAAAAAGTGTAAAATTAAAGATCATATGGTTACAACATGCAAAATCAAAAAACACAAAACCAAGAGGTAGTACCTAAGAGAACAAATAAGGCAATGTTTGGGCCAGATTTAGAGGGAACCTATTTAACCATAGCCTCAATATCATCAACAATTATTAAGAGTGGGTGGTAGCAATGATAGCATGACAATAAGAGAATCTGGATAAAGTACCAGGTTTGAATGAGTTCCCTTTAAACTGAAAGGGAGGCTTAGTAGGACAATTATCAATGATATGATTGATCTTGTGGCAATAGTGACACTCAAGAGAAGATGGCATAATGGTGGAAAATTTCATAGGATAGTTGTTTGTGGCATTTCTTTTAACAGATTTTACATACAATGATTGGACACTTAGAAAGAAAATGACCAGTCTTGTGGTAGTATTTGCAAGTCTTCTAACTTGTGGAAAAATGATTTCCCTCATAAGAACGAGATGGAACAATAAGCACATTTGAGCGGTGAGAAGATTTTGTAGTGCCAAGTTGTGTTTCTTCATAGATGAGTTCAAAAATAGCACTGTCAATAGTAAGTAGCGGATGTTGATAGAGAAGTAAAGCTCTATTAGGTTCAAAATTAGTAGTTAGTGCCATAAGAAATTAAACGAGTCTCAAATGATCTCGATATGCAGTGAATTTAGAGGTATCACCATTAGTTTCCCACAAAGGTTCTGATTGTGCCAGTTGGTCCCATACAAAATGCATTTGAGAGAAAAATTCACTGATAGACTATCCGGGGTCTTGTTTCATGCAATGAAGGGTATTTTAAACCTGATATTGGTAAACCAGATCTGCAGTTATGTACTAGTTGACCAAGAAATCTCATATTTCCTTTGTTGTTTCAAAATGACTAAACTGATTATAAATGAAAGGTACTGTGGCACCAAGTGATGATTTTGTGATTTTTACTCTCCCAAGCTTTAAGTCGATCATTGAAGTTTTCATTATCTTTTTTTTTTTTTTCTTTTACGAGTTCATAGCTTTCACTAGTAACTTAATGCTAAAAACGACATCCTTTCAAGAAATTTCGAATGGCTTAAACCCATAAATTATAGTTGGATCCACTTAAAATGGTAAGAATGGGTTGGGGGGTCTCAAACTTGTTCATAGCAAGCAATTAAAGAAGCAAAAAAAAAGTACGGTAAAATCAAAGAAGTATATTGTAGCGGCAGTTTTAGGTGAAAACGGAGGCCAAAATCAGAACAAATTCATTGAAATAGTGCAGAAACTGGTGTGAACCGGCTGTGAACTAACCAAAAGAGGGCTGAACCGGTAGAGAGAAGATGCAGCTCTTAACCAATTTGGCTGAACCGCTCTACCTGAAAATTTAGGTTAGGACTGACGTGGCATTGATGTGGAGCTGACATGGCGATGAGCTGGTAGGCTGACATGGAAAGATGACGTGACATGACAGGACATGTGATAGATGACATGGCAATTTTGATTGACATGTCAAGACACATGGCAGATGATGTAGCATAGTGGCTGAGGTGGCAACACAATGAGCCAAGTGGTGGCACGTGAAGCGGGTGTGATGGAACTCCAATTTTTTGATCGATGCGTGCGACATTGAAATGGACTTTGACCACTGGTGTTGGAATCGTCTGGCTGAGTAGATTCTGACTTGGGCTTGAACTAGCTTGTTTGACCACAAATTCTTGAGGTAGTGTATCTGAATCATGTGTATTAGTGACCAATAGTGGTGGACAATATGTGCATACGCAACGCAAAATGCTGGTGGTGATAGTAATCACCAAAAAGAATTGGTGGTGATAGTAGTCACCACTTAGGGTTGATAAAATAGAGGGCGCTGGGAGGTTATGACTCTGATACCATATTGAAAGGGAGAAAAGAAATCATATATTGTATGTGTGTCTAGTGTGTCTACACAAGAGAATGAGCCCTCCTTTATATAGGAAATGCAAGGCATATATAAGGAAGGTAAGAAAAAAGAAAAAAAGGGAAAAAAAAAGGAAAGGAAAAGAAAACCCTAGAGTGATATACAAGTTATACACAAAACTCTAGCCATCATGCACATATATTACCAAACCCTAACTGTTATATACATATATCGCTAACATGGTGAAATAGTTTTTCAAGCAGTTGACAGTAATTTATTTTTCTCATTGTTCTAACAATGACTATTCTTGATGAACCAACAAATCGGGAAAGAAAGAGAACTATATGGAACAACAATTTGAAGTAATTCCTTGATTAGGGTATGAAAATATCAAGAAATTATATATTTTTAGTTTTTTAATGTTTATTATGAGTTAAATTATCTTTTAAAAAAAATTTAAGATGATATAATAACTTCTTTCAAGTCAATTGACTGTTGAATATCAAAAGGGAGAAATTATAATTCAAATATAAACTTTGAAAAAGATTAGTATAATTTTATTTTTTAAAAATAAAAAGGTTATACGTATTTATGTTTTATTTCACAGGAAATGAGTGAAATTTATTCAAATTAAAGGGAGTGATCAATGTAATGCTCGTTCTTCATGTATGAGATAACGAGGCGATCTCAAAAGTGAGCCCAAACACTTTCTCACATGGCAGATTTTAATTGGTAAAAGTGCGAACACATTTCTCACAAGCTTCGCACTCCGAATCATCAGCCTCGGCATCCGAACCCAGACCCAGACCAGACCCAGACCCGGCCGGAACCTAAGCTTGGTTCCACAGTTCGTTGAAAATTTCGCACTATTTCGATCACTTTATCTTTCTCTGCAACACCTCATTTTCTCTCTCTTCTTTCTCTCTCTAAAGATTCCAAATTCCTGTGCGCCCATTTCTCTATCCGACTGAGACCCTAGAAACATAATCGAAGCTATTGAAGGATCGATTAGGAAGTTCAGTGGAGGCCCATCGGCGTCATAGTAATTCACCCCTCCCTCTTTACAAACCCTAAAACTTTCTCTCTACCCCACATTATATTGGAGGACAGAATTTCTGGTCAAGGTTCTGGCGTGTTTCGTTTGGGCAGAGTCTCGTCACGGCATCTATAATCTTTTTCTGGTTTGCATTTAATTCAATCGCTCATTCATGGTTTGAATTGTGACATGACGGGTTCGATCTTGTCGGGGTTGTTGTGGAATTGTGTGTGTGTGTTTTCTTTTTGGGTGATTATTGCTTGGTGCTGACAAAATGCGCGATTTTAGGGTTTTGTGTGTGATTCAGCGGGGCTCATTCTACATAAATACGCATTTATATATGTGTATATATTGTTTTGGTAGCTTGGATTTGTGGTATTTGGAGTAAGATATTTAGGCACTGTGTCATTGGTTGATCTTACTTGTGTTCGTTTAAGGGCAAGGGTGCATTTCATTTCATCTGACTTAGCTTCTTTGTTTTATGATTATTGTTTCTTTAATGTGTGTTTAATTTAGTTAGTTGAATTGAGTGTCCCTTCTCATGATTCACACTTGAATTGGATGTGCTGAATATCCCTTGTTAATGTAACTGATTCTTATTTGACTTCTGCCTAAATGATAAATCTCGTTAAAGTAAACTATTGTTGATAATGATTGCACATTACGGCGAACCTGTGTCCAAATCATGGTGAAGATAGAACATGTTTGAGGCTCAAGTTTAGTAAAAATGGAAATTTTATTTTTCTTGCTGGATAGGTGAGATGAAGTTAGAGGGTGAAACATAAGAGAAAAAGGGAATGCACAACTGTATATTTGAGAGTGCCAACAGGTTAAAAGGAATACAATAAATTTCATCACCATCACTCCCATTTATGACCATGGTACTTGATGTGAAATTGTAGTCCTTGCATGAAAAGTTGTTTGGGTGGTTATGATATATTTTTCTTTACGAATTATAGGTTGCTTAGACTTACACATCAATTACTGACCTACTTTGGCCTTCTTCCTTCATTTTTTTTGTTTCTTTCTTAATTTGGTTGACAAGGTTTTGCTGGCTTGAGAATTAATACATCATTGTTCCAGGAAGAGTTTGGGGGGCATAATTGTAGCTCAAGACTAATTTTAGCTGAAGCTTATCAAAAGAAAGAGATTAAAATATTAAACTTGGGTCTGTTAAGGGTAGTTTGGTGAAATAAATTATTGTGTCAATTGTTTACTGCTTGTGCTTGTGTTTTGTAAATGTAAACCAATCGTCGTTATCATGTAAGGGGGGCACTTTGTGGGGACATTTTGTGTTGTTTGTATTTGATTGTTGGCAAGAGCCGCAAAACCATGTATTCTTGGTGTTTTACAATAAATCTTTGATGGATTCAAGTGTGACAAGCTTTTATATATGAACGATTTCCTCTATCCATTTATTGAACTTTCACAAGTCCCTATGAGAGTCTATATAACTATATTCTGGTCTGCCTTGATATGGAATGAACTTATAAACATGGAATCTAGCAGACAAATGGAAATATAAACAAATTCGTGTGGTAAGAAAATGGAGCAAAACTAAATTTGGGTCATTATAGACATGGTGCTGAACGCAAGCCATTATCTATGAGTGATCTTATTTAAGGTTAGAAGAATCTCAATTCAATTTGTGATGCAATGGGTGGAAAGAAAATATGAATTTAAGGGGCTGAGGGCATATGAGTCTTAAGTTTGGTGGTTTCAAAGTGAGAGAAATGAATTGCTTAGTTCTCTATAGTTGGAAAGAAGCTAAGATTGGCAAGTTTGCAGTGAGTGGAATTTGTATGATCACAGTTGATCTCATCATTTGCTTCTAATTTCCTCGTGTTATTGGAGATTTCACAGTGGGTAATAATGAATATTTATTACATTCATTATTAAAAAGAAGGAAACATAAGTTTTTTTTTTTTTTTTTTTGCCCATACTGTCAGTGTCAATTTCTTTATTATTTGCTAGAGGATGCTTCAATCATTTATCCAGTTCATGACAATTTGTGATAGAGATATTTTTGTTGAGGGAAAATTGCAACTGTAGTAGGTTCACGTGAGGTTAGATAAGTGTGTATACATTTTTGGGCTGGGTCAATGTGTAATCATAGACGTAGGGAACTATAATGAGTTGCTTGAATTGTTTTATAGCGAGAGGAAACCCTATTTGTATCAAATTATCAATATTGAGGCTAATGTCACGCCCCAACAAGTTCAAGGAATGTTATGCCACGTAGGCACCATGCAGGAACTTATTGGATGCATGTTGGCTGCTTAGCGTGCTTGCTTGACTATATTTTGCCTAGAGTCTTCTGGAATGTTCATGTATATACTATAGTTGTGTAGACTCATCTAGAACATTCACTCTTGAGTCTTGTAGTGTTGTGTGGAGTGTTCTGGAATATTTTAGAGAAGTGTAGGAATGTCTTGTATCATTGTAGAGATTAGAGAATAGAGAAACATTTTAGAGTAGTGTAGATATGAGATATTTATAGAAGAGCTCTAGAAGGTTCTTTTAAGGAGGTGAGAATATTTTGGAGAATAAATTGTAACTATAGGATTAGATTGATCTTAGCCATCCATTGAGGAGGTGAACAACTATAAATAGGGTAGGGTAGGTCATTTGCAAACAAACTAGCGATACTTCTCAAGAGTGAGAGTTCTCTAGCCTTGTAAAGCATTCTTGTGTAATAATAGTATCTCTAGCCTTGTAAAGCATTCCTGTCTAATAATATAATAGGTCATTTGGAATTTCTAAACTCCTCATAGAGTGATAACTTTTGAAGAGTGGGCTCATAGACTGATAACTTCTAAAGAGTGAGAGTCCTCAAAGTATCTCTAGCCTTGTAAAGCATTCTTGTGTAATAATATAACTCTTTTGTGTACAATTGCCTAAGTGTGAGTGCGTGAGCGGGTGAGGGCCACTACATCACGAGCGGAAGAGGCAAGTTTGGCATGAGTAGGAGTGCAAAGGGGAAGACTGACTAAGGCAGGCTGAAAGGGGATTACTCACTAAGCTGTGGAGTATGCCTATTAAGACCCTTATATTTGAGAAAACTACTGTCTTTTGATTAGAATACATTACAAAAGGAAGGATAAAGCTATGCTGTGTAATGCTTAAGGTACAAAATATGAGATCTTGATGCATCTAGAAGAAATATTGTATTCCTGCCTATTTCATTCGAAGTTTGAGAATAATTACTATGGGCCATGCAACATTTTGGTGGATACGAGGTTGATGCTATTGGGAAAGAAAGGGAGAAGAATTAGAGTCTCGGAGAAAAAAAGGATGGAGATGATGCACCAACTTTCTGTTAGTTCACTATCTCTCTCTCACACACGCACACATACACTCAAGCTTGCACATGTGTGCACACCTTTTGAAAAGAAGGAATCTTTGCTCTAGGGTTATAGGTACCTCTTGTTACAGGATAGGTTTACCTTAGGGAAGCATAACTTCTTTAAGCTAAGATTATTTGCTAATTTTTAACGTTGCATTCACATAATCCTACAATTAAGAGAGAGTGAGTGGTTTGGTTGGGTAGGTTCTTTTTTACCATTGATCAAGGGTTTAGGTTTCATTTTGCAATGGAGATTTCTTTTCTTAAGTCAATTTGGGACCAAACTATGTTACCTGGAACTGGAACATAGACTGTTTTGGTATGTGGAATGGGAAAATGGCATACCACATATCCAAAGACCTGGTATAATTGGGATAGGCTTATATAAATCATATAGTTGGAATGCTTTGATATATTTCTAAATTCGAGAATAATTTTCTTTTAACAAGTGTCAATTAATGATATATTTCACTTTTAGAAAATTTGTTATATTGGAATTAATTATGCAAAAAAGCATAAAAACTAGTGTATCCTCTATAAGTTTAGTTATTGTTTTGTACTTGTATTATGGTCTTTTTTTTTCAATCTTTTGCCAAAAAAGTTCAATACTAAAGTTTCAATTCATTTTTCATGTTATTTCTTATAAAGTAAAAAACTACTTGAAAAACTCAACTAAGCCTTTATTTCAACTATTCGGGGTTGGTTAAATAAATTCTATTTTGCCATTATGGCCGTTCAAAACTAATTGAAAAAAAGAAGAAAATATTTATTGGATCATTAAATGTAGTGTTCCAGAACCAAAGTGTACCATATTTTAGAATAGGAGTTCCTAAACGAGAATTGCTACGGTGTTAGTGTTTTTTGTTAACTATGGGACCCACTAATATTAAAGTAGGCCTGGGGGGTTGTTATTGTTTGTTCAAATATATGTTTCTTGAGATTCTATAAATTTTGGCTAAGGTGGTGTCTTGGTGGGAATCTTTCTATTGTTTAAGCATTTCAAGATTCAATTTATTTATTTATTTTTTGGTAAAATCAAGTTTTTGAAGTGTGTGTTTAGTAATTGGATCATTGACTATTTGGGGAGAGTGTATAATTTTGTGAAGGCTTGTATTGCAAGTATTTAGAACTCATGCTAGGATTTAGAAGCCAAACAACCTTTCATGCTAAAATGATGGCATTGGTCGTACATTTTGTTTATGCTGATGGAGGATGATTTGAGCCTTATGTAGAGGATTAAATTGTAACAGAAGTAAGGAGACTAAACCTATTTCAACTATCTAATGTGCATTTTGGAAATGTGGTTGGGCTTTTATTAATGTTGAATGAATTTGTGATTAAGAATCAAAATTGGAGTAATAGTACCAAATTTTGTATCTCAAATAATGTGCCATTAGAGAGGGTGCCCAAGATGGTTGAGGTGAGGCAAACTTTTGGTGTCCCACATCGTTTGGGAAGGTGAAGGAGAGGAGCCATATATGTGTGGGCTCCTCTCATCTTTATAAGGCGCTTCTGAGGGAAACCTCAAGACAAAACTGTGAGGACTAGTGGGCCCAAAGCAGACAAAATTGCATAATTGTGGATAAACCGTGATAAAATGGTATCATAGTTGGATCTTGACGGGATGCGTGTGCCTCTAAGGGGCGTTGGAGCTAACCAAGAGGCCCAAAGACTTGAGGGATGCAGAGCCCGTTGAGAGGGTGCCCTAGATGGTTGAGGTAAGTCAAATTCGGTGTCCCACATTGCTTGGGAAGGTGAAGGGGAGGGGCCATATATATGTGGGTTCCTCTCATCTATGTAAGGCGCTTTAGAGGGAAACTTTAGGACAAAACCATAAGGGTTATGGGCCCAAAGCGGACAAAATTACACATTGTGGGCGAGCCATGACAAGACTTATTTCAACTAATTTTTTCTTTTTGATGAGTAACGATGATCTTGTATTATAAACAAGGTGTCCGAGGGAGGCAAACCCATGTACACAAAAAAAAAAGGCTACAAAAAACACAGCCCTAAGTCCCCCAAAAAAGTAATAAAGAAGTTTAAATACATAGGGAATTCCACTTTACACCAAAAATACCACAAATACAAAAAAATGCCTCAAGTTTTGGCTAGATAGTTCTATGCCTTTAAAAATCCTCTTGTTCCTTTCCCTCCAAAAACACTAAACAAGGCATAAAGGAGCCATTCTCTAAGCTCCCCTTAACTTTTTCCTAACACGATTGCAAAATTTGGTACAAAAGTTGAGGACACGTAGTATTATTGTTAAAATTGAATTCAAAAGGTGCTCTATGGCATGTAGCAAGTGAAGTAATACATAGCATGGTTTAAATAACGGCCGTTACGTATTAATTTTTTGACCTTCCGATCTTGGTAGATGCTGATATATCGTTGTGACTAAAATTTATAGTCGTATCGGCTGATATCGTTATGTAACACCCTTACGGTTGTTTTGAGTTTTTTTCTTCAAATTTTTAGTTTAAGTTTTTTTTTTTAGAATTCTTATGATTTTTATTTTTATAAGATTTATATACAAGAGAGATACTTAAGAAAATAATCCTAAAAAATTGACGTGGGTTACCAAAACATTCGGGCCAATATGACCAAAATTTTTAATATTTTTTTTTATTTCATAACTAATCACATTAAATTGAGTTTCATGCTTATAACAATTTTTTGTTATTATTTATATTACTTGTTGTATTGTTATTCAAATTAAATGATACTTCTTGTCAGCTTAACGTTAATTTTTTTTTTTTATAAAATAATAAAATATCTTCTTAAGTGTTATTTAGGTGTGATTTCCGATTCCCGTTACGTATGACCCAATGCTCCTGATACCGTTATACCGCGACCTCGATTCAAAACCATGATACATAGTTTTATGCACTAGATGGCTTATCTTAGGAGAAGAGTGTCGAATTGGAAGAAAATAGTAGATGGTCTACTGGTGGGTAATGGACAGTATATGTTAATTACCATGATGGTTTTATCAATCTTAGTAATCGGGATCAAGATTAAAAAACAGCTTAAAGTTAGATTAAGTATAGAATTCTTTTATACTAAGACTTTGATTGGTTGAAATATAAGTATTTTGAAGGATGTTTTGGGCTTTGTGCTGGGTTAATTGTAGACTTTGCTCACCACCCTCGCCCTCTTCTTCCTATTGTGTATATGGTTCAGGATATGTTAATTACCATGCTTGTTTTATCAATCTCTGTAATTGGAATCACGATTAATTAACACTTTATAGTTAGATCAAGTTTGGAATTCTTTTATACCAAGATTTAGATTGGTTGAAATACAAGTACTTTGAAGGATGTTTTGGGCTTTGTGAGGGTAAATTGTAGATTTTATTCTCCACCCTTCCCTCTTTTTCCTATTGTGTATGTGGGTTTTATAGAAGGCCCATTGACACCACTCTTTTTTTTTTTTTTTTGCAGGGATAGGGGATGGGTTTCCTACTTAGTGAAGAGTATTTTTAGCAAGGCCTCTAGTTTGGTAAGGATTAAGAATTAAAACACCATTCGTGGAAGTGGGTGGTAGTGTGTTTGTTGAACAAGGTGGGTGAGGCTTATGTTTTGGTTCCCTCATGGCTTTGAATTAGAGCACTAGGAAGATGTCTAGGGAGTTGAAAAGTGATACTTTTATGAGGTATGCATTGCGTCAAAATATGACTCCCCCCCCCCCCCCCTCTCTCTCCCTAATGGGATATTCAACTAAAAATATGAGAGGCTCTTGTGGTTCTAGCTCATGGAAATGATGAATTGAAGCTTAGAAAATTTAAAGATGGGAATGCCATGTGATTAGTGATGATAATTTTGTTAGATTGATTGGACTCATGGTGGAAGGTCATGAAAAGATGATTAGTATGTTTTTTAAGTTTTATTTTTTCGCTTTTGGGGTAAATTAATGTTGATGGGTTAGGGACTGCATGCCGGATTTTAGGGGAAACGTGCTGGATTGAGAACTAGATATGGTGGTTTTGTTGTTGGCATTATTTTATGAGTCTTCAGTGAGAACTTACTGGGAGATATTGTTTGGTGACTCTTCTTTTTATTTTCTCATTAGGTTTGGCTAGGGTACTCCTTAAGGATTTTTTTCCCCTTCATGGTTCTCAAACACTTGTATCGTTAAGAGTAACGAGGTGACTAAATTTTGGCAATAGATTTCAGGCACTTTGTTTTCCCCTTACTTGGAAGAAGAGGAAACATAGAGTTTTGCTAATAGTTAATTGATTATGGGGAAGTGGCTATAGAGTGTTTCATATATTGTTTGTGATTAAGGATTTTGGAGGGCTTGTTGATTATTTATTGTATATCTGGACCCCAATTTCTTTTGTGTGAAATTTGGTCGTCTCTATCTATGAGTACATCCTGAACTTTTCTGTGGTTCCCATTTAATGGGAACATATGGTGACACCAATTGGTGTCAAAAGTTAAAAGGACTACTACAAAGAAATGACTGGGAGCAGAGATTTCTTGATCATAGTCCTGTATTTTGAAAAGGCGAAAAAAGCAACTCTATTTGGGTCAGTGGCATTGTGGGTTTTGGAGAGCCCAATGACTTGTGGGACGCGGGTGGTTACAGTAAAGAATGGGGAGAACAAGCTTGGATGGGCTTCGGTTAAGGTTTTGGTCCTTTTGGTTTGTCACGGCTGTGTATTGTGGAAGAGCAATGCCGCCTTTTGTTTAGTAAAAGAGTTAGTTTGTGGTTAGGAAAGGCTCTAGACCAGGATTATGTGTTGGACATTTGGTGGAGTGGCATTATCATTATAAGTTGCTCTTCTAGACTTCTTTTTGCATCGTTTTTTGGTCAGGGATGCAAAGGGTGGCCTTTTGTTGTATGGCTTCATAATGTTAGAAGGAGGTTAATGGAATTGGCTTCACAGTATCAAGGTTTTGTTGTATTATATGGCTTCATTGTATTGTATGGCTTAATGTTCTTGGAATGTTATTTATAACATTTAAGTGCTATTATTTTTCTGATTTTTCCTTTTCTTGTTTTCTTCCATTTGCTTAGGTTCTCATTACTCTTTTCTCATATAAAGATGTAAGGTATAGTTCAAAGTTTCCATACAGAGCATGTTTGAGAGACCTGAAAAGCTGATGGAATAGTTGAACACTCTTTTGGGCATGTGACTCTGTGTTGTTGAAAATTGGCCCTGGTATCTGTCTAGAAAACTGCTATTTGCTTCCTTTCGTCAACATCTTCTCTATTATTTAGGTAGTTCACGCATTATTAAACGTATGCACACTTGTTTTATTTTTTTCCTTATCATTTCAACATGAAACAACTAATAATATACTAATTACCTAATGTATTATGATACCTAGTCTCTTCATATGACCGACTTGGGCAATAATAATCATGTTAGTTGTAATTTGGCCATTGTTTATTTCATGGTATTTAGTTCTTACATGTACTGCATTTATCATATGCAGCATGAGGTTTTGAGTTGGGAATGTGGTAGCTGGAGTGACAATTGTTCAGAAGATCAGTGTGCATCTGAGCATGATCGTATTTGTATTCAAAATACTTATTGGTTGGAGCCTCATGTAGATGTATCCCTGATGGAATGAATTTTGAAGTTTTAAACTTTGTTCATCTCTTATGTTAATTTTGCGGACACACAAGAATTTAGCTGTTGAAAATTTTGGGGATTCAATTATCTATGCGTGCTAACGAAGTTGGAGAGAGGGTTCACAATTTCTTTGCACCAGACAATTTGTCTCAGGGTCAGCATCACCGACAGGTTGTGGACGGGAATTGGCCGGTGCTAGGTAACAATCCATGGGTTGCAAGCCAGAGACATATTGGTGGACAAAGTTCCAATCCAAAAAATTTCAATCTACAGCAATCAGGTATTATTGATGACCTGGCCTTTTAATTGGCTAGGTCCCTATAGCCTGTAATTGTTATTCATAAATCATTTCATTACAGCTAAATATATTTTTGTTTTTGTTTCTCCTTTCATTTATATGAAAGGAGGTAATGGTTCTCGAATTAATTTTGAAGTTTGGTTTGAAATTCAACTCTTTGCTTTTTAATATATATCTCCATTTCTTTTGGCATATGCAGATAGTGAGAGAGGACATAGTGGTCATTCTTTGCAAGTACCACATGGCTTGAACTTTACACAATCAACTCCTGGGCCTGATTTTGCAAAAAGTCAGTCTCAAAGCCCACGTCCAAATTTGAATGGCTATAATCATGAACATCAGGTTTTCCAGACACGGCAGAATGAAGCAAACTTTTTGGGAGTGGATTCAGAATCTGATCAGTGCAATATAATGTCAAGACGCGTATCAGTCTATGAATCACAGCAAGGGAATGGTCCTGAACATCATACAAAAATCTCAGTTAGGTCAGAAACATCTGAATCTCCTGTTAGTTTTGATTTTTTTGGTGATCAACAACAGCTGATGAGTGGCCGACAACCGGGCATGTTGCAATCTTTACCTCAGCAGCAATCTGGGTTTAATGACATGCAGCAAATACTGCAACAACAAATCATGTTCAGGAAAATGCAAGAACTTCAGAGGATGCAACAACTTGAGCAACTAGAAGCAAGGCAACAGAATTCAATAAATCAGATTTCCTCCATTTCAAAACAGGAGTCTGGCAACCATTCACCTGCCCTGATCAACAGCCCTCGAGTTTCTGAAGCAGTCTAATTATCCTTGGGCAAATGAGCTTATGGCAGGTAATGCAAACCGGATGCAGCGTGCTTCTCCGGGTATGCAAGGATCTTCTAACGGATTTATGTTTTCCCCCGAGCAAGGCCAGTCAACACGCCTAATGGGTTTGGTTCCTCAACAAGTTGATCAATCTCTTTATGGGGTTCCTATCTCTAGCACAAGGGGTGCTCAAAACCAGGGTTCTCACATCCCAATGGATAAGCCTCAAATGCAGCAAACATCAACCAGCAGTAATTCCTTTCGAGGTAGTCAATATGCTGTATTGCCAGATGAGGTTCACATGCAAGATGGAACTTTGGTTTCTAGACAGGGCATGCAAGAGAAAAATATGGTTGGGCATGCTTCTGGTCGACGTCTAGTTAATGGGATGAATTTGGAGAACCTCCACCAAGTGAATGCTCTGCAAAGAAATGCATCCATGCAGGAATTCCATGGGAGGCAGGAGCTGGCTGGTTTGCCAGAAACGTTACAGGAAAAAACAGCAATGCTAGATGCTCCTTTGCAGAATGCAGTTGCCCTAGATCCGACTGAAGAAAGGATTTTGTTTGGTACAGATGATAATATATGGGATGCCTTTGGTGGAAGCATCAACATGAGTGCACCAGGCTCTAATCTGTTAGATGGTACTGGGTTTTTGAATGGATTCCCATCTGTTCAAAGTGGGAGTTGGAGTGCTCTTATGCAGTCCGCTGTTGCGGAAACTTCTGGCAATGACATAGGGGTACAAGAAGAGTGGAGTGGTCTGAGTTTTCAGAATACTGAAATTCCAACTAGGAATCGTCGGCATTCAACATATGATGACAACAGGAAAGAACAAACAATTTTGGCTGACAACTCGCAAATTGCATCAGCATTAAGTTCTGGATCTGTTCCCTTGTCTAAGGAGGCCAATATGAATAATAATTATCGCACTGTCCCAGAATTGAAGCAATCTGGACACAAATTTTCATATGAACACGGTGAGAGACTGCAGACTAATTCTTCTCACAGATCTATTCAGCAATCTTCAGAAGAAGGAAGCAAGTGGTTAAATCAAGGTCCTCTACAGAAGCCGTTTGCTGAAGGGAGTCAGATTTATGTAAATGCTGCTCATTCTTTAGATGCAGAAATGAATGCAAAGAGCATTTCAGGTTCCTGGACCCCTCAACAGAGTACGTCTACGTATAACACTAGTGGCCAACCATGCAATAAACCAAATGGTTGGAATGTCATCGAGTCTTTATCACCTGGTGGGGATGCGGAAATGAAAACTCACAAGAATGAATTCTTGCTGCATCATTCACAAAGTAATGATCAGAAAGGAGCCATATTTGAGGAAATGGGTCATGTTGGTGGTATATGGAAAGCTGATTCAATTCCTAATTCAACTGTTGAATTGGAACACGTCAAATCTGCGATGGCAAGTCAACTGGTAAACAGAGAGGACTCTAGTTTGAATGCTGTTGATGTAATCTCAAATTCAAGCACTTCAAGAGCCAGACAGGAAGCCGGCCAACTGCTTCCAAATAGTCATCATCTTAATTATTGGAAACAAGTTGAATCTTCTTTGAAATGTAAAGGAAGCGAGGGTTCAGGGAAATCCCAGCATCATCTGAACAAGGGCCCTCAGGTTTTGGAGTCATTGGCGAATAGCTCTGATAAGGAGGCAGTCAAAATGCATGAGATGGATGACAATGATAAAAAAGAGAATTCTAGGAACAGTTATCGCTCTAATTTATCCCACCACGTATCGACTGGTGGTTTGAAGGAAAATGTTTGGTCAGATGCAAGTGATTCACGTACTGTGCCTGTGGGCAAACAAAAGTCATCTGGTCAGTCTGGTCGGAAAGCTTCTGGTCCTCGCAAATTTCAGTATCATCCAATGGGAAACTTGGACGAGGACATGGTGGAACCTTCTTATGGAATGAAGCATCCCACCCATTCACAGGCTGCATCCCACCAGATTTCTCGAGGATCAAAAAATCACAATCTAGGGTATTTTGGGCAGTCAAAATCTATTGGCCACGTTACCAATAATTCTACTGAAATGGAAAAGGTGAATCACAGGATTTATTACATATGTTTGTGTATCTTTCATATCTTGAATCAGACAGAAAATATGGATGTTATTTTATTTGCAGGGGCATTTACCTGATCTTCAAGGAAACACGAAAGGGTTAGATGAGGCGCCTTCCAGAGGCATTAATTCAAGTTATGTACCTGACATGTCTGCTGCCTTCGACAGATCGCTTGGTTTTTGTGCACCAAATAAGGCTGCTCAATTGAGGTTGTCATTTCTTTGAGGTTTTTCTTTTCTTTCTTTAACTTTGTTATATATGGCTTTATTAGTTGTACTGCAGTTTGATTATTGTCTTGAACAATGTTAATTCAATTTCTTATGGACTGTACATTTTATGTATCTTGATAATCAAAACTTGCCCAAAGTTTTATTATTTTTCAATAGCTAATAACTAATGAGGTTGTTTCTATAAAAAAAATTACCAATTTATTTAATGTTCTTTTTAAAGTTTATATTTTATTTTTCAGAATTTCTTTAGTACTTCTACACTGTAACTTGCCTGTTTTTGACTACATTTGTTTATTGCAGTCAAAATATGCTCGAGCTTCTTCATAAGGTGGATCAATCGAGGGAGACTGGCTCAGCGGTACACTTCAGATCATCTGAGATACCTGAAGCAGATAATTCTGATGGATCTGTTGGTCACCTTCAGCGAAATCAGTCTTCTGCTTCTCAAGGTTTTGGTTTACAACTGGCACCTCCATCACAAGGGTTGCCTGTTTCAAATTGTGCATTTTCTACTCAGAGTTCCGCACAGACTGTTAATTCTCATAGTTTGAGTCACACCACTCCTAAGATAAAAGACAAGAGCCGTACATGGTTGGCTTCTGGAGCTCAACTTCAATCTTTGCCTCCATCCTGTGAAACATCTCAAGGAGAATTCAATAATGGTAAAATTGATATTCCAGGGCAAACTGGCAATGAATCTTTGCAGTATAAGATGCAGGAGGCCATCTCTTCAGCAGTGACTTCTGGTTTTCCCTATTCGAGAAGTCAGCTTCAAAATCAACAGGTGACCAGTACTAGCGGACAAGTGACAACAAATCAATCTATGAGTGGACCTTTTGATAGGTTAGCTTCTTGTTCTAAACAGACAGAAGACTCTTCTACTCGAGTTCTCACTGGTCAATCTGCACCGGCATCTTTGCCTGATCCAGCTGGCAGTATTCCATGTAGTAACCGTGCTTCATCTGTGGACACATCCCTGCCAAGTAGTAGCATTCATTCTCATGAAAGAGCCTCGGCCCCACAAATTTCAGCAGGAAAGGCCGTGCCAGTCTCTCAGCCTTTCATTATGTCTGGCATCTCTCAACAGGGCACCTTCTCAAAAATGTTCCCTAATGTATGGACCATTGTTCCGGCACAGCAATGTGTATCAGGTGCAGAACCTCACAAGGGAGCTTTGAACTTTTTCCAGTCCCAGCAATCAGATAATAATGTGGAATCAACTTCATCTGCCCTAAGAAATCTAGAGGATAAAAATTCCCATGAAGGAGGCAATGGCCCATCTGAGTTTGGTGCAAGTTATGCCAACTCACAAGGATTTGTTTATGGGGAAGAGCAACCAGCTAAAGAAAGCTCCGGTCAGCAAGTTTCGTCTGGGAACATTAAACTTTCTGAGAAATCTAGTGCATCTAAAGGGAAAGAATCCATTGTCAAGCATCTCTCTGATGCATCTCCTTCAAACCTTTCTTCGACTCAGACTGATATTGAAGCCTTTGGCCGTTCTTTAAAACCAAGTAACTTTTTGCATCAAAATTACTCCTTACTGCATCAAATGCGGGACATGAAGAGTACAGAGATTGATCCAAGTTATAGGGGCTTGAAGAGATTGAAAGGAATAGACAGTGGTCTGGGGGGTCAGCAGGTAGATCCGAAGACAGGACAGTCAAATGATCACAATACTGTGGGTGGGGATGGATCAGTTTGTCTTACTGCTGTTTCATCTGAAGATTCTAAAATGCTAAGCTTCTCTGGACCAGCAAATAATTGGGAAAGAAATACATCTTCTCAACCTGGCAATGTACCTTCTGAAGATATGCTTGCATTTGGTCGGAATGATCCTCAGAAATACTCCAATAGCAATAGTACAGCTTCTGTTAAAGTTGAACATTCTCAGATTAGTCCCCAGATGGCACCCTCCTGGTTTAATGAATTTGGAACCTTTAAAAATGGGCAGATGTTGCTAATGAGTGATGCACGAAGAAGTGCCCCTGTGAAGAGTTTGGAACAACCATTCAATCTTGGGGAGTCTTCTGATACTGTGCATACACATATTTCAAAGGAGCAAGTAAATGCTGCTAATACAAGTCAAGTTGGTAATACCTGTCAAAATTCAATCCCAAGAACAGTTGCAATCGAGCATTTCTCATCCCCTCAGTCATTGCTTCTGGATGTCACTGATCAACATCCAGTTGTTGTGAGACCAAAGAAGCGCAAGAGTGCATCATCTGAGCTTCTTCCTTGGCATAAAGAAGTGGCCCAGGGTTCCCAAAGTCTTGTGACTATCAGGTGGTTATCTTAAACAGCAAATTAATTGGATGCCTTATTTTTACCCCCTCTCCATTTCATTGTTTTTTAGGCTATTGTCTTCTTTGACTATGTAATGTAAAACAGTTGACCCCCTTATGTTCTGCATAGCAGGATATGATTGCAATACATTAATACTCTTGTCATATTTTTGATTTGTTTTATTTTGGTTTTGCTAATATACATTAAGTTTCATTGCTTGCAGCATGGCAGAAGTAGACTGGGCCAAAGCAGCAAATCGGCTGATTGACAAGGTGTGCCGGTGTTACCACCCTCACTCTTCTTTATGTATTTCTGTCAATATTTGTTCCTATTGTTCTAATGGCTTCATTTCTGACAACAGGTTGAAGATGAAGCTGAAATGGTTGAAGATGGACCGCCAATGCTTAAACCGAAAAGGCGGCTTATCTTGACAACACAGCTAATGCAGCAACTATTTTGTCCTCCCCCAGCAGGAGTTCTCTCTGCAGATGCCAGTGTGAACCATGAGACTCTGGCTTATTTTGTTGCTAGACTAGCATTACGGGATGCATGCAGCCTAATCTCTTGCTTGGGAAGTAATTCCCATGGGCATCTTAATAACGTAAACATGTAAGAACTGCTTTACCTGACATTATTCATCCTCGTTCTTGCTGGATCACATTTATTTGTATTCCGCCCAAAATAATTTGTTCTGTTAAAAATGCTTTGTAGCTTATCCAATAAGCATAAAACATCTGAGAGAATTGGTGATTCTCATCTTTCAAAAGTTGTGGAGGACTTCATTGGTAGGGCAAGGAAGCTAGAAAATGATTTCTTGAGGTAGAGCTTCTGGTCTTTATTTTTATAATTATTTTTTTTCTCAGTTTCTAGTATCTTTCATTTTCTTTCCAGTCAATTCTGTTACAATTTACTTGGTTTTCTAATGTCTCAACTATCAATTGTTTAATTTATACAAGAATCTCTATCTCCAAGTTATAATGCTTGTATGAAATTTCTTGGTTTTATTATTTTATGTCCAATGTAATTGTTGTTCATAAAGTTAAGAATGATAATTTGGCACTTGATGAAGGAAAAAGATGTAAGAGCATCTCCAACCCACCTTCAAATCTTCAAATTTGATGGTGGGGAAGCAAAAAGTGGTCTCCAACCCATCTTCAGATTTTCATCACATTTGAAGATATGAATAGTGTTTTCAATTTTGATTTTCAAATTTAAAGGTTCACTAATCATCCTTCAAATCACTATTCATCCATTATTCATTTATTCATCCTCTAATTATATTTATAATACTCTAAATTAATAATTAATTATTTTTATAATATTTAAATAAATATTTAAAGTTAATTTATCAATAATTTTTTTCCTATTTTAATTATTAGTTATGTATTTTGAAATTAATTTTTTATACGGTAAAAAAAATTATCAACCCATCACCCCAATTAAAGATTTAAATAAAAATTAAACTTTTCACATTCATTGAAAATAAAAAATAAAATTTCAACCTATTTTTATTTGCAATTTTTTGGATATATCATGGAGTTTTAACAAAAGAAAAGTGATAAATAGTTGAATTTTGGATAAATATATGTTAAATTATTGTATTTTGGACATAAATAATATTATTAAGTGTGATTTGAAAAATGAATAGTGATTTGAAGATTGGTATAGTTGGAGTGAAAATGTGGGACCCATTATTTTCAAATTTGAAGCATATGTCAAAATGAAGATGAATTTAAAGATTGTGGGTTGGAGATGCTCTAAGGATTTGTCTAGCCGTCCTTGAAGAGTTGGGGCAAGACTTGTGGAGATAAAAATCATCTTGTTCTTCAAGATTCCTATATATATATATATATATATATTTTGCTTTTGTGCCTAGGCTTGATCCTTAAGTTTCCATGATTTTTGTTTGATGATGTGGTCCATCATAAAGAAAAAAAATGTTGTTGTATGGATTCATCTCAATAATAAAATAGAGGGATATGGCTTTGTGGTGATGATTTTATATTTACGTTCATTTTGCATCAGTGATGTTGCACATGGGGAGGATTTTGTTGATAAATTTACATGCGCTCGTGGTGTTATATGTTACATGGACGCTTAATAATATGTTAAAAACCCACATACACTTGCCAAACAGGAGTCCAAGTCGGATGAACGAAGGACTATAAATTTTCTAGGATACTTTTAGCTTTGTTCCTCTGTTACATGGATGTGATTTATTTTCTTATTATTTTTTTCTGACAAGTATGTTACATAGATGTCAAATTGAGTGAAGAAATCATGCTTAACATGTTATCTCGTGTCGAACTTAGTAAAACGCAGATGGCAGTGATTAGAATTTACTTCACCAATTACGTGCTGTTTCACATGTTCACCTTGTTCCAATTTCCAAACCAAGTGGAAGTTTGTTTGAATGCCAAGTATAAAACAACTATAATTTATGCTTCATACTGTAGTTTAACTTGGAGGTATGTTCATGGAATAGGTGTAGCTGAGGCAAGGATGGTTTATGGATGACTAGAAATACAAGGAAGACAACTAGAAACTGAATGCCTCTGAGGAAATTTTGTGGCAGTCGTAATAGGATACTAGAGGGTGGCCATGCATGATGTGTGCGGTCCTTACCTCATTGTATTTTCTCTTAATTTTTATTTGATTATTCTTATGATCATGCAGTTACCTTTTATCTTTCCAAAATTTGCCTAGTGTTGAAAATTGGCTCTACTGTCTTACTGGACCAAAACTACTCGTACCAAAAAATTTGTTGAGACAAAGTTGTGTATTGGCTTTATAGGACTGAAATGATAAGAAAGACTACTGATTTACTTATCAAAAAAAGAAAGAAAGACTACCGGTGATTAGTACTTTAGAGAAGGTGGGAACTACTGCTTCGTTGTTGCAGTCTCTTGTACAAGTTTATTTTTCCATTGGATCTTTACACACACACACACACACACACGGAGGTGGGGCAGATAATTGGGATTGTTGTCTTACTTCAAATAGTTGGGACTGCAAACTTTGTTCTGTTTGTTTTCTGCTGCTTCTTTTGTCGTCCCATTTGGTTTCTGGTCTCTCTCTCACCCTCTTCCCACTTCTTTTTCTGTTTTTAGAGTAGGCCTTCTCTCCCATTGCTAATGCTTCCTTGTTATGGTGCAGGCTGGACAAGAGGGCCTCTATCTTGGAGTTAAAAGTGGAATGCCAGGAGATGGAGAAGTTTTCTGTCATTAATCGTTTTGCTAAGTTCCATGGCCGGGGGCAAGTTGACGGGGCCGGGACCTCATCGTCCTCTGATGCAGCTGCAAATGCTAAGAAACCCTGCCCCCAGAGATATGTTACTGCACTTTCAGTGCCTAAGAATCTCCCTGACAGGGTACAATGTCTTTCCCTTTGATCATTAATTAATTGATTCCCTCTCCAACTTTTTCTTCGTCAACTTTCTCCGGATCCCTCTGCTTCTCTGATGTATTTCTTGCAAGCTATATGCTGGCACTTGCACCAACAAAATAGAACCACGCAAATGGATATGCAGGAGAAGAATGGATACTAGGTTGTCTCCTTAAAAGCAATGGAGGCTGTTTGATCTTTTCCATTTAGGCCATTGATGTCATTCTTGAGAAATATATGTTCGGTCCTTGTACATCTCCGTGAAATTTTTAAAAGAAACTGGGGTGCCCCGCCATTTTTTTTTTCGATAAATGGGGAGAATAGAAGAGCAGCCTGATATTCTGAAGATGTTCACGCTTTGCCAGATTTCCTGTTATATATAAATATGAATTGTTCTCCTTTCGGTTTTGAGCATGTTTTTTAGTTTACAAATTTATAGGTAATTTCTTTTTAGCCGGAGTCCGAACTTCAAGTGCCAATTTTACACAATTTTTTTCTTTTTTTTGCAACACCATTTATATTTAATTTACTAGATTGGTACAACTTTTACTAAATCTATGCATGGTAAATTTTGGCCAAAATGATGTAAAGAGGTTCAACACGGCTTCCAGATTGCTCTTTGAAGTTTCCCAGTCTGTTTGAATATATTGCCTAATGCCATCCTGAATTTGATTTAGCTTACACTATTTAAGAAGTTTTTCGTTGGATACGACTTTGGGAACTTGAAAACAGGATCGCAAATGGGGGCTGATATTTGGATTTTGCATTGCAGTTTATTTTTTGGCTGCAGGTCGTATTACAGGATGTCTTGACATTTTTCAAATGCGTTTGGTGCCCACTCTTGTCAATGCTGAGATAAGAGTAAGAAGGTTAGTGGTACTTCCATCCCACTTGTGTTTGCTGCATCTATTGCAACAATCTGAAAGGTAAAATAAATTGCACTCCATTTGAGGAACCAAAGATTGTTCTCTTTGATAGGTTGGAAGAGTGGGAGGAAGAGGGAAGGAAAATGGAGAGATGGATGGATTAAGTTTCCCTGCTGTATTGGGAGGGAGGGAAGGCAGGAGAAGAAGGAAGTACAGTTTTCCAGAGCTCACCATTTTTTTTGGCTCCTCAAAATTGGGTGAAGAGGAGGAAATTGGAGTCTCCTTTTTTTTCCTCTCATGTTTTTACCCTTTTAAGCAAATATTCTTCCTTAACGAGCGAGAGTATAATAGTTAAAACATGTTGCTTGGGTCCGTCTTTCCTTCCTCCCTTTCGTACTCAGTTAAACAAAAGAGGGAAGGGCTGCTTTTTTCTTCTTCTTCTTAGGAATGCCTTTTCCATCTTACTTCTTATTCTTTCCAATTTCTCATCTCATGCCAAATAGATTTAAATTTTTTTTTTGTTGATGGGACGATGGGAGAGAGGGAAGCCAAATAGGCTATTAAAGACGAGTAAAAGTAATGAAGGTGCTGAACCCAAAATAAATATATAAATATATAGATGGCTACGTTCACGTGTGCATGGTGGTTCATAAACCAATATAGGATAGGTAGTTGCTCGTTAGTCTAGTTGAATTCCCCTAGTGTGACTTTGGGGTTCCGTGCATCTCCCTTTCAACATAAATGTAGAGTCTATTTTCCTCACAATGAGGGCTACCCATCGTTGAGGGTCACCTGTGAGAGAAATGGAGTCTCTAAATTTCTATTGAAATAGAGACTCCCATTTCGAGTTTAGGGGACTACTTATTGGTGGGTAGAGGGTTAAAAGATTAATCGTATATAGTTTCTGTTGTAGAATCAAAATTTGAAAATCAATAATAGAAATCTTTATCCAGCGTGTATTCAACTTTATGGAAATTGAAAGAGAATGGTGGTCTTTTTTCCCAGGGGACATACTAGGAGAACCTTTTTTCTTTTTTTTTGGTGAAAAAATACTGAAAATTTTTTAAAATAATTTTTTAATTCAGAAAGTACATGATGCATTTTTTTTTAAATAAATTACATTGATCTTCCCTAAGATTTATGATAATTGTATTGACCTTTCTTGAAATTTTTAAAATTACATTGACTTTTAGTTAATTTTTTTCTTCAGAATGATAAAATTATCTCTTTTATTTTTTTTAATCTTGATCATTTTTTTTTATTTTTCAATAAATATTATTAAAAATCTTAAATTTATTTTTAGATAAAATAAAAATAAGTTTTTTACCTTAAATTTTTTTAAATATTTTTTTTAAAAGTTAGAATAAATTAGTCAAAATTTGAAAAATGCAAAAATAAATAAATAAATGGGTAGTTTTGTTATTTTAAAAAAATTGTCAAGAAAGAGATATTTGTATATTATTTTGTAAAGTAGAAGAGGTCAATGCAATTTTAGAAACTTCAAGAGAGGTCAGTGTAATTTATTTATTTATTTTAATCTAAAAGATCTAAAAATGGAATTTTTAATACAAAAAAGTCTATTCATTAATTTTTATCTTAATATCGTTAAAAAATATTATTGATTAGATTAAAATAGTCTTTTGAAATACATTTTAAAAAAAAATACAAAAAAAGTATATAAAATAAAATTTTTAATTTAAAAGAAAATCATAACATTTTATGAAGTTAATTTTTTTTACGATAAAATAAAAAATGTTATGTTTTTTTTTTTGTTTGAAAAATTTATTTTATGAACTATTTAGATACTCAAAGTTTCTTATTTGTATACTCAAATTTTTCTCATCATTTCATCGTCCGAAGTTCCGTATATAGATATAGATATATATAAACTATATAAGGTACTCATAAAAATATATATAATCTAATCCATTACATATATAATTTATAATATTAAACACTTGTTTAATTGCTTAATTAAAAAAATTACTTGTTATACCCTCTTTTATGCTTAATTTAATACTACAATATGATCTTTTTAATATTGGGATAATTTTTTTTTTTTGAAAAATAATTACCAAACATACTTTTACTTTTTTTTTCTAAAAATTACTTTTTGGCTTACCAAACAGACACAAAATTCATAGAATTCATTGTATGGGATCAATTCCTCAAAAAGAAGTCACAGATGACCAATTGAGGTATTTCGAGATGAATAGAAATTATTTTATAAAAGAAGTGAGACTTAAACTTGTGACTTCTTTTAAAAGAGATTATGGGTGGACAACTAGCAAATTTAATGATTAAATATTAAAACTCATCAAATTCAATGATTAAATTTTAGGAATTAAGAAAGTTAATAATTTGGGTCAAAATTTTGGGTCGAGCCAATTTAAAATTGGTCAAAATTTTATATATAATTTTTTTTTTTTTTTCATATTTTGAATGCTTCCGCCCCTAGTAATGTCATCAAAATCAAGATTGAGATAGATTCGCTTCTCACCAAACGCAGCTTGGTTCAAAAGTTGTTGTATATTATATTATATATATATATATATATATAATACTTGACTCCAAATCAAATAGAAATAACTTCTTCTTATCTGTGTCCTAGTTTTAATGGACCATATAGCTTCATTCTTTTTCCATTTCAGGAGTTACCATTTCTAATTGAAATTCCAGGGCAAACTCCAAACAAGCAAATCTGACTTAACTAATGATTTTCCAGAAGCCATTAAAAGGAAAACAAATTTGGTAACCCAATTGCAACGGAGATTTTGTGTTTTCACGAGATGAAATCTTTTTTTATATAGAAAGATCCAATTCCCGGCACAGCCTGCGTTTCCGACATTATTACTTTTTTTTTTTGTTTGTTCGTTCATAATCCAATAATGATTCTATCAATTGTAATTTTCAATCGCCTAACGAGAGATGATTCTAAAGAGATCATTATTTTCGATGAAATTTAAACTCGAGAATGCAGTATGACAAATACTTACCTCACAATCTGCTTCGAGTTTTGTCGGTACTTCTGGTTGCACTTTTATATAAAATTGTCTCTTTCATTGTTTTTTCTAGGATGCTTGCATTTGTCTTTGTATGAGTTATTATGTTTTTGAAATTAAACTACACTTCAGACTATGAGGCCACACAAAGGAAACTGACGTGACCCCTCTCTATTGCTTACATTGCGTAATAGGAAGTGGTTAAGTTATTTCACTTAAAAGAGTTGGAAGTACCTATGCAGGCATGCATGATGCATGTGTGTATAAATACTTGCTCAGATATCCTAAATCTCTATTAGCATTCAGAGTTGTGATCATAGAGAGAGAGAGAGAGAGAGAGAGAGAGAGAGAGAGAGAGAGAGAGATTTGATGAATTAGTTCCTTTAAATAAGAGGGGTTGTACGTGTGTCTTAATTAAAGACAAAATGAAAGCTTTAGTCACCATTCTCCTGTGTCTACTTCTTGTTGTCCCTTGCATGGGGGGAGCAGCAGACGCACTGTAGAATTCTACAAATCGGCTTTACAGTTGCTCTATTCATTCTGTAACAACGGAGCCAATTGCTTGCCATCAATTCCTCAAGACTTTACTGTGCATGGCTTGTGGCCATTCGACCTCTTTTTTCACTTGTTTCTTCTGCTGCAGTTGAGAAGAATTGAGGCTAGTTTAAACCAAACTTGGCCTAGTCATATAATAGGCTACACAAATTTCAAATTTTGGCAATATGAATGGAGAAAGCATGGCCGTTGCTTGGCGCTGCAACCTGAGGACTACTTTACTAATGTCATCAAAATCAAGATGGAAATTGATTGGCTTCTCACCAAACGCAGCTTGGTTGAAACGTTTCGTAGCAGTGGTATAAATTGTTTATATATATATATATATATGTATGTATGTATGTATTTATTGTTTCATTGTTTCTGGGTTTCAAGTGTTATCATTTCTAATTGAAATTCATGAAATTACAGGGCCATCTCCAACGACAACGGGCACATATTACTTGCCCAATCATTTCACAGAAGCCATTAAAAATAAAAACAAACTTGGTTACCCAATTGCAATGCAACAAAGACAGGCATGGTGACCCTAAACTATACGAAATGAGATTTTGTGTTTCGCCGGAATGGAAACTGCAGCTGGTACAATCCTCTGCATCCGCAGCTGCCACCATCACCACCGTGCTATAAAATCAACTATGAGTACTATTGCAGTAACTTTGGATACATCAAATTCCCAGCAAAGCCTCGAAATTATGGCCCAAGTTTTTTTGGGTTCTGTTTCTGTTGTAGTATGTGTCCTGCACGTCTACGTCGTCGGGAAGCCTAATTTCCCATGAAAAAGACAAGCAAACCCTTATCGAACTCTGTCTCGTCCAAATAGTGTGTAGTGCATGGTGCACTTTATGTCTCCATACCTATATTGTCATGGCTTCTTTGTTGCACTTCCATATAAAATTGTGCCCTTATGTGTGTTGCTTTAATTCTTTCTTTTTTCCTTCCTTTGCCTCTTTTTTGATTCTCTCCTCAGACTCTTCATTGATAGAAGTATCGTTATTGAGTTCACTTCACCACACTTTCAGAGATATTATTTTGTCTTTAGATATATGGACCCAGAGAATGCTATAGAAATGTGCATTCGAGACCTAAAACGCAGTAATAAGATGAAAAAAATTAGGAAGAAAACTTAGAAGAATGAAACAAAAATGGTAAATTAAACTGATCTCCCAAATTTTCTAACAATTATTGACTTTTCTAAATATTTCTTCTAATCAATTTTTTTTTAAATAATAAAACTGTCCCTTTCATTTATTTATTTTATTTTTGTATTTTTATTTGACCAATTTTTTTAAAGAACTTTTTTTATATAAAAATAAATTTAAGATTTTAATCAGTATTTATTTGAAAATAAAAAAAGTTAAAAGTTATATTGGAAGGGATTTTTTTAATTCAGAAGTTTGCTACTTTTGGCCACTAAGTTGCATAATTTATCTAAGTTAAATATTATTGTAATTCTGATTTCCATTGTCAGTCATCTCTAATTCAAAAATCACTTATCAATCTTGGTTGAGAGGGGTAGATAATGTAAAACACGAAAATGAAAATGGATAAAATGGAAAAGTAAATAAATGAAAATTTTTAATTTGTTTTGAACTTAACCAAATTTTTATTTATTTATTTATGTACCATTTGATAAAATCAATTTTGTAATTTTTACACAACTAACTCTAAAAAGCGATTTTAACCTTTTTTTTTGGGTAGGTCTGTTTAGATCATTTTTCAAAGATAAAATAAATTTTAATTGAATAGATACAGTATGATTTAAATATACATACATCTACACGTTTATGGATGTATAAGCACATTCAAGTGTATATAAAAATAGAGTAGTGCTAAACATTAAAAAACCTATTTCAAATTAATTTCTTAAATGATGTATCAATAACATGACAGAATTTTACTGTGACATATTAATTACTTATTGCACTGTTAATATTATTTTGACACGTTATTTGAAATGTAAAATTTGAGATAGATATTTAAAAAACATAACATTTTTTTTTTTTTTGATAACCGAGTGTATCAACTAATCCCGAGACTTACGCCAAATGCCTTCTCAAACAGGTCAATTAACTTTGGACTTACGACCACAAGTGTGACCTCAAAGAAATTGATATTATTCTAGTCAGAGTCGAACCCCAAAATTGATGCTTCATTAGGCACTAACACGGAATGACTGAGCCAACCCTTCGGATGTATGCATGTATGAGAACAAATTAATTAGGGATAATCGAATTTATAAGAATTGATGTAAACAAAACACTATTTTTTTTTTTTTAATACAAAAAAGGTACTAGCAAACAGTACCTAGTGTTACACACCACCGGCCTATACGCAATGGTGGCTAGTGTCACAGGGTCTAAATTCGTTCCTGAATTTTCTGCCTTGTGCGGCACTAAGACGCTGTCTTAGTCAGCCAAACAATCACACTCACACTAAGAGGCTTGTAAGAGAGAATACTCTAGCACACAAAGAGGCACACAGATTTACAGGAATCACTTTCCCAACCTTTTATTCACAATACTCACAAACGAATACAAAGGAATACAAAGCCAAAAGGGGTGCGAGACAAGAGAACACGCTCTCTTCTATCTGTCTCCACCCTTCCCAATTACATTGTATTTATAGGCAAACCCTCACACGGTTTCCTTTTCCTAGACGGACTAGGATTGCGCCAGCATGTCACACCGCTTCCCTTTTCTAGACGGACTTGGAGTCCTTTTCCTAGTTGGACTAGGATTGCGCCTACGGTTCCCTTTTCCTTGGCGGACTTGGATTCCGCTCGTCCAGCACTGTCGCCGCATGTGATGCTGCCGCCTTGCATCAGCGCCTCAATAGCAACACGCCTTGCCCCGTAGGTGCCAAGGCTTGGAGACGCATGCGCACGCCGCATGCGCACGCTGCATGCGCACTCCGCATGCGCACTCTGCATGCGCACGCCCTCATGCGCACGCCGCACGGGCACGCCGCATGGGCACGCTGCCTGCGCACGCCGCATGGGCACGCCGCATGGGCACCTCGCCCATGGGCGCTTCAAGGGGGTACTGCCCCCTATATATGTCTTATGAAGATTTATCAACCTGACCCGAGTAGACACAACCCCTTGCAGAAAACCAGTTCTTCTTCTTGTGCGCATTGGCCTTGCCAAAGGCAACCCATGCGCCAAGCTGTTCACCGAAGGCATTGCCTTAACACTTCGTTGCCCAAGTGGTGCGTCCATCTGCGCCTAAGTACAAATCCTTCAAGACAACCCAACCTTAGAATATCATTCCCACTCCCGAATGCCATTCCACTCGTGAATGTAATTCCAAGTCCGGAAAAGAGTTCCAATGTACTCGATTTTCAAGTAAAGGTGCTCGGACAACCACCCCCACCTGGCCTGGCATTGGCTGAGGCTCACCAATGCCATGGCCGTGTCAACCCTTCAAGGGGCTAACAGCTAGTCATCCCCCATGTTCGGGGATTCTACATTCAGACGAGTTTAAGCCTACAATTAATCAATATATAACCACAAAACAGATGTGTCAAACAGCAATTGTACATCATGCTTATGAAAACATTGAAAGCAAACATCTTTCCATGGAGTTTTACTACTTTTGGGGTCAGCAAATGTATCTGAGGCAATCTTTGATAGCATTTGCAAAACCCAAACTGTCATCCAGTCAATTCTTATTGCAAGCTCAATAGTTCATCTCTAGTCCACTTAATTGTAATGAAACTGTGATCAAAAGTAAGATCAGGAAATGACACTAATCCCCAATTCTCTTTAATCCCATGTTGCCAACTGTCAACTCTTAACATTTAGAATTATATTGCAGTCTTGTGAACAATTTGAAAAGAATGCAATATGATTTTTGCAATAGTTCGACAAATGAAACTACAGCAGGGTATTTTTGTAACAATTTGATAAATGAAATTACAGTAGAAAAGTATACTTAATGTGGTAATCTAATTAAATAAACTTTGACACCCTCGTTGTTTACGTCTCACCAGTAACATTGACTTACCTCAAGATTTTGTAGCAAAATTCCCACATACGATCATCAAACTTCGAGTTCATGGGATGTTCAGATCCCGTGACTTCCAACATCTAAAGATTATTAATCTTCATGGAACAACCATTCAGGAACTTGTCAATATTGGTCAAACGTATGTAAATGTATTTCCAGTGTACTGCTCTTCTCCTACTGTCACTACCAAAGAAGCAACATCAAGAAAGTGCAACATGCATTTCCTCTCCAATAACAGCAAATATTTCATTAACCCTGTGAAAAGAAACATGGAGTTACTAAAACTTTCTTGACAATTCATCCAAGATAATTACAGTAACAAGCATCAATATTTTCCTAGACTGGTCACTGCAAAAGATCTTCACAAATTAGGAATTGAAAATTCTATTATTGAGATAAAATTTAATTGTTCAATTTTAACATAACTATAATTGTTCAACCCAAAGTTGCAAATTATGTTTCAGACATATACATTTCTAAATTAGCTCAAAATAAATTTTGGTTCCACTTTTACCTGTACGTATCTATGTTCACTTCTGCAAGCCAAGTTGTCAAATAAACCTGCAACTTGAACAATTACCAGATAAGTAATATATATATATATATATATATCCAAGATCAGTTGACTTGGGACACCACATTATCTCACCTCCACACACACCTCCCACACCAAAAAAAAGAAAAAGAAAAGAAGAACAAATCCCAAACAGAACATTACTCTTGAATCCTTGGGGAGGGCGTGATAGAGAGATTCAAAATTGACTATATATTAAACATTGTAAAAATTTGCAAATATAAGGATCCAAGATCAGTATATTGGAACACCACATTATCTCCCAAACAGAAAAAATTACTCTTGAATCCCATATAGTGAGTAGAATGGCGAGACATGATTCATGTAGGCGTCTACAAATAATTGGGATAAAGGCTTTGTTGTGTTGAGTTGAGTTGAATTGGGTTGGGTTGGGTCCCAAATAATGAGTCCTTCGATTCACATGGAGGTAGGTCATTCCATTTGCATGCATCCCATGTCCGAGAGAAATGGTTAAGTGACAGGAGTGGGGTGCACATATTGTGTGCTCCTTACCTTGATTTATCTCTGCTAAGTTTTGTTTAGTTACATTGATCAATTACCTTCCTCTCCCCAAGAGAACTCCAAGGATGACAAGAGTGGACACACTTGGAATTAATATTTAACTCTAGTTTCTTCGAATGAGAATCAGTGAAATGGGTATTCTGGGTAGTGGTAAAATTGGTACAATACCTGCTCCAAAAAGCAGGAAGGTCGCTTGCCTGCTTCATTACCAAGCACTGGTTCACAGATGTCGTGTATGTATCCGAAGAAACATCCAAAGCATTACTTATGGTGCAACTAGTGCTTAATAATGGACCACAAGATGTTCCAATTATGTAACATATACACATCATTTATTTAAATAATGATTGAACTTCTAACACAAACATGCACTGTACATCTCTACATATAGCTACTTGGTATTTTTGAGGTTATACAGAGAAGTCCAATACCTGTAATACCTCTTGGCCTGGTGTATGGTTAGATTGTTCAGTAGCTGAATCAGATTTCCAACCTTTAATCTTTGGAAGAACTGGCTTGCAATCTTCTTTGGAATACAAGCAGCATATATTCAAATCATCAAATTCTCCAGGATAGAGCTCATCTGACCAACATAATTCATTGATTGGAACTTCTTCAGAACTGATGGAGAGCAACTCCACCACAAGAAACCGCTGCCATTCACATTAACATCCCAGATTAAGTGGAGGGAAGATACACAAATTAAGGCAGGTAATCTGGAGAACATCCAGCCCCCCCGGGCCAAATAAAAAAACTCCCAAATAAATATCTCATAACAGACAACTGATATCGCCATTTACCTTCAAATTTAATTCCAACGCAAACATCTGAACAAGCTCCTCTGCCAAATTCTCTGAAATAGTTTAAAGATAATTACGTTATAATTCATTAAAAATAAGAATCTGGCAATCTTTGATAGAAAAATTCCAGCAGTAACAGACATGGTTCCAAATAATGTATCATATCATGATTTTTTTTCTTGAAACAGACCTGCTAACATAACATTCATTTTATTAACAACATATTGTGCTGTATCTAGATGTCCTCTTTTCTTTTGTCTAGCTACATATAAGAGCTTCAGTACCACTATATATCCATCCTTAATACTGGGTGGTTTGACCACTCCACAACTCCTAGGAAGTACATCACATTTCTCTACAAGTGTTAAACAACCAACTCATCTAAAAGCTTAAGCTATTAGAGAAAGTGTAACTTTTTTATTATATTCTCTAACACGCACCCTCACGTGTAGCTAGTCTGAACCTACACGTGCATCAATTCATATTATGAGGATAACGGTGAGATTTGAACCCAAGACCTTATGCCTACTCTGATATCATGTTAAACAATCAACTCATCTAAAAGCTTAAGTTATTAGAGAGGGTGTAACTTTATTATTATACTCTCTAACAATAAGCAACCATGATAATCCTTGAATATGCACTGCATGTTGACATCTCTTCAATAGGAAAGTCAATATATTATGCGACCAAATGTGGATATAGCGCGCAAGGTTTGGAAATATTTGCAAAATATTGTCCGTGCAATGGTTCTTTGTCCAATATCAACAATATGTTGCCACTTCTTCGTTTTTAACCAATGAAGCTGGTTTTATCTGTGAGACATTGAGTGCTTCACGTGAATTGAATCCACATAATTCAACTAATCTTTAATATTTGGCTCAATTTGAGCCTGAAATCGAAAGAACATTCGGATTACTCCTTGAGTCAATCTTTTAAATCTAAATTTCTCTTTTTACCACTTAAGGTTATTTAACAAGCTCAACACATTGTACTTAAAAATAGATGAAATAAAGATTCGCCAAATTTCATAAGCACTTCATTTTATATATAAATGAAAAGTGCATTACTTTTTAAAAAATATGGAGAAGTATTGTGACATGAAAAGATACTGCTTATTATCAAAAAAGCAATTTGAAACCGTCAAACAGTGACTTGGCAGAAAAACTAGATTTCACGAGGCAGTATACTTGGATGGTGAATTGATGACTTAAAGTTCCAGAAAAGTAGATGCAGCATAAATGAATTGCAAATATGAGCGTACCGAAAGAAGAAATTGACCAAAATGAAAATACTGGGATCCCCCCACCATCACCATTGTCACTCTTATCCTCAGAAAAGCTGGAAAATTGTACAAGTGGACTACTACTGGTCCCCCTAAGGAAACACCTCATGGATCTACTAGCATTGACCATGTGCATTACAACACCCACCTGTAGATAATAATTAAAATCCAACACCATATGTGCATCTCTAGATTCTCTACTAATTCACCAGAGTGGAAAATGGCTAAATCATTATTAAATATGCATTTTTACATAACAGATAATCGCAATTACAATGAAGACATTAGCACACTGCACATTTTTGGAATTTAAAATGACATAGGAATTTACCAAGTATACCTTACTGTTTTTCACGTGTTTCATAGGTAAAACTTAATTATCAGTTTAGATCCTAATATACTCTTGTCCATGCTGTAATACAAAAAACCAAATAACACAATTTAATATTTATTCATGTGAGAAATAATGGGTTATTGTGTCACATTTCCAACAAAAATAGAAAATTTTGAAATTTAATATTGAATTAGATTGCATCAAGATTCAAACCAAACTTTCATTTCCAAATTACTTTCTGTTAGAATCTTGGAGAACTTCAGCAACTTTATTAGAGTTTTATCATGTGAATCCACTGCTGAAAACAGAAATGTCAGACAGTCACTAAGAAGATTTACAATTCACATTCTTGTAATTTGCTACACTCATACACACACATTATTATGATCCCAAATAGAAACTTATACATAATATCAGCGGATCCATTAACAGTATCAATAATCCTGCCATCATAATGACACTTTTCACATAACATCGCACATGGCCCTAAGTCCCTTGTGCATAATGTTGATAGAAAAAAAATTAATTTCTTATCTGCTGAACATAATATGCTATGCGTTGAAGGATGTGAATTTCCTTATGGAAGTGAGGAAAGCAATCAAATAAATGTTTGCATTAGTGCCAACTAGAGTATAAATGGTTGTAGGATGCAAAACATGGGACAGCACTTACTCCACATTGTGGTATAATTAGTGGTGGCTCATATAAGTAATTCGGTAGGAAGTTGATAAACTCGGTCATAGTCTATGAATGTTAGCTCTTTAACCTAACTAGCATGATCAACAAACCTTGTCCTATAAATGCAAAAATTTCCTGCTTAAGTTCAGATATCGTCGTAGTTAACCATGTAAGAAAAGTGTTTCCTGCGCGTAGTGCAAGTCTGCTTTCAAAAAGGGTAGTCAAGAAAAAAAAAAGAGAAAAAAAAAAAAACTTAATAAGACAAGTTGCAAGAACATAAATTTCTATATTTAAAATTGGTGAAACATTTTACAAGCTCACTCTGAGGAACAGAACTTTGATTACCTATCAAAGTAAAAGTCAATCTTATGAGATGATCATGCCATATTCAGTGAAGGAACTACATTCATTTGAACACTAGGAGATAAAGGTGAAGAAGGGTTAATGGTAAATATAATTGACTACATGAGATAGATATGCTTGAGGGACATCTTATGAGAGTCCTATAGAAAAATGGTAGATTAATTTTCACTTTTCATACTGGTAAAGAACATATCACTTATAGCAACTTATGAAACACGGACACTCTATTTTGTCTCATGTATCTGTGTTAGACATATGTCGGACACGGACACGGACACGTGGAAAAAAAGTATCTTATTTTTTTGAATTTTGGACACTTTATGGACACATCCCAAACATTTGAGGGCACATTTTGGACACGTTTTTTGAATTTCTTCCTTCTTTTTCTCCTCTTCTTCTCTATTTTTATACACACACACACACACACACACACATATATATATATATATATATATATATAGTAGTTAACAAATTTATTTTAAAACCTGAATCATGAATATTGATATTTAAATGAAGTTTTTAAATTTTTATTTAATGACTTTCTTGTTTTGATATATTAATAATTGTCTTGATTTGTGTATTTTTATTGATTGAAATAATATTACATTTTTTATTATGTAATTATATAAAGTATATGTATTTAACGTGTCCCCGAAGTATCCATGTCCTACTTTTTTTGAAAAAGACCGTGCCCGCGTGTCTATGTTTCTGTCGTGTCGTATCTGTGTCCGTACTTCTTGGACAACAACCAATACAATCGATATTATTGAGAACATAAAAGATACTCATAAGAGATATAAAAATAAAAAATAAAAAATCATATTTTGCCGTAAAAATATAATAGTTACATTTGTTACCTTTAATTTTACGTAGCAATTAATCACGTGGCACTCCCTATCATGGACATACATCTTGATAGCTATGCTATTGGTTCATTACATTGTGTGAGCTATCATTAAAAATTAAAGATAAATTATGATCCTTTAATGCCACAACTACACAATATATATGTAATTATTTTACTGCAAAACTATTTCCTTAACCACACTTTTTTATAAGTAACCATTTCATTAACCACATCCAAATTTGCGAGCTAAGACTTGGTCACATTTTAATGAAATTAATCCCTATAAAGTACACATACCATATCCTTGTAAGACGTTAAAAGTCTGCTCTGGTGAAGCTCCTGAAAGAAAGAATTTCAGTAACTACTATCAGAGATGAATTTCTCATAATTAAAGAAAACCAATGTTTGCATCGTAGACCAAAGGCCCCAGAATAAATAGATACACACATACACAAGACAGACAACTACCAAGTCTTGTACTCGTAACACATTTTCATTTAACAGTCAATAATGTCAATCATCAACAAAAATCTGTTTTTCCAGACAGTGAGAATAAATTTATCAATAAATCCATAGTTTGTTCTGGTCAGCCTTCAAATGTAATATCATTTTGAATGCACGGTGAATGGTGCACACAACTGTAAATTATCTACTCAGTCAGTTGTCATCCTTACCTGTGGTACAGTTATGGAATAGATTGAAGAACTAAAAATTCATAGATCATCTTCCGATAGACTATGCCTAAATGTTTTTTTTTTTTTAATAACTAATACTTCATTCAACAAAACACTCCAAGTGGGAGTGCGCCCATGTACATCAATATGTGCATACAAAAAAAAAAAAAGCGACAACAACTAAAACCTCACTCAATCCTCATATCACTCAAAACATTTAGTAGTGTCTATTGTAAAAGAAGAACATTGAGTAACCCAACAATACAGAGAATGCACCATTAACAATTTGAGCGCAATTAAAGAACAATCAACTCCTTCAAAAATCCGCAGATCATGCTCTTTCCATAAACACTACATCAAGCAAAGAGGAGCTACGAACCACACCTTACCACCCTTCTTATGAAACCCACATACCCGCCATTGTAACAGAAAATCCATAACCGATGCTGGTAACACCCAATGCACACCAAATAATTAAAAAAGCATGTTCCACATGCCACGAGCCACTGGACAATGTAATAACAAATGATTAACTGTCTCCCCAACTAACTTGCACATAGAACACTTGTTCACCAAATAAATCCAAGTTTTTTCAAATTATCAATTGTCAAAATCGAATCAAAAGAAGTTGTCCATGCAAAGAAAGTCACCTTCAAAGGGGCCCTCGTTTTCCAAACACTCTTATAGGGGTAACATCTAGTGCCCCTTGAAGATAGAACTGCATAATAAGAGCACACAGAGAACCAACTAGTACTAGAAGAATCCCATGAACAACATTTGCTTCACTCATGCAAACTCTATAAGTAACTAATAAGTCCATCAACACAATTACAAACTTCAATTCCCATTCTTGAAAATGCCAGCAAAAAGAAGGCTCCCATACAACAGAACAGAAGGCTCCCATATAACAGAACCAGATGAAAGTGAAAATAACTCAGCAACAGAAGCCTCTGGCTTCCCGCAATTCGAAAAACAGAAGTCTTCCCAACAAAATCTATCTACAGCCATAAAAATGAATCGACCTTCCAATTAGTCTTAGGCAATCCTAAAACAAAATTACACTTAACTTCTTTTCAATGTCTACTAGGTTCAGGTAAACAGGTGTATAAACCTGTGTTCTGTTAGTGAAACTAAAAGGATTGAAAAGTGTTAACACCTACTAACATAGCGAACGTCTCCTCAACTTAGGCCAGAAGTACCTCTGCTCTACCAAAGCAATGGGTTTCGTCTATCCAAAGTAACCCTCTAAATCACCATTCTGCAACTCATGAATAAGATCCTCACAATGAGATCCTTCAGGTATACGAAGACGGGCACCATTTAATAAGAAACCATCCTAAATGATATGGGACACAATGGAATTAGTACCAAAATGCAGACATGATTCCCAACAGGCCCAAAATATGGATAGTTAGCATATTGGTCCTCGAGGAATTAAAAGAGCAGAATTGTCTGCCTCATGGTCACTAGCAAGCCTGACTGTCTCCTCGGTGTATTTGATGCCTGAATAATGACCCCGGCCCTATGCCTTGGGATAAATTTGTAATCTTTTCTTTTTTAATAAGTGGAACAAATGTGTACTCTTGAAGGAAAGAAGACCATCTAACATGCCTTTTATTCAAATTCCTTTGGAAATTCAAATACTTCAAGGCCTCATGGCTACAGTTTAAACACAAATTCCCTATGGATAAGGTAATGCCTCCAATGTTTTAGAGATTGAACAAAAGCATAAAACTCTACATACTTAGACCTTACCTTGTTCAACTTCTAACTAAAGAATGCTACAAGTTGTCCTTTTTTACTCAAAAAAGCTCCTACCTTACATGAGAGGCATTGCAATCAACATTGAAGACCTTGGCAAAACTAAGAAGTGTTAAAATTGGAACAATAGTCATTTTAGTCTTCAAATTTGCAAAAAACTTTTTTTCCCTGATCAGTAAATTTGAAAAAACTTTTCAGCTTCAAGGGTCCAATTAAAAGAGCCCTTCTTAAGACAACCAGTTAAAGAAGCCATTGCAAAGCTGAAATTCCTATGAAATGCCTTTAAAATGAGACTGGCCCACAAAAGTTACGAACTTTACTAATTATCCTAGGGCTAGGCCAATTTTGGATGGCTTCAACTTTTACAGGGCAACCTTAATGCACTACTGAAAAAAGATATCCAAAGAAAAGTCAATCTGTCAGTAAAAAAAAAAAAAGAAAGGGCATTTCTTAAGTCAAACTGAGCTTCCTAAGCAATGAACGAGTAGCAACCTATGGCAAGAGATCTTCCAGCAGCGGTAGAAAAAGAGAAGAAAACAGCAGCAGCAGGGTAAGAAGGAGGAAAAAAGGAGAAGAAAAAGAATAACAGCAGCAGTAGGAAAAAAAACAGAGAAGAGACAAACAGCTGCAACAGAAAAAGAAGGGAAGAAGAAAGCAAAAGCCGTAGAAGAAGATGAAGGGAAGAAGAAACAAAGCTGAGTTGTGAGAGAGAAAGAGAGAGAGAATGGCAGTTTCTGAAAATTTTCTGGCTTAGATGGAATATAATAGGACTCCAACCTAATTAGTTTTCAATGCCATGTCGCTTAAGTCACTTGAGTTGACATTTGCATTGCATGTGATTAATTAAGTGATGTGGGCACCCCCCAATATCATAAGACTACTAAAATTGAAGTAAAATAACTAAGTCAACAAAACCAAAAACTAAACAAATTACATGTCTAATAAAAAATAAAGTAAAAATAAAACTAATTTCTAAAGCCTAAGCTCCATCAGAATGTTTACCTTAATGGGAACTGGTGAATATAAGATATAAGGAGGATGTCCTAGTTAGATTATTATGGCAAATGAGGCACCTATTATGTTCAAATATGTCGTAAAAATATATTCCATGTCAACATATGTTTAATAGCCAAGAATTATTAACCTAAACATCACCAATTCTGGGAAAGTTCATGGTACCCTCTTCAAAATTCTAACATTTGTTATTTACAAAATTCACAGCTAGATGGACTCCAAGTGGGTTCAAAAATTCCATAGTACCCTCTTTCTTTTCTTTCCAGTATGTCATGTGTTGGGTAATGTGAATTCTGATAAGTACTATATACTAACCTTTACTCTGCGGATCCAACTTCGCAATAGGTTGGAAGAGGGGCAACGGGGGGGTGGGAGCCCCCTTGCTTGAAGGTGGGGGTTTGAGGGCGTGCCCCCGAGCCAAATTTTTTTGAGGATATTTTTGGTACTTCACATTATTTTCCTGTTTCCCTAATTCTATGTATTTATAGTTGAAGAGCCGCATCTCTTTATAACAGTTAACTCTTTCAAATCATAGTGAAACTGCAACAGCCGTAGACGTAATCCTATTATAGGGTGAACCACGTAAATTTTTGTTTTCTTGTGTATGCGTGTGATTTTAGATTTGTTTTTTTGTTTGCTTTCGTGTCTCACCAATTCTGGTTAGCTGACTATATTCCTAACATCGTGAACAATTTCAACTTGGTCAAATGACTCTTTGTAATTTGCCAAATTGGCAACTGAATTTCACCAAGTTCAAAACTTTTATTATCATCAATTACCCTGAATTATTTGCCAAAAAATTTTCAACCTTCTTGTTGCACCAAATTTTCTAATTTTTCCCAAAATTTCCTATATTTCAGCCTAGTTTTTAACAGAATTGTCAAAATCCCTGAATGCAATCCTAATTTAATTCAAACACCCAATTAGACTGCAAGAGAAAGTAATATTACCGTGCACGGATAAATCAATACTCATAAATGAAAACTAACTCATATTCAGGAAGTATGCCTAATAGAAAGCGTAAGAATATTTCTTCTAAAAAAATTTACCTGCTGCTTCAACAATTTCCAACTAGCTTTCTTTCGGATATCCGGCATATCACTCAAAACACCCAACTCCAAAGCATTCATATACCTGTATAAAAACCAACTCAAAAAACCCTAACACTCAAAATCAATCTGAAATTAATTACATATGTATGTGTACACACACACACACACACACACACATATAAATATATTATCTGTAAAAAAAGGAGAGCTTTGGAGATGCCTTTGAGAGAGGTAGGAGTTGACGAGAGAAGTAGCATGTGATCGACCACTTGAAGAAGAAGAGGTCCATTGTTGCCTATAAGAAGCCAATTTGGACCATTGGTTTCTGACGTTTCGCTGTGCCGCTGGTCTCCAAAGGCGTGTTAGAGACTGTGGTGGGGATGTTGGACTTGGAGAGCTTGTGCTAGGGTTTTGGTGCTTTGGTTCTTTTGGTTCAAACGAAGAAGAAGATGAGAGAGATTGGAGAGGGGTTGAATTTAGGTTTTCCTCCATTGTCAAGGTTCAAGGTTGTTTCCCTGCCAGAAGAGCAAAACAAGTCAGAAGGTAGAAAGCTGAGAATGAATTGATTTGGACCTGTTTGGGGCAGTTTCAAAAATAGAGGTGGCGTTTGGTAACTTTTATGTATTTTTTTTAAAAAAAAAACATAACAAAAGGCATGTTTCTGTTCTCCTTTCTATTTTAAATGGAAACATAAACATGTTTGGTAACTATTGTGTTGTAAAAAAAATGAAAAACAGAAGAAGAAAAAAAATGTTTGGAAACCTAACGTCTTTTTGGCTAATTGAACCATCTGTATATATAATCTATCTGTTCACACAACAGCAATCTACCTGTCAACACATAACAACAGCAATTCCAATTCAAAGCATCAGCAAACTAACATCACACCATTCAAAACAGACTGCATTCATGCATATATATAGATATATTTACACATGTGGAATGAGACAGAAAGAGAGAAATAGACATGAAACCAGAACTCCATCACCACAACCCTACACCATCCAAACTCAACATCTGCAGACCACCATCGGTCCCCCCACCCCTTTTCAAAAGCATTGCTTTAAGCCTACTGGTATGAGTTATGGCAGTTCTTCACTTTTCAGAGATGATTTTCTGGAAAGAGTAACCAGTAGCTTCTTATTGGAACTCTTTTTAGCATTTAACCAAGCCGAATCGATGCAAATTTATTTTGAGTACCTTGTTAAATAATCCCTACTCAACAGTCAACATTAAAACACCCAAAATCATCAATATAAAGCTAGTTAAGTGAAAAATAATGTGAGTGGATTATATTATGTGCACAACTGCACACACAAAACACACACACACACATATAGATATATATAAATGGAGAAGGATTGGGAATTTCGGTTGAAAATGAAATCAATGCTTCTATTCATATAAAACCATTCTACCATGTCACACTAACAGCATGCCAGAAACAAATAGCTTACCCCAATGCCCAAAACTAGTTCAACTTAAGACCACGCTGTCTTGTCATAAAGTTCAATCTATCAATACCTAACCTACGCGAGCAATTCCTTTAACTCAACCCACATTGATGAATTCCATGGCACCAGAGGCCAGTTAAAGCACCAAAATTACTTCAAATAGCACTCCAAACCTAATTGTATTGTGCCCAATGCCCATAGAACTGAGTTATATGGCTATTCAACACACCCAATAGAAAATCAAGTTGGAAAGAATTACAAAATTCAAAGAAAAACAGATTAAAGATAATGAAACCAGAAATTCATTACTTTCCATTCAAAAAAAATCATTCAGTTACATCAGCACGGCCCTAAACCGTCTAAACTCAGCATATACATACCACCATTAATCTCCCAAAACCCTAACAACCCCAGCAAAACAGAGAATGAAATACTCGACCACCGAACCCGTACAGAGTCCTACCCTGCCACCTTAACGCCTACACCACATCCATGGCTGTCACCGTCTTCTTCCTCTGGCGAGCTCCGCATAGTCACAACATTGGGAAATTGACAGAAAGAGAGATTTCTAGTAGACAAGATGAGAGAGAAGGGAGAGAAGCATTACCAGGTGGCCGCGGCTTGTGTAAGGTGACGGCTGCTGCTGCTGCCGCCGGAGATTTCTAGTGGAAGACAAACGAGAGCTGTGAGCCGATGATGGATTCAAGGACATTTAACGACCTTTTTTTTATCCAAGGAAACCGAAAGGAAAATGGGTAAATTACTTTCAACTCGCCTCAAGTATTTAACAATTATACTAAATTTTTGTAAAAATTTTAAAATAAAACTGATTTATGAATACTTTCACTAATTAATTTTTTTAAAAAAGTACTTCTTCTACTTTTTTTTTTTGACATTTTTTTGGATTTTTCCTATTTTCTAAATAAATATGGATTAAAATCTTAAATTTTTTACATAAAGTAAAAATAAATTATTTTATCTTAAATTTATTTTTATATAAAATAAAAAATATTTAAAAAGTTAAAAAAATTTCTCAAAATTTAAAAATTACAAAAAATAAAAAAATTTATCATTTTAATTAAAAAATTTGACTTGGTAAAATATTTGTATATTATCAAATAAAATAAAAATAATCAATATAATTTTAAGAATATCAAAAAAAATTAATATAATTATCAAAAACTTAAAAATAAGTTTAAAAATTATATTACAACTAAAATTTTACACTTACACTGACAATAGATGAAATGATCAAACCCTCTGTGCCATATCAACAGTTGAAACTGCCTTTCATCCTTCTCTCTTTCACTTGTATTGTTCTCCGAACTTTTGTTTTCTTCTTGCAAGAGCAGAGTCAGAATTCCATGTTATTGGGATAATCAAAAATTCAATAATTAAATTAAATTTTAATTTCACAAAATCTATAAAATAAATTGCTACTAAATTTATTTTGAATAATTAAAAAAAAAACAAAAAGTTTGAAGTTTAATCATAATATTAACAAAAAATAAGAAGAATTATATCCAACAGTTATATATATATATATATATATTTTGGCTATAATTAAAAAGGTTGCAATCTTCACACTTGTTATTTAAGAAATTCGTCTCTTTTAAACCCATTTTATATTTTTTTTACAATTATTTAAAAAAATATTTGAACATGATTTGATATTACTTCCAAAATATATTAATCATAATTTGTAATTCCTATAAAAAATCTTAATTTAACTGTTCTCAACAATTGTTCATCAAGGAACATAAATTTCTTTATTCATTTTGATAGTCTCTCTCTCTTTCTCTCTCTCTCATTGCAGGTTTTTAAAGTCTCATAGAATAACCGTATGATAATTTGAGAGTTTCGTATTTGGATGAGTTGTGGATAACAAATTTAAACTAATTGTAACTATTTAAAAATATGAAAGGAATGCAACATTAAGAATCTTCATTTCTTTAATTGAGATTTAGAATAGAGTAAATCTAAATAAAAAAAATAAAAAAATAAAAAAAAATTATACAGTCATGTTCATTAGTTAATATATTTGTTTTTTCCTCATTTGAATGCCAAATCATAATAATTTAAGCATTTAAAAAGAATTTTTCAGGTAAACCCTTGAATGGTACTTTGAAAAAAATAAAAAAATTTCATTAATTCTTATCATAATCTTAAATATATTGAAAAAATAAAATTAAAGAAAAAAAAAAGTCAAAAATTAGTGTTGAAATAGAAGTAGCGTAATTTGTTTGTGGAATAATAGTATGGTCTGAGTAAGTACTTGAAGTAGTATCTAAAAAATGAAGCCATGTCTCCTACTTTTTCTTTGTATTAAATTACTAAATCATTTACAAAGTTAAATTAATAAAGAATGTATAACTAAAGTATTTAATTTTTTAATAGATTCCTCACATGTAGTTAGATTTTTTACGATGAGTGGATTAACAAATACATCAATTATAATTATTAAGAAAATAATGAGATTTGAATTTAAGACTTTTGTTTACTTTATACTATGATAAACCGTCAATTTTTTAGAAAGTTTAAATTAATATAATTGAAATAATTATTTAATACGTTAACGTTTCATTTTTCTGATTTTTATTTACAAGTATGACTAATTAATTTTTTTTTTAAACAAATACAACGGGGACAAGTTTGAAAAAATATATTCAGTGAAATCAAATTTAATTTTAATTTTTTGAGAATTCAAAAAATAATAAACTGAACCATTAATTTTAAAATTCTCATTGGGGTCACTTGCCCAGGCCATGGTGGATCCACCCCTTCCCACTTGCTTTCTCCATGTAACTCAAAATAATTCTTTCAAAAAAATACTAAAAAATTTATAAAATAAAATTTTCAATTCAAAAAATTCAAGATATATTTATTTATTTAAAAGAAAAAAAAATAAAAAATAAAAACTTTTAATACAAAGAAAGTTTATCTTACTGATGATAAAAATTTCATCGCCTCAGGTTTCAACCCCTAACATTGTGGGACTCATTTCTGTTTCTATGAATCAGCCAGCATAAATGAATGGCATACATAGTCGGTGGCAAAACACTAAGCGGGGCACCGTGGGTTCCACTTTTTTAAACACGTGAGACAGACTAAAACAGAAACACTTAATACTATATTTGGATGGAAAGAATTGAAAAAAAAGGAAGGAAAGAGGATTTATAACAAGTTTGTTTTAAAAATTAGGAAGGAAAGAAAGAGAAAGGAAAGAATGATTTAATAATTTTTTAATAATACCAATATTACCCTTAAAATTGTAAAAGTCAAAATAAAAATGACACCTTTATCCTAGGTCATTTAAATACATATCCAAATCCTTTCATTTCCTTTCTCTCCTTTATCATTCCCAAACAAGATCAAAGGATTATATTAATCTTTCATCTCATTTCTTTCATTAGTTATTCAAACATAAAAGAATGATTACCCTCTCCTCTCCCCTCCCTTCCTTTCTCTCATAACTGATACTCTCATTTCCTTTCCTTTCCTTCCCTTCCTACTTATCCAAACAAGTTGTTAAACAGTGAAGCAGATAGATGAAACTCTTACTATAAAGTAAAAGAAAAGAAAAAGAAAGAAGAAAAGAAGAAAAATTTTGAACGACTACATTGTGTTATTAAATTATTTGAAACTAAATTGAAAATCCCCTTATATAAATAGAAGAGTTGGAGATATACATGGCCAGTAAGTCCTTATATAAATAGGAGAGTCTGAAAGACCCTACTACCCTAAAATACTTCTAACACAAAACAAGATAATTTTATCAAATGCCATTTCTTTTCTACATGTTCAATTGCATTAAAAATGAACTTAGTACCATGTTCCAATGTCACCCCTAAAGATTTTTCCCTTCAAATGTCTGACCAATCTGCCAATCAGATGGAACAACATTATTTGACTGCACCATTCTACCATCACTAGTTGTGACTTGGAATGACAAGCTTTGCCCTTGCAAATGCTCCCAAGTCTGCCAATTTTGGCCCCAGTTCCGTGTCATGGCTATCCATTTCGTGCCAGAGCCCCTGATTTTCACGCCAACAACATCACCAATGCCTCCAACATTGTAAACAAGTACCAACATCCAATATGAGTTTCCCTTTAGCTCAAATTTGATGCCACCTCTCTTGCTACACATGATTCTCCGATAAGAAACCGGAACAATTCCGGCTTTGTATTGTGCGATCTTTAGGAACATCGGCATTGCCAAGTCAAAGTGCTTTTGAGGGGGGTTGCACCATATTCCTTCGGTCTTTGTGTAGTTTGGAGGGCAAAAGTTGGTGGCGGTGATGCGGATTACAGTGTCCGGAATGCACCATTGTGGGTCATTTACGCACATTAGCTCAAAACATGCCCCACATGTGGCTCCCTCGTTGAACAGTGCAGTGCTTAATGCTGCTGTTTGAAGGCCATAGCCTTGATCAAATAGATTTCCATAGCCACAAGCTCCCTCTGCATTAGTATTAATGTTGAAACATGTCAATGACATAGAATAATTTATCTAATCAATTATGCTACATAAGTGGCCTACTATAAACTTGGAAGCTACCAACAGTTGTGAATTCTAATTTTGAAAAAAAAAAAAAAATTAGGTAGCGTTTGGTGACATTCTTTATTTTCAATTTTTTGTTTTCTGAAAACGAATACTATTTTCTCCTCTTCTTATAAAAAAGGAAAAAAAATGCATCATTTAGTTAGACAACATTGTTTTTTAAAAAATGAAACACCGTGATAGAAATTTTGTAAACTCAAAAGTCACACATCTATTGTTTCTATTTTTAAAAATTTTAAAAACATTTTGTTTTCTTCATTTGCAAACAACCTTTTTCTTCATTTATAATTTTTAGCCAAAATTTATAAACATTTTTGAAGATAAAAAATAGGAACAAAAAACCAAACATATTTTTTTGCTCACATTTTCAAAAAAGTAAAAACAACAATATGAAACTAAAAAAGACATTATAAAAAAAACAAAAAATCTCAAATTATATTCAAGAATATATAATAAAGGAGAAAAAAAATGAAACTTACCCATGGTCTCACTACCAGTCATGTCCCCATAGAATGTTGCATGAGCCAAATCCCACCCATTGCCATTACCAGAACCGAGTTCATCTTCAAAACCAACAGCCACATAAAGAAGGGCCACAAGCAAGACGCAGCCAGTCACAAACTGAGGGCTAGCCATTTTGTTTCTACTCTTTGTTGACTACTCAATTTATAAACATGAGAAATACAGGCTATGCTCATCCTAAAAGGGTAAGAAAATCAATTCCAGAAGGGTAGGAAAATTAGGGTAAATCATATGAATGCAAAGGATATTTTCTTGCCTTATTGAAGTGTAGTTGGTGACTAAAAATTGTAGAAGATTATTAAAAATGAAGTGCTTCAAAGGTTTTAATGAAACTTTTCCTCTTCATAATGATAGTCTTTGCAAACTTTATCAAAATGCCCTTACCCCTTTAGAAAAATTGTATAATCAAGAATTCCACATCGAAGTATAAAAGGGTATTTTAATCATTTTGTCGAAAACTGAAAGAGTAAAATTAAAAGATTTACTCTTATTTATTAACAAAGTGATCCCTTGTGATTTGCTGCAATTGGAGAAACCCTTCTAAGTTTGGCCAAGTGATTGTGGAGATGAAGGCAAAGACAATGAATAAATTATGAGTTAGTTTGGTAAGGGATTTTTCGTTTTTTGACTTTTGTTTTCTCTTTAATTTTTATAGATATGATTTAACACAAAGATGGTAATTTATATACACAAAATCAATTGCAATAAAATCGGATATTAATTTATTTTAATCACATTGTTTTAGGCGGCCATTAGGATAATCATATGACTAATGAATTTTATCTTTTATATTTGCAGAGGTAATATTCCACTTAAAGATTCAATATGAAGCTTTAAAAATCAATAATAACCATTTTCCTTATAAAAGTCAATCAACATTATTTGACTTTTTTGCTATTTAGTATAAATGAGGGAAAAATTATTTTTCAGTTTGGATGCAACAATCTGGACTTTTTTCTCATACTATCTTATTATACATAAGGGAAAAAATATTTATTATTATACATGAGGGAAAAAATATTTATATTACCATTAAATTTAAAATCAATAATAACCATTGTCCTCAGCCTTTTTAAGAGTTAGTTTGGATGTAATGGATCCCCGTTAATAAATACTTATCACATAAATAAAAAAAAGTATAATTTGACTTACATATTTTGTTGATGTGTCAAATATTTATTAAATTGAATACATTGTAATATGATTAAGAGCATTTCCAGTAATGAATCAAGCTCAGACTCAAATTTAAATTTGAGTCAAAATCTTTAAGAAAATCTCTTCAGTAATAGATTCAAAACCATATCAAATTCATTTTTACTCAAACTTAAATCCAAATCTACAAAATACTATTCATAGACTCAAATTTATAATGGTTACAAACTATTAATGAATTGCTGGAAAGTATCAGATTCAAATAAGACTTTTATTGAATAAAATTTTGAGTCATTGTTGAAAATGACCTAATAAATGCTTTCTCATAAAAAAAGTTCACCTTGTAATGCACGTGGAGCGAATGATAGATCTAAGAGTGACAAGAAATAGGTGGGCTTTAAGGATTTGAAAAAAAAAATTATTTTATTTTTAAAAAATTAAGATTTACCTCTCAAAGTTTTTAAAAATTTTCATGGGACCACTTCTTAAAATTTTGATTTCTTGTGCATAATTTTTAATCTTCAATAGACCACAATTAAACTCTAAAAGTTTAACAGGTTGTTTGAAAATTTTTCAAATTGGATCAAGTTAGAACTATTTCTTTTAAGTTATCTGATTTTTAAGAAAATCAACTCTTCTCTGGTTTAATTTTGTTAAGATTTTAAGTATTTTTTATAACTAAATATGAATTAATATACTGTTAAAAGATATTTATTAAATAGTAAAAAACTTAAAACTAGTTCATCTATATTTTATAGAACCGATTCTAACATTTTTCCAACCAGACCTTATCTATCATTTTATCTCAAATTGCTTTTAGTTGGTTAGAAATTTTTCCAAGAACTAGCATTGACCATTAGATATGATAAATAAAATTACAATTACAATTTTGGCATTAACATTTCTGCTTATTCTCAGCACCAAGTTAAAAATGCAGCAAATCTTATTTTAAAAAAAAAGTCTACACCTCATTTTGTTTTTTTATTTCTTCCACCTTTTCCTTTACTTCTATTTTTTGACAATTCTGTTTTTTTTTTAAGATTCTATAATTGTAATTATTTGTAAATTGATATGATTTGTGATGTGGGATAGAGGGATTGTGTCGTTTTAAAATGAGGGTTTGGAAGATTGAAGAATATTTTAGTATATAATTTCTTTTTTTCAAATCTATAACTTGTTAATTAAAATATTCTAAAATTGAATTGACATGTTTTTTTAATCTATAATTTTTTAAATTAAATTATCCTTAAAATAAACAGATTTGTAATTTTAAAAATGATATTTTTGTTTAAAGTAATGATGCCAGCGGGGTGAGTATTAGATTAAGTGCAACTATCCTGAACCTATCCCATTTAAAAAATACTTCTTAAATCCGCTCTGCCATGTATGTTATTACTTACATATAGGAATGGCAACGGGGCGGGTTCGGGGCGGGGTGACCCTTTCCCGACCCCGACCCCGACTCTGTTTATATTTTCTACTCTCGACTCCGCCCCGCCCCGCCCCGCCCCGTTTAAATTATATCCCGACCCTGCCCCGCCCTGTTTAAAGCCTACCTCAACCCCGCCCCGAATCCCATTATATTTTTTTTAAAGTTAAAAACTTTTATTTTAATAAATAAATAAATTTATTTTTTCAAAATAAATAATATAAAAAATATATATATATATATAAGTGTAATATAAAAAATCTTAAAATTAATTTTATATAAGGTTATTTATTGATAAATATAATATATATATATATATATAAAATTAAAAAACTTAATATATAAACGGGGCGGGGTGACCATTCCCTGACCCCGCCCCGAACCCGACGGGGTTTTAAAATCTCCGCCCCGACCCCGTTTATGAGCACCCCATACCCGCTCCATTAGAGGCGGGGCGAGGCAAATTGCCACCCCTACTTACATACACTACTTATGATAAAATTTACACAAGCCTTGTCTTGTCCGTAGAGATGTCAAATGAGTCAGGCCAACATAATTGGGAGATTTATTTGTGCTATTGTACCGTACCGTGTCATGCCAACCCATTTGTGCTGTGTTTATTAAAGAAATTTTAGGTTCAAAACGGTTCATGTCGTGCCGTGTCAGTTCTCTAGTCTGTTATTGTTTTTTGACTCTTTTTTTTAATGATTAATATGGACCGTAATATTTTTTTAAACTTATTTACTTACTTTGAAATTTGTTAAATGTTCTATTTTTTTGTTGGTCTTATAGTATAGTATCATTATTTTTTATTTTATTATTTTTTATTATAATATTTTGTTTAATTTTTGTATTTTTTTATAAAATTATTAGTTATTAGTTAATTAGTTTGAAGATAACGAATTATTATTTAAATTTTATATTTTTTTTCAAAATGTGAAATGTTATTTTTAACTTTTGTATTCTTTATGTTTGATATTTTTTTCAAAACGAGTCTAACGGACTGCCGTGTCATGCCTGGACCATGGGCCTTGAAGGCCAGCCCGACACGGCCCATCAAAGCTTGTTGTACCTAGCTTGATTCGCTTTTCTACTATATTATTCCTTGTTTAATCTTGTTGTGCCAATGTCCGTCCATCGATTGCATTAAAATTTATTATCCTCAAGAAAGTTCTAAAAACCATTCTTGAGCATGAAAGGAAATTTTTTCTTCTTGTAAAACTCGAGCCATAAACCTTCCACATGTTACAATCACTACCATCTCTCCCTTTTAAAACAATTAAATTAGTTTTTAAGGTATAACTGATATATTAAAAATATATACGTATATATATGATTTATTTTATTTTATTTGTGATCTTTTCTTTTTACTTAAATCCATGTCAAAATCATAACACCCTTTAAAAGTCAAAACAACCTATGATCATCTCTTTTTGAATCCCATGTCATAAGACATATTAGATCCCAAAATCATAACACCCTTCTACCTATCTAAACAATTAAAATTAATGGCAAAAAATATTTTTGGAGATTCAAATCAGTAAAAAGTAAAAAAATCGTATAATTTGTTTGTGATCTCTTTAGTCAAAATCTTGTTATATTTGACATTATTAATATATCACTAACAATCGTGGTATTGAAAATACATAATAAAAGGACTCAATGAATTTGAAAAGTCGAATTAAATTAATACTTTGAAGAAATACTTAATTATATAAAATTGACTTGTCTTTTTTGCAACCTGCAAATGTAAACTAATAATGTTAGTTGAGTGAGGGATTAAACAGGATGCCTATCACACCTCGAGTCTCAAAGATTTGTGAGTGATTTTGTAAATTAAGGTCAAATATAATAAATAATTTTTTGTATATCTCAAATTATCTTATAACGTGGATATTTTCACTTGAGTTTTTTATAACATAAATATTTATTTACATTCCATACATGCAATACAACAAGGTTCTTATACATAATTTTCAAAAGTGTATTCATCATGTGATTGTTATTTCTAAGTCAAAAAAATACTAGTCTTGTTGAAGCATTTGAGCCTTCACATCTACATATAAAGACCTAAACCCTTTTACATTCCTAAAGTAATAAAAGACTAAAATAGAGTTGGGAGTTTAAATATATTTCAAAATCAACAAAGAATCCAAAAGAAAGTGTTCTTCTAGTCCATGTCATCAAGGCATCAACTCCTTGCTGTTACCTATATCTGGTAGGAGTCAAAACAACAACCCAATAGAGATTCTAAAATAAGGAAAGTTAAGGTGGTGCAAAGTGTAAACATGTGAGATATAAAGTGTCAATACAAGTGTTCAACCAACATGCATGCATATCAATAAATGATTCATTATATCCCGAACAATGCAAACAGTCAATCCAACCACAAGAAAACATAACAATAAGTAAATGGGGGAATCATCACATAATTATAATTAAATGCGTACAAAGTAAATTACTATTCAAACCTCATGCTAATTCTCTCACTTAAATAAAATTACATCATCAAATCACCTAATGGCCCCTCAAAAAGCTTAGTATTTCACGAGCTACTAACCCATTGGCTATATACTACCACAAGTTGGGGTTACAGTTCACAATTGAAGGGAGACACAATCCCCATCACAAAATATTCCTGGTCTCTAATGCGGCCTCAGAACTGTGCCATACTTTCTTGTCCCTCAACTTGTTTTAGGGGTTAATTATCCACATTCCCATTCTCCATTTTTATCTTCATATTTTCTCACTCATCAATATTTTTCACTTTATTCACAAACATAACCAAGGTTCATATCACCTCATTAATTATCACAAGAACACAACCATAACCATACAACCTATAGCCACCAACAATCCAATTATCAACAAGTATGTGACAAGATTAGTATAAGTAAATGACATTCAATATTTCGCCCAATCATCAACATGTGCTTGTTAAGATCATTTCAATGCATGATATTTCACACTTATATCATTTCCCAAAAAATAACACATATGTACATGAATAATGACATCCATAATGCAAGACATAGAATTTAATAAAATGCTTAATGTATTCATGTAAACACCTAACCCTCAACCTAGATTAGAATTCCTACCTCCAAACAAGTGTGAATTCATCCTATCACTCTTGAAGACGAAGTTCTACACCATTAGAGATTCAACATCAAGGAGTTCAAGCACAAGCCTTGTCTAATTCAACACAAACAATCAGGTACGCTCCCTAAAACCCTTCTCTTTTCTCTTTTCTCAATTCAATTCATCCTATCACTCTTGATAAAATCAATTGAATTGGAGAACTACGTTGGCTCTAATTCCATTGTCTTAATGGATACGTAGGGCACCGCATAGGATCGAGTCTACTCTTTTCCCTTAATTTTATTTACTTTAATGATTTTCTTCTTATTTTATTCATGTTATCACTCTCTCTCTTTCTACTCTTTTTCTTTTTGATTTATTTACTTTATGTATTTTGTTTACTTTATTCCTTCACACAAGCATTATCATTATCTATTTCTACTCTTTCTTCTTTATCTTATGTCCTGTAATTTATACCTTGTGGATAAACACTTGAGGCCAGTCCATTCGGATTGGGTGAGATGGGTGCCTAACCCCTTCTTATCTTGTACCTTAGCTCTCAGATTCAGAATTATTTGGTTCATTGTAGACTAGTTTGTTTGACTTTATTTTTTACCCATGTCAATGGTTTAGAATGTAACTAGGACCAAAGCATTGTAATTTTTTAATTTCTTTGTTATTTTTTTTACGTGTATTCTTCATGGGTTATGTTAGGTTTGCTTGTTATTTAGCCTAAAATAAGTTGGCGACTCCTTTATGTATTCATTGCACATTCCAATATAAAAAAAGAACATTCCTCTCCCAACTCGAGGAGCAGACTTTTAAAAGTCAGGGTTGTTTGACTCATCTTCCGACGCCTACGCTCACAATACCAATTTCAATGGCACTTTATCGTACGACACCTGCTAAGTTGCGAGAGCTAAATGTGCAAATTCAGAAGTTGCCAGGCAAGGGTTTTATTGAACCTAGTACTTCATTATTGGGGTGCTTCAACACTTTTCGTGAAGAAAAAAAATGGGTCATTCCGATTGTGCATTGATTACAACAAGATAAATTACGTAACCATGAAGAATATATAACCATTGCCACACATTGATGACCTATTTGATTAGTTGAGGGGATCCACTTGTTTCTTCAAGATTGTTTTGAGATCAATATACTAGCAGTTGAGGACGGAGAAGGAGAATATTCTGAAAATTTCATTTTGCACTCGTTATGGACACTATAAGTTTGTTGTTATACCATTCGAGTTGACAAATGTTCCTGCAGCATTCAGGGATTTGATGAATCATCCCTTTTGCCAATATTTGGACATGTTTGTCATTTTTTTGTCGATGAAATCCTAATTTACTCGTCATCAAAGGAGAAGAATGGGGAACATCTTTGTATTGCATTACAGGTTCTACGAGAGCATCAATTATATGCCAAGTTCAAAAAGTGCGAGTTTTGGTGTACCGAAGTGTAGTTTTTGGGGCATTTTCTTTAGTAGAATAGTGTATCTATTGATTCTTTCAAGATTGGTTCCATGATAACTTAGGAGATAGTGAAGAACAGTGTTTAAGATCCGTAGTTTTCTCGATCTAGCCAGTTACTACTGCAAATTTGTTGAGGATTTCTTTTGATTAACTATGCCTATGATACGTTTTACGATGATGAATGTCCGATTTGTGTGGGATAATGCTTGCAAGGCATTCCTTTTTGGAGTTGAAGACTCGACTTACTATCTCACCGATACTTATTATTCTCGAAAGTGGAGTAGGGTATACAATGTATTATGACGCTTCATGGGATGACTTAGGATGTGTCCATATGTAGTAGGGTAGGTTATAACTTATAACTTGCGATAGTTAAAGACTCATGAAAGGAATAAACCTACACACAATTTAGAGTTAATTATCATTGTTTTTACATTGAAAAGTTGGTGACATTATCTTTACAAGGAGCGATTCGAGGTGTTCTCGAATCATAAGTCTCAAGTACCTTTTTTTCCCAAAAGGACTTGAACTTGAGACAAATGCGATAGATGAAGTATATGAAAGACTACAAGTTTGATCTATAGTACCATTCGAAAAAGGCCAATGTTGTGGTCGATGCACTTAGTAGGAAATCACATGAAAATTTAGCAAGTGTATTTACCCAGAATTGGGAGATGCTTGAGGCAGTAACGAAGTATAACTTGTATCTCGAGGAGACTAATGAGATTGTTGTGTTATTTTTGGTTGTTGTATAGCCTAACTTACTTAGTTGTGTCATTGATTCCTAGATGTATGACTTAGAGGCTATTATCATTCGTACTCATATCACTAGCGGTGATACCGTTGAGGACTGAATACTTCACACAAATCATTGTTTAAGAATTTGAGGTCGGGTGCATGTTTAATTTCTATGTCGCATCGATGTATGCATGAGTATCACCATTCTAGACTTGTAGTTCATTCAGATAGCATGAAGATGTACCACAATCTTTGTAAATAGTATTGGTGGAGAGAGGCATGAAGGCTAGTGCAACGATTTTTGTTAGTTGATGTTTGACTTATCAGCAATTCAAGGTCGAGCATCAGAAAGCCGCAGGGTTACTTCAACCGCTTCCAATCGTCGAATGAAAGTAAGAACATGTGACTATAGACTTCATATTAGGTTTGTCGAGATTACCATGGGGACACGATGTTATATGGGTTACTATGGATTGATTGACAAAGTTTACACACTTCTTGCCTGCTTTTAGGACTACAAACTCAATTAATACACTCATGAGATTATTCGCTTACATGGGATTCCAATATCAATCATTTTAGATAGGGATGCATGACTCGTGCCATATTTTTTGCAGTCTTCAAGTCACATTAGGTACCGAGCTAATGTTTAGTATGACATTTCATCCACAAACTAACGAGAAATTTAAGTGTACCATTCAAACCTTTGAGGATATGCTTTGAGCTTGTCTTATGAATTTTTGAGATAGTTGGGAGGATCACTTGCAACTTGTTAAGTTTTCCTACAATAATATTTATCAGGCCAGTATCAAGATGGCACCATTCAAGACGTTGTACAACAGACCATACAGATCTCCAATTTGTTATGTACGACTGTGAACCCACCCTTTGTGGATTAAGGGTGCGACTAACATTGTCTTTTCGATAATTTGTACAAAATCAAATGAATTGCACATGTTTAATTTCTTTTCAAAATAATAATAATTATGGGAGCTAAACCTCATGGAACTCATATGATGCAACCATTCCCTGAACTTAGATATCATTAATTCAAACTTCTAGGCACATGTCATTTATAGCAACGCAATACCTAAAGTACATCATAGTTCAGCTACAAACATTATTTTTTCACCGGTGCTAATACTAACCTCAGAGCTTATCTACAAATACATATCATCATGCCATTTAAGTTTGTTGTACAACTTCATTATCTATCATCAAGTGCATTCTTGCATCCTTGTTAGCCTATCTCTAGCTATATAAGATTCTACATTGTCTATTTCTTGCCTATCATTCGCTTGCATCTAGCCGACTTCTTTGCCTTAACTTTTTTCATATTTAAAATACCTGGAAGTTGGGGAAGGGATTGGGGTGAGCTAACTTAAGCTCAGTAAGTAAATCCATCATTCTGCTATAAGTTTTTGAAATCATGCCTAGTAAAGCCTTCTTTTGATGATAGCAAGTTATATAAAATGTTTCATCAAACTCATCACAACTTAAGCTCTTTGTATAAGCATAAGAAAATCTTAGTCAAATATCACAAAAGCTATCTAGGCATTTTATCAAACACTTAGTGGGCATACAATTCTTTGTATAAGCATGAAAGGGAAAAATGACATTATTATAACCATATGAATAGGAATTCAAGAGCATGATTGATATAGATCACATATACTACATGATAGACATGAATATGTCAAAAAAACATGCATTTACATTCATTCACCACTCTAGCCATTGTTCCAAACAATATGTGCGTGCGTGTGTATACACACACATGATACATACAACATAAGTTATAGAGATGAAATGAAATGCATGAAAGTCTTTATTGTACACTTAATCTTCAACATAGGATAAAATCTCTACCTTGTTCTTGCAATTTGTGCTGTAATTTCTCAAGCCCTAACTTCTCAAGTTGCAATATATATCTCCAATGGTGATAATCTTCTACTAAAGAACCATAACTCCACTCTAAACTTAAGAAAACCTAAGAAATTTGAGGTGGGTAGCAAAATAAGATGAAACCCTAAGCTTCCCCTATGGTTTTTCCCCCCTTCTAGCCTTGAAAGTGAAGAGGGATTGAGAGAGATATGATTGGAGAAATCTGATTTGTGTTGTGTGGGTGAAATAAGTCAAAAAGTGACTTTTGGTCAAAAGACTAATTTGTCCTTCAATAAAAAGCTCACATGCACTTTACCTTTTTCCTTTGGTAATTTCACATCCAACTCATATAATTACACTTTCCTATACATTTTCAAGTCTATTTTCACTTTAGTGAGATATCTTTCAACCGTTATATATTCATAGGTCCCTAATACTGGTAAAGAATGATAGAAATTTAATGAAAGAAGGAGAAGGCTTTTCCATGCTATTTTTCTTCCAATTTTGGGAGGAAGTAATATGGAGGGCGCAGAAGGATATGTTTCCATTTCTCCTTTTCCTTCCCTTTCTAAGTAGCTCCTACCAAACAATGAAAAATTTGTCCATCCCTCTTTTCTTTTATCCCTCCTTCTACCAAACAAGTCATAAAGATTTTGACAGTAGCTTTATTGTTTTTCCACGCTAAGATGAATAGATATTGAATATCCTTTTTCTCAATTGTTGTTAAATACATTTTACTTGCACCAAAATATATATGATGGAATTTGAATCCCAACTTTTACACCATAGTTGTTTCAAAATATTATTAAATTATGACACCAATTGCCAATAAATAAATTTGTAACAAAGTACAAATTATAAAATGGAAAAAAGAAGAAAATGATGAAAGTAATAGAGCCCAAAATATTATTAGAGTTTTAACCATCATAATATTTTATAAGCAACCACTTAAGAATGAACCACCCAAATGTGATTAAATGGGCAACAATGCTCTTTGAGAGCTATAAGGCAAAAAATTTATTGTTATATATGAATATCAAAGTACATATAGAAGCTTAAATTGGAAAATAATTATTGGAAGATACACAAAGACAGTATAACATTTTGAACAAGCAATTAGAATTATCTAGTATATATCCTTACTAGGCCAATTAGACTTTCACAATGTACCATCTGTGATTGAATCTGCTGGGTCTCAGAAGGTACAACTCGCATTGATAACAGTTGAGAGACAATATGCATGGTCAGCCTAGATCGTGGATTGGCATGTAAACATCCAATGGCGAGCTTCATGATGGATATCAGTAACTCTTCAACTTCGATTAAGGGAGGTGAAAGGCGTTCGTCCAGCACATCTTTCAATACCATCTCATTACTAAATGATGATAGTGAGGTGATAAAATCACCTGGATGCTTTCCTTGGATCACTTCTAGCGTTAACACCCTAAAGCTATAAACATCGCACTTTTCAGTTATCTTCATTGTGTAAGCAAACTTTGCAAAGAAAGAAATATATGATGTATGCATGTTTTGCAATAGGCACTGTATGTCTATCTTGGAGAACATAAAAATAAATTTACCTGGTGCAACATATCCGTACATGCCTGCAAGAACACTCCAATTTGATAAGTCTAGCTTCAAAAGCTTAGCAGTGCCAAAGTCTGAAACACGAGCTTTGTACTCAAAATCTAGATATGTCTCGATGAACAATTGGAGGTGAACAATCATGGTGCATGTAAGACAAAGCATGAGCCACACCCTTAGTAGTATTCACCCTTTTAGGCCAATCCAATTCTTTAGCCTTTTTTTCTTTACTTAAGATTGTGGCCAAACTTCTCCTTTCAAGGTACTCATAAACTAAGAATGAGTGTTGAGCATGTGAACAGAAACCATAAAGCTTCACAATATTTCAGTGTTGTATCTCTGTTAGTGCCCTTACCTTATTTATAAAACCTTTACGATCTACTATCTCAGATAATGGGTGAAATTTCTTCACAGCAACTACATTAGCCGATGGCAGCTCTGCTTTGTAAACAGTTTCCATATCCTCTCTTTCCAATGCAGTGTCATGACCCGCAACCCACCCTCTGCGAATTAGGGGACCGCAACCATCCAACTCGGCCCTTTTGCCGAATCGGACCTGATAATTCTGTTGCACTATTTTTAAGTGCAATTAACATGTTACATAGCGGAAGACAATAAAGTAAAAGGTCACCTATTTATACCAGTTTGTCAATATAAAAGTATGGTCTGTAAATTTTCTGATCATCACATCATCCCCAAGACGTGAATACATGGGAGTGCTACAAGACTGTACTACTATTACCTTTACTTGTCAAAATTTCCAATCTTAAGCTAAAGTCTCCTACCTTCTGTCTTCTGTATCATTCCCTGAAAAATATATATATAAAAAGGAGTGAGCTACACAAGCTCAGTAAGTAAGTCCCTTACTTTGCTATGTGTACAAGATCTGAAAGAAACTGAGTAACAATGGACATGATAGCCAGTCAATATCATATAAAAATCATAGCTCATCAATGGATATCAATGATCAGGGATATAACTGAGAATCATGAATATCGAGTCTGAAGGATAACATCATCTGTAACAGTCAAGCTGTCAGATACATGATCATAGAATGTACTCAAATAAAGCTGTGCAACTGCCTGATAATTCGTACAAGAACATGATCATACAATGAGTCTTAATAAAAGAGAGTAATGTCAAAACTGGTGGATGCTATAACTATGGGGCCTGGCTACCCCTTGTATGCATAAATACTGAGCTCAATCATGTAAACTGGTCCCCATACTCGGGACAGGACCCCATACTCGAGTCAATAATATAAGGCTGGTCCCCATACTTGGGACATACTACGCATCCAGAACTGGTTCAAGGCAACATAATATAACTATAGCTTTTTACGGCTATGTTACCGGGCTGCCGAGAACAACATCATCTGGCCCCTCTTGGACCTACGTACAAGTGTACAGAATGGTCCTTTACACAAATGTACAGAATCTCATGATTAGGATATAACATAATCAATAGACATGGAAATCAACGGCAAGCTGCACCATCATGGCTAAGCTATTCCACTGGGAAGCAAAATCATATATTGGAATCATAAAGAATCTGATATCATGAATAAGACTACAAATGTGTATAGAAAGAACTGTGACATGGCTAGGAATGTACCACATGCAGAGGTCGGGTATTACTTGCCTTCTACTGTCCCAAGTAAATCAAACTATTCATTTTCCTTCCAACGTTCCTGTCATTCGAAAATATAACTCAGTCTATAGCCTAAATCAATGTGTTCAAATATATCCATCATTGCTTTAAGTATTTTATTTACTAATTTGGGCCTCGTCATTATGTCCGGAACGTCGAATAAAATTAGTTTAGACTTTTACGGATCTCAATTTGGACTCTTGGACTAAAAAGGCAAAATAATCATTTTACACTTTTACATGTTTTTTATTCCCAGGGACCTCTTTTCATAATTTTCACATCATCATTGGGTTCAGAATATCCAAGATAATAAAAATTGACTATTCATTTGCCTCATTTGGAGTCCGTTTGACCTTTTTTGACTTAGGAACAATTTTATACTTTTTTTTTGCTATTTAAATTAATATTGAATTCATTTACTGTTGAGTTACAGTGTAACAGTTCCACAAGAAGCATTTCTAAAAGTCATTCCATGAACATTTTTCAAGAACCTGTTGTACTAAAGAAGATCAGCGACCATCCTTATGGACTTATCCTTTTTAAACAGTTTAACTATATACATTAATCAACGTCACAACGAAGAGATAATAAACTATATAGTTTATTTTCTTATTCTACAAAATTAATTTATACAATGAACGATAATCAAACTAGGAACAACCACATCTACAGCGAAGAAAATTAGCTAAAATCAACTTACAGTTTCTCTTTTTGGCATGTACTTAACTTATTTTCCAATTAATAAATTTTTTAAGTTTCACGCATAAAATAATAGATTTTTAAGTTCTCCGTCCAACCTGCAACTATCATTTCCTAGCTCATTTTTTTTCATTATTATTATTTTTTAACATTATTTTTGTTTATTCTTTTGCAATGTAAAGCTCATAGCTTGCTTAACATAACCATACAAATAATTTAAACAAATACTCATCGATTCTAAAAACTGCCATGAAATTTGACTTACCAAATTTTTTGAGTTTTTCTCCTCTTTTTTTTTTTTAACTTTGTCGCACCACCTTTTCTTCCTGCTTCTTCTCCCTTCTTTTCTTTTCTTCCTTTTTCCTCTCTTCCCTTGCGTCTCAACTTCTCTCTCTCTTCTTCAGTCCTTCTCTATTTCTCTCTTCCACCGACCTCAAGGTCGGTGGCATTGCCACCTGTTGGTTGTTCCTTCTTCATCACTTTTTGTTTTGTTCTTCTTCTTTTTTTAATATGGAGAACACCACACACGCACACACGGTTGCATGGCAGCCTCCACTCCATCTCTCTCTTCTCTTCTCCATGCTTCTAAACTATTCTTTTTTTTTTCCTCCATGCTTCTAACATCTTCTACACTATTCTCTCAAATTATCTAACCTACCTGTTGTCCACTACAACATACACCACACGTTGCACACGTATAAATATATATTTCTGCTTTCTTTTCTTTTCTTTTCTTTTGTTTTTCTATCCTTTCCTTTTTATTTTCTTATTTAAATATTTACATTTGTTCATATATACATATATATACATTGTCCCATAAACATATATATATATATATTTATATGCTTTCACATATTTCAATTTCAAATATATATTTTTATTTTATTTATTTTCTTATCATTTATTTTATTTATATTATCATTATTATATATTTTGTTTATATATATATATTTGGTTTTATATCATTTTATTTATTTATTATTATTTTTTCGTTCCGGCTTCGGGGTCAAATCGCTTTGGCCCTTTTTGACTCGCGACTCTTATTGGACAATTTAAGATCGCTCGCCCATTTTTTAATTTTATTCATGGCCTACGGTTATTATTCCAATATTTCGAGTACTTTAATATTTCAATTTAATTTTAAACTTGTTCATGTAATAATTTGGCTTACAGTTATCGCGTCAATATATTGGATAATTTAATATTTTGATTGACTTGTAAAATTTATTCACGAAATAGTTTAGCTTACAGTTCGAGATTACATGTCATGGCCCGGTCCAACCCGGGTCGGGTACCGTCTAACTCGGGTCAGGGTATTACATGCAATATGTGGCATCAAAATCATTGGTGGCTTTTAAGATGTCACAATACAATGCTCTTCCATCAAAAGTTGATATCGAAAATAAATCTTCATCCTTCATCTTTATTTTGTACCTTGCCCTTTCTTGCCTCAAACATGATAAAAAGTCCGACGAATGCCCCTAGAAGTAAAAGTGCCCCCAAAAAAGGGAGAATAATGACAAGAATGAGTTACTGGCCTTTCTTTTGTGAATGTTTCGAAAAGAGACTTTTACAAGGTTTCAATCCCGTAACATTGCCACACAAATCTTTGTTCCCCTGCAATGCCTCAATTGATGCATTTTTAAAGGCTCTGCTGTTAGGAATGGGACCTTGAAACTCGTTGTAGGATATGTCGACAATGGACAATGCATGCATTTCTTCAAAAGCCTTTGGAAGAAAACCAGAGAGATCATTGTGGGAGAGATTCAGCATCTCCAAGCTCTGTAAATTTCTAATTTGCGACGGTATCTCCCCAATAAGTGAGTTACGACTGAGATCCAACTGGGACAATTGAACTAACTTACCTATCTCAAATAGAAGTTTTTGACTAAAATTGTTGTTGCTCAAGTTCAAGTTAATCATCTTCAAGCAATTTTCCTAGGATTCCCGGTATTGACCCACTCAATTTGTTTGTCGACAAGTCAAGAACCTCCAAATCAGTTAGTGATATGAATTCATGAGGTAAACCACCAGAAAGTTGATTATCATTCAAAAATAGCCTCTGCAAACTCAACCTCCCAAATTGCTTTGGAATCTCCCCAGATAATTGATTAGAAGAAAGATCAAGTTGCTTAAGTTGAGTTCCAAACTTTGGTATGCTTCCAGTGATATTGTTCGCTGCAATTCGTAGGTCGGTAAAGTTGAGAGCATTGTTCCCATTTGTGTGAGATTTCACCAAAGAGCTTATTGTTACTCAAATCCATGAATTGCAGGATCGGATAGACACCAAAATCTTTAGATATATTTCCAGTTAACTGGTTTCCGTTGAGGCGGAGTCTTCTTAAGCTTGAACAGTTTCTCAAGCTTTTTGGAATTGGACCTCTAAGGCGATTGTCATTTATAGTGAAGTTTTGAAGTTTCCCGCCTTGGCAAATATGGTTTGGCAAAATTCCAGAAAACTGATTTGTGTCCATTTCAAGTACAACCAAATTTTTCAGATTCCCAAATTCTTGTGGAATGGGACCAGGAAAGTTGGTTGTCTCGGAGGTACAAGATTTCCAAGTCCCTTAAATTAGCGAATGAAGCAGGAATGGAACCATTCAGTTGATTCTCACTCAATTCTAGATCAGTGAGAAACTTCAAGTTCCCTAATTCTTTAGGAATAAAGCCAGAAAGTTGATTGCTATAGAGATGTAAAAGAGTTAGGAAGCTCAGATCACCTAATGATGCTGGGATTGGACCAAAAAGATTATTTGTTTGAAGACTTAGAGCCTGAAGTAATTTCAACTTTCCTATCTCTCGAGGGGATTGAACCTGATAATTGATTGTCGAACAAGTACAACACAGTTAATTTTTTCAAGTTTCCAAAAGTTGAAGGAATGGGACCTGATAGATGGTTAGTGTCCATGTAGAGCTCGACAAGGTTAGAGAGATTCCCCATTTCTGAAGGAATGGAACCAAAAAGTTTGTTTTCATAGAGATACAAAGTAGCCAATTTGCTCAAATTTCCCATAGAAGGAGGAATAGGACCACTAAGATTGTTGATGTACAAAGCAAGCTCACTAAGGGACTTTAAGTTGCCTATTTCTTGGGGAATTGACCCATTTAACTGGTTTTGAACAAGGTGGAGAGTCTCTAGATTGGTTAGCCGGCCAATTTCTGGTGGGATTGTTCCAGAAAATTGATTGATGGAGAAATCAAGATATCTAAGTTTGGAGAGGTGACTAATTTGAGGTGGGATGGTACCGAAAAGTTCATTCAAGCTAAGTTCAAAATATTCAAGATTGGGGAGAAATGAGAATGGGAAATCATAAAGCGTACCTTTTAGACTTGAATTTGTAAGATTCAATCTATTGACGGTTCCATCAATGCAAGAAACTCCAAACCAAGTGCACGGGCTGCCATTTGTTTCTGAATGGGTAGCATTGTTAGGAGGAAGAGTCCAGGAAGTCAGAGTAGAATTGCTTAGGCTATGAAGGCTGTTTTTCCATTTGAGCAGAGCATTAGCCTCTTCAACAGAAGAAGAAGCAAGATTGGGTGAAGAGAACAACATAATAAACCGGACTAAAGAAACAAAAGAAAGAACCTTGTGTAATGTTAAAGAAGCCATGGTTTTTGTTTGAGTGATGTATGGCAAACGATGGTTTAAGCTCTTACTTATATACCTATGATTCCACCGGTGCTGTATCATTTTGTAATTACTTACAAGACCATTGACCTGCAAGTCCACTCTTTGTTGCTCTCTTTCCACAGAATAATTATCAGGAAAGTGAAGTTGGAAGACTTGAGCCCTATCAGGTCAAGGTCGTCTTGCCTCTTTTTTCTTACTTTGAAAAAGAAAATTGCAAACCAGCCATTGCCATGGACATTTACATTCTGAAATTTGGTGTGTAGACTTGGGCATTGGTCGCTTTTGGGACCCCCCATGTTCAGCATTTTCGTTACTGCTCACTTGGGTGTTCTTTCATTTAGTTTGTTGAAGCTGATGGGAAGCAACCAAGAAACTACTACTAAGATTGATATCTATTGACCAAGACACAAACTTCGAATTATGTAATAGTTTCTACCACTGAGATTCTGAGTCTTTACATACAATAAGATTACTTTATTATAACTTAAAAATTATAACTTAAAAGTGACGATCAAGTTGTAAAAAAAATCTTATAAATTGATTGAATTGATTATAACAAAGTTGATTGTAATACACGAATTGTAACCTTTCTCAACACCATATTGACAGGTGTCTCGTGTACTGAACTGTACTTTAGCTACCACTAAATAATGCATAATAAAAATGTAAAAGAAATTGAACATGCACGTCGAATCTTTTGTAATACACGAATTGTAACCTTTCTCAACACCACATTGACAGGTGTCCTCGTGTACTGAACAAGTACTTTAGCTACCACTAAATGATGCATAATGAAAATGTAAAAGAAATTGAACACGTCGAATTTTTTGAAAAAATTAACATGAAGGATTTCTCATCCAGTAAGAAAAAATTTTCTAAACTCGAAACTGTGTATATTATTAATAAATGATGAATATTAAAAATCTATTATACCATATTTATAGAACTAGGAAGCTACTAATTCAAATAAGAATCTACTAATTCTTATACTATACCTAATACAATTAATAAACTAAGAAATTCAAAAAATAAACAAAAATTGGGTTATTTTGAAAAATCAAATACTAGATAAAATAAGAAAACGATAGGCACAAACGACACCCATTCTGAATTTTTTACGCAAAACAATTGTAAATCTAATTACTTCAAATTATACCTAAATGATGGAATTTAATTTAAAAATCAAAAAGTTGGTATTTGTTATAGACCCAAGTTTGGTTCCTTGGACCGTTTCGATCATACTAAGATGACCACTCTCACTAAAAAATTAACTTTAATTTACACTGCTTATAAGACTGGATATGTATTGACTTAGTCGGACATAAACTAAAAATTATGTAACAAATACTAAATAGTATTTATAATCTTAACCAAAATTTAAAAATAAAATAAAATAAAAACTAGGTTCCTCGGCACTAAACAAGATCCATGAGACGGTAAAAAAACTAGTTTCTCCATTGCCGAGCTTTTTTTTTCTTTTCTTTTCATAACTGGTTTTTATATTAGTGCTTTTTATAGGTACCATTAGAAAGTTCAAAAGATACTCTTAAAAAAAAAAAAAATCAGTCCCCAAAATATCTTCACTGGGTTTATTGATAGCAGCAGTTTCTAACTGGACTTGGAATTAATTCTTCTGTTTCTTTTTCTTTTAAGTGCATGGGAGGAAGGAATTATACTAAGAGTGTAAGAGTGTGTACATGATATGGTGTTTGAATTTTAATCTTTCGCGTGAAAAGAAGATTTTTAACCATCTTATTTCGATGTGTTTCTACTAATCCTTCTATTTCATGTATACAATTAATTCTCTTATAATTAATAGACTTGTGAGATGGGAAATTTATTAATTATTAGAATTATTAATTATAAATTATAAATTTTCTTATATTTTTAATAATAAAAAATTATTTCATACAGGTATGTGAATTTCAACACAAAAAGAGACTTCATATTCCATTTTTTTTTTACGGCATTTCGATATTACATAAAATATTCAACACAAGGCATATAAAAATTCAAAATATCCTATTGAACTAAAGAAATTATATTTCTACCCTTATTCATGTCACAATTTTTCTCATTTACAATACATTTAATTCTAATTTAAATAAAATTTACAAATATAATTACCAAAACATATACCAGAACTTTAAGTAATTCTCATCCTACTAAAATTTGGTCCTCAACTCTCTCCTAGGTGCTCATGTGTTCCAGCTTTCTGCGGTAGGAACAAAATGAAATTAATCATCAACGACAATATATCACAGTCAACCTCTATTCTTCTACAACTAGGAGACTAGTGCAACCAGGTATTTTACAAGAGTACCCTGACCTTATACTTAAAAAAATCTTATTATACCTTGAACCCTTTTAATTAACCATTAAAAAGAACATTTTCAACTTCGACTACCATTCTAGCTGAATTCCACAAATTCTAGTCTAAAATTTGTTTCAATCCTTGTCCCCAATCGGCGGATTTGGGGGTGGCCGGGGGAGCCACCCTCCAAAGGTTTGCCATTTTTTTCCACCAAAAGTTTATTATAATTTAAAAATTGCCTCTTTTAAAATTTTAAAATCTATATAATAGACTTCCTATTATGAGTAGCATCTTGAATTCGCCATTGCCATCCCTGCGTATTAGTGAATGGCTCAAAAGATTGACCCAAATTCAATGTTAGTGATTTTCTAGCAGAACAAGCTGGAAGGGTTTGAAAACACTGCTCCGAACACATTTGAGGGAACTCTTTTGATCTTGCTTAGGATCTTGGAGTTAGACATTTCTTTTGGATTCATCTTTTCATGTATGCACATTCTCTACACCTCTCTCACACCTATATTCCATACTCCATCTCCATCTTCATCTCTATCTCTATCTCTATCTCTATCACCATCATTTCTAATGCAGTTTCAAGCTTGAGTAGCCGATCAACCGAACAAGCCCAGAGGCTGCAATTAACAACTGCCATTCTTTTGGGATCAACCAAATCAGCACTAAGTCTTAAATCCACAAACAAGGTATGCTATATTACTCTCTCCATACCATTTTATATTTCATAGATCTTATGGGTAGGTTTCAACCTATGGGGAAGATTTAGAATTGTTTAGATTGTTATTTTCTAAAAAGATTTGCTTAAATCTTGATCTTCTTGATTGATTTTATTGTCATCACTTTTGCAAATCCTGATTTCCTAACTGAAAATTGTATTTTTGTTCTTTTTTTTTTTTGCAAATCTTCATCTTTTTCATAAAACCTTGATTTCAAATATCTTCAAATCTTGATCTTCCTGAATCTAGATTCCCTTACACATTTGGGAGAAAAAGTCTAGTGTTGAGGTAATACTAAAAAATTCATAGTAATAGAAATCATATTTTGACATGTAAGATATATTTTAAATTAGAGTATCATATAACATCATTTTTGTTGCATGTTTAAAACCGATTTACATAATAACTAAGTTTCTCCATGCAAAAAAGTCTTGTTTGTTGACTTTTATCACTAGTTGATAGAAGTTAGTAAATGGGGGAGAACTATGTGATTCTAATTTAATACCCTCCATGGATATGTAGGAAGTCTACAAATACGAGTCCAATTTCCAATTCCCAATTCCCAATTCCCATTTTCCTAGTAATTGTCGTCTATATATTCTTATTGTCATCCCTAGATGTGATGTTACCTTCCTTATGTGTGTGCCTTGAGAATAAAAAAATTTTTAAAATGGGCATTGAGATAAATTCTTTGGATTGGATGAAATGTGTGCCTAACATCTTTCCGTTGCAAACCTTAGCCTTCGAACTTGGAAACTTTTTTGGTTGTAATGTTCAGTACCTTATAATTTCCATTTATCGAGTTGCAATCCACTTGAGAATTAGATTGTAACTAGGACTAAAGCTTTGTAATTTTTTATTTTTCAAGTTTTATTTACATGTATCTTTTACGTTGTAACGGATTTGTAATTTTTTATTACATTTTAGAAAAATATATAAAATAAATTTTTCAATCCCAAAAAATCATAACATTTTACAAAGTAAAAATTTATTTTTTAGGTATTCTAGATAAATAAAAAATGTTATGTTTTTTTTGGATTGAAGAATTTGTTGTATTTATTATTTAGTATTATTTAAAATGTATCTTGAAAGTTATTTTGGTCTAATCAATAATATTTTTTAACGGTGTTAAAAATGAAAGTTAACAATTAGACTTTTTTTTATTAAAAGTTTTTTTTTTTGTATCTTTTTTATAGAAAAAACATATCATGGACTTTTTGAATTGCAAAAATTATTTTTAAGAATTTTTAGTATTTTTTTCTTAATTTTTATAATGTCTAAGACAACAATTATTAGTGATATATTAATAATGCCAAATATAACAAAAGACTTTTACAAAAATAACACAAACAAAATGATAAAAAGGAAATAATTTTTTATTATTTTTGTAAGGGGTCTGGTTTGAATTTAAAAAGAAAAAAGAAAAAAGCTTTACAGACTAATTTTAATCTTAATTAGGAGAGGGGTGGTAATCATTTTAGAACGTAAGATGTCTTATCGCATGAAGTTGGAAAATGGATTGTCATAAGCTGTTTTATCTTTCAAAATGAAGGTATCCCCTTTTATAGTAAAATAAAAAAAAAAATAGAATTCTATAGGGATGATGATTATTTAGATTTTATTTTTTACTTTTCAAAAGTATTGTTTTAGTTCAACCTTTTAAATTTATTAATTCATAATTTTATTTATGAAATGTCAAGATTACAACACTTAACGATATAATTATAATACCAATTTTGACAAGAATTTTACTAAAATAAAAATATCACAAATAAAATAAAAAATCCTATATATATATATATATATATATATATCTCGGTTAAACCTTGAAAAAATATTTTAATTATTTAAGAAGAGAGATATGTGATAGTGATTGCTGGATGCGGGAGATCTATGGTTTAGATTTCATAAAAGGATTACTAGAGACTAATTAATGCTCTGGTAGTTGATATCATATGGTTGGAGAGCTTTCTTTATCTGAATCCGTAATGTGTGTATTTATATATTTATTTATTTTATTTTAATTAATTGGTAAGGAGGTATTCTCAATCGACTTATGTGTACTAAGCTAAGTCTTTTTTTCTGTGATAATCAGATTGTTGAACTCTTTTTGTTTGAAATATTACATTTAGTTGACATGATAGACATTGTTGAAAGACAAAATATATATATATATATATATGTATATATATATAAATAACTCCAAGGAATTGGTCAAGTGGAAGCGAACCGTTTGTAAGGGATTTATCACCTCGAGTTCGTAGATTCGATTTCCGTGGCCAGTAATTCTTGGGGCCACCCACATCCTATCCATAAGAACATGGCAAAGTTCGCAGATTCAATTCCTACGACCAGCAACTCTTGGGGCCACTCATGTCTTATTCATAAGAACAACATAAAGACTAGTGGGAGTGGTAGAGAGTTGTTGTCACCCACGTCCTATCTATAAGAACAAGGCAAAGGCTGGTGAGAGTGGTAGAGATTAGTCTCGAGGGCCAATCGAGTTAATTAACAAAAGTCACCCAGGTCCTATCCATAAAAATAGGGGCAATCGAGTTAATTAACAAAAGTCACCTACATCTTAACAATAAGAACAGGATAAAGTTTGCAGATTCGATTTCCAGGACCAACAACTCTTGGGGTCACCTATGCCTTATCTATAAAAACAGGGCAAAGATTGGTAAGAGTGGTAGAGAGTTGCTACCACCCATGTCCTATCTATAAGATATATAAGAACAGGAGAAAGGCCAAACGAGAATGGTAAAAATTAGTCTCGAGGCCAATTGAGTTAATTAACAAAATTATTGCTTTAAGAATTTATTTATACAATATTTAAGTTGAATGGAAGGTTCATTTCTTGAGAAAGTTATGAGACTTTTTCTTTAACGCTTCTGAAGTTGTCTTCTTTTATAAAAATAGCAGCAGAAAATAGAATTCTTATGACTATTTATTGAATTATGTGACTTTTCATTTTTTAATTACATTTGGACAAATGACCATAAGTAATTTAAATTTTAAATTATTATTATAAGTTATTAATTTTAAGGTAATCAACAATTATTTTAATATTTGTATTAAATTAACTAAAATTTTTGTATAATATTAAGAATTAGTAATAAAGCAAAAAGGTTGATACAAAAATTGTAGAAGTATTTTTATTTGTCATACATTTATTTTTTGTTTATAACACTTATGCATAGCACAAGTCAATGTTAATTTCTAATATTATAACTGTAACACCCCGACCCTGATTTATTAATAATTAGTTCGCTAATTATTAATTAGAAACAACAAAAAGAATAATTAAGGGAATTAAATAAAATTTCTCTATAGTCACGATAGACCTAATAAAATAATTTGATACGTCATGAGAGGAAGGCTTAATTTAGTCATCTTAGCCTGATTTTAACACTACCAAAATTCGAAATAACAAGTTACGGAAAACACAAAGAAATAATAACCGACACAGGGCATTCGACATCGAAGCTAACCGAAATAGGAAGCGACCAGAAGAAACCGCTTCGTAAAAGGAGCAATAGAAAAGAAAATATAAAGGAAATAACTAAAACGGAAATCTGCGCCAGCCAAACGAAACATAAGCACAAACTAGAAGAAAAATGTCAAAAGTGAGGCCAAGGGGTTTTGAACTCATTAACCAAGTGAGGCAAGGTTTTAAAGTCCCAAAAATTTATCACTTGGCCCACAAGCACTTTTGTGCTATAATAGACATAAGATATGTATATATGTCATGTAATGCCCCAAATGCTGAATGCTCAAAAATGAGGTGGCAACCCCTCATTGGACCACCACCCCCACCAACCAAATTTCATGCAGAAAATATAAAATGTAAAAATATGCATACGGTTCCATTGTATAAATATATATATATATATATATATATATATATTAGGTGTACTAAAGTACCCATTATGTGTGTAAGCTTCCAAGCTCAAATCAGTAATAAGTGTATGTTGTGACAAACCATGTTGTGTGTGTGCTCTCGGGTGGTTGATACAGTTCAAAGCAGTATGGTGCAGTTGAAAAGCTGATTGAATGTGTGTGTGTGTGTGTGTGTGTATATATATATAAATGTACACACACAACCACAACAATTTGGTCACTTCCAAGAGATACAGAGAGAGTGATAGAGGGAGAGAAAGCTTCAGAGATTGAGGAGGAAGAGAGGAAGAAAGGGAAGGAAGGAAGTCACAGCTGGAAAAAGGGCAAGATTTCCTTTCATTTTTTTTCTGTTAAAATCTTCTATCATTACTGATTTTTCAAACAATGGAAAGAATGACAAAACTACCACTGTGCACCCTGAGGTCAAAGACGTGATTAATTGATAACGAATGAAGTCTAAATGACTTTAATTATAATTCTGACAGTTACTAAACTGACTTAAATGATTTAATAGCCTAAGTTGAAACCCCATAAATGGAAAATTAAAAACCCTTAATTGGATAGACCAAGTTCAAAGGAACTTAAAGCATTGCATAACAATGTTGGGATTAAAATGGGTACTAATTCATTATGCAATATTTTTAATCCATGATTATAGGATCATTCAAATGATGGGAAATGGGAAAGAAAGCTATGGGAAAACTATTGTGATACCGAGATGGAAATGCAATGTTAAGAACTCAAGGTAAGTAAACCCGAACTTTGTTATGTGGTCCTTCCTCAGCCAGACACGTTTATTTTCATATGCTGCCAATTTGTACTCTATCACTACCTATTGAACTTGATTTCTCAATTTTGAAGCCAATCGACTTGTGATTATTGGTTTATACCTGTACTTCGGATTTGATTTGCTTGCCTACTTCATTTGTGAACTTCATTGTTGATATTTGAGCTTAATTATACCTTCATGTATGCCATGTCGTGATCTTGTGATATATCATGTTGTTGGAAATCTTATTATACCACACACGTTATGACTCGTTGATTGAGAAATTGATTGATTCACATGTTTGTATATCCTATGTGGTATTTTGTTGATCATGACATTTTGTAAGTGCTTGGGGTTGTGCTCAGTCACAACGGCCCATCTATTCACAGATTACGTGGGGGAAAGACCTTTGGGGTTTTATATGTCCTTCGGGACCTGCGAGAAAAAAGCTCTAACGCTTTTCAGAGAGCCCGAGAAACCGAGGCAGATCTGAGTATGCATTTCAGTGGGGTATGCCGGGCCCCGGTTTGTTTACGCATCTGTTTGGTTAAAACTCGCTATTGACATTTTTGGATAGTCATTGGGTGATCATATTCTATGCCCTGTGAATGATCACATTGTTGCAAGCTTAATATATTTTTAATTGGCTATCGTATTTGTTGTGGCAGCAAATTATCATGATAGGCTAGATCCCATTTTGATTGATTTATTATCATCTTCTTGTGCCATATGTTGGGATATGCCTTTCTTTGGACCTTCGGGTCATTGATGCTCATTTTGGTGACTGGCTATTTGTTATCTCTTTCTTCTATATTCTTGTGGACTAACCCAGACCCATGACAAAGCTAGGAATTTACTTACTGAGCTTGTTTAAGCTCATTCTATTTATCTAACATTTTTCAAGTGACATTATGTGGGATGAAATGCAATGAGATAACTAGTAGAACTAGTGATACACAATGAACGACACTGATGATATGAACTCCAAGTCAAATATTGAACACAAACACTGTAAGGTTAACTTTAAAGTTATGAATTATAATATTGTATCATTAATGATGAGGTTAGTCTAGTATGTTGGATTATCATGATTGAATTGTACTTGAAAATATTCTGATTGATGGTCATTGGAGATGAATTTTGACTAGGTGATTTGTATTGGTGTAACTTTCGCTTTAAGTAATTCATTGATATGGAACAGATGCATTAGGGCATGTATATTGTTACTCTAGAGATATTTGGTGACTGATTCTAGACGTGCTCTGATGTATTTGGATGAGTTGCATTTCTGATTTAAAAAGGATTTTAATTTTCGCTGCTCTGAACCTACTTTTGGAATGCAATTCATTGTGAAGTTTTGAAGTTTGCCTTTGGTTGGTCGCATTGTCGGTAGAGAAACCGGCAAGATGGCTAGCTGGCATCACGTCCTTGGCATCTGCGTAGGTTGGGGTGTCGAGTCGTGACAGTAACAGTTTCTTTCTTTTTTGCCCAAAAAATTAAAAAGAAAATAGAAACTTTTGGTTAGGATCTATCATGAAATCAGGGACGAGGCCAAGAATTAAAGTTAGGAGGGGCAAGATTTTTGCTTAATATTTGATCATAAATTTAAAAATTAAAAAAAGTATAAAAAGTTAATATTAATTGATAAAAAATAAAAAAAAATTGATACAAAGAAATTTATAAATTGGACAGAAAGTCGAACTAAAAAAAAAGGCAATCAGAAGACTCTAGGTGATACAAAGAATTTCAAAAGATTGATAAAAATCCCATTCAAAAAGAATTAAGTGTGAAAGGGGAACTTATATTAAAGATATATTTTTAAAAAATTTATGAAAAAAAAATTGAAAAGGGACAATTGCCCCTCCTAAGCCACACTGGCCTCGTCCATGCATGAAATTATGCTCGCGAGATTGGATTAAACTTGTGACAGCATCTTACGCAAATTATATAGTTTCATTTTCTATATTTGTCTAAGTAAGAAGAATCTTTCTCGTATCAATCTAAGTATACATTAAAAAGACTGACTACTTTGTAGTATGACTTTATTTGAGTCTTAAATATATTTTAGAAACAATAATTCCTTTGGAATGAGTGGGATGGAGGGACGTCCGAATCAGTTGGATTGACCAAGACTTCGCTTCATCAAAATATGTAAGAAAAATTCACCCAAAAAAAAATATACATATATATATATATAGAACTACAACATCGTGGGAGGAAATGATTATAATAATGGACGGGGAAATGTTTGAATCCAAAATATGTACCTTTTTTATTTTTCATTATTTTTCCTCCTTTTTTTGTTATTGTAAACCTAGGATTTTACCCTTGTACTTCCTTTCAAAAGTTCACAGTGCCTGTCCAAATAGGGGCAGCCATTGCCCAGAGGAAAAACCCTTCTGAATCTGGTTAACCAATATGGCTTGAGTCTATATCCTTGAAAGAAATAATAAAAAAAAAAACAAAACAAAAAAAATGGGCAACAATGCTCTTTGAGAGCAATAAGGCAAAAAAATTATTGTTATATATGAATATCAAAGTACATATAGAAGCTCAAATTGAAAACTAATTATTAGGAAGATACACAAAGACAGTATAACATTTTGAACAAGCAATTAGAATTATCTAGTATATATCCTTACTAGGCCAACTAGACTTCCACAATGTCCATCTGTGATTGAATTTGCTGGGTCTCAGAAGGTACAACTCGCATTGATAACAGTTGAGAGACAATCTGCATGGTCGGCCTACATCGTGGATTGGCATGTAAACATCCAATGGCGAGCTTTATGATGGATATCAGTAACTCTTCAACTTCGATTGAGGGAGGTGAAAGGCGTTGGTCCAACGCATCTTTCAATACCATCTCATTACTAGATGATGATAGTGAGGTGATAAAATCGCCTGGATGCTTTCCTTTGATCACTTCTAGCGTTAACACCCCAAAGCTATAAACATCGCACTTTTCAGTTACCTTCATTGTGTAAGCAAGCTCTGCATAGAAAGAAATATGTGATGTATCCATGTTTTGCAATATGCTTTAGTATGTCTATCTTAGAGAACATAAAACTATGTTTACCTGGTGCAACATATCCGTACGTGCCTGCAAGAAGCACTCCAATTTGATGAGTCTAGGCTTCAAAAGCTTAGCAGTGCCAAAGTCTGAAACACATGCCTCGTACTCAAAATCTAACAAAATATTGCTGCTTGATATGTCTCGATGAACAATCGGAGGTGAACAATCATGGTGCATGTAAGACAAAGCATAAGCCACACCCTTAATAATATTCACCCTTCTAAGCCAATCCAATTCTTTAGCCTCTTTTTCTCTACTCAAGATTGTGGCCAAACTTCCTCTTTCAAGGTACTCATAAACTAAGAATGAGTGTTGAGCATGTGAACAGAAACCATAAAGCTTCACAATATTTCGGTGTCGTATCTCTGTTAGTGCCCTTACCTCATTTATAAAAGCTTTACGATCTACTATCTCAGATAATGGATGAAGTTTCTTCACAGCAACTACATTAGCCGATGGCAACTCTGCTTTGTAGACAGTGCCATATCCTCCCTTTCCAATGCAGTATGTGGCATCAAAATCATTGGTGGCTTTTAAGATGTCACAATACAATGCTCTTCCATCAAAAGTTGATATCGAAAATAAATCTTCATCCTTCATCTCATTTTCTTTACTTTGTACCTTGCCCTTTCTTGTCTCAAACATGATAAAAAGCTCGATGAATGCCCCTAGAAGTAAAAGTGCCCCCAACAAAGGGAGAATAATGACAAGAATGAGTTGATGACCTTTCTTTTGTGAATGTTTCGAAAAAAGACTTTTGCAAGGTTTCAATCCCTTAACGTTGCCACACAAATCTTTGTTCCCTTGCAATGCCTCAATTGAAGCATTTTTAAAGGCTTTGCTGTCAGGAATGGGACCTTGAAACTCATTGTAAGGATATGTCGACAATGGACAATGCATGCATTTCTTCAAAAGCATTAAGACCACCAGAGAGACAATTGTGGGAGACATTCAGCTTCTCCAAGCTCTCTAAATTTTTTATTTGCGACGGTATCTCCCCTGTAAGTGAAATTATGACTGAGATCCAACTCGGACAGATGAACTAACTTACTCATCTCAAGTGGAATTTTTTGACTAAACTTGTTATTGCTCAAGTTCAAGTTATTCATCTTCAAGCAATTTTCCAGAATTCCCGGTATTGACCCACTCAATTTGTTTGTAGACAAGTCAAGAACCTCCAAATCAGTTAGTGATTTGAATTCAAGAGGTATACCACCAGAAAGTTGATTATTATTCAAAAATAGCTTTTGTAAACTCAACTTCCCAAATTCCTTTGGAATCTCCCCAGATAATTGATTGGAAGAAAGATCAAGATACGTAAGTTGAGTTCCAAACTTTGGTATGCTTCCAGTGATATTGTTCACTGCAATCCGTAGGTCGATAAGTTGAGAGCATTGTTCCCATTTGTGTGGGATTTCACCAAAGAGATTATTGTTACTTAAATCCATGAATTGCAGGTTCGGATAGACACCAAAATCTTCAGATATACTTCCAGTTAACTGGTTTCCGTTGAGGCGGAGTCTTCTTAAGCTTGAACAGTTTCTCAAGCTTTTTGGAATTGAACCTCTAAGGAGATTGTCATTTACAGTGAAGTTTTGCAAGTTTCCCGCCTTGGCAAATATGGTTTGGAAAAATTCCAGAAAACTGATTTGTGTCCATTTGAAGTACAACCAAATTTTTCCAATTCCCAAATTCTTGTGGAATGGGACCAGAAAGTTGGTTGTCTCGGAGGTACAAGATTTCCAAGTCCCTTAAATTAGCAAATGAAGCAGGAATGGAACCATTCAGTTGATTCTCACTCAATTCTAGATCAGTGAGAAACTTCAAGTTCCCTAATTCTTTAGGAATAAAGCCAGAAAGTTGATTGCTATAAAGATGTAAAAGAGTTAGGAAGCTCAGATCACCTAATGATGCTGGGATTGGACCAAAAAGATTATTTGTTTGAAGACTTAGAGCCTGAAGCAATTTCAACTTTCCTATCTCTCGGGGGATTGAACCCGATAATTGATTGTCGAACAAGTACAACACAGTTAATTTTTTCAAGTTTCCAAAAGTTGAAGGAATGGGACCTGATAGAAGGTTAGTGTCCATGTAGAGCTCGACAAGGTTAGAGAGATTCCCCATTTCTGAAGGAATGGAACCAAAAATTTTGTTTTCATAAAGATACAAAGTAGCCAATTTGCTCAAATTGCCCATAGAAGCAGGAATAGGACCAATAAGATTGTTGGTGTAAAGAGCAAGCTCACTAAGGGACTTTAAGTTGCCTATTTCTTGGGGAATTGACCCATTTAACTGGTTTTGAACAAGGTGGAGAGTCTCTAGATTGGTTAGCCGGACCAATTTCTGGTGGGATTGTTCCAGAAAATTGATTGATGGAGAAATCAAGATATCTAAGTTTGGAGAGGTGACTAATTTGAGGTGGGATGGTACCGAAAAGTTCATTCAAGCTAAGTTCAAAATATTCAAGATTGGGGAGAGATGAGAATGGGAAATCATAAAGCGTACCTTTTAGACTTGAATTTGTAAGATTCAATCTATTGACGGTTCCATCAATGCAAGAAACTCCAAACCAAGTGCACGGGCTGCCATTTGTTTCTGAATGGGTAGCATTGTTAGCAGGAAGAGTCCACGAAGTCAGAGTAGAATTGCTTAGGCTATGAAGGTTGACTTTCCATTTTAGCAGAGCATTAGCCTCTTCAACTGAAGAAGAAGCAAGATTGGGTGAAGAGAACAACATAATAAACAGGACTAAGGAAACAAAAGAAAGAACCTTGTGTAAGGTTAAAGAAGCCATGGTTTTTGTTTGAGTGATGTATGGCAAATGATGGTTTAAGCTCTTATTTATACACCAATCAAAGACGGAACCACTAAAGGGGTTAGGGGGTTATAACCCCCAAATTTGTCCCTAATAAAAATTTATGTAATTTTCACGTCTACTTTTTTCCAAAATAAAAAAAATATTCTTCCAAATTTTGTAAAGAAAAAAATATTACATATAAATCTAGCTCGCATAAAAATTTTACATGAAAAAAAAAATTTCTAAAAATTATAGCTCCACCCTTGACACTAATGATTCAACCAGGGACGTATTATTTAGTTACAAGACCATAGACTTGGAAATCCAGTCGTTGCTGCTCTTAAATTAATATGAAAGCCAAGTTTAAACACTTTGAGCCCTATCTACGTTGAGGTCAAGGTCAAGGAGGTCGTCTTCTCTCTTATTTATTACTTACAAGAAAATTGCATTAATGAAATTAGAAAGAAACCAGCCATGGATGGGTACAGAACGTGAGGACTTGGGCATTAGTCTACATTTTTCAGCTTTTTGCTGGGATGGGCATTTGTCCATCTTCAATGTGCGTAAGTCATTAGTGCTCTCACTTTCGGTATAAAAAGGGGTAGTCTTCCGTAGATTTGGTACAATACTTCAATCATATTTTATCATATATATTTACATGTTATGAATAGAATTACTTAATTAGAATTAGTGAGACACAAAAATAAATAAAAAAATAAATTTAAAATCATATGCACACACAAGAATACAAAAATTTACATGGTTCACCTCATAATAGAATTACGTCAAAGACTATTACGATTTCACTATGATATGAAAATAGTTACAAATTATGATACAAAGAGATGCGAGTTCCTCAATTATAAATACATAATATTAGGATAACATTAAAATAATTTGAAATACCAAAAATACTAGTTAGATCCGCGGTCGAGTGACTCCTGTACTTATTAGGATCCACACTATCTACCATAATGTCCTACTAAAAATGGTGAGCCATATTATATATGGTAAAATACTATTAGAAGAACACATTGTCAAGCCACTACGGCCGGATCCATTCAAGAATTTTTATTTTTTATTTTGTTATAAAAGTGTTTTTGAATTAAACAGCTTATTATTTGGGCGAGTTGTTAAAAAAAAAATATTTTAACAATTATCAAATTAGTGCATTCATAATAGATTTCACCAATCTAATAAAGAAAAAAATTAGATTTATCAACTTAATCCAATCCGCACTTCATAAAAAAAAACTCTGACCAATAAGTACAATTTAAAATTTTATCCCAAATAATATCAAAAATCTATCAAATAGACCAGGTTAGACACAAACTAGAAATTATATAACAAATAATAAATAGCATTTATAATTTTGGGCAAAATTAAAATTCAAAAATATAATTAAAATGAGAACACTAGTTCTTCAACACTAAACAAGAGGAGATCCATTAAAAAGTAAAAATAAATAAATAAAAGAAAACTCATACTCTCTCTTCGTATAAGCCACACGAACTGGTTGTTCTCTTCTTTATGACTATTTGTGTTTTTATAAGGACCATAGAAATTTTATATATTATAAAAATCTTAATGATGAAGAAAAAAATATTGCCAAAGGATATTACAGAATCATTACAAAGTTCAGAAGATACTCATTGAAAAAAATATTAGCCAAGTTGTTGCTGCTCTTAATTAATAGGAAAGCCAAGTTCGTAGACTTTGAGACCTATCTACGTCCAAGGTCAAGGTCGTCTTCTCTCTTATTTATTACTTCCAAGAAAATTGCATTAATGAAATTAGAAAGAAACCAGCCATGGATGGGTACAGAACGTGAGGACTTGGGCATTGGTCTACATTTTTCAGCTTTTTGCTGGGATGGGCATTTGTCCATTTTCTTGGTGCGTAAGTTATTAGTGCTCTCACTTTCGGTATAAAAAGGGGTATTCTTCCGTAAATTTGTTACAATACTTCAATCATATTTTATCATATATATTTACATGTTAGAAATATAATTACTTAATTAGAATTAGTGAGACACAAAAATAAATAAAAAAATAAATTTAAAATCACATGCACACACAAGAATACAAAAATTTACATAGTTCACTTCAGAATAGAATTACATCAACGACTATTACGGTTTCACTATGATATGAAAAGAATTACAAATTATGATACAAAGAGATGCAGTTTCTCAACTCTAAATACATAATATTATGGCAACAATAAATAATATGAAATACCAAAAATACTAGTTAGATCCGCGGTCGAGGAACTCCAGTACTTATCAAGATCCACACTAACCAACACAATGTCCTACTAAAAATGGTGAGCCATATTATATATGGTAGAATACTATTAGAAGAACACATTGTCAAGCCACTGCGACCGGACCCATTCAAGAATTTTATTTTATTTTTGGTATAAAAGTGTTTTTGAATTAAACAGTTTATTATTTGAGTGAGTTGTTAAAAAAATATATATTTTAACAACTATCAAATTAGTGCATTCATAATAGATTTGACCAATCTTATGAAGAAAAAAAATTAGATTTACCAACTTAATCCAATTTGCACTTAATAAAAAAACTGTGACCAATAAGTACAATTTGAAATTTCATTCCAAATAGTATCAAAAATCTATCAAATAAACCAAGTCAGAGACAAACTAGAAATTATTTAACAAATAAAAAATAGCATTTATAATTTTGGGCAAAATTATAATTTAAAAATATAATTAAAATGAGAACACTAGTTCTTCAGCACTAAACAACAGGAGATCCATTGAAAAGTAAAAAAAAAAAAAAAAGAAAAGAAAAGAAAACTCATACTCTCTTGGCATAAGTAACATAAACTGGTTGTTCTCTTTTTTATGACTATTTGTGTTTTTATAGGAACTATAGAAATTTTATATATTATAAAAATCTTAATGATGAAGAAAAAAAATATTGCCAAAAGACATTACAGAATCATTACAAAGTTCAGAAGATACTCATTGAAAAAAATATTAGCACAGTTGTTGCTGCTCTTAATTAATAGGAAAGCCAAGTTCGAAGACTTTGAGACCTATCTACGTCCAAGGTCAAGGTCGTCTTCTCTCTTATTTATTACTTCCAAGAAAATTGCATTAATGAAATTAGAAAGAAACCAGCCATGGATGGGTACAGAACGTGAGGACTTGGGCATTGGTCTACATTTTTCAGCTTTTTGCTGGAATGGGCATTTGTCCATCTTCTTGGTGTGTAAGTCATTAGTGCTCTCACTTTCGGTTCTCTTTCATTGTCCGTTTGTTTGAGCCGTATAAAAGGGGTATTCTTCCGTAGATTTGGTACAATACTTCAATCATATTTTATCATATATATTTACATATTAGGAATATAATTACTTAATTAAAATTAGTGAGACATAAAAATAAAAAATAAAAAAATTTAAAATTACATGCACACACAAGAATACAAAAATTTACATGGTTCACCTCATAATAGAATTATGTCAACGATATTAAAGTTTCACTATGATATGAAAAGAGTTACAAATTACGATATAAAGAGATGCAATTTCTCAACTATAAATACATAATATTAAAGCAATAATGAAATAATATGAAATATCAAAAATACTAGTTAGATCCGCGGTCGAGTGACTCCAGTATTTATCAGGATCCACACTACCCAACACGATGTCCTACTAAAAACGGTGAGCCATATTACATATGGTAGAATATTGTTAGAAGAACACATTGTCAAGTCATTGCAACCGGACCCATTCAAGATTTTTTTTTTGGGTATAAAAGTGTTTTTGAATTAAACAGTTTATTATTTGAATGAGTTGTTAAAAAAAAATATTTTAACAACTATCAAATTAATGCATTCATAATAGATTTGACCAATCTAATGAAGAAAAAAAAAATAAATTTGCCAACTTAATCCAATCCGCACTTAATAAAAAAATTGTGACCATCTCTTGGCATAAGCTACACGAACTGGTTGTTCTCTTCTTTATGACTATTTGTGTTTTTATAGGGACCATAGAAATTGTATATATTATAAAAATCCTAATGATGAAGAAAAAAAATATTGCCAAAGGACATTACAGAATTATTACAAAGTTCAGAAGATACTCATTGAAAAAAATATTAGCCTCCAAAAGATCATAAAAGATAAATAACAAAAGAGTTAATTCCAAAAAAAATATTAAAAAGAGGGAGTTGGAGTGGCACAATTCATACAACACAAAAAAAAAAAAAAAAGATGGGGAAGGAGGTCATTCGGCCAACGGTTTATGAAAATCACTAGAAGTATCATCTAATCCAAATACAAATACATTAGTTTATAAAGTCAATTAATTATTCAGTATCAAAAATATCATTTTTAGCAAAAAGTCCTGTAAAAACTAAAGCAATCACAAGAACAAAAATTTGCAAATCTTTAAAATTTATATATTTAAATTCTAAATATCGAGATCTATCAAACAAAATTCATATTGAATATGAAAATTTGGAAGAAAAAAAAAAATTCACTCCCAAAGTATAAAATTTTATATTTTTGAAACTATAAAATTTTATATTTTTGCAGTGAATAACTTAGTCTGAGCAAAAATATAAAATTTTAAAGTTTTATAAAAAATTGAAAAAAATTTCAATTGTTATTAATTTTATAGAGTTTTTTACCACATGTTGGATACTTAAAATTGACTTCTAATGTTGTAAACAATTGTCCAAAAAAATATATTTAAAGAATGAGGAATTAAAAATTCACTAGTAATAAAAAGTGCAAAATTTTATTTGTTTTTCTTTTTCTTTTTCTTTTTTCCGTAAATCGGGTTTAGTATTATTTGATTCTTAACAATCATTTACGTGAATTTTGATTCAGTATACGAGTGAAATCACCAAGATCCAGGACAACAATAATGGCCTTTAAAATGGTTATTGGCTCCCATCACCATTACACCAATTCCACCCATATCTTGTGTATACTTGTTGAAAACAATGGTCCGCGTGACAACCTATTAGAGCCTTGTTATGATTTTATCCCCATTGTTCACTAAATCCATACACCATTATTTAAGCACCCCAATTGTTACAGCGATGCCAACACTTGACAAAATGATCACGGTAGTCTTGAAGTTTTTAGAGTGATCATTTCTTGAAGAAGCTAGCAATGGAGGTTTTTGTGGGATTCAATAATAAGCAGAAGAAGAAAATCGTGCCCATAAGGAGTAGCATAATTAGTTTGTCGCTGAGGGAGGCGACAGCAACTTGGCTCACTGCTGACCGTCATGGAAGCGTGCGATGGTCCCCCTAAGGTGGTGGCTTCGTGATTGGCTTTGGTAATAGCTTGTGGGTTTGTTGTAACGGAGACAGTGGTGTTGTTACCACTGGATGTGGTTGGGGGATGGGTAGAGATGTTGGCAACAAAATGGTGGAGGTGGCTCATGGTGGCAACGCCGCCATTGAGAATGGAATAGGGTCTGTGATGGTGGCAATTCTGTGATTTTGCATGGGCTTAAAATAATGTGAATGTGGATCGGGTAAAGGCATAAATTGTGCAATGGGATATTTTTTCTATTTTAAAAAGAAAAAAAAATATTTTTGCCATTTTGACCTTAATTTTAAAAAATAAAAAATTCTTATTTTACTCTCTTTATTCACATAATAAAACAATATTTTCCTTTCCTTTCTCTTCTCTATCTTTCTCAAAAAAGACGAGAGAATTACACTACCTTATCATCTCTTCCTTTTTATATTTAATATTATCCTCCACTCTCCCTCCACTTATCCAAAAGAAAAACAGACAACCATTTAAAGGGGGGGGGGGGGGGCAAAGCAAATAATAGGATTAATATTTATCATAACTGAATATTTCAAAACTACAAAATGCACCTTGCTTCAATCTAAATTCTACCCTGATATTAACCATTGCTCTGGCATGAGTTGCCACTCACCAAATGTACCAACACCCAAATAAATATCAATTTGAGCTCGTGTACCTGCTAATAGTTAATCTAATACTCAACAACGTCCCAAAATATCTTGACTGGATTGATATTTATCGTAACAGAATATTTTAGAAGGGGACGGGGGCAGATGCACTTGGATCAATGGGAGGGATAATCCAACCATGTGTAGGCTAACAAATTTCTTGCTTCTATAGGCTGGCAGGATCAATTTCCCAATTGTTCTCAATCTTGCCTTCCTAAGCCTGTTTTGGATCATTTTCCTATTATCAACTTCTTTGCCAACACAAATGACTGTTCTCAATGAATATTGTACCCTCCTCGCCACCTAGCCACATTTTCCCTAAAATTTGGCACTTTCAAGCAGATTCTCGAATCAGAAAGGAAGGTGACTTGAAGAGATGGAATGACGAAGAGTTTGGAGATGTCTGGTGGAAGAAAGATGGTATTCTCTCAAAAATTCAAGTGTTTGATGTCAAAAAGCAAAAGGATGCTTTGAATGAGGAGGAAAAGGCATGTGGCAACGGTTTGAAATGAGAGTTGGGGAGGCTCTTGAAATTAGTCCATGGCTTTATGGTTAGAAAAGGGAGACATGAACACAAGATTCTTTCACAAGATGGCCCATTCTCATTGAAAAAGGAAAAACAATAGCCTGGTTATAATAGCGGGGTAGAGGTTAAAGAATATAGAGGATATTCAAGAGGGGATTGCGAATTTTTACTATGGTCTTTATAAAGAGACAAAGGATTGAAACAATGGAGTTCAATTGCATCTCTGTAGAAGAAGCAACTCGATTGGAAAGACTGTTTGAGAAGGATGAAGCAATGTCGGCTTGAAGTCTTGCAATGGGGACAAGAAGTCAGAAGGTTACATAATAGCTTTTTTCAAGCACTATTGGAGTGTTCTTAGAGAAGATGTGATGGTAGTCTTTTCCTATTTTCATGAGAGATGAACCTTTGAGAGAAGTCTTAATGCCACCTTTATTGCGTTGATTCTGAAGAATGAAGGAGCAACCAATATCAAGGATTTTAGACCCATTAGTTTGGTAAGAAGTGTATACAAGCTAATGTCTAAAGTGTTTTAATTAAGGATGAGGGAAGTGATGGAAAAGCTTCACTCCTATTCAAAATACCTTCTATGAGAGGGAGGCAAATAATATATGCAGCCTTGATAGCGAATGAGTGCGTTGACTTTAGAAGAATGAATGGGGAGAGGGGACTCGTGTACAAATTTGATAAAGAAAAAACCTATGATCATGTTAATTAGGGTTTCTTGTTCTTCATGTTGGCAAAGATGGGATTTGAGTGTAGATGGAGAAAGTGAATTGCATTGTGCATCTCGACAATTTAATTTTTTGTGCTTGTGAATGGATCTCTAGCATGATTCTTCCACTCTTCTAGGGGTTTAAGGCAAGGGGATCCCCTAACCTCGTTTTTGTTTGCCATTGTGATGGAGGTGTTTAGCAAATTATTAAGTCAGACAATGGAGGAGGTCTTGTTGAGAGGATTCACCATGAGGGATAGAGAAGGCCGGAGCATAAAGGTTTCTCATCTGTTATTTGCTAATGATACCTTTTTTTGGTGACACCGAGGAGAGGCAGCTTAGATACTTGAGAAGTGTCTTATTTGTTTTAGGTAGTACCAAGTCTTCGGGTGAATCTAAACAAGATGGGGCTTACTCTATTGGGTTGTCACGACCCGCAACCCACCCTCTGCGGATCAACGGATCGCGACCATCCGACCCGGCCCTTTTGCCGAATCGGACCTGATCATCCTGTTGCACTATTTTTAGTGCAAACTAACATGCAACATAGCGGAAGCCAATACAATAAAAAGTTTGCTAATATAAAAGTGAGGTCTGAAAAATTTCTAATCATCACCTCCTTCCCAGGACGTGATTACATGGGAGTGCTACAAGACTGTACTACTATTACCTTTACTTTGTCAAAATGTCCAGTCCTTAACCGTAGTCTCCTATTGTATGTCCTCAGTATCTGTCCCTGAAAAATTGATATAAATGGAATGAGCTACACCAGCTCAATAAGTAAGTCCCCTACTCTGCATGTGTACAAGATCTGAATGGAACTGAGTAACAATGGACATGATAGCCAGTCAATATCATGTAACAATTATAGCTCATCAACGGATATCAATGATCAGGGATATAACTGATAATCATGAATATCAAGTCTGAAAGATCATACCATATGCAATAATCGAAGCTGTCGGAAACATGATCATAGAATGTACTCAAAGAAACTGTGCAACGGCTTGATCATACAATGAATCTCAATAAAAATGGTGATGACATAACTGGTGAATCTATTGGAGCACGGACGTACCGCCATCGTCCTGAAATTCTCAACATCTGGCCCCTTTTGGCCCAAGTCTATTTGGAGCGCGGACGTACCGCCATCCTCCTGAAATTCTCAACATCTGGCCCCTTTTGGCCCATGTCTATTGGAGCGCGGATGTACCGCCATCCTCCATCTGGCCCCTTTTGGCCCATGTCTATTGGAGCGCGGACGTACCGCCATCCTTCTGAAATTCTCAACATCTGGCCCCTTTTGGCCCAAGTCTATTGGAGTGCGGATGTACCGCCATCCTCCTGAAATTCTCAACGTGTGTCATGGATTGGGATTCATGATCGAGATATAGCATCAATAATGAATATGAAACTCAAGAGTAAGATACAACATTATAGCTGAACTAATTCACTGATGGGAAATATCACGTGTGGAATCATAAGAATCTGATATCATAAATAAGAGTACAAATGCATATAGAAAGAACTGTGACATGGCTAGGAATGTACTACATGCAGAGGTCGGATATTACTTACCTTGAGTTCTTAACATGTCATTCATCTGGCTATCACAATATCTTTTTCCATAGCTCTCTTTCTTATTTCCGTCATTTGAATGCTCCTATAATCATGGATTAAAATATATAACACATTACATTAGTACTCTTTTTATCTTTATACTTCGAGTAAGCTCAGTAAGTTGTAAAGACGCATTCGTCATTGTATAATTTATTATCGGATCTTGTATATAAGTTTTGAGTCTTTTGAATCTCATTTGGTAACTGTTTTCGATTACCGAAACATATCAATCATTTCTCATTTTATGACATTCTGATCCCGATTCATTTATTAATATCAATTTCATCCAATTTGGACTCCATTTAGGCTTCGTATTGCATTGGAGATATTGTGATCATTTTTATTTTATTTTATTTTATTTTGTATCAATATCATTCGATCAATTTAGAACTTAATAAAATCCTTCATATAGCTCAACCTTATCGTTTATTTATTTATATTCTTATCATTCTTATTTTCTTTTATTTTACTATCTTATTTTATTTTATTATTTTATCGTCACATCATTTTATTCTTTTATTTTATTTTATTATTATTACTATCACATACTTACCCACTTATATAATTTCATCTCTTTTATTATTTTATTATCATATATATATTAATATTATATTGTAATTAAAGGTGGCTGGTAGCACTAACTCCTTCCAGCAGCTTCTTCTTGGAGACTTTTTCATATAAATGTTTTATTTTATGTATATGGTGTACATGTAGATACATGTAGTAATATATACAGTTATATATATCTTTTCCTTGTGCTCAATGAGATATTTTATCAAATAAGATATTTTTATTTTATAAAATATTAATTTATAAGATATTGGTAAAATTGACATAAGCCAGCTTTGGTATTCCTATTATTTATTTTATTACTATTGGATCCCCGATTATTTTTATTATATATCGCATTTTATTTTAATAATTCAATCTCAGTCCATCCTAACTCGAGTCGGTTACAGTCTAACTTGGGTCGACACCACCTAACTCGGGTTGGGGTATTACATTCTCCCCCCCTTACAAAAGTTTTGTCCTCAAAACTTAGTTTGCCTTATAGTACAATTACTTATCTATCAATTAGATTTAGTTAGGAGGGAGTCTAATGCTTTGTGATTCAGTAACAGTCTTGACCTTTGCTTGTAGATCAATTTCTTGGTAAAGATAATGGTGTAACTAAAACACACCACGCTTCTGCTGCGCCACTCTGATACTAAGTCTATCACATTGCCTTTTAGATTTTCACATACCCTTTGGTCTTTATGGTGATGATTTACTCACGTGTCCTGTGTTTCGCAATATTGCCCGTGGAAGGAGAATTTTTAGATTTATTTGTAATATTCATTTGTGATTCTTATTCACTTGCCCATCTCGAAGGGTTGCTTAAGTTGAAGAGTCATTAGTTTCCTTCATTTCAATGGGTTGGGCTCATTGTCTTCATTTTTGAGTTCTTTGGTATTCATCTTTTAATTTTTGATACATTGAGAGGATCAAGTCTGTCATTTCTCGAGATTGTCAGTGGAGTCTTTATAGACCTTTGGTTTCTCATTTCCTTTTGAGATAAAGGTAATACAATGATACTGGGTTCATTTCTGTCTTAAGTCTTGATAGACTTATTAGTAGACTTATTCAACTTTCTTAGGGTAGTCTTTTATTTCTATCATCATGTCATCATAATAGTCTATTTTTGAAAATATTCCTAACTATGAGATCATATCAGGTTCCCTTTGGACTTCTCACATCATTTTTGGAATAACCCGATCCTCAAAGTCTTATAACTTTTTAGTTGTTTTCTCTGAGCTTGTGCTTAAAAGTTATTTAGTGTGTCAAATCTTTACGTATTTGTTCAATCATATAGAGAATTCCCCTGTATGCTGCGCTCTCAAGGTCATATCGTGAAGTGATTAAGCTCATCTCTAATCAAAGATGTCACTTTTGATAATTGAAATTCATCAAGATTATGTCAAGTCTATATTAACTGACTCTACTTGGAACTCTACTTGGACATTTGACCATAGTAGTACACCAGTCTTAACTCCCATGTATCACTTGTGACCTAGGTTTTCCCTAGTTAGTTTGAACCTATTACTCTGATACCACTCTGTCACGACCCGCAACCCACCCTCTGCGGATCAACTGATCGCGAACCATCCGACCCAGCCCTTTTGCCGAATTGGACCTGATCATCCTGTTGCACTATTTTTAGTGCAAACTAACATGCAACACAGCAGAAGCCAATACAATAAAAATTTTGCTAATATAAAAGTGAGGTCTGGAAAATTTCTAATCATCACCTCCTTCCCAGGACGTGATTACATGGGAGTGCTACAAGACTGTACTACTATTACCTTTACTTTGTCAAAATGTCCAGTCCTTAGCCGTAGTCTCCTATTGTATGTCCTCAGTATCTGTCCCTGAAAAATTGATATAAATGGAATGAGCTACACCAGCTCAATAAGTAAGTCCCCTACTCTGCATGTGTACAAGATCTGAATGGAACTGAGTAACAATGGACATGATAGCCAGTCAATATCATGTAACAATTATAGCTCATCAATGGATATCAATGATCAGGGATATAACTGATAATCATGAATATCAAGTCTGAAAGATCATACCATATGCAATAATCGAAGCCGTCGGAAACATGATCATAGAATGTACTCAAAGAAACTGTGCAACGGCTTGATCATACAATGAATCTCAATAAAAATGGTGATGACATAACTGGTGAATCTATTGGAGCGCGGACGTACCGCCATCCTCCTGAAATTTTCAACATCTGGCCCCTTTTGGCCCATGTCTATTGGAGCAAAGACATACCGCCATCCTCCATCTAGCCCCTTTTGGCCCATGTCTATTGAAGCACGGACGTACCGCCATCCTTCTAAAATTCTCAACAACGTGTGTCATGGATTGGGATTCATGATCGAGATATAGCATCAATAATGAATATGAAACTCAAGAGTAAGATACAACATTATAGCTGAACTAATTCACTGATGGGAAATATCACATGTGTGGAATCATAAGAATCTGATATCACAAATAAGAGTACAAATGCATATAGAAAGAACTGTGACATGGCTAGGAATGTACTACATGCAGAGGTCAGGTATTACTTACCTTGAGTTCTTAACATGTCATTCATCTGGCTATCACAATATCTTTTTCCATAGCTCTCTTTCTTATTTCCGTCATTTGAATGCTCCTATAATCATGGATTAAAATATATATCACATTACATTAGTACTCTTTTTATCTTTATACTTCGAGTAAGCTCAGTAAGTTGTAAAGACGCATTCGTCATTGTATAATTTATTATCGGATCTTGTATATAAGTTTTGAGTCTTTTGAATCTCATTTGGTATCTGTTTTCGATTACCGAAACATATCAATCATTTCTCATTTTATGACATTCTGATCCCGATTCATTTATTAATATCAATTTCATCCAATTTGGACTCCATTTAGGCTTCGTATTGCATTGGAGATATTGTGATAATTTTTATTTTATTTTGTATCAATATCATTCGATCAATTTAGAACTTAATAAAATCCTTCATATAGCTCAACCTTAATTGTGAGATAAATTAGCATATAAACTTTTCAAACTACCGTGTTTTTCAAACCTAAGAAGTTAAGAAAAGCTGAACTTCCATAACGATTTCCAGCACTTTTATTTCTTAATTTTTAATATTTATATAACCAAATTCTCAATACTAAAAGGCTGAATTTTCAGCATTTCAAGCAACCCAATTTCATCTCATTCTGACATGATTCAAAGGTATAATTTCATCCAGTGTCTTTTGGATTCCACCAATTAAGCTAACAAAATAAAATAATTAAATTCGAATTCAAACCCATAAAGTATATCACATACCTTAATTTAGAGAAATTCCAACTTTAATTCTTCACTCTCTCTCTAGAATTTCCCGTTGAACCAACCACTTGGTAGTGATAATTTCCATTTATTTAGTTCTTTATTATTTATTTATTTATTCAATTATTTATTTATTTATTTTTATTTTTTACTCATTTGGGTCTTAAATTATATCTAGAGCGTTTTTCTAAATTTAATCTTTACATGTTGTGTGTGTGTGTGTATATATATATATATATATATTTTTTTTTTTTTTCAAAACAAAAGGTTCTAATGGTTTCCTAATATTTTCCACTTCTCAGACATTTTGCTCACTTCTCATCTCTTTTATTTTAATTATCTAACACAGAGACACAATTTACATACATCAAAACAGAGAACTCTTCCATAAATTTTTAGAGGGAGAAAGTATGGAAGTAAGATTTTTACCTTCCTTTACTTGGTGAGTTTTCTCTTTCTCTTGTGGTTCAGCTTCTTCCTCTAAATCCCCAAGCTTTAATTCTACACTCAGCTGCTATATTTTTCCTTCTTACTGCTTCTTTCTTCTTCCTTTTTCTTCTTCCGCCTTCTGCTTCTCTCTCTCGCACGTTTTTCTCTCTCTCCTTCCATTTCTCTCTCTTTTTTTTTTTTCTCCACCGACCTTAAGGTCGGTGGCTGCCACCTTTTCTTTTTTTTTTTTCCACTCTTCTACATTCTTCTACTCTCTTCCACGTCCTTCCTTTGTCTTTCTTTTTCTTTGTTTTTTTTTTTTGTTTTCTTTTATTTTATTTCCTTCATTTTCTTTATTGCTTACACTTGTCTTCCACTACAAACACACACACACACCCCACACATCACACGTTGCACACATATAAATCTACATATATATACTGATCGATATATATTTGCTTATATATATATATATATATATTTGCATGACCATATATATATTTTATTTATTTTTTATTTTTTATTCATACAACTTGCTTTAAATTTTCAATTTTAGTTTCTTTCTCTGTTTTCTACTTCTTCTTAATTCATTTATTTATTTTTATTTTTATTTTTAACTTTAATTCTTTTATACAGACATACATATATTTAATTCGTTTATTTCCTTATCGTTTATTTATTTATATTCTTATCATTATTATTTTCTTTTATTTTATTATCTTATTTTATTTTATTATTTTATCGTCACATCATTTTATTCTTTTATTTTATTTTATTATTATTACTATCACATACTTACCCACTTATATAATTTCATCTCTTTTATTATTTTATTATCATATATATATATATATTAATATTATATTGTAATTAAAGGTGGCTGGCAGCACTAACTCCTTCCAGTAGCTTCTTCTTGGAGACTTTTTCATATAAATGTTTTATTTTATATATATGGTGTACATGTAGATACATGTAGTAATATATACAGTTATATATATCTTTTCCTTGTGCTCAATAAGATATTTTATCATATAAGATATTTTTATTTTATAAAATATTAATTTATAAGATATTGGTAAAATTAACATAAGCCAGCTTTGGTATTCCTATTATTTATTTTATTACTATTGGATCCCCTATTATTTTTATTATATATCGCATTTTATTTTAATAATCCAGTCTCAGTCCAACCTAACTCAGGTCAGTTACAGTCTAACTTTGGTCGGCACCACCTAACTCGGGTCGGGGTATTAAATGGGTGATGTTCCGGAGGTAGAGGAACTTTCTTGGAGTTTGGGATGTGGTGTAGGCTCATTTCCAGCTTCGGATTTGGGGCTACCAACGAGAGCTTCTACAAACTCCATAACAGTGTGGGATGCCATTGTTGAGAGATTCAAACGTCGATTGGCAAGATGGAAAAGGTAGTATTTGTCAGGGGGAGGGAAGCTCGCGCTTATAAAGAATACTTTGGAAAGTCTCCCCACGTATTATGTCATTATTTCCTATGCCAACAAGGTGGAAAAGCGACTATGAAAAATTCAAAAGGATTTCCTTCGAAATGGTAAGGATGAGGGGTGGAAGATTTACCTTGTTCATTAGGATAAAACGAAGTGTTCCAATTCAAAGGCAAGTTTGGGGCTTAAGAATTTGAGGAAGTTCAACCAAGCTTTAATGTGGAAACGATTAGGCGTTTTGCGAGGAAAGACAAAAATTTATGGAAGGAGATGATTGCCACCAAATATGGGAGCGGGGGGGATAGGGGTAGGGCTATGAACTATGACTCTGTCAAGAAAAGTCCTAATAGGAATAGGACTCTGTTGAGAAAAGTCATACTTGGACTAGGACTCTGTCAGGAGGAGTCCTAATGGGAATGGGATTCTATTAGGAAGAATCCTACTTGGACTGGAACTCTGTCAAAAGGAGTCCTAATGGGAATGAGTTTCTTGGTATAACTACAGAATTGCTACCACTTAATCAAGGGTCACAAAATGAGGTGCCTACAGAAAGCCCCTCATTAACGGAACTTGCAAGCAAGTGAACGTCAACGTAAGAAAAAAAGATAGTCATTTTGACCTTGATTGTGATTTTTTGTTTGACATAGTTGAACTCATTCCTTTATGAGAGTCCTACATATCGCCCTTGGGCAAATCAGATCGTTCGTAGTTCATGACCAATGGAAAAGAGTATTATCCTTACCAAATCTCTCCAAAGAATCTCATCTCAATAAGATTGTTGTGAAGTTTTGCCCTCGAAAATGACTCATCGGAGTCTTACTTAATAAGAAATGTGATCTTAACAAGTCTTTCATGAAGTTGTGTTCTCATAAGATGGTCTTATGTCCTCGGATGTTCTACCTATAAGGGAATTTCATCCTAGTAAGTTGACAAAAGAGAATGCGATAAACAGCTTACTTGAAAAGAATGTTATCCCACCAAGATGATAAAACGTGATGTGATAAACGACTTACTTGAAATGAATATTATCATAAGAGGACGGTAATGCGATAGACGACTTACCTGAAAGGAACGTTATTCTAACACGATGATGATGCGATGGACGACTTACCCAAAATGAATGCTATCATAACAAGATGATAAAAAATGGTGCAATAAACGGCTTACCCAAAAAGAATGTTATCCTAACAGGATGATGATGTGATAGACGGCTTAACCAAAAGGAATGGTATCCTAACATGATGATAAAAATGCGATGCAATCGACGGCTTACCCGAAAGAAATGCTATCCTAACATGATGATAAAATGTGATGCGATAAGAGACTTACCCAAAAGGAACATTATCCTAATAGGGCTGATAAAATTTGATACGATGGACAGCTTAACCGAAAGGAATGCTATCCTAATAAGACTTTTAATGGGATTATGTTCTTAATGGATGGATTGCCAAGATGGATTACGTCTTCAAACGATTTACTGAGATAGATGTGTCCTTGGCGAATGGTTTGCCGAGATGGAGTACGACTGAGATTGATTACGTCCTCAAACATTTATCGAGATGGATTACGTCCTCTTTTCTAGATTGATTATGTCCTCAAACTTTTTTTCCTAGATGGATTGCATCCTCAGACGGTTTTTTCCTAAAAGGATTACGTCCTCAGACGATTTTTGCCTAGATGGATTACGTCTTCAAATGATTTTTGCCTAGATGGATTATGTCCTTAAACGTTTTGTTTTTTCTAAATGGATTACGTCCTCATACAATTTTTTTGCCTAGATGGATTACGTCTTCACACTTTTTTTTCCTAGATGAATTTCGTCCTCTTATGATTTATTTCCTAGATGGATTACGTCCTTATATGGTTTGCCGAGATGGCTACTTCCACAAATATTTTACCTAGAAAGGAACTTCATCCAAATAGGTTTGATAAAATTGTGTCCTTGGACAACTTACCTAAAAGGGAACTTCATCCTAATAGGTTGATATAATTTGCGTCCTCAAACGACTTACCTAAAAGGAAACTCCATCCTAATAGGTTGATAAAATGCGTCATCGACGACTTGTGTGGAGAGTGAAGACTCCGTAAGGAATGCTTGATTATGAATCGTTGGGGAAATGAATTAGGTTAACTCCACTAGAATGATGGAATTTAGTGTGACTTCATAAGAAAGGATTTGATCGAGTTTTAGACCATAAGGTTATGTTGCTCAACTCTTTCTTAGGATAGGAGAACAAGAAGTGCACTCAACTTTGAAAGGAATTACGCTCAAAGCAATACACTCAACTAATGATAGGAATTGATGAAAATGCTTGCCTTAGATAGGGAAGAGACAAGATATGTAAGATATGAGTGTAGAAATGTAACTCACTCAGATAGGTACGAAAAAATCATCTTGAAGAAGAACTCTTACCTCAATTAGAGGAAAATAAAATTTACTTAACTTAAAAAAAAGTAAGGAAAATGTACTCAACTCATATATATATATATATATATATATATATATATATATATATATTCAAGACCTTACTTCTATGTGAGTTGAGTACATTTGTATATATAAGCTTGGGTTTTTGTGTTACTGCTATCTTGGTCATAAAAAAATATATATAACTATGACTTTCTAAATTAAATTATTCTAAAATTGAATTGATTTGTGATTTTAAAAAGTATATTTTGTTTATAATTTTTTTTCTCTTTCAAATCTATAACATACTAAATTGAATTATTTTTAAATTGAAAACACCACGTAGGATAGGATAGGAAGACTTGAAAGCTGAGAGTGCCACGTCATAATTATAGTACTATAGGAATATAAATAGACTCGTACACATATAATTAGTTGAAAGAAGTTTGATCTTGTTAATGTAGAAATTGCTCAATCATTTTTCAATACATCATTGATGAATATCTCTCTCCAACATTGACTTCTTGTTAAGTTTTTCTCTTTTTTTTTTTTTTTTTTTGTTGTTGTTTTAACATGTTCGAGTTTACAATTCATCTAATGTTCACGCCTTATCTCTGAGCTACTTAGGTGGTGGCTTAACTTTTTGGTTATGCCCTTCCTTAAAAAAAATAATTCATATAAACACAGTCTTCAAAAGAAGCCTTCTCGTAATTCCTATTTTTGACTAAAAAATATGGTCTAATTTTTCAGTGTATATATATATATATATATATATATAGAGAGAGAGAGAGAGAGAGAGAGAGAGAGAGAGCTAGTTGATCCATTGTCTCCGTATCTCTACTTGATCTGTGTTGAGGGTCTTTCTAGCATTTTAAGGGGAAGGCTGGGCAGAGTTGGAGGGCTTACGTATTAGTAAAGGAGAGGTAGCTATTTCGCACCTTTTCTTTGCTGAAGACTCTTTGCTTTTCTGTCGTGCTTCTTTGGCCCAGTGTGCGACTGTTTGCAAACATACATTGCCCAAACAAATGTAAAATAGTTCCTTTCTCCAAATGGTAAAAGAGACATTCTGAATCAACCACAACATGCTTTCGCTTTAATGAAAAACCCACACCGAAGATTTCATGAGGACACCTCCATAAGAAAAATTGCAATTTCCTTGGGCACTTGAAACTTCCAAAGATTACTCCAATACTGAGGAAGATTATCTTGCTATGGAGGCTTATGCTATTTTATATGGTTTTGAGTTATGTTCGAACTCGGGAATTAGACATTTGGAGGTTGAAACAGATAACAAGATGTTAATTGATTTTTTTTGAAGAATGGTGTGGCTGCCCCTCCTGAGGTAGATGCTCTTCTTATTGATATTAATTGTATTAAATTAATTAGTTTTGTTGTTTAGGTTTTTTTTTTTTGAAAGTACTATTATCAATACTTCTTAGCATGAAGTGAAATTAATTTATTGGATTTTTTATATAATTAAAAGTTGATATCATTAATTAGCTTTTGAGTGATCCTTATAATAATTGAATAAAAAAAGGTTGGGATAATGCTAGATCTATCTAAGATGAATGCTAGATCTATCTAAGATGAATGCTCCGGTTGGAGTTTCCCAAACTCCTCAACGGTCTACTCTTCCACTGACAGGGCCAAGGTTGGGCCTCCCTTCTTGGGTTCGACCCGGTCCAGCATAGCTCCACCCGCCCCGGCATATATCCCTACTTATGGAATTAATTGCTTTGGATAATTATACCAATTGATCTTTGAAAATGGTTAGGTATACCCAGTTTTTTATTCTGTAAAAATATATCGAGATGACGTGATTAAAGTTTTATTTTTTATAAAATACGTTAAAATTTGAGTCTTTTGTTGCGCACACATATATTTAAAATAGCTCTCTCTCTCCCATCTCGGTACTTAAAACATATATATATATATATAGAGAGAGAAAGAGAGAGAGAGAGTAGTGCTTACATTCCAAAAGTTTATCTCAAATGATATGATAATTATATGACAGAATTAATTGTACCTCATTAATTGCATGACTATGTCACATCATTTAAGATACAAAATTTGGAATAAATATTTAAGATGCAAAATTTGAGATAAATATTTACTATTCTTTTTAAATTTGTATCTTAAATGATATAGTATTAATGTGATAGAATCATATTGAATACATGATTTCAAGTATTGTCAGTAATTTAATATCATATCAATGTCACAAAATCGATGTATTATTCAAATGATATAGGTAATCACACGATATATAATATGTTTACTTTGTACATAATTGACTCGAATTTATTTATCTGCTTCGCATAAAAAAAAAACAAAGAAATTGACACGCAATTATTGCAACTGTACAGAGAATTTCTCAAATTAAAATTGCGCTATGATAACTTTTTCAAAGGGTGGTTGAAATATAGCTTTGTATTAATATATTTTAACCTCTTTTCAATAAAATAATATTATCTTTTTATATTATATTAATATATTTTAAAATTTTACCGTTTGGTCGGTTTTATTTGGTTTCTTTCTCCATTATCATTTTTTAATTTTTGAGTCAGTGCTCAAAACCATTTTACATTCTTCTGATCCAGAAATTCTGGAACCCTAAATTAATGCCCTTCAATTCCTCCCTCGTCATTGTTGATCACCAGAGAAATCCTCCACCATTTCAATTGTTTTTGTGGTCACATTCCCGCTGAAGTTTAGCTCTCAATATACGTCTGTACAAATGTTTCAGGTGCTTCTTCTTCACCAACAGGCGATCCGCAATGCCGGCCTTGATTGTTTCCTCCGAATCATATTCTGCAACGGCATGTAAATTAACGGCATTGTAAAGGTCCGAGATCTACAGGGTTATATTACTCAAATGCTTATGCACAAACTCAGAATTATATACTATATATATATATATATATACACACACACACACACAAACATCATATTTTGATTTTTGAAAAATAGTTTAGTTCCACATTTCGATTTCGATTCTCATATTTGGAATAATGAAATCGCGGTTATGGCTGAATCGAAGCTCAGATCGTCGACCCGCGTCCTGAGCGCAGGAGTTAAACCCCATCAAATCAATTTTGTGACTAAGATTGTACCACTGTGTGTATGTGTATCTATATATACAGCTTCTCAAAAAAAATTCCCATTCTCATTAAAATCTTGGTTCTTTTTCAATGGAAATTTCTTTCTATATGAATTAATGGTGTTTCTTATAACTACAGGACGAAATTAATGGGGTATTGTCATCTCAGTTTCTTCTGTTGAGTTTTTAAGAAGAAAGTTGAGGGCACAAATGCAGGGAAGTCAATCTTCAGAATTGAGCGACAATGACATTGACACAACACTTCGAGAAGTCTGTGCAAATGGACTTTCCATGAAAACTAATGAAGTCGAAGCAAGGCTAGATGAGGGAAATATTCAAGAGGCAGAGTCTTCCTTACGTGAGGGCTTATCGCTCAATTTTGAGGTTGGATTCGTGAGAATCTGTTGTGACAAAAAGCATTTCTATTATTCTAATACATTACTTCGCACATATGTAGCTCTGACACAAACATTTTATGACATGGACACGCTAATAAGTTAAATGCCTGTAATGCTGGTTGTATAGATATTACCAACTTTCAATTTTTTCCCCTAAACGGCTAAACTGGTCATCTAAATCAACCAAGAAATATTTAAAATTTTAGATTCAAGTTCCCTAATATGTTTCACCATTTTCTTCAATCAAGGGTTATGTTTTACCAAAAGTTCAGGATATATTTACTTGTCACCTCAGTCGCATTATTTTGGCCTTTCTTTCATCTCAATGCATTTGACTTAAAATCATGTGACTCCTTACCATGCATTCATTTGTCCTGTGGCAATTGACAATGCCTTCTTAGCTTCTGACCTTCCATGATCTTCTCACTTCTTGGTGCTATGGCGAGGTTTTCATGCATTTAGTTACTATCTAACATTAATTAACACGGTTTGATGTAACCCTTGGGGTTGGATGAGTTGGGAAGAGGCTTGGGTAATATTCCCAAGGTCCCAGGTTCAAGTCCCACCGCAAGGGCCACTTACCTATCAAAAAAAAAAAAAAAACACACGGTTTGATGTAGATCCTTGCAAGGCTAATAGCAATTGCTCGACATCAGGAAATTTATCCTCCTAATGCTTATATTCAAAGGAAATTCCAGTGAATTGTTTTTTTCCCCCTAACTCCAAGAAGCAATTTACTATTGACGTTTATCACTTGCATTTTTCTTCTTAAATGAATACCTTACCACATTGAAACCCTTCCAGTTTCTCCATCTACTGCTTCATCTTTATTACGTCTCTCCATAACTTCTTATTCCTTGTCATTCTATTTATACCAACCACTGGACACACTGACAGATTTAAGGAGTGACAAAGAAGGCCCCAAGTTTTTGCTAAATTCAGATTTTTAGTGTTATTTTGCTATTTCTTAAAAAAAATTAGGACTTGTCCCCTCAAAATTTGTTAAATTTTATAAGAATTCCTCCCAAAAATTTAATACATACATTCTGGCCCTTAGTAAACACAATTTTTGGAACCACCACTGACTGGACACTCTCTCTCTCTCTCTCTCTCTCTCTCTCTCTCTCTCTCTCTCTCTCTCCTTATTTTTTTGGTTATGAGGAACCCTAGTTGCACTTTGTATGATTGGATAAATCCTGAATACTTGCAATCACCCATAAGGCATAGGTACAGGATAAGTCGGGAGACTCACTTGACATGCACTTTTTCAATGCCAAGTAATTTCTGTGGTCCACCCCTTGGCCCCCTCTCTATCCTCCATCTCAGCTCTCCCAGCATCCTTCTTCACCAATTTTGGTTTCAACTCTTGGCTGTCCAAATTCTTCCCTCATTTTGTTTGACAAGAGATCCAACTGCTGAGCCCCTGCCTGAAGCCACATCTGGTGATTGAGTTATCCGGGAGAGTATGGGTAGATTAGTGATTACGTGTATGTACTTAAAATATCTTCACTGTTGTAATTTAATGTAAAATTATGAATTCCGTATTCAAAAGGTGCATATATATATATATATATATATTTGATACTTAAAAATATATTAAAGAGCACCGGGGGGTGCCGCCCATGTACACATGAAGTATGTAAATAAACCCCTATCTCCCTATGAACATATTTTGTGTGTGTATATTGTGTGTGCTCTCTTTCAGATTGAGATGTTCAAATTATAAAATTTTGCATTTCACCTTGTAAATAATGATTAATGTTTATGATGAGGCCATCATCCAGTGGTAGTCCTGCTTATGCAAGGTGTTGGACGGATAGATTGTAGACAAATCTAAGATTTGACATTATTTTCGCACAAAGCAGCTAATTTAAAACTCAAACATGCATTCTCATGCTTGACAACCCGAGCATTTTACCATTGCACCAAGAAATGGCCTCTAACATATGTTTATGATATTAGACTATATTTTGTTTCCATGTTGTCTCACAGTGATCTCAAATCAAAGAGGCATTGCTGAAGATGTGATTAAAATTATGAACAGATTTCAGCCACAAGTTTGATCTAATTATATTGATAACGAGAACTTTCATTATTATAAACATTAATTGAGATCCACATGTGAATAATCTTGTTTAAGTTTCTGTATTTAAATATTTGATTTGTGACTACAAGTTCTTTGATGGCTTGTACCTCATGGTCTTTTTTGATTTTAATGTCTCGTTTACCAATTACCATCCTTATTGACTTTTAAATTCAAATGGCTTATTTTGCAATTAATTTGCAGCCATATACCCCAATGTGATGCTTCATGTTTTTATTAAAAAAAAAAATTACAGGAGGCACGAGCTCTTCTTGGAAGGTTGGAATATCAAAGAGGAAATGTGGAAGGTGCTCTTCATGTGTTTGATGGTATTGATCTTCAAGCTGCTATACAGAGGTTGCAACCTCTTGGTGAAAAACAGCTGTCTAAGAAGGGCCGTTCTCGCACTGAATCACTGCACACAATCTCGCAGCATGCTGCTAGCCTGGTGCTTGAGGCTATATATTTGAAAGCCAAGTCTCTTCAAAAGCTTGGGAGATTAACTGGTATGAAGCTGTTCTAATAGTTTGTTATTTTTGAGGGAGATTTGTCTGGGAGATTTACCTACAACTTTTTATTTTTTTCTCCGCCCTTGTTGTATAGGAATACTTACATAATTTTGCTTTGCTGGGATTTTGTAGATGCTGCTCATGAATGTAAAAGTGTGCTTGATGCGGTGGAGAAGATATTCTATCATGGAATACCTGATGTGCTAGTGGACGATAAGTTGCAAGAGACAGTTAGCCATGCTGTAGAGCTCCTTCCAGAGCTCTGGAAGCAGGCCTGGTTACTATCATGAAGCAATGTCTGCTTATCGACGTGCCCTCCTTAGTCAATGGAACCTTGATCATGATTGCTGTGCAAGGATTCAGAAAGGATTTGCAGTGTTTTTGCTATACTGTGGAGTGGAGGCCAGCCCACCCAGTTTAGCTGTTCAAATTGATGGTTCATATGTTCCTAGAAATAATTTGGAAGAGTCAATTCTACTTTTGATGATACTCATGAGAAAATTTTATCTTGGTAAGACCAAATGGGACCCATCGGTGATGGAACACCTTACACTTGCTCTGTCTTTGTGCGGCCAAACTTGTGTTTTAGCAAAACAACTTCAAGAGGTCATGCCCGGGGTGTTTCATCGCGTTGACCGTTGGAAGGCTTTGGCTCTTTGCTATAGTGGAGCAGGACAGAACAAAGCTGCCTTGAATTTATTGAGGAAGTCTTTACACAAACATGAAAAACCAAATGATCTTATTTCATTGTTGTTGGCTGCCAAAATCTGCAGTGACGATGCCCTTCTTGCTGCTGAGGGAGTGGAATATGCACAGAGGGCAATCATGAATTCTCTGGGGTTAAATGAACATTTGAAGGGAGTTGGTCTTCGCATATTGGGCCTTTGTTTGGGAAAGAAAGCCAAAGTTTCCTCTTCAGACTTTGATAGGTGTCGTCTTCAGTCTGAATCATCAAAGTTGTTAGATGAGGCAATTTCTCTTGAGCACGGCAACTCTGATCTGATTTTCGAGTTGGGAGCTTCAATATGCGGAGCATCGAAATTTAAATGCAGCTTTGAAGTACGCCAAACAGTTTGTTGATGCAACGGGTGGATCCATACTTAGGGGCTGGATATTACTTGCTTTGGTATTGTCTGCTCAACAGCGCTTTTCAGAGGCAGAAGCGGTCATTGATGCTGCTTTAGATGAAACTGCAAAATGGGAGCAAGGACCGCTGCTTAGGATTAAAGCAAAGCTGAAAATTTCCCAGTCATTACACATGGATGCCATTGAAACTTATCGTTACCTCCTTGCATTGGTTCAAGCCCAAAGGAAATCTTTTGGGCCTCTTCGAAGTCCACCTCAGGTTTGTTGTGCTGCTTGTCGCAAGTTTGTATTGCTTCGCAATTTTTTGAGAGGAAAAAAATGTTATTTTGAATTTTACCCAGATGCAAAACTGTCCATATATTTTATTGAAACCGGTTGTGTAGAAATGGTATCACATTATGATCCTTTGGCATTATTACAGGAATAGCCACCAAATGTCATCTGTTGCTTTTAATTCATAAAATAAAATTGTAACTTGTCAAAAAATTGATAAATAAAATTGTAATTGGAAATGAAATAATTTTTTAGATACATCTATATATAGATTTTTGGTGCTAATTTTTTATCTTTTGGAGTTCGGAGTTCCCATTGGTTGTTGGACAGACTTATGAACTTTCAAGTAACTAATGGTAAAGCTATGTTATTATGCCACTGGAATGTTTTGTTACGAGGTTGTCATTTGGAGAAGATATTGACAAAATGTATTTTTGTCACTTTTAAATGTAGGGAGGTGGGTTTGCTTCAGATATGGGTTGCTTTGTATGGAAATTTTCTAATGAATGATTTTTTTTTTGTTAAGTATTTCTAATGAATGATTGTTGGTTTCAATTTTTTTTTTATTTACTTCAAAAATCTTATCTTTGTTGGAATTTGTATCCTTACCACTTGGTAATCATTACTTGCACTGTAAATATCACGATGAAACAATTTTGATTTCTTGATTAATAAATTCTTTTTGGTTTCATTTTTAGCCTTCCTTTTAAATGATAGGTTGACAGAATTAATGAATTTGAAGTTTGGCATGATGTTCAATATTTGGATTTTCATATGAGATTTTATGTGGCTGTCTTTTGGATAAGGAAAGTGAAAAAATGTGGTTTTGTCACTTTTTAGGTGTAGGAAGGAGATTTTGCTTCAAGAATGGGGTGTTTCGTGCAGAAATTTTCCTGTTGACTACTTGATGCCTCAATTTTTTTCTTTCTTATGTGTTTAGTTTAGAGTTCTTATCTACGTTGGAATTGGTATGCTGACCTCTTGGTTGATAGTTAATTAGCAAATAAAACATAATGATGTAACAATTTCAATTTTATGATTGGTCAGGTTGCCTTTATATTCATCTTTAGACTTTTTTAATTTTTAATTTTTATGATAGGTTGAGGACGATAAAGTTAATGAGTTTGGAGTCTGGCATGGTCTTGCAACATTATACTCCAGCCTTTCACATTGGGATGATGCAGAGATATGTTTGGGGAAAATCGAGGGCTCTCAGTAGAGTACTCTGCAGAAACACTGCACGCAGAAGGCATGACCTGGAACTTCATTTACTAAAAGAATATTCTTTTGAATATTTATATATGCTTATATTATTTTCCTTTTGAATTGCATTGATTCCTTGCTGAAGGTTGGTCTACATGGTTTTTTTGTTTGTCTACTTTGGAAATTGATCTATTTTTAGCATATTGTGAGGGGTTGGAATCTGTTGAAATGGATCCTAGAGTTGGGATAGTTGGAATGTGATTACGTTTAGGAATAACGTATGGAGAGGGTTCAGGAAATGAGAGTATCTATGTCTCATCTCATCTCCCACATGCGCACATGCGTGCACACACACATTAATGAAATATTTGTAATTACATAATTACCCTATAGTATAATATTCTGAAACTCTCCCTCAAATTGGTTATTTCCCATGTCTAACTTGCATACAAATGAAATGAAAGAGACCTACGACTGAAACCCTTAGTAAAAACTAATTTCACAAATGGCGAACGAATCAAACCTATATTCAGCTTCTCTTTAATGAATTATCTGTCAATTTTATGTGTTTTGTTCTGCTAAACTAGATTATAAGCAATAATGATGATTGCCTTAGTATCACAGTACAACCTCATAGGTTCTTATTCAAACACGAAGCTACATAAGGACAAAAATTCCATGTGTCATAGCATAACTCTACATTCTGCTTCTTCATTGGACCTAGCCACTACTGCTCGCTTCTTTCTTGGCCAAGTAACTATAAAAGTGCAACAACCTCAAGTAGACCGTCGATCATCAGTTGATCGTTCCAATTTTTTAAAATAATACTCCCTCACCTGGAGTTGACTTTAGGCATCTCAAAATACGGTGGGCAGCCTCTAGGTATGAAGTATGAGGATTATTCATAAATTGGTTACAACACTACAATGTAGGCTATGTCTTAGAGTGTGAAAGATACAGGTCTCCCCACAACTCTCTGATATCTCTTTTAAGTTGGTGATTAGCCTCAATGGGTGAGTTTGCAGGTCTACAACTGTAGCATACCAGTCTCTTCTAAAAGGTCAAGAATGTACTTCCTCCGATATAATAATAATGCCTTGCTGGATTTGGCCACCTCAATCCCAAGAAAGTAATGTTAATTATATCCAAATCTTTGATCTCAAATTCTCTGGCTAGGGTAAGTTTTCAGTTTGGCCCTGCTTCTGTTGGGTGCTTAAGCATTTCCAACATGCCAAATGTGCATTTGTGGATTGGCTAGCCATTTGGCTAGGCATTTCAACGTGTGGACCCCACAGAATTGTATGGAGAGTGATTCTTCAGACACAATTTTTTGCATTGTTGCTGCAGCTGTGTCGGGGAGCTTCTCCCATGAAGCGGAAAACCACATCTGGGGAATCTCCCCAAAACGAAGCCAAGAACTGTAATCTTACTCCATACTCTTTTGATTATCTAAATTTTACCACTGTATTCAGTAATCTGTCAAACCAAGCTCTAGGAAACTCATTCATCCTATAAAGTACTTTCTTCAATTCACATTCCTTTCCAACGTGAAGGGATTGTGGTGTACACTTCCTCCTCATGGAAAAATGCATTCTTTACATCTAACTGCTGTAGATTCCAACCATCTTGGCTGCACAGGAAAGAAGAACATGAATTGAGTTCATACTAGCCATAGGTGAAAATGTCTCGTTGCTGCTTTTTTTTTTTTTTTATCTATCAAATATTGCTTGACAATTAACACTGGCAACACACTAGTAGGAAGAAAAGCTTCTCGCACCTTTCATTTCTTGTACCATAACTTCTTATCATTTGAATCTGCAAGGATTTCCTTCCAACCTTGAGGAAGAGACGGAGTGTGAACTTGAGGCCACAGGAACATCTCTTCTTCTATGTTATTCTTCCCTTGAAGAGATATTGAGAATAAGGAGTCTTGGACTCATGAAATGTGACATTCATGCAAACATATATCTTCCTAGATTAGGGGTGATAGCATTTGTACACTCTCTGAGTGGCTGAATGACCAATAAAAGATGCACCTTAATAGGGTGCTTCAAACTAGGTACTCACCATCTTGTGAAGTGCTTCAAAATGAATATTAGTAGATTCAACACACAAATATCCTAACCACGTTCTAATTTGAATGCATGATATCTAATTGTGTTTATACCTTTCTTGTAGTAGATTTAAAGTTTCAAGTTGTACTTTGAAGTTCACCTTTAGTCATACGAAGCTATAATTTGAGTGTAGTATGATCAAGTCTACAGTGAAGTGATTGACTAACATTGTAGCAGTAACGAGACTTAATCTATCCTAACAATTACAGACTCAATATAAACTCTTGGAATGAATTGCCAACGTATGTAATACTGTAAAAAAAAATTTACAACTATTGTAACTCAAATTTCCTAACAATTATGTCACACTTTTTGGTTCCCAATGTTGAGGTGTAATAAAGATGAGTTACCAGAAAACGCTAATGCCCTAGCGATTTCCTTTTGGTACACGCGTTCCAAAACATGGAACATTTGTGTTTTGGAATACTAAATTATTCAATCTGAAAAATTTCTTCTTAATTATTTTCTCAATTTTCCTTTTAAGGGAAAATTAATAGGAAAAGATGAATGCAAATCAAGGTATCAACATAAATTGGTGTGCCAAGTTTAATGCTTTTATATGTTTCATTATGATATAATAAATTTTTTATAGCTATATAGAAAACTTGTATGCTTAAGTGATATTAATTTTTATTACTCATCTTTGGGTGAAAAGAACACACTCCTATAATTAGACCTACCCCATTTATTCCACCTATGTTATTTACATAAGCCTAGCCCCTACCCCCTATTGTATCACATTTAAAATATGTAGTATATCGTATTCCCATTCCCGTTCCACGTACTATAACGACTTGTGTTTCAGTTAACATTCGTTTTTCCACTTCTAGTTTGTATCCCACTCCTTACATCACCAATGATTTGTCACTGGATTATTCTTTTGAGGCCTAGTAGGTCTTATTCTTGAAGATGTTTCTAGTTGATTATTGTCAAAATATTCTATTTTAGACTCATCTTGAAGTGAATCTATCACTGTAAATTTTGTAGTTGACTCATCTATATTTATAGGTTGCTCATCAACATCATTATTGTAGGGTAATAAAGCTTCTTCATCATTATTGTTTATTATGAGATCATCAAATACCACGTTGTTTGATTCAATAACTGTGGAAGTTCTTAAATTATAAACTCTATAAGCCTACTATTTAAAGCATACCCAAAAAAGAAACCTTCTTCACTTTTGGAGTCAAATTCCCAAGTGTTCTTTATCTTTTAAGATATAACATGGACTTATAAAAGTTATAAAATATTTGACCATGGGTTTCTTTCCAAACCATAACTCATAGTAGTTTTAAGTGTTCCAAATCTTATGTAATACTCTATTAATGATGTATCAAGCAATATTTACTACTTTAGCCCTTAAATATAGCTATCTTTTTACTATTTACTATTACACAGGTCATTTCTCAAGTCACTATATTCTCCTTTCTACCACTACATTTTGTTGTGGAGTTTCAGTTGCAGACAACTCACTAGTTATCCCAAGTCATTCACAATAATTTGAAAACTTGACATTTACGAATTCTCAACCTCTATCACTCTAATCCGAGTTATATAATAACATTTCTCATTTTGGACTTTCTTAATTTGATTAAAACTCTAGAAGCATCATATTTTTCCCTTAGGAAATCTATAAGTCCAATGAGATAATCATCTACTATTGCTAAATTGTATTTCTTCCATGTTATGCTTTCAACTGATATTACCCATAAGATCCATGTGCAATAGCTCTAAAGGTCTAGATGTAGTGATTTGGTTAATTCTCTTGTGTGTAACTTTAATTTTTTGTTTCTTTTTTGACATGAACCACATGCGCAGATTTTTTTGATGCTTCTAAAGAAAGGGAAAACCTCTAACAATCATATTTTTGGAGAGTCTAGCTAGATCTTTGATATTTATACCGAACAAAAAAAAACTTTGATAGTTACTTGTCCTAATCTTTGAGGCATAATCAAATCTAGACTAGTCTTATCACAAACATATGTGAGAATCAATATTACGGAATAACAATTATCCGATGGAATGGCTAATATTATCAAAGTTTACTTCAAGTTAATTATCACATAATTGACTAATACTAACCAAACTAGCTTTTATTGCAAATTAATTTTAGGGAACATAAAGTACATCATTAATTTTAGGGAAACTAAATTTTAGTTGATCCTTCACAAATTTCTTTACACTTATTCTTATCCCCTACTGTAATTGTTCTACCGTTGCATTTTTGTACATAATAAAATTGAGATTTATTGCCAATCACATGCACCACTGTTAAAAAACCTAGTAGACATAGTTGAGGCTTTATATGATGTGTGGGCAATGGAAGCTTTGACTGTATCTTTCCTAATCCAAATAGACCTTACTGATGGTTTAGCATTGAGGGGGAGGAGACTTTTTCATCCTATTCTTATTTTTCTTGTTGGACATTTTTGATGGATTATTTGAAGTCTCATTTTTTAGTTTATTAATTTCTTCATTTATCTTCCTAGATTGTTCATTAATTCATTTAACTTATGTAGTTTGTTTTGTACTCTCTTTTGACTATTTATTTGAAAATTTTTATTCATCAAAGAATACCAAAACTAATAATAAAATGGTGTAATGTGACCTTCTACTCCACAATAATGGCATATAGGAACACATTCCTCATTCGATTCACGATTCATTTTTGAGGGCTTAAGAACTTCTTTCTTGGGATTCTGATCACTATATTTGTAATTAGCTGGTACATGTGTTCTAGCACTAGGTTGTTTAGGTTTGAACTATGGGTGTTAGGTATATAGACTTTTATTCACAAAGTACTCACTAACTGACGATTTTAATGAAGCATAAAGTTCTCTCAATTTTCCTATGGCTTCAAGAGGCTTGGAGTTCCTTACGCAAGTCAAAGCAAGGCCCTTTTTATAGTGAAACTCCTAAACCTAGTAGGATAAGGAGACTCATAATTAATAAAATAAAAACGTCTAAACTATATGTGTTAGGGTATCCTTCTTGCTCTCGAATGAGCAATGGCATTTGAACAACCCATGGTCGCATTTATACGAGGCATTATCTTGAATTTTTTATGTAAATTTATTCATCATTGCATTCGAATGTCACAATTCACGTTCAAACGAATCAAGTCTTCGCCTATTTGAACAAGACACCTATCCAGCTGGTTCATTTGACACAAAAAATGAAGTTAAGTCCAAAATTAATTTTTGTTAACTTTCAATTGTTAAATCTAGCCTATATTCAAAACAAATTTTGACCTAAACTTATTGCAAAAAAATAGTTCAAATTCCGAATACTACAAATGCAAATACATGACACGATTATCTTTCGGATTGCACAATCTTTCAGACTTTTGTACTTGTAAGTGGCTTATCTCGAGTCTTTATTAATACTAGTATAATCCGCAAAACTCAGCTAGACCCCACAAATACTAGTCCTAGAAATACATATTTTAGAAAGAATTGCAACATAAAAATACCAATATTTCTCCTCACATTGAGAATCTTGTGATATCGGAAAGCAAGTTAGTAGAAAAATGTAGAACATGAAGAATTGAAGAAGGATATATAGATAGAGAGTAATGAAATAGAACCTTTTCAAGTCATAGACGACAAAGGGCCATTTGTCACCTTAACAATATAATTGTTTTCTTACCAAACATGTAAATTAAGAAGAGAAAAGACCAAAGGACCTGTCTATATGATTTTGGAATCAATAATCCAAGGACTAGAAGAAAGAGAGAAACTAAATGCACCTGTAGATATAACTGTATAGTGAATTTTGAAATAACGGAAGTAGAAGCTGAAGTCGGAGTAGAGATCTTGCATCGTGTCCTTAAAACTAGTAGCATTAATACTACTTGTTAGGACTTTTTAGTCAAATTGTGTATTGGAAAATCTAGTTTTGACAAAATGTGTCCAAGTCCAAGTGAGTTAGTATTCTTAAGCCCTGTGTCATTCGAGTATTTAAGCTGCATCATTCAGATTAACAATGTGTACACGATGGTAAGGAAAAGGCAATTGGACCGGATACATTGCCTAGGGTTGATTGCACACATTCACATCATTCATGGAAAAGGTTTTAAATGTTTTTGAGTGTTATGTGTGTGTTAAAAAGATTTTGTGTTGTAATTGACTCATGTTTTTCAAGTATAAAATGCTTTAAGATTTCTCTAAGGTCAATACATCAGAAATAATCTCTCGACGCACTATAGCCAATTTGGCTTGAGCGAGCCCCAACAAAATTCCAGGACCAAGCTTGTTGGAGATCGCTGGCCAGGTGGCTTGAGTGAGCTCACCCTGGCTCGAGCGAGGTCTCTTTCTAGTGGCCTCTTCGCTCAAGCTCGCTTGATATCTCGCTCTAGCGAGGTGTCATGCAGTGCAGATTCTGAACTCAATTCGAACACGGATTTTTTTGCAAAAAACCCTATCACTATAAAAGGTTTTTGATACAGAAACGAGAGGGACTTTATATAGCAACCACATAGTGATATCTAAACCCTTTCAAAAAGTCTTCCAATGCATTTCATGCCCGCATAAATCAAAAACCTTTGATCAAGAACCCAGTTGCAACATCATCATCTTGTTCAAGAGTTGAACAGTATAGACCATTAAGGAGTCAATGTTGTGCGATCGGAGGAGTCTGAGACTGCGTGGATTCATGGTAGATTGTGTGCACATCTGGACCAGCGTCCCAAGTTTTTCTCCTTAGAGTGGATTTTTTCTGGAGTTTGCTCGTAAAAATCTTGTGTTTTTTTATTTTTGCATTCTATATAATTGCTATACCACTTACTGCAATTGCACACATGATAACCTTAAAATTGAACATAATCAAAGCGAGAACTCAATCACTCAAAGAACTTTAAAGTTGGGCAAAGAAATTGTTAAATTGCTACCATAACGTATTCCCCCCCCCCCCCCCCTCTCTCTCGGTCTATTTTCATACATCTAGATCTATTTATAGAGCCTCTCACTACTAGGGTGAGATGGGGTGTTAGAAGTCTCAAAATATAATCACGTGACCTAAAAAAAACTAGTTTGACCACCACCATGCAATTGAGTGGGGTGACCATGAAGTTTCCAACACTATTCCTAGTGTGCCTAGTATTCTGACTTTTAATCACACTTTAGTTGATCCTTTTTAGTACCGCCAACTCTGTCCTTAGTCTGAGTCTACCCTCATCTATTATCTATTCGAGTAACAGCTAAAGCAGTACGATCATGTGTAGAACCACGAAGCATAGCAATACTCCTGCTGCATAAGCTTGTTTGAAAGATGGAAATGGGTTCCTGCCAAGTAATTGAACACGAATCCGAGCATATTTCATGTTAAAACCAGTTAGAAAGTCATACACTCGTTTTCCTTCACCTTCTGGAATTTGATAGTATTACTTGCAGGGCTTACTTGAAAATGTTGATAATAATTAACTTTTTATAGGCTACTAAGTTCAGCATAGTCTTCAACAATTATCATATTCTTCTATTTGGTCTTATGAAACTTCCTTTCACAGGTCTATGAGCTGAACATCATTACCCATTTGTGAGTAAGTCTGAGCAACTATGGTCTTAATAGCGTAGGGTGTATGAGAAGATAACCATGACTTATATGCGGTTGCATAAAATTAAGTAACCAATAAAATGACTAATGAATTTTCCAAGAGCCTCAGATTGTGGGAAGGAGATAAACAGGGACAGGGTCCAATTTAGAGGTTGACGGATTTTAAAATGTTGAATTTGGGTGAGGTTCCAAGTTTGTTTCTGAATTTCAATGTTTTCTGGGGAGCGTTAAACACCATTGTTGGTAAAGGGGAGAGGCAGGGGTGTTCTCTATTAGGGGAAGCAGGGTCTTCGGATTGAAAGAATGGATATATTAGCCTAAAAAGGGGTGTTTCGGTAGGCTATCTCTATTTTGAAGTCTAAGATGAACTGTCTGGAAATTATAGCAGTTGACTGATGAGGGCCAATACGAGCTGGACATGGATTTGGTCTAGCTAGAGGGGGAGGATGGGGAAAATGAAGTTCGTGTCAGAGGTAACATGAGGGATGGGTGGTAAAGAGAGAGGTTGTTAAAATTGGGATCCTACATTGAATCATTTTGAGGGTATATAAGATCAGATCGAGATCCTACAACATTCTTAGAGCTGTTAAAACATAGTAAACAAGCCTAAAATAAATGAATAATGTAGAAAATTGTGACAAACATATGGAAGCATATTTGTTTATAAAATATAAGTTTTCTAATTCCAAAATAACACAAATTAACATTTTAAATAAATAAACTTAAAAAATTTTCTAAAACAAACTAGTCCAACTTCCAAGCACCGTGAAAACAAACAAATGCTAGAATAAATTAAACCAAAATGACAAGCACTGAAATAATTGTGAGATATGCCATTTCTCACTACTAGAACTATATGACAAGCCTATAACCAAGGTGATATAAAGTCCTCCTGAAAGAAAAGATTTGCAGTAGGAATTCATGTGGAATAAAAGAAAAAAAGAAGAAGAGAAAATGACAGAAGAAGTTACAAAATGAAATCAAAAGAGAAAAGAACTTTTATTTTTCATGTATCACACTCAGCAAAAAAAAAAAAAAGAAAAATAATCAAATGCGTTCAATGGCTGGTCAGTTTATCACAACAAGAAGAAGACTGGGTAATTATGGTGTCACCTTAACTACATGGAAATATCCCCGCAATGACTGATTTTCCCTTGGAATCCAGTTCATCTCAAGGCATTGTCCGACATGAAGGCAGGTTTGAACTTCCATATTCCAAGCCCACAGGTCATGGTGATGAGGTCAAAGTGGAAGGTGGTTAGCATCTTTGAAGGTTTGAGAGATTTCTTAGTGGAGGGTGATTCAAAGTCACCACTGCATGGGCTGAAAAAGGTTAAAGGTTCTGGAGATGTGCTCACTTCATAAGATAATTAGGTCTCTGGCCTCCTCTTTGTGGGTGACTTTGCTGGGATTGTAGATTGGGTAATTATGAGGTAAAAATTTTAGCTAAAAAGGGGCTACCACAGGTGAGTGTTTTATAGTGCATCAATATCCTCCTTGAGGGGTTTTTTTTTTTAAAAAAGAAAAAGGAAAAAAGATCATGTATTGTCATTGTACAATCCTTTCTTTTTTTTTTGGGTACAATTGTCATTGTACATTCATTGGAGTTGGGAGTGTCTCCATTTCAACAGATTTGGACAATCTCCATTTCTCTCACAAGCATGTGTTACCCACATGTTAAAATTGTAATATTTTTTACATCGTAAGAGTGGTTCCCACATACTTGTGAGACAAATGGAGCTTGTCCTTTTCTACTGAAATAGAGACACCCCCAACCTCATTCAATGTAAGGATGATTGTGTCCTACTTTTTGGCTTTCCTTCTTTCTATTGATAAAGTGTTGTTTTCTATGAAAAGATAATAAATTTTGATATTTCTTTGTTATGGTATTAGGTGTTATGTGCCAAGGACGGGGACAAATCCAGGAAGCTTTGTCAGCTTATATTAATGCTCTTCTATTAGAACCCCATTATGTGCCTTGCAAAATCTTGATTGGTGCTGTGTTATTGAAGATGGGCTCAAAGGTATTGCCAGTGGCAAGAAGCTTACTCTCAGATGCATTAAGGATAGACCCTACAAATCGTATGGCTTGGTATTACTTGGGATTGGTTCACAAGGATGATGGACGGATAGCTGACGCAACAGACTGTTTCCAGGCAGCCTCCATGCTTGAAGAATCCGATCCCGTCGAAAGCTTCAGCTCTATTCTTTGACCTGCTCCTGTCAAAGGTTCAAATCTTCATTTTTAAAAAAAAAAATATATATGTTTTTCCCGCCCAGTTGCCATCCTTAGAGACCAATGCTTAGGGTTTAAGGTGCACTTCATTTGCTATTTTAGTGTTTTTTTTTTTTTTGTTATTTTAAATTTTGTTTTGTATTGATCCCACGATCATTAAGAAATGGGAAATAAGAGAAAATGATTAGGGAAACAAGAAATTGATTTGTTCCAGGAAAAAAAAGAATAGTTATTGATTGATTACAAGATGAGGATATCCAAATTATTAATTTGATTGTAGGATGGATGTATTGTAGAGAGCTTAGGTTGGTGTGTATTATTAACAATGTATATGTTCTCTTGCCTTGTTGTGGCTCACTGTAAATATATCTGTTGTTTTCATAGTATATTGCTTCATATAATTAAAGTGCACAATTTTATACTGAGTGGCAACCTCATCCACCAGGACCCCATGCCCCTTCTTCAATCTTACTTTCCATTCTTCATAATGTTGCCATGGCTTAAGAACTTCAGTTTATTTAGTTATGGGATGCATTTATCTTAAAATTACAAGCAGCCATTACTTTGAGTAATTATTCGGTATTCTCTTAAGACCATAGTTCTAAGGATCAGATGGATAATCACATTAATAACAATATATTGTAGATACACATGTGAACTATTATTTAAACCGTTAGGACTATTGTACTAGGGACCATTGAATAATTTTTTCATTACTTGGTGCAAGTTAAGGGTTTGAGTTTGATAGCGCAAAATAGTGTGAAGGTTATGTCTATCATCGGTTTACTTGTAATGTCCCAAGCTTGCTGTCCTAACAATTTGAAAAAAGAGTTTGCAATATTATGACTCAAAATACTTAAGTTGAAGTTGTTAGTAGTAAGGTTGTAATATTTTTTATATGCTAATCAAACTTCTCACACTTAATCGATGTAGATGGAGTATTACAATCTTCCCTCTTAATTATGTGATGTTCTCATAGCATGGCCTGGCCCACATCTAAGTAACTTTTCCTTGGTTAGCTATGTTTTTATATATAAAATGAAAATAAATTATTTACCATAAATTTATTTTTATATAAAAAAATTCTTTAAAAAAGTTATAAAAAATTGGGTCAAATTTTGAAAAAATGCAAAAATAAAATAAAATGAAAGATGCAATTTTATCATCTTGAAAAAGAAAAATTGACTTGAAATTGGTATTTGTTAGTAAAAGTAAAAAAGATTAATATAATTTTAAAAATTTTTAAAAATATCAAATATAATTGACCGAAACTTCAGAAACTCGGTGTAATTTACTCTAATTTTATTCGTTCAGAGAATCTCCATTTTCACCTGTTCTTATAGTTGATCATGTCTGGCTGAGTTAAAAGATAGCATTTACCTGAATTTTAATAGTAACAGAAAATGAAAATACCACTACTTGAAGTCAAAGACTCAAAGATACTTTGTTCTTCTTTCGTTTACTCTCTCTCTCTCTCTCTCTTTTCCACCAACATATTTGGTCATTTAAGTTAAATTCTATAAGAATGCTGCACCGCACATGGTTCACCTCCAATCCAAGTCAGGCAGCTGACATGCAATTTTTCAAAAATCAGAAATTAAAAGAAACTTTTAAAATTAAATAAAATTTTTAATTTTTATTAGTTTCTTGATCCATACTCACCTCCTCATTAACTCAAAATAAAAATTTATTTTAATTTCAAGTTTATTTTGGTGTTTGCAAGTTAGGGTGCATGATTTTTTTTTGATAAGTAAGTTAAGGTGCATGATGAGGTTCCCTCCACACGTTCATAGGTTAACCATATTGAATTTGAACCATTCATTAAATAATATATATATATATATATATATTTAATTTTACAATTATAACACAAAATATGGGAACGGGGTCATTAAGTGAAAAGTCTACAAAAAGTACAAGAATTATAAACAAGTTTCAATCCAAATTTAGTAACCCACTAAGTCCTTCAAACCTTTAATGATTATAATATCCTTACATTATTAATTAATTCATCACTTCAAAATATTAGGCGTGTGAATAACGCACATTTTTTAAAAAGTTTGTCGAGATTTTAAAATTCAATAACTTATAAATTATAGACCTATTTTTAATAAAATTTATATATTTAAGCTCTAATAATCGATATATATATATATATATCAAACACTATTCATATTGCTTATTAAATTTTGAAGAAAAAAAAATTAATCCCAATCTGGAAAATTTTGTTTGACAAAATGTAGAATTTTACATTTTTTTAATGAAAAATTATCCCAATGAAAATGTAAGATTTTACAATTTTATAAAAATTGAGAAAATCCTTTACTGTTATTTGTTTTATTGAGCTTTTGGCTATATGTTGGATGTTCAAATAAGAAAAATCAGTATTTAAAGTACGGATAATTACAAAACTAGCTAATTGTAAAAATGTAAAATTTCACACTACCTCAAAAATACAAAACTTTACAGTTTGTGAACCCTACCAAATTTGCTCAGGGTTGTACTCTTTGTGCATTGAGTAAATATATTGTGGAATAACAAAATCCTTAAAAACTACTTGAGAAAAAAAAAAAAAAAAAAAAAGAGAAAAAAATAATAAATTGATAGCTAATATATTATGATAACAATTTGTGAACTTTCTAACTTGCATTATTATTGCACCAACCTTTAGGTACTTCACCTTGGAAGTTGTAGTTGCTATAGGGATTAGGAAAAAAGGGAAATAACTAACAAACAAACAAAGACTAAATGGATCATATAAGGGGGTAGATCTACCTACCAAAGTTTTGATCATGAAAATTTGAACAAACCCAATATTCAAATGGGTACAATTTTGAAAAAAAAAAGGTGAATGGGAAAAAAACAAAATAATGTCCTTGCACTTAATTAATATTTCAGACCAAAACAAGAACAAAAACTAAACAAAGCAAACCAGATCGAATCTGCAAGACAGCGTTGCAATAGCAAGTGTTGCCGAAATTCTCAAGTCCAAAGTAACGCTTGCCATCGTCAATTCTAGTCGTCATCCCCCTTTGCCTCACCCAGTGCACTTCATCACCATTATTTGCCATCAAATACCATCGCCCTTCTCACTAGCATAGAATTATCGTTATTTGGTTCTTCAATACAGTAAATGTGATTTCATCATAGCCTAGATCTGGTCATTAATTTCACAATTGGCGCAAACAATATCTCTGATCATCATTGCAATCTCGATCGATCTTCTTTTGACGCATCGACGGAGGAGATTAGATAGAGGAAGGTGGCTCAACAGAAATTTTTGGGGGTGTGAATTCGAAACCTAGGGTGGGTTTGTAGAAGGTGAGTGTGGGTTGGATAAAAGGGTAAATCATATAAGGGGCATTGTTGTCATTTAAAAAATAAATAAAAGTGACAACTCACCTAAATGCATCTTATCTTAAAAAATAAAAATAAAAAAACAATTATCCTTATGCTCAAAAGTAAAAAATGTGTGGACTTTACAAAGATTTAGTATATTTTTTAAGGAGTTAACAATAATTAATTCCTTTTTAATGCCACTTGTAACTTTTTGTTAATTAAAGGAACAATCACTCATATTTTTCTCAATAAGTCTTTAATTAAGACCGAGTCCAATGCAAAATATTTTAATCTAACAAGTTTCTGAATATCTTTTTAATAAAAATACACTTCTTTAATAAAATTAGAAAGCTACATAAGACCTTCCGCGAGTGAGTTATCAGTTTATTCTCAACTTTTTTTTTTTTCAAAATTCAACAAATTTTAATCTATAAATTCATTTTTTATGAAATTGGTATATTTCGACTCTAAAAATTGACATCAATCAAATAAGATCCATATTAAATATAAAATTTTATAACAAATAAAATAAAAATCGCTCAGAGAAATTTCACTTTCTATTTCTAAAAGAGAGAATTATTTGTTTCTAAAATAGAGAAATTATATTGTTTATATATTTTTTTGTCATTTTAGTACAAGTGAACAAAGTGAAATCTCATTATAATTAAGGAAGTGGTGACACTCTAATAGTGATAAAATAGAGAAATTAGATAAAGAGAAATTCACATTAATTTTTTTTTCCCTTACAATAGATAAACAGAGAAATTTTTCTATTGAAAAGTTCTTAAATCTCTCCAAGCTATACTTCCACAACACCTTATCAACCTCGTTCTCATTCTCAAATGGCCTTCCAACAAAAGATGCTAACCTTTTCACCTGGCCTTTTGGGTATCTCTTTATATCTCCGTGCTTTATAAATAGCACCTTGTGAGATAAGAAATTCTTGAATAGGATTAATACAGTGATGTGGCAATTTTTCCTTCCAATAGTACTCTGCCATGTGGAATATAGTCCACCTTTTTTAGTGGGACATAGTACATATAGAAAAATATTATTGAAATGACACATTTTCTAGTGATATACCAGACCTACTAAAGAATATCTCTTTGTGAAACATCTTTAAACCCTCGTTCCAAAGTTGCACCACTTGATCAAAGAAGAGCCCCACATGCATAACAAGATTACTTACCACTTTCTCATACTTTGAACAACCTTTAATAAGACTAAAAATCTGTAATGAGAAGAATTAAAGATTAAAGATCATGAATTTTCCCGAGGACTATAGACCTGAACATGATGACGATGTGATTAACACCAAATGTCGTGATAATAAGATATTCTTTATTTAAAAAATTCCTCTTGACGATAACACCTTACATCACGGAGTAGGGATTAGACTGAAGAATAAAATTCCTCTTGAATCACTCAATCTCAATGACAATAGTCTTAAAGGAAAAATTCTAAAACTCACCTAAATCAAACCAAAACAAACCCAACTATGATTATTTGTTCAGTCAATAGTAGATCCAAACGAAAAAGTGAAAAAAAAAACACTCTCCTAAATCAAACCAAGTTCACATATCGTCGTTGTCGCATCAATCGCTGTTGTCACCTTAGTTAGAAAAGTGGAGCTAGGGTTACAAAAATGGTAAAAAGAGGACGCTCTTGCATTATATACTATGAGCATTTTTGACATTTCACTTATAGACCAAATAGTGAAATAATCCAGGACTATTTCATACCACCTCCCACCTGGTATAAAATAGTCCCCAATATGGGGAATTATTATATCCTTCGGAATCTTTTATCCCTGCAAAATGGTTCCCAAACACCAGTTTCACTATTTTAAATGGGATAAAATAGTCCAATCTCACCTAGTCCCTCGAACCAAATGGACCTATATATATAGGAAATGCCTATTGGCACTCCTAAAACAACCTCATTCACTCCAACTCATTAATGAATTTTGGAGTGCAAGAGGACTTTTTGGTCCTTTGAGAAGTGTTAATATCCCTCCTATATATATATATATATATATATATATTCAAATGCTGGATAAGGTCTTTGAAAAATTTGGAAACTATTATATTAGGAGGTGACATTTGTTTCGAACAGTTTGGCTACCAATCCCTATCAGTAGTTGGCATATAGACATAATTGCGTAATAACATGGGTGTTTTGTGGGCCCTTGTGGAGTAACCATAATATTTTGAATTAAAATCAAATTCTATCATTTAAGCTTTTATCAATTTCATTACTAATTTCTATATTTTAAGATAAATTATACAAATTTTTTTTTAGATTTATGACAATTATATCGACCTTTCCTAAGGTTTCTGAAATTACACTAACCTTTTTTACTTTATAAAATAATATACAGATACCTCTCTTCTATCAATTTTTTTTTCAAAATGATGAAATTGCCCATATTTATTTATTTATTTTTTTTTAATTTTGACTAATTTATTCTATCTTTTTTAAAAATATTTTTTTTATTTTTTATTTAAAAACAAATTTAAGGTAAATAACTTATTTTTATTTTATATAAAAATAAATTTAAGGTTTTTATCAATATTTATTTGAAAAATAAAAAAAAATGTCAAGATTTAAAAAAATTGAAAAAAAAATTATGAAATAGGTAGTTTTGTCATTTTGAATTAAAAATTTGACTGGAGAAAGGTATCTGTATATTATTTTGTAAATTATGAAAGGTCAGTATAATTTTAGAAACCAAAGAAGAGGTCAATATAATTGTCATAAATCTAGTGTAATTTATCCTATATTTTATTATAAATACAACTGTAAATCAAAAGGCAGGATAGTTTTTGCCTTATCAATTAACATTTCAGAGTTTTTTTGTTTAATTTCTCTTACTTTCTGTTTTTTCCAGCCTGGTTTAAAATTATTTAAATAAAAAAAATGAAACATTCAGTATATAAATAAATAAACAATGGTCTATCAGAACAAAATATATAGATGAGTCTGCAACATCTACCATCCTTATTTGTTTCCCTGGTGCCAAAAATTAAACTCATTCTCTCTTTTTTTTTATTTGACAACTTTAACTTTATTTTCAAAAAATAACAAAAATAAAAATAAAAAAAAAAATTATCAAAAACAGGTGCTACTGCAATCCTCTCCTTTTTTAATTTTCCCCAACATCCATTCATTCCCCTGCAAACAAAAAAATAACAGAAAGAAAGAAAAAGTTAATATAGGTTAATTTTTTTTATAATAAGAACAATTACAAAAGTAACCACACCACCACAAAAAAAAAAAATTCAATATTTTCTTGTAACTAGGCACATGACTAGCCAGCGTCACAAACTTAATATCATGTGACTATTTAATTTTAATTAATAAAATAAAATAAAAAATACATATACATTACGTATCAAATTATATAATAATACCTTGGTATTGTATGTTAATGGTAAACAATACTCTTCCATTCTCCATAGTGTTTTCTTCGCCATCCGAGGAGGTCCAGTGAAATAAGCGTAATATGTCTTAAAAGCAAAGACATTTCCATTTGAGTTGTAGATTGGCTCTTCTTTGCGAAAGGATTTCCAAAATCCTTTTCCATTTCCAACAATTCGAATTGTTTTCCTTCCTTTATCCAAACGGAATTTTTCATCTTGGTGAATAAAGAAGTACCATTCTCTTTCCTCACCTTGATTTGACACTATAAACAAATGAGTAGATAATCAAACAATTATCTTTTGTAGTGAAATTAAAATTTTCCATTGCGATACATAAAATGCAAAATTCTACCTTTAAGTGCTGTACTTAATCAAGAAAGGATTAGAATTGTGTTAGGTAGTTGATAATTAGGTTAAAATTTTGTTTAAAGCCGAGTAAAGTAGCCACACATGATTTATAAATACATACAACTACTTTTCTTTCTATGAAAATGTACCATCTTCCTCCTAATGTTATCATTTTCTCTTTCTTTTCTATTTTTCCACCTGAAAGATAAAAATGATAGATATATTATTTTATATTTTGAGGTTACAGAGATTTTTGTAAGGGTATAATATTGTTAATTATTAAATGATTAAAATTTCAAAAGGTAGAATAGAATATGTTTTCTTCTAAATTTCTGCAGTTGTATTTAACATTTCCCCCCACACAGCTTACTTACACATCTTAGCATTCCATGGAATTGCATAGCTTTTCCATTTTAGAATTCACATATCAAACAAAATAAATAAATTTCAATAAAACACAGAAACAGCTAGTGGTGGAATATGTAAAGTGATAGATTTACGCAATCTTGTGAAACAAAGGAAACTATTTCCGTGACTGTATCAGCAACCAAGAATAACAAAACACCGGAAATATATAGAAATGATCAATATATATTGTGTGTTTATATGTATAATTATAGGTGGGTGAATTAATAAATACCTAGAGTCTTAGGATGTTTTCTGTAAAGCTCAGTTGCTTCAATGTCCTGTATTAGATCATCTTCCAGAGACTTGTATTTGACTTTGTTTATGAGAAAAAGACTGATTAACTCTTCATCTGTTGGCGAAAACCTATACCCAGGTGGCATTTCTTTCACTATGTTGTCCATATATGCTTCAAATCACATCTCAATATAATGTATTGATATGTGGAGAAGAAGGAGAAGAAGAAGAAGAGAGAACCCATCTCTATATAAAAGAATCCGGACGGCTAAATCGCAGTTGAAAGTGGACAGTTTTTGGAATTTCAGTACGAAGTCACTACGTAACACTTTACAAATGGCGTTCGTATTGATTTAGATAAAAGTTAGAACGCATTGACTCTTTCTCCTCCTATTTATTAACGAAAGAGGAGAGAAAGTTGTAGAGTTGGCTGAGATTCAAACTCAATACCTTTTGCTACCGCAATTCAAATTTTTTTTCTTTTTTTCTTTTATCTTTTTTGTGTTTTATGATTGACGCGTGAAATACACGAACAATTTAACATTCTTCTTTATTGAATATGAATTTGAACTAACCTTTGGGACTTAATTCATCCATTTTTTATACCAAAGACCTTATCCTTCTAGATTTAAAACTCTAGATCTTCACAAGGAAACTTGTTAGATTAATTTTAGATCTTAAGAAGAAAATTATTATCATAGTATTAGGAGTGAATTTTTTACACGACATGACGTCACAACAAAAACCTTATCCTTTTAGATTTAAAACTCTAGATCTTCACAAGGAAACTTGTTATATTTAGAATTTAGATCTTAAGAAGGAAATTATTATCATAGTATTAGGAGTGAATTTTTGACACAACACAACATCACAACAAGACTCGAACCTTGATACGGAATTAACAGATTTAGGTTGAGTATAAATGGGTTTAAGTCATGAAAATGTATAACAGTGTTGTATTGATTGGATACCATGGTATCCAATCAATACAACACCGCCAACTCATGAAGGTAAACACTTTTAGTAGAATTTTGTGGTATTCAATCAATACAACACTGTCAACTCATGAAGGTAAACACTTTTAGTAGAATTTTTAAGTAAGCCTAGTATTATTATAAAAGATAATATAAGTTAAGATAATACGTCTCCCATCAATAGTTTATCAAGATTTGGTATTTTTTTAACTTATAAAAAACATTTACTTTGATTTAACTCATATCTAAAGTTTACTAAATTTGAAAATTATTTATACATATAAAACAAATAGATAACTTTTTTATTTAATAAAAAAGTTAAATAAACAAAGTTAATTGTATCGACACCTATAATTCATTTAATAAATAAGTTGAATTTAAATTTTAAAACTTGACATGATTAATTAATAATGTCAGATTATGATTAACATATATTTTCAAACATTTATGGCTCAAACACGACTGCGTATGACACCCTTAAATATAATGCAAATATAGGTTAGTTGGTATACAGGGGGAGGGTGTGGGAACACTTGGTGAATGATTGAATCTCTATTTTCAAATTTCATCTATAAGATTTTGATCATTATAGGTACAGTATTTAAATAGAATAGGACTCACACTACCTATCAAGAAGTTTCCTTCTGTATATGTCACTTATTAGGTTGCCTCTCTAACAAGAAATGGAGATGATGAGAACTCGAAGAAATGGAGATGATGCAACAAAAACCCAACCATATTTTGAATTCTATTTATTCCAAAACAACTAAAATACATTTTTTCAAATTTAAATTCCATCAAATTTTATCATTCATTTATCTTCAAGTAGAGATAAGGACACTACTTGATAATTGATAATAACATACAATTCTTATAAATTAAAAGTAAAAAAGTTTACAAACATTTCATAGGAAATGAATCACAATTCAAAAATTATAAAGTGGTGTTTGGTTTAGATTATTTAAAGTGTTTTTTATTTTTGAGATAAACAATTATTAAATAAGTAATTAAATTTTAAACATTTTTCTTTAGAATCATTTTTTTTTAAATAATCAAATATGTGGGTTATTCAAACACTGATTTTAAATTTTAAAAATGATTTAATAAATTTTTTTGATTAAATTAGTCCTATCGCGATAGGGGGGATTATGAAAAAAAGTTATATAATTTTTATATTGACAATTTTTTTTCTTCTAAAAGTTGTAATTTGTAGGACTAATATTTATTGGGTCAAGTTGAGTCACGTGAATTATGCTAATAGGAAGTGAGGACTTGAGACAAGCCTCACAAGTATAAATAAGTTAGAAGAAATGTGCAATACAAGATAAATTTGTCACGTATATCGTGCATTATACTTTAGGTACATGACTTTAGGATTGTAATAGTTTATATTCTTTAGAATTGAATTTAAAGTTTAAAATGACTTTAGGTGAAGTTTAGTTTTAACTATAGGCTAAATTTGACCAATAAAAATTGATTCAATTAAAATTCTAAACTTATTTTGTAAACTATGACACAAAGTGCAAAAAACAATAGGTAACATGTTCGAACGCATGAATTCGTCCGTTCCATTGAGAGCATTGATTTTTGTGTCATAATGAATTCCAATAAACATGTCGTCTGAACTAGAGCTGTTAATGGATCGGATCTCGATCCGATCCGATTCGAGATCCATTCCATTAAGTCTGGATATGGTTTTAGAAATAGTGATCCGTGATCCGATCCGAATCCGATTATCCCAAATATAAACGAACCGGATATGATATAGGTTGATCCGATCCGTTTACAATCCGATCCGATCCGTTTATATATATACATATAGTATATTAATTTTAATATATATATATATATATATATTTATATAGTATATTAATTTTAATATATATATATATATATATTATAATTTTAAACGGATCGGATCGGACTGGATTACCGGATCGGATATCCGGTTATTAACAGATTCGTATACGGATTAACATTTGTCTGATCCATCGGATTAACGGATCGGATCAGATCGGATTTCTTATTAAACGGATCGGATTCGGATCGGCTCTGATCCGGTCCGAACCCTATCCGTTTACAGCCCTAGTCTGAACACATTTTAATTATGTCCAAAAAAAATGGTCTGGTCGACTCTACGAGTTGACCATTCGAAAACATGTCCTTGCAGACACGACTTCTAATTGTCTACAAAACATTTGTTCAAATGCATGAATTCGTCTGTTCGATTGAGAACATTGATTTTTGTGTCATAATGAATTCCAATAACATGTTGTCTGAACACATTTTAATTATGTCAAAAAAAAATGGTCCAGTCGACTGCACGAGTTGATTGTCCAAAAACATGTCCTTGCATACACGACTTCTAATTGGCTACAAAACATTAGGTCTTGTTAGTCTTTCATTATAAATAGGGACCTATTGTGTATCACGTAAGATGTCCTAATCTCTTCAAGCTTGAAACAAATTGAGAAATATTTATAGTTTCTTATTCTCATATAGTTAGTTTCTTTAAATAGAAAAGTCTATATACTTAGGTGTCAACAAGTACAATAGCTTATGCATATAGCATGTTAGTCGCATTCATTGCACAAGAAGTTGTACACTATCGGAGTAGTAGATTTGTGAATTGTAAATGTGTGCATTGTTGAGGACTAATCATGAAAATTAACAAGCGACGAAAAGTTTTGCAAATAAATTAACGGTAATTCACAAGTGACAGGTTAGTTACTTGAAAATTATTTTTGTAAACTTGTACTATTATTTTTTGTTGATTAATGAATTCTTTTGCAATCGGTAGATTTTCTACCACGTGAGAGCTTTTTCTACGTAAAATCATTGTATTTTTTTATTTATTTATTTACTTTATTTTATATTTGACTTGATACATGCATGAATTCATAATATTAATTACTCAACAAAAGGATTTCTTATATTGTAATTTAACTTATGATATTAAATAGAATTATTTTATCTACGTTTCTTATTAATTAAACTTAGACTTTGATTAATTAAAATTAATAGAAATTTTTTGCACTTTTGATACTTAATCATACCATTAGTTTTTATATAATCCCTCAGAGACCACATCCCACACGTCCATTGCCAACCCTAAATTGAAAGAGAAGGGAATCCAGGTTAAAACTAATTTGAGTTGGGCACTCATGGGCTGTGTAACATCTTTCAGGCTCTTGAAAGAGAAGTGTGAGATTAGGAGTTCTATTATCATGATTAACCCACCAAGAAAATAAAAAATTAAGGGGGAAAAAAAAAACTTAAGGCCAACTTGATCTTTCCATTATAAAACAGTTGCACAACTGTTAAGTCAACCAGGGCTGGAATACACTCCAAACTAAATGACAATGCTACTTTCCCCACCAATAAAAACTAGAATCTCAGGACCGAGGATCCGAGATAGCAAAGTCTTTTCCTTCTACAAATGTAGCCCAAATTCGAGGCTCAGAGCATGCGCGCACACACATTTAAGTAGAATTTCTCCTCCCTGTCGTTGTAAATAAATAAATAAACTAGAACCCGGAATGCCAAAGATTTACAGAAAATGAGCTATGCCAAAACAAGTAGAAAATGAAAGATATTCCATTAGAGAAAGAGAGACCGAGCACTAGCTTAGGGTGGACAGGCACCGAGTGCAAACATTAATAATTGAATTGTCTCAAAATTTTTGAGAGCTGAAGTCACATAGCTGAAATATTATTAATACATTACATAAATAAGGGTAAGCATACAAACGAACTAAGCGCAAACTCATAACATGATTTCACCTATCCAGTTTCCGTGGCAGAAAACGTTGTTTAATCGTCATGGCTCAATGAGAAATAGGGGCTGCAAGGAGGAATATAGCATTTTAGACAACCATAGACTCAATGCTCGATCAATAAAATTATTAGTGATTGGGAAATATACCGTGTCCACACTAACTGATTTCCCATCATCTGCAAGTATCTCAACTACGGTTCCAGATTGATCAGCCTGACACGAAAATCAAAAAAGGCACAATTTATTCAGCATCCGGGCACCACACAAACCATTCTCTAAAATGCATACGTTTGTGCGCATGTGTGTGTGTGAAGTGGCTGAGGGCCTTCCATTTCGGCGATTTCACTAATATGCAGAGGATTCAGCCAAATAGCCAATATGCAGCACTACTACTCAAAGCTACTAATAATTACACCTTGTCTTTCTTTGCACTTGTACAGAATTTCAAAATCCAAAAATCTATCTGTATAATACTAAAAGGTTTCAATTTCACAAAAGAATGTTCTAATGGAGCTTCCCAATCTTTTCTTTTTTTTCATAAGAAATCTTCCTTCAATATACTCAACTCAATGAAAGCTTATCCCAACTATTTGGTAGAATAAAAATAGAAAAAAAAATGAAATTTTAGAATTTTACACATAAAATAACCACTACAGCCAAATAATTATAATTCCAGAGTTCCAGTCCTTTCCTTTTATGCTTTCTAGGTATCCATACAGAACACAATCAGCAAGAATGAAACTTAGAAATATGAAAGAGGGGGAAAGAAAAAGCAAGAGACTTACTTCAATCTCATTCATCAGTTTCATGGCCTCAATGATGCAAAGTACCTGACCTACCTGGACCTTGTCTCCTACCTGAGAACCACAATCAGTAATCAGAGAGAAAGTAATAAATGAATTCTAGTTTTTGAAAATATCAGGATAAAAAGTTAGCACATAGCACTGCATAGTGTTAACCATTTGAGTTGCTACCATGTGGTACCCCATAAATTTCACTTCCCCCAAAAACGAATGCCATGCTGGTATGCCACCAGTATTAATATGAAACTTGTCAACTCAGAATGAAAATATTGTTAATAAAACAGTGATGTCAAAAAAGAAAGGATGCAGTCGAAAAAAGTAAAATAATGTGTGGCAGTAGGAGACCGGATATTTTGAAATTACTGAAAATAACTCAGGAATTTTAAAAATAAAACCCAAATAATTTCCAGAATCTGTAGACTGTAATATTCACACATTCAACAATTATCTGAGGGAGGGGGTTATTTCTAGGATTGTTCAAATTGGTCTGAATTCCCAAAAATAGAAAGAAAAAAAAAAGAAGAGAAATCTTTCATGTAAGCTTCCTAAAATATTTATTTGAAAATTACAAGTTAAATTTATATTAGACCAAAATGAAAACAAGTTCCAATCAAAATATCGACTTGAACTGGTATTCCAATTTCGCATGTGCATACAAGCCAAGCACATGCTGGTACACATACATGCACAAAGACAAATGAAACAATTAAGACATTTACCTTCACAAAAGCAGGTGCTCCTGGAGCAGGAGAACGATAAAATGTTCCTGCCATGGGGCATTTCAGAGGAGGATGGGATGACTTTGGCTTTGCAGGGCTCGGTGGTGCTGGCGCTGAAACTGGAGGTGAGGGAACAGGAACTGCAGAAGCAGGAGCAGTGACCTGCGGTGGAGGAAGTTGAGATGGAACCATAGTGTGGTGCGAAGGGGGTGGCGCCATAACAACAGGAGCCACAGGTAACTGTGGCAAAGCTTCCTTTTTTCTTATAATGAGTTCACAGTCCTGCTGCTTTAGCTGCAGCTCCATGATGTCTCTCGAATCCACAAGCCTGCCCAAAGAAGAAAAAATCAGCTCCAAAGATAAAAAAAATAATAATTCATCTCTATTGTATAATATGTAGCATGAACACACGTATATATAGATGAAAGGGGTTTCTACGCACTCAACAAGGTCAGCCACTTGAATCATAAATGCTGAAATGGATGCTGCATCTGGGATGGCATTTTGAGACGCAGGTTTTTTGGCAGGTTCCTCAGACTTTGTCTCCGGAACTGGTGCAGAATTTGACGGTTTCTCAATAGCAACCTTAGATGTGGATAATATTTTCTTAGATAGAGTGCACAGACAACATCAAAATATAAAAGGGAAAACAGTGAAGTGAAGGGAGTGGGGTTGTAAAGACCACATGGCAATTTGCAGCTTACCTCATTAAGCTGAGCACACACCTTAAGAACATTAGATTGCTTCAGCCTAGAGCCCTGCCAAAAAAAGGTAAACAAATTGCAGGAATATCAAAATCAAATAATCCATGCCATAAAATCTGTCAATAATGACTGATCTTGTCATGGAGCTTCTTTGTTTTCCTTGCCCTTGTTTTGTTTCAATTTTTAAGATCGAAAATAGATGCCTAACCATCCTGTTAAAAAGCTATCATTATGCAATACCTACTGCAACAGTTATTGAGTTAAAGCAAAACATTAAGTCATCATAAAGCAAAACATTAAGTCGTCATAAAACTGTGAGGACCTACACCCCTTTAGTAACAAATTCAGGATTCAAGTTATACATTGCCAGAAATAATTCAGTCTTCAGCATTTCAGATTGTCCTGTTGTAGAAACAAGTGACAATTGCTTAATACTCCATATGATGATATTAAACATTTTCTTAATCAGAATTGGATACCTAAACTTGTTGAAGACCAAAGATGTTTTTTTAAAGGAAATTCTCATCCCAACTGGGGAAGAGTAATACTAAAAGGGCAGCCCCAATGCACATAGCTCCCACCACTGCAGGGTCTGGATGGGCGGGGGGGTTAGATGTACACTGCCTTACCCCCACAAAAACAAGCAAATTTACCTACAAAATATTCATCCAGAATGATGTGGCTCATCTGGTTCATGTAACTTCAAAACAAAAGGACCATCAATCTGCTTATAAATTTAAAAAAAAAAAAGAAAAACCCACTGGCACATCACCTAGATGAAAATTCTGTATGTACTGTTTGTCTATCATTCTGGAAATCTGACCCTGAAACTTAAAAGAAACTTCTCTGAAAACTGCAAGGCAACTCATTTCCAATTCCAACACCAAAATGACCTAATTTGAATGACTAGTGTGTTCCTTTTGAGAAATATTTCCAACACTTCTAAGAATAAAGTTCTTAATGTTTCCACAACATTGAAATGATAACTCCATTTAGACTTAGATTTTTCAGTCATTTCTTTACAGTTAGGTTTCTTGGACTTCTCCATATTTTTATTCTTCTTTATTTTGGTTTTTACCCATTTCCCATTTATTATCTGTGTTCCAAACTTGGAAGTATGCTTCAAGAGAGTCTGGTGTGCATGAGTAGAACTAATTCAACAAAAGTGAGAATGGTGGAGGTTGAATGTCAAAATAGAACACTAAAATGTTATACTGCAAATTTTACAAAATATGGCCAAAGAGACAATAAAAGAAGGCCGTTACTCATTTTAGTCCAGCCAATGCAGGGGCATTATTGCACAAAATGGCTGTCCTTGGAGTTCTCGTGCCTGATAGCCCAAGCTTTTACTGTTTCACCAAGAAAATCCCTATGACCAAAATGGCAATACATAACATTTAGTTGTAATGAAAGCATCTCTTTTACCGGCACCTAAAGCAGAAAAAGGGGAATCCCCACCAGGATGAAATGGGTGGTTCATTTTATCTTTATCAAGAGAACTTTTTGACGGTAAGCCCTTCATGTCATGGAGTCATGATGTAAAGTCAAAAACATATAACATGATACTGCTATAGTACAACAAAACAATTCCAAGATTAATCAAGAATAATAGAGCTTATTACAAATTCACTAAAAGCTTCTATCAATCGTTCAACATCAAACACTAAAATGATAACTTAAATAACTTGAAGCCAATTCAGAATCAGAGTTCTACTATTAAATTAGTCGAGAATCTGAACTAGGAATAATGCAAAGTGAAACAATTCAAGAGTTTTGAGCGATAAACAAAACACACACTTGAGAACTAAATAAATGTCAACAAGCAAGTACATAAACAATTGTTCAAAAAATTTATTACATTGGATATATATAGTAGTTCAGATTCAAATTTTGTTCTGGTATGAGATGATAAATCAACCTGAAATCTGAGAGAAGCCGCTTGATTTGTGGAGGACCCAGCAAGCAATGTCGTCTTCGATTTCAAAACAGACCGAAACAAAATAGATTGGTGGCAATGCCGTTGGTGTTGATCCGATTTGGGCTGTGAAACAGCAGATATAGCAGGTGTCTTGGGGCAAGGAACAGAGAAAGAAGCCATTGAACGATGCTAGATTGATGATATCAAATCGAGAAATAGCTTTAAAAACCCTAGAGTTTGAAGCTAATAAATGGGAAGAGAATGAGAGATTTTTGTAAGAGAAAATGGCGGTGTAATCGGAGAGATCAACCGATGAATCCGAAGAAAAAGGATGGGAACAAAGAGGAAATGTCGGTTAATAAATGTGATGTGGGCGATGTATACGAGGGGAGAAACCGTGCCTTTCACTTTCATATTTCATTCGGACAGAAAAACATGTTACATAGAGTGAGAGAAAGAAGAGAGAGAAAATATCCATTTGAGTTTCCCCCGGATGGTGGTTTAACGACTGTACCCACTTCGACAGTTGGGGAGTGGGGGCCAAATAGTAATCCAGTCCTGCTGAAACTTTCCCAGTGATAGCTGTTGGCTGTTGACTTTTGACCAATAACGATGGAGCATGTGGACTAAGTTAGTATTCACTGTGTATTTTTATTATAAAATTTTATTAAATTTTTTTAACTCTTGACGTAGTTATTCGGGTGTTAGTCAATTAAATTTTTTGGTATATGCGACTGCTAATTAATTAAATTTTTTATAATAATGCTAGGCTTACTTAAAAACTTTGCTAAAAGTATTTACCTCCTCCATAAGTTGACATTGTTGTATTGACTACATGATGTGACATCATGTAATATACAGTCAATATAACATTGCCAACTCATAAAAATAAACATTTTTAGTAAAATATGAAGGTAAAACTAACATTACTCAATTTTTTAGTACTAATCAATTAAACCTTTGTAACTCACCTGATATTACTAATACCAAGAGACTAAATTCACTAACACCAAAATAATTACATTAACAAATAAATTTTTTTAATAAAATATTAAGATAAATATAGTATTACTCGTCATAAAAACTTAACGTGATGTGTACAAATTTACTTTAAGTGCTTTACTACTCTTTCAAGTCAGTCTATTCAAGCTTAAATCGATGCCAAATCATTCCAAGATCGTCATGATGTAAAGAGCTAAATTGAGTATTCATTGGATTAGTTAAATCATCAAACCAAAAACTGACTACTTAGGCATCTCCAACGGTGAATTAAACCCATATTAAATTTAAATTTAATTCAAAATCCACAAAAATTCCTCTCCAACCCTAGACTTAAACACATACCAAATCTATTTTTACTCAAATCCAAACCCAAATCAGTGCACTACTATTCACAACATCAAATTTCTAAAGGCTATTTTTTTTTCCCTACCAAGTCTTACTACAGATGAAAAATGAAAGGAAAAGGCAAGGAAAAGAAATGGAAAGAAAATCAGGACAAGGAAAATAGGAAAAGGAAAACAGACCTGGAATCGGTGATGGCACAGAGACGGTTGGCGATTAAACCCTCTACTGGTTCCACTTCCTTCTCTTCGTTACGCTTCATTTATTGCTAAAACCCCTATTGAATTTCACCGCCAAACCCATAGATTTCCATCTTAAGGTTCCCCAATTTCTCTCACCTACGATATAGAGAGAGGGAGGAGGAGGATGAAGGTTCAGTGCCATGTTTGTAAGGTAGCGGAGGCGAACGTCCTGTGCTGCCCAGACAAGGCGGCTTTGAGAAGGCTGCAATTGCAATTGTTGAGGGTTTTTTTTATGGGTTTGAGAAGCAGAGAAGTAGAGAAGCAGAGCAGTGACTGGAGAGGGTTTTGTGTGACAGAGAAGGATTGCGGCATGATGGATTGAAATGGTGAAATGGCTGATGGATTGAATAGGTGAACAGAACTGTAAAAAAATAGGTATAAATAGATACAGAACGGTAAAAAGAAAAAAACGGTAACATCTAATTTTTTTTTCTATAAATTCTCATGAAGTTTTATCATTGTATAGTATCAATTTTTTTTTAATGCAATGTTATTTTATTTTCAATATTTTTTTTTAATTAATGTAATATTTTTTTATTAATGTAATGTTATTTTATTTTTAATATTGCTTTGAAGAAAATGGAGGGAAATTAAAATAGTAAAAAAAAAAATTTGTGAGAAAATTTGGGAGGAAATGAAAATTAAGAGCGAAAGAAGTTTAGAAGGAAAAAGAAGAAGAAAAATTATTTTTGAAGGCAAATGACAAAAAGTAATTTTTGGAATAAGGTGGAAATTTTTAAAAAAGATTTTAGTATGACTATTGGAGAACATCAAACTCAAATTTACCTTTTACTCAAATTTTAAATAAAATTTAGGTTTGAGTTTGGTTCACCATTGGAGATGGTCTACTAATTGACTTGCCTTGATTTGTCTACACAATGATTAAATTCTCCATTGTTGTTTTAAATTGAACCCTTTTGTCTTTTTTTACCAATAATAGTAATACAGAGGTTTGCATAAAGGTATTTTCTTATCTTCTTCAACTTTACCCATTTTTTATAATGTTATAACAATTTTTACTAGTTACTTTGAGCATCTTACAATGTTTGTCACTATTTTTAAAGCCAACACACTCTAATATTTAATAAAAGCAAGAGATGTAAAATTTATTATTTATTTATTTTGTTTTATTTTTAAAAATTTTAGTCTTTCAAATAGAGTGACGGATTCAAGAGAAAACAAGAGGGGTTATGACAATCAAAAATTTGAATATTGTATTTTTTTATCTCTATTTTTGTTAGAATTTTTTTACAAAATAGTACTCGCCCTCCTCCCAATTTTTTTTTTTTTTTATATTCATATCAACCTTCTTAAATTTTAATACATGATATTAGACCATCTAGAAAATTTAGATATTGTATTATTTTACCCTTAATTTTGTTAGACTTCTTTAACGAAATAAGACCTGTCCCTTCCAATTTATTTATTTTTATATATTCATATGAATTTCTTAATTTTTTATACCTGCAATTTGGTCTTCCTAATTAAAATTTTTGAATCCGTCACTATCCATACATATGCATAACTTCTTATGCAGAAAATAAATCATATATGCATTTACTTAAATATATTTTTAGTAGTTTTACAAAAAAAATAAAATAAAAAATATTAATGTTCTTATTTAGTAAATGATATTGATTTGATTCATTAAAATATAGCACGTGTGATTATATATATATATATATATATGTGTGTGTGTGTGTGTGTGCGCGTGTGCACGCGAGCATAAATATGTATTTCCAATTATGTAATACAATTTGTTATTCTTAATTAATTTTTGCCATAGAAAGTAGAAACAATTCAAAAACTTAGTATCTTTAAATTTTACATTTTTATTAACTTTATTTACCAGATGGAATATCCGATGAAGTGAGAAATTAGAAAATTTTGAAAAGTTAATTTAATTAATTGTTCTTAAATTAATTATAAACAAATAATAAAAATATGAAAAATAGAGTGGAATCAAGCCCATGAACACAAAATTTACGTTAACAATGCAAAACATGAAAAATCACATCCTACGGTTTTGGCTTCTTGTTTTGCCCATCAAAATAATAATAAAATAAAGTCCAATAATAATTCATGAGTAATATGGTCAATTAAACTTACAGTTAAAAATTACTCGGAAGTGTGACGGAGCGGTAAAAATATTGAGAATAAAATTTAAACATCTTGAGTTTGAGTTTTTTTTTTATACCGATCCTTTTTATTTTTTAAACTTAAAGAATAAGCTTGATGCGTAAATTGCCTCAGGATATCCTTTAATGATTTATAAAAAAAAAAAACTTGTCATGAATGCTAATAAATACATTTAAATACGATTTAGAAAAATAAACTTCCAACTAATTAGTTTACCTTTTAGGAGGGATAAAATTTGCTCTCGATGATAAATTTTTTAAAAAATATATTAAAAATTTTTTAAATAAAATTTTTAATTCAAAATATTCATGATATATTTTTTTCTATCTAAAACGTTTAAAAAAAAAAATTTAATACGAAAAATCTAATTGTTAACTTTCATCTTAACACCGTTAAAAAAATATTACTAATTATACTAAAATAACATTTAAGATATATTTTAGAAAAAAAATACTAAAAAATATATAAAATAAATTTTTTAATCCCAAAAAATCATAACATTTTATAAAGTAAAATTTTATTTTTTAAGCAGTATAGATAAATAAAAAATGTTATGTTATTTTTTTTTTGTATTGAATAATTTGTTATATCTATTATTTAAAATATTTTTTTGAATAATTAATAATATTTTTTGACGGTGTTAAGATAAAAGTTAACAATTGAACTTTTTTATATTAAAAGTTTCTTTTTTGGATCTTTCAAATAGGAAAAATACATCATGAATTTTTTGGATTAAAAAAATTATTTTAAGGACTTTTGAGTATTTTTTTTCTAAGTTTTAATATTAAAAAAGTAAAAAAAAATTAGTATTAATTGACAAACTTTTAATAAATAATTGAATTCATTAATATGAAATAACTTACAAATTAGATAAGAAATGTAACCGAAAAATGAGATACTCAAAAAAAAAATTCAAACTATATAAAAGACCCTAAAAATTTGATAAAAGTTTCATTAAGAAATCAAATTAAAAATTAAAATGAGGGGCAAAGTATGAAAAGTTTTAAATTCAGAGGGGCAAAGTATCAGCCATACACTTTGAAAATATTATTTTAAAAAAAAAAAGAAAAAAAAATTAGAGGAAAAAATAATGGAGACGTGTACAAAGTTTTGAGATGGAAGATAAATATATATATATATTGTCCCTCTGCCTCCACTGTTGGAGAAATGAAAGATGATTTTAAAATTTAATCTAAAGTTATAAATTAAAATATATTTTTGTAGTTTAAAAAAAAATCTACGGACAAAATTTTCAAGTCTATTAATTGAATTTTTTTAATAATTAATTTTCAATTGTATTAGCAATATCTAAATAAGATGCATAGTATAATGGACTCACTCTCACAGTAAATTATTAATTTTCAAAAAATAATTCAATTAAATGTCCTCTTGGTCTTGGCATACACAAGTGTTGTATTCTGAATCCAATTTAGATTTAATGAAATCAAAATTGAGATTAGGCCGATACAAAAAAAATAATTACATGAATTTTTTTTATAATATTTGATAATTAATAATTTTTTATTATGATATTTAATATTACATTAATCTTCCTTGTTAAAATCGTGATAAGATTATATATTAATAGAAAATATAATATTATTATTTTATTCTTATAGATAATTATATTAATTTCTTTTATGATTTGTGATATTTTCAAAGAAATAACTTATGATCTTTGAAAAATTTAAAAGAGTCAGTGTCACATACTAGTGTAGTTTAGCGATATAAAAATTTGGTTGAAATCGTGATATTATTAAGGATGAATTTTGTACGAAGAGATATTATATTGTTAGCGTAATAATAAAAAATTAGTGTAATTTCAAGGAATATTGGAGATGTCCTCATAATTGTTGGATAACTCGAGAGAATAGTGTAAAAAAAAAAGGATAAATTATATTGACGTTTCTTAAAGTTTTGACAATCATACTGACCTTTTTTGAAATTTTTAAAATTGTATTGACATCTCATACTTTACCTGATAATATACATATATCATTCTCCAGTCATTTTCTTATTTTAACATGAAAAAATTATCATTTTTAATTTTTTTTTTTACATTTTTTAAAATTTTGACTAATTTTTTCTAACTTTTTAAAATTTTATTTTATTTTATTTAAAAATAAATTTAAAACAAATAACTTATTTTCATTTTATATAAAAAAATTTAAGATTTTTATCGACATTTATTTGAAAAATGAAAAAATGTCAAATTAAAATTAAAATGTTAAATGGGTAATTTTGTTATTTTGAAAAAAAATTGATTAAAAAGAAATATTTATATATTAATCAGATAAAATAAAAAATATTAGTATATTTTTAAAAACTTTAAAAAAATATTAATATAATTTCAAATATCTTAAAAAATTAGTCTAATTAAAAAAAGAACGGTGTATTTTATTAAATAAATAAATAAGAAAACACTAAAAGCAGGCTGGATTGGGCTGCAGCACAGATTTAAGCCCATGTAAATTGCAGCCCTGCACGGCCCATAGCTATGTTACAGGATTATAAAACCTAGTACCCTAACTTGTTTTAGTCTCGAATGCACAAGCCCTCGCTCGAGCTCTCGAACATCTGCCGCCGCAGAGAGTGTCAGCAGAAATGGAGACGGCGAGAACTGTGAAAGACGTTTCGCCTCACGAGTTCGTCAAGGCTTATGCCGCTCACCTCAAGCGCTCCGGCAAGGTATCTCTCTAAAAATATATATACATATTTATATATGTTTATTTATTCTATGTAATAGCATACCGTTGATTATAGATTGGAAGCTTGATGCTTATGGATGTAAGTGGAACGTTAGGGTTTGATATCGTGATGTTTTGTTTTAGCTCATTGCCGAGGTACATGATGCCTTTGAGTTGTTTTGTATTTGGAGAGCTTGTTAAAAACACATTGTATTCGTTATTTGGTTTCCTTCAGTGCTCTGGCTGTTCATTTACGCATGAGATCTTGGTGTATATGTTATTTGATCGTGTTGAATTGTTTTTGACATCACTGTGTTTGGATGTTATTACTAATGTGAGTCGAACGTGTTTTTCTTTTATTGTCTATAGTTTAGCATAGTGTTTTGCGTCTTTGCATCATTGCCATTAAATACATGTAATTATTTAAGAATGGCCATATGGGAATATGTATAATTAGGTGTTCTTGGCTATACTTTGTTATTTATTCAGAATTGTGAATGATTTTTATTTTTGAACTTCGTCTAAGTTTTATTTTTAAAACATTAATTTAGGATCTGAAGTTTTTTGCATTTTAATCGTTTTTAGCCACATTTGAGTGAATTCAGAATTCAACTCAAGAAAGCAAAGCCTTATCCCAAGTGAATTCAGTATTATTATTCTAATTTTGTAGATATGGCAGTGAAAATCTCCTCGGTCATCAGTGATATTCGATTTCTTTAATTTCAAATGCCTGATTAGTAGACTTGCCATTGCGCTTGCTGTGACTTCTTGTTAATATTTGCTCATGCCTTAATATTTGCTCATGCTTTAATATTTGCCAATGCGCTTGCTGTCTCATACCAGCTGTTTTTGTTGCCTTGTCAGCCCATTTCCACTTCTGTCGCATCTTTTTGTCCTAATCAGCTGCCTTTTTTTTCTGTTAAGGCACCACCATCCTCACCCCTACCACTGCTACTACAACTGTGGTTCACATTTGATTCTTGTTTTCGTGTTTTGATTTCTTCAATAACCTTGTGTAACCTAGGCGTTTTAATGATATTACTCTTTACTTATCCAAAAAAAAAAAAAACTTGTGTACACTGTACACTGTATGGTGAATCTGTGGAGTTTAGTGTTGCAACATCACCAAATATTGAAGTACTCTTTTGTTTGTTGAAACAAATTGTACTTAAAGTTTGTGGTGCGTGACATGATTGTAATGTTTGTATGAAGTTTGGGACTCAATGAGGTCGTCAGAGTGATAGGTCAATGTTACTTAAAATATGTAGTACTAGCCTATTGGATGATCTGTCACTGGTTGCCTTTTATTTATATTTACCTTGATGAAAATGTTGGTGCTGTTCTTATGGATATGTTACCTTCCTGTTACCCCTTGTTTTCACTAGATGGAGCTTCCTCACTGGACTGATATTGTGAAGACTGGCACATTCAAGGAGCTTGCCCCATATGACCCTGATTGGTACTACATCAGAGCAGGTGTGTGGATTCTTCTTCTTCTCTTTTCTTCTATAGTTATGGAAACATGCTCTTGTGATTAATTTCAGCATTTTTGTATTTGTGTTTATTTTTCTGTCTAATTTGCATGGCAGCTTCAATGGCAAGGAAAATATACCTGAGGGGTGGTCTTGGTGTTGGTGGTTTCCGGAGGATCTATGGTGGGAGCAAGAGGAATGGTAGTCGCCCACCCCATTTCTGCAAGAGCAGTGGCTCTATTGCACGTCACATACTTCAACAGCTTGCAAAATATGAATATCATTGACTTTGATCCAAAGGGGTAAGTTTCTTTCACATATGTTTAGGCCTTAGGGTCATAATTTGTTATTGGCTACAAGAATGCCACTGTCTGGTATTATTGGCAGCAAGAATGCCATTGTCTTGCATTATTGTTGGTTAGCCACACACAGTCCCTTGCACTGATATAGCAGAAGGAAAAATTAGTCCTCTTACAAAGGATGTGCCTGGCAACCTTTTGGCGATCCTTGTCATGCATTGGCAATTTTGCGGATGTAAAAAGCTTGCTGGTTTTGTGGAACTATTGCCTTTCATCCTTTTCTTTATCGCTATCTTTAATTTTTTTTACTTTCAAGTATGAACTTGGGAAAAGAACACAATATGAGATACTTGCCTGAAAAAAAAAGAATGCAATACTAGATGACATTAAATGCGGTATGGTTTCAAACTTGTCTGAAACAGCTAACAGCCGCTTTTTGATTAATTAAACGAGACATTTTGTATTTGTTAACTAGTGTCATGACTAATTGTGCGACATCTGTTTTACTAGACCTGACATTTTTTTGGTTTTGCATTTGCAAGTTAATCTTCCCATCCTATTAAATTCTAGTATTCACTGAAAGTTTGTTCTTGTGTACCAGCGGGAGGAGAATCACACCCAGTGGCCAGCGAGATCTTGATCAAGTTTCTGGAAGGATTGTTGTTACCCCTTGAGAGAGAATTTAATGTTATGCAATACTTTTAAGTATTTCCGATTTATGGTTTCTGCTGTTTAAGACAAAGTAGATTTAAAGTTCTGTCAAGTTAATTTCTGCGGTTTTGCCTACTACTACTTTGATATGCTTTTAACCTATTGATTTAGTATGCTAGTTGTGTGAGATTAAGAGGTTTTTGAAAAATGAGATACATTTTGAAGCTGAGATGGTTGTACCGTTGTAGTGCTTGCATGGAATTATCTGCTAACATAAATTTATTCTCCATCCAACAATCGGTGTGGTAGTCGATAAAGTTCTTGTTCTTTTGCAAGCTTGGGCTATACGGGGAGGAAACTGTATTGGAGGCGTTTTAGCTGGTTTTGAGTATAAGTCAGTCAACCCCTTTATAATTAATAAAGTTAGGAGATACAAAAATTATTAATTATTATATTTTTGTTAACTAAAAGTGTTATTTAATTTTTGGTATAAAAAGATTTTAAATATAATTATTTTAATGATATTTTGGTCTTTTTAGTTATACATGGTAACAGATTTGATTAATTTGATCAAGGTTGAGATTACTTTTGAGGTACCTATTGGTAAGGGCTGTAGTGGGCAAAGTTGCAAAGACCAAAACCAAAGAATGGAATTATGGGTGTTTTGGTGCATACTTCGGTCTTTTATATATTGGGTTGGTTTCATTCTTGATAGAATTTTCATGATGAATCATGGAACTTTCATATCTTTATAATAAGTTTAGAGTGGTAGTTTTCATGTTGGCCTGTATGGCTGCATTGTAGGAATAAAAATTTCAGGTCTAAAGTGGGGGTATTAGTTAACATGTCATATTCTAGTACTACAGGGCAGAGCTCTGAGACCTTCCAAGCCTGGCTTCCTGGATTGGCTGGTATGACGAGTAGATATGCAACGCTAGTGATGATGGATTGGCTGGTATGACGTGAAGGTATGCAACGCTAGTGATGTTGTACTTTTTTTGTCTGGAGGCTTAATAACTTATCAAATTTTTTTTGGTCTGCTTCTTTCAAATAATTTATTAAAAATTTAATGTCAGAGGGTTATCAAAAAAGTTTTGATGGTTAATCGTTTCGATAAAGTTAGTAAAGAAATAAATACAATAATTTAAGAAAAGAATTGAATATAAATAGAAAATGCATATTTTGGCTTTATTTATAGGTTATACAGATATTCTAAGTTGTTATAGGGTATAGTTCTTTTAAGTTGAGTAGGATTAGAAGTGATAAGAGTTTGGATTCAAAATTGAGTAGGATTAAGAGTTATAAGGTGTAGGCGTTAGCTCAATAATTAAATATGAATAGGAATCGACTTTATTTATATGTTGTAGATTTCTTCTAAGTTGAGTAGGAATTTAAAGTTAGGTAGGATTAGGAGTCATAAGAATAGGCATTCGAATATATTCATAGATAGTAATTTTCATCTGAGATCGATAACTCAAAGAAGGCAATGATTAGCTCGAAATGTCTTCTACATGAGTGTTAATAGATCGAACGAATGATTTTTCTTATGATTTGTATATTGAAAAGGTTTTTTGTGAACACGTGTCATGTGGTTAAATTACGATATGTCAACTATAGTAAAATTTGTTGTGGTTAAATTACGATATATCAACTACAATAAAATTTGTTGGAGTATGTTACAATGGATTGAAATTAGGTAACTTGGCTAGACTATGTTTAAGATTCCAATTGGTGCAATATTTTAGTCATATCAATTAAAAATAGTTCACTTTAACATATAAAAAGGCTATCAAAAAAGAAAAAAAAAAACTTAAGGTGTAGAAAAATGTCAAATATTTTTTAAATTTAAAAAAGTTATCTTTCTTGGCTTTACTTGTGTCTTAATTATTTGTGTTTAGTTTTTTACTTTAGTTGTTTAGAATTAATAAGTATAATTATTAATATCTGTAAAAAAAATGGGATATATATAAGAATATATAATTATTTTATTTTTTTAATAATTAATATTATAAAAGATTTTTTGAAAATAGTATTAATTATTAAATATTTATTATAAAATTAAGTTATTTTCTTTAAAAATTTATTAATAATAAAAAAATTATTAATTTATTGAATATTAATTATAAGAGTGATAGACTCGTACACCTTTCAAACTTTAAATCTTGCTCATTCTTTTAATCAATTTCTTAACTTTGAAGGATGAGGATCGGCACATACTAACCTTCCAATATTGATAGCCATCTTGCTTTGAAACGAGTATGTTGACCAATAGCCGAAACTTCATTAATTATATTTTTTTTACTTTTCAACTTTTAGAGAGATTAAACAAATAAATTAAAACTCTTAAAACATTTTTCATTTTTTTTAATATATTTTTTTATGTATATGAATTTGTTTTTAGTCATTATATGATTTATTTAAAATTAAAATAACTAAAATAAATAAAAAAATAATTTTAAAAAAACTAACGGAGAAGAAAGAGGTGTTAGCATTACCTTTCTTTACTCCCGGCCCCGGGCATGCAGATGCAATGGGCCCAATGCTCGCCCATCTCTTTCCCGTGTCTATAACGTGTTAACCTGTCAGACAATTAAGGAAGCCAACGCACGAATCAATGGACCCACCCTGCCGACTAATCGAAAAAAGAGAAATGCCAGATCTTCTAACCATTTTATCCCACGCTTGAACATGAGCGTGGGATTCACCGTTTATTAAATTAATAATATATTTTTTTTATTTATGTTATGAAAAAATGAGATGAAAATTTCAAAAAATTTGAACTGGACGTAAGAAATGAAGGTTTTTTATTTACCTCACAAATTAAATAAAAAAAATTTAAAATATATTTTATAAAAGATAAATACTTTTCAAACCCACGTTTTGTTCCTTCGCTTACAAATGGAGGGAGATTCCAAATTTACAAAATTTAAACTCATTTGAATATTTTATTAAAAAGTGTTTGTTTCGTGAATAAGTAACGTTGTATTGATTGAATACCAAATCATGGTATAATATTCATTCAATATAATATTATCAATTTATAAAAATAAATATTTTTTGATAAAATTTAAAAGTGAAATTAGTATTATTTTTAAATTTTTTTTGAATGATTTAATATAATGAAGTGTCAACATATATTTTTAATGATTTTAATACTTAATTGACATGACTCATTTTTTATGATAAAATATAATATATATGATAAGTAATTATATATATATACTTTTTTTAATAAATTAATAAAATTCTTTTGACTCATATCTTAAATTAAATTTTATTCTCATAATAATTAAACTCACTTTTTAAATTTTAAATTCCAACAGTGAATAATTAATATAAAAAAAAATCAAACTCCATACGTTTAAAAAGAACCAAACTTTATACGCGTTTGAAGTTTATTATAACGCGCTCGACAACACTTGGCCGTGATTTGTTGCTCTTATGATATTACTCATATTGTTAAGGCACGTTGTCGACCGACTCACCACTCTCTCATTCTGCCATGTGTAACTTTTGAGAATCTACGCACCGTCCTCACTCTCTACACGGATCATCAGAGGATCTGAATAAATCACCCCAACTGTCAGAAACTGAAAGAGAGAATCCGAAAAGGAATCAGCTTTAGAAAAATAGCTACAGTAATAATAATTATTATGAACTCAAAAGCTCTGCATTTCGATTTCAATTTGGAACTAGCGCGATATTGATTTGTTTTTTTCTCATTTTTGGACATTCTCTCTCTCTCTCTCTCTCTCTCTAGGGTTTGCTCTGATCAGCACGATCTCTCCTACTCGCTAATCACACAACGTTACTGTAAGTGTTCTCTAATCTCTTCTCTCATGTTTTCGCAGTAACGCTTTCAAAAATCAATGCAGTTTCAATTGAAATATATACATATTTGAAAGGAGATCAAAACTTAGTTGTTGTGATTTTGTTCTAATTACGCTTTAATTGAGGTTTTGATTGTATTGTGGTTGAGTCCTTCTTATTGCTATTATTATTGTCATTATTTTTGGGTTTGTAGAATTATTGTGTCTGTCATTCTCGAGTTTATATTAAGCTAAGTTTATTATAACAAATAATGATGATTAAAAAGTGTCATTTGTATTGGTTTTTGCTGTCATGAAAGTTAAACAATAGAGAGATAATATAAAACAGTAGTGAGCGTGTGACAATAGTTGCGATAAACTAGTCATTTTGTAGGTGTGACTGTGATATTACAAGCGTATTTAATCATATTGTTAGTATATATGTTGCTTCTTATCATGGTTTAAGTTTGGGAATGGGTTAAAATAGTGTCTCAGGAAGTGGAATAAGTTAGTGGGCATTTGACATGGTTTCATGGGAAATGTGAAGCATGGTTGTAATTGTCTTGGATTTTGCGATAGTCACCGATCATTTTGTAACTGGGATTGTCTAAGTTTATGTATGTGGAAAACCAAGCTTTGAATGTCATCATGGAGTTAGAAGGCTATATTACCCAGGGCCAGTATTGGTCCCATCAATACGGGGTGCTGAGAGGGAGGATTAGGATTGGGTACTGAATGGATCTCTGGGTATTTGCACAAATCAAGAGTTATCGGTTTAATTTTTATGTAAACCTCGACCTTTTGTTTCCCCTTTTCTAAGTAGCACCTGATAATGGCATGTAAAGCAGTCCAATTAGAACACTGACCTGAAATGTTCAGTTTTGCACAGAGTTTTATTGGAATTGATTCTGAGAAGAATGTCTTTCAAACTATTTATAATAAAATCCAAAATATTTTAAAAATTTCTTGCGAGTAAGAGAAATTATTTTTGAGAAATTTTCAAGTTTAGAAAGTCAGATTATGATTATGTGTCCGTTTGGATGAGCTGTGTAAAACTGTTGCTGGAGTTAAGCAAATGTTGTGAATAAGATCAGTATAAAAGTGCTGATTGGATTAAGCTATTAGGTGTTTGGATGGGTGTATTTCAAAAGAGTATAAAATGACTTCCTTACCCCTAGATATATATTGTGTTTAGCCATGTGTTATAATAATAAAATTATATTATTTATATAATTAAAAAATATATATAAAACAATATAAATCAATAATTATTATTTTAATATTAAATGTATATTATCTATATTATACACATTATATTTAATATAATATTAAATATTTTACTACATTAAATATCAACTATTAAATGCACATCATTCATTATATAATATATTTAATTATATAAATATATTAAATTACATATATAAATCTACATGTTCATGTATTTAAATAAATAAATATATTTTAAAAACTGTTTGATCTATATACATGTAGGTGGGACATATTGGGAATTATTTGCATTGTTTGGTAAAAAGGGATGAGATAGAAAGGGAAATTTCGACATAGATGGAGGATGAGATGGTAACTTGAATGTTGGCATGATCGTAATATTTGTGTCAAACCGTGGCAATTTACTAACTATGCAAACATGCTTGACCAGCTTAATGAAACATCTGGCCTAACCAACTTAACCCAAACCGCATGGTTTGGGCAAAAGCTGCTGCCAATAAGCTCATTTGATTTTATACCCAAACAGTCTCACAACAATTTGAGTGCAGGATGGACCTTCAAACCGCAAAAGCCAACCTTGGGCCGCTGAACCAAATGGCACCTATTATTCGTTATCTGGTTGCCTTGCTAGGATGGTTTTTCATCATTGGCAGTATCCACTTTAGAATCTAGAGTAAATTATAGTTTTAGCTCAAATTTTGTAAACGTGTACTCATTTGACATTAACTTCGTAAATTTTATGTCAAAATGGGCTGAAAGAAACTGCAAACTTTTTTCTGGTAGATGGATTATGGTGTAAATTTGATATTCAAACAAGTGAAGATTCAAAAGTTTTTACTTCATTATCTCTACATTGTTTTGACATTTTGTATTTCAGCAAGTTAGAGTTGATCATGTTCTACTGGGGGTGTCAAATTGGATAGTTGCATTCATTGTCTGACATAATTCTTGTGTTTTTCGTGTAATTTACTAAATGTTATATTTGTTTCTGAATTCTGTTCCAGATATAGGACTTATTCTGAACTGGAAGATTGATAACGGGGATTCCAGGGAAATCAAAGGAAGATGTACAAATAAATTTTAAGATATTTCTGTCTTCCGCATAAACTGGGTAGAATGGTCATGATGGGTGGCATTTTTCAAAAGTTTGTTGGACTTGATGTTGGACTATGATTGAATCCAGCAGAATGACAAGTGAAATTTGCAGTGTTTAGTGCAGTTAGGCCTTCTGTAACCATTCTTGGTGATGGGAATACAGTGGAGGAATTTTATATAGGCTCCTGTGATGATTGATTGGGCATTGTGTTTTGTGAATAGGCAGTTTACTGTTTATATCAGTGTATGTAGAATACTAAAAAAATAAATTTTGAAGAATGGATGACTTCAGAGAACCCAAGATGCTGCTTCCCAGTTGGATTGGCAAGAATCCATGTGAAATGGCAGAATCCCTTTTCTTCATTATCTCTTGCTTTATTGCTGGCCTGATTGGAGTCCTGACCATAGCCTACACTGCCTTCCAGTGGAGAAGAAACATCAATCTAAGTTGGATGAAAGCAATAGCCAGGTCAAAGAAAAACCCGAAGGCAAGGAACAAGGTTCCTATAGCTCCTCATACTTGGATCTTGGAATCTTTGTCTCGAGGGAAAAGCTTAAACTGTTGTGTATGCTTAAAGTCCATGTCTCCTTCTCAAGCTCTTGGGCCAATGGTGGCTTTAGAGAGTTTTATCCACCGTTGTAGCGTATGTGGTGCAGCAGCTCACTTGAGCTCACTTGAGCTGCTCCTTAATTGCACACAAGGATTGTAAGTGTGTATCTATGATTGGGATTGAGCATGCGATGCACCAATGGGCTGTCCGGTGGACAGAGGTCACAGATCAACTTGATGAAACTTCTTTCTGTAGCAACTGTGAAGAACCATGCAGTGGGTCTCTCCTTGGGGGTTCTCCTGTATGGTGTTGCTTATGGTGTCAACGGCTTGTACATGTTGACTGCCATGGTAGCCTGTCTAATGAAACAGGAGATATTTGTGATTTGGGCCCATTTAGAAGGCTGATTTTATCACCTTTTTTTGTTAAGGAACTAAGCCGAACATCCTCGGGTGGATTTTTGAGTTCCATCACACATGGAGCCAATGAGATTGCATCTTCTGTATGTGCTAGCATTAGAAGTCAAAGCAAGAAATATAAGCAGGGAAGCGAAGCCTCCGCAGACACAGGGAACAGCTGTAGTATTGATGACACATCTACAGAAAGCACGGCTGATACCCATCAAACAGTTAATTGTTCTCATAGAATAGAGGAAAGCTGTAATGGTAACATTAACATGGGGGTTCCAGATCGGAACCAAGACATTGATGTAGTTGAAAAAATAGATTCCAAGCCCAGTTTTAAAAGAAGTTCATCAATCAATCAGAAGGAAGAGTCTCGGATAGTCAGCATGAAACAACGTTATGAGTTGATTGATTTGCCTCCGGATGCAAGACCCCTCTTAGTTTTCCTTAACAAGAAGAGTGGGGCGCAGCGGGGAGATTCTCTCAGGCAACGTCTAAACATTCTTTTGAATCCTGTTCAGGTCAGATCTATTTACCTCAAATTTCCAAGCTACATACTGTTTTTTTTTTTTTTTGGGTATTCATAAATTGAAATTGGTTTCTTCTCTCTCTGAATTGATGAAAATGGATGTTCACTCTGTAATCTTTTGCGAATGATATTGAGACTAATCAGTGCTTAAAAAGTGTTTTTAAGGCGAGCCTCAAGGCGTAAAAAATAAAGTGAGCCTCCTGGGAAGCTTACGCTTTAGGGGGTCAATCTATGCCTAAGGCGCAAAAAGTGCGCTTAAGAAGTGCATGATTCACTGGAAATAGGTAAGTTTGCTTCTTCTTCTTCTTATTGTCTTCTCATTTTTTTTTCTCACTGCTTTTTTCCTACCCCTCTGCTTTTGGCATTCTCATCTTCTTCTGTTTTGAGCATCTTCGTTTCTTACTTTCTTTTTTTCCTATTTCTTCTCTTCCTTTTTTAACATACTCTGCCTTTTTTTTTTTATTCTTTCGCAACTCTTGCTTTCAGTTGTAGTAGTCTATTGTTTTTGCTTGTGTAGTAAAATTAAATACCATTATCTCTCTTCTACTTAAATTTAATTGATATTTCTTATTTTCACTCATATTAGTTTTTTAAATGTATTTTATATATTTTTAATATATAATTCAAAACTCAAAAATTTAATTGATGGGGATCACGATAGGGATGGAATGGAATTTCATACTTGCTAGATGCACAGGTGCAAAAAAGCTCGGATTTAATTAAACAGTTAATTTAATTTACGTAATATTAGTAATTGTTGAGATTTTAGGAATTTTATTTTTCTTTCCTTATCAGTTTTATTTACTGTCCTTATCAGTTTTTGGGGACATCCTATAAATATTTCTTTGGAGTCATTTTTGATATTGAATGTATAGACTATTGAGAATATTTTAAGAAATTTTTTTCTTTGAGTTTGCTTTCTTACTTGTCGTACACCAATTTTGGTATCAGAGTCTTTTATAGGAGGTTTATCAGGGATTTAGTTCCATTATGGCTCCCTTCATTGATTGTATGAATAAAGGGGAGTATCAGTTGAGTCCAGCTGCTTCTAGACCCTTTTAGGCAATTAAGCACAAGATGATTGAGGCACCTATTTTGCATCACCTAGATTTTGCTAAGGTTTTTGAGGTCTCTTGTGATGCTTCAGGTGTCGGGATTGGGAGAGTTTTGAGTCAAGAGACTCACCCAGTCACATATTTCAATGAGAAACTCAATGATGCTAAACAAAGATATTTTACTTATGATAAAGAATTCTATGCTATAGTGTCGTCTCTTTGTCATTGGCGATACTATCTACTGCCTTAGGAGTTTTTTCGTTTTTGTTTGTATTTCGACCACCAACCACTTAGATTTATTTACTCTAAGAGGAAATTAAGTGCTAGGCATGTTAAGTGGGTAGAATTTCTACAATAGTACACATTTGTCCTTAATCATTGCACTGGTGTTGAGAACAAGCTAGCTGGCACCCTTAGTCGTATTGTTGCTATTTTGTAAAATATGAGTGTTAATGTTTAGGGATGGCAATTTGCCCCGCCCCGTTGGGTTCGGAGGACGGTCACCCCGCCCATTCCCGTTTATATATTAATTTTTTTTATTATCCTTATATACACTATATTTACAAATAAACTATACTATAAAAAATTAGTTTTAATGTTTTTCATATTACGCTCATATTATTTTTTATTGTTTTGATTATTTTGGTAATAAAATTTTAATTTACCTACCAAAATAAAAGTTTTAACTTAAGAAAATTTAGGTGGAGTAGAATTTCGTGCCTACTTTAGGCGTAGGTGCAAAAAGCTCGGGATTTAATTAGGAAATTAATTTAACTTACATAATATTAGGAATTGTTGAGATTTTATGGATTTTATTTTAATTTTCTTATTAGTTTTATTTACTTATCACTTTTTGGGGGCATCCTATAAATATTGGATGAATATTTCTTTGAGAGTAGTTTTTGATATTGAATATATAGACTATTGAGAATATTTTAAGAAATTGTTTTCTTTGAGTTTGCTTTCTTGATTGTGCTGCACCACTTATGTTTCAATGCCTCAGGGCTTACTTGGCTTACTTCTAGCCTTACGCTTTTGGTTTTCAAAACACTGGTGGTAATTAGTAATCACAATTGAAACTGGATATTGGGATTTAATTTTAAGGGGGAACTGTCCGGTGATCTTTTTGGTTTGGGTCTGAAATGGATATATGTGAAGGGTAATGTCTTTTGATATTTATGCCATTTTCCAATAAATAAACTTGGTCTGAGGTTTGCTTTAGACAGTGATTGATTGGGTTGCTGACTCGTGTCCATCCTTCACCATGTATAAAATTTGTGGAAACAACTTGCAATCATGTTTGTATGAAACATTTTCTTTCAAAATAATAGAGATTTTGACATATTTTTGAAAAGATTACTTTTGTAAGCTAGCCATTTAAAACTGAAATTTTTTGGGAAATTGATTTCTATAGAAGCAAAGGGATCTACAAAAGAAAGAAACATAACTTTAATTGCTTCAGTCAGTAGCTGCTGCGATGTGGCAACAACCTCATAATTGAATTGCTTAGCACTGACAATTTATGTTAACTTGAACTGTGTTGGACTATTTTTTCCCTTGAATCCATGAAAGTTGTTCTACCTTTTCACTTCATTTTACGAAACTTATGAAGGTTAGCCTTACCTTTTAGACTTGACTTTTTCTGAATGTTGATTCTATGGTTATCCTTCTAGGTTTTTGAGTTGAGCTCAGCACAGGGACCAGAAGTGGGTCTCTATTTGTTCAGACGGGTGCCCCACTTCAGAATTCTTATATGTGGAGGAGATGGTACAGTTGGCTGGGTTTTGGATGCCATAGACAAGCAAAATTTTGTTTCGCCGCCTCCAGTCGCTATTCTTCCGGCAGGAACGGGGAATGACTTGGCCCGAGTCTTGTCTTGGGGAGGTGGTCTGGGTTCAGTGGAGAGACAAGGAGGTCTTTGCACAGTGTTGCACCACATAGAACATGCTGCAGTAACCATTCTTGACAGATGGAAGATAGCAATTGTGAATCAACAGGGAAAGCATCTCCAGTCCCCAAAATTTATGAACAACTATCTTGGTATGTCAGTATGTATTATTTCCAACCAATTAGATGTATGACTAAAGGATATATGAAATTTTAGATGCTTTGAGGTTGATCATAGGTTTGGCTTGTGAAACAGCATACATGCTGGACAAATTAGGTTGCAATTGGGTCCTGGTTGGGTTTGTCTTACATTGAACTTTAACCAGACTGAATGTCTAGATCATTGAGCTGTGATGGGCCCAAGTTTCTTTACTCATAACATAGATTCCTAAATCTCAGTTCTATCTCACTTAGGCAGGCTGCTTTGGGTTGAGGTGCAAAATTTGACTGTGTTAACATGAAAGGTTTTGAAATATTTGATCTTTCTTGGTATATGTTTTTCCTCTGTGTGTGTGTGTATATTTATTGATGGGTGCATTGTTTCATTATGTATTGCAACCCTAAACTAAATGCAGCAAGCAAATATAACTACTTTGGCTGGTTGTTGGGTGGGCTTGGTATGTGAGATTCCATGGGAGGACCCAACGTGTAGTTTCTATAGTTCTACATCCCTCTTGGGGACTTTTGTCTACCACTCTCTCTTTCTTTCATATTTTAGCAGCTTAGAGTTGACCCTGATTTTTGTCACGGATATTCTCATGCATTACAGTGACAAGGTTGGGCATGTATTTTTGCAGGGGTTGGATGTGATGCAAAGGTTGCTCTAGAAATCCACAATCTGAGAGAGGAGAACCCAGAGAAGTTTTATAACCAGGTAATCACAAACTTGTATCAAAATGGATTTTGGACTCTCCTTTTTGGAATGTACTAAGAATTAGTCAAAGCAGTCTGATGTACTTGTTCACGTGTTGTTTCTCCTTTCCTTGGAACCCACAAACCATTCTGACTAGTGGTCAGAATTTCTTTGAATAGGTCCTTGAATTCATTTGATATGTGAGCAAAAATTCAAATTGGAGAAGAATATGGTCCATGGGTTCCCTTTAATGGAGCTAGGCTCTTTTTATTTTTGTTTCTAATTGGTTAAGGAGCTCTTTTACCTGGGAAAATCATACAACTACCACACGAGGAGTTAGCTGCACCCACAAATGATATAAATACTACTGTTGCTTTAGCTTTACTCATGTCAGTGGGATATTTCTATGCGTGTCTTACAATAAAAGGATTAGGTTATTTCAGGAAATACATTCAACCAACTCCAGTCTTTTTACCCAGAAGATTTCAAACCTGTTGTCACTTAGTTTTCGACTTCTCAGGATTATGTCATGTTCCTTTGATTATTTACAAGTAGTATTCAAGCTCTTATTTTTGCAATTTCAGCTGCAGTTTATATAAGGTAAATCCATGGAGGGTCATCATTTACTAGTTTTCAAAATAGTCTTTTTTTGGCTTAGCCTAGCACAATGCATGTGCGGTTCAAGATAATCTACTTGGGGAATATAAAAATAGAAATACACTATATACGATCTAGAGTAATAGCAGAAAAGATATCTGTGGCAATGCTGGGTTCTGAAATTAGGAACGTTTATTTTGTGTTGAAATGTCTCTGGACCATTTACATAGTGAAATACTGTAGTTTTTGTTTGGTGTAATAATTTAAAATCCCTGATATAGAAGTTTACATTATTTTATGCATCAGAATGGATAGGTTTAAAATGGCATTTTGAATAGTAGTTGTCCATATCAAGCATGGCAACTAGCACATAGAAGTGGTTGACAGAATTTAGCTTATTAAAATAAAGAAGGGTACTTATATTTGATTCTTTTTTTCCTCCCTTTTATAGGATACTTATATCACACTATCTTGCTGATTGCTGATCTCTTTCCCCTTTTTTTCCCATTTCTTTTATTATGTAAATTACTGACTTGTATGAGAGGGTCCCAAGTAAACATTTTATAAATATAGGCACAAAATTTTTAGCTAAATGTGATTCAATGCATAGATTTCTCACTATGGGGAGGGTTGACCATTGATTTTGGGTGAAACCTTTTTTATTCTCATGCATTTTACCTTGATTTCAAAGTTGTTAAAGGCACATGGTGCACAAGTTTCCAATGTCTCATTGGAGCCTAGGTTGCACCTGATCGAAGTAAGGCACATGGTGTATAAAACATGTGAGTAAATTAAAATGTTATTGCGAATTTGCAATAATATTTAAAATTTGACTGCAAATTTACAATAATAAATGATGTAATCATCAAAGTTTTAAAATATATGAAAATAAGCATGCAACCAAAGGCCAAAAATTAAGAAAAAGAAAAAGGAGTGGAATTGCAGGACAACAGAAAGTTGAACAACAAAATGCAGAAGGCCAAGCCAGAAGAAAAAAAAAATGAAATTGCTGCCAAAATATATGGGAAAAAATTCTGCTGTTGTCCCATGACCATAAAAATCAGATATGATGTGGTAACATGCATGACCAAAGAAACCCCAACTCTTGTAAAGTCAACAACTAGAGTGTGTGAATTAAAAAAAAAATTCAAAGGGTACTGACCTGATTTGGGTGCTGATAGGTGAAAAAGAGAATTGGGCAATATCAAGAGAGAGGGAAAAAAAAAATCAAAGAAAGAGGAAAAAGAAAAATAAAAAAAAAACACAGAGAGAAAGAGAGAGAGGTTTTGTGAAGAAGAAGAAGATGAAGAAGAGGAGGGAGAGAAAATAGAGATACTATCAAAGAAGGTTTGAGAGACACAGACTTTGTTATAGCCTTGTCCACCGTTAATGGCCCTACCCTTTCATTGCAGCCCCTTTTCATCATTTCAGCTGATGTGATCAGGCAGCCTTTTTGCTAATTTTTAATTGATATTAATAGGATTTTGATCAGGTGCATTATGGAGCACCAGATAATTATTTTCAAGAGTTTGAAAAAAAAGCTCACAAAATAACTAACTACTAAATTTTTTTTTTTTCGAAAGTGTCAATTATGCGGATTTTGTGCGCCTTGTCCCTCCCATAAAGGCGTGGCCTTCACTTAGGCTTGCGCCTCCTTCAATGTGCCTTGCCTGGGCTTAAAAGATGTGCTAAGCAACTGTCAGACCCTAATTTACTCGGCTTAGTGGCATGGGCATGGGAAGACATGTCATGCCTTGCCGGCAGTTGGCCCAGTGGGCGGCATAGCCATGGGGAGGTATACCATGCATTGGTTATGCCTGAAAATGGCTAAGCTGGTGGACTTTGTTAATTTGACATAAGTTGTTGCATGCTTTGGGCGACCTTAGCACAAGACAGTGCACCTTGGCACAGTTTGGCATGCTTAGGTGCACAACAGTTGGGTGGCTGGGCTGATTTGGTTGCAAGGGACAGTATCTACTCATGTTAGTTCGGTAAAAGTCACTTTGACATATATAGGGGGAAGTCATCCCTGAGTTGGGTGCCCATGGGTGAGCATGGCTTGTGCCCTAGTGAACCTTGGCACTTGAGGGGCAAGGTGGTGGCTTGTCAAAGTAAAGATGGTTGTGGGGCATGTGGTGGCTCTACCTTCCACCACCATCGGTGGCGGCAGCAAACGGTGGCTTTGACTTGGCTAGTGAAGACCAACCATGAGAAGACATGGTTCGACAAGCTTGGGTCATTCAGTGGTGCATGGCTCATGGTCATGGCATAGGGTTCGGTCTAGCATGCCAAGTAAGACCCAGACATGTGTGTCATGGCTTGGCAGCACACGGCTGGGTGTGGTTCAGGGACATGGCTTAGTGTGCTCGGTTCAGTGGTCCAAGACAAGACGGAGTTAGCTTGGGCGTGTGGCTTGGCAGTTGGCGCAGACCTTGACTCATGGTGTGGACATGACATATGGCAGACCTACACATAGGCGGTTGTCAAGGAAACATGGCGGTTTTGGCTGACTCGTGGACATGGCAGTTACATGGGCTGACAGTGGGGCGTGTGGCTAATTCTGTGCGTGACAGCAAGGCGGCAATTATTGAGATGTGCCTTAGTGGCACGCAAGGGGCTGAAGACATGTGCAGCAAGTGTGGGGCAGTTGCAGAACATGGGAAGAGGCCTTGGGGCGTGCTGTTAGTGGCAGCATCACATAACCTAGTAGTTGGGGGTTGACAACTGCATAGGTGGCACAAACTGGTTGGTCCAGCACTAACCCAACAGTTAGGGTTGTTAACTACACAGCCAGGTGTGGTTTATGCTGCAGTGCCAGCAAATCCCTTTGGCAATTGGGGGTGTCAACTGCCAGAGCAGTTACTTGTGTGTGCTGCTTATATTTTTTGTGCATGCTAGGGTGCAGAAAATATTGAGTGGTAGCACAATTGTGAGGGAGACGAATTTGTATGAGTCTTGTCTGCAACCCTTAGCCGATGTAGTTTCCTTGTGCTTAATGAGAAGTGAAAGGTTGGGGTTTTCCCTGTAAACATTGTGTGTGGCTTTGTTGTGCATGTGTGCCTTCGTTCCTAATTGAGTGTGCCTTAAATTTTGTATTACATTGTGCTGTGTAAACTTTGTTCGTGTGTTGGAAGCCTCCTCGCAAGCTACAGCCTCTTTGGGTGCGTGGTTGGCTGGTCAAGTCGGCAGAGACTTGGTGCCGTACAGGCAGAAATTTGGTGCTCGAATTTTACCCTGTGACAACCATGCTTGGCTTAATTTCAAATATCAATTGAATGCTGTTCCATGGGTTTCAATCCCGTGAATTTCTCTAAATGAGTTTTGTGAGATAGCTAGGTAGACAATTAGTTGAAATACTTCTAATTGTTATTAAATCCTTAAAGAAACTAGAGCAAATTGTCATTAAGATGAGTTGAATCCCTCAATGTTAGTTGTTTTTTCCTAACATTGATCACTGATCAACCACAAATTATTTTTGCTGTTCTTGCTCTATATTGTGCAGTGCATTTTTTTAAGTCATAGGCTAGCATGCTTTAACTTGCTCTAACCCACCGTTATAGACTTATTTTCTAGTTTCATTGTTGAAAGGCCTGCCATGCTGGATGGGATGGAATAGCGGTCAGTCAAAAAACATGCCCATTACACGAGCATTGCTCAAGTGAGGATGTCAAAACTTGAGATGAATTAGTGGCAACACAAGAAAGGATGGAATAATAAATGAATGTTCATGAGAAGCTTGAGGTTGCACCAAGTGAGGATTAGATGAGGTAACATCTAAGATGGTTTGTCCTTTGCAACGAAAAAATAATGACTGCACCATAATTATTAGAAAATGCTAATACCTTAATGATCCCCATTTCAATACACACATTACAAAATAGAGAACACTTTTGTTCCAAAAACTAAATTTGGTGATATGAGATATTTCTTCTTAGTTCTTTCATTAGTTTTCTTTTAAAGAGAAAAATTATAACAAAGGACAAAAGGAAATCAAAAGCTCAATATAAATAGGTTTCCTTAGTTCGATGCTTTTACATTTTCATTTCAATGAAATAAATATTCACAACTATATGAATAACTTGTGCACTTAATGATTTTACTCATCATTAGGTGAAAAGAAAATACTCTTACAATTAGACCTTCTCCATTATAATGCACTTATGTCATCTATAAAAGTCTACCCCCCATTATACCACATTTAAAGTATGTATCACACTTGGTACTCCACATATCATTACAATCTGTGCTTGAGGTAACATCAGACTGCATTAATAAAGAGTGAATTGGTTGAAGATGAATCTACAATGACAATCAAAGAAAGAAACAAATGAAAAATAGGAGTTTCGGCATTTAGAAAAGACGTGACCATAGAGCTGAATGGTGCGATCTTTTTTCTTTATTGGGGTGGTGATGTTATGTCAAGGAGGAGAAGGAAGAATTGGTAGTTAGTGCCTCTTTGTTTGATGTGGTGCATTTTGAATGAAATGAATAGGAGACATGTTGAAGGGGTAGAGCATCCTATACATATGTTTTTTTATTTTTTTTGATTAGTAATCCATACACATTCATGTCCCAACTGAAACTTGAACCCTGCACCTCTCCCTTTGGGAGTAGTAGGAGATACCACTCAAGCAAACAGTAGCCTATACATATGATTAAAGTAGTCTATTGGATTTACTGTATAGATGGCTTACAAGGAGTGTAACCTCTCTATGATCAATTTTTGAATTTTATAGATAATCTAGATTCTTTTGTAAGAGATGTGTAGCCTTTTTGTATACACCTAGTGTACATGGGTTGCGCCTCCTTTGGTGCTCTGTAGTGAAATTCTACTTATCTGCTTAAAAGTTAAAAGGCCATTACCCAATGTTGATCCCACCAATGTAGGGTGTTGGGTGGAATGGATGGGAGATGGACCTAACCTTCAACATTGATTGTACGAAGTGGCATTTTTAATTTGGATGGAGTTTCTTATCCTTATTTTTTTCTCTTCAAACTATGATCCAAGTGAGCTAGAAGGTTGATCTTCAGTTTAATATGTCTGGGCAGCCTTTTGTAATTACAAGAAACGGTGAATAGGAAAAACTTTTGACATGGCAGCTGAGTTGGAAGACTAAATGTCTACATTTCCATTTCTTCCAATGTTCTTTCCATTTTGCTTCATGTTATGAAGGTCTGCCTCGTGTGTGAAGAGAGACACCTTTTTTGATATCTTCTTTCTTAGTAGAAAAGACAAAATGCAGTGAGAAAATAATGGGGGCTACCGTATACATTCTTGGAAGGGGCAGTTGTTTTTTGAGATAGGCGGCATCTTAGATTGCTGATTTTGTAATGTAGTATGTCCTTGCAATGCATGGAAAAAAAAATGGCAGAAAGTTGTGTATGCAAATTAGTGTTATCGAAATTTAAATGTGAACTGTTATAAGATATTCTAAGATGAAAGACTAAGTTGTCTAAACTGGTATGCTGTGTTGTTCTAGAAGTCTACCCTTTGGTCAGTGTTTGTTGCAGGGTTGTGCGTTCTTACTCAATTGTCAAATAAACAAATATTATGTTTCTGTTTATGTGTATGCATGTTGGTGTCATCCAGTTCTAAATTGTAGACTGGGATAATGTATTCTTAGGTTCCTGCTAAAAGGCAACAATTATAAAGAGCACGTCATCTTGACATTTTTTCTCCTTGCCCCACCCATAGTGTACAATTTCTTATCTCTTCTTTGTGATAAGTATCACACACACCTCTTTAGGGGTTGTAGGAAATACCACTCAAATTAACAGCTAGGACCATCTATCGTCCCTTCACTTGCCTTTGAACCATGTATGCAAATTCGAAATACATGGAACACTGCGTGAACATGTGTCAAAAAATAGGATAGGGATATGGTGATGACACAACAATACACACACCCACACACACAAATATTCATTAGTATGTCTAAATAATAAGAAAATAATTGTTTATAATGAACATATCTAATTTTGAAGCTTTTTAATGTATAATGTTTAGATTCCTTGAGAAACTAAGGATTTTGTTGCATCAACATGGATTTGGTACCAAATTTGACAAAATTTTGCTTTATTATATCTCAGCTCTTCTTCTCTAAGTAGTAGGACAAGTATGTGAAACTCCCCCACTCCCAAAAACCAATAACAATGATACTCTATTACTTGATATGCGGCATATGCCAGACCTCAATCCTCAATATATGTTGGACACGTGTCCAGAGTATCCAAGATGTATCACTTCCAACAAGTGTTCAAATTACAACATTTATAGTCAAATTATGGATCAATGTAGGAAGTATGATTCATGTATCCAAGAATATCAGTATCCAATATGGATAAAACTCCTTTGTAGAAAGGCATCCATGCTTGTTAGCCACGCAAACTCTTTAACATTTAACCTCTAAATTTTCAGAAACAAATTTATCCCACTAGTTTCAGACTGCAATCTGCAGGGAAAATCGGATCCTTGGCCAGAGAATGGATATAGGCACGAACGAAATTTAACTATGAGTCCCGTACTACAGTTTGCTGATAGTCTTGTTGTGTTGACTTTTCCAGAATACAACTCCATATAATCTGCTACTGATCCTTTTTCTGATTTACTTGTTTACCTTTCATTCCTTTTTGTGTGTGTGTGTGTGTGGCGGGGAGGGGAGGGGGTGATTTGGGAGTAGGGATAGAGAGAGTGTTAGACAATTTACACAGGTCCTGTAGGTTTAATTAGTTTACTTCTCAAAAAAAAATTAGTTTACTTCTATTTGATATTATAATTATCTAGGCAGTGTGTTATATTTTTTAATTAATTTAATTTAAAATCAACTAAATCACTTAAAATTTTCCTGAAGAGATGTTTATGTGCGTGACATCTATATTTTGTCTTATATGGAACACAAATTTTTTTAAATAGTAATTTCCATTTCCATAGAGCTGACAATACTGGTAATACAATTGCAGTTTATGAATAAAGTTCTTTACGCAAGAGAAGGTGCCAAGACTATCATGGATAGGACGTTTGCAGATTTTCCTTGCCAAGTTCGAGTGGAGGTGGATGGTGTTGAGATAGAGGTCCCTGAGGTGGGTTCAAACAAAAATTTCAATTGTTTGTGTATGATTAATGGTCTCTTAACTTTTTCAGAAATCATCGTCATAACGGTCGAGACATGTTTACTGATTCTTTATCATGACTGGATTAGTCATGAAGTATTTATATCTTGAAGTGTTTTTTTTCCTAAATCTGATTCTCTATATTATTTTTATTTATATGTTTTTACTTTTATTTCCAGCGCTTTATTTCAAATCCTGAACATGCCAATATGGTTTCAGGCTTGCAGCAGACTAACAAATTTTGTTCATTAATCCTACTGCAGATACTATAATTTCATTTTTGACCTTTTCAGGATACAGAAGGGGTTCTTGTTGCTAATATTGGAAGCTATATGGGTGGTGTAGATCTGTGGCAAAACGAGGATGAAACTTATGATAATTTTGATCTGCAGTCGATGCATGATAAGATACTGGAGGTTGTGAGCATATCAGGGACTTGGCATCTTGGAAAGCTTCAGGTGAGATGATATTTTAAGATGCTGTTTCAGTTGTTATGTAATTTGCCTGTATAAATTTTGTTGTCAGAGTGGAACCTTTTCCAGGATATGAGAATCTGTAGGCTTCTCTTTTTACTGTAGCTAATATTATAACACTACAGCCTGTGTGGGAATTTAAGAAAAGGTTTAAGAGCAGTCTATAGCATTACTTGAAGGCTTAGACGATGTGGCACTTTTCGTATTATGGCAATAAAAGTAGCTGGAAGTGAAATTGAAGGCCCACAAAAACATGAGGACAACTTTGGCCAAGCTCTTCTTTGGAGGGTCTGAGTTTGTTGGGTCCCAAACAGCCTCAAGCTTTTTTTTACATGATGCAGCTTTATTTGAGTAGTCATATCACAGGGCAGGGGGGGAAACTTGATTTGAGTGGGCAGAGCACTTTTTTATTCAACACAAAGTAGGACCTTTTTAATTCCACACTCAGCTTACAGGATCCTTTTCAACTTAAATGTTACGTGAACATCTCTGGAATGCTGTTTTGTGGGGACAGGTGGGGCTTTCTCGGGCTCAAAGGCTTGCACAAGGGCGGTCAATCAAGATTCGTCTTTTTGCTGCATTGCCTGTTCAAATAGATGGAGAGCCTTGGTTTCAGCAACCATGTACGTTGACCATTTCACATCATGGCCAGGTCTTTCTCTCTCTCTCTCTCTCTCTCCCTGCCCCCCTTTTTTCTTCTTCTCTCTCTCACCTTTTACATTACTCTATTTTGTGTGGTTGAAAACGCTTTGCCTGTGTTATGTTTATAGCTGTTATATAATCAGAAAATAATTGTTAAAAAGTAGTAGTTTGTTGCAAATTGTGGAAAACATTTGTGTCAGTGAGTTTATAGTTGTTTGGGTAACCTAAAAACCAAGTCATGGCTCTGGTTTTCATTTCTTGTTATATAGTGTTCAATACACCCAATAATTTGATACCACGATTAAACCTTTCTCGAATTGTATTCATAGAGTGAGATGGCTCAAAACAGGTAGATCTTGACTCTTGATGTTCCCCATGGCTCCTTGAAATTATTAGTGGGACTTCCATGAGGACCTCTTTGAAGATACTTGCTTGTCTTCAATCTTGAAATAATGTAGATTGGGACCAATGGTTTAGACGAACCACACCATCAAATCTACTCTCATCTTCCACCATGAAAATATGCAGGTGTTTACTGTGGATTTAAATGGGAAAACTGCAGCCTTCCTTTTCAGTGACCTCACACCTCTGGCAGCCCTTGTTTTTCTAACCACTTAATATTAAAACGGTGGCAGCAATGTTGAGGAAATTCTTCCCTTCACCTTACCTAATTTGGATCCAACTTTGATCTTCTTTTCTCCCAGTTAGAGATGGTGAGTGAAAATAGGTTTATTCTCTCCTGTGTTGATGGTCTATATCTCAAAAGTGGCATAGTTGGGAACTACCACTATATCATGTTATAAGGAATACCTAACAATACTAATCATCATCATTTTTGTGTTAATGCCTCTGGACTTGAACATGATGCTTGCTAACAGAAAGAATTATCCGAAGTATTTATTTACTCATTTTTTGTGTGGTCGTGAGGAACACACATGAAATGGAATTTATTTTTGAATTTGACAGATAATTTGCAGGTTAACCATGTAAATTAAGTGGCATGAATATTTGAGAATAATGCATAAAATCTCCCAAGTTCTGTTGGCTAGTCAAATATGTTGAAGTTGTTTCACTGTCAGACTCGGATCTCTTTTTGGGCCTCAAATAGTTAGTGAGACTCAAATTTGTTTTTATGCAAACAAGCATTTAACTATCACAAGTGTGTTAAAATCTATGTTTTGCTCTTCCTACTGGTTGTACAGGCATTCATGTTGAAGAGAGCAGCAGAGGAACCTCTTGGTCATGCAGCTTCAATAATTGCTGATGTGCTTGAGAATGCTGAGACCAATCATGTGATTAATGCATCTCAGAAGCGAGATCTTCTTCAAGAAATGGCACTGAGGCTGTCCTAGAGGTCTTCTCAAGCTATGTAAATACTTGTTACCGATTAGGGTTTTAGCTGCAGCAATTCTTCGAGGAGGAAGGACTTTGATGCTGTTTGGAGCCATGGAAGGTCACGGGTCGAGGTGTTTGAGTAGCCATGGGAGGGAGATTCATGCTTTCTCTCTCTAAAAGGGGCTCTCTCTCTTTCCCCGAAGGAGCTTAAAAACCAGAGGTAGGGAAGGACTCTAGTTTACTTTTATCACTACTGCCATCCTGTTTTCATATGTAATCCTTTATTGAATCAAACTCAATGCTGCTGGCTGCAGCTTGCTTGTATACAAACCTTGTTTAAAGATATGATATAAAAGAGGGAATTTTTGAGTCGGCTTCTTTCGATGTTTATAAATTACTTTGGAAAAAGAAAGGATTTTAACATCTAATCATGTTGAGTTGTTTAATCTTAGATAGCACATAAATCAATGAAGGTGAGTGTTTTTGAGGATATAATTTGGTTAGTTTTGCATGTTGCATATGCATCAGCTACAGACATACGTTATAGGGTTTATGGGCTTAATTGTCCTTCTGACGAGCTTAATGATTTTTATGCAAATTTTTACCCCTCTGCCAAAAAGATTTAGGATCCTTCGTAACTGGAGAAGAAAAAGTTTTCATGTAGCTGCTTTCTTTAAATTCCAAATGGTAGAAAACAGGTTTGTACTTGCTCAAACCCACGAGTTGATTGTCCATAAAATTCAATCCCAATGCATTATAGTGAGTGACTACAATCATTGACAAATTGCCAAGTTTTAAAGGAGCTCCAAAAAAAGTCTTGACCACAAACAATCGGAGTTGATCCATAGAAAATCTCTTAGGGTTGTAAATGAATCGACTTGAGCTCAGCAATGGGTTGTTAAACTTGATTGGTTAAAATAAATATGTTTTAAATTATGTCCAAGTTCAGTTTGTTAATTTCTCGAACCAATCTTAAACGATCTGATACGAGTTGAGTTTGAGTAATTTGATTTTTTTTTATATATATATATATATATAATTTTAGACTATTTATTGGTTTATCGAGCTTGAATTCAATAAATTAACGAGTCTTAAAATATGTTCAAACTTTTCTTATTTCTCTCGCGAGCCGATCTCAAACGCGCTTCTAACGAGCTGAGTTCGAATAACTGGATTTGTTTTACGGTTGACCTTACGTCACATTTATAAAGTGGGGAAAAAATTAGTGAGACAGTCTCTTAGGAAGATTGCCATTTAGACTCGAGTGTTTATATGAGACCCACGTGAATTCCACACAATTTGTAAATATGAATGGCGACTTGAGTGTTTATATGAGACCCATGCGAGTTCTACATAATTCTTAAATATAAGCGGCGATGAGACTGTTAAAAAGCAAGACTACCATTTAGACTTTAGTGTTTATATGAGATCCACGTGGATTCCACACATTTTGTAAATATGAATGGTGACTTGAGTGTTTATATGAGACTCATGCGAGTTTCACACAACTCTTAAATATAATCGGCGATGAAACTGTTAAAGAGCGAGATAAAAATGAATAGGCCAACTCAACACCCCCCAAAAATACAAACAAAAAAAAACCGAAAAAACCAATTAATTGATGTCAAGTTCCTAAAAAGAAAGTAAATTAGTTTGGAGTCTATGCTTTTTTTTTTTTTTTAATTGTAATAAAGTCTGTTTGGTTATTTTATTTTTTGACCTAAAATATATTTTGATGAGTTGGCACTAACAAATTTTAAAATATATTTTTTTACCCATTGGATCATTTATCATGAAATATATCCATTATCAAAAACCATCGTCACCAAACCTAGTAGCGAGATGGAGATTTCCCAAAAAAACTTGATTTTGACAGAAAGAAAAATTATTAGCGGAGTTTATTTATTTTTTATTTACTCAAAAAAAAAAAGAAACCAGACCTAGTCGGTAGTGCTATGTAAACTAGCTTGCTAAGGAACGTGCAGTGCGCATCCTCGAGAGATTTTGCCTATAACCGTTGCATCGTCTCTTGGAGGGTTGCTTGTTTCTTCCCTGATATTGCCTTTCTTATTCCAACCACTTTGAATTTCCTCTCGTGGGGTAGTCATAGCACAAGGGCTATTCCATTTTCTTTATTTGTAATTCTCATTTTGATCTGGTTTTGTATGTCGGTTCTCTTACACCTCATATTGAATACCCTGTTCGAATCAATCAGATCTCTTGAGAAATCCCAATTCAAAAATAGTTCTTAGCTCCTCCGATCGACGAATCGTTGCGAGTAATATAGAATATAGTTATGGGGTTAATTTGTGTATTTTCTCAACTTTTTTTAAAGTATAAGATTTTATATAAATTTTTATAGTTTCACATCTAGTAATTTTTAATTAGCTTGCTTCAAATATAATTATTATTTTTAACAAATTGATACTACCTTAAAAGTCTTTTTTATATCATCCAAGATGTGGCTCAAAAGCTCACTAATACTAATAACAATTGAAATCTTTTTTTATTTATATAAAATATAAAGTTTTACAGTTTTGCTAGGATGAATTTTTATAGTTTTAGAGTAATTCAATTTTTTAAAATTTCATATTCAATATGGATCTTTTTTTATAAATCTTGATGTTTATAATTCAAATGTATAAATTTTATTAAAAATAGATTTATAAATTACAAGTTGTGCAAAAATTTCTTGGAAGTTGTTTCAGATTTTACGGGATTTAAACTAAAAAGATATATTTAGCACCGAATAATTAAAGAATTGTATGGGTTAAATATGTTTGAGCTTGAATTATATGATAATTTTGATATTTTTCCTGAGCCGTTGGTTGAACGAACCAAAAAAATATTTTTAAAAATCTTATCCCAAAAAAAAAAAAAGAATAAGCCAAAAGTAATATAAACTCCAATAAAGTATATTTCCTAACCTCAGAGCGATAATGTTTCTAAGAGTCAACATCTTAGAAATAGATCCTAACTAAAACTTAAAAAGATAAAGATCATGAAAAATAGAGACAATAAATATCAAAATCAATGTAATGACTAGAAGAAATGAAACCAAGTACCCTTTGTATTAATCAAGCACATAATCTTAAATATAATCGTAATGGAACTTAGTTTTTGTAAAAAAATTTGGGCATTTACGTAAGTTTATTTATTTGAGATAGAAAAATTTATTTTTTTATACACACAACTTTAGTTCGAGTCACTGCACACACATAGTATTTAGAATTTTTCATTTCGACATCGCTTGTAAAATAAAAATAAAAATTGGGCATCTTATAAAATTAAAAATTGCACCTGTGCCCCTAGCAAAAGTCACCAAAGAGCCACTTGTGGCTATGATAAATAACGTGCATGTAATTCAAGCAAATATAATAGAGTCTAGACAATGTGTTTACTAAAAATCACAATGTTATGTAAGTTCGAACTTATGTGAAATAGGTGTTTTAATTATTGGATGGTTCAAGGGATTGAATTTTTATTCATTTTAATCACTTTATCTCTAATTTTTAGAACGTGATTAAAATATCTGAACTCATATAAAGTCGAATTTGTAGTAGCACCACCTTATCAAAATTGGCATATTTAAGTTAAAATGTTTTAAGTTTTTTCTTTATGTGAATATAGTTGACCTCTTATAATTAATATTTAATAAGTTAATAATCTCTAATATTTAATAAGGTAATAATCTCTAATAATTAATAAATATTTAAGATTTTAACTTAATTCTATGATAGATAATTAATACTTTTATTACCTAATTATTAATACTTTTTTTTAAAAATGAATTCTTTACAATATTAATGATAAGACAGATAAAATACTCATATATATTTATTTTATGAGATGCTTTTGTAATTATATTTATTAATTCTACATAATTTGAGTAAAAATATTATAAGTAGGAGAATTGATAACATAACAATTGTAAGAAATACAACTTAGAGCTTGGCGTGGGGTTTGAATCATTAGGGCTTCGTCAGAAGCTCGCGAATTTAAACCCTTCGTGTGGGTAAGTGGGCCATCATGTGGGGTCCCTAACAAGGACGAACCTTTTTAAGAAACGTTAAAAGCTTGATGATTAATTATTTTAATAATTAATAAATTTTTTTATCTAAAATGTTTATTAATTATAAAAGAATTGACTATATATGACACACACATTTTGTCATATAAATAATAAATACTTAAAAAAATGAGCCATAAAGAGTTAATATCTAAGTTGTCAAATAAATTTGAAAATGTGAATATTGTAGTATAACAATTTACCAAAAAAAATCACATTTAAAAGTAGAAAGAAATACTGAACTATTATAAATTAATTCATAAAAGTATTAACACATGGGGATAAAATATATTTCATCACTTTTATAAATGTGCTTTTGAAAAACCAACTATGCATGGAAATGAAGTAAAATTTCATTTTGAAAGAAGAACCAAAAAATTTAAGAGCAATAAAGGTGGAGAATATGAATATTTTTGTCTTATCACTTCCATATAATTCTTATAAAAAATTATGTAACAAATACTTTCAGTCAATTTTCCCACTTCTTGAAACTAGTAAGTGGTTTTCTATGTAATTATTGTAGTAAGTTGTATCATTTTATGTCTAAAAAAAAAAAATTATATAACATCACTTTATAAATTTTTTTTTAAACTATTCCATCATACTTGTTAAATTGTCTTACATTGTCCATCTCTAACTCATCTGGTCTATTTATATAGCTGACTGCCCCTTTTCTTAACACCTGGGTTTTAAGGAGCTGAATGGGCTGGGCCTTCATTTTCAACATAGTATCAGAGTCAGGACAGAGCTCAACCTTGGGTTAGATGCACGGGGCCGCTCCCCAGGCTTCCCTTTCCCTATCGGCCGTCTCTAGCTCATCTAATCTATTTATATGGCTGGTTGCCCCTCTCCTTAACACCTGGGTTTTAAGAAGTTGAATGGGTTGACCTCCATTTTCAACAATACTCACTTTGTCCTAAAAAGCTGAAAGTTAAAAGTAAAATTTTAATAAACTTTGCAAATGTTAAAAGCTTAGAAGATTTCATTGAGTATCTTGATGACTGACTGTTAGCTACATGAGTAAACTTGATAACTGGTTAAAAAGTGTATATTTATTTTATTAATCCTAAATATTCTTGCACTTTTATTATTTTAATTTCTCCAATCTATATGCATTTGCTAGTTAATTCTTATTTTATCTTTTTGCAGAAAAAGCTTGACAAAGTTGATGATTTAGTGGTTGATTTGGAGCAAAAGGAGAATATTGGGCTTTGAAGTGCTAAAAGAAGTGAAAAACAAGTGATTTTGGGTTAGAAGAGAGGCTTGGTCCATATGTTGGTGGACCAGGGCCTATTTTAGCATTATAGGCTCTATTTTGGAGCACTTTAGACTCCCTTTTTGGGCCCCTAATGTCTAATTACAGGATTTTATTATTTTTCTTGAATTCTTATTTTGTGGGGGGCATTTTTGGAAAGAGGGGGATATTATTGTGAACTAGGGTTTTGGAAAAAGGAGGAGGCCGTCTTGGAGATCTAGACGAAGGGAAGAAGGAAGGAGACAACTCTAAAGAAGAAGATGAAGAACTCCATGGCTATGGTGTTCTCTTCCACTATCATGGGCTAAGTTCTCTCATTCCTAGGGTTTAGATGAAACCCTAGTCAAGTAATATTGTTTCTTTGTATTTTATCTTTGGGTTAATTAATCTTGGATGTTGATTGTATGACGTTGGGATTTTATTAAAGCATTGATCGTATTATTCAGTTTTACATAATCAATTTCTGTGATTTTGCTTATGTGGTTATACAATAGTAATATGTGTACATACATCAAAACCGTAGGACGAGTCATAACTTAGGGAAAACAAATTGTGACTATGACCTTAGAATTAGCGTAGACAATTTGTGTTGACCAAAGATGATTCGTGCTTAGGGTTTGGTGCGTGATTTTCTTGATGATTGTATTGAGGCTTGTAGCCAAAATACATCTTTTACATCCAAATTTAATGATCCAAGAATTAATACAATTGAAGCTAGTTACAAGATTAGTGGTGGATTCAACACCCTAGGAATTCTCTTTTAATTTGATTCCTCATTAATTCAATTAAATATTTGCTTTAAGTATAGTTCTCATTTAATTTTAGGAAAGAATCAACAAACAACCACTCTTTGTGAATGTGAATTAAAATTAATCTCAACTTTGGTTTTTAAATAATTAACAGTCTCTGTGGGTTCGACCCTTACTTCTCTAATATACTAGTAGTTTAGTTTGGTAATTTTATTGATTTCCACGACAGATCAAAACTATTATTCAATAAAAGGGATGATGGCAGATGATATATGAGGCTCTAAAGAAAAATTTAACAGCGAGATCCTTCAAGTCTTTAATGTTGTTTGGTCCAAGATCAAGTAATGGCGTCCAAATCTCATTCAATCTTTCATAAAAACTCATTACCATAATTGATTTATCTCCTTCCACAGCACTGGTTCTTTTGAAATACAACTTTCTCCGTAAATCAAACATATTTAATGGGTGGACAACAAAATCTTAATAATGGGCCCGTGCCGGTAACTCGTCGTGGGTAAAATTCTAGCATCTTTTTAACGGGGTTCAACCCTATTTTTCTTAAGGATTCTTTCTATGGTTTCCGTATCAGGTTTTACTGGTCAAAAGTACTCGAAATAAAACTTTACATTTGGGTTTTGACAAGAGCCCAACTTTTCAATTAGTGGTGAACAGCTTCAATTAAATTATTTACAGTAAACTTTTGTGCTGTATATTTCAAATTAAATGATTAATATGATATTATTTCTATCATATGTTCAAAATTTCATACTTTTTAGATTTTTTTTATTTTATTTTTCCAAATCTCACTGCCAAAAGAGGACAAATTGGCTGTTATTTAAAGGAATAACAGCTAAAACACTACCATATGTTGTGTGTTATTTATAGGAATAACAGCTAAAACACTACCATATGTTGTGTGCAAAAACGCAAAGTCAAATCTTGAGCTGGCATACTTTAGGATGACCTCAACACTGTTTTTGAAATAGTAGCGAACGTGTGCATTGGCTTCTTGTACGCGCTGACAAAAACTAAGTCAACCAACAATTTCTGTGTGCCCTTTTTGGCAATGAACTAAAGTAATTAACTATGAATAATGTTTATGAGAGTTGGGGGATAGTTTTTTTTTAAAAAATAACTGATATGATAGTAATCAATTATTCTCTTTTATTTAGATACAGATTTGAGCACATGAATTTGAGTCATAAAATATTGTCTATTAACTATTGCTTTACTTTTATGACCAAATTGTCCCCCACTTTTCCTATGATTTTTGCAATAAACTTTATTTTCTTGCAAATTCATTTAATTTTTTTTTTTTTATGTAGCAACATTTTCGGCCCATCTCCAAAAGAGATTGTAGGATTTAAAGTCATATTTGGTACGCAATAATGGAATAATCATTCTATGAAATGAAATAAAATCATGGAGTGAAATAAATATTACTCATATAGGATAAATGAATGATTGAAATGATTTTTAATAAAATGTTCTTTCTATGAAATAGGCATTTTTAATCATATCAAATAAATAATGAAAATGTTAGAAAGAACATTTTTAGAATGTACATTTTATCGTACCAAATATGACTTAAGGCCATGTTCGGCACGCATGAATAGAATGGTCATTCCATAATATGAAATAGAAAATGAAATGGAATAAGGATTATTCATCTAGGACAAAAGAATGCTTGAAATAATTTTTAATGAAACGTCTATTTCTTAAAATAAGTATTTTCAATTATACCAAATAAAAATTTCCCGTATAAATAAATGAAGAGAAGTGAAGAGAAATGGTTATTCGATATTGATACGCCAAAAATATGTTAACTAATAAGAATTTGACATGTGTCTAGCTTTGCTGTGTGCAGGTTATAAAGTAATTAGATATATCGACATGACGTCTGACCGGCAACCTCAGATACATCTATCCTCAGGGTATCGAGCTCTTTATCAAACATATCAGACTATCGAATAAGTCATCATCATCATTTAGTCCCCCAACCTCGGAACAATGGGACAGACAGTGACGTGTATCAGTCAGCGAAGCAGGTAGTCCTGCGGAACAGGAAGGCAGGTGGTGACAGTTAGGCAAGTGGTCATGATGAGATTGCCACCGTCAGATAACAGTGAACCCATACCTTGACAGCACCAACTCCTATCCACTTTGGCAGACGATTAGCCTATAATTACAACCCTTGAGGTACGTCTTAGGGAGATCACTTCTTGAATTATTATTTTGAGTTTTACTTTTACTCTCTCTCTAACTTAATCATCAGAGTGGCTACCACCGGAGCCGTCCCTGGTGGTATTCTAACTCCATTTCCTCCCAGGTTTCACACTAACGGAGAACAGAGCCTTGACAAGTCAAAAAGTGTAGCAATAGATATCATTCTATAAGCTATTATTTTTATGTTAAAAATAAAACTAAAACTCAAAAATATGCATCATTTTTTTATATTTGAAATGCATGTTTTTTTTTTTATTACCATCGATTTAGCAAGAAATTATTTGAGCTTATTGTTTCAATATTTTATTAAAAATCATTTCAATTCACTTCACTTTACTTCCATTTTTTGAATAAAATGATTATTTTCTTTTATTGAGCGGACCAAATCAAAACTTTAACAAAATAATTTGGTTGAATCTTCCACTAGTTGTATGACAGTGATTAGCTTGTGCTTGTGCCTCCAAATATGGTTTGTGCAAAAAGGCTACAGTCCACATCAATGAAAAATATAATTATATTTTTATAAAAATATATGTAACGTAAAATCTCATCCACCAAAAGTGAATTTTTAGTTATATTTTTCTCTAATGCAATGCCAACAACATTGTTTGCATTGTAATAGAAACGCCAAGCTTTTTTCTAAGGGAGACATAATTGACTACATTACTCTTGGTAGTTAGGCCACAAAGCTTTTCCTTTTCTTTTTAGTAATCATTAAAAAGAAACATACCTACAACACTTAAAATTAAGAAACATACCTAAAACACTTAAAACATTGAAAATAATAAGAAAAAATATTAATTTTTTTTTAAATAAATCAAAATTCACATTATTTTTGTTTATTTAAAAGACCTAAATAAAGAATATTTACTACCAAAAAATCTAACTATATGCTTTTATCTTAATTCCGTTAAAAAATATATTTGCTTAAACTAAAATAACTTTAAGATATATTTTAAGAAAAAGATTACTAAAAATTTTATAAATAAATTCTTTAATTCAAAAAAAAAAAAAATTCATAAGATTTTTTTTATATATCTAAGTAAACTTGAAAATATATTTGATTTTCTTTTTTTTTTTAAATAAAATTCAAGTTATTTAGTTTTATTAGAAATCTTCTTAAGTTTTTATTTGTTTTATGTAGAAACCTGTTAACCATTAATTTTTCAAAATCTGTATTATTTTATCAATAGAGTAATAAAAGAAAAATACAGAACTTGTTTTCTGTATTCTATAAATACAGAATTATTTTTTCTGTGTTCTATAAATACAGAACCTGAATTTGCAGAAAACAAAAAAAAAAAAAAAACTAATTATCTTCTAAGGTTTAATCGCAATACATGATTTTAATCTCCTCATGGAAGAGAACACATTTTCATGTAGACCCATCAAAATTAATGTATTTGATTTTTCTTGGGTTCAATTTAAAACTTCGGGTACACTTAATAATAAATTGAATTTATTTAATTTTATTAGTAGTCTTCTTAATTGAATTGACTAACAAATTAAAAAGACTTTGTTGGCATAAGAACTTAATAATTTCTTATTATGTATTTATTTTGGTTGCTAGCTAATTCAACTTCTTAAAATATTATACATAAAATGGAAAATAGTTTATTTTCTTACATATATTTTCTTGGATATGTACTTCTTCATATGATGATTAATTACAAATTTATATTACTCTTGATATGAGTGAGAATTAGGCTTTTAGGAAGTATAAATTATTTTTTCAAGTCTAAAATATATATAAAAAAAATCTTATTTTTTTTAAATTAAAGAATTTATTTTATGAATTTTTTAATATATTTTTTAAAAATATATCTTGATGTTATTCTTAGTCTAAACGAATATATTTTTTAACAGAGTTAATATGAAAGCATATAGTTGGATCTTTTAGTAATAAAAAGCCTTTATTTGGGGCTTTTAAATAGATAACAAAATATGGTAGACTTTATAAATTTAAAAATGTATTTTAAGAATTTTTTAATATTTTTTCCAAAATAAAAATTATTCACCTTCTTGTAAGGACAAATAGGTTGGAAATTTATTAAAAAAAAATGCCTGTTAAAGGAATAGTGACATTTGCCCAAACAAGTCTTGTTTTTAAAAGTTGTACCTTTGCTTTAAAAGTAATATATTATTTTAATAATAATAATAATAATAAAATATCATAATCATAATCACTATTTACCCAAAAAAAAATCATAATAAATAAATAAAATGTCAAGGACATTTATGAATAGACAATTAAAGACATTAACAATTATATAAGATAAGGTGAGAATATTCCCCCCCAACCAACTTGGTAACATACGTTTACATAGTCAAGTCCAAAGATCATTTCTCGGGGGCCACGTGGCTAAATCAACGACAGGTTTCATTACGTGTCAATATGTCATTGAACATTCATAGACTCAGTAAAACACTACCAGTCACTTAATCACTACTAAGAATCATAACCTAGTTTTGGTTGGTTAATAAACGTACAAATCAGCCTAATAAAGTATTATAGAAGGGACCCTCGATGGTTCTTGTGGAAAACTGCCGGACGAAGGTTGATTTTTCTTCGCTTTCTCTCACTTAAAATCCATTTGTAGTGCAAATCACGCTACTCCACCACCTTTTTTTGCCGCTGATTTGAGGCCATTTTATCAGGTACCGCCACGTTAATCTCCAAACTATATGTTCCTTCGAATCAAGGTCTCTTAACTGTGGCTTTTTTTTTATTTTCTAAATCATGTCTTCGATCTCACTCAATGCTTTTTGAACCAACCAAGCACGTTGTTTCTGAACTCTGAAGCTTTCTTTTCAATGAAAATGGTAAAATTCTCGTGTTTGGTTGGAACCCTATTTTCACATTAAGAAGCATCCACCATGATATGATTACTTGTTTTTACTTTACAGTTTACATATGAAAAATCAGTTTTTGGCATTTTCTAAGACTTGGGTTTAGTTTAAAAGTCATTTTTGTGAAGTGGGTTTTAGTTAATTTTTAGGGTTAAATTACATTTTGTTCTCCCAATGGAAGATTCTGTATTTTAAAATATATGACACTAAAATTCCCTGTAGTACTTGATAAAGTATAAAAACTAGTAGGGTTGACAAAATGATTTAATGACTAAATCATCTTTATCTGGTTAAGCTAAAACTGCATAGGGAATTTGAGGGCTTTTTTTTTTTTTTTTTAATTTGAAATTGTGACCTTCAAATTACATTAGATTAGAATAATTTTATTGTTGCACCATGACCCGCCCAACATTAATCTTTTGGGCACATGGTGCAGCATTAATTTAGATAAAAAAAATGTAATACTTTCTACTCATAATCATAAATATATTAATGTCACATTTTGAAATATAGAAGGTCTTTGTGAAAATGGGCAAAACCAAAGGGACAATGTAACTAACCCTAATTTTTAAGAATAAATTGGAATGTAAAAAGAAATATTTGTTCAATATGTTAAAAATGTCTTTAATATATGGGCTTTAAGTGAAAAAGTTATTTCAAATTCAGTGTTGGTTGTTTTCTCTCTCATTCAAGACTTTAAGTCAGCCATTTTTAATGTAATATGGGTCTTGTCAAAAAAAATTTATCATCAGTTTTGTATTTTTTTTCTTAGTTTTTATTTTCCTATCAAGACTGACTTTAAAGAACTTTAATGTAATGGGTAATTTTTTTAAACTGATGTTAATAAAGTGATTTTCAGTTTAGATATATATATATATATATATATATATATATATATATATATATATATAAAGAAGGTAATTGAATTTTCTTGTTTGTTACTGAAAGGTGCCATTAGAAACGTGTTGAACGTTCCAGCCAGCTTTTAAATCTGACTTAGGCGCTTTGCTTAGTTTGTGAGAGAATCCATACGGGTTGATCTTAGAATATGAGTATATAAGGAGGTCTTGGGCTCTTTTCTTTTTTGTAAGAAGCCGAGGTTTTTCTAATCTGCAGAGATCATACTAAATATACTGTTTATATTCTCTGAAGTGAATTGGGGAATCAGTAAGGTAATTCTGGCTTGAATTTCAATTTGGAATAGAACCTTGTGTGTATTTTATACATGATTTCATCTATTATTTGCATCTATTGGTTTGTCTGAATGTTTCTCTTATACTTCCATTTTCTCAGGTAGTGTTAATTTGTACTGCTAATAGATTATGAATGTATATGTTTGCATCTTCTAGTTTAAAACATCTTCCATCTATGCAACATGTAGATGCTAACTTTTGTTATGGTTCTCACTGAATATATACATATAGATAGATAGATATAGATATGGATATGACCTTTTGAAAGAAAAAAAAAATGTTTATGTTATATGACACATCCCTTGTCTCATGTTCCCAATAACAGGGAAAAAAAATGGTGAAGATCTGCTGCATTGGAGCTGGGTATGTTGGAGGACCTACCATGGCAGTTATTGCTCTCAAGTGCCCCTCAATTGAAGTGGCTGTTGTTGACATCTCTGTTTCTCGGATCATGGCATGGAATAGTGACCAGCTACCAATATATGAGCCGGGTCTTGAAGAAGTGGTGAAGCAATGCAGAGGAAGGAATCTGTTCTTCAGCACTGATGTTGAAAAGCATGTAGCAGAGGCGGACATAATCTTTGTTTCAGTCAACACCCCAACCAAGACTCGGGGCCTTGGAGCCGGGCAAAGCTGCAGACTTGACATATTGGGAGAGTGCAGCCCGGATGATTGCCGATGTGTCTAAATCCAACAAGATTGTGGTTGAAAAATCAACTGTTCCAGTGAAAACAGCTGAAGCAATTGAAAAAATATTGAGCCACAATAGCAAGGGCATCAACTATCAAATTCTCTCAAACCCAGAATTTCTTGCTGAGGGAACTGCAATCGAAGACCTTTTTAAACCAGATCGGGTTCTTATTGGGGGGAGAGACACCCCTGATGGGCAAAAGGCAATTAAAGCATTGAAAGATGTTTATGCTCATTGGGTGCCTGAAGACAGAATAATTTGCACCAATCTTTGGTCAGCAGAGCTCTCAAAGCTAGCTGCCAATGCCTTCTTGGCTCAGAGGATTTCATCCGTCAATGCCATGTCAGCTCTCTGTGAGGCAACTGGGGCTGATGTTTCGCAGGTTTCCCATGCGGTTGGCAAGGACACCAGAATTGGGCCCAAGTTCCTGAATTCCAGTGTTGGTTTTGGTGGGTCTTGTTTTCAGAAGGACATTCTCAACTTGGTCTATATTTGCGAGTGCAATGGCCTCCCTGAAGTTGCAAACTATTGGAAACAAGTCATTAAGGTAAATGACTACCAAAAGAACCGATTTGTGAATCGGGTTGTTTCCTCCATGTTCAACACAATTTCGGGTAAGAAGATAGCCATACTTGGCTTTGCCTTTAAGAAAGACACCGGTGACACAAGGGAGACTCCGGCCATTGATGTGTGCAAGGGACTGTTGGGGGATAAAGCCCGCTTGAGCATATATGATCCTCAGGTGACTGAAGATCAGATTCAGAGGGATCTCTCAATGAACAAGTTCGATTGGGACCATCCAATTCACCTCCAGCCAATGAGTCCCACTTCTGTGAAGCAAGTTGGCATAGCTTGGGATGCTTATGAGGCAACAAAGGATGCACATGGAATCTGCATTCTAACTGAGTGGGATGAATTTAAGACGCTTGATTACCAGAAAATTTTCAACAACATGCAGAAGCCAGCATTTGTTTTTGATGGTAGAAATATTGTGAATGTGGAGAAGCTGAGGGAGATTGGATTTATTGTCTACTCAATTGGGAAGCCATTGGATTCATGGCTTAAGGACATGCCAGCTGTGGCATAAGACTAAAGAGTTTCTTCTCCATGGTGTCAAAAGCCAGAAATGAAAATTGTGAGAAGTTTGATTCTTTGAATTTTTTGTCACTTGATGATGGATATTTCTGTTTGCCAATTAGTTTGGCGTTAGAATTGTGTACTTGTCTCTGTTACTGTCTTTCAGTTGAAACCACAGAACAGAGTTGTTACATTTTACCTGCTTTAATTTGCTTTTGTGTAATAATAAATGAAATGGTTTATTCTTAGATTTGCTTACCCAACCAGCTTGTGTACTTTGTGTTTGAAGTGATTTAATGGGGAAACTTTGCAGTACATATGGTTCCAAGAGAAACTTTTGTTTTCCAGGAAGTTAGAGAAAATGGGAAGTAAATTGGTAATTGGAAATTCAGAATGTTAAAATTGTATGATTCTGAACTTTTCTTTGTTTTTCTTCATCTTCTCAGTAGCCAAAACAGAGACTCTAAAGTTGAGGTTGGCCGGTAGGTTGGTACAAAAGCCAACCAATTCCAAATCCTCATCCATTCTTGGTTACAGATTACACCCCATGAAAAGCAATAGGGACCCAATAAAAAGAAGAAGAAAGAAGCAGTAGTTTGAAACATATCAAGTATATGATCTCAAGTCGTGGCTTTCCCAAGTATTGTTGAGCATGGAAGCCGAAGGGATTTGGCTCTCTCTTTTATTAAATTCCCTCAATGCATGTGTTACGTAATATTTTACCTGACATGTTATATATTCAACAGTGCGTTACGAAATTGGATGAATCAAATACAGAGACGATCAATGGCGGATATACATGGAGGCGTGGGCCCAGCACTCCCCTCCCGCCAAATTTTTCAACCAAAAAAAAAAATTGACATGTAAATCCGTTTCTAATTTAAACAATAATTTTTTTTTTCTTTCAAATTTTACAAAAAATAAAAAATTATATGTAAATCCTCCAATTTTGAGAATGAAACATTTTTTTCATTAAAATTCCCACCTCGACTTGAAAAAAAAAATTTCCGGCCTAATTCTTTCTCAAAAAAAATTCCAATCACCCTGAAAATTTTTTTTGGCTCCACCCTGGAGATGATCTCTATCCAAAGTGAAGCATCTCACCAAATTAGAAAAGCCAAAAATGGGTGGGGGCAAGGTTGGCCCTCCTTGACAATGGCCAATCATGCCTTTTTCTGAAGTCTAGTCGCATACATGTACAGAGGTCTGCATCACTGTGGAAGCCACCACAAGATGAACACCAACCTGACAAGACATGGAATTTTCACCCCATGAAGCAGTGACTCGCATATTCTACAAAGCCGGCTTGGGTTCATTGGTTGGATGGGTCAAGCATGCACCCCTCTAGAAAGCCGTCTTGGGTTCATTGGTTGTACCATCCTGCAAAAGAGTGTCAATTCATGTTTACGTTTTACATCGAATTAGTGTTAAGATATACTATATTTAAAAATATAAATCAATATTAACTCAACACGTTCAATTTCAATATTTAAATACGATCTATTTATTAAATAAATTACATATGTCAACATGATTAACCTCTTTGTTTTAATTTTTAATCTTTTAGATGAAAATCTTACATGTCTCTTTATAAGTTTAAAATAATTTTATAAGTGAAAATCAAGTGTAGAATAAAATAAAGTGAATACCTCTTTATAAGTGAAAAAGTCTCTTAATGAATAGGGACTGACTTAGTTGGTCACCATAACTTCTTCATTAGGAGAAGGTCATAGGTTCAAGTTTCTTATCTCTCACTCTCCCATTAAAGGGATGTGAGTATTATTTTTATCCAATCATGTTTTAGGTTGAGTTACTTTTTTTGGGATTCATATTTAAGAGACTCTTAATTTGTGCATGATAATTCGCTTCAAAAAGTCTCTTAAACTTTGATAGCCTTTGGTGTAGAACTAATTACCCTCACCCATGATTTTTTATTTATTTATAATTAAACGTGTCAAGTCTAGTTACACAGATCTATATGACTAAAACTCAAACACAATATGTTTAATAATCATATTAAACGTGTTGACTACCTGTTAAATTTGTGTGGTGTTAAACATTAGCACCCTAACTCCTAACCAGCACAAACCTTAAATCAATTCCCACTTTATCAGCACTCATAGACTAACAAATTCAAGTCAGTTGAGAGTTGATTTGGACCAAACCCAAGTTGCAAACTTTGCAAATTTCATACAAGAAACGTAGGTACCAATTTCCAGTCAACTGGGTCATCATTGAATCTGGCAGAAGATCACTGCTTCTCTGTTTTGGTGAGTGTGGAAGACCACACATTTCCCAGTCTGTCCAAATAACATGTTGGTTACAGTTAGTATGGAGGGTTGGTCAAGTTGCGGATATTGGAATTCTAACAGATTCACAATGGTCAACCATAGTTTGGGCAGATCATCATCATACAAGAACAAATTCATATCTATATTTCATATCTCCGTATTTACACAATTTCTTAATGTGTATTCTAAGCATTATAGTGATTTGGTTTTCCATTTTGACTTAAGGTTCTCATCTCAGCCTAATTTACCATTCAAATAAGCATTGGAGTTTTTTATGCAATCACTCTGATTAGCATCTCTATGTTTTTATTTTTAAGTTGGAAGTCATTTTATAGTGTATTTGGTCATCCTGACTTTCATTAATTATGTTTTATGATTTGTTTTATAAATTTTTTAGCGCTAGACATGTTTTTACTCATGTACCGAGTCACTGTTTCTTCAAACAAATATTAAAAACGAATTTCGGGATCCTAAAAATTTTTAAGAGCTCTTTTTCAAAGAGTTACTTAGCTTTTTAGATGTTTTTTAAACCTCTAAAAGTATTTTTATCATTTCACAAAATTATATAGGACCAACTCCAAGTCTCAATTTTTTTTTTCAAACAGTCATCAAATTTGAGTTCAACATGCCCAAAAATCATACCCACGTCATTTTTATATTTTAATTAGACACTCATCTGTTTATTATAAATCTAAGAACATTTTTGTTATTTTATTAAATTAAGTGAGACTATTCCTAAGTCCCCTTTGTTCAAATGAATCTCAAATTTAAGTTTGGAGTGTCAAAAACATTGTAAACAAGAGGGCATTTTTTTAATTTTTTATAATTTAATTCCTGGATTTGTAATTTCTTTTAATTAATCAACCTTTCTAGAATTATTAGAATTCTAATTCCTTAAATATATAACCAAACAGCCCATAATAAATCAATTTGTCCTTCACCAGAATAGAACATTAATCTTATTTACACCGAATCCATAGCCAAATAAGTCATAAGACCTTATAAAAATGGTAACTAGGCCAAGCCCATAGCAGAACCCAATAACCAAAAACCCAAGCCCTGGCCTAACTCATGATCCAAGCCCAAGCCCTGGCCCAACTCATGATCCAAGCCCAAGCCCAAAACCCAAGACTCGTCAACAACCCATTGACCAGACCCGATGACTGACCCAACAACCCGTTGAACAAACCTTTTTGACCAACAAATTGACTGGCTTGAACTCAGCGGGTTGACTCGCCCAAGGCTCGTCAAATCACCCAGCACACCAGTACACATCACCCTTTTGGTACACCCACCCACACACACACCATGTCACTCATTCCCCTTGACCCTTGTGTGGCTCATAATGAGCCACATCATCCTGTAGGTATTCTTCTCAAGTTTCTTTGAAAAGTTTTACACAAATTCTTGTATGCCACGCGTGCTCACACTCGCATCCAAAAGTGAGTTTGTCAAGATGGCACTAAAATTAATAAAAGCATTCAAAAGTGAATGTCTCGAAATCGCATTAAAATTAATAGAATAATTAATTTTAATATGTATATTTCAAATATATGTTTATAAAAATAAATTATTTTATCAATATTTTAAATATATCTATATTATTATGCAACACATGTGTACTCGAATAATATACTATAGTTACATTGTAGCTCCACTACATCATATAATTACTAATTTATTAATTATATAATTATTTTGTGTATATTTTAATTTAATTAATTATTTAATTACTATTAAGATAAAAAAAAATTATCAAAGTATTTTTGATAATTTTATAGGCTTATAATTTAGTTAAAAAGAGTTAATTAAAACATAATTGCCCTGGTATAAAAAAAAAAATCAAATCAAATCAAATAGAAGTCCTATCCACTTCCCTCTGAAACATTTATAATAGTTGCCTTAACCACTCCTACTAAATACTAATTCATATTATAATAATGTTTATCAAATAATGATATCTATTCTTATTGTAATTTGTAAATCCAAATTCAAGCTTACAACATCTGGCCAATCTTTTGCTTATAAGTAGTTGTGCTCACGTGGCTTCAATTTTAATTTGGGGGTTTTATAAATTTTTGCCTTGTTTTCATTTTCCCAATATTGTTAATTTTTATAAAATTATGTTTAGCACTACAAAATTAGGGCATTAGAGATGAAATTGGGTGAAATTAGAGGTTCCATAGATTAAAATTTGAATTAGCTTTATTCCAATTTCAACTAATTTCAATCCCAAGACTTCAATTTCATGATTGAAGGAAATACATAAAAAACATAAAAGGGTGTTAACCCGGTTACCTTTTCAGGATAAAAAATAGCGGAAACGAAAGCGGAAGAGACGGCTTGTATTATGAACTTACTTGAAATACTACAAAAATTCTTGAAATGCTGCAAGAGATTCTCCTTGTCAAATAAAACGGCTACAAGATTGAGTCGCCTATATCTTTCCACGATCCAAGACCTAATGATACTTTGATGATCACCCAAGAAGAATCTCAAAGAAAGCATCACTCAAAATTTTACGTGATAATTTGGGAGACTATACATGGATGAATTCATTACACTTAACCAATGCGTGTATGTTCATATTCCATGACCACAACTAATGGGATAACCGCAAGACTTGCATAATAATATCTAAGTCGATCAAACCAACCAGAACGGATAAGAGTTTTAATCACATATAAACTCTTATCATAATTATCACAATCTACACAAATCTTATAGATGCCAAATGGACTCAGGTCCATATGACCCAATGTCCAACACCTCTCACTCATCCACATAGGTTGAGTACTAAGCTCTCTGCATCAGCTTCCACATACAGAAAATGGATTGTGCGACTAGACGAGAAGGATCGGGGTAGGAGTACTATATTAAGTTACCATCAAACTGACATAGTACCTCACTATAAACACATAATTGATCTCGTCTATGCCCCAAACTATTTTGTTACACTAGATATAGCATCCGTTATCTCTCACAAGAACTAATCTCAGCGTGATGCATGGACCAGCCAATATGTATTGTACTCATGATCATATTGATAAACACAGAAACCGACATGATTCCCGGGCAATGAGTCACAAGACAATAGTGTATTACAAAACTTTCTTCTCTAGCTACTTACGTTAATCTAATCGAATTCAAATACTTTTCTAGACATGCCCCCTAGACCGTATCAATCATGGTTCTTTAGCAACATACTAAAGTAGCAACATTAAGCTCTCTCTTCATAACGTAGTCTTAGATCACAAAGTGCACAGTGAAACTAAAAAAGGTTCCCAGAGCTCACACAGTAACGAAACATGGATACATTCGTTCCCCTTCTTTTTTAAAGGTCGCATCAATAGCACATACAATATATAATGTTTGTTATGGCGGAGCTCCCACTCAATTGGGAATTTCAAACCCATTTTCAAAAGTATATAACGCCATACAAATCTTAGTCTAGTCACTATCTAGCGCCTGTCGCTATCTCAGCGTCCTCCATCACTATCTCAGAGCCTAACCCGAACATTCTAATTGAGTCTCTCTCCTAACGTTTGTCTGAAAGTTCGCATTTAGATTTCTTCAGGTTACATGAGGTGTGTAGTTAACCTTCATGCTCGATTCTTTAAAAGAATCTCATCTTGACCTTCATTGTCAAGGTGACATATATGATAAAGATGAATTCTTCCTCCAACTAAAAATTTAATGTCTCATCTTGCTCGTTATCTAAGCGCTAAGGCGATTGCTCATAAGAGAGAGCCAATCCAAACATGTTGACATCTTTCATGTATGGTCACAACATCAAAAAATCATCTCAATATAAACACAAAATCATATAATGATGAAATAATGTCACACGATGTTTAATATATCAAATCAAATCTAAAATAAACTCAACTATTTAACATAAGATGTAAAACATCACTAAGTATAGGCTTAGGATCATCTCCCTTACAAAACTCTATCTCAAACATGTGTAGTGAAAATTAATGTCAATATGTTTGGTTCTCCCATTACCGTTATTGGTCTACCAGCCCACTAATGAGCCTAAGCTTCCATCCTAGTGGTGAGTCTGCACGGTTTTGTCCTTCTGAACCCTAAGTCTAAAAGACACCACAAAAAGGGAAAGGCATTGCCTGTACTTATATCCCTCAAGCTTGTAAAGCTTATTGATAATGTGGAATAAAGCTACGATAAATGCAATACTTGTATATGCTAGAGCTGCCATACAATCATAATTGATGAACATATCATCTTGCTTGCATGACGCTATGTTAAGGCGCTACTAGAATGTCTACAACCAAACTACTGCCTCAATTGCGACGACCAACCGTGTATTCTTGACATTACTTAGATATCAAAGAAACCAATTAACTAAAATTCGATGAGCAAACACTAAGTCGTTTTTATAGTTTTCTCATCTATACAAGCAAAACACTAAGCTACTCTAATAATTTGACCAATCATATGAGCAAGACATTAAGATGCTCTAATAATTTGACTATCTCTATGAGCAAAGCATTGAGCTACTCTAATAATTTGATAATTCATATGAGCAAAGCAATAAGTTGCTCTAATAATTTGACCATCAATAAGAGCTGCAAAAACAATCGAGTTCACATCCTAGTGTACTTCAAAATCTCAACTGCGCTCAAATAGAAAAGTTTACAAAATATCTCTTTCACTTACTTATCCAATTGCAATGATCAAAACTAAAGTATACCCCTATTAATCTGTCATTAGGTTAGGACCGTGCTAACAAGATCGTTTATAGATTTCTCAAGACAAAATGAGAAATCCCTCAAGGCAATCTCCATGGAACTTAAATCCCAAGTATAGTCTACTTCACCCATGTCTTCTTTAATACAGGACAACCACCTCCAAGTGGTGACAACCAATTCCATATATGTCAGCAACTACACAAAAGATCAAAATTCTTTCTTTAAACTGTTTGTGGCTTCCTTGATCATCATGAAGCCAATTGCTCGATGAAATATAAGGTTCCACTAACTTGGCAATTGCTTTAGGTCACAAATGAACAATTGAGCAAGCAGACTTTGCGCTCTTTATTCATTAACCTTAAAGCCCAAAATTGCATAGACGATTACAAGTCACAAATGAACACTTAAGCAAGCACATTTTGCTTTATTTGTTCATTGACCTTGAAGACCAAAACTTAATTCATGAAGAATTATCATCTAATTTTTCATAGAAGAGATAATCTCTTAGTCCATCTAGAAAGTTCCTAAGATCCAACATGTGCGACAATCATTGAAATAAGATGGATGGAGACAATTCTCACCACTAGGGAAAATCTCTCTACATAGTCAATATCCTTTTTGGGATAGGTCATTTTCAAAAAAGATAGGGTATAATTACTAGTTAATCAATCCTATACAAAAAGGAGATCAACCATTCTCAAAGTTTGATTCTTTACTAATTTAACTCAATTTATCACTCATAGCAGTCATCCATACACTATTAGCATAGAAAATTTTTGCCTCTACATAAGAAGCAATATTCACTTACACATGTGGAACAATAGTTAAAATTTCTCCCTTCAATTTTACAAATACAATGAGAAAATATTTTACATTTGCTTCTACATAACTAAGGATCTTAAGAATCTTCCTCCAATAGTACAATCTCAACCAATGGTATACTCCCACTAGACAGCAAGTCACTCTCATTAACCAAAACATCGTCGACGATTACAAAATGAGATATCAATTTCCCATCGTCGTCGAGAGATGGTGTGATTTCCATAAATTTTATTAACCTATAAAGTTAAAGATCCTTTAAATTTTTCTCATTGCGCAACTCAATTTAGTCATTCCTTTATTTGGGATGTTTAATTAAGAATCCAATGGCCCTTTAAACTTTTAAAAAGAATATTTAAAAATAAACATTTTTAAAACTTAGAGCCAAGTTTTTACAAAAATAAATAATGTGAGCAAGTCACATAAACCCCAAAAGGTGATAAACTCTCCAAATTAGGTTTTTTTTACCATTCTCAAGCTTAAATGAATTGACTATTAGGGCACTTGGTTAAGGATATAGGAAGTAAAAAATATATTTGCGCCATCATCGACCTAACTATATTTAACAAAATCTAATTTCCTTCATTTTTCTCACTGAATTGTCTTAAAGTAATCAGATAAGTACTCTCTTTTACAATTAGTGTGAAGAATTTCAAAATTCTTCATTTTTGACACTCAACCTCTTGACAAATGCTTGAAGCAACTAATGCTTATAGCATGCTTGAGTTAGGTGAGTAATCATAACGCGAGTAACAAAATAAGAAAATAAGATGTTCTACTATATGCCCAATTTTCATAACATCATGAGTTCACATATGCTATTAGCACTGACTCTAGTAGATAAGGAGTCAATCAACCTTACAAATAAGGCTTCTTACAGGCCTTTCCAATCAAATTGAGTTTACACACTGATAGACTGATTTTCACGAGTAACTTCAATGGGTCTTCTTAAGCTAATTTAGCCATCCAATTTAGTTTAATGTGTTTATGTTATTATTCAAAAAAATAGCATCGTGGCAAGCTATGGCAAGCTATAAAGAGATAGGTCTAAAATTATCAAATAATTCAATGAGACAAAGCCACTATTATACTCATATAATGAAGCTGCTTCTAACATGGGGTAGATCAAACTAATCAATCTACATTAAACTATTATTTCACAAAGAATAAATAGTTTCATTCAGTTCTAAAGACTAAAATTTAAAGATAAAAAAAGTCAAAAATTAATTAGATTAGAAGTGGACCAAACATCTAATCAAACACCAATATCTAATTATTTTATCATAAGGCCATGTGTTGCTCAAAAGAATTAATCAACTCACTCTTGTAGCGATTAATACTTATATTACTACTTGTGCATAATGTACAAAACATTATGAGCAATGTATAGTCGTGCTCTTTACGTACCATTTTATACATTTTTCTCTATTTTGAATAAAATTGTCAACTTTGACTCAATACAAATATGAGCAAAATGATCTCTTTTATTCTTAAATAGCAACTCATTCTATAATATATCTTATTATCTGTCGTACATACACCTATGGTACTTGACTTTCTTACCTACTTTTGGTGCAAGTTTCTCAACCCAAAAGCTTTGTTTGGCCTACCCTATGCAACAAAGTTTGTTTAAAAGTTCGCCTCTTGGCGCTCTACCTTTTGTCTCAAGATGACACATTATTTTAAAAAATATTTTTATTTAAATAAGTAGCATCATTTATGTTTTTTTTTTTTAAATTTAAATACGAGCGAAGTTATTATATGGTGAGAATTTGTTACTCATTAAAGGCAAATCTACAATTTTCATGGAATTAATCCAGACAATTTTTCAATGAGATTTATATATGTTGCTCTACATAATAAAACGCATTTAACAATTTAATTAATTATGACAAGCATCCATGTCTCAAGGTATTGGACTATATTTCCTATTGGTCAATCTCTACATATATGCTATATGTGTGATGTGGTCATTCTAAACATTTATGTTGGTCAAGTCGACATTTACATTCATTGAGGTTATTTGTGCACAATGTGACATTTAAGTTTACATTCATTATATAATTCTGCTACCAAAAATTTAATTAAAAATATTATTCTATTTTATACTATGAGATCGAAAACTTTGCTAAGCTTCATAATCATTTCTCATTTATGTAAACAAAAGTATATTTTAAAATAATTTCAAGCAAGATAATTTGAATTTAATTCATCTACACAATAATTTTGAATTAAAATAAATTTAATTCATCAACATAACAATAATAGTCAATGCGCATATTCTAAACCGCATGGACTCCACTTGAGCTCACTTGGTATTCTAGTATATCATGTTAAGATAATTTATGGACATATCAGTTTGCAGCTAATATACATCCTCTTACAAAGGTTTATAAATAAATACAATCTTTTTAAAATTTATTACATTGTATAATGAACCTACTGCATCAATCTATTAAAAGTAATAAAATAAATGGAGATGTCATGCCAATATTTCGTATATCACAAAATTAACCTTATTATTCTATACATCATAACAACACATGTATTAGAATATCAATTAAATAAACTCATCCAATCACAACATACATTCACATGCAAAGTAATATAATGGGTCTGGATAGATGACTTTACCACACCTCGCCACAATGGGAGTGGGTATTTTGATCTCACAATTAATAGGAATCAATATTATGCAACAATACTATACTAAATAATTGTCCACGTGATAATTAAAACAAAAATAATCTACACATGACCCAAAAAATACGATCTACACATAGTATAATTATTCCTAATTTTCAGAGTCTTTCCAAGAATTTTTCACATTTAAAATAAAGATTTTAAAAATTTTAACCAATTTTTAGGATAAAAAATTAATTTTTAAAGCCCCAAAAATATCAAAAATAGGTAAAAAAAATCCACCAAAAAGTAATTTGGACTCCCAAAAGTATACTGAATACTGATATGAAATTTTAATCACAAATATAGCTCTTTGAAATTTTTGAAAAAGTATTTAAACACATTTTTGACACTTTTTCGTAATAAAAATTAATTTAAACTAATTTTCGAAAGCTAAAAAATTATAAAAAATACATCACGGGGTCACAAATTCAGTGAGTGAGGCAGACTTTGTAAAGGTGTCAAAAAATAAGCCCCGGAAGATGATGCATGTGCTCCCACGCGTCCCGTTGAGAGTGATGGTTGCATTTATCTGTAATTTATCTTCTCTAAAAACAAGGTTGGCCTATTGCTGCTGTCAAACTTTGAGACCTTATATCTCACTCATTTTTTGACGAAAAATTATGTACCATATATCGTTGGAAAGATCTTGAAACAAGAAATATATCGATATAAATTTTATGCACAATAATCGAGATTTTACATATCGTATTAAAACCCAAAGATTTGAATTAAAGTTGTATTTTCTTGAAAAATCAAAACTTTAAACTCAAATTTCTCGCAGATCCAATGGTGGATCATCATGAAATTTTAAGGGCTATCTATTGGTGCTATAAAGAGCACATCCACCGTAGCGAAACGGTCAAAATGTGTTCCTAAAATGACATTTTAAAAATCAACCATATGAATTTAATGCATAATTTTTTTCCTTAATAAATACACATGCATACAGAACACATATTATCAAACACAAGCTTATGACTCTGATACCAATGAAGGAAATGCATAAAAAAATATATATAAACGGGTGTTAACCCGATTACCTTTTCGAATCAAGAACAGCGGAAGCGAAAGCGGAAGAGTTTTAACTATATATAAACTAATGGGATAACCACAAGACTTGCATAATAATATCTAAGTTGGTTAAACTAACCAGAACGGATAAAAATTTTAACCATATATAAACTCTTATTATAATTATGACGATCCTCACAATTTTGTGGATGTCAAATGGATTTGGGTCCACATGACCCAGTGTCCAACAATGATGATAAACAATCAATAGAAGAAAAGAAAATGGTCATTTTACCTTATTTGAATGTTTGGAAGAGTAATAAGAAAAATTTATGATTTTTTGTTTAGATAGTTACTTAGGAATGAAGAGAGAAGAAAGTGTAAATAAAATAATTAGAAATTATATATTTTTCTATGAACTATAAAAATGAGAACAAAATTTCCAAGTTTTTAAATTTAAGAGCATATTTAGTATTTTAATAAACATCTTTAAATGCAGTTTTTTCTTCAAATCTCTACTCTTTTGGATGGATTAGAGAACTGAGTCTAAGGCTCTAATGATTAATCTCTCTCCTAATTTTATCAAAAAGATTCAAACGAAAGAAAAGAAAAGATAGATTCAAGTGGAGTTATATCACTTTCTCTTATTTGAACTGTTTTGACAGATAGGAAATAGAAGATTAGGAGAGACAGAGTTTGAATGTAGGGATAGCAATTTGTTTCGTCCCGTCAGATCTGTTGTATCCCTAATGGGGTGGATTTTGGGTGCTCATAAATGAGATTAGCGTGAGGCCTTTAAAATCCTGTCGTGTTTGGGAGATAGTCACCCCGCTCTGACTTCGCTCCGTTTATATATTACTTTATTTATTTATTCTTATATACACTATATTTACCAATAAATAACACTATATTTATCAATAAACAATACTATATAACATTAGTTTTAAGATTTTTCATATATCATACTCATATTAATTTTTTTTTTTATATTAGTTATTTTGACAATAAAAATTTAATCGATTTATCAAAATAAAAGTCTTAACTTATATATATATATATATATATATATTGGGGTTCGGGGTTGAGTAGGGTGGAGTTAGGGATTATAAACGGGATCGAGATAAACCTCTAAACGGGACGGGATAAGGTCGGGAGCGAAAAATATAAACGGAATCAGGGTTGGAAAATGACCACCTCGCCCCATTGCCATTCCTATTTGAATGATTAGGTTTCTTTCTCCGGTGTCTCTAAATATGAAGAGATAAAAAAATTTATCTAACAATTTTTTTTTAATATAAAAAAATCCTTAAATGCATGACTTAAAAATTTACGGCAATTGTCAAATAAAAATGTTATAATTATCAAATAATTTAATATTTTTTTTTCTTTTTTATTGACAATTCAAACAATAATAATGACATTCTTCTCATGTCTCCTTTTAACGTTCAAATAAGATGAAGATATATCATTTTATTTATTTTCTTTTCTATTCTACTCTAAATTATCATCTCTTTTTTCAATTTCAAAAACTTTCAGATATTTTTTTTTTGATGAATTAGAATAGTATAAAAAAAGGTTTGGTGGGAAGGTGTTTTCGGAATTATTTTGCGAGATCGATGTAAATTTCAGATGAATACTTGAGTGTGAATAAAAGTTTCACGATAAGACTTTCTCACTCAACTTTTTCCTTTTAGAGCAGTGAGCTCAAGGCCTTCCTGATTTATCTGAATTTTTTTCTAAAATACGGTAGTTTGGAAAGTTATTTTCCAGTTTAGGGTGGTTTCAAAGTTATTTACCAGAATAGTGTTGCTTTGAGAAAACGTCGACGTTTTCTATTTTGCTATATTCAGACAGAGAGTTGCGGGTGGGTCAAAATTCTTTACCAAAATTGGTCTCTTAGTTTTCTTCTCAGTTGTCTCTCGGTTTGCATCTCTCCGACGTCGCCGACGGTCTCTCTCCGACGTCGCCGACGCTCTTTGTCATCTCCTGTCATCTCCGCATCTCTCTCATTTCTTATCTGAAGCTATACCCTTCATGGGACACGATCTCTCTCTCCGTCTCTAGTTCGAGTTCTGAAGATTTTACACTCGTGCAAGTGTCTCCTAAGATTTCACAGTGGTGGTCTTTCTCAAGCTCTCTCTGGTATATTTTGGTTTGCATTATCTGCATTATATAAGGTAATTCCTTTCTCCCTAAAAAAAAAAAAAATAGGGTTTTTCTCTCCCATAAAAATTAGGGTTTATTTTTATTATTGTGTATAAAAATTAGGGCTTTGCTCTCTCTGGTTTATTTTTATTATTGTGTATATTTCAAATTTTTTATTATTGTGGATATCTCAAATTCCAGTGAAGTGATATCAAACCGTTTTCTTTGTGAAAAATGATTGTTATTATTGTGTATTTTTTTTTTTTTTTTGTTTATTTTGAAAGATGGAACATTGTCAACTTTGGATTTGAGTTGAATTTGTGAGGTATGGAAATCAATAAAGCACCTTTTTGGTGCCTGCTGTTTCCACTACTTTGGATGAATTTTGGTTTGTTTGAAGTCATTGTTTGAAGGGTATGAGTGGTGGTCATTATGACTGAACTGTTACATGGAATCCATGCTACGGTCTGTATAGAGCTTATTAGATTAAATTTTGTTCAACGCAGTATCATTCTAGAGTAGGCTAAAAAATCAATGGCATGCCTGCTGCGTGTACCAGAGCCCCCTTGTGGCAAATGGGTGTCCAGGAATATGAAAGATGGTGAAAATATGGGTATTCATAGATTATGTTGACTCATTCAGAGTTTGAGTTTCAGTTTTGCAGTTTGAAAATTTGAGAGATTGTGAAAAATGGGTGTCTTGGGAATTTGATTTGCATTTTATAGAAATTTTGTGAGATTTTGGAAAATGGGTGCTCAATTATCTTCCTTAGTTGCATTCTGTTTTCTACTTTTTCTGTAACCAACATTATAATTTTGCTACAGTGGTGATACTCAACTCTGCACTTGTTTGGTAGAATTTTAATTTCTTTAAAATGGCATGAACCTTTTATATGATTTTTTATGATCAAATATTTTTGAGTTTTCATTTGTGAGTTTTCATCTTCTTCCATATGAAGTTTAGACTGGTATGGTCGGTCATAGTGATTAAAATAAGATCTCATTTGTTAGATAGATTACATATCTCAGTAAAATAAGAATTTGTTATGATTAAATAAATTTGGTGTTTACCGAAATAAAATTGTATATTTCTCATTTTAGAAGAACTTTTTTTTACCAAAAAAAAAGAAGAAATGAAATTAAAATGAAAGGTTAAATAAAATCTTAAAGTTGAAACTAGGAATTTTGTCCAGAAATTGGAAAGTTCATACAGAAAAATTATCAACTGATTACAAAAGTAAAAAAAAAATCCTGAATCATTTTTTGGAAATTGGCTAAGAAATATTAAAAAACTTGTAATCTATAGTTGGGAAAATGATCAAATTTAAATACCTTAATCTAGAATAAAGAATCATCACCACACATTCTGTTCTAGCGATGAGGTTGATTTTAATTACTGTACATTGAAACACTAAAATTATAATAAAAAAATGTTATTTTCTCTGGGACAATGCTTCTTTAGGGTTATAGACATTTTTTGCTCCGTTAGGCTGCCAAGAAAAGGTAGGAACATAATAGAAAATACCCAAGAAAACAAGACCCCAACTAAACTGCCCAAAGCAGCTACTTTTTTGTTTCCATAAAACAAATAAATAAATAAATTACAACTTATTCAAAAATTTTAGTGTTTCTTAAAAATGAGGAAGATGGGAAGGCCATATGGGAATGGACTCTGGCTGATTCGTGAACTATAGTTAAGAAGATAAAAGTGTGAGTATTAAGAGTTAAGGGATGTTATGTGATTATGACATTATATTTCACAGGGTACACCATATAACTTTATATTTTATATTTTATATGTGACAATTTTGTTTGAGTGATGCGAGTATCTATTAATTTTTTTTTTAATTGATATTGATTGATTTTTTACTACAACACATTAATAATAATTAAGTTGCCTCTCCCTTGTCGTTATATTAAAAAAATTATATATGATCATGATGAGCTTGTATAATTTTTTATTTCAAATATAATTTAGATGTATATCATGTGCTAAATTAATCATGTCAAAAAAAACTCATCCTATCCAAAACAAAGGTGATTAGATGGTGGAAGTGACAAAAAAAAAATCATAATTATACTCATTTAACATATATATATATATATATATATATATATATATATATAGATAGATAGATAAATAGATTATATTGTGAATGTAAGATGAGACAAAGAAAAAAATAGATAGATAGATAAATAGATTATATCATGAAAGTGAGATGAGACAAAGAAAAAGAGTTGAATAAGGTGGCATTTGTAATTATTGTGTTTGCTATAAATTGAGAAAGATGAAAAGGTGTTCATAAATGTAACGAATTCAAAAATTATAGTTAAAAAGATTAAAATTTAAAAAATGTTATATGAATATAACATTATATTTAATAAGGTATAACATATAACTTTGCATTTTATATTTTATAGATAGATAATTATATAAGATCATAGATAAGTTTATATATAAATTTCAATCCAAAAATGATTTAAATGCATGTCACATGTTGAATCAATAATGTCCAAAAGAATAAATAAAAAGAAACAAAAGAAAAAAAAAACACCTCATCCTATCCCTAACAGAGGTGGGGGAAATGTTGGAAGTGACAAAAGGCAATGCATAATGTGATATTAATTAGTAAGGCGAGCAATTTCCACCGTTCATCTAGGTAGGGGACTTGATTTATGCAAATTGCTGATCACCAATATTAATATCACTTGTACATCTAGGTAGGGGACTTGATTTTTTGTAATTTGGAGATCCAGATTGCAAGGCCTTTGGTAGAAATGAAGGTGCATAATTCGTACAAGGGTTTTATTATTCAAAAGATTATTTTTAAATTTTGATGGCTTGTATTTATTTTTTGAAGGTTAGCAATGGCTGGAACATCAATACCTATATTATGTTATTGGGGAGGAAATATTTGTTACGGGGAAGAAGGTAGTATGTGGTATGATACTCGGCCTCGACGAAGCATTATGTTGAGGAAAGGAACAAGTTATAATGAACTTTTGGTGAAGATGTATAGTATAATGAAGTTGGATATCACACAAGTCCACCTGAAGATGACTTGTCGATTTCCATTCGAGCATAACAAATACATTCCATTAGAAGTCGTTGATGATGAGACAGTGGATTCAATGATTGAAGTTATTCTAAGCAATCCCACATTATATAGCATCGACTTGTATATGGAGACAGAGGATGTGCAGCATCCTTGTGGTGTATCTCAACCGGTGGAGATTGAGCACGGTCCTTTTACTCGACTACTCACACAAGATAGTGATTGCCAAATTGGTGAAGTTGTCCCCATGATACATCAAAGTTTCAGTCCTATGTTGGTGGCTGAGACATGTCATACAGAACATGTGGAGTCTCACTTTCCTAATATTGCAACTATTGTGAACATTGTTCAGGGTGAGGACATTTGCAACAATTCCATGGATAGAAGTAATCTCCCCAATGCATCATCATCATCAGAAGAAGATGATGATATGTTACAATCGGGTGATGAGGATGGAATGGATGAAGCCGATGAGCATTGCATTCGTTTGCATGAGGCCGATTCTCCATTTTTTTCAAATGTCAATTTTACTGATGATGTTGGTGGGAGCAGTTCATCCCATTTGCACCGTCCTTACATTTGGGATCCAACAACAAACGAGTTGGGCAAAGGTCTTGAATTTAATGACAAGGAAAAATTAATGCAAGCTGTGAAAGAATTTTCAATTAGATGTCATAATCAGTATGAGGTGATTGAAAGCAGAAAGGATCTTTGGGCTGTGAGATGTAAAGTTCATGAAATGTGTAAATGGAGATTGCGTGCTATAAAAAGTAGGAAGACTGGCAGATTTCAAATCACAAAATATGAGGGGCCACACACTTGTTTAAATCGTGCTATGAACAGAGATCATGTGCAGTTAGATTCTAAGTTAATTGCAACTGAAATACAAGGTGCAGTGAGGGTTGATCCGGCTTTAAAGATAGATCTAATTGTCGAGCAAATGAGAGAAAAGTACGGTTACACGATCTCCTACAGGAAAGCTTGGATTGCAAAGCAGAAAGCAATTTCCATGATATTTGGGGATTGGGAGACATCCTACAGATTGTTGCCAAAGTTTATGGGAGCACTTGTGAAGTATAATCCAGGCACAATTGTTGAATGGTTGTATCGTAGCAGTAGCAACTCGGACGTGGTCGTTTTCAGCAGATTGTTTTGGGCATTTAATGCATCAATTCAAGGATTTTTGCATTGTCGACCAGTTATCAGTATTGATGCCACACATTTGTATGGAAAATACAAGGGAAAGTTGTTAATTGCAATGGGGACTGATGCTAACAATCAAATATTTCCTCTCGCATTTGCAATTGTTGAAGAGGAGAGTTACAACAGTTGGCGATGGTTCCTATATTTGTTAAGGTTGCATGTTGTGGGGAGGAGGGAAGATATTTGTTTGATATCTGATCGGCATAAAGGTATACTTGCAGCAGTGAAAGATGCAAATTCTGGATGGCAACAGCCATTAGCATATCATAGATTTTGCTTGAGGCATGTTCGTAGCAATTTTAATAGCAAGTTCAAAGATGCCCATCTAAAGACGCTTGTTTGGGCAGCTGGAAGTGCACATCAGATACGCAAATACAATTCTATCATGCAAGAAATTAAAAGCCTCAACCAAAAGGCATACGATTGGTTAAATGAAATACCTGCAGAACAATGGACAGTTGCACATGATGGAGGTCGAAGATATGGACATTTGACCACTAACATCTCTGAGGTTTTTAATGGTGTGCTGAAAGGTGCAAGGAATTTGCCAATATCTGCATGTGTACAACTGATTTTTTATCGTTTGGTGAAGTATTTTTGTGCCAGGAGAGGTTTTGGGCAAGAAGCTATATCTGAAGGTTGCATATATACCCCTTTTGCCGTTACAAAGATTATGCGTTACCAATCAAAGATTGGTGGACACATGATCACAGACTTCAACATGTGCTCTGGCGAGGCATCAGTTATGACAAGGAGGGGTCACTCACATGCAGTATTGACACGTGATAGTGCATGTTCATGTGGAAAATGGGTCATCTACAAAATGCCATGTTCTCACGCCTTGGCTGTATTTGCAAAGGCTTCTGTTGATGGATGAAATTATATTAATGAATGTTATAAGTTGACACAACACATGGCTATATATGCACCTGAGTTTCATCCTCTTCACCATGAGGATTATTGGGACGAGCCCATTGGTCCAAGTTTGTGTCCTGATCTTACTATGAAAAGATTGAAGGGTCGTCCACAATCGACACGAATTCGAAATGAGATGGACATAGGGGAAGGTCGTACGCCAAAACGATGTGGGTATTGTAAGGTTAGGGGACATGATAAAAGATCTTGTCCAGCTAGAAATCAGCAACCCACGGGGAACTAACTCAGCTACTCAAGTAGAAGACTGGCCGATTTTTTGTCTTTGTTATCTTTTTTTTTTTTGTTAATGATATGGCAGAAATTATGTATGTTTTTGTACTAGTTATGGGAATTTCTTATCATTTGAATTATGTCATTTCATAATTTCATCATCTCTTGTACTAGCTTTCTTTTTATATATCATGGACTTTATAATGATTTTGCTTCGAGTGTGCAAAAATTTGACGTATGGGTAGTGTTTTCATCATAATTTCAGTTTTACATGGACTTTTTGAGTGATTCAAAATGGTATCAAACTAGACTTAATAAGGAACATTTTGGCACAAATTTCATTACATTTGGATCTATAGATTAAGAGAAACATCAATCTGAATCAAAGGGTTAGGCGCAGCATTTTTTCTGAAGTTAAAGTTTGCTTTAGGTGAACAGTAACTTTCAATGTTACTGTTCATTTTTAGCTACTGGTTTGTGATTTTACTGTTCATCCAAAATTTTTTTTTTATTTTTCTTTAGTAGCTGATTATCTGTAACTTTGCTTTATTCCATTTTAAAATATTCATTCCTGCTTTGGTTAATAAAACTCTTCAACTTATCTCAATATATTTATGAAAGTGAAGACTTGACCCCTACAAAAGTTCATTCCTTATTCAGCTATGTACATTTAACTACTAGCATAACACTCATAATTGCAAAGGAAACATAATAAATCAAATCCACTCTTAAATAATTACCTAGACCTGTTCTCAAATAAGAAATGCATTACACAGTATAAGGTACTGAACTTTTCAGGAATATAAGAAACATTTCAGACACAAATTGACAAACAGAAATTTTTGAACTTCGGAAATCGAATATTTCTGGAACTCTCCTGAACTGCAACCAAGATCTGTGAGGAATTATTTAGTTTTGCCATGTAAGTTTCCTAAATGGTCTTAATTACTTACCTCCATCAAGTTCAGTCACTCTACTTGTGTACCTTTTGATCAAAATATTAACCAAGGTTTAAATCATAGATAAATTGGCCATTTTAATTCCTTCAAGCCAACAACAATACCAACAACAGTAAAAGCAAAACAGAGTAATCAAAGGTCAATAATATTTCAGAAACCAACAGGTCAGTGATACATACAGAAAGCTCTTTCAGATTTCTAACCAGAATCAATCAGGTTCCTCATGCGGTTTGCCACTTTTGCTTCCTAACTAATTGTATTTGATTCAAGGTACAGTGTAAAGGTTGAGTTGAAAATATTTACTTTTTTCATGGAGGAATACAAGTCATTGCACTTGGTTGAATTAGTAAATTTCTAATGTTGTACAATAACAAATAATGGTGTTGTTTTGCTGGATGAACTTCAATTCATTGATTTCAAACATCTGTTTCTCTCTCAAACCAATTTTCATTTATCATGTGATAGATAGACACTTGCAATGGTTTTTACTGTGAGGGCTTCACTCCTAACAAGAATTACAAGCCCAAAATGTGGACAGAAGCCTGTACTGGCTGGTAAATCATATGGATAATTCCTATATAGTCAAACTTTTCTTTCCTTTCCTTTCCTTTCTTTTTTCCTTTTCCTCCGGTTCTTTATTTTTTTATTTTTTATTTTTTATAATTGTGTTATCATTCACAGAGACACCTTTCTAACCGTTTTCATTTCCTCTCTTGAACCTCTAGGTATACAGAGTTTGGAGGTTCAGTTCCTTATAGACCAGTAGAAGACTTAGCATATTCAGTTCCAAGGTTTATATAGAATAATGGTTCATTTTTTAATTACTATATGGTAAGTCTATTTTTTGTTGTGTTTAAAAGAATGTTTAATTCATCGGGTGATTTATGGTAAATATGAGTTCAAGTTTAATTCATCTAGTTGTTAATTTATCTTTTTGGTGGCTCCAGTACCACGGAGGAACAAATTGTGGCAGAACAGGTGGTGGCTTCATTGCCACTAGCTAAGATTATGATGCTCCAATTGATGAATATGGTAAATATGCAAGATTACAAACTAGATTATCTTGTGCTAGAGTTGCAAGCATTATATATGCACACATTCATGCAAATTATAATATGTTGTATAGTAGTCACGACTGTCTATCTGTTATGCACTAGGACTACTAAGGGAACCAAAATGGGGACATTTGAGAGATCTGCATAAAGCCATCAAGCAATGTGAACCGGCTTTAGTTTCATCATATGCTACGCTGACCTGGCTTGGCAAAAATCTGGAGGTAGTTTTGTTCAGCTGGCTAAGAGAAACCCATGCATATACAAATATGATATATCAGTTTTTTTTTTCTTCTGTTCTTCTTTTAAACTATTTTCTCATCTCATTTTTATTTATTTCTAGGCTCATGTATTTAAGTCAGAGTCTGGGCCATGTGCTGCATTCCTTTCAAACTATGACCCAGAATCTTCAGCAAAAGTGACCTTCGAAAATGTGCAGTATGATCTGCCTCCTTGGTCTGTCAGCATTCTCCCTGACTGCAAAAATGTAGTTTTCAACACTGCAAGGGTGAGAAAATAGACTCTTTCCTGGTATTCCTGCAACAAACATCTTCCATTTATTTCCTGTTTCGATCCAATAAATCCAAATCAATTTCCACATTACCTTAATTTAGTAATGATAAATGTACAAAATTTTAGTTTGTTGATAGACAAATGCATGTTATATATAAACATTTGTTTTCTAATTTGGAAAAACAAAATCAGAATATTGCAGTTTTATAGGGTGTTTTCACAATATAAATTTGAACATCTCTATAAAAAGATTCCTAAAAAGCATTATCAATTTCTTTATAGATTAAGGCCAATGGCTCACCCATGAAGCTAGAGTATCACTTGGTTGCATGTTTCTTTGCAGGTTGGGCTGAAAGGTGAAGCTTTGAGTCTTCATACCGTCAGTGGAAGTTCCTCTGTTGAGTGGGTAGAAGGATCATTACTGGCTCAAAAGCAGCCCCTTACATGGTACAAGGTGAATATCACCCCACATGAATCCTTGTCCCAGTGTTGGCTACATGAATCGTGTTTCTCTCTGTTATGCTTCTCCTAGGGCCTTATTTTTAGTTCTACAGATATTTATGTGAATGTGCTTGTAATTAATCTAGTAATCTTTGCAGACTACTTTCAATGCACCAGAAGGAAATGACCCATTAGCTTTACATATGAATAGTATGGGGAAAGGTCTAATTTGGATAAACGGTGAAAACATTGGACGCCACTGGCCTGGATATACTGCACATGGTAGCTGTAGCAGCTGTAGTTATGCTGGAATTTATAATGAGAAGAAATGCAGAAGTAATTGTGGAGAGGCCTCTCAAAGATGGTGAGGAAAGTTTTACTTATTTTGATGATATTTATTTCTGAATATTCAAGCAGAGATGATGAGACTGTTAATTTCAGGTACCATGTTCCACAATCATGGCTGAACCCTACTGGGAATCTGCTGGTTGTGTTTGAAGAATGGGGTGGTGACCCAACTGGGATTGCTTTGGTTAGAAGAACACAAACAAATTAACCATGTTGCTAGAGGTGTCTGCAACTGAAATCAAGCAGCATCCATTATTTTCAGCCCTACACAAATTTTCATCACATTTTTAATTTTTATTGAAGTCTTTTTGTTGATTCAAGCTTACTCATCCATAGCTGCCGAGGCCACTAATTTGGTTCCTTCAGTGGTTCAACTGTACAGTCACATTACACACCTTTTGGCCAACTATGGAATCTGAAAGGTGATTGCAAATAAGCTTCATGTGTATAAAGAAGCTACAATTCATCGACAGAGTTCTGATTGCTATATAATCGTTGAAGGGCTCAATACAACAAGATGCAAAGGTTACAGTAAATAGAAGTCATGGGTAAAGCATTCAGCTTGCAGGGTAATAATCACTTGTAACCTTCTTACCACAGGAAGCAGATCCATTGCCTTTTCTTTGTAAGAACAAATTAATAAAAATGAATTATGAAAGTTAATTTGGATCATTAATTCCTACTGTAGAATCTCTATACTAATGTCTTCTTGTTTGTTTATACTTTATATTTCATATCATATATCTTCTTCTATTACTGCACTCATGCGATGGCATGTAGAACAAAATTTATCCTTCTGGAAAAAAGACTGCAATAAAAAGAGAAATCATTCGTCTAGTTGTTTACATTGATGAAAGATGATTATAAACAGTTCACAAATAATGCTATGGAAAAAAGAGTTACAGAAAGAAATAAGAATATTGCACATATTTACAGGAAAAAAAAACTATAATTTTTTTCTTGTAGACATCACAAAACTGCCTTTATAGAAAAATGAGATCTTGATTTTGCCGGATCCATCTCAAGCCAATATTATATCCGCACACATACATCATCAACTCTTCATACCACTGCTGTTATCAAGTGTCTCCTTCACTTGTGTTCTCAAGATTTGACATGCAATGAGAAAGTAAACAAGATATCATGAAGGACACAACTCAAAAGATTTAAAATATAAATGAGGAAAAAGCAACAGGCCTAGCCATGTAGTTGGTCGCAAGAAACCCCAATAGTCCCAGATTGATAATATTATATATAAACATGATAGATAGGAAATAGCATTCTGTTTTAGTATCAACAATATAAACAGATAAACATGCCTAAAGTTTATCCAATGCATTCAAGGGAACAGCCAAAGTGATCAGTTAACAAGTGATTGATAACACGGCAATAGAACTTAGAAGCACATAGTAAGATAGCACACCTTAATGGTATTTCTTGACTTTTAAAGGAAATCTCTTTTGGCAAATGGCTGAGCAGCTTTGAAACATTAGTGATTCTCCAATCAGTTGATTTTACTTCAAAAATTGGTGTTGATTGTACCACATATCGGAAGTGTGATGCTGATACTGCCACTTTGACAACAGCGTCTTTTCAAAAGCGGATGAGAAAGCATCCCTGCAACATTGGATAATGAACTTGTAACTGAAGTACTTTCTCAGTTAAGCCAATCCTATATTATAAATAGAGAAACATTCGCACACACACATGAAATTTTGTAAAGTAGAAAAACCATGTATCATAAATCAAACAATAGTCCTTAAAGCAGTAATGTGTTCTTCCACTACTTTAGCTAGTTTGGGCTGTCTCCTTTCAAAAGAGTCTTTTGAGAAGAACCAGACCTTTTTCTGTCCACTCCACACAAAAGGTCTCTTTTGAGATCATTCATTCGAACAACACACAAAGTACAAATGGAAAAAGAAAGCAAGCAACAACCCGCTGCCACATTCGCAAACCATGCTCCAGGCATCCAAAAACCACAATTTCCAATTGTCGTTGCAAAGAAGCTGATTTTGAGAAAAATGCAGGTGTCCAAAATGAATACATCTGCTCCGGTTTGTGATGAATTGCTTTAGTCAATTTAACAACCCCATTTATGACCTACTCAAATTTTCACACTTAGTGGGAGATAGTAAAGGAAAACAAAAGAGAACTTTCCAAACATTATTGAAATGAAATTCAACCCAAATATCTTGAAATGAATTTAAATCTCTCTCACTTTCAGTCATCATCACTCTCAAACAAAATGATATTGATACATAAATTAATTCTCTTTTTTATTAAGTCTATCACTTCCTCATTACATAATATATATAATATAAACTATAGATAAAAGAAATAGTTAATTAATTTTTTATCCAACACTCAATTAATAAGTCTGTTGAACCTATTTGCCCCAATGTCTCTGCCTCACTCCTCTGTACAGCTTTGTAGGAGAAACAGAGGGCATCAGAGGCCTAAGCAAGTTCCTACCGTCCTGTGCCAACCCTTCATCATCATCATCCTTCCTGTTGGACTCAGGTTCAATGCATTACTCCAATACTGCAATAGCTGTTGCTATTGTAGCTGTAACGATGCCGAGTCCCCTGCAAAGTATGGTGGGTACCTAAAACCATGGTGGTGGTGGGGAGCAAAAGAGATCATCTGCTGCTCATTTATCTGCTGTGGATGGAGCATAGGTAGAGGATTTGTTCTCAATTGTTTGTGAACTTTCTGTGGACTGCTGAGACCCATTTAATGCAAAAGGAAATAAAAGCCTTGAGGATGGCATCAACGAGGACGGAGGATAGGCAGTACAGTTAGAGGGGTTGATGAGTTACAAAAACGTCTTTTGAAAAGACGCTTTTTATGTAAATTCGGTTTTTAAAAATCATGAAATCGTCTTTTCAAAAAAAAAATTTCACACCGAAAACGTCTTTTCAAAAGACATTTTTAAAACAACATTACTTTGATAATTAAGTTCAAAACAACGTTAGAATAGAAAATAAGTTTTTTTTTTTTACGTTAGTTGAGGATTTAACTCTGATTTATCTCTCTCCCTATCTTATCTCTTCTCTCCGTTATAAAAACTTGTACTATATAATTCTTTTTTTTGATACAGTAATGTGAGAAGCTGCAATACTTCAATTTCATGATGAGAAATGAAACAGTCAAAAAGACACCGTACACATAACAACCAAACAGAACATAACACACAAACAACAAAACAACCACAAGCCCCGACGAGCTTTCTCGTTCAAAGTCTTCTTTCGAGTTTCGACCCTTTCGAAACTCCCATACCATTTTCATTGCTTGACAAAATTTGATGAAACTATTCACTTAATTCTCAGTAAGAATCGGACGAAGATGGGTTGTTGTAGCAGCAAGAACGCCGATTCGAAAGCCAGTCGGATGGCTCGTTGGCGATCTACTGGCATTGTCGCTTTACGGGACTCCAAATTGAAGGCACCTTCTTTTTCTTCCTTGCTCTATCTATCTATATATATGTATGTATATGTATACATGCACATATATGTATGTGTTTATGTAGGCAACTTATACATGCTCTCTGTCTATTTATATATCTAACCTTTTGGAGTTATCTGTACAAATTGCTATGAAATTAAGTTGGTTGACCACGAGGATAAGTGTTTGTTAGAGCTGGAAAAAGGGCATTGTTCAATACTACTGTTTGATTTTATTTATTATTATTATCATTATTTTTTGATGTTATGGTGCACGCGAGACTTCACCAAATGATTAATATTGCTCAGGATTTTATGATGCTTAGTTTTGGTTGAATTATAGTTAAAGTTCACCGGCATGATTGTTAGTACAGTCACCACCATCATTGCTAATTAGTATCATTCAATGAAAGCTGCAATTAGCTATTTCATGCCCACTCTTTTGTTCTCTATGGTTTTCTGGAATCAATACTAATGCATTTTTTCTTTTCTATTGTACGTTTTCCATAGAAATTTAAAATTTGGTTGGGTGAGGTACGTGAGGATGACCTTTACCGGTTGCCATGCTGGTGTATAAGTCATATATATATTTTCATCATATGAGAATTTATTATAGGTGTCACAATGGTCACATTTATGACAAACTGCTTCGAACCTGCAAAAACGGGAGTTGCTTTTTTAATTTGTAAGCAATAATACGTGATGTGATTGAGAATTGAAACACAGATTTTGATTGTTAATTGGGAAATAAGTGGTTGCAGCTTAAATAAATTTGAAAGTAGCAATTTTAAAAGTTTATTTCAACTTTAAATGCATCTTTCTTTTAATTTTCACTTTTACTTTTACTTTTTTATTTTACTTTGCTGTATTAAAAGTTACTTTGAGTAGCATTTGATTACTTTACACGAGCATGCTTTGCAGCTATTTACTTTGGATTTCCAGTTGGGTTGAGAATGTTTAATTCAATAAGAAGTGCAATTCTCTCACCTCCCTTTGTGCACTTGTAGAAATGATTTAATAAACAAGGAATGATTATGATTTAGGAGGGTTTGTAGAATAGATAACTAAATACTTGTTACTTGTTTTTTTTGCTTCTTGTTTGTTCAAGCTAACTATCTATATAGTTTTTTTTATGTCCTGACTAGATTTTTTTTTTCTTTCTAGAATAGACATTTCCAGATGAAGTTGTTGACCTGGGCAGATCTTGCGCTCTCTTGATATGACACACAATAAATTGGGTAATGCTCATTACTCTTTGAAGCACAAGTGTGTATCTATTTTACATTATTCTGGTTGCATTTGGAGAGGATAATACAATCAGATGGTCACAATAGAATTACATGTGTGCATTTATTTTTCTGGGGTTGGGGTGTTCTTTGGAATTCTCTAGTTCTTAGCTGTTAGCAGTGGCGGTAGCTTGCACACTTGAGATAGTGGGGCCATATGATCTTTTCCATTACTACATTGGAGTCAATATTTTTTAATCCTTTGATATTGGAGCCTTGTTTTCCCCCCCTTAAATCTTTCTTTTGTAAAGCTGATATATATATTTTTTTGTTATGCTATGGCTTCTGGAGTTGACATTCCTATGGAGATCAGCAAACTAATTAACATGCAGCGGCTGGTAATAATTTCTGGTTTGCATTTGTGGACCTATACAATCATGCCTTTGGAGACTTGAAGATAAAATAATTTCATTGTCCGCTATTGAATTGTTGATTTTTTTTTAGCATTTTCTAGCATAAGCCTGTAACTTTTTATTTGTTGTAAGACGGCAAGAGTACTATAACCTCAAACATATCAGCTAAAACACAATCAAAATTGGCAGATGATGTTTAGTTTTTGGAAACAAAATTGTTTTGTAGATCAGACGAGAAATGTAGACAGCCAGAACTGGTATCCCTTTATTTTATTTATTATTATTTTTTTTTTTGGGGGGGGGGGGAGGGACTGGAGTTCCAAATAATAAGTTACCTTTATGGGAAATCCTAACTCTGGTAATACAATTTTAATTAAGGATAAAAGCAACTTACATTGGTTGGAGGTTACTTTACTTATTGTGGGGGAAAATTCCTCTACAAACAATTATCCTCCTGCAAAAAGGGAATAAAGATTATCGGAAGAAACTAGGGACACCAATGTGGTGCCGACCGAGGAATCTCCGATGGTCAAAATAGCACTGATCTAGTTTGAAAGATAAAGATATGCAAGAAGTGTTGCACCAAATGTGGCATACCTTTTCTTTGGAGGTTCTGGTGTTTAAATAGTGGATGAAGGTTGGGGAATGTCTCCATTGATCTCCGCTGATTCCCCGATAATGGGAGAATGTTACGCGTATGGCCGGTTTGTGCATGATTGTACATTCCGTTACGCGTATGGTGGGTTGGGACGGGTTAACAATGCATTTAACTTGGATGAGCTGGCTTGTTGACCCAATGTAGTCCAGATGTTATTCCGGCTTGAATGGCTCTTCCCAAGCTTGTTATTAAGCGGGCGTATTTCAGTCTATTCTCCCTGACCTCATGCCAGGTGTCTCTTGCTATATCGAGGGGTGGTTTTATGTTCATACACTTATATTCTTCGATAGTTTGTTGATTAACCTAGCCGCAACAGACAATTATCTGGTGGATTACAAGATAGGAGGTTGAAGCTTATTCAGGAACGTATTGAGCACATAATGCTCAAATGGGATTGAAGTAATTTTTATTTTTTAATTATTTTTTATGACAAGGAACCCCAGACATACTTGTAATCACTCAGATACCTACAACCACTCGTAATTCACAAGTATCAGGTTAACCCGCCCAGTCAAGACTCAAATTGGTGACCTCGAGGTATTACACCCTTGACCTTGAGCTTACCACTCATGCTACCTGTGTGAAATGAAGTAATTTAGATTTGTGGTTTCCTACTTAGTGTAGGAACTCGTTAACATAAATATTAATTTAGGAGAAGATATGAAAGGATCTTAATACTTCCACCTATATTTTCAGCTTGAATGGTATCTCCTGCCTCTCTCTAAAGGGGAGGCGTGACGTTTATATCTTGATAGAGACAAGGGAGTGTTTGTGGGTTGGATTTATCTTGAAAGGAAAAAAAAAAAAGATGAAAAAAGATCTTATATTGCTGTATGAACCAAAATCCATATATTGAAGGTAATGGTTCTAGAATTTACCTGTACTTAAGTGTCCAATTGGTTGTGTAGTCACCTTTTTCATGCTATCAACGCGGCAGAGAAAAGATGATTGTGGTCTGGTCTAGATAAGAGAGTTTCTGCTTGGGTATTTAATCTGATTATGCTTGGTCATTTGTTGGAAGCTCCCATATACTTGTAGAAGATCAGTGTCTTCATGTGCTTTCTTTCATGGCAAGAAACCTGATTTTCTGGGCCTTGCTTCTAATATAAATCTTCCATTTGAGCTCTTAGTTACAGACCCATAACCCATTTCAAATGCTTCTCTTTTCTTCTCTCTTCTTTGGTTCCGGTGCATGAGGGAGCCATTCATGAACTTTTTTGGCCTCTTTCCGTCACGCACCCTAAAATCATGCCCCATCGGCCAACAATGAATACCTCTTTTTGTATCCCTTAATTGAGACTCTACCGAGGGTCTTACTTCCTTTAGAGCCATTTCTCCACCTATGGATCACACATAGCATTTGGATTTTGGGGGGGGAGAGGTCATGAGCCCCTCTCCCCAGTTTTAGAAATCCATGTTATGCCCATTATGTTGTACATTGAATTTTTTCAAATGCAAGAATTCTCCCTCAAAAAAGAGTGTTTATAAATTGCCCACCCCCCCCCCCCCCCCCCCCCCCCCCCCGCGGCAGCAAAAAGAAATAAAAAAAAAATTTCTCATAGTTCTTTAGATTTCCACTCAAGTTGAAATCGAAATTTGAAGTACAAATTATCATAAAATTTACCGTTCAATTTGAAATTTATAAAATTCTTTTAGCCATTAAAATATTTATTTGTATTAATGGAGTTAATTATATTCTTGTAATTGTGTCAAGTTATGTTAAAATTTGTTCCTTTTTTCTTCTTTATAATTAATATCTGAATCTCAATCTATGCATATTGTGTCTAAAATAGAACTCAAAATTTTTGAATTTTTGTATGAAAATATTTATATGTCAAACAATATAATCTTAAGATGAGAGACATTTAAAATGATGTATGATTTTCACTGATTCTTTAAATATGTCACAACAAAAATATGATTAGATAATAACTTAAAATTACTATTTAATTGTGAGACACTGACTCAAAAATTTTAAAATTTGATGCACATATGTAATCCCCCTCTTCAAGAAAATAATTATGGATTCACCATTGTCTTCACCCTCTTTAGTTGTTTCTTTATTTGCCACATTCTATTTCTACTCATTCCACCGTTTTCTTAACGCCAAAATTTGACACATGTCTTATTGTATTTGTTTTTAAACAATTGCCAAATAGAAAAGGAAAGGAAAAGTGACATGTGAGAAAGAGAATATTTTGGGTCTCTATATTTGTGGATATGGAATAGTTTTTTCTCTAGGGACGTCCGATTAAGTTAGGAGATCTGATAAATTTTTTTGATTCTCTTTAATAAAAAAAGGGCTAACCTAGTACATGAGTGATGAGGCTCCTACTACTATGGGGTCTGGGAAGCGTTAAATGTATGTAACCTTAATCCTACAAGTAGAGATATTGTTTCCACGAATTTGATTTCTCTTGAATAAGAAACATTATTAGCTTTTCGAGTTTGATGCATATCTAATCCACTAATATTATCAATTTTTAGTTCCATAGTTTAACCTAGGCATGTAAACATATCGGATTTGGATCGAACCAGGGATGATCCTAATTTGATTTGGTAAGAAAATTATTAGATACGAAGATCTTGTCGAATCTGTGAAACCTTTTATTTGAAACAATCTTTTTATACATTCATGATATTCATCCAAAACAATATTGTTTGATTTGTACATGTGCATACTAGATCTCTCTATCAATACATAGTTACGAGAGAAATGCTTGACCTCGAGATGATGTTCCATGTATTTGCTTTCCATGCAACCAGACACATAATAAACTTTGATATTTTTTAAGATTCAGTTTTAAGGAAATGAGGTTCATAAAAGGGAATGAGAAAGACTATGAGTAGGTGTTAGACCCTAACTAAGTTGGCATTGGGGCGCTATGGGCATGGGAAGGCATGCCATGGCCAAATGGTGACTTGTTGAGTGAGTCAAGATGTTGGCATGAACTCAGTGACAGATTCATAAATACGCAGGAACAAGGTGGTGTTTCCAGCTGTCAAAGTGGAGTATGCGAATTTTTTTTATATATGGGGTGGTGTTCCTTACCTCAGCAGAAGCATGTGACTGGTATATGCTAGGTTCAAATAGAGGGCTGTTGTTAGATGGTAAATTTCTAGTTTTGCATATATAGGGGAGATGTGGTGGTGGCGCAAATGGGTTCCACATGCAAGCTATGGGCTGGGCATGGCTTACAAGATCCCAAAGACCCTTGGTGGTGTGGCTTCGGTGTAAAGAATCTTTGGAGCATGTGCATGTGGGACCAAGTCATGTGGCTAAACTTGTGCCCAGGCCCCTCATGGATTTTGGCAATGTTGGGCGAGCTAGGCAGTGGCTAATGGCTATGTGCAACTATATGTGCTCGTGGGCATGCCTTGAGGCAGCTGGTGGAGCTAGTTGGGGCTCAAGTGTGCACAATGGTAGAATTGAAATTAACTCAAAGTTGGCATTTAGTGGCATTTTCAAAAATAAGAGTTCTCACACATGGGGTGGCACCAAGCCATTCCTATGGCTGCAGAAGGCCTTGGCACTTATAGGGAAGCTTAATAGAGACCTAGGGTGGTTCCTATGCTAAGAAGTATGGATACAAACATGGGACACGGATACGACACGACATGCGGACATGCTATTTCTCAAAAAAATAGGACACGAACATGTCAAAGACACATTGAATATATATAATTTTTTATATGATCATATAATAAAATCCTAACGTTATTTCAATTAAAATAAAAAAGTCATTCAATAAAAATTTAAGAATTTCTTTATTTAATTATCAATATCCATGATTGAAGTTTCAAAACAACTATACTAATTATTACATAAAACATACATGTGTGTGTGTAGAACCAAAAGAAGAACTAAAGAGAAGGGGAGAAAAAGGGAAAAAAATCCAAAAAATGAAGAAAAAAAATAGAAAATGTGTTCCAAATATGTCCATAATGTGTCCGGAACGTGTCCGAAATTCAAAAAAAAAAATTGGATACTTTTTTTTTGCGTGTCCGGGAAGGGTTCCAGTGTCAGTGTCCAACACGAACACGTGAGCTAAAATGGAGTGTTTGTGCTCCATAGTTCCTATGAGTTCAATGGCTAGTGGTGTTAGATACCAATTTCCATTGTGACTGAGGGTGGTAACACATGGCAGGCACGTGATATTGCTGCTGTATAGTTTAAGACCAAGCCATGGGAATGGGCTGTGTGTGATGGTTGGGAGTGGCTGAATAAAGACAGATGATTGCAGATGGTTGGGGCTGACACAAGATAAGATTTACATGATGTGATTGTTGTGGGGTAGGCAAGGGTAATCGCTCCTGCAATGTGGTTCATATCTGTGGCTGAGAGCAATGCAAGGCTGTTGCTGATAGATTTTTTAATGCCTTGGTGGTGTATTGTGGATGGTGACTGCATGTCCTAATAATTGGGTATGTCAACTGCATGCCATGTGTGGCAAAAGCTGGTTGGTCCAGCATGTCTTAGCAGTTGAGGATCTAAACTGCAAGCCTAGGTGGCCAATGCTTGTTGGTATGTAATGCTAGGGTTGCCAATAGGAAAGGATGAATTTGTGTGAGTGAGTCTTTTATTCCGCAAGCCTTAGTTGATGTATCCTTGGATTTAATTTAAAGGTTGGAGTGTTTCCTTGTAAATTGTGTTTTGGTTGTTGCCCTATTCGATTATTATGTTTGCTTAGTTTCCGTAATGTGGGAAGCCTCTTGCTGGCAGAAATGTGAGGGTTGTGTGGATTGGTTGAAAATGATTTGAGTTGTGGTGACTTAGTGCCATCACAAGGCAAAAATTTGGGTCAAAATTAGCCCTATGAAAATAAGCCTTTTATCAAAATTAATTATTTTTATTATTTTTGTTTAAAAGGAGTCCTTGGCACAATGGTAAGATTATTTCATTGTGACTTGGATGTCACAGGTTTGAGTTGTAGATACTCCCTCTCCACTTGTGGAGGTGAGGTTGCATACAATAAACCTTCCACAATCGCGGGAGTCTTGTGCACTAGAACTATCCTTTTGGTGCAAAATAAATCCAACGAACATCATAAATATCTTTCTAAATTTTGTTTTCAAATCTAGGGGGAGAGAGAGAGAGAGAGAGCTAATCTAAGGTATGTTTGCTTGTTTGATGTTGGCTGTGAAATAGCATAGGCACGGGGCTGGTAGGAATGTATGTTGTAGTGAGAAGAGAATGATGGTGGTTTCTAGAATAAAGCCCTAACCCTATCTCTTTGATTTTTTTTCATGTGGATAAACAAGAACCATTAGATCATTTAAAATTTTATGGTTGGTAGTAATTTTTAATATAAGATATATATTCTTATATAATATCGGATTGGATCCTTAACAGATTGGGGTAGTTTAATTGATATCTGATCTGTTTATCTAGAAGAGTTATCGGATTCTGATCAATGGGATTGTTAGATCAGATCCTTTGTAACCCGGATCAAGATTTAATCCATTGAAAGGCGTAGTTTATCCTAATACTTAGATAAGGAAGATGATGGGAAGTAGTAGTCTATGGGTTTGGGAAAAATCATTCTCCAGTGATTTTAGTTTACTAAGGATTATTGAAATTATTGTTGAATTTCTGAAATCGTTTCTAATCTTTTAATCAGATGACTGATACCTGAATTATCTCATATAATTTGTTTGTTTCTAAATTGGTAATTTTCCAAATGCTACAAATTAGCCCCAAATAATAAGTCTGGAGACTATCTGGACCAGATTCCCAGTTTTGATTATTTTCATACCAAATGATTCTCAACTCCTGAACCTTTAGTGTTGTCGAAGAGATTTCATTAGGTTGACTGGAATTTGAATAACCTATGTAATAACTTCTCTCAAAACCCAACTTTTGTTGTCTAGTCTTTGAGAGGAATAACCGTGTCAGATTGTTAGTATCCTCTCTTTTTTTCTTTATTTGTTTTTTAAACTAAACTTAAGAACTTTTCTTCATTTGTTAACTGATTGCATCCTGGGAAATCATGCTTGGGGTTTGCAACCAGTTGTGATTTGTGACAATTAAGGAATGTCTATTTCTATTATACTCCTTATGATATGATGTTAATATATGCATTTACGTAATGGTTAATCGTGTTAAATGTTGTCATTAAGTGACGAATTGGTATTATTCTATTAAAATAACAGAGACTGGAATACCTGATAGAGTAATTCATTTTTCCAGGTTTTAGCAGATAACCTTATCGAGGGCCTGGCAATAAACCCGGGGAAACTTCGGTATTTGAAAGTTATGACACTTGATGTGAATCGAATTACTATCTTGCCTGATGAATGTAATTTTCTTCTTCTCTAAGTAATAGATTGTCATATTTAACGTAGTTGGTTTATATTATATTTTTGTTTTTATCTGTAAACTTTTGAGGGTCATTGTTTCCTGCAAAAGACCACCCTCTACTTGGTTTTTACTAGATCTATGTCTCCTATGTTTAGTGGGCCAGCTGGTAAGACTTGAGTGGTTGTCCATCTCAGGAAATTGATTAATGTGGCTGCCTGAGACTATAGGGAGTTTACGCAATGTGAGTAACTACATCTAGGGAAACATGAACCGTACTCATGTGTTTCACAATAATTGTAATTTGACAAGTAATCTGTGTTTATTCCATAATTCTATGTCACTTATGAGGCAATTGTAGTACTTGCACTGACCTTTTTACACTACTTTTGTTGAGATTGCATTACCATTTTTGGTCATTTACTCTAAAGATTTTGTTTCGTTCTTTTCTTTTTCTGCTGAGGGGGATGGGGGCATTCGTGCATAATCCTTTTAAGTTCACAAGCTTAAATTATTCTTTCATGTTCTCATGTTTCTATGTGTGTGCATGTGAATTCTGTCATCATTGATTTTATTATTAATTTTTTAACAAGTAATATTGTTATTATTATCAAAACCCTTGTGCGTCATCTCATTTTCACTCCAGAAACTGGCAGTGGCCCGGCCTTGTGTTTACCATGATTTCTGATTTTTGAGGTGAATGCTTACATGCTTAAATACAAGGTATTTCTTTTGTCTTGAGAAAGGTGGTTGTTGTTGTTGATGAGTTGGTGTGGGGTTGTTGGTTGGAAGATGTGATGATTGACACGAGTCAAATCCTTCCGTTTTTCTTATCTACTTAGAGTGTACAGACAATTGGAAACCTAGATTTGAGCTGGTTCATAAATGCTATGATTTTTGTCATTCGAAATTTTGGTTTGGAATAATTCATTTATTGTGAATATTTAAGTTGCAGGAGCTAACATCTATTGCTTGACAATGCAGTTGATGCTGTTAAATGTATCAAATAACAAGTTAGAGGTTCTTCCAGAATCAATTGGAGTTGCTTCTCTCTGGAAGAACTACAAGCAAATGGTACATCCGAGTCTTGTCTTTAATCATTTTAACTCTTCACAGCCACATTTCCTCTTTGAAAAGCGTTGCATTTGATTAAGAACTAGAGGAATACATAGTTTGGAACATTAGGAAAATATCTTACGTCTAACCTCATCTTTTTTCAAATTGTTCACTACTTCACCTGCAAAACATTTTAGTTTACTTTTTGATAAAAATGATTTTAGCCACCTACTTTTCAAAGCCATTTTACATTTTATGTGGCATGTTTGTTCTCTGTAAGATTTTGTGTGAGTTTTTTTTTTTTTTTCCTCTGCTTGTCGTATTTTGCCAATAATATATTGCACATGTTTCTTAAATCAGCGCAGGATCCACATGTGGTTATGCACTTGGATAGATGTACAACCAAAAGTTCAATTATTACAATTATGCTTGTGAGGTTTTTGGTTTAGTGATTGGAAACTCACATGACAACTTACATTTGATGTATGCTGTTATGTGAGTTGGAGAACCTCTGAATTTGCATATATAAACCAAAAAACTCAGATGCACTTCTAAGGATGGGGACTTATTAAATGTCTATAGCATCAAGATGTTAAATCTTATGTAAGGAATTCTCTTGATGGTTACAAATTACAGTGTCATCACAGTAGATGGAAGCTGGAGTTGTTTGTTGTGATTCTGCACTCCATTTTTGCGCACTGTCTCTTCTATTATTCAATTTGTTTCAGAAATCATCAAGGATGACTTCTTTGTTGGCAGGACGAAAGGCTATCCCCAGAATTTTGATTAAATTGCTTGATTGGAGAATTGGATGAAATTTTATAGATAAAGCATGACCCATTCCTTTTGAAACTTAAGAGAGTTGAAGTTGCCACTAGTTTTAGGGGATTATAATGTTTTCTCTTACCCTTAAAGGATTAATATGTAATATTCCTCTGCTTGCTTTGTTTTTACTGAGGTTCTGTGCATACACGTATTTTTACCCTCATTTTCTCACTAAGCTTCATGATTGTGGCTCTTATTATATATATTTTCTCATTTGCAGAAAATTCTATTGAGGAACTTCCCTCTTCAGTTTGCAATCTCGTTCACCTAAAGTCAATATGCTTAAACAATAATAATGTGAAACAGGTATTCAGTTTATACTTGGAATCCTATTCATCTTCTCTCATAAAATGCACAATGTAGGTACGATCATTTATGCCTCTCTTGTTTTCTACGTCTTTCATTTTCTATTTTCCTTCATGTACATTATATTTTAAACATCAGCATATGCCAAATTGAAACTATTGCCTTATTCTTATGGTTGTTGTTTGTATTCTGAAGTAAATGAGAGAAACTGTTAAACCAGTATTAACATCCATTAGAAGTACTTGTCTTTGGGTTGATATACTCTCTCATCCAATGGCCTAACAAGAGGACCTCCCCCTTTCTTTACTCCATCTCTCCTTCGGCTGGCATTCATCATGCAAGACATAGTAGAAGAAGCTCTGATTGACTCGTTTACATTTGCATAATTGCCTTTTGATTTTTCAGGAGTTTTAAGGGACGTTCACATGGAACAATAAGCGGGTGGACTCTGCTAATTTAAAGTGGGTGGAGGTTTTGTTCAAGTTGATGGGGTTGATGCAAGTGGTGCGCCATGGTGTGATGCTCCAGAGAAGCATTTTTAAAAAGCGGTCCTTGTGAAAATGGTGGGTCATTGTGGTTGCGACAACTGGATATAGGGGGGTCTAATGAAAGAGGTGAAGATGGCTGTTGCAACTCCAACATGTAACAATGAATATCTAGATGGTGGCTCAGACCAAAATAATATGGCATGGTGGTGCTAGGTGGTGATTTTTTAAGTTGGAAAGCATATTGGGTGATTGGGTGGCTAGCTTAGAACACAGAGAGGAGTGATGTAAGAGGGTATATGGAGTAAGAGAAGTGGCATGTAGATTCTCCGGTGGCTTCATTGAAAGGGTTTCCTGGACTTTGCACCTGGTGTCACAAACAGTCCAAGGACAGACTGTACTATTCAGTGTTTTTTTTAGGGTTGGGGGGGGGGGAGTACTGGATAAATTGCCTCAAGCAAATTATTTCGATTGTTTTTTGGTTAAAAATATTAGACCTATCAGGGAATGTGCACGAGGGAGGGGTTCAAGTTCTAGTAATGTATTCGAACTGTTGTGAGATGTGTTGGGGGAAATTTATGTCAAAATTTTGATTTCTTGAACGGATGTGAACCGTGTCTTAAAGGTTAGGCTTTTGGGATTTCAATATATAATAATTCAATTTTTTGGCCTTTTGGATCTAAGATTACTTTAAATAGGTTTTTTTCGGATTGAATAATATCTTAGAGGGAACTTTTGGTATTTTTTTATGTGAGTGTCTTAAAGGTTAGGCTTTTGGGTTAGAAATATGTAATAATTCAATTTTTTGGCCTTTTGGATCTAAGCTTACTTTATCAGTGGTTTTTTTTGGATTGAAAAGTATCTTAGAGGGAACTTTTGGTATGTTTTCCCAATATGTTCAATCTTTTCTCCGGGAGGGAATTCATGAGAGGCAGGCATTTAGAAGGGATTCAATCAGATGTTATCCCGTAAGGAACTTACTCTGCCTCAAATTAAGTTTTTCCTAGTTGCTGAAACTAGAATGAGGACTTTGATTTGTAATTTTACTAAAGTTGGGCAACTTCAAAGTCCATCTTGCCCAACATATGATGTAATGAAAATGTTGGCTCCAGCATAATTTTGCCAACCTTGGGAAACTTTCACAAGATGCATTCAGAATATTCATTAAGAGGTGATGCCTGATGGATTGATGTCTGTCCCTGTCCTGTTAAAGTTTGTGAACATAATCGATGGATCTTTCTTTGAGTTGACAGATCATGACATGTCAAATTTTCTCCTCCAGCGGCTTCCTGAATACATGAGGAAAATGTTGACTTTTAAGCATTGCTTCATTTTCCTAGAATATCCAAAGGGCTGACCAATGGGTAATTCAACAAGATTGGCCTGTTTGAATCAAGAATGGAATGTGTGGATTGTTTTATGACTAATGCATTACATTATGATAGCAGTGATGACAATGCTTTCTATGTCCACTCTTGACAAAGAAGTTAGTTATACTTTACTTTTGACTTGCCAACTTGCTTGATGATTGGTGTTTTTTGACATTGCTCAATATTAGGACTCGTAGCTAGTAGTATTGAAATATACATATCAGGAGTCCTTTCTTTTGCCCTTTGTATATCAAGGAACCACTGTGGCTTTTACGTCTCCTTTCCCCATATTTTTTAGTTGTTAAGTACTAAAAAATTAATTATTTTCAATAAGATTATGAGCTCTCTCTTTGAGAGATCCATATTTTTTTTAATTTGGTTATGTGGGAGCTGTTTAAGGGCACTTCTCATGGTAATATACAAAGCTCACCATCATACAAAGTTAACTTCTACATCCCATTTAAGCTATCTAGTAAAACATTCCCTAGCTTTCAAATTTATCATTTACTAAAAAGAAAACCAACATGCGCACACTCAAAGGAGTCCAACAATCTAATTTATCATCTATGGACATCTTTAGAAATATGAATTGCGAGATTGCTGAACGTTTTATTGGAAATTAGCTGTAATGTGATTCTCAAATTCACTTTTTAGATGTCACAGTACTTTTACGCCTTAATGTCCATACATTTGATCAGCAACTTACATCTAGGGTTGACAGCCTTAACCAGGTCTTAACTCCTTCCTTTCAAAGCAGATTTGCAGATACTAGTTTATCTATATTTTAGATTTCGCAATTACAATATGCAACAGAAGATAATGAGAACTATGTGTTGATATTGTGACATATCTTGCTGTACAGATACCTCAAAATCTGTTAAAAGACTGCAAAGCTCTTCAGAATACTTCCCTGCATGACAATCCTATTTCTATGGATCAATTCCAACAGGCGAGACATGGTTCCCTATTGAATGGCTTGATGAAACTTTCAAATTTTCAGTGCAATCACCCAAGTCTTAAACCAAAATGGAATTTTGCCAATATCTGCTTTCAGGTGGAAGGATTCCATGAGTTTGAAGCCCGAAGGAAAAAGAAGTTTGACAAGCAAATTGATTCAAATGTGATGATCAGTTCTAAAGGCCTTGATGAGGGTGTTGATCCGTGATAATTCTGCATTGGGAGTCTCAGGACTAAGTTCCGCACTACATTCCTGGTAAAATTTCTGTTGTGAACGTTAATATCCAGCTGATTTTTTATGCATGGCGAATTTATTTCTCTCAATTGAAACTGTTTGTCATAATAGTCTGCTGACCTTGCTATAAGAAAACTTAAATGCCTTTTTGGAACTAGTGACTTCTATAAATTCTTTAATCATCTGTTGAAGTATTTGTACAGGCATTTCACATGCTCTGTTCCAGCCCTAATTATTTTTTTCCTTTGATTGTCTCTCCACAATTCTTAATTACAGGATTCTACTATATTCAAGTAACAATATTCCATTTAAAACATTCCACATCAGGACAGGTATCTGTTGCATCAATTCAAGATTTTTAACTCTAAACAAAGTCAGTATTGTATGAGCTGCAACATACACATGCATTTCTCTCAGTAACTTTGACACCTTCACATGTTGAAATCTAAATAAATGTGAAGAAGATTGAAATGTGGAGGATATTTAGACGATTAGCTATCATAAGTTTTACTTGTACAGGGCATTTGAAGTGGATTCCTTAACTTCTATAGGTGCCTTAAAGGATATCGTCAGTTGAAAAAAGTTTTGCAGTATTTGATTTGACAATACATATGTAGATATACATATATATAGTCACACACATTTCAGCATGCACATACACATCCACACGGACATGCATGCCAGAGCTGCTTTCAACCGTAGGTTTCTGGATCTGGTGTCTCCCAGTTGATTTAATTTCCTGTCATTTTGCTCATCGGCACATTCACAACTGTCTACTGTAAAAGTAAATATATATATATATATATTTATTTTCCATTGCAATTTTTCTTTATTAATTCTTTTTCTATTAATACCTGTTTAGGTTGCTTTTATTATTACTTTTTCCTAATATAAGTTTGGCATATCTAGGACTAGCAGGACAACGGTTGAACTGGAAGGGCATAATTTTTTGACAAACTATAAATTCTGTCTAGCCTTCACAGTTTGAGGTGGTTTTGCTTTGTCATCCATACTCTTCTGGCACGTGTAGATTTGATGTATCTAAGCTTAGTTAGTCCCATCTCATTGTAAATGATGCCTATTTTGCCAATTCCTTTAGCTGTAATTAGTAAGGTTTGTATATAAAAGAACTGCTTGAAGCCTATTTATGTGTCTCTAACCCTTTGAATCTCATGGCTTGGCTCTTAAGACCAATTAAAATGTAATTTTTAAGTCATTCTAATTGATTGATACAGTCATTAGTTTTTCAGTACTTGTCTTACCCTTGTTTGTATGCATTTAGTTGTCATTGTTCAAATATGTAGATTATTCATCCAAAAAAAAGTGCATTTACCCATTCTAATTGCTGATTTTTTATTTTACTAGCTATTGAGTCCCGATCTCATATAATTGGGATAAGATAGAAAGAAACGGAAAAAGGAAAGGGTTAGAAAGCGAATTTAGTGTTTTATAGCTCTTAGAAATGATTTGAAAGAGGCGATTGTACTGTTGTAAATAATTTAAATGGTTTTAGGACTAACATTAACTCTACTTTCCAATCTAAAGACAAGGACAGAATAATAAAGTTGTCAATCACAAACCAAAAGTAAAGCAAGAAATGAGTCATATGACTTAGTGGTGATGCGTGTGAGAATATTATCCTTAGAGTGATTTTATACCTTAGATGAAGAACCTTGTTGTACCATGTTGGCGGCACTCACTCCACCAAATACAATAGCCAAGATTTGTACAAGCATATATTCACAATGTTTGAACTAGGGACTAATCATTTACGCTCTCTGGTAAAAAAAATTGATATAGTAAAGAATTTTGAATGCTAGAAAAAGAATAAGTTATAAAACAATGGTGAATCTCTACACATGCGCGAGACTTGAATTCGGGGATTTGCATCTCCTTGATAGGTGTAATGTGGGTGACACGCCCAGTAGCCCAAATTTCATTAGGCTTCCCACAGTCTTGTATGCCTTACACAACTTTACAAAGTCTAACAAGGTGAGTACTAATATACTTAAAAAAAAAAAAGTTCATTTCTCAACCAATGTAGAACACAAGTGTTTTAAGGTACCCATGTATCCCAACAGATTGTGTGCGCGTGCATTGCGTGTGTTTTCCATGCAGGTTCTCTTTTTGTGTTTTGTGTGTGTGTGTGTGTGTGTTTTGTGGTGGGGGTGGGGAGGCGATTCAGTTGGGAAGACTGATGCTGAGGGCCCTATGTTTGATTTGGACTTGTACAAGTGCATAAAAGCAGAAAAGTTTCATTTTGCATCATTGGATTGGAGGAACTGGAATGTAACTTAAAAATGGATTGCTTTGGCTGGTCAGAAATTTGATTAAAATATTGCAACTTGCCTCTAATCGACCTTCAAATTTTTAAATTTAAAGGAGATGAAAAAATTCGTCTCCAACTCATTTTCATATATTTTTCAAATTTGAAGTTATGAATAGTTGAAAGCCCACTATTCATTCTTTAAATCACTATTTATGCACTATTTTTGTAATATTCATCCACTAATTATTTTTATAGTATTCTACACTAATAATTAATTATTTTTATATTATTTAAATAAATATTTAAAATTAATTTAACAATATTTTATTTTTTTATTTTAATTATTAATTATTTCTTTTAAAATAGATTTTTTATATGGTAAAAAAATTATCAACCTATCACTATCAATACAGATTTTAATAATAATTAAGCTTTTAATATTTGCTAAAAATAAAAATGTAAAAAATGAGATTTAAATATTGACTAGTGATTTGAAGATTAGTATGATTGAAGTGAAAATATAAAAATGTGAAATTTATTATTTTCAAATTTAAAAAAGATGCTAAAATAAAAATGAATTTAAAGATTTTGGATTAAAGATACTTTAATAGCCTCAAGCAGGCGTACCAATTTGCATATTGACGAAAAGAAAATGTGGGCTGCGTTTAGATAGTGATTCAGATATGATTTTTTGAAATGTGTTTCAGAATTTTGTAATTAATTTTTTGAAAACTGCGAAAATGTATTTAGTTATGCTAATCAGAATTCAGTTTTTAAGTTAAAAACTGTAAAAATAAGTTTGGATATAATATTTTGGATTTAAGTTTCTGAGAAAAAAGTTATGAAAAAACATTTTGATCTGAAATTTGATTTCATATTTTTTAAGATAAAAAATAATGAAAATACATTTAGATAAGTTATTTTTTAAGATAACTTTTTATTTTTAAATTTTTTAAAAGTAAAATTACTGTTAATGACTTCCTAAAGAAAGACTATAATTATCAGAATTTTTTTTTTTGAAAATTCCTTTTCAAGTGAATTTATGTTAATATTTTTATGTTTTCTATTTTTGAAGAGAGAGAGAGAGAGGGCATGGCTTAGGAAGTTCTGCCACTATTTTTCTATTCTAATGAGAGAGAGAGAGAGAGAGAGAGAGAGAGAGCTTTTTTTTTTGTTCTTAAAAATGAAAATGAAAATGTTCTTGTAAAACATGCTTGTTTGAATTTGTTTTTGTTTTTAATTTTTGTGTTTTCAACCATGAAAATGATAAAAATAAAAATAAAAATAGATGTGTGTTTTCGGTTCATTTCATTTTTTAATGAATTTAAATTTTAAAAAATTAAAATTACTGTTAGTTGTTTCTTAAAGAGAGGATACTATTATCATATTTATTTATTTTTTAAAATTCCTTTCCAAAAGAATTTATGTTAATATTTTTATGTTTGCTGTTTTTGAAGAGAGAGAGAGAGAGAGAGAGAGAGAGAGAGAGAATTTTTTTTATTTTTGTATTTTTGTTCTTAAAAATGAAAATGCTAGCGTTCTTATAAAACCCGTGTACTTGGATTTGTTTTTATTTTTAATTTTTGTGGTTTCAAAAACAAATAAAATTAAAAATACATGTGCGTTATCTAGTAATTTCATTTTTTAATAAATTTAAAATTTTAAAATTAAAAGTACTGTTAGTTGTTTCCTAAAGAGAGGCTATTATCAGATTTTTTTTTTTTTTTATTTTTGAAAATTCCTTTCCAAAGGAATTTATGTTAATATTTTTATTTTTTAAAAACAGAAAAAAAACTTAAAAGTATTCAATTATTCTTTAAAACGTGTCTTTTAAGAACATTTTTGAATAGATATTTTCAAAAATGGGAAAAAATTGTAATTTATCTATTAATTTTTATTTGATTTTACTTAAATGAGATATTATCAACAAAATATAGATATAAATAACAAAAAAAATATGGATAAAACGTTATCAATTTTAACCATAAATAAATGAGATGTAATCATTTTTTTTTCAATTAATACTTAAATAGAAATATTATTATTTTTATCATTTCATATTTTTCAGGATCATAGAGCAACTTAAAAATTACTTTAAAGTTTTGAAAATGTTATGTAAAAAATAGTCAAATTATTTTTGAAAATAAAAAGTGGGATAAAAAAGATATTCAGAATGCTTTTAAAATAATGTTCAGGATTTTGTTTTAGAACATTATTAAACAAACAGATTTTTAAATATGATTTTCAAAAAATCTGTTTTTGAATTTATAACCAAACAGGGCGGGCCGTGGATTTTATGAGAAAAGGAAATGAATTGATTCCTGAAAATCTTTAATTTCTATTTTTCACTCTTCTTTTTCTAGATAAGGAAAATTAGTAAGGTATCTTTAAAGATAAAATTCTCTCTTTCTCATAATCCTCTTCCTCACAATTTTCCCGCACAATCTAGAAAGAAAATGAAATTACTTGTAACTTGTAAAATAATGGTTGATCCCATTTTTTTTTCTTGCTTTTTGAGTTTGAGACTCTATTATAAAATAATAAAAAAAATTATAAATTAAGTTTTCGGTTGATTGAGTTATTTAAAAAGTATTATATATTAAAAAAAAGTATTTGGTGAGATTTTTTCAATCTAATATTTTTATTTCTTAATCTAATATTATCATCACTTTTATAAAAAAAAAATATGGACTTAAAACATATTTGATGTCACGTGTTTACAATAACATCACACGGTCAGTGTGCTCTTCTTCTAACAATACTCTCCAGAGTGATCCTTTTTTTAACCCCTAACCACCCCCGCCAAATTACCTAATTTTTGACAGAAATAATTTCTTCAAAATTTGATAATTTTTTTTTTTTTAAATTCTAAGAATGCTCATATATATATATATATATATATATATATATATATATTGAAAAGTCAAAGTTGTATCTAAGTTGCCTTTTTTTACCATTTTATTCTCACTTCCCATTCAAATAACATGGCACGTGTCAGCTTATACTTTGCTCCCCTTATAGGTTTCTAATCTATGCCTAACCAGCCACATTCCCATATATATATATATAGCCCACAGATATTACAATCCCATGCACTTTTTTATTTGACCCATACAGACAAATTTCGTAATTACACGTAATTACGAACCCCTTTCTTTTCACAACCCGGTTACTAACTTCGGGCCGCCGGTTACAAAAATTCGCCAACCCCAGCTTTACCCTTTTTATTTTTTCGTCATATTCGCGCCCCTCCTTTTTTTCAATCTCTCTTCTCTCGCTCGATTCCATCTCGATTTCTTCCCTGAATCCTCAAATCAACCTCAGATTCTTTCGACTCACTTTCTCCTCTATCGATCTATCTCTCTTTTTACCCTGGCCGTGCTGCGTATCGAATTCTAGGGTTAGGGTTTCTGATTTTCTCGATCTTAATTGATTCTCTTCGATCTATCACTCGTTGTGTAAATCAATTCATTTTTTTAATCTGGATCTCGATTTTCTCTCTATAATTGTTCTGATTTTGTAAATTTTTTTTTTTTTTTTAAGATTTTACAGTTTGTGGTTTTAGAATTCCTTAGGGTTCTTTTGTCCTATAGATCTATTAAATTATTGGTGAGTTTGTTTCAAAGATCTATTTCTATTGTTGGGTTACGTGTAAATTTGGAGATTTTGTTGAAGATTTAGGGCTCTATTGTTTCCTTTTTCTGTGGGTCAGGGATCTAGGGTTAGGGATTCTGTTTGTTTTCTTCAATTGACTGGGCAAATATCAATTTCATTGGGGATCTGCTGTTTCGTTTGGTGCAGACTTCTTTTTGAGGTATAAAACTGTCCTTTTCTGATAATTCTGAAAACTATTAGCTCTTCTAATTTTTTTCGCCAGTTATAGAAGAGTAAATTATTTTTACTTAGTCAGCTAATTTTGGGGCCAGGTCATTCCCTTTTTTTATAAGGGGCGCTCCTTGTATACACCTCTTATCTTTTCCCGATATAACCTAAAGAAAAAAATAAATAAATAAATGACTCTTCCCTTTTGCCATTGTCTCATTAATAGAAATTGTGCCCGACCCAAAAAAAGGAAAGGGAAAATTATCCTTGAACTATTGTTTCAGCCTCTTTTTATAATTGGGTTGACTAGTTGTGCCCCATTTATAATATTTAAATTTAAATTTCTGAACATGTCAGGCCATGTTTAGATACGTACAGTAAAGTATCATATACTTGTTTTTAGTTTTAGGTGGCTATATAGTCTTATGAACAGACAGCAAATGGCTAGTTGACTGTCAGTAATTCATGGCTTGTCAGAATTTATTGTTTTAGTTTTTGAGTATGTTAATTTTAAATTGGGTCTCAATGAGTTGTCTAATCTTATATTCATAATGAAGCATTTAGCAGATAGATCTCTTTGGTTGTCAACTAAAACTAGTTAAAGAGCAAATTTTATGCTTTTTTTTTTTTTTTTTGTTTTGTTTTGGGGTTCACCTGAAAGTTATAAAAAGAGTGAAATGGTGCAATAAGATTTGTGTAGTCTGGCTCAAATAATTGGGACGAATGTTTAGTTGAGTTGTTTTGGTCACTTCAAATATCCGTTTACTGTTTTTGTTAACCAAGAATAGACTTCAAGATTTGTTCTGAAGTTCTATAACATGGTTGATTAATATATGCGGAAATAAAGTTATGATACATAATTTAATTTAGAGTTTTCTCTCTCCTGGATGAGACTTATATTGTTTTTGTAGGTGATTGTTGACTATTTCTATTGTTGGCGCTCCTATTCCCAAATGCATTTTTCTGCATTTGGGGAAGCAAACCCCACACAAACTTATGTCTACTTGAGCTTTTTAAGTAATTCATCCAATGCAATGTTCAATGCAGTTTTACGGCTCTATTATTTTTTATAAGTAGTTTTACAGGTCTATTTTAGCATTTACATTGTGAAATAGTTTGTAATATTCACACCTAATATCTATTTTTGATATATTGACATCAGTTTCATACTTAGCTTGTCAAACAAAGAGTGAAGTGACAATTTGATGCTTAATTATTAAGGTGGCAAGACATACTTGAATTGTAGTCGATCTTTTTTCTTCAAAACGAGGACATTGTTACCTTTGTATAGTAGTCAGGTAGCAAATTATGTTATTGTCATTGGCTGAATGGATACTATATATATGGTGTGTTGCTATTCAGATATATTCAAGTGCATTTTTTTTTTTGGACTGAATATCTATACATTTTCTTCTGATTGGTCTGTTTTCCTTTTCATGTGCAAGGCATCAAATGCATTTTTCTGTCCTCCTACTTTCCTATATATATGTGTGTGTTTATAGTCAAACTTGTGGCTTTGTGCTTTCTTTGCTGTATTAGATGGAGTCAAGTTCAAGCCCTAGAGTCTTTTGCATGTTTGAGTTGTTTTTTCTAAGTGTCTTTTAATCTTTTCTTGTAGGTAAACATGGTGCAAAAACGCCCTTTTGGCGATGAGGAGTTATACGAGGTTTCTTCTAAGCACCCAAGACAACTGGAATACAGCAACCAGCTAGTTTCAGTTCTGGAATTTGTTCCTTCTGATAATGCGACCCAGAAACCTAAGACTTCAGGTTGGAAAGGGCTTATATTTCACTGTTATCTTCTGAGGAATGCCTGTGTGTACATTGTGTGGTTCCTCCCACTACTGAATATGTTTTATTATTTGCATTATCTTTAGTCCAAGATCTTCCCTGATTGAATGATGTTAACCTTCTCATATCCCAATTGGTTTTGGGCCACTTGCAAATTGCAGTGATTCCATCCTTTCAAAAGTTTGCAATTCCTATAATTTGAACAACAAAATGATTCCTGTCTAAGAGTGACTGTTCTTTAGTTGAAGTTTAGGACAGACTAACTTGTGAAGTTTTCCAAATCATTCTCCATATATTCCTTGAGTTCCTACTTGTCAAAAAAGAGCCCTAAGTTTTGACAGTCAGAAAGGTAGTGATTGATTGAGTACTTAAATACATGTGGAGAATTTGATGAGATAATTCACTTATCTGCATGGTCTCCATATATTCCCTAAGTTCCAACAGAGAGATTGTGATTGATTGAGTACTTAAATACATATGAAGGAGATTCTGATGAGATTTTTCACTTTATTTGTGTGGTTTCTGTTTCTCACAAATTGATCAGTCGTGAAACAACTTGCACAGAATATTTTTGTTTTGTATTTCCCTTTTAATCAACTTGGTAGCTGACGAGTTCTGATATTTGATAGGGGAAGGGTTCGCAAAAAGTAAAACTGATGATGATGAGAAGATTTCAACTCATATCATCACTGGGCTCCCAGTATGCAGTGAGAAAGATATTGAAACCAGTGCCCCTGGCTGCATTTCCAACTCTTCGTGGGCCACCAGCATTAATAGGGAAGAAGATGCTAGGTCAAAGGCACCACCATTACATTTATTATTCTCCCCGGAATATTATAATCTTGACCATCCATTAAGTAGGTTAGTTTACTCTGAGGAGATATTTCCATCTGTTTGGGAATATCCTCCTCGGAAACTCGTTTCTATTGGACCGGAGTTTCAAGCTGATGTTCCAGAATGGAGGCCACGGGTTACCAAGAGCATGGCTAATTGTTCAGATTTGTCTGATCCATCAAATCTCTCTCCTCAAGCTTCAGAATCAAGTCTCGTTGATAACAGTGGTGAGACTAACCTTGCTGGGATTTGTGTCATTCCAAGCCATGAATCAGAACCATCTTCATACAGCAGCGATAAGGTTGGAGATGGTAGAATCTGATTGTTGCTGCCAAGATGTGGGGTCTGTCAGATGTGTCAGACAACACATCATGGAAGCAAGAGAGAAACTTAGGAGAACACTTGGACAAGAGAGATTTGAGGAGTTGGGGTTCTCAGACATGGGAGAGGTAGTCGTGGAGAATTGGAGTGCAGAGGAGGAACATTTATTTCACGAGGTCGTATTTTCAAATCCTGCATCACTGAAAAAGAATTTTTGGGACCATCTTTCAATGGCCTTCCCTTTCCGGACCATAAAGGAAATTGTCAGCTATTACTTTAATGTCTTTATGCTACGAAAGCGGGCTGAGCAGAACAGATGTGATCCTATGAACATTGACAGTGATAATGATGAGTGGCAGTGGAGTGATGATTCTGGCGATGATGAAATTGGAACAATGGAGGAGGATGAAGACTCTGTAATTGACTCTTCAATATATCATGATGATCCTGGTTATGATGAGGTTGTTGCGCATGCAACCTCTGATAATTATGAAAATGTGGATTTGGGTGGTGACAAGGGCATCACAAATTTGTCAGATAGATGCCCCAGGAAGTTGCTTGCCAATTGCAATTCTGATAAAATCCTCTTGGATGAAGGTGGGGATCATGATGCCCAAGATGAATCTTATAAATCTTCTGATAGGTCTATACCACAAGTGACCAAAGTGAAAGCTAACAATAGCAAGCCCTGGCTGGGTAGTTTCCATGGTATGAGTGGTGGGGGGAGCCATGACTATGTTTTGGATCATTGTGATTCTAAAATATGGGATGTTAATTACTTGATCTGCCAAAAAAATGAAGATTTTTTACCTACATGCAGTATGATAGAAGAGGTTTTTGGAGTTGGAGCTTGGAATTGCAAGGCAAGAGATGGTAAGAGTTTGAGCTAGTGTGGCTTAAGTCATTATATCTTGCATCCAAGGTGGTCCTGGGAAACAGTGCCAGGCAAATGATGCTTTTGCCTCCCAGGTCAATCCTCCATGGAATTCTAATTTTTTTTTTTTTCAAGGGAGTGGAAGATGAGTCCAATTTTCCTTTGTACATTCTCAAATATGGTGGAAGATGGATGCTCTTCCTTTTACTGTAAGATAGTGCTTCTGAAGGTTGTTGGTTATCATATGGATTAACCATTTGCAAATTTTGCATCTCTTTCCACCCTACTTATTGTAGGTAGACATAACAATAATTTTCGTCGTAATCAACTGTTGGGAGAGATCATTGATAGATCTATTGATTGCAAGGGCAAGACATTGTATCAAATAATTTTGTGCATATATATATATATATATATTGTTTCTATTATGGATGGTTCATTATTGAAATCTTTCAATTCCTTTGTTTATATATAAAGCTAAACTTATTATGTTAGTGCTCCATTTGTTTATTTTGAAAGGAAAATGGAAAAGGATATGTATTCTTAATTGTATTTATAATGTGATTTGTTACTATGTGATATTTTTGGACTCATATGATGTGATTTTTAAAAGAATAATATAATCACACATGACATTGGAATTCAAGTGATGATATAAATTAGAGATATCTAATATTACTTATTTTGAAATTGAACATTAAATAGGGTAAAAGAAGAAAACAAAAAATAGAGAGAAGATTTCATCCCAACTTTCAGCAAATAGTGGTGGGTGATTGCTATTATACCTGAAAACTTGTTCATATTGCGATTAAATATTGAAGTTGCAAATTATTTTGAATTATTGAAACTAGTCCTGAATCACGTGTAATTATCAAATTATGGTTCTTGGTTCTTGCTTTTGAAGGGTAATGATCATATATGCTTCTCACTCGAAAGCATGCACAGCTTTACAAACTGTAGCTTTATCTGGGTCAAGCTGATTTTTTATTTTTTTTATTTTGAGAATCACATAAATTTTATCGCTGCACCAAGTGTTGACTTGACAAACAGAAGTTACAACTCCAAAGCATAAATCGTATCCCTCAAAAATCAACAACTTTAGGTCAATCTCCCAAAAACCAAGAGTTCTTTTTCTACCTTACATGTAAATTCGTTACACCTAGTTACTACTTTTGAGATTTAGTAATAAATTTTATAGTTAATTAGTCCTAAGTCATTGAAAAAGGCATTAATTTCTTTTAAGAACCACACTAGTTTCAATTATGAGGTGAAGAACATGATTATTTCTAATTTTTAGCTTAGGTCCATCTTGATAACATGACACTTATAATTTTTTTATAAATAATAATTATACCCTAATAAAATTTACACGCATCCAAACTAAAAAAGAGTTAATTGGCCTCCAATTTTTGTATTAGTGACTTTATTATTAGTTAATCCACGTTAGTTATGCTTTTGTTATAAATGACATTTTTTTTTTCATTATAAAATATCTTATGGATTACGTGTAATTTTTTAAATAGTTTTCAATGACTAATTTACTTCTTTTATTTATTATCCTTTTACGTTTCTTGATTGACTTTTTTTATTTGTTTTTTCACTTATTGGTATTGTTTTTGGTTAGTTTTTGATTTTTTATTTGAATTTGAATACATTCCTTGTTTATTTTCAGTGACTACCAATTAACTTTTTTTTTTTTTTTTCTATTTTCTTCTCCACTGCGAATTTTCTTATCTATTTGGATCTTATCACCCTTTTTTTTCTTCTTTATATTCTTTCTTTTTAGTGCTATCTCACCTTTAGTTTATGTTAAAAATTGTTCATCAAATTTTCATTCATAATCAAATTATTTTGTGTTCTATTCACAATCAGGTATGTGATTATATATATATATATATGTATTTATTTATATTCATATTAGCTATCTATTAATTATATGCATTATATTCATGATTTTTTTCATACAATATTTGTATTATTTACATAGTATTTTGTTCATTTTTCATTTTTTTAGTTTATATAAATTATTCGTTAATCCTTGTTGAAATTTTGTTTTGTATTGTACATTTTTTGATATGTTTTCATAGTGAATACATCATTGTCTTTGATCATTAAATGTTTTGTAAGTTTTTACATGTCAATGTTTTGTTTATTGATTTTTCATTTCTTTCCTTAAATGTTCTGTAAAATTTTACATGTTAGTATTTTGTTTAGGATTAATTACACTTACCTCTCCTATGATTTCTGACAATTGCGGATACCCCCCTTATGATTTGGAAACCTACACTGTCTCCCTTCTGGTTTCATTTGAAATTGCAGATTCTCCCATTCCGTCAATTGTCGTTATTGACAGAGACAAGAATTGCTAATGTAAGCAAGAAAAAATTATTAAATGCCCAAATTGCCCTTAAAATAGTGGAATGACTATTTTAACCCATATGACAATGTAAATTGACGAATTTAACCTTTCAATTCTTTCATCACCTCCCACACACAAATGACGAAGAGAGAGAGAAAGATAAAGAACACATTTACAAAAATGAAAAAATGAAGATTACATGTGCTCATGTATATACCCACTGTATTAGCTCACACATTCTCAATGAACTAAAAATACAACAACATAACCCAACACTCAAAACTTAAATTTGAGTCAAAATTCTCAAAGAATCTTGTTCAACTCTTGATTCAAACTCATATAAAATTTATTTTTATTCAAATTTAAATTTAAATCTGTAAAATACTATTTATATATTCAAATCACAATTCAAACTCAAATTGAAAATTTTTGGGATATGATGTGAATTTTTTTCAAAAGATGTGAGTAAAACATGTGACCATACGAGAACTTCATTTCAAATAAAGATATTACTCAAATTTGAATGACTATTGAAAATGGCCTTACAACGTTTTTAACAAACCCTATTGATTTATATGTGAAGGAATCATGTAAAGTAAAATACAACTAAATTTCCATGTTTAGTAGAATTATGCCCTAAATTGTTGTTAAATTCAAGACTACTAAGCACTTCTTTGACTTGTTCATGAATTACCAGCTTCTTTTTTTTTTTTCTAAATTAGAGTCTGTCTCTCTATACAATTAGAGGCATGAGGCGATAAAGTGACAACTCTAAATAAGGTTTTTTTTAATATTAATATAAATTTTTACTTTGTTTCTTATATATATTATATGTACTTTTTGTCATATAAAATTTAATGGTTTTCCAATAAGATATATATACATATTGTAAAACTCTTTTTTTTTTTTTAATAATCCAAGTATTTCCCATCCTCTCGGTTTACGATTGGCCAAGGACTAATTTTGGAGGAGCCAAACCCACCGCCCACAAGTCGGGGCACCATTTAAAGCGCAGTACTCACCAGCTGGGGAACCGAACTCGAGACCGTGTGCCTACCACACAGTCCCGTGTTCGCCCTTACCAACTGGGTTGTCCTCTATAAGCGAAATAGCAATAAAAGATTAAAGTACAATACGAATAAAACTCTATTACTAAAATTAAGTTATTTTCATAGAGTTTTTTTGGGGCTTCTTTGTAGAGTTAGAATTTTATTAATCCTTCACTTCTAATTTGATTATAATATAAATAAATAAAATTTGGAGCATTTTATAGAGTTTCACTTTTATTAATCTTAAACTTCTAATTTGATTATATTATATATACATAAAATTTATGACATTCTCTTTAAGTAGGGTCTAAAGCGATTATTTTGTTAGTTTTATGTTATAGTCGGTCCTACTCTGAACTATTCTATATGTCAGAGATCACAAATTCCGAATTGGTCACCGCACTAGTCATGAATCAAGATATAATGGGGGTGTCTTTTACGCATGTAATTACCTAGTTTTGAATTGGGAAAAATTTTTCATCGTTCCAATTCAATGCATCCGGATCAATAAATTAAGATCATCTAAAAGGTTGATATATAGCCGAGTAATTATTCAATAATCCTTAGACCATTGGTCCTAACAGTATAAATGATAGTCACATGCATAAAAAGTACATTTGTATACACATGTGACTATTATCTCAATCGTCGGAATCATTTGTGCAAAAAATACACTGACATGTACATGTGACTACTATCTCCGTCGTTGGAACCAATGGCCCTGGAGCATTGAATATTTTCTCTATATAGCCACTGAAGTGGGGATTGCACCTTTTAATCTGCAGAAACACTAATGCACACTATATGGAATATGTTCTTTGAATATAATGAATGTTATATGCTTTCTATCACTTTCATTTAGAATGCAATAGCCCAACATTTAAGACTAGCACTTCATGCTCACGCTCACCATTAAAGAGATGCTTTTGTTGTTACAATAATTTATATACTTAATTGTTTATATAAGTTGTGTGTATACTTGATTAAAAAAATAAGAAAAAGTTTTATAAATAAAATTCTCAATTTAAAAAATATATGATACATTTTTTCTATTTAAGAGATTCAAAAAAGAAACTTTTAATACAAAAAGTTCAATTGTTAAATTTCATCTTAACGCCGTTAAAAAAATATTACCGATTAAGTTAAAATAACTTTCAAAATACATTTTAGAAAAAATAATAATAAAAGATATATAAAAATAACTTCTTCAATCCCAAAAAAATATAACATTTTATGAAGTAACTTTTTTTATGCCTTCTAGAAAAATAAAAAAATAAATTTTTTTTTTTGGATTGAAGAATTTATTTTATCAACTATTTAATATTTTTTTAAAATGTATCTTAAAGAGTATTTTAGTCTAATCAGTAATATTTTTTAACAGTATTAAAATAGAAGTTTATAGTTGGACTTTTTATAATAAAATTTTATTTTTTGAATCTTTTAGATATAAAAAATTATCATGAAATTTTTGAATTTAAAAATTTATTTTTAAGACTTTTTAATATTTTTCTCAAAAAATAAATATAAATTGTAGCCCCTAACCCCATATTTCAGATAAAGAAACCTAATGTCATATTCAAAGATATAAATTAATTTAAAGTAAAAAAAAAAGTAACAAGGTTTGGAAGAACAGATGATATGCAGTTTTACCCTTATTTTGCAAATGTTAATTTTCAATTCTTGATCCCATGCCACTACTTTGGATACACGAGACCTTAGCACCATCACAAGCCGAACTTAAAAGTTTTGTTAGCAAATTTAGTATTTATTTGGTTGAGCGGTGTAAAAGTATTATTTGAATTAAATAATTATATTATAGTATTGTCTGAGTTAAACAGATAAGTGTTTGAATAAATTGTTAAAAAATATTTAACAATTATCAAATTTGAACATTTATTAAACTTCATAATGGATTTGATCAACTTAATAAAAAAATTAGACTTAAGTTTAATGGAAAGTTGTGACTAATAAGTGTTGTTTGAACTCTATCTAAATAATTTTAAAATCAATTAAGTATAGATGAACCTCTCAAAACATATTAAGTTATGGTGAACGTTGATTCGAACAGTCCTTTAGTCTCTGTCATTTTTGTTCAACCAATCTAGGAAGACAAGTGGGAGGTATGGCCTCCAAAAATTTTGAAATTGTACTTTTTATCCTTAATTTTATTAGAATATTATAACAATATAAGACTTAACTCCCTCTCTTCCCAAATTTTAATATTGTATTTTTTTATCCCTAATTTTGTTAGAATATTTTAATAAAATAAGACTTATCTCCTCCCTAAATTTTTTGATATATTCATATGAACTTTTTAAAATTTTAACATCTTCAATTGAGTTCCCCTAACTAAAATTTATAAATTTGCCATTGACTCTTCATATTCAGTTACTTGGCACTCCACTTGAGTTAAAAAGATGTGTTGAAAACTCCGATAATGGGTGTCATTTTTAGATCTAAAAAATTAATTTGGGTGTTGTTACAATATTTATATATAGCAATGATTCTCAGCACTATACATCACTCCAACAATGGTATTCAAAATGAGTATTCATTTTATATTTTAATATTTTTTTATCTCTCTTCCCACCAACTTATCTCTTTTTCTCACTTCAAACTAACTTTTAGCTCTCCTTTCTCTCTCTTCCTATGGAATCTATATATGAATTCAGTTGGTCATTGTTCATGAGTTGGATTCACTTTGGAACCAGTGACAACTCTTCTGTTGGAGGCCAGAAGGTACTTCATTGAAAGCTAAAGTAGTAGTTAAAGTGAATGACTACGCTCATACATCCACTTTGGAGATATACTCTATAAGAATAGAATCCATTATTAATTTCCGTCCCAAAATTAGCTCTTTAGCCAATGCTTTCTAATTTTACATTTATTCAAAGTCATGCAAATCAAATCCTAGCGTGTCATATATTTTAAATTAGAATATTATTATCATATCATTTATGTCACATATCTTATTATGATATGTATGATTATGAAAATCGAAAAAAAAAAATTAATGAGATAATAACATGATGCTACTCTCACTGATACTAAAATAATCCCATTGTATTATTTTTAATAAAAATATTTCATACTACCTTGCCATTAGATTTTTTTTCCGTGACACACTTGAATTTAAGGCTGATTATGATTGTTGTTTCCTTAATCAGCCCACCAATTTCATGCCAGGTTCACTGTCCACTTTGAAAGGGACCAATTTTTTAACAAATGTTTTAGCAGATGTTTAACTATATATTGTTAATGTAAATACATTGGAAACTGTGAGGATCTTTAGATTGAGTTCTATAATTATGTTTGGGTGGTTAGTGTACATTATATAATTGTCAAGGGAGTGGTACATTGTATTATCAGCTCTTAGACTTGGTTCAGTGCCAGTGGAATATGTACAGTTGTGGCTATATTCCCTTGACTTACAGAAATTAACTTGGTTTCAGCAGTCTAAGTTCATTGAGTCATAAATTTTTTATTTGGGAAGGGTTAACTATGTTCATAATATAATTAATGGTAATGATACTAAAAACTCGAGTGCATATGAAATAAAATATTTTAATCATTAGATTGTTTAGAAATTGAATTTTTATTTATCCCAACCGTTTTATCTCTTAGTTCCTAAATCATTCGAACTTATATTAACATTAGCCTATAATTAAATCTAAGCAATTCTTCTAAGAGTATGACGTCTGACCTAATTTAAATATTTATTATTGTACTTACAGGTTGCAAATGAATTAAGTCGTTCATAAACAGCTTAAAATCGATTCTACGTTAACTTAAGGCTTAGTTTGGTTAGGTAGAGAGTGATGGAAAGAGAAAAAATTTAAATTTGTTAAGAGTTTGGTTAACATGAAAGATAAAATTTTTTATAAAAAAAGGAAGCATGTAATTGCATAATTTTCCCAAAAAAGTGGCTTTCCGTTTCTTACAAAAATCAAAGGAAAATATTTTTTTGTGGTGAAAAGTAGTTTATAATTTATATTAGGCTCACTTATTTATGTGTTAAAATATATTTAGGATTTGTATATATAATTCTTTGTACCTTATCTTTTTACTATAAAATTAAATTATCAAAAGAGTTTATGTTTGTATAAAAAAAACTCTTCATTTTAATAAGGTAATTTTGGTATTTGGGCTTAATACAATTTCTTAGTGTGTGTGTAAATATATATATACAATATTAAAGAAATAGACAACAATGCTTTTCTAGGACTCTTATTACACATAAATAACATATTGTCTTTCCAGAATTTTGTTGTGCTTCAATAAAAAAATAAAGAATATAAAAAACTTCTCAATTTAATAAGATAAGATAGTTTGAGTATTTGGACTTAATACAAATTCTTATATTACATACATACATATATATATATATATAATATTAAAGAAATAGACAACAATATCTTTTGAGAACTCTTTTTTTCATATTAATATCTATTTTTTGGGGACTCTCTTGTTCTTCAATAAAAATTAATGAATTTAAAAAAATTAATTCTTTTTACCAACTGAAAAAAAAAATTAGAATATGAAATTTGATTTTTTTTTCCAATATAATTTTCTTGTCACTTTCATAATTTTTTCTTTATAACCAAACAGATATAGGAGAATTTTTTTTTTTTTTTTTGACTTTACTTTCACTTTCACTTTCACTTCACTTTCTAGTATTAAATTTCTCCTAACCAAAGGAAGACTAAGTAAAATGGAGCAAAATTTCCATGTCAAGTTGAGAATTATGCCCTAAATTATTGTTATATTCCACACCACTAAGCACGTCTTTGACTTGTTCATGAATGACCAACTTTTCTTTTTCTTTTCTGAACTATTCTACACGTCAGAGATCCAAATTCTGAATTGGTCAAGAATCAAGACATAGTGGGGGTGTCTTTTAGGGATGTAATTAGCAAGTAGCTCTGAATTATGGCTGTCTAAAAGTTTCATATATAGCCACTGAAGTGGGGGGATTGCACCTTTTAATCTGCAGAAACACTAATCCACTACATGGAATATGTTCTTTGAATGTTATATGCTTTCTATCATTTTCATTTAGAATGCATGAGCGCAACATTCAAGACTAGCACTTCATGCTCACCATTAAAGATATGCTTTTGTTGTTAAAATAATTTATATACTTGGTTTATAAAAGTTGTATACATACTTCACATATACTTGATTAAAAAAATAAATATAAATTGCAGCGCATAAGACCTTATCTTTATCGTCATGTTTGGTATGATAGAATAGACATTTCAGAAATAATCATTTTAACTTTCTCATTTTTTGTATTTGTTGATTTTCAAGTCTAGATTCCATGCCATTACTTTGGATAAATGAGACCTTAGTACCATCGCGAGCTGGACTTAAGTTTTGTTTGCAAATTTAGCCTCTGATAGACCACCATCGGAGGATTTCGGCTACGGTGGTTCAACTTATTCATCGCACTTAATGTATTTTAAATAATTTATTAAAAAAGAACTTAATTATTTAGAATGGAATTTCAAATTGAGCTAATTGGTCGCATCTTTTTTATTACGTACAATTTGAGTTAAGCTGATAAATTTATTCTTTTTTATTAAATTAATTAAATTTATTATAAATATCTTCATTTAATAATTATTAAATATTTTTTTAATAACTTATTTAAATATTTAACTATTTAATTTAAACACGTCTCATTCAAACCAAACGTAAAGGTGTTTTTCATCTTATTGATGTTGACACTTGAAACTCAGTTACTTGGCACTCCACTTGAGTTAAAAAGATGAGGTGGGAGAGTAGAGGCCATTATTAACTCCCATCCCAAAATTAGAATTAAGTACAATGGTAGCTCTGTAGCCAATGGCCTTGTAATTTGACATTTAATTGTTGGTTACTAAATCACATAGGGCAATGTGCTGTATATAAAAAAAACACTTGAATTTAAGGCTGATTATGAATGTTGTTTCCTTAACCAGCCCACCAGTTTCATGCCGGCTCACTATCCACATTGAAAGGAACTAATTTTTTAACAAATGTATTAGATGGATTATTACAATTGTTAATGTAAATACATTGGAAACTGTGAGGATCTTCTTGTTTTATGTTTTTTTACTAGATTTGGGTGGTTAGTGCATATATATACATATATATTATGATGGCCAGTGTATATATATTATATAATTGTAAAAGGAGTGGTACATTGTATTATCAGTTCATGTTGGACTTGGTTCAGTGCCAGTGGAATATGTAGAGCTGTGGCTATATTCCCTTGACGTAAAGAAATTGACTTGGTTTCAATAGTCTAAGTTCATTGAGTCATAAAATTTTTGTTTGGATATGATTTACTATTTTCGGAATATAATTAAATCTGAGCAAATCTTTTAAAAGTCTAATGTCTGGCCTACTTTATATATTTATCATTGCACCAAGAAGTGGAAATGACCTAAACCATTCATGAACAATTCGAATTTGATTTGATAATATAAGTTCGAGTTCAGTTTATTTAATATATTAGTGACCAAGTTCAAACATAGTTTAAAACTCGTTACTTATTGAACTCATCTTAAACTTAATTTGATAAGATAATAAGTACTCTGATTACATATAAAAAGTCGAACATTTTCAAATTCGACTATTGATTAACTCGATTAGAGATTTCATCGAGATATAAATAAGTTGAGCTTGAATATCATTTAAAGTTCATTAATCTTAATCAACTTTGAATAACCCACGCTTAGCTCGACTTGGCTCACATACTACCCTAATTGCACTAAGAATATTAATGAGTCTTCAAAAGGTCATTAATAAGTATTGATCTATTTACACACGATAATGTTAGGACGAGAAAACCGAAGATAGAAGCTAGAGCTAATTTTTGACATTATTTTAGAATAATGTTTTGGCTCCAAATCAGGTAAAAGTTCTATCTATGTACATGTTACAACCACAGTCTACCACGTATGTTATGCAAATGTACTTTTTAATTTTTCTTAATTTTTATTTTTTAGTTAAAACTAAATAATTACATGATATACATGTGATTGCATACATGCCAGATTGTGATTGTGACACGTATGTGAATAGGACTAGAGATGAAAATTTATCCTATCCTACCCCTAATGGGGGGGGGGGGGGGTATGGGATGTTCATAAACGGCGTCGGGCGAGGGTGAGGGCAGGGGTGAAATTTTTAAAATCCTTTCAAGTTCGGAGTGGGTTCGGGAGATGGTCACCCAGTCCCTTTTATATATTAATTTTTTTTAATTATCCTTATATACACTATATTTATCAATAAATTATACTATATAAAAGTAGTTTTAAGATTTTTTATATCACACTCATATTATTTTTTCTTAGATTGGTTATTTTGGCATTAAAATTTTAATTTGCTTATTAAAATAAAAGTTTTAACTTACTTAAAAAAATATATATCGTGGTTCGGGATAGGGCGGGGTCGAAAAATATAAACGGGATCAAAGTAAATCTCTTAATGGGTTTGGGCTGGGTCGAGGACGGGAAATATAAACAGGATCAGGGTCAGGGTCGAGGAATGGGCACCGCTCTCTGAACCCGCCCTGTTGTTATTTCTAGATAAAAAAATATTCATCTTACCTAGCTTGAAACCACGATGACGATTCCCATGACCTAATCTAAATATAACTGCAAAAAATTAAAGAATAGGATGAAAGTTGGATAGTTTTTCTAGGGTTTCTAGGCAGAGAAATGACCTCTGTTAATGAAATTAGGGGCTCCTGCTATATATATATATATAAAAGAAAAGCCATTATGTCTTATATCAACTAAACTTTGATTCTTACACCCACATGGCTTCAGACAAGGAATGCAACTAAGCAAGAAGACTCTTAATTTGCTTAGTTAACTAAAACAGCAACTAATTAATTAATTAACAAAGAAAGTTAGAGTGATAGTGCTAGCTAGAGTGCTCATCCAAACCAGTACTGATCTGATCTCCTTCCATCCAAAAGATGGGTCCCACATAACAATTTTATTTGTTTAATTCAATACAATTTATATTTCCCCTCCCTCCCTTGGATTTCATTGACTCTTTTTGAGTATCCCCAAAGCATTGCTGGTGAGAGCTCACTAACACATGCACCATTATTACCCATATAAAAGAACACATGCACCTTTATGATTAGGCTATATATAAAAGAGGATGGTGGATTTGTAGTTGTTTCATAAAAGTACATACAAACACACACATTTATATATATAATATGTATATTACTCGACTGGACAGGTTAAACTACAAGTACTGGCAAACCCTAGGATGGGTTACCTCAGTTTCACAGTTGGGAGGGTTGTGAGAGAGACTTTTGACATTATGTTCTTTTTTTATTATTATTTTGTCAATTTATTTTTGTGGAGCAGCTCTGGTCGTCTAGCTTATCATACCATTACATGTAGTTGAGTAGGAATTCCCCCAACCGCCAAAACAAAGAGTTCTGGGTATGATTAAAACTTCATATATATGCTGTTTTAATTCATGCAGCTTTCTAAAATTCAAAGTTCTTTAGCATTAACATGCATTCGACAGATCACCGAGCATGTGTGCTGTAGAGTTGCTACTTGGAAAGGGATAGAGAATACTTATGATAACTGGGAAGTAAGCATGCAATGGGGTATTTCTAGAGCTATTTTTGGCTCTTAGCTAGCAGTTTCTGTTGGATTCTCTTTTTTTTAATTCCTTTTTCTGCTAGGGCCTTTGTTTGTTAAGGCCTGTGCTTTCTGTATAGTTTGGTTTTCTTCTTTTGTTAATAAATTCTTTAATTACCCAAAAAAAAAAAAAACATGCATTTGACAGATTTGCAAGCTTTTGCTGAAAGATAACTTTTACAATATCAACTAATTAATTACAGTTGAGTGGAGTCTCTCTCTCTCTCTCTCTCACACACACACACACACACACACGCAAACACGCAAACACATTAAAATAATTAAAATCATCTGCTTGGAGATCACACAGTAATTCTTAACCAAAAAAAAAAAACAAAGTGGCAAGTTCAATGGTACTGTTAAGTAATTCTAATATTTCTAGTTGAAACTAGGGATCAGTGTTTTGGATTTATAGCTTGGTAACAAAAGAAAGAATTCATAGTTACTGAACTCATCATCAAAGTCTTTATCCCATTTATTTGGGATTAACTTCATGAATCTTGTTTTTCTTTTTTTTATTTAAAAATATTACGTCAGTTAGACGACTCATTATCAAAGAATTTATAGTTAATTTTTTTTTTTTATAAGTAATACACACACTCATGACCCAACCGATACTTAAATCTCGCCCCTCTCCTTTTGAGAGGGACAAAAAATACTGCTCAAGCTAACAACTGGTGTATAGTTAAAATTTTATGTGTGTATGTGTGTATAATATATCCCAATTAGCTAATGCATTTATAAATGTTGCTTATATTTAGTGATTTAGTCAATGAAAGAAACCCTTTAGTGGTGATGACAAAGGAATTAATGGGGGAGGAAAAATACAAGTTTCGGATCGAGGACTTAGAAAATGGGTGGTGGATAAGAGGGTAGTGGAAAGGGCCAAGTTCGATCTGTCCAATAGAGAGAGTAATTCAGTGACCCACTCTTGGTGGTTCAATGAGTTAGGTCACGACTCATGGATGGTGAGGAATTGGGAGGGAGAGAGCTTGACGAAGCATAAAGCCAAAGTAGGGCATCTTATCTTTGGTCATTAAATGTTACAAGGCATTGGGAGAAGACAAGCTGGAGTGGCCTATCTTTCCTTGGAAGGTGCCTACTTGTCAATTTAAGCATCACTTTTGGTGAGAGTCTTCACTCTTAGCTCACAAGTGAAGTTTCTGTGGGCAATAGGCTTTTATATATGCCATAATGTCACATACTAGTGTAATGTATATATTTACAAGCATTTAGCATGTCTTTTATAATATCCATATATATATATATATATATATATAGATATGCTTATACATACACACACACTCACACACACACACACACACACACATATATATATATATAAACTTGGAACTTAGTTATATATCAGCATGATTTTGCATGATATTTTTCATTGTGGATTTAGCTGGCCTAATGTGTGGTCCTCTTGTGCAAACCATGTTATGCTAAATTTTAACTTATTCTCAAATTTCTCACTATATGGATCTATATACACATGCAGAGATATATAATTGATACCATTGGTATAACAACTAATAGGTTAGTGGAAAGTGGTTATTAAAAACAAGATTTTATGTTTAGGACTATATATATATATATATATATATATATATATATAATTTGTAAGAGTAATGCTACACACACTAAAAAAAAAAATTACCAAATTTATTCACCCGTTAACATGAATTACATAATTCTTCTTTAAATCTAAACAAAAGAGCTAATTAATTTATCCATTAAAATACCTTTATCACATCAACAAGTGAAAAAAATTGATAATTAAATCTGATATACTAAGCATTTCTCATCCTATAATTTTTGTTTTACACTTTTAAAATGCTTGTTAATGGTTCATAAGAATATTGTTGATGTACTTAATTCCATCATTTTGTTCTTCAACAATATATTTTCCTCTAGCTAATGGGTGCTCAATTAAACCTTGCAAAAATCTTTAAAGAGAGTTTTTATATATATAATTAAATGCTTTGATTAACTATTGGATAAAAATTCACACATAATGCAAGCACTCTCACAAGCAAAAATATACAATGAGGGATTTTAGAATGATATGTTGGAAACAGACCTAACAGACTCTCGCTTAACAACTCGTATACTTCACCATTACACCTAATAATAACTTTGTGCATTATATATATATATAAAGGATAGTGCATGAGACTTCCGCTATTACCAGAGATGGTCCTAAGGGACTAGGGGCCATCTCCAACCCCCCTCCTCCTAAGTTTTAAAATTTTGACTTTTCTTTTATTTTTTTTATAAAAATCTTAAGAATTATCCTTCAAAAATTTTCATAATTTTACAAAATAAACTTCTAAAATTTTAATTTTTGTATTTTTGCCTCTTCTAAGCTTAAGGTCTAGATTTGTTTCCGGAATCTGGGAAGGGTTAGAAGTACGTGACCTTATCCCCATAAATGAAGATGTTATTTTTACAACTCGAACTCATGATGTTCAAATTACAATAGAACAACTTTATCATTGTGTTGAAACCTGTTAACTAAAAGAATATGTGTATGTATATACATGTATATGTATATGTATATCATACAGACAACTTACAGCTCAACACTTAAGATGCCGGCAAAAGAAGGCACAAAGCAAGGAATTAAACGCAGCCAAGATGTGATTAATTGTTGCTATATATATAATAAGACATTTACGCTACGTTTAGTGCAATGAGGAGAGCCGGCTCAACGCATCAGGCCAGCCGGCACCATCACTCACTTCAAGTCTAATGCTCGCCAATATGTGATAACCTTATAGTGAACATGAACTAACATACAAATCTCCTTTTCTTAATTAATCTAATTAACCACCTGAAAACCGACATTAACTTAATACTAATTAAATATTTGATTAGGGTGGAGCTTGGAATTAGTGATTCCTATACTAAGCAGATGCTAGAGATATTTAATTAATTACTAGTGGCCTCTAATATTATCTTTTATGTTTATACCTAATTTTTCTTAATGACAGTAATTAAGTTACCCGAACTACATAAATTTAAGCTCTTTTCACCTACTCATAGCTTAGATAATGAAATAGAAAAGATTGTGCTATAACGTAATTAGGGCTAGCTCTATAAGCAATTATATCTCATTATCTTGTACATGTAAATTGTAAGTACATAAAAGGTTTATATGGTAATTTTACAAGCTCGTGCTATATAAAATATGTCGATATAGAAAATGTTATTAATAAAAGCATGTATGTCAATCTAAGTTCTTAATTCCAATTTGATCATGTTCATATTTTCTTGAAGGGTAACTAATTTTATATTTATTCAATTCGCATAGAGATCAAGTCGTTTTTGAATAACTTTAGAAGAATTTATTACATGAATTGTAATAGATCACCGCATTTATAAAAAATAAAAAAAAATTAAAAGTTCAAATCTTGTAGCTTCTTAAAATAAAAATAAAAATATTCCCAAAAAAAAAAAGGAAGAAATAAATAAATATATAAATTAGAGTTTAAATCCATCAATTAGAGAAAAGAAAAAAGGAAATATAGAAAAGTAGAAGAGTGAGGAGTGCATACAATTCTACAAATATGTAAAGATATGGGTGCACTACACAAAGCTTCAACTGTAGATTTTTAGCACCCCATATTCCATATCATGAGTTTCTTACAGGTGTTGCTGATGTTACAATTACCTTCTCTCCAACGCATCCCTAACCAATCATTGGTTGCAGTATCATTCCAAATGACCAAATTACCATCATGCTTTTTTCAAAATGACTTATAAGACTCCGAAGTTGAGTGACATGGCATGTTTTGATTGCAAGATGAAGTCATTGCAGTGAAGGTATTAAGGGACCCACCTGATGTGATCTTTAAAGTAATGATATATAGAGAGAGATAGAGAATAACGACCAGAGAGTGGAAAACCTGGGTGTTGGTGGCCTGTGGGCTTCCTTAATGGCAAGAAGAAGGAAGGAATAGTCAAGAGAGGGGAAAGCAGTTAGTTTTAGTAGGAGGTTCCTGACTCATAGGGATGATCAAATGGACAAATCTGAGCCGTTAGATGAGGCTGGCGTAGGATTCTCAGTTGAGTACACGTGCTGCTATCTTTCCTTTACCTCTTTTTATCCTTGCTTCCATGCATGGATTTCTCCTCCTCCAGTCCAAATATAGGGTATGTATATGTAGAGAGAGAAAGTAAGAAAGATGAGAGAGAGAGAGAGAGTAAACCGCTCTCACTTTTAATTTTTCTTCTTTGGCTTGTTCATCGCCATCATTAGCAACAAAGGTAACACACCCATCTCTTCAAATTTCAACTACCCAAGAACCACTAGTGAGAGATAGAGAGAAAAGAGAGAGAGTCGCTACATATCACTAGACCTTTCTTTCTTTGCTTCTCTTGTACATCAGATCTTGTTCTTGCCCAACAATTCAATGAAATCTGAGATGGGTCTTCCTCCAATCAGTTAGAAATATCAAGAAAACTCATTACCCACTTGAATTTTCTCATCAGATTTGAGCTTTTACTCTAGTTTTCTGATCTGGGTCATTGTTTTATCTTGTTGGGTTCCTCTGTTTCATTAGCATTTTGGGTTGGCAGAGTGTAATGAGATCAAAATTGTAGCACTTTTTTTCATATTCTGTGATCAGATTTGAGCTGTATTTGGCTTCTCTGATCTGAATTTTCTTTGTTGAATTGTAATTCTGATCGATGGTAGAAGATCAAGAACTCAAACACGTGTGCAAGTTCTGCAACAAAAGCTTCCCCTGTGGTAGATCCTTGGGAGGTCACATGAGGTCTCATTTGATCAATTCAGCCGATCAAACTGATGAAAAGCTTAACAAAAAGAAGCTCTCCTCGGTCAACACTGGTGGAAGCAATGCTAAAGCTGACATGAGTACCGATGGTGGTACTCAAACTGGTTATGGCCTTAGAGAGAACCCCAAGAAGACATGTAAATTTGCAGATTCAAGTGAAGATACCTTGCTTCATGGCAGGTTCTGCAAAGTTTGTGGTAAAGTTTTTCAGTCTTGGAAAGCCTTATTTGGTCACATGAAGTGTCATTCTGACAGAGTTTCAAACAGTGTGGAGGAAGATTCTTGGACCAGTGCTAATCACAAACTGGTAATGGACAGCCAATCGGACAACGAAGCAGCAGCTCCAAATCGAAGGAAGAGATCAAAAAGAGTAACAAGGTACATGTCCACCACAACGTCCTCTTCTTTCTCTATTGCTAACGCTTCATCATCTGTTTCTGAAATTGAGCAAGAACAAGAAGATGTTGCTATGTGTTTGATGATGCTTTCTAGGGATGTGGGTCATTGGGGTGGTTTGAATTCTGTTGCTGACTCTTCTGATAACAATTCTGAGTTCTTAGAAGCTCGATCATTTACTAAAATTGAGGGTAAGAATTCCTTATGTGCTGGTGGTGAAGTTGTGAAGTTCAAGAAACTAAGAAATGGGAAGCTTGAATCTACTGTTTTGGTTTCTGAGAATTCACAATTGGATGTCAAACAGTCAGAGTATGGTGCTTCTGGGATTTCTTGTAATGGGTCTAAGAGGAACAAATCAGAGGTTAAAATCAATGGGTTTCATGGAAATGACAAACTGAAGAAGTCTAAAGTCGAAGAATCTGAAGGTGAATTGGGGAAGAATTTGATCAATGAAACTGGATTTGATCACGCTGAATTGGGTTCTAAGAAGTGTAGTTCAAGCAAGAGAAAGTGCCGCAATCTATTTGATCCTGAATTGGGTGTGGAGTCCTCCAAGAAGTCAACTTTTGGTGCTTGTGAGAAGAAAAACATATTCGAGTGTACCACTTGCAACAAGACCTTCCACTCTTACCAAGCTCTTGGAGGTCACAGAGCTAGCCATAAGAAGACCAAAGGCTGCTTTGCTTCAAAAAATGATAGCAGTGAAAATAGCATTGAAACTGAAATCTCCCCTGACCCAACTGCTGATAGTAAGCTCATCAAATCCTTCGATGAGAACCCCATTGATCACGAATTGGTTGCCGGTTATGCTGACAATGGCCATACAGGTTGTGTGTCAAAGAAGAGCAAGGGACATGAGTGCCCGATTTGCTTCAAAGTTTTCTCATCAGGTCAAGCTCTGGGTGGTCACAAGAGATCACACTTAATTGGTGGCGCCGAGGCCAGAAACAACCAAACCATTGCAGTTCAGAAGCCAATTCCAGAAATTCGAGACCTTCTCGATCTCAATTTGCCTGCTCCTGTTGAAGAAGAAAGCAATGGGCATGTTGGGTTCAAGCCATGGTGGGTTGGAAGCAACCACAAGCATGAGCCACTAGTGGGTTTGATCTCTAACTGATCCTGATCCTACCCTTGCCTTCCAGCAAAGATTCGAGAGTGTACAGATTCATTAATTCTTTACCATATTTGAAGTGTTTGCTGAGGTAACAATTCCATTAGCCCTTCTTCAACTTGCAAACTCACAAGTTAATTTTTTTTATAATGTTTTTACCTTATTGTCTTAATATGTTTGTAAGAGAATAAATTTTCCATTGCTGCAAAATTCAAGCTCGTTAATATGTTTTGGCTTGAAATCCCAACACTGCAATTGAATTTCATGCTTCTTTCTGCACTTCCAACTACCATTAGAAACTATATATGTCTACTAAAAGTAAAACTATTTTTGGGTAATTGTTTTTTCTTGGCATTGAAGAGAAATGAGTGAGGTGTTGAAAATTCAATTGGGGTTTCAAGTCATGAAGAAATTAAGGCATTTTTATGATGTGCACAAAGATGGCATGTGAGCTCAAGGTGGTTGTTTAGTCACCTACCATAAAACGTGACAACCCATCTCATTTCCCTTTATTCTTAACTAGTGGTATTAATATATCTTTATCCATAGACTAAGACTATGCTTAATAGGAAGATCATAATTTTAGAAAGAGAAAGAGAGTGAGAGGGAGAGATTGGACCACTTTTAATTTTAGTTTATATAAGTTTATCAGAACTGAAACTTGATTGAAGAAATCAATTTTAATGTTTGGAAAGACCAATGCCCTTATTAGTCTTCTCAATGTTTATGATCTATTGAACTCAAAAGCCATCATAAATAGATTGAGAAGATTCAAATTTAGCTGAAATTTACCATAATTTGTTTATGATCTATTACCCCCTTTGATTTTTTCTTCTTATTTTCCATTTATTTATTTTGGTTGAGAAATATAATCCGATTAATTTTTTTAGGGTCTTGACAGGTGTAAGGCAGACACTAAAAGAGTATGGGTTTCCTGAAGTTTTGGGGTTTATCCAGATCCAGGCAAGGAAATCTGTTGGGCTGGCCATTTCATTGAGTCAGCTTAATCTTTATTACAAAGTCAATTTGGCAGTTAAGTAATGGCACTTGTCCCTTGTTTTTTTGTATGATCTTGTCATTATCATTAATCCACCGTGCACGAGGTGGGTTTCAAATTATTCTGTTAAAAAATAAAAGTAAAAAAAAAATTAAAGCAAGTGATTTGTAATTGGGTCAATTCAAATGCCTAAAATATCTTTCAAGCTGACCTCTCCAATGTCAAGAGGAACCCTTCATATCACTCCTAAAATTTGAATCTTTGCGATTACTTTAGTGTGATCTCCGAAATGAAAATGCATATTAAGCTAAGCATAATTTGTATACATTAATGTAATTGTAAAAAATTTTGTTTGTTTATGTTTTCAAAAATAGATTTATAATTTCAAAATGCATGATACGCGTTTGGTCAGTTATTAAGTTTAGTTTTTTATAATTTAAATTATCATATCTAAATATATTTTTATAGTTTTTAAAAAATTAATTATAAAATTTTTAAAAAATTATATTTAAATCACTATCTAAATGCAGTTAATATCTGTAATTAAGATTAGCATATCTTAATATTTATATAGACTAACATAATATTAAAATTGTAATTATTATATTAATTTATGGTTTAAAGTATAAATTACTTGTCATCATATGGGTCTTGATTAAATAGATTTTTTTTTAAAAGTAAAAGAGAAAAAAGAAGGAGCAAAGGTGCTAAGACCGAAGGCACAGGAAAAAAGGAAGAGAAAAAAAATGAAAAGAGTAGTCTTTTAAAGCCTTAAAGAAGCAAAATACAAAAAATAATGGTCCATTTAGGTTTATCTTTAATATTGTTTGTGGTCCAAAATCAATGCGGAGCATCCAACGCAGTGTAAATTGACAAAACCGATTCAGCAATTCAGTATATTTGGCAAATGCACACTTTCCTTTATGCAATCGTTCAAGTCAAAATTTACAACTGTCGCTTGGATGACCTTGGGCTGAGCTAGCGCCATGTCCGCTTCTTAGGCCCAAACTTTTGACATGAGAGATACAATTGCTTTTTGAATCATGTAAGACATATTTAAATTTAATGTACTGTATAAATGGCGGACTGATAACTTGACTTTCTCCGAGGAGAAACACAAGTTATTTTAATTCTTGATAAATTGTGATTGGTTTGATTTATATATCTATTTCATGTACTCGATTTAGTGACGGACTTGAACTTTGAACATATAAGGGATAAGAATGTTAAAAAAAAAAAAAATTAAGAAAATATTTTGTGAAAATATAAATAAAAAAAATTGATGGAACGGCAACTTCTAATATTTTGAAAAAAAAATGCAAAAGAAGGGTAAAAGAATCAAAATATCAAGACTTTGGTGGGTCATTGCCCCCTTAAACATGTTGCCTGTCACCGTCCGGTCCATTCAAGAATTACTTTTTTTGTTAGGAATGACAAAATGATCCGTTTCGTCAGAAGTCCGTCCTATTTTTAATAAGACAGGTATGAAATATTTATAAACGAGATTGGAATTGAGATTATGATAACATTTAGGTGAGGTTGGGAGATGGTCTCCCCGCCTTCGTTTATATATTAATTTTTTTTTTTTATCCTTAAGATATATTATATTTACTAATAAACCACACTATTTAAAATAATTTGTGCTTATATTATTATTGTTTTGGTGTTGGCTATTTTATAATAAAGTTGTAATTTACCTACCAAAAAAAATAAACTTACCTGGGAAAAAAAAATTAGGGTTTAAGACAGAGTCGAAGAATGTAAATAGAATTAGAATTAACGTAACTTTTTAGACAAGATTAAAAATAAAAAATATAAATAAAGTCGGAAAATAAGAAGAATACTTGCCTCATTGTCATTCCTACTTTCTATAGACCCCCACCACACAGTACGATGTTACTCTATTAAATCCTTGCCTCCCTTATAATTGCCAACTCTCCACCACCATCACTGACACCCCTAGAATACCATTCACCTTTGGCATCACCACTTCGCTCCTACCACCTTTATTATAAATGGCAGATTGAGATCATTAATCTGGAGGAAAAATAAAATTTAAAATTTAAAAATGTCTCTCATAAAAAAAAATAAAAAGGGGAATTGCAATTCTTTATTTATAAAAAAAAAAACTATAAAAAATAGGGGAATAAAATTGAAATTTCAAAATTTGGGAACCCCTTATATCTGCCTCTATTTACTATCGCATGTGCTATCATTGCAACCACAACAATACACCACCAACCTCCATCTACGGAACTACTTGTTCCCTTGGTGTCTCTATTATCTCCCCCTTCATCACATTGCTTCCTTCCGGGTCTCTATTTTATTTTTAAATTTTTATTTATTTATTTTATTAAATTATTTATAATTAACATGTTTTAAACAAAATATTACATATGTTAAAATAAAAAAAATACATTTTAATAAAAAAATTAGAATAACGTTATTTTCTTTTTCAAACTTATGATTTTATTAAACTTGTCTAAACTTCTGACCAAAAATATCATTATAAACATTGATTATATAATACAAAACTTATTTATTATTTTAATTTATATAATCAATGTGTCTTCACCACAAATCTATCCTAAATCCTAACAGAGTTGACATACTTCTCCCAAACTCATCATATTAGGATTGGAATATGACGATTTTTTAATAGAACAGATTAAATTGTCATCCCTGACTGCCATTGCCACTGTATGATTGCCTCTATCTTCACTTCTTTACTTGTCACCACCAATATTAGTCCTGCCAGTTCCTCCCTCAACACTGCAACCATCTAACTCCCTCATCTACAATAGAACCAATTGAAAACCCACAGGCCAGTATGAGCAAAAGCCTTTGATTTACAACTATGAAAAAGGGAGAGGGGTCACAAGTGAAGTGCTAGAGGAAGTTAGAGTTGAAGAGGCAAAAGATTTTGAAAGAGGGAGCAGCAGCAAGTGCTATTAGGGTCACCACCATAAACGATATAATTTGCAATGGCCACAGCCTTCAACTCTCATCTTGCTAGCTAGAAGCATGCTGCAATGGTGAAGAATCTGCAGAAGCAGGAATGGCAACCTTTGGTCCTCTGAGTGGCTTTTGCTGCCTAGCAACAAATCAACTAAAAAAACATGAGACAATACTGAATTCCAAACTTAGTAGGAGAAGCTTGAATACAGTTGGCCAATATGAACTTCGAATGAAAATCCAAGGTGGGTGGCCGAGTGAACGGTAGGCAGCAATTAAGAGGCTTACCCCCAAGGTCACCAAGTTTAAATCCAACGGATGTCACTTTCTTTTAGAACCAATCTATACAGGATACTACTTGGCTTTAATTTGTCCCCACGTTAGTGGACGGTAGGATTGATTCCTAAAATTAATCGGCATAAATGATGAGTTATAAAAAAGAAAAATACTTAGTTTCAAACTTGATATGAAGAACTTCATCTTATCTGAATATGTGTCTTATTCAAAATTTGTCATATATACAATACACATGAGGTTTTTTTTTAAAATTTTTTTTAAATGTTTTAGTTTAAATTAAAAGATCACATGATATACATGTAATTGCATGTATAACACATTAAAATTATAACACATACGTAAAAAAAATGAGATTCTTTCTATCTAGTTTAGAACCAAACACTGTTGAAAAAATATTAGAATAATTAGAAGCCAATGCGGTTGACCAATATGAATTTGAATGAAAATATGACTTGGATAGAAACTCAGTTGAAATTATTTATAAATAAATGAGCAAAGTGTTTCTAGCATTAGCAACCAATTTTTTGATGTAATTTGGTGCCTTTAACATCAAATTTTAAAATTAAAAAATTATTTGATGAAATAATTCATAATTCAAGGATAATTGAAGAAAAATAACATATAATACCAAAGAAATCTAAAATGAACTTTTAAATGAGAAAAGAATATGTTAAAAAATTCATTATCTAATTTTAGTCCCACTTAGAGCATCTTCAGAAATAATTTAAAGTTAAATTCAAATTTAAATTTGAGCCAAATTTATCAAAATATTTTCGCCACTGAACTCAAACTAATATCAAATTTATTTTTATTTAAACTCAAATCTAAACTCAAATTTATACAATATTATTAATGGACTTAAATTATTATTCAAAACTAAAGTTAAACTTTTGGGACAAGATGATTTTTTTTTTTTTTTTTGGAATAAGATGAAAATTTAAAAAAAAAAATTGAGTAAAAATTAAGTGATTGAAAACATCAAACTCAATCAATAGAAGTTTTTACTCAAATTTAAGTTACTGTTGGAGATGATTTTAGGTTAGTTCAGGAACGACAATTTAATCTGTCCCGTTGAAAACCCGACATACCCTATTCCTAATGGGACAAATTTGAGATAAGGCATGTCCACTTCCTTAAGATTTGAGGTAAGTTCAGACTGAAGGAACCCCACCCTACCTCATCCAAATTATATAAAATAGAATAAAAAGGTGTTATGCTACATAATCAATGTTTATAACATTCTAATTTTATATTGACATGCATATTTCTTATTTTAACACATATAAGATTTTGTTTGAAGTGTATTAATTATAATTAATTTAATAAATAAATGAATATTTAAAAAAATAAGAACCTCGATGGGAATTCTCCTATCGTGAGATTTAAACGGGATTAGGATATAAATTTTTTTTTTTGAAGACAAAATTGAGAAATTAGTCCCTTGCTTTAAACCCGTCCTTTTACTTATTCCTACATATGTTTAAGTCAGGCAATGACTCTTAATTAAAATGTGTCAAAAAAATAAAAAGAGATCATATTATATAATTATTTAAAATAATTCAAACTTTTCAAAAAATGCGAGAATTATTCTTACATTTTGAAAATGATTTGGGAATTTTTGAAATAATCACACTAAATTCTGAATTCATTTGTTTGATGATAATATCAAGATAAATTTGAAATCTTTAAGAACAATAAGAGAATACTGCATTTAAATAGTGATTCAGATATAATTTTTTTAAAAATAATTTTAAAAATTTTGTAATTAATTTTTTAAAAATTATAAAAATATATTTAAATATGATAATCTAAATTAAAAAAAAATAAAATTAATAACTTAGCAAATAAGCATCTCAGATTTTAAAATTAAAAATCTATTTTTAAAAACTTAAACAAACATATAAGCATCTCACGTTTTATTAATGCTAACGTGGGAGAAGTTACCGAGAATGGTGGGCAGGGTTAAAACACAGTTAGTTTGGGTTTGCTTATGACCCGACCCGGACCTCTGCCCGCTACCCAACACAATTCAAAATTGAAGTTAGCTTTGGCCCCTCTACTTTCCTGATTCTGATTCTTAAACCAAAATTCCCAAATTCAAACTCCATTCTGAAACAAGAAAATCATCAATACTCTCGCCTCTGAAGTTGTCTTATTCTGATTTCTACGCGCTCTTCATTCCATCTATAATCATTTCCAGACGATAACCCTTGAAAGAAAGGTACCCTTCTCTCTCTCTAGCATTTCATCTTTGCTTTCTCCATCCCAAATTCAAATTTCTCCTGTTATTGTTTCGGAAAATATATTCTGGATTTAAATTTGTGCAGTTTTTAATTTTAAATTACTCTATAGGAATGAACATAATACGCATATATATATATATTATATATATATACAAACACATTCATACACGGAGACACACATTTATGAATATACATACTTTTTCATACAGTGGATTATATTTGTATTTTGCTAGTTTTTTTTTCTTTTGATTGATATTGTGATAAAGTTCTCGAACTGACAAATTGGTGCATTGTTTTTTTTTGCTTGTTTATGTTTGGGCTGGATTAAACCCTTGATTTGCTTGCGAGCTTTTGTGCTTTTAATACAATGATGTATCGGATTATTGGTGCTTTGAATACAATGGAATGCAGAGAGTGTTGGGGAAGGGATATATTGTCTGAGGACCTTTGCAATTAATTGTAGAGTTGATGAATTTCTATTCAATTTTTAATTAAAGAAATTATATGTCTCATCGATGTTTCAATAAATCAGGCCGTGTATATATACATATACATATAGGTATATGTGTATATACACACATATAGGAGTTTACATTTCCCCTGTTGAATTTTTTGAAAGGTTCTTTAAAAATTATGTTATTTTAGTATCATCCTTTCGTTACTTCCAAAGTTATTTTGTGTGTGTGTGTGTGTTGGATTTTACTATAGAATGGTTTTAGCTAATCATTATTTTGTGCTGGATCCTGATTTATGTTGAACAATAAAGGATTTTACTCACTTTATGACTCTGTATGTACTTTTGTAGATGTCTAGAAGCTCCTCCAGCAGTGGAAGCAACAACTCATTTGACATTGAGGAACTATTACAGATTGGAACAAGATGTAGAGAGGTATTATTTCTGTCCAATTCCCCATATGAAGATATTTTCTTTCTAAATGTCATATGGACATTTTTTCAAGAAATGTTGTCCTAGGTGTCTAGAATCCATGGTTTTAAATAACGGCTATTACGTATCGTATCGGCTGTTACGTAATAGTTTTTGGACCCTTCGATACTGATACGGGCTGATATATCGATGTGGCCTAAAATTCACAGCTGTATCAGCCGATACATTCTTTCAGATTTTTAATTTTACTTTTATTTTGTAGAATTTGAATGATTTTTATTTTTATAAGATTTATTTACAAGCAAGATACTTAGCAAAATAATTCCAAAAAAAATTGAAATAGGTTACCAAAACATTCGGGCCAATATGAGCTCGAAAAGGCCTCTTGGCCTCAATATTTTTAAAATATTTTTATTCCATAATAAAACTAAATTTATTTCCATGCTTATAATCATTTTTAATTTGTTATTATTTATTTTACTTGTTATAATATTATTCAAATTAAATGATACTTATTATCAGTTTAACTTTTAACAATTCATATAAAATAATAAAATATATTCTTAGGTATTATTTATAAGAAATTTTGTTTAGATGTTAGAAAATAATAGTGAAAAATATTAAAATGTGATAAGTTGTAGCCAAATATGCATATCAATGACTTTTAAGAGATTTGCTAGTATTCAAAAAAAATTCATGATTGCGGTTTTCGATTCCCGTTACGGATGACCCGATACTCCCTGATATTGTTACACTGCGACCAAGTTGTATCCCGCGGTTTAATTCAAATTCAAATTACACTTTCACTAATTCTATAAAATCGCGGTTTAATTATGTCAGCTTATTATTTAGTTGTGTTGCTATGTTAATTATATCAGCTTAAAACTTGATTACGGTGGCTGTGCTGTTCGGCTGTTCCTATGTTGCAGTTTGATATATTGCTTAAAAAGTTTATTTGGATACATTGAATTGTCATTCTGATTGACATCTTTATCATTGTTTTTCAATGTAGTTGAGAAAAGAAAAGGACATGTTGAGGGACTCACAATCTCAAAGCTTCGAATTGATCAGAGTAATTTTTTCTATCTCATTTATCTTTGGTTTTATTGAATTCGTGTCATATATTGGATATGATGTATTATACTCGGTCTATTTCATCTTTGTGACACTTTTGGATGTTTGGACTTCCTGCCTAGCTTGAATGCTCATTGCTCGATGGTTTAAAAATGCCATCATGAATGAGGTGAATAGGAAATGCAATCCATGTCACAAATGATGTTGAAGAATGGAAACTATGCCAATTCAAAGAAGCCTTGAAATTCCATTCTACTAATTGTGGCAAAAGCTCAAATTTTCTTTATTAGCCCCATTCTAAAGGATGAGTTTTTACCTTCAACAAAACACCAAATTCCATGGCACTCCAGTGGGTTTCTTTCTAAACTCTAGGGGTCTTAGGCAAGGGGATCCATTACCCCCTCTTTTATTTGTGATTGTGATAGAGGCTTTCAGTCGGCTTATGGTTAAAGCTGAAGAAGGGGGCCTTGCTGAAGGGTTTCAGAGTGAAGGATATGATTGGCAGAGGTTTGGAGGTTTCTCATCCTGTGTTTGCGGATGATACCATTATTTTTTGTGAGCAGTCAATTTGTTAGCTGCGATTTATTTGATGCTTACTTTTGTGTTTTGAGGCAATTTCAGGCTTGCGGATTAATCTAGTGTATAGTAATCTTATTCTAGTTGGGGATGTGTGGAGGATAGAGGAGTTGGCTAGTACTATGGGTTGTACAGTGGGGACTTTTCCTTCAACTTATCTGGGATTACCTCTTGGAGCTTCAGTTAGATCTCTGTGGAATTTGGGACCCAGTGGTGGAAAGATTCTATAGATGTTTGGCGGGTTGGAAGGGAAAATTTCTGTCAAAAGGGGGTAGAATAACTCTCTTGAAGAGTACTCTAGCAATCCTACCTACCTATTTCATGTCTTTGTTCTCTATTCCTGTGATAGTGGGTAGAAGATTCAAAGGGCTTTTCTATGGGGAGATGAGGGGAGGTGAGGAAGATGCATTTAGTGAGTTTGGATAAAATTAAGAAGCCAGTCTCTTTGGGAGGTTCAGGGGGGTTAAGGATTTGAGGACGTTTACTAAGGCACTTCTAAGAAAATGGTTGTAGAGGTTTGGCGTGGAAGCGGGGTCGTTGTGGAGGGAGGTCATTGCAACAAAATATGGGTGTTAGGACGGGGAGGGGGGTTGGCAGTCGGGTTAGGTGGAGGGACCTTGGGATTGGGTGTTGTGGGGAGCTATTCATGGAGATTGAGGGATTTTTGGGATTGCGTGTGGTTTGATGTGGGTAATGGGGCTTGGGTAAAGTTCAGGGAAGATGTTGGAGGGGGGGATGTGACTTTGAAGGTCAAATTTCATCTTTTGTTTGCTTTGTCCAGCAATAAAGGTGCTTGGGTGCATGAGTGTTGTCAAAGGGTAGGGGGTGAATTAATATGGAGCCTTAAATTTAAAAGGGAGTTTTTGGATTGGGAGATGGAGGAGGTGGGGGGGTTTCCATCCCCAGAGATTTCGGGTGAAAAGAGTTGGGAGGACAAGATTGTGTGGAAGGTGGCATCGAAGACATATATGGTGCAATCATTCTGTAAGGGGCTTGGCAGGTAAAAAAGACTTGCAATTCCGTTGGAAACTCATTTGCATACAGGGGCTCCCACAAAACAGTTTTTCTTTTTTGTTTGGGAGGCATCTTGGAAGGCCATCTAGACTTAGAAAAATTTGCAAAAGAGGGGATTCCAAATAACCAATAAGTGTTGCTTATGCAAGAAGGAAGAGGAGTCAGTTAACCACCTCCTCATTCATTGCTTAGTGGTGAGAGATTGTTGGTGTTTGGTGCTTGTTATTTTTGGGAATACATGGGTGATGCCAGAGTTATTGAAGGACCTCTTGCTAGCTTGGTTAGGGTGCAGGATTAGGAAGATTGCCAAGAAGGTGTGGCAGATGGTCCCTATTTGTCTTATGTGGAGCATTTGGAAAGAAAGGAATAAGCATGTTTTTTAAGGGGGATGAACTACCTTACTTTATTTAAAGATAGTTTTTTGCGTTTGTTATATTTTTTTTTGGGGCCAATGGGGTCCTTGAGACCTTTGTATAGATAGTAGTAAATTGTACTTTTGGGTTTGCCCCACTTGTGCACCGCTTATATGATACACTTATCCTAAAACTAAAAAAGTTTACAAGATGTATTTGGAATTTTGGATATTAGTTACATGTCATGCAACCTAACTGCTATTTTTTAATATGTTTAGAATATAATGTCATTTGTACTTTGCTTAGATCTAATTGTTTTCCTATCGTTTAGTTGGGTTAGGTGGGTGTTTTAATCAACAAAGAACATAGACCAAGCTGCAAATAGTTGTTCCACCGAACTATTTATGGGCCTTCATACCATAAGCAACCCAACTTGTCCTTAGTGGAAAGGGAGAAAATTCTCAACCCAACATTTATATCTTTGATTCTTTCTAATTTCTCATTTTAATTGCTTATCTCGTCTCAACCTTAAAGGAGGGAAATGATTGCACTCCTCAAATCCACTTGTTATTGTAGAATGAATTATAGGGGTTGGCAAACTTTAGTCCTTCTCCTTGAAAAATGAGGATGGTTGTGATGGGTAGACAACCAATGTAAATATTATAGTTGCATGAAATTATGGCTTTTTTTATTGGAAAAAATAACATTAATAAAAGGAGCGCTCGGGGAAGGGGGGGCGAAGTAAAAATGGGGAGATTACACTATACAAAAAGTCAAGGACTCAACTCTCTGAAGAACCTTATAAAAGAATTTATAGAAGAGGTATAAGACCTTATAACCCAAAAGAATAGGGCCCCTAAAATAATGGTCTTAAATCTACTTAGAGGAAGGTCTTTCCTCTTAAAAACTCTCATATTCCTTTCTTTCGATACACACCAAAGAAGAGATAAAGGCCCCACATTCCAAGTCTACCTAATGCTCCAACCCCCTATCCAGCTTCACAACAATGCAATCACAGAACTTGGGCATAGTTTGGGCACAACCAAAAAGCTAGAGAAGAAGGCTCCACATATCCCTAGCCACTGCATAATGAAGAAACAAGTGGCTACTTTATTTCCTCCTCTGATTTAAACATATAGCACCAATTTGCTAACCTAAAGCCCCTCTTTTTAGGTTGTCCACGATTACCACATTAAGGGTAGCCTTTGTACAACAAATTCTCTTCTAAGAAAAATCTTCAATCCCTTTCTTGACTGACACTTCGTAAAAAGATTTAATGCTCTCTATCCCTACCAGTCTTCCATCTAATTGCATCACCATTGTCAATAATTGTTGCATATTTAGCTATGATTTCTTCTTTTTTTATAAGAAATAAGAAACAAATGAGGGAACTTGTCTTTGAGAGCAACATCACCACACCATGTGTCCAATTGAAATTTCACCCCAGAACCATTTCCCACCTCAAAAAAATGAAGCGAGAGGGCATCAGATCCCTTTTGATATGTTTTCGAAGCCTTGTTTCATGACGTCATCCACCTCTCTAAAAATCCACCTAGCTTTGGCACAGCCATATTTGGCTTCAATAAAAAGCCTCCACCATCCGGTAGTCTCCATGGCAAACCTCCACAACCATTTCTCAATAAGATCCTGATTAAAGACTCTTAAGTCCGTAATACCCAAACAACCTTTCCTTGTGTGGGTTTGAGCTTTGCTCTATCCCATCAGGTGGAACTTGCCGCCATCTTCCCCACCCCCCGTGAAAAGAAAAAGGAAGTCTCTTTACAAATTATCCAATTTATTTTCTACCGATGACAGAATAAGGAATAGACATAAAATAAGTTGGAAGGGTTGCTAATGTGCTCTTGATCAGAGTAATCCTATCACCCTGAGAGAGGTATTGCTTTTTCCAACCTGCCAGCCTCTTTTGAAACCTTTCCACCAGTCCATTCCAAACTGCATTTACCTTGAACTAGAATCCAAGAGGTAATCCCATATACTTCAAGGGAAAGGAATCTATCTTGTGACCAAGATTCAAAGCCAAGTCCTCTATATTCTCCACATGGCCTGATTGAAATGATCTCTCTCTTTCCCAAATTAACTCCAAGCCCCTAGACTGCCTTAATGCATGAGAATACGTCTCAAGTAACATAATTGATCCTCCTCCGCTCCCCCAAAAAATGATTGTATAATCAGCAAATGGGAGATGCAAGACGTCATCTTGCCCTGACCCACACAGTATAGCAATAATTTCCAGAAGACCTACTTCAACTGCTTTCCCAAGCAGCCTACTCAGGATTTCCATAACCAAAATGATTAGAACAAGTGAGATCAGATCTCCTTGCCGTAGTCCTCTCAAAACTCTGGAAAGAGCCCTCCAAGGAGCCATTCACATCAAAACTGAGAATCTAAGGAAATGCAAATCTCCATCCACTGCCTCCACTTTTTCCTGAACCCTATTCTCTGAAGCATGTGCAAAAGGAAATGCCAGTGAATTGTTCACATGATCAAATGCCTTCTCAATATCAAGCTTACACACCAAACTAGCTTCCTGACTTCATCCAGATGAGTTCAATTCATTTGAATAATAGGTGTTTGGCCATTTGTTTTCTATCCACTTGAAAGTATAGCAGCCATTTTTTTTCCCCTTTGGAAAGGTTCAGAATTGGTATTGTACCTTCCCCATCTGATGCATGCTAGATTTAATTAAAGACTCCTATGAAGGATGGAGAACTTTAAGTGATAGAAACAAATTGTACCTTCCCCATCTGATGCATGCTAGGTTTAATTAAAGACTCCTATGAAGGATGGAGAACTTTATGTGAATAGAAACATGAAGCACCATTCAATTAAGAATGCTAAAGTCACTAAACAAAATGAAAACAAAGAGTAAACAATTTACAACTCAAATATTGTATGCAGAGAATGTTAGGAAGGTAAATTTCAATAACAAGAAACTTAATCAAACCAGAAACTTTAATAATATATCAGACAAGTCATTAGATAGGTGAAAGCTAGCATAAATGACCTAAAGAAAACACTATACGCAAGGAAATCTAAGGCCAGCTGTGGATTAAGGTGAAGGAATGATGAGATAAGGGAAAGAAATGCCAAATAGATAGTAAAAGAGGAAGACCTCACCAGATTTGTGTTGATTTTATAGCCAAGAGAAGTGCAATGATCTTTCCAGATTAGTCTTCTGAGCTTCCATCAGCCCAATAAGAGTGAGAGACTACTGACGGGTCTTTTGGGGGAGGTGAAAGAGAACAAGAATAAGATGTAGGAGGAAGAAACAAAGAGGAAAGCTAGAAAAAGGGGGGTGGGGGGGAGAGAGAGAGAGAGAGCGGGCAGCCACCTTTAGGGTTCTCAAAATATTCATTCTCCTCTTGAAGTTGCAAGAGGCTTATATAAGAGCAACTCCAGCAAGGGGGAGCCATTTGGGTAGGAAAAATGCCCATTTGGCTTCTGCTACAGTGTTATGTCTACATCAATGGCTCCCACCCCCGTACATGCACTCCAACAATGGTAGCCAAAATGAGTATCCATTTTTATATTTTAATGTATTTCAAATTTAAAAAATGTTAAACAATTTGAACCAGCCAATCAAGAGAGAGATTGTGGTAGTTATCATTCCCACTAAATTTTACCTCCCCTCTATCTCTTCCCACGGGAAGCATATATGGATCCCAATCATCTGCTGGAGCCATTTTATGTGATGCCTCCCCTATCGGAGTGCAAATTTTGGATGTTGGGGAGCCATTTTGGTAGTTATTCCATTTGCCTCTTGTGATGGCTCCTCTCTTGGAGTTGCTCTAAGGATGCCTTAAAGATGTGAAGATCCTAGCCATTGGTTCTTATTTTCGTGTCTTCATCCAAAATAATCCTCGAGTGCCACGTCGATTGCATAAGTGGTCATGTGTAAGCATGTGACTACTTAATTGTGACTTAAAATAATTTGGACATTCTCCTTATCATAGGCAAAATATAAGCACTTTAATTTAATTAAACAAAAACTAACAAAATAATTTAAAACACTTTAATAATCATGTCTTCTCTATAAGAATTTTGTTGATTTTAATCAAGACATCAAAAAAATAAAACTGAAGAAATCTCAATGGGACTTCTAGAGAACAATCTAATTTTAGACTTTGCCGATGCAGAGAATGGGACTACATGCGAAGACATTATCTGAAGTCCACACAGAAGACAAGAAACGAATTCAGGAGTTGGAAAGAGAATTGAGGAACTGCTATCAAGAAATAGGTACTGATTCCCATTCTAATTGTAATTCAACATGCCTAGTTGCCTGGGTTGTCTAAACAAGTAATAAATAATTTAGACGCATTCATTTTCTTTGATAAATATTCTGTGAATTTCTGTAACTCTTATTTTATTTTTTGTCAAAATGGTGCGCGCTCACCCCACACAAGAAAAAGAAAAAAAAAACTCTCCAATTCTATGTTTAGAGACTTAAACCCCACACCTTCCTCAAGGGGGGAGCAGGGATCCACGTGTGCTAGATGGCTTATCGCAGTTAATTTTTAGCATATGTGGATTGTGTCCTATTGGGAACAGATGCTGATGGCAGTGGTGAGTGTTGACTCATAAGGAGCTGCGTAGAAGAATTTTCTGAGTCCCCATCGAACCATAATCATCCAGGCCTCTGGAAACTATTTTGTGCAGGCTGCAAATAATCATTAAATCCTCCAAAGTTATGAGCACCATTTTTTTATGTTAGACAAGTTTTTTTTTTTTTCTCCCTTTCCCTTTTTATGAAACTTTTAAAGTTGAGAATTCTACTTGTGTGCCTAACTTTGGCTTCAATAAACCCTTTAAAATTAACTAATTAACCTGTGGGCTAATGGAATTACAGCCTTGGAGCGATCATATGGGATAAAACTTTTTGTTTTTCAGGTATTATATTCAAATTTCAATTTAGTGCTTCCTCTTCCCTAAAAGAAGCCATTTAATGTTTGTGGTTACTTCCCCATTGTACACATTGCAAATATACAGGGGTTCAGGAAAAACAATTTATGAATATGTGGCCCTGCCTGTAATTCCCTAGGCATTATCATCCTCATTGCATGTTAATTGTCTTATGATACCTCACATGATCATATGATGAAATGTGTGTTCGAATTTGTATTAAGCTTGATCATTTCCATTCTGAGGCATGGCGATTGAATTTAAACCATGTCACAAAACATGCTCAAGCAATACAACCTAAGCTTTGATGGACTGATTTGGATTAGAAATGAAATGGTTAAGTTTAAGTCAGCTTCATTTAATTTGTAATCTAATCTATGATTAGGAAGTTAAGTTAACCTTAATTGGCCTAATCAAGGTTATTAGGGTACCTTAAACTAAATTAGTGATTTATTATAAACCCTAATCATATAACTTGCTCAAATTAAGTAAAATCAGCATGAATAAACCAGAGGAAGATTGGCACATAGGGTCGACCCCTTGTAGCCGAAACTTTCTTTCTCCTTTCTTGTTTGTTTGCTTTGCTATGCAATGCTTAGGTGAAAAGATGTGTGTGCGCGTGCGCGGTAAAATACATATAAATTATAATAAAGATGATAAAACATCAAGTTAGTAAAAAATGTGGAAAAATTTAGGAGAAGACACCTCTATAAAGATCTCTACAAGAGCATATGCAGACATGTGTCTACTATAGAGATACATATTGTATCTTATAAATCTATTAAGATATAAAGGGGGAAAAAGGAGGAAGGAGCTTCCTAATTTTGCTGGCAGAACCTAAGTAAAGAGAGACAGTGAGAGGAGGCTAGGAAAAGGGGGAGAAGGAAGAGAAAATCAATGTAAAGTGAATTAGGGACTTGATTCAAGACTGATTAAGGATCCATTCAAGGAGGAGAGAAGTGAAAAAGGTGCGTAGAGGCATAAGGTAAGTAATTTGGTACCCTGGAATGGTGGTTTGAACTCAGATTTGTGAAATGTACTATTTATATATTTTTGAAATATAGGTGTTTATTTGTTGCAGTTGCTTATTTGAAAAGAATTGTGAACTATGAGGTTTTGACACCCATGGATAATCAAATGTTTTGAGATTGTGAATCTATTATGCCATTACTCGGGAAGCCCTAATTATTAGGGGACTATATCCTCGACTGGTAGTATGCTCAAAAGCAACTAGAGATGTCATTTGGTTGTCACTCTATGTGACTTGTCACTGGACGTGATCCTCCGTTCAGTTTGGAGTCCAGGGTCGACATGGATTCTCCTCTATAAGATCGTTGTAATGAGCATATTATTATTACATGTGATTCTATTTGTGACATGGATTCTCCTTTGTGAAAATCTATTTGTGCTATCTTGATACGAACTAGAAAAAGAAGTCTATTTTCAATCAATATGTAATGTGCTTTAGTTAACAAGAATATCCATGGGAATTCTATTGCATTTTGATTAAAAACCTATGACATGGAAACTATATTAGTCACTGAGCTTTGTTAGCTCACCCTATTCCTTCCACCCATTTTAGGTGATGAACCATGAGCTTTGAGTGCAAAACTTTTGCGTATATGGGAATAAGAAGAAGGGTTTATGGTTTTAATATATTGAGACTGACATGTGTCTCACTTTGGGTTTATATGGTTTCCTTTAGTATATTATGGCCAGGATGTGACGTCATAAGTCTAATAAGTTTTGTGTGGTTTGGATTTGGATATGAACATAGAATTTGCTCTGATTGAATGTGGTTGTTGAAGTAGATATTTATATATGCTAGTCAGGTATTAACAGGACATCATGTTATGCTTCTGTCAAATAATTGTCCATTATCAAGCATATAGAAGGGTTAATGTTGGTGAGAGCTTCTAGGTATGCGATGTTAGCTTTATCAGGCCATTCCAATGATTGGGAGATGGAGGAGGTTGTGGAGTTTGGGTCTTTTTGTAAATGATTCCCCTTTCTAATTCGGGGAGGATATTCTTTGTTGGGTGTTCAGTGGATGGTTTTTCTATAAAGTCAAATTACCTTCTTTTGCTGGGAGAGAGGGGTCGGCAATTTTCGTGAAGAGCTATTTGGAGATTAAAAACTCCTTTCAAAATTGCTTTTTTTGCTTGGATTGCAACTTGGGGATGGATACTTACCATGGACAACTTGCATAGAAGAGGGCTAATTGTAATTAATCACTGTTGTCTTTGCAAGTGTCAAGAGGAGACAGTGAACCATCTTCTCATTCACTACCAATTTACCTGGGTTGTATGGAATCTTTTGATCGGTTTGTTCGGTATGTTCTAGGTTATGCTGCAGTCTATGTCAGATGTTCTCTCTTCTTTGAGGGGCATGTCGCCATCTAGAAGGGTTAGAAAGGTGTGGTACATGACCCCTGTTTGTATTTGGTGGAGCATTTGTTAGGAGAGGAATAATAGGGTTTTTGATGGGGTGGAGGCCCCTTTATTGGGTTGTAAAAGTTTTAGTGTTGAGATTCCTCTTTTTTTGGTTTTTTTTTTTTTTGGGGGGGGGGAGGGGGGGGGGGGAATATAGTAGCTATGGATAGTTTTTTGTCCTTTTACACTTTATTTGTTTTGATCCTTGGGGATTTGAAATACCCCTTTGGTGTGTTCTAATGAAAGTTTACTTGTCAAAAATAAAATAAAATCAAGCAGATATACAGCCCAATCAATTCCAAAGAGGTCTCGGTGGCCAATAATGTATGATAACTCCCTAAGATGTGAGGTTTGGGCCATGAAATCGCCAATGAGATAATTTTCACCAACTGTTAAGAGTTCACCCATCTGACATTGATTATTATGTGACTTATCAGATTATCATATTGTTTTCCATTTATTTTTAGACCATTCAATAGGTTACTTAAGAGGCACATGTTGTGGCACTTGTTGATTAATAATTTTGACCTATATGTCGTATATAACTCTAGCTGGATGCTACCTTTATTTCTGATTTGATTTTGTATGATTTTTTTTATTAGGATCAACTCAATTACAACATTCCTTACAGATTACCTGCAGGATCAACTGAATGCAAGGAACACGGAGGTAAACTATCTGGGTGAACATGTGCACAGCCTTGAGCTAAAACTCACAGACATGGAAAATTTAGAGGAGAAGGTTGTCAGGTTCAAAAAGGAGCTGAAGAGGGCCAATTCAGAGCGCTTGTTTTTGATGCAGCAATTAGAGAGCAAAGAAGTGGAGCTACAGAAGTCAACTTCGTGCATAGAAAAACTAGAGGAGTCTATTTCATCTGTTGCATTGGAGTACCAATGTGAAATTGAGAGCATGAAGCTTGATCTAATGGCCTTGGAGCAGAGTTGTTCTGAAGCTAAGAGATTCCAGGAAGAAAATGCTCAAGAAAAAGCTAGGATGAATGGGTTGATTCAAGATTTGGAGCTTCGGTTTCAGGATGCACAAAAGGTTATTGAATGCTTAGTCAAGGAAAATAAAGAAATGAGGGAGAAGCTTGAAACATCCGAAATGAATACCAGAGTATTTCATCAAAAAATGGAAGAACAATTTGAAGAACGTTCGGAAGACAAGGACAAAGATCAATTAAATAACCAGTCCTCATCAAGTGGACTAGAGAAAGATATGAGGTATGTTACTACCTATCTATTATATTATTATATTATATATATATATATATTTGTAAATATACTTTTTTAAAATTACAGTTTAATTTGCAAGCTTATCATATCTAGTAAACTATGTTCTATTAATGTATGATAACAGAAGACAGAAAAGAAGTTTCCATTTTGGACTGGATCTTGCATGTGGTACACAAGGACTTCCATTCAGTAGATTCTCACTTATAGGTTCCACTTCTAAAGTCACTCTCTGATTTAACAGTCATAGTCTTTGAGACATCATTTCCATAGATGGTTAGAAATATAATTTACAAACCAGAACATTTGGTTTATAGGATGCTTATTCAGTTTTAGTTGGGATAGAGTTGGCAGGTACTTTCAAATGTAGCAATTTGGCTGTGGGTGTATTGCTTCCTACTTACAGTTGATTCTTGCATTTCTCGCATCCTGACATGTGTGTTCCTATATTAAAAATTGGATTCACTAAGTTGACTGGATCTCTGTGGCACATTTTGATGTTGTGAAGACATCCTGCTGCAGTAATTATGCAAAAGCATTTTGTATGATATGATTATTTCAGAAATTTTTGAATGACAGAAAAAGATGGTAAATTTGATGATGATTTGTGTAAAATCACATGGATGGCAGTTTTGAATGCCTTCACTTGACCAAAATCTCATTCTCCACTATATCATGCATCTGCCTACTCAATACTTTCCAGCTAATTTCGTAGCTTCTGTTGCACCAATTCTTGAGGCATTGAGAATGGTTTCCTCGTGACTATTATTTTGTAATGAAGTGCCCATGCAAAGAGACATTGCCATTGTTAGAAAATATAATAATAAAGCTACACCCTTTCTAACAGCTTAAGTTTTTAGAAGAGTTGGTAATTTCACATGATAGCAAAGTAGGCAAAAAGGTTCTGAGTTCAAATCTCACCATCACCCTAAAAATAGGCCCAAAGTGGCCACACGTGAGGGGGCGTGTTAGAGAATATAATAATAAAGCTACACCCTCTCTAACAGCTTAAGCTTTTAGATGAGTTGGTAATTTCACAGCCATGTATCTGTATATTTGTCTCTCCAGTTAGTACCTACCAACCTACACCTTCTGATTGTTATTTGGGCATTCCATCTTTCAACCCTTTTTCTCTTTTTGGAAGCAATTGTGGTGACATTGTGGGTCCACCCATTTCCAGACTGGCATTGGTAGGAGCATCAGATGCAGGTTTACAGGACAAAATGGAGAAAATGTCATGTCAGATCCATGAATATGAACAACTTGTCAAGCAGCTTAAGGTATGATTGTATGAACATGTATAGAAACACATCCACATGGACTTGATCTTGTGAGATCAGTTTGTGCTGTAGCAATTTGTTTTGTCAACTCAACCAAGTTAGGATTCAATACAACTATATTGCAACTTAAGATGCAACTTATTAAAGCAATAATACAAATGGTTGCCAGGAAGAATTGAGAGAGGAAAAGTTAAAGGCAAAGGAAGAAGCAGAGGATTTAGCTCAAGAAATGGCCGAATTAAGGTACCGGATAACAGGTTTGCTTGAAGAAGAGTGCAAACGTCGTTCTTGCATTGAACAAATATCATTGCAGAGAATAGCCGAGTTGGAGGCTCAGGTACTGATTTTTGAACTAGTGACCTTTTGTGTTACCTGAGAATAGAATTTTTACTGAAGTTTGTGTTTTTTTTTTTCTTGTGATCAAGATTCAAAAAGAACAGAGGAAATCCTCCATTTCTGTCCGGCATATCCATGGAACTTAGACAATTGGGTTTATAAAAAACCATGGGGTTTTGGCATATATAGAATGTGTTAGAGGTTTGTTTCTTTCTGTCTCCTTAATCCGCCTTTAATATGTTTCTATTCTCTGGTTATAAATGATATAGCTGCTGCAACACAAATCCACGAGCGTCTTTCTTTCTTTTCTTTTCTTTTTTTCCCTTTTACATTAGAAGAGATAAATTTTATTTGAGAGGGAAAAAAATACTAATCACGGAATGAAAAGATGTTCTTTAGGCACAATTATTTTGCTTAGCCATCGGTAATATTTATTAGTTTGAAAGTGATGTAATTGTTTTGCAAAATTTGCAAGTCTTTAAAGAGAGACATCTTTTATTGCTTTATTATCCTAGAGGATTAATGATGGGACAAAACCCTTGGGATTGGATGAGTTGGGAAGAGGCTTGGATATCATCATGAGACTTCCGTTCAGATTTGAGTATTAATATGGGATTTATAGGATCCTGCACAATACTCAAATCTAAGTGTGGTACCACCGGATGAGATCTTCTCATTGAACTTTTTCTGTTAGACACATTTCTGTTCTAGAGAGTACAATGCATAGGACATATGTTGCAATCTTATTTGCTTCTCTTCACTTGTGCATGTGACCTTGTCTACTAAACATAGTTTAAATTGCCGTTGCTGGTGGATTCCAGTAAGTGGCGGAATGGCCATTATAGTTGGTTATCTGCATGGTTGATGAGTGATGACACATGCAAGACAGACCCAAAGAGCAAAATGTGATTTCTCACACTTGAAATGTACACTTACACATATACATATGTATGTAACCTTTCGGGGTTAACTCGGCTAGTAAGGCTTTAAGGATAAAGGATTATGTCTCCAAGAGGTTCCAGTTCAATGCATGCCTATGCACAGTTCTTGGAGGTGGAGTATCATATTTGGAGTTTGTTCTGACAGTCATATGCCAAAAGGACCTTGGTTGGCAGGTCTGTGTGATAAAAAAAATATGGGTTAATTACACTTACCTCCCTTGTGGTTTTTGATAATTGCAGATACCTCTCCTGTACTTTCTGAAATTACACTGTCCTCCCTATCAGATTTGTCTCCTAAACAACGTTAACGGATTTTGTAAAATGACCAAATTACCCCTGCATTTAATATGAATATTTTAAGTTAAAAGTCATTATTTTGTAATATTGAGACAATTTATTTATTAAATGATAATATTTGAGTCAAAGATCACTCTTTTACAATATTGAGAATATATATATATATATATATATATAAATAGAACAAATTTTTTAATAAAAAATTCTCATTTTCTCTCTCTTAACAAACCCAAAAGACACTTTGTGAGTCCTCTCTCTCACGACTCTTCCTCTATTTTTCTTTGATGACTCTGTTCTTCTATCTTCATTGAGCATTTCTCCACAATTGATGCTTTGTCTTGGCTTGAATTCTGCAAATAAACTGAGGATATGTTTTTCTAGAACCGGATTTGGGTTGATCAAGAAGAATAAAAGAATTAGGGTTTCTATTTGCAGAGATGCCTCTCATCTTTCGCGATTTCGTCACCGATGATTTTCAGACATCATCTTGATAAATAGGTAATCTTAGTGTTCCTCCATCGATAGGGTGGATCACACAATTTTTTCTCTTATTTCTCAATCTTTCACTATCAAAATCTCCAAAATTTCTTTCTTTTAGCAAATTAGGCATATTTTTGGCTTCACAATTTCTTTCTTATTTGGGCTTCCATTATTTAGTAGCCATAATAAAGCAAGAACATCATCATCAACAAATTAGTTTCCTTGCATTGATTGATAGTTTGCCGACACTGAATTAACATTGTGATGGAATGAAGAGGAAGAAGATGGATTGGAATGGGGATTGATAGTTTGCCTTGCATGTACAAGAAAAAATAGTTAAAGATTTTTTATGATCTCGTGTTTTCTGTTTGGGGTCAAAAGAGATTGGGATTTTTTTGGGGTATTTCGAATTGGAGATTACTTGTTTTATGTGTGTGTGTGTGTGTGTGTTTCTTATTCTTCTTGTAGAATAAAAAATTATGAATTTATTCTCTCATCATTTGTTGGGGGTTTGATTGGTATGTGATTTCTATTTCTCTATTGTTTAATTTTTTGAGAGAATTACAAGGATAGATCTATTTCTTTCACTCATTTTGTTGGAGTTTAATGATATATATATATATATATATATATATATATATATATATACGGCACACAGAGAATTTATTTCAAAGATTAGATTGAGAATTAGACTACTATTCAAATTAGGATTCTCAAATACATATATATGTTATATATATATATATATACACACACACACACACACACACACAAGCATATTGTCCATATCTAACGATTAGATTGATCACTAACATTTTAGGATTTTAACAAATATACGCTTAAGATATTTTTATTTTTATATGCATTGTTTTTTGGTGATTCTATTTTATTCTAATAATTTTTTTTTGGGAAAGAAAGTGATTTTCGATAAATATAGAATTAGTAATTTTAGAGAAAATAGTTTTATTTTTAAAATTTTTATAATCATTTTTAATAAACCCATGTTCATGTTCAAAATTATCTATTTACATTGTTAGTAGAGGTTAATATAGTCATTCTACTACTTAGAAGGGCAATTTGGACATTCTATTAAACTTTTTTGCTTACATCACCAATTTTTGTCATCGTCAGTACTGATAATTGATGACATGGGAGAATCTGCAACTAAAATACAAAGCAGAAGGGGGACAATGTAGGTTTAGAAACTATAAGGGAGGTATTTGCAATTGTCAAAAACCATATGGGAAGTGTAATTAACTCAAAAAAAAAAAAAATATATATATATATAGATATAGATATAGATATGTATGCATGTATTCATTTTTGTCATAAAAAAATAGCCCCTGCAATTTATTTGACTTTAAGTTACTGTCTATTCCTTTATTATAAGCTTATGAGAGCATGCATGTACGTATAGTCCCTTATCCCTAGTCTTCAGATCAGTTGTGTTTGTCATAGTTTATTTTCCACCATCTGAACCTGTGTATTAAGCCTCTCTGCACTAACTTTATCTATTCCATTTTCAGTATTCCTATTCCCATATTTAACCCTGTTCAACTGTGATCCAAATATTTTCACAGGTGCCAGCATTTGAACATCGTACTCTTGAAACCCTGTAAGCATTATCTTTGGTTTGGGTGCTGACAATTTTGTGGCTCTAAAACCTTCAGCACTGGCTCTATGCGTGTTGCTTAAAAAAATGATGGTGTGCCGCTGTGCTGAGTGCAAAATCTCAGAAGGGTTTCTATTAACTCCTTCAGCGGAGAGCCTTCAGAAGCCAAAAGTTTCAATTTCAGTTTGACCGATGATGCATTACTCTGCCGGTGCAAGATGTACAGAATGATGAAGCGAGGAATTGGGTAACTAACATTAACTGTTGGGTGAGTAGTGAATTGTATATATGCAACTATATCTATTGTTTGCTTACACCGTGTTGCTGGGTTGTTTTTTTAATATCCATCGGCTTCTTGAAAACTGTATGGTGCAAACTTGTATGAGAATATGTTGTGTATCACAGTGGAGTGGAATGTAAATTGGATACATATAGAGATTGGAGGAGATATTGCCAAGGAGTGCATGTTGTAATCATCAATAGAATTGTCATCACAATTTAGTTTGTTAAAATAAAGCAATTGATGCTGATGTTTTCTTTGAGGATGATAATAGCAAGGAATTGTATAATCTCACTTTTTCTATTGTTCCTTTTAATCCAAAAGTTCCCTTCATGTGGTTAGGGTTCCGGGGGCATTTTAATGCCCAATGGAAATGCAAGCAATATTCCTTGGCCTTGCCCAAAGACTTCTCAAACTAACTTGGCTTGCCAGTGGAAGAGTTGGATTTGTCAAGAGCCAAATCCACCGAACTGTCTGCTATTGCCATGGCATCAGGGAGATCCTGAACCTCCTGTCACCACAATTCTATCCGAGTCCAACCCTGCTGACCCAGACATAAAGTTGAATAATCTGTTCTCCTTCATACAATGTTCTTCATGTCCAACATCAGGAAACTGAATGTGTTAACATACTCGAGCACAATTCTGGTGATCCACGCATATTCATTATGAAAAATTTTACCAATGTATTTTTAATTAATTTGTGGGATTGCATTTGGATTTCTTTGTCAAAATCATCTTACTTCCAAATGAAGAAACAGGCCGCGTTAGAAATCATCTTATCTCCAAATGAGAAAAAGGTCAAGTGAGAAGGTTTCACTGTGAGATATTTGTTTAAATTTGAGTTTTCATGTGGAATTTATACGAGTTTTACAAAATACTTAAATTTGAACGTGGTATCACTTGATAAGACTTTTCCACTGCACTTTTTCTTTTCCTCCTTGATTATGTTTGTGCATTTGTAGCCAAACTTTTGCAAGTGTTTCCAGCAAAATTCTTGGCGTGGGATGGGATTACATGAGAGCACCCTTTTTGTTCTCTTTCCCTCTTTTACCCTTTAATTGTTTAGGGAAAAGGAAAAAGGTTGTAGCTTTTTCAAAATAGAGCCAAATAAAGCATACACTTGTGCCCAATCTTAAACTTTGTACCTCTCTTTCGAGGTAATAGAAGATATCATTTAAGCTAACCCCTGACAACAACTGATTTGAATTAAAGTTTTTGTGCAATTATGATCTAAAGAATTAAAGTGTTTTTCTTTGGTCCTTTTTTTTTTTTTTTGGGCCCAATGGTTTCATATACACCTTGCAATTAAACCAGAGTTATGAGCAACACTAAGTTTGATTAAACTAAGGTGACCACCTTCTAATCATGAGAGTATTTTTGCTACTGCCCCAAGTGACGTTTTTTAAAACCTATATGACATCATCACCTTACTTTTCTTTTTCTTTTTATTTTTACTTTTACTTTTAAATTTGTATATTTGTTAGAATCGTAATTGTTACGGACAATCGTCTGAACGGATCAATACAAGAAAATCGCTTAGATGCTTACCTATACTCAAATAATTAGGTGGTTTATTTATTCAATTGGACGGTTGTCCGGGTGTGTAGGAGCCCAAATCATCTAAGTAGTAGACATTTGTTACAAGACAAACTCCATATTATAATACGTAATTAACCTTATCCTTTAAAATTTTATTTTTTTTGTCCTTCTTGTTTTGTTTTGTTGAAAAGTTAAATATATCTATAAATCTTGAATTTGTGTATAATGAGGTAAAATTAATGGACAAATTGAAAATATCTCAAACATTGAGTATTTGTACGTAAAACTCTTATATAAAAAGTAACCTCTCATTTTATTTAAATGAAATAGATAGAGTCAATCTCCTTAAAAAAAAATAATGCAAATATTATGTAATCCCTCAACTGTTTATCTCATGTTACTAAAAAAACAAATTGCATTTATAACCCGTTCAATATTAGTAATATATAGTTGTTGAGTTTTATTTTATTTTTTTTATATAGGAATAAGAATATTCACTTTATTGATTTAATTTTTTAAAAATAAAATAGATTATATGAAATAATGAGCAAATCATTTTTGTACCTTTTTTTGACTGAACAATCGCTTGAATACTTGAACGATCACCTAGAAAATAAACTAAGTTCATCGCCTTGAAACCCCCGAGCAATTTGACGACTATGGTAAAAACTTACAAAAGTGGCAATTGCTTTCAAACTGTTGACAACTCCTTAGTTTATTAACATTTTGTTTTTGCTTTTGTTTTCTTGGATTGTACAAAGGGTAAGTAGATATTTTGTATATGTAAGAGGTTGGGTCCAATCAAAACAAGTCCTTGGGAATAAATACAATAAAAGAAACAAGCTGTCAAGGTCCAGAGGACTTAAAAATGGAGAGAGAGAGAGAGAGAGAGAGAGAGAGAGAGAGAGAGAGAGAGAGAGAGAGATGGTGAGGCATCACAATTTGCTAATCTTAATAGTAAAGAAGACTAAATACTAGTTCCAAATGGCAGTCTTCATTTGTAACGTCAGCTAATTCTAGTCAGCATAAGAACCCTTCTCAAATGGTGGGATGACTGTGACTCTACCAGCCCTATCTCTATATTTGAGTGGTGGTAATTCCAAATCTTGTCTTGAAGAAGGCCATTAAACATAATTAACCTTGTGGTGTGGATTATTTTCATATATATAGTTTTATAAAGCAATACTTAAACTCTTGTAATTGTAACTAAAAGTGTTAAATATGATAGGGTTATGAGATATGTAAAATGATCAAAATAATCTCATTTTTATTTGAAAAAAAAGAAGTTTGGATCTCAAAAGAAAAAATTATACTTTACCCTTTTATGATTAGGTTGAACAATATTTTACCCCTTTGTAATTGCACAAAAGTTTCAAGTGTTTTGACTTTTAAAATACAAAAGATTTTGTGGACATAAGCCATTAAGCCATAATTTATCCTAAATATGATCACTAGTTTTCCAACGTCTTGGAATGCGTGCTAGACTTTAAACTACATACCAACTACAAAATTCCATATCTAATACGTATTGAAATGTCATGAGACTTATAAAATAGGTGTGGTACTTTCATTTAATAGATTTAATCTTTTGAGTTAAAAATCTAGCCTGTAATAAGTGATCTTAGTGCATATACGAACCCTTATATGATATCATGGCAAACACTCGTATTAGGTGATTATCCTCCCTCATTCCCACAAACCATGTCCCACCTCGTTTATCTTCGTCTCTCATCTTAAACCACGTCTCGCCTCGTTTTCGTCTAAAAATTAATTTTACTAATTTTAAAAAAAATTAAAACTAATTAACTAATATTATTATAAAAACAAATCTATGTATACAGATAATATATACATAATATACGTAAACATATTTTTACACACACACACACATGTATGCATACATATATATATATATATACTTTTATTTAGATTTATATATGTAAAAATATTTAATGAAATGTGAGAATATCAAAATGTATTTTATGTAATTTAAATATATAATTCGAGTAGGAATACCGAAACCTATTCTCGTTCCGAACCTGAAGCTATGTCAGATTTTAATAACTCTTTCCATCTTTCATCCCTGTTCCCATTCAACTTATTTTTTTTCTGAATCCCATCACATTAGGTACGACCGGGGCATTTTTCCTCCTTATAATGACCCAAATTGGTTTATTTGCCTATTCCATTTCAATGCTTGAAGCCTTGAACTATCCAATTTCTGGATTAAACTATGATTCTGGTTTTTTATGATTTATTAATAAAATCAATCCAATTAATGAAGCTTCAACTAGTTGAACCAGCCAGTCTGGCATTAAACCATGATTCGCACCACATCTTTTTTATTTATTGATTAACAAAATCTATCTAATTAATGTACCAAATTCATGGGCTTTTAAGAGTTGGTGTGGTACTTTAAACAACCCCTCTCTCTTACAAAGATTAAGATTCTTTCACAGTGGTAAAATAGAGTTATTCCTTTATTACCTTTCTCTAAAATGTGTGTATATAGCTAAATAAAGTGAAGTTACCCTTCTGTTACTCTCTTCTGATATGTATTAATTAATTTTGTGAAAAAAAATTGTCTCTCCCAAAAAAAAAATGTAGGAAAAAAATTAACTAAATAGACTAGTTATTATTTTTACTGATGGAAAGAGTGTTTATTTACATATATAAATATATAACTTACAAACAAGAACAATTTATATAACTGAAAAGCCACACCACCAACAAGTTCAACTATAATTGAGAAATTAACATATCATCGCATATTCTCATTTGAAGAGAGTTGAAACCGTGATTTTTTTTTAAAGAAGGGACATGAAATACAACTCACAATGGTGAAGTCACACGGGAAGCTTAGGGGGGCAATGGTACCCAAAATTTTAAAAATATGATTTTTTATAAAATTTTTTAAAATCTAAGATTTGTTTCTTCAATTTTTTTTTTTTTTATATTTTCATAAGAATTCCCTTAAAATTATTTTTTTTATATTTTTGTCCTCTTAAATCCTTGATTTAGATTTGCCACTAGTTGTTTGGCCACTAAAGACTTCAATTCAATAATAAATAAGAACATTGTGTGCTAAATTAGTCAAATTTAAAAAGATTATTTCAGTGAACAAAATTTTCAGTCATTGCAAAATCTGATTAGTTTCTTAAATATAAATTAACTATTATTAATACCGTAAAATAAATTAAACTACTTCAAGTTCTGTTCAATTAAATATTTGTTGGAACTCGACTTGTAAGATAAACAAGTCGAGTTCGAGCATATTTTAAAATTTATTAAATTATTAAATTCGATTCGAACTCTCTTCAATAAAATAAATAAATAATCTAATATTATATAACATATTAAACTACTCATTCCAGAAATAAATAAATTTAATTTAATTATAATATAAAATTTATTTATAACGAATGTGAACTACTTATTATCCGGTCCGGTCCGGTCGGGCCCCGGCCCATTTACGCCTAGACAGACTGATTTTGTCAAGGGGGCCATTGGAAAGCTCGAAGTCTACGCGCTTCTCCCTTGCGAAAAGAGTGATATTAAAAAACAACAAAGAAAACCCAATTAACCAAGTTCCAGCAATTTCTCACCAGTTTCCGCCGTCTCTGTCTACTTAACAGACTTCAATTTATACGTGACCCCCTCCTCTTCCTCCTTTGGAACTCTCTCCTTCTCTCTCTAGATTCTCTCTCTAGATTGCGTCTCAAGTAGCTTTACTTTCGATCCTTTCCTTTCCAAAATTATCTCCCCTCTTTGTGGAATCTCAGGTACTAATCCCAAGGATTTTTTTTATCTCCTATTGGTAGATAAATTTTTTCTTCTGTTTCTGGGTTTAAATTTATACGTAAATCCATCTGATCTTATATACATATATGTATATCCATGAGTATATTGGTGGGTCATTTTAAATTCTTCATCGTTTATAGTCTTCTTGTAAACATAGTTTGGTCAATTCGTCTTCAATTTATTTTCTTTCTATTTTTACTTCACCATCTTACATTAATATAAGTCTCTTGTTCATGTTTTCTTGCTGTAAATACGTGTATTTTGATTTTTCCGTGAACTTGTTCTTGAATTGTCATCTTGGAATTTCACATACCCTTTCTCAATTTCTACATGGGTCTGTGGTTGTTTTATGGATGTGTTTGGTGGCTGAGAAAACTCAGTAAAAGCAAATAAAAGAAAATTAAAAATCCTGTGTTTGCAATTTGTGTGATCTGAATAACTCTAATTAAGCCAGAGAGTTACGATAGAAACATTTGTCTTTTTCATCCCAAATGATGAAATCTAGAAGGTCAGACTTTTTCTCCCTATATATTTTCTGGGAAACCAAACAGAGCATCTGAATTTTTAAATGTACTTTATTCTTGTTCGATATGATTGATGGTATAGTTCTACTATTGCTTTTGGGCCTTTCGATTCCTTTTTAGTTGTTTTTCAAATTATCCCCAAAAGGCCTATTCTTTTTCTCTACAATGGGTAAAAGCAGGGAGCTTAGTTTTATTGACTTTACATCATTTTCTTGGAAATTATACAAGGAATTTTAGAAATCCTTCATTCAATTCCATCTTATTTCCTACTTTTCAAAATATATTATTTTGGATCACTGTTTTCTCCTCCTTTTTCTTGTTTAATTGTGATTGTCTTTTGAACTTTTCCGTTATGGTGTTTTTGTGAAATCATTTGCAACTTTTAACCTCTAGTCTTACCCCTCTTAAATGAAATAAATCCTTCATTTGTCTTGTTTTTGATTGTTACTTTTTATTAGTAAGACAATCTAACAGTTTGATCTTCTCTGTTTCTTCAGGATCGTGAAGAAATCTCTATACAATTTCCTTTGTACCTTGGTTTCATTTTAATTCTGGTTCTTCAATCCATCAACTGTCCGACCAAAAAATCCAGCATTTTTGCCCATTCAAAGATGTTCAATCTTAAGAAATCTCCCTTGAACAAGAATGCTAAACAAAACTCAGTTGACCCCTGCTATTCTAGCCCCAATCCTTTTGATTCTGACAATGATTCAGATAACAAGCAAACCCTTAAACCCTCAAGGAGAACTTCTTCTGAACCTAACATAGTTACCCCAGATCTTAGTATTAACCCTTTTGATGACTATGATAGAAAAGGGACCTCTTCCTCTTCGTACTCTCTTACTTCAGAGGCACGAAACAGATACAAGAATGATTTCCGTGACTCAGGAGGATTAGAGAACCAGAATGTCCAAGAATTGGAGAATTATGCTGTATACAGGGCTGAGGAGACTACTAAAACGGTTAACAGCTGCCTGAAGATAGCAGAAGACATAAGGGAGGATGCTACCAAGACTTTGGTCACCTTGCATCAGCAGGGTGAGCAAATTAGCAGGACCCACATGGTTGCTGCCGACATTGATCATGATCTTAGCAGGGTATGGCTCATTTACTTTTTCAATATCATTTTATTGGTTATAATTCGAGAAGTATATAGGTTTTTCTAGAAGCTAACTTATATGGAAAATCATACATATAAGATGGACTTCCTAATTTAATCCACTTCAATTTCATCTCAGGTCTGCTATTCACCAGCACTTTCGCTGCTTTGGAGATCTGCATGGTTTGAGATGACATTTCATGTTCCTAATTTAATATGCAGAGTTGGAATTTTATTAATCATCTGATTTTTTCGGATGGTTTGATCCTGTTCCTTAGCTAAGGATTAAATTGAGAATCACTTAGAAATGCCTGTACCTTGTAAATTGTGATTTTAACCTAGACAGACATTTTCTTCAGTTTGGAATCTGTAGGACAGGGTTGGGTTGGGGCTTCAATTCTTAGTGTGTGTAACCCACCTCCTGCGGGTGGGGGTGCAGGGGGAAAAAGAAACCAGTACCCCTCTGCCTCCTTCCTGTTGATGCCCCAACTCTAAATCTCTGCCACCACCTCTCCCAGAGCTGCCACCACTTCTATGTTGATCAGATGAATCACTAGTGACCTATCATTAATTAGTTATGTGCATATATTTCATTAAAGAAATAATAACATGTAAGAAAGGGTCTGTAGGACTACACTGTAAGGGTAAATGCTAAATTTCCAGTGTCAAACAAAAGAATATTTATTTGTCAGCATTGAGCATTAGTTGATCAAGTTGGTTTTCATTTATTTTAAAAAGAATGGAGTAGAAACTCCTCAGCATTTTTTGTATGAAACCTTTTCCTATACACATGATGCTAGTACGTCTGCACATGTTTGTTTGTCCTCTGTGTCCAGTGTCCTTATTTGTGCTAACAATTCTGGAATTTCACCAACATACATGCACAGAAGCATCAACCAAGTCATCTTGATTATTTGATTTCCTAGGATACATAATAGGCAATGGTCCACAGAACTGTGAACCTGATATACATTCAAGATAACTTGGCTGAATCTTCAAATTTGGTTTTGCCATTTGAAGAGATGATACAATAGATCAAACAATTGGATTACTGGAATTCTCTAGTTGATTGATAGGGAGTTTATTTTGTGTAGATCTCAATTATTTTTTGGGACATACCTTCCCTTCTCGGTATTTGACATCATTTTCTTCTTCTTGATGTGTGTGTGTATATATATATATATATATATATATATATATATATAACACAAAAACACACACACAGACACATCATTTTTCAATTCCCTAAAAAAATATAGAAGTTTACACCTGCTTCCAGAAAGAGTTCATCTGCCATGCTAACACTGCATTAATAATTACAGGCACTAGAAAATTATTGGAGTCTACCATGCTAACTGCTGCAAATAATAATTATTGGAGATAGAAAATTTCACGATATGTGGCTCATATGGAGAAGATCAGGAAAATGCAAATAATTATTATTGGAGATAGAAAATGTCAAGATAGATGGCTCATGTTGAGAGGATCAAGATCCACAAGTTGTTTTGAGTTTTGTGGCTGAAGTTTTATTATTTTACTAACAGATTTATGCAGCCTGATTGGAGACTTTTTCTGGGAGTTTTATGATAGTTAACAAAGTATAACTTGTCTATCCGAAGATCTGTGTCTAAGGTTGGCTAGCATTTCAACCAAATATGTATTGCAATAATTAGAACTGTTACTTCAAACTTACTTTTGTCCATCTTTCACTTGACCTATCCCATCTAAGCCATTAATTTATTTTTTAAAAAACAAATTAATAGCGAGATCTTCTATTTTTATGGTTCATCATCTTTGTTTGTGCAAATTGCTACAGAATATGTATGACCAGTGACGCATTTGGTGACAAGTACTGCAGAGTGCAGATGAAATGCCATGCCCTTGACTAAGCATTGACTCCACCTATATGCAAACTGTGTTAGCGTTGTACTTTTTGCCCTGAAGAACTGGACATGTCTTTTAGTAGCATGTTTAATTTCTTGAAGTGGAAGATGTTACTTCTTTCCACATTTGAGTTAATGTTACAGTAACTGTCATGGCCTGGTTTTTACTATTTAAGGGGTGACTGACTTTGTTTGATGATTGATTTCAGAGCGAGAAGCTTTTGGGAAGTCTTGGGGGCATGTTCTCCAAGACTTGGAAGCCAAAGAAGACACGCCCAATAACAGGCCCTGTTATCACAAGAGGTTATATTCTTGATATGTTTATCTCATTTGTTCATTTCTTTCTATTTTTAAAAAATAAATTTAAATTCTGGAGACTGGAGATTGGAGGCAGTTTTCTATCTTAACCAATTCTTTGTTCATGTTTGATTTACCTGTTGATTGTTTTACAGATGATCCAGCTCAAAAAAGGGGTGCTCACTTGGAGCAGAGGGAAAAATTGGGATTGGGTCCTGCACCCAAGGGACGGTTGAACACACGAACACCACCACCCGAACCTACCGATGCACTGCAGAAAGTCGAGGTTTGTGTTTATGATTATTGATTCTGCAAAAAGCTATGTTGTTTAGAGTTCGGACACAGCAGGAAATTAGTTATTCTATGTTTTTTGCTTGACATGCGGAATTTGATTACTTTGTTTTATTTAATTAATAGTCAAACGAAATCACTTCAAGATGCTCTTGTAATGCCTATCAGGCATTTTTACCACAAAACTGGAATCTGGTCTCTGAAACTTGAGATCAAATCCTTGGCATATAAAAAAATAAACAAAACCAAATTGTTAGTATTTCAATGAATTATCTCATCACAACCCTTCTCATTCTGTTACTTTTTCATTGGCATTTTGAATCTTTGATGATGATTTGTTCTCACATGCCCCTCCTACCTTGTGGGGGCGGAAATCAAATGCAAATTATTTCATTTCCTTGTGATTGCCTCATGACTGGATGGCAAAATGTACTGATCAGTGAAACCCAAATGTCATTTTTGGGAATTTGCAATTGTAACAGGTGGAAAAGGCAAAGCAAGATGACGGTCTTTCAGATTTAAGCAATCTACTGGGGGAGCTGAAGGATATGGCTGTTGACATGGGATCTGAAATTGAAAGGTTAGTTGTTTTGATTTATCACATGAACTTTCCAACATCCTTTATTGGTTTAAAAACTTCTCTCTGAGCACAATTTGTCTTAAACCAGTGAATCTTGTTCATCTAATCCAGAATCATTTTGTTCTATCTGTGTCAATTTATTTATGAATTTTGTGATAATTTCAGGCACAACCAAGCTCTGGCTCCTCTGCAGAATGACGTAGATGAGCTGAATTACCGAGTTAGAGGTGCTAATCAACGTGGACGCCGTTTGCTTGGAAAGTAGGGAACACAGGTCTGTTTAGACCTGTTTGAGATTGGCTCCCTAGCCTCTTTTTTTTTTTTTTTGTCTTCTTCATGCATTCTTCTATCCACAGAATATGTGTTTTGATTTCTTTTTTCCATGAATATCTGGTATTTGTATCTACTTCTGCACACACTAAAAGATATGAGATATTCTCTTGTTACGAATTTATAACTATTGATGACCATCCTTGAATGCATTGTACTGTTTTTTCGATATATTACCATCAGCTTCTTCTCAATCTCCAAATCGTCAAAACACTGGCTTGGCCCCGGGATCTTCACCACGTCAAACAGCTCCTGACCTGACCACATCATCGTATGCAAATATCTATTAGGTGTTTCTTTTCAGTAATAGGTGGCCAAACTAAACTTGTATATTCATGGATTGAACTCATGAGGGGATAAAAGCATGTCTTTGTAGAGGTCTCATCTCGGTTTCCTGGACAGGTTACCAGTTCTGTAGTTCCATTCAAGTTCCTCCAATTTGAAGTATTGTTTTTGTTACATCAGGGCTGTGTAAATCGAGTTATTCAAGTTCGGTTCGTGACTGACTCGGTTAAAAACTTTTTTGAGATTGGCTTGCAAGATAAATAAGTTAAATTTAACATATTTTAAGATTCGTTAATTTATCAAATTTGGCTCGAGTTTGGTTCAATAAATCAATAAGTGGATTAATATTATATTAGAAATCAAGTTAGTGGAGCTAAGTTCGTGATTGTCTCAATTAGTTACTGGAGCTCAGTTTGTGATTGCCTCGATTAGACTTTTGTTTGAGATCGCTTTGAAAAATTAGCATATTGAGTTTAAACATAATTTAAAATTTATTTATTTTAACAAGTCTAGTTTGAACAGTTACTGCTTGCCTCTCAGGAAGCTTTTGTTCAAAACGCTCAAATTGGTGATGGAACCGTTGGGCCAAATGGAGCTTTAGAGCACTTGCGGATGAAAAAATTAGTCTCCAACCTATTTTCCTATTTTTTTTTTCAAATTTAAAAATATAAATGATGTCTTCATTTTTTATCTTCAAATTTAAAAGTCTACTATTAATCTTTCAAATCCCTTTTCATGCATCTACTATTCATTCACTAATTATTTTTATAATACTCCAAATTAATAATTAATTATTTTTATATTACTTAAATACATATTAAATTTAAAATTAATTTATCAATCATTTTTTAAAATTAAATCTTTATTAATAAAAAATTTATCAACCTATTATCCCCATTAAAGATTTAGATAAATAAGTGTTATATAATTGTATTTTGTATATAAATAATATTATTAAAAGTGAAATTTGAAGAATAAATAGTAATTTAAATATTGGTATGTTTTGAAATAAAAATGTGGGATTCATTATCTTCAAACTTAAAGAAGATACCAAAATGAATATGAATTTGATTGTGAATTAAGATGCACTTAGATTATTGGCATGAATCTATTTAGAAACAATGGGGTGGGGGGGAGAGGGGGAATAGCCTCTTTCTCTAGTAAAGCACTTGTCTTTTGTTTTTTTTATGTTTTTCCCTATCACTTGGTTAGTTAGAGCTAACCAACCACCAATCTATTATGCAATAAAATATAAAATATTATAAATAGTTAGATCTAAACCTAAAAAAATAAAATATTATATTATATATATATATATATATATATGTGGCTTTTTAAGTAATCTCAATCCAATTATAATTGAATCTTATGAGTGGGATTTGTTTTGGAAGTGATTAATCTAATTTAACTTAATAATTGAATCTTAATCATGTCAACTTCGTGCTTTACCTCAAACCATAATACGACTTGTTAACAACTTTGAAAGTCAAATATATTTAAATAATATAAACATAAGTTAATATTTTTATTGAATTAAATATTTGTTGGTTGATTAAACAGCCTAACTACCTTAAATATCATTACAAGATGAAATTTCATTCATCTTCTCTCCCTTCATGCTATCCAAACAGTGTGATTATGACTGATTTCTAGTTAAGTAAAAATAAAAAATTGGCTTTTGTTCACACATTCTTCAACTTCTAAGAAGAACGGATACAGACACGGGACACAGATACGACACGACACGACACGACACAGACACGCAGACACATTATTTCTCAAAAAAATAAGATACGGACACGTTAAAGACACGTTAAATATATATAACTTTTTTATATGATAATATAATAAAAATATAATATTATTTTAATTAAAATTAACATAAAACACACAAATTTAAAAATATTATTAAGATATATTAAAATAACAAAGTCATTAAATAAAAATTAATAAACTTTTCATTTAATCATCAACATTCATGATTCAAGTTTCCGAGAAATGTCTAAGAGTGTCGGTGTCTGACATGTGTCCGATACAGACACATGAACCAAAATAGAGTATCCGTACTTCATAATCCAACTTCCATAACTATTTTGCTAACATTTCGGCATTTACTACAAATTTTCCTTTTTACCAAACAAAAGAGGAAGGAAAACATGCATCGCCTAAGTTATTTAATGATTATTTTTATAATTTTATATAATTAATATTAATATTTTACTTTCAAATTTTTAATTTATTATTGAATTACCAAAAAAGATGGGGTCAGTATGTTCTCTAGTACTGATATTTTGATTCTTACATAGATGAGAAATGAGATTATCTACTTTTGTAAGATCAAAATGATTAACAAATACTGTACCAGAAATGGATAAGAACTGTTGAAAATTCGGATTTTACTCCTGGCAGTGGAAAATGCACCATTTTTTTCTCAATAATTAATATCTCTCTCTCTCTCTCTCTCTCTCTCGAGTTGAATAAACATATTGATGCAGGAGAGAGAAGAGAAGAAGTAGATACTAGAGAAAAAGAGAGAAGAAACGAAGAGGAAACAGAAGAGAGAAATCTGAGGGAGGGAGGGAGGGAGAAACTTGAGAGATATTTTGTATTATAGAGAAGAAATCAACAGGAAAGAAAAGAGGAAAGAGAGAAGGAGAAGAGAAATTCGAGAGAGAGAGAAACTAGAGAGATATTCTGTATTATTTACTAAGTCAACAGGCTATAGTAAGCTTATATTTATAAACAAATCCTAAAATACCAAAACAGTAACAATTACCAAAATTACTAGAATATCCTAAAAATAAGAAAATATACAATAATTATAAATAACGAGAGCCTTGCTGGCAATAATGAAGGTTGAGGTGGGATCATGGTGCTTTGAGAGCTAGGTCTGGGCCAAGAGAGGTCCTCTTTTGTCATTGTTGGAAGGAATCATAGAGGAAAACCCTAAAGTAGTTGCCGGAGAAGAAGGAAGGCTAGGGGTGAGGAAGCACGTGAAGCCAGAGTCCGGAAGGAGTCAAGGACTTGGGCAGACGAATAAGGGAGCACCACGTAGGAGACAAGGATAATGATCCTTATTTGAATTATAAATGTTGCGAGGTGGGCCATTCGTTGGGAAACTAATGCTGGCTGGGGGAGCCCCATAGGAAAATAGGACCCAAGCATTTTCGAACTCGACAAGAGAAATGTTGGAAGTGAACAAGAAGTTACAGATTGGTCCAAGGAGCAGAAATATAGGATTGGGCGAAGATTGAAAAATGCCCAAGAAGTTGGCAAGTAGGTCCTTTTATGAGGAGCCCATTGAGAGTGCAGGAAGGAAAGACCCAAATCGCTTTTTGGGCTTTAATTATAAAGGTGATAATGGGCTTCTTAAAAGAAAGGGCCCAAAATGGGTCTAAAATCCATATCTTGATTGATACAGGCCACCAGTGAGGAGGCCATTGGAAGCCCTCACAATATTCTAGAATCTAGAGCTTGGCCATTTTCAGAAGTTGGTTTAAAGCGCTTAATAAATTGGTTTTCAAAGGGAAGGAGGTTTCAGTCATACGAGACGGGTTTTGAGAAGAGCGAAGGGGGACGAGCTCAAGCTATGGAGGAGGGCGAGTCCAGTGCAAAAGTTGAAGCCACAAATGCTATAGAAAAAGGTTTGGGTAATCAACTCCTATGGAGGGGACAATGCAATTATTTGGGGGTAGACGATTTGGTCCAAAACAGAAAGGGAATACTTAGCTTTAGAAGATAAAGGTTTTAGAACTCAGTAGGGGGGATGAGTCACGAATTCTTTGTGAAAGGATGCCCAAGTTCAGGACGCCTCTGCAAATTTGATGGAGTCAAGCCTAGCTTTACCCGATGTCGTCGATAAGCCACAGGGAAGAGTTGGAGCCATTCTCATCATGGGTAAAGGTAGTAGAAGCAGGGTAGTTAGCTCAAGTTAGTGACAGGGGTCTGAGATGGATCAGGAGGTGGTCTACTACACCTTCTTGCTATAGTTCAGCTAGAGTAGAGGCAAGGGAGGATCAACTCAATGCATTCAAAGGGTTATGGGGATCTGGAAAGGCCAGAGCTGAAGATGGGCGAGGCTTCAAAATAGGTTTTGAGAAAGATTAAAGGAGTCAGTAGGTTCTTGGGGGTACCTGCAGAGAATATGAAGAGGTGGTACATTTATTTGAGTAGATTGAGAATAGAAGTGTTTCAGTGTTTCAGGAAAAAGCAAGGGTTAGTCAGCTACTAAGTTGAAACATGAGTTGAAAAATTTGGCGACGTCGAGGAAGGGAACAAAAAGGGTAGAGGAGGCTGAATTTTTTTTTTGGGGGGGGGGGTGGTTATGTCTTGCTGCTCCATGATTTTATGATTGTTATCATGGAATGTGACGGGGTCTTAATGATCCAAACAAAAGGGTGGTGCTGAAGAATTTCTTGATGGAGTGGAAGGCATCTATAGTCTGTTTGCAGAGTCTAAAATGGAGATGTCTGAAAAATGTATAAATGTTGAGAACTTGATATGCATTGTTGGCCCATTCTCTAATAGCTTGAGCTTTTGGAGCAATTGGTTACTTAACATGGTATCGAAGCCTTGGATTCAAGTCTTCCATCATTTATTCTCCTTTTGCATTTGCACTCCATTTTGCTTCAAATTTCCCTGTGGTTTTTTTGCCTTCTTGACATGCGAGTCTAGGGTTGCACGTGAGAGGGGTGTGTTGAGAGGTTGATATACATTGTTAATTCATTTTAAGCTTTTGAAATAATTGGTTGCTTAACAATAAAGAGTTTTTTTTTTTTTTTTCGCCCGCGGGGGGGCGGGGGGGGTGTGGACATTTGGGTGCAAGGGGTGTAACCTGGGGGGTGGGGTTAAAGGGTGGGTACTAGTTCTACTTTACTCTAAGGTGTTTTCTTGTGAAGATGAATAGGTAGGGAATTGTTCAGTTTCATGTTTGCTGAAAGAGATAGAGGGAGGTCTTTTTTGGTGCTTTTCGAGGGTATATGTTTTAGTGTTTGGTTTTGATAGATGTATCTTATGGGATGAGTTGCAACAGGTAAGGAGATAGTCCCTGGTATGTGTGTGGGGACTTCAGCGTGGTGCAGTCTCTTACTGAAAAGCTGGGGGTGGTAGATTAACTAGGGCGATGTAGGAGTTTTCTGATTTCATTACCTCTATGGAGCTTCTGGATTTCCATTTTTTTTGGGGGGGGGGTGGAATACATGGTCAAATGGGAGGAATCGACCATCAATGTCCCGCTTGGACATGTTTAGTCTGAACAGAATGGGAAGAGCACTTCTCAGGAGTTTCCCAGACTTGTCTTTCTAGGCCTGCCTCTGATCACCTTCCCTAGGGAAAGGGGCCTTTTAGATTTGAGAATATGTGGTTTAAGGAACAAAGTTTTGAGGAGCTTGTTGACAAGTGGTGGGGGAGTTATGAGGTAAAGTGGTACTCTAGGGTATGTAATGGCTAGAAAATTAATGTTGAAGGAAGCCCTTTAAGAAATGGAATAGGGAGGTGTATAGGAACCTGAATGTGAGGAAGGCAAGGAATCTGCTGGACATCAAAGATTTGGATGTAGAAGATTAAATCAGCCCTCTTTCTGAGGATTATAGTATTAAAAAGGAACGAGTTGAAGGGAGAGTTAGGGAGACTTTGGTAGGCAGAAGAAATCAGTTGGCATCTGAAGTCTAGGGTGTTGCAGGTTAAAGGAAGGGGACAGGAATACTATTTTTCCATTGGATGGCAAATGCACATATAAGGGTGAATAATATAATTAGGGTGGTGATAGATGGGACATCCTTGGAGAAAGAAGAAGAGGTTAAAAATGGCATCTCTCTTTTTTATGAAAATCTCTACTTTGAAACTATTTTGTGGAGACCACTTCTTGATGATATGAATTTTAAGATGTTGAACGACAAGGAAAAGCAAGGTTTTGAGAGGCCATTCACGGAAGAAGAAGCGAGGGGCAACTCTTAGTTATTGTGATGGGGACAAGGTATCCCGTTTAGATGGGTTTTTGATGGCCTTATTTAAGCATTGTTGGTTGATAGTGAGACATGATGTCGGGGCAGTTTTCCATTACTTACATGAGCACAAGAACTTTGAACAAAGTATGAATTCCTCATTTATTGCTTTGATTCCAAAGAAGAAAAGAGCAAAAAATATAAGGGATTTCAGGCCTATTGGCTTAGTAGGGGGGAGTGTACAAATTATTAGCAAAGGTCTTGTCTTTTTTATTGAGGGGTGTCTTGGGAATTTTGTGTCCGATAGCCCGAATGCATTTGTGGGTGGTAGATAGATTCTGAATGTAGTATTAATTGCTAATGAGTGCCTATCTTTTTGATTGAGGGATTTCTTGGGATTTTTTTGTCTGATAGCCAGAATGCGTGTGGGTGGTAAATAGATTTTGGATGCAATATTAATTGCTAATGGGTGCCTAAATTCAAGAAGAAAGGATAGAGGGAATGGATTGGTTTGTAAATTAAACCATAGTTGTTACGGGCGCCTATAATAAAATCACCTAGACGATGCCCGCCTGAACCTAGATAATTGGGTGGTCACCCAGGCTCTTAGGCCCCGAATTCGTCGAGGCAACGGACTGTTGTCATTAGCCAAACTCTATATTTTAATACATAATTAACTTTCTACTTCATTATTATTATTTTTTCTTTTTTGTTTTGTTGGGGGTTGAATATATCTACAAACCTTGAATCTATGAATAAATGAGGTGAAACTAATGGAGAGATTGAAAAAATCCCAAACATTGATTATTTGTACTTGGAGTTCTTATATATAAAGTAACCTCTTATTCTATTTACATGATATTTACATACAATTAATAAAGTCAATCTCCTTAAAAAATTATGCTTATGTTAATTGATCCCCCAACTATTTATCTCATGCTGCTAAAGTAAAACAAATCACATATATGACCCGTTTAATGGACATTGCTTTGGAATTTTATCATGTCTGTTTAATTCTATTTTTTTGAATTATCAACAAATTCTATTATATAAATGGGTTAACTTTCATTCAAGTATTTTCTATTGCATTATCCATTCTATTTGATTTATTTGTATATGCTATAATGTTTCTAAAAGTCGAACTATATTTTTTTTGTTGGCACAAAATAATTTATTAATACATAGTTGCTAGCTTCTATTGTGTTTTTTTCCTTCATATTTTTATGTAAGAATAAGTATGTTCTTTTTATTGATTTAATTTCTTATAAATAACATGGATTGTACGAAATTATGAATTAAAACAGTAATTATATTACTTTTGTACCATGTTTTATGGCTGGGCTATCACCTGGGCAGTTGCCTAGGTAGTAAATTAGGTTTTTCGCCTACGATCGCTTGGGCAACTTGACAACTATGAATTAAACATAGAGAAGGCCAACAATCATGTTAATTGGTGGTCTCTTTTTAATATGCTTCAAAGGATGGGGTTTAGGGATAAGTCGGGAAGTTGGGTTGAGACGTGCATCTCTTGAGTATTGTTTTCGATTTTGGTTAATGGTTCGACATTAGGGTTCTATAGAAGCTCGAGAGGGTTAAGGCAAGGAAATCATGTCTCTCCTTTCCTTTTCATTGCCTAGGTAGTAAATTAGGTTTGTCACCTAAGATTGCCCTAGGCAATTTGATAACTATGAATTAAACATAGAGAAGGCGTAGCCATGTTAATTGGAGGTCTCTTTTGTACACGCTTCAAGTGATGGGGTTTAGGGATAAGTCGAGAAGTTGGGTTGAGACGTGCATCTCTTTGGTGTCGTTTTCGATTTTGGTTAATGGTTCGACATTAGGGTTCTTTAGAAGCTCGAGAGAGTTAAGGCAAGGAAATCATGTCTCTCCTTTCCTTTTCATGGTAATTATGGAGGCTTTGACTAGATTGATGGATAAAGCGATGTAGGGTGGCTTATTAAAGGATTTCATTGTGGGGAGTAGTGGGAGTATAAAGTGGAAGTGTGTCATCTCTTAGTTTGCGGATGATGCTATTATTTTTTGTGGAGCTGTGAAGACCCAAACTCGTTATTTGGGATGTGATCTTTTATGCTTGGAAGCAAGTGTCAGGTCTTAAAGTGGATCTTAGCAAGAGTGAGCTTCTTCTGATGGGTAATGGTTGGAGGGGGGTGGAGGAGCTAACTTTGAACTCGGGATGTAAAGTTCGGTCCTTTCCCTTGGTATATTTGGGTTTGCCTTTAGGAGCCTCTTTTAAAGCAAAGTCCATGTGGGAGCCACTGCTGGATAATTTTTAGAAGAGGTTAGCAGGGTGAAAAAAGTAATACCTCTCTAAAAAGAGGTGAGTTTGTGTTGATAAAAAGTACATCGAAAAGTCTTCCAACATACTTCATGTCATTATTTCCAATTCTGGCGTCAGTGGACAAGCGGCTAGATAAGCTGCAACGGGACTTCTTATAGGAGGGGAAAGAAGAGGAGAAGAAGATTTATCTAGTAGGTGGGATGGAATCCAGATTCCATTAAAGGATGGGTTCAGTTTGAAGGATCTAAGGTGTTCAACAGGGCTCTTCTTGGGAAGTGGTTGTGGCATTTTGGAGTAGAGCCTACATCTAGGTGGAGATTATTGATAGGAGCTAAAATTGGAGTTGAGTCAAGGGGTGGGGGGGTTTCTAAGGAGGTTGACAGTCCTTATGAGGTGGGGCTCTGGAAATTCAAAAGGGAGTTGAATTTTTTTTTTTTAGCTTCAGCTGGTTTGTTGTGGGAAATGGGGCAAGGGTGAAGTTTTGGAAGGACATATGGTGTGGAGATGTATCTTTGGAGTTTATTGTTTAAATTCCCTCATTTGTTGCAGATTACCTTCGATCGAGATGCATTTGGTTGTAGATTTCGTTTCATATTCCAAGCATAGGGTTGTTTGGTCTCCTTGTTTTAGGAGAGGTTTTTAGGATTCGGAAGTGGATGAGGTTGTTAGTTTGATGCAGCTTCTTCATAGTCATACAATAGTGATAAAAAACGGGGATTGCTTGCGCTGGAAAAGGGGAAGGGGAGACGATTTTTAGTGAGGTCCTCCTTCTACATGAAACTTATGAGAAGAAGGGATAGAGAATTTCCTTGGAAGGCAGAATAAAGCTCCTACAAAGGTGGCATTTTTTGCTCGGACTGTTGCTTGTGTTGACGGTGGATAATCTTCAGAAGAGGGGTTTTAGGTTGGCAAATAGGTGTACCATGCGTAAGAAAGTGGATGATACCATCAGTCACTTGTTCATTGATTGTTCTGTTGTAAGGGATTTATAGTGTCTTCTCTTTTCTCTATTTGGTTGTTGGATCATGCCGTGTTCAATGTTGGATTTCCTCTAAGATTGGTGAGGAGCTCGTGTAACAAGTAATGTTAGGATGATCTGGAACTTGGTGCTTTCTTGTCTTTTTGGTGAATTTGGTGCGAAAGAAATAGTAGGATTTTTAAAAAGGCTGAATTTTTTTCTTGTAGATTGAAAGATAGTTTATTAAGAACATTATACTTTGGGTTTTAGAATCTTACCCTTCATGTATTCATTCTTTTGTAGAGTTTTCGGGGGATTTTAAGACTCTAATTGAAGTTTTTCCCTTTCTTTTGTAATGGGTTCGCCCTCCTTTGGAGGTCTTTAATGCAAATATTACTAATTAAATATAGCCTATGTGTGCTGCATTAACATTAAAGCTGCTTGATCATTTGTTATCTTTTATGCCATCTCCTAACTTCCATGTCCTCTTTTTTGGCAGTTTAGTAATCAATGGCGATGATGCAGAAGAAAGTAACTGATTTGCAAGTTGATGTGTTGAAAGTAATTTTGACTATCGTGGCAAAATCATCAAAAGGGGCAGCAGACCTGGCAAGGGCATTAGCTGTGTAAGACTTTGCTTTAAAGGGTGGTTACATCTTTATTAGTAGGGCTGCAATTAGGATTAGTTCAAAGAAAACCCCACTTACTCTACATGACCTTCAATTGAGTTTTGCGTGTGTGAATGTGCACATGGCTGTTACTAGATTGGTGGTGGCCGGTGGGTTGTGAATAGGGTCAGGTTGGGTTGAGATGTTAAACTAATCCAGTGCCAGAATTAACTTATGCTTATTCTTCCTTCATTGATGTGAACGCACTTGATCATACACTCATGTCACGTGTGTGTGTGTCTTTGTGTGTGCATGTGCGTGTTCCAGAATATTACTAACTAAAAGCTAACCTAACCCAACCTGAGAGTTGAACCGTGATTTTGTCCAGGGTTAAGAAGTTTATGGTTAAGCTCAGGTTGGGCAAGTTCTGACATTAATAGGGTTGACTTTAGTTTGATTTAGGTTCGATCCTATGTCAGCCCACCATTTAATGAGTTTTGCTTCTTGTATCCCTACAATTTACTAACTCATACATTTTCATGTCAACTAATTGGATTTTTTGTCAAAAAGAAGATGTCATATTTGTTCTGGCAACCTTTTCACTGCAGTTGTAGGGTTTTCATGAATGTTGCTGATGATAAGGATGTCCTAAGAGCCTGTCAATTTCAATAGTGTAGTGCTATCAGATCGCTATGAATTATTCCAGAATGCTAATGGCCTATCAAACAGATGTGCTCAAGCTGGAAATTATACTGCCATGTACATGCTAGCAAAGGCAACCATTTTGGGCAAAGAATTGATTTAAGTATTATTCAGTGTTTATAGTTGAAAGCAATAGGCATCACTTGGTTTATTTAAATAATTGTGTTTCACTTGTCAAATCCTTTGGACTCATTCGTTCATTCTTCTATATCTGCTTAAATAACTTCAATTAAATTTCTGAACATGTTTCCCCCCCTTATCTCCGAACAGATAATACTGATAAGCTCTTCTCAGTTGTTTTTGAGGAGATTGCAAAATGAGGTCATCAGAGATCACGCATGTTGCAGTGCAGTTTCTGAAAAGCAAGCCATAGCTGCTTCTTTCATGGCTCATTTTATGGCAGACCAGGCATGTTCTAGCAATATTTCACATGGAAGTTTACTTCATTATGAACTTGTCAGGTTGTTCTTGGACTGTTGCAGCCCTCAAGATCTTGCAGAAATGCGTTCGGATTTGGAGAAGTACTTTGGTTACTTCATTGGATTGGATGAGGGTGGCTATCTCGGATTCTTTGAGAATATTGATGGAATGTGTATGTTTAAATGCATCCTTGGATGCTTTGAAAATCTGGCAAAGGACAAAAGAGAATTGGAATATCCACTCCCAGAGACTGAGAGAGCATCCAATGCTGAGATTTTTGACATGGGAGAGAGACTTGATACCTGTATTGGGCAGTACACAGTGCAGAATGCCTTCAAGGAGTTAAGTAAGCAAAGAAGGGAGGCATATGATGAGTCCATATCATTATCTGGCTCCGAATTGGAAGAGCATGAAGGGAACATGCCGGGTTCTAACTGTACAGTTTGAAAAATTTCGAGAACAGGCAATATCAACCTTTGATCACTTCTTTCCCCCGCGCTGATGTGTCTGCAAGTATTAAAAACTGTTTAGATACAGTATAAACTTTAGTACCTATCTTTTCCTTTTTCCAGTTTGTTTGCTTTTTTGGAAATAACATAATTCCTATCTAATAAGCCTTGAGACATTTTTCGCCTCTTTTCTGTATTGTTCTATTTTTCTTTGCTTGGTATTCAGTCTTGCTTGTTTGGTTAAAAGTCTGATCCTAGTATCCTAGCTGTATTTTCATGTTGAATAAGCACACCTCAATTTCAGCCTTAGCTTGGTTCAACAATATTATCTTTAGTAACATGGTCCCGTTGGTTAACCACAGTCTAATCTGCCCTGGTTTTGTGCCTAGCCAATTCCATCCTATAGCTTGTCCTATTTAGGGTTGCATCATAATTTAACCCATAGATTTTGATTATGTGAGTTTTGCATTGTTTTGGGTCGATTTTGCAGATTAAAACCTAAAAAGTCTACTTCCTTGAGCTTGTCAATAATTCGTTACCTAACAGAAGTTGTCTTGCAGAATGTGTTCTGTCACTTGATTGACATATATTAAGGATTCTTCATGTTCAATTTCCATGGCAAAGTTGAATGATTTGCTCCCATTTATTTGTCTGTGTATACAATCAAAGAGTAGACTTGACACAAGTCATTCTTTTAAACTCTAAACTTGTCCTGTAATGCAAAAGATACTAAATTGTATCTTTCATGAGGGGTTTCAGTTCTGAAGATTCAGCCAACTGATTCATACACAATGCTCAGCTGGCTAATAAACAGTAAAGCATCAGGGTTGCCTATGGATGGAGCTTCAGTTTGATTACGTCTCTTCTTTGATATTGTGTGCTTGCCTGCTGAACATTGCATAGTGCATCTTATGACACGGTAATGTGTTTTTTTAATAGTATTATGTCATATGTGATACATATAACCTACCTTTTTTAATAGGACTTAGTACATATGACAGAAGGGCACATTATCACGTGGTATATCAAATTCACATAAGAATATCTCATTACATAGTGCATCTTGTGTGAGTTGGTTAGCTATTTTGGTTAGGGCTTCTGAGTCCTGTGTGTTTTGCAGATTGGTTGCAGTCTCTGTTGAGGCTTGATGTTTCTGTTGTGGTTAGCTTCTTATATTTTTGTTTCGAACTCAAGTGAATTTTTGTATTGGGGTGTCCCCCTCCTTTTTTTGGTGGTTATAAAATGACTAACTTTCCCAAAAAAAACATAGGGGAACCAACTCAAAACTTGCTCCTGTGAAGTCTAAGTTGGATTGTAAACTTGGCCGAGGGATAAGAGTTTGTTAAAGATTTTGAAGGAAGGATCCTAAAAATACTTTAGGGTATATCAAAAAAATCTTAGAAAATAAGTTAAAAATTTTGAACTTAGTGGAGAATAAAAGATGTAAATCAAAGGGATATACCTAACTATATAAATTGCTTTACAAGGAAGTTTGTGCTTGCCAAACCACCAACAGAAGGGGCAATCGGGGATAATACACCAATTACAAAGGCCTTCTTCCTGTTTATTGTCACACCCGTGTCTGTTTTCATCCCAATTAGAAACAAAAATGTATATAAGCAAACACGGACAATGTGTCAATAATTCACTGGGAGTCATACGTAGGCTGGCAAAATGCCCCGCTCCACTGGGTTCCCGTCTTGTATGGAACGGGTTAGAGGAGAAAATAAATAGGGTGGAACATGGATGGAAAAAGATACTAAAATCCAACACGGATTCAGGATGGTGATGAGTTTAGTTACCCCATCTCGCCCTAGCCTCGCCTTGCTTCGCCTGGGTTATATATGCAAAGTACATAACTACCTTTCAATATTTTCATATTTCATTAAATTTTTATAAATTTAATAGTATTAGTTAAATAATTTTAATTTTTAGACAAGGATGGTTCAGAGTGAGGTGAGAATGGGGTTTAGGGAGACGAGAATGAAAGATATAATAAATGAGACAAGTCCGGAACGTAGGAGGCTATTTTAAACGAGGCATGAGTCCCTCTCCATCTCTGTTTTGTTGCCATTGTTATTTTTCTAATGTGATCAGACAATGTAGGTCTGAGGATTATGTCAACCTAGCTCACACAGAAAAATAACCATAAAAGTTATTCATAATAATAATAATAATAATCCCATAAATTCAATAAAGATAAATTAAATAATGGTGGTACAATATAAGATTGCTCATGTTTAATGTGTGGTCTTCTATCAATACATTGTCAGCAATATGGATTCTCTATTTTGAAATCAACAGATACCGAAGTAATTGTTAGAATTTGATATATATTGTTTGACTCATTTACTTAAAAACTTAAATTTTTGAATCAATTGTTGTTTTAACATGATATTTGAGCATTTCCTCGGTTTGGTATGTTTGTGGAAAATTGTACTTTGTGATATTTCAATCGCCTCAACCCGTGAGAGAGTGTTAAAACTTAATAAACTTTTACCCTTTAATATCAATTTTACAGGATTTCAAAATCCAGCTAGACATTAAATAAAGGCATTGATTTGATTTTTTTTAAAATTAATCATGCATTAAATGGATCACTTATGCCTTTTGTGAATGATAACAATAATATCTTAATTGTTAAACCAAAAAAAAAAAATATTAAAATTAAAATTTGTTTTCATCACCATTCTTATAACAGATTTTCAATCAACTGAACAATTTTAATTTATATACTGGTCTATAAGGAGAAATTTATTGTTTTTTGTTTGAATAATAAGTAGAACATAAAGAGAAGAAAATGTGTAAAATAATTGACAATTATTGTGTGAAACCAATTATTCTATTTGAATAGGGATAATAAAAAAAAAACGTGTCATTTATTACAATTTCGTGCTCTGTAAATTGAGTATAGATTTAACTATTAACGTGATTTGCATACGTACTTTTTTTTGTCAAAAAAATAGTATAGTAACTTTGAAAGACTAATTCATTTCTATTCATGAGATAACTCAAAAACCTTACGAGTCGTAAGCATAGTAGATTGAACTTGAGATTTTTGAATTTAGGACATATCCTTCAAGTCAATTCGCCTGCCACAGAGCTCGCCTCTTGTAGAATCAAAACTTGTAATCGACTTACTTTGGCTAAAACTTTTACCAATATAGGACTCACAATCACCCATCTACTTTGAGATAGAAAATTCGATGGTGTGTGTGACATGGCAACAAAAATCTAGAAAATTTATTTGTTAATTTAGTCTAGCTCTTGTTATCTATTTTGTCCACTATCTTTTTTTTTTAGTAATGCAAGGTATTCTGAGTCAACTTACGTATACCAGACTAAGTTCCTACAGCCCGTCCCACAATTGTTTCACACGCTTGCAGTTGAGATGGCCCCAATGTTGGTGAATTTTTCTGAGGGTATTTTTGATATTTCACATTATTTCGCTAACCTGCAGTAGCCGTGGACGTAGCCCTTGTATTCTTGTGTGCGCGTGGAGGTGAGATGGCCCCAATGTTGGCTAGTGTGGATCTTGATAAGTATTAGACACTAGCCCCAATGTTGGTGAATTTTTCTGAAGGTATTTTTGATATTTCATATTATTTCCCTAATCACAGCAGCCGTGGACGTAACCCTTGTATTCTTGTGTGCGTGTGAGTTGTTGTGGTAACATAATCCTAATCTAGAGTAAACCACTGTAAATTTTTATATTCTTGTTGTGTCTCGTATTATTTTCCTAACCATAGTAGCCGTAGACGTAGCCCTTGTTTTCTTGTGTGCCCGTGGAGGTGAGATGGCCTCAATGTTGGGTAGTGTGGATCTTGATAAGTATTAGACACTAGCCCCAATGTTGGTGAATTTTTCTCAAGGTATTTTTGGTATTTCACATTATTTCCCTAACCACAGCAGCCGTGGACGTTGCCCTTGTATTCTTGTGTGTGCGTGTGAGTAGCTGTGGTGATGTAACCCTATTTTAGAGTAAACCACGATAAATATTTTTGTTCTTGTTATATCTCACCGATCCTGGTTAGGTGATTATATTCCAAACATCCAAGAGTTGCTAAATTGCTAGTAAGAGGAATCGAACCCTGAGAGCTTGGGACTGGTAAGCCCCTAAACTAGTAGTCCAACATCCATCTCAACTAAGCCCTTGAGGTTACCCACTATCCAATTTATTTGTTTTCTTTTCAAAAATACCTCTTATTTGAGTAACTCATGAGGTCAATTAAGACCCACAAGGGTTAATCTTCCCCCACCCAATTTTTTATTTAAAGTTTTATCTATATTTTAAAAATAGTTTCAAATTTGTTTTTTTATTTATTTATATCTTTACCTCTATTGAATTCCAATTTTTTCACACTTTACTTTTGAATAATTTTAATTTGTTATTCCTAAATATGAATAATGACACTCATATAATATACCCAGATGAAGAATCATTGGGGACAATTATAAATATGTTGAATAGAAGACACTTCTACCCTCCTAATTATTTGGGTTTTTTTTTTTTTTTTTTGTGAATTTAGATGGACAGGTTCTTATGTAAAACTTATTTTTTGGAATTTTTTGTTTATAACCTAAAGTTTTTAGAGAATTTTTTTTAATTCGACTTCTTGTCTCATAGAAAATAATAAATTTAATTACTTGTTCATAGCCTTGTACTAGGCCACATGTCGTGGCTTGGAATGGCATCAAATTTTATATAATTTTTAGGGGGATTGGGTAATAGGTTCCTTATAAAGTACGTAATTAGCATAAGGTTCCAACTCCCAAAATATCCCAAAAATTTTTGTTGACAAAAATATCCCTTTAGTGTAAAAATTCAAAAAACACTGGAACATTAACCAAAGCCTGACTGCGCTCCCCTTCCACATCATCACCCAATTTTTCTATAAATTTTAAAATTAAATAACTTGCAATATATAAGTCAATTTTTTTATTAAAATATATATATATATATTTGAATTCTAAAAATCGAGATCTATTAAAGAAGATCCATATTGTATAGGAAATTATATAAAAAAAAAATTTGTATTTTTTCGATAGAGAATTTTGTCAAAAATTTTCTGTCTACAAAACTAAGATAGAGAATTTTCTCTATCCCAAAATAGAGAAATGTCTCTATCCCGGGACAGAGAAATTTGAGAAATTCATTAAATAAAAAAAGTATTACATATATTTTTAACAATGCATCAAACAACTTTTGTTCCTTAGGAAAGTGGTAATACTCCAACATTGATAAAACAAAAAAATTAGATAAAGAAAACAATAAACTAAAGGAATTACAAAATCTATAATTGATTATGAACTCAAGGAAGGGACAACTGCTAATGCTTCAATTGTTAGAATCCAACCATTGGTTAATATTTTGGAAGTTCCTGGCAATTATCTTCTCAAAAGCAAACAAACAAACTAAAATAATATGAATATATAAATTCATTTTCAAATGCGTCATCACTTAGTCAAACTATCATATTATACCATTGCTAGTATGCATTTATGTTTAATCTTTTTTGTTTTTATGTGTTGTAATCAGAGAAGAAATGTTGAATGTATTTTGTTGTTATTTTTTGTTGTAGTAATCAGAGAAGAAATGTGGAATGTGTTTTATCACAACATAGTTAGTAAACAAAATATACTAAGAGTAATTCCACTTGCATAAGAAACTATTTAGGATAGAGAAACTAAATGGATTCAAGAGTGTGTTTTATGGCTTAGAATAATAATCTTCTTAATTGTTTTTCCTTTATGTAAATCCCATATGAAAGTTTATGCAATGTACTTAGAATTAAAGTATGATACAATGATTGCATCGTTCCCTTTTTATCTTTTTGTCACAATAAACTAGTGTTACATTACATAAAATGTATTGCTCTGCCAACATAGAATTTTAAATGGAAGAAAGCACTACAGCTAGAGCATTTTTCAAATTCTGTCCACATGGCCTACACTATTGTTTTTTAGACCCACCAACCCTTCAATAATTCCTTGGCAACGCCTTAAAAAATGAATTTTTTTTACAAAAGTTCCTATGCAAATGGATCTTATCTGATAGATCTCGATTTTTAGAGTCCAATTATATAATTTTTATAAAAAAAAAAAATGGACTTACATATTGTAAGTTATTTAATTTTGAAGTTTTAAAAATAAAAAATGATGACATGACAGGTTAGGCGTAAGTTTGATGGAAAGAAGCGTGGATTGAAAAGAAACTCCTTATTTTTGTAATTGGAAAAGTAGGGTAATTTTGTCATTAATAATAAAATGATGGTGCCACGCTATTACTATTGGATTTGGGATTATACAATTTTAAAATTCAAAGACTTTTGAGATTAAAGTATTTTCCCTTGAACTTTAACCTCTAAATAATTATTTTGAACGATCTTACACTAATTAATTTTAATTTTTAAAGATATGATGGATAGAGGTCCAGAGTTTAACTCATCTTAATGCGAGAATTGAAGTATTGATGAATATATGATGTTGAATTTTTATTCTGTTTCATGGTCTCAGTTTTGGACAAACATGTGTTATTGAGTTTTTATCTGGAGTTCTAATAGGTTTAAAGTAGTCTATAATAGTCCATGGGTCTTATTTTGGGCAAAATTAATAAATTATGTTAGTTTTTATTTGAAATCCTAGTTGCTTGGGAATAGTTTATAGTAGTCAAAGTTTGCAAATTTCTTATTTATGAATTATGTGTGGGCTTAAGCCTTCGTTCCCTGTTCTCAATGATTCTCTTTCCCCCGTTTTAACTAATGAAAGAAAAAGAGATTATGAGTAGCCCAATAACCTACAATTATCCATGTAGTTTTTCTACTTAATATAGTTTGAGTTGAGTTTTAAAAAAACTAAAGATTGTTTGATGTGTGATATAACGGGTGATTTCTAACATTGTGTTTTGAGATTTTGGAGAGAAAAGAAATGAAATGATAATTTAAAATAGAAAAGAAAAGAAAGTATTCATTTTCACAATGTTTGAATGTTAAGGAGAAAAAAGAAAAAAAAATTATTATCTCATGTTTGAAAAATGAATGGAAAAAAAAAAATATATATATATATATATATTTATATATATATATAAAAGTAATTGACAATTATAACCTTTTTATTTAACCATTGTCTTAATTCTTTTATTCATGCATCTAAGGGAATTTTTGGTATTTTAAAATACTTCATTAAATATTTTTCTCTCCAAATTTTAGAGAGATTGGAGAAGTAAACCTAATCACTTATCATTCGTTTGAAAAAAATTTAGAGAAAGGAAAAGCAAAGAAAATAGAGTTAATTAGTAGGAGGTCCCTCAAAATAAGTGTCTAGAAGCTAAGGTCCAAGAAAAATTACATTAATCCCAAAAGTTCTTGAGTTTTTAAATTATGTGATCTCAAGTTCAATAGTAATGAGATGGCACCATCATTTTATTCTTCATGACAAAATTACCCCATTTTCTTACTTACAAAAACAAAGGACAAATTTGGTATCGTAAAAATATGAAAAGTTGTTTAAGAATTATTTAGTTTTCTATTTTAATTTATTCATAACTTCTCTAGTTTCCTAGTTTTATTAAGATTAGTATAGAAAATATAGGAATTAGTAGTTTCCTATTTGAATTACTAGTCTTTATTGTTGTAGGATTAATATAAAAATAGGAGTTTTAGTTTCCTAGTTAAAGTAGTAGTGTTTTAGCACTATAAATATGATGTAATAGGTCTTTACGATGATATTTTTTTATCAATATTAATTCAATTAAGAATTTTGGAGAATTATTTTCTCTTGTTAGTGAGAAGTCCCAATGTTACTTGTTTTATAAGAAATTCGATGTGTTCGATTCTCCTTCTACGTTTACGTTCCGCATCATAAGAAGTTCATGGTTAAGCTCAGGTTGGTCAAGCTCTAACATTAATAGTGTTGACTTTAGGTTTGATATCCAAGTCAGCCCACTGTTAAATTGAGTTTTTGCTTGTTTTATCCATACAATTTACTAATTCATACCTTTTTTTCATGTCAAATACTTGATTTTTTTTGTCAAAAAGAAGATGTCATATTTTTTGTGGCAACCTTTTCACTACAGTTGCAGGGTTTTCATGAATCTTGTTGATGATAAGGATATCCTAAGAGCTGTCAATTTCAATAGTGTAATGCTATCAGATCACTATGAATTATTCTAGCACACTAATGGGCTATTAAAGAGATGTGATCAAGCTGGAAATTTTACTTCCCAGTACATGCTAGCAAAGGTAACCATTTTGGGCAAAGAATTTATTTATTATTCAGTATTTATAGTTGAAAGCAATAGACATAACTTGGTTTGTTTAAATGATTGTGTTTCAACTGTCAAATCCTTCGCACTTATTCATTTATTCTTCTATATCTTCTTAAGTAACTTTTAATTAAATTTATGAACATTACCCCTCTTATCTCCGAATAGATAATATTGGTAAGTTCTTTTCAGTTGTTATGGAGAATGCAAAATGAGAGGATCATAGATCACACATGTTGCAATGTAGTTTCTGAAAAGCATGCCATAGTTGCTTCTTTCATGACCCATTTTATGGGAGACCAGGAATTTTCTAGCAATATTTCATGTGGAAGTTTACTTCATTATGAACTTGTGAGGTTGTTTTTGTGTTGTTGCAGCCCTTAAGACATTGTTGAAATGCGTTCACATTTAAAGATGTACTTTAGATACTTCATTGGATTGGATGAGGGTGGCTATATTGGATTCTTTAAGAATATTGATGGAATGCGTATGTTTAAGGTCGTCCTTGGATGTTTTGTAAAGGTAGGAAAGGACAGAAGAGAATTGGAATATCCACTCCCAGAGACTGAGAGAGCATCCAATGCTGAGATTTTTAACATGGGAAAAAGAATTGATGCCTATATTGAACAGTTCAAGGTGTGGAATGCCTCCAAGGAATTAAGTAAACAAAGTGGGGAGGCATTTGATGAGTCCAGAGCATCGTCTGACTCCAAATTGAAAGTACTGAAGGAAGCATGTCGGGCTCTAGCTACACAATTTGAAACATATCGAGTTTATGCAATTTCAAACTTTGATTACTTCTTTCCCCCGCGGATAATGTGTTTGCAAGGATTGAAAAACTTAATTGTTAGAAACAGTATAAACTTTAAGACCTATCTTTTTCTTTTTCTACTTTGTGTAATTTTTGGATAATAACATAATACCTATCTAATAAGCTTTGAGACATTTTTCACCCCTTTTTCTGTGTTGTTCTATTTTTCTTTACTTGGTATTGAATCTTTTTTGGTGGGTGAAACTCAAACTTGGTTAAAAGTTTGACCTTTGTACCCTACTATATTTTCGTGTTGAAGAAGCACACTTAGTTCAGCTACAGCTTGGGTTGCCTAGTTAGTCCCGACTATTGCTAGTATAAAGGAAGACTCCTTAAATCAAGCTCAAGATCACAAGACCTGATTTCTAGGCTAAACCTATGCTTGTAACAGCAAGTCAACATTCTGTAACAACTGGAAAAATCACGTGTAAAATGTGTTGTAACTGTTTGGCTTAATTTTAGCTTTCTTCCCTAGAATAGAGTCTGAATTCTTGTATATATTTTTGATACAATCAATTGTAATGTGTGTAAAGAATTTTTCCTTTGACAGCAATAAGAACTTTTGTGCTCATATTCATATTTGCTCAAACTTCATCATGGTATCAAGAGAGCCATCCTCCCACGAGAATTCGATCCCCTCCTCTGAGAATACCCATAACCTAATCCAAACACCCCCTTCTCCAACAGCAATTCCTCTTATTGCTTTCAATATCAATTCCAAGATCAACGAAAAACTCACACCCTCGACCTTCCCTCAATGGTGTGCCCAGTTCGAAGCCCTACTCATTGGTTATAATCTCTTTGACTATGTCACCAGCGATAAGTCCTGCCCCTCTTCCGATCCCCACCGCACTCACTGGATAAGACAAGATAAACTCATCCTTATGGCCATTCTAGCATCCACGCCCCCCACCATAGCACCATTCATCTCCTTTGCCAAAACCTCCCAAGTGGCATGGCAAAAATTACACACAATATATGCCAGCAAGTCCCGGACTAGGGCAATGCAACTTAAAGAGGAACTTACTCTAATAAAGAAGGGAAATCAAACGTTCAAACGTACATGCATGCTGTCAAAACCATCGCAGATGAAATCTCCCTCATAGATCATCCAATTTCTGACGATGATCTAACGCTTTACATCCTCAATGGTCTGGGCGCCAACTTTCGTGAGATCGCAGCTCCTATTCGCGCATGAGAACGCCCCCTCTCATTCGAGGAGTTACATGACCTGTTTGTCGGTCATGATACGTACCTCCGCCGTCTTGAAGCCACCTCCCAACAGCTGGTCACCACCGCCAACTACTCTAATCGGCGATCAGGTTCTGGTTCCTTCTTTGGAGGTCACTCTTCTAGGGGCTCCTCCAAGCCGAATGGGTCTAATCGTCACAATGGCTCTTCAGCCCCCCTAACTTCTCGGCCCAGTACCGCACCAACAACGGCCCACGAGCCCCTAAGCAGCCTAAGCCCAACGGCCAGCAACGTTACCCATCCAAATGCCAACTCTGTGACCAGTTGGGCCATAATGCTAAATATTGTTCCCGTGTCCAATTTACTGCAGCAACGGCAAACTGTGCCTCAACTTCAACAGCCCAAGACACAAAGTGGCTTATAGACTCAGCCACCTCTCACAATATCACTAGTGATTTGGCTAATCTTTTTGTCTATTCTGAATATGATGGCACTGACGAGGTTGTCATCAGTGATGGTTCAAGTTTGCATGTCTCTCACATTGGTTCATTGGTTCTTCACTCACCCATACGCACCTTTCATTTGAATGATACACTTTGTGTTCCTAATATCCAAAAAAATCTTATCTCCGTCCATCATTTTACCACTCAAAATCATGTTTTTGTTGAGTTTCATCCTTCTTTTTTCCTTGTGAAGGATCAGACCACGGGGGCGGTTCTACTTAAAGGTGCATGTGAAAATGGTGTTCACACCCTACCGGAGTCCATGGTGAAATCCTCTCCCAAAATGGTTGCACAAGTGCATGAACGGACCTCCATTGATGGATGGCACAAACGTCTTGGACATCCGTCTCATAAAATTGTCCATTAACTTGTTAACTCTTTTTCTCTTCCCATAATAAAAGAAAATGTTTTTCACCTTTGTACTTCTTGTTCTGTTAATAAAGCTCACAAACAACCATTCCAGCAAAACAGTCTTCAAAGTCATGCACCCCTTGACTTAATTTATACTGATGTTTGGGGACCATCCCATTCAGTTGGCATCGATGGATCACGCTATTATCTCATTTTGGTCAATCATTTCACAAAATATATTTGGTTTTATCCTATGGAAACAAAATCTGGTGTTCGCACAATCTTTCCTCAATTTAAAAACCTTGTTGAAACCAAATTTCAATCAAAAATCAAAGCCATTTATTCGGATAATGGTGGTGAATTTGTGGCTTTAAAAAAATATTTTTCAATTCATGGACTAAGTCATTACACCACTGCTCCTTATACACTGTAACAAAATGGTGTTTCCGAACGTCGTCACCGTCATTTAGTGGAAACGGGTCTCACTCTATTACATGATGCCTCACTTTCCTTAACATATTAGCCCCATGCATTTTCCACTGCAGCCTACCTTATTAACCGTCAGCCAACCCCTCTTCTTCACAACAAATCCCCATTTGAAGCCTTATTTAAACAACCACCAAATTATCTCAAGTTAAAAAACTTTGGATGTTTATGCTTCTCTTTCACTCGGCCGTATAACACCAACAAATTGCAGCCCAAAGCAGTTCCCTGTCTCTTCGTGGGCTATTCCTTGGCCCAAAATGCCTACAAGTGCCTTGATCCATCAACCAAAAAAAATCTTTCACTCCAGGCATGTTTTGTTTGATGAAACCTGAAATGGACCCTCTAAAACTCCAAACCCTTCGTTGTCCTCGGCACCTGTTTCACCCGTCCAAGGAGCACCTCCATTCATTCCTCAGCCTCCACCAGTGACTTCGGCAAGGGAGACCATCTTTGCATCACCTCCAGGTAACGCCTTTCCTTTCTCTTCTCTTAATTCCCAAAATTTACATTCTGTCTCCTCATCCCCTAATTCCTCTACATCGATTGATATTGAGGCATCCTCATCACATTCGCATGCCATTCCCCTCACGCACACCACTGATTTGCACATTGCTACCACCTCTACTCGTTGTGATCCACCTGCACAACAGATTACCCGAACCCACTCCATGACCACTCGGTCAATGAATCATATCCATAAACCTAAACAACTCAATTCAACAACCAAACATCCCATTCCCAGCACCATTGAACCAACTTGTGTAGGATAAGCTCTTCGTGAACCACACTAGAGGACAGCTATGTCCGAAGAACTCACTGCCCTCATGCGGCATGGCACATAGGACCTGGTCCCTCCCCCAAATAATTGTAAACAAATGGGATGCAAATGGGTCTTCCGGGTCAAGAGAAAATCTGATGGGTCTATCGATTGTTTTAAAGCGTGCCTTGTCGCAAAAGGCTACAATCAACGCCCTGGGTTGGACTACACCGAAACCTTTAGCCCCGTTGTGAAGCCTGCTACTATTTGAACTATCCTAACAGTTGCCGTGATGCAGGGATGGCCCTTGAGACAACTTGATGTCAACAATGCATTTTTGCACGGCAAGTTGATTGAAACAGTTTACATGGCCCAACCCCCGGGATTCAAAGATGCCTCGACCCCTAATCATGTTTGCCGATTAAATAAGGCCCTTTATGGCCCAAACAGGCTCCCCACGCCTGGTACTTAGCACTAAAAAAGGCAATAATGTGTCTCGATTTTCAACTTTCAAAGGCCGACTCCTCCTTGTTTATATATCACCAACATTCCGTCTTGTACTATTTATTGGTCTACGTGGACGATTTGGTTATAACTGGCAGTGATTTGACTTTTGTATCTCATATCATTGAAAAACTTGGTGTTCAATTCTCCTTGAAAGACATGGGCCAGCTTCACTTCTTCTTGGGCATAGAGGTCATTCCTACAACATTAGGTCTCTTCCTATCCCAACACAAATACATTCGGGATCTTCTTTCAAAAACCAATATGCTGGGTGCAAAGGACGTATCCACTTCGTTGTCTACCAGCATGGCTCTGAAGCTGGTTGATGGCACAACATCCTTTGACAGCACCGAGTTTCGAAGTGTCATTGGCGGCCTTCAGTACTTGTCTCTAACACGCCCAGACATTTGTTTCTCAGTCAATAAATTATACCAATTTATGCATAAACCCACGGTCACTCATTGGGCAGCTGCCAAACGACTCCTCCGGTACTTGAAACAAACTATTTTCCATGGCATCCACATTAAAAAACAATCCAGCTTTGCTCTTACCACATACTCTAATGCTGATTAGGCGGGAAATTTTGATGATTTTACATCCACCTCAGCCTATATAAGCTTCCTTGGCTCAAATCCCATTTCTTAGAGTTCAAAAAAACAACGAGCTGTTGCACGATCGTCAACTGAGGCTGAATATCGATCTTTTGCAAATGCTGCTTCCAAAATCGTGTGGCTGGTCTCACTATTCAAGGAACTTGGGCTACCAATCAAAGCCTCACCCAAATTGTTATGTGATAATTTGGGTGTAACACAGCTTAGTTTCAATCCTATTTAGCACTCTCCGATAAAGCATATTCAGATTGATTTCCATTTCGTTCGTGATTTGGTTCAAAAGAGCATTCTCAATATTCAACATGTCAACACTCACGATCAACTCACGGACTTATTGACAAAGCCCTTATCACGCCAGCGCATGGACTCTCTCAAAATCAAGATTGGATTAGCCGATGGCACCTCCATCTTGCGGGGGCGTATAAGGGAAGACTCCTCAAATCAAGCTCAAGATCACAAGACCTGATTTCTAGGCTAAACCTATGCTTGTAACAGCAAGTCAACATTTTGTAACAACTGGAAAAATCACGTGTAAAATGTGTTGTAACTGTTTGGCTTAATTTTAGCTTTCTTCCCTAGAATAGAGTCTTAATTCTTGTATGTATTTTTGATACAATCAATTGTAATGTGTGTGAAGAATTTTTCCTTTGACAATAATAAGAATTTTTGTGCTCATATTCATATCTGCTCAAACTTCATCAGCTAGTCCTGTTTGGGTCTTAGGTTTTGATTATGTACATTTTGCATTGGTTTGGGTCAATTCTGCATATTAAAACTTAAAAGTCTACTTCCTTCAGCTTTTCAATAATTCGTTACCTATGGGAAATGGTCTTTAGAGATACTGTTATGTTGGTGTTCTATCACTTGATCAACGTATATTAACAATCCTTCGTGTTTAATATTCATAGAAAAGTTGGATGATTTAGTCCCATTTATTTGTGTGAGTGTACCATAGAAGAGTAAACTTAACGCAATTCATTCTTTTAGACTATAAACTTGTCTTGTAATACATAATGTTCTAAATTGTATCTTTTAAGAGGGGTTTTATAGCTAAAAAGTCAACCTACTGATTGCATACACAATGCTTAATTGGCTAACATAATTGGGACTAAGTCAAACTTACTCTTGTTAAGTCTTAAGTTGGATTGTAGTCTTGACCAAGGGATGGAGTTTGTTAGATATTTTTGAACCCTTATATATACATAATGTCTGTATATTTGCCTAACCAACCCTGAGAATATATATATATATATATATGTATGTATGTATGTATGTGGTTAGACTTAAGGTTTATCTCTTGCTAGCTTGATTTCTTAGAAATTTATGTGACAGTCATCAAGCAACATAATGTAGGAAAACAAGAACATATGAGCAAGAATGATGACATTATATGATCTAGTGGAATAACGAACGCCTAAAATAGTCACCAAATTTATTTATTTACCTTCTCGCATGACTTGTCACAACCCTTCTTTATATCTAAAATAACAACAACAAAAAAGATCAAATCTAGTATGCTAAGCATTCTCCTATTCTTTTGATTTTCCCTTTCAACTATCACAGTGATTTTTAGCACTATTTTTAGCCATGGTTAAGAATGACCCTATCCAGGATTTTGCAGTTAAGGGTCTTTAAGGCCTTGTCTTCTAATATAATTGATTCTTCAATGGTTCGTTTACAATGGAAAATGGATTACTCTAAGGGCTGCCATTTTCTTGAGCACAAGAATGCATAAGTTTGCATGGAGAAAATACTATAAAATCTTGCACCATCACAGCACCATGGTGGCTCTTCTCATACTGGCTAAAAGCAAGGGACTGTTAAAAATAGTTCTTTTGGATGCATTGACAATGTGTAGCAACATGTGTCTGAAATACAAAATATTCCTTTTCTTTTTTCCGTTTTTGATAGCCTGCATATTTCTTTGATGGATCATAGTGTTTTTTAACAAATCATAAAAATTGGCACGGGTGCTATTATCGATGTAGTAGTAAGCAAAGGTCTACCGAGTGCTGATTAATAATCTGCATTTAGATATTTATATCTATCTATACTATTTATATAAGCATGGATGGGTTTATAGTGTTTTCATAAACGTTATTTTTTTATTTTTAATGACAAAAATTAAATTTTTATCTCACAATTGGATGGGTTTATATTATCACCTTTTCCATTTCTTTACTCTCTTTTCGTGAAATTTCATAGCTCGACCACACCAAAGTAGTCGTGAATCGATAACAAGATGTCACTACTCATGGTTTCTTTACTTCATAGCTCGATCATAGGACCTCTCCAAAGAAGTTGTGAATCGATCACAAGTTGTCCAGCATTCTTTCTAACCAAAGAAGCCGCAAATATACCGGCGTGATTGGTTTTTTTTGAAAAACTATTCAACATGAGGTTTTAGGGCACTGTACAAGGGTTTAGTATCTAATTCATTGTAATGATAACTTTCTCTCAGGTTGATTGTTATGGTCCCAAAAAGTATTATAGCGGGGAAATGTTATATGCAAATTAGTAGATTAAGCAGGGCGTTGCTATTATTTCATTGACCCATTATGGTATTCCTTTTAGGGAAAATTTGTGAGTGTGTATATATGTGTGTGTGTGTGTGTTTATATATCTATATTCATTACTATCTTAGGGAGTTCCATGCTATTAGGCTATACCATAGTCGAGCAAAGTGAAATTAATACTTTTTTAGCTATGTTGCAGATTTGATATACTTTAGACTGGTCCAATGTTTCAACTCTAATAAATTAACTTCTCTAGCTATGTTACAGATTTGATATACTTTTTGATGCTGCACTTTTTCGCCCTAACACATAATAGGCTCCACGTGCACCATATTGTTCGCTTTGGGCTTAAGAGCCCTCACGACTTTGTTTTTCCTGGGCAGAAAAGGCTTGATGCAAGGGAGAGGACGACTAGGGCTTATAAGCGACGCCAGTGCCCAACTCCTATTCAATGTGGGACTCAAAGTAGCACAACAGCTACTCCTCATAGTCGGGACTAGTGGAGCACAGAAACGAGGCACGTGGCCCAAGCATTCCAAGGAACAAGGCACGTGGCCCAAGCGTTCTCACAGACGGCGCCAAACTGATGCTGCACTTTTTTGACCTGACACATAATAGGCTCCACGTGCACCATATTGTTCACTTTGGGCTTAAGAGCCCTCACGGCTTTGTTCTTCCTAGGTGGAAAAGGTCTGATGCAAGGAAGAGGACAACTGGGGCTTATAAGCGACGCTAGTGCCCAACTCCTATTCGATGTGGGACTCAAAGTAGCACAACACTTTTATAAAAAGCTTCAAATGTTTCCCTTATATTCTCTTGTTTGTGAGGGGAGGAAAAAAAGAGAAAGGCATCGCTGAGCATGTTCATCAAGATAATGTATTCACCATTACATGCATTAAGCCATATTGTTGTGTTAATAAGCTTGAGGCTACCTTTACTGCAAGTTTGCAATAATGGATTCATATGCTCTTTGAATTTAACATTCTATGACTATATAACATTCACCACGGGCAACATGAGAACAAATATTGCGCCTGTTATTTCAAAAACATGGCAAGGTAAGCAAAGACTTGAAATAAAGGGCATAAGTCTAACTCTTCTGTGGGAGTAAACTGATTATTGTTGCAAAATTGACAACCAAAGGGGATATGAACCCATTCCCTAATTGATTTAAGACTCCATGCAAGGCAGATACAATTTAGGGATAATTACATTTTCAAAAGATGTATGTTAACGGAAAGAATGAAGTTACTGCCTTACTCTTAGGAATAATTACATTAAACTCCCCTATGATATATGGTAATTACAGAGGCATCCCTTTTATCTTTAAAAAGATAGGAGAGATCAATGAAATATACGAGTATATTTTAGTCATATAAAAAAACTTAGTTGCAATTCTAATATTGCTAATGATGGATTTTGTACGGAAGGGGGAATATGTATATTGTCAATATAACAGATAAGAGGTTAGTGTAATTTTAGAAAATACAAGGAAGGATTTTGTAATCATCAGATAATTCATGAGTGGTGGTCCAATGGAGGTTAGTGTAATAATTCCCTAATTTTATTGCTTGATTGTCTCTTAAGTTGTAGATGGCCATTCCCGTTACAACCTTATATGGCCATAATTAGGCCAAAGCACCAGAGCATCCTTAAAGGCACTCTTCTGAACCTTGCTGGTAGAAATAGCATACAGGGTGATAACCTTTTGCCAAAGACAGTGACAATTATGAGGATGATGATGTTTGTGGAAGATTGGTCGCTTACAGATTTGTCCTCAAGGGCAATGACAATCATGAAAAGAGGACAAAAGCAAACCCAAAGCAAAGGAATCAAGCTTCTTTACAAAAGTAAAATCAAACCAATGATAGAAGTCCCAGGAAGAGCTTCTTGTTCAAGTAAACAAGAAAAACAGCCACAATAGTGATGAATGATGAAGATAACCAAGTGTAGATGCTCTTAGCAGGCATAACTTTTGGTGTCTGTTTGGCCACCCAAATTGTAGCTAGATGAATGATGAAGATAGGCAAGAAGAGCATACCAAACAAAAAATTCATAGATCTATTATATTGCTCCACAATGATTTATGATCTTTGTACTCTTTGAAAATGGTTGAATCTTTTATCAATCTACTAATAGAGTTTGACATATATTGTTGGACTTCATTTCTTAACTACTTAAATTTTTGAAGCAATCGATGTTTTAACATGATATTTGAGCATTTTCCCGATTTGACATGTGTGGGTACCTAGTATCCCTGCCATGAGCATGATCGCTGTTAACTCTTAGTATGCGTCAGTCTCTCAGGAGCATGCTACCTTCCTTAGTAAGTATTAGTCTCTAAGGAGCGCACCACTCTCAACGCACATTAATCTCTCAAGAGTATGCGCCACTCTCAAATATCTTTTCCTTTTTGTTTGCCTAAAGGACTTGGGGATAAGCCTTAGGGCGGCTTCTAAAGCCTGGTGTGCGGCCATCACGCCCTGGTACTCTCATTTAGAGAACTCAGGGATCTTGTGGCTTGGCAGTCAAGGTAGTGAATATTCCAAGGATAATCGCACACATATGCGGTACTCTATGGACCTTCTAGAACTAAAAGATTCCTTTAACCAACTCCCTATTCTAGGATACTGGCGTGACGATTGACAACAATTGTCCACAATTGGTGATGGTTGATAACAGTTGTGCACAGCTTAGTGATAGTTGATAGCAGTTGGCAAAAGTTGACTTGCTATTGCCTACAATTGATGACAATTGATAGCAGTGGCTCACAGCTAGCAACAACCACCAGCAACTAGCAATGGTGACAATTAGGCAACCTAGTACTTCCCATGTGAGGTCTAGGGAATGTCATATGAGTCATTACTATAAATACCCTCTCAACTACCTCATTAGTGAGAATGATCAAGGAATGAATGACGTGATCTAAGCTAATCAAGGAACAAACAAGATTAATGAAGTACCTACCTTAACCCCACAAATATACCTAGGAGAGAAGACTTAGGAACCTAGTACAGGCCAAGATTCCTCGTACTGAGAATCTCGCACCATTTACCTAGTGTCACCCCACTTTATGTTAGAACGGATGGTATTTGTTTGTAGAACATATCCTTAAAGTGATTTAAGTTGTTATATATTTACCAAGTAAAATAATTATCTTTTTTATTTTATAGGAGTTGTTAAGATAATCTTAACTAACAGGATAATGAATTTTGTTTTACTGAGTCATCCTATTAGAATTCATTTTTTTAACTATAACGATGGAAGATGGGTGAACTATTCTAAGTATGCATACATGGTATGGGGCTCGATACTATTCTAAGAGTGTGTGTATGCAGTATAAGACTCAAACTCTGACCTATCGTGTGAAAAGAGAGTTTTAACCACCTCATGTTGATGTGTTACTACTATCTTATATATGTGTGTGTGTGTGTATATATATATATATATATATGGAAGTGGTTAAAATATAAATTTTTTATGACAATCTTTTGACTTTTCCTCTTCTCATAGTCTCTCTCAAATCTCTACATGTCTTCCATATCCATACTCTCTTTTAAAAAAAGTCTATTGCAATTTTCCTTTTCTGAATGTTTATTGGACCATGGAGTCTTTCACTCTACATTATATTTATGATATTTCGTATTATTGGATAACTCGATACGGATTGCTTCATTCCCACCTTCTATATTTATGATATTTTGTATTATTGGATGAGTCGATACGGACTTGCTTCACTCTCACCTACTGAGGACGTACCCTACTAGTTAGGCACATTGCTTGTGAGATTGGGTTAAATCTTGAAGTCACCGGTAACTATCAACACCTGCACGTGGAGAAACACTACGACTTTAAAACAAGCGCATTACATGCCTCTTAAAATTCACTGGCCAAATCGTTCTCTTAATGCGAATTTTATTATCTATAATTTAGTTTTTTTGTTACTTTGAATTCTATTTTACATTACTGTATTTTAATTATCTAAAATGAAAATAAAGAATTTTTAAGAATTTTCCCAACAAAATATATAAAATTTAATTGTCAATTTAGTCTTACTCTATTTATCTCTGTTGCCCTGTTACCCATTATCCAATTAATTTGTTTTCTTCTTCAAAAATACCTCTAATTTTTGTAACCCATGAAGAAACTACTAAAGAATTGAATTATCAGAGGCGGCATACCACCAGCTTGAAATGGCATCAACCTTTATATAGTGTCCAATGTTAAATGAATTTACTGTGAGATATAAAGCATTGATGAACAAAAATGGGTACCTTCCTGTAAGAAAAATAAACATAGAATGGCTAATAACAAAATGGCATCATTTTATTGTCAAAAGATATATATTTGTACACATTATCACTCACTATAATGACACCAATTCAGAGCGTACAATTATCATACACTTACATTTCTGTAAGTACAATATATATATATATATATAAAAAAAAAAAAAAGGAGACAACTCCCTGTATGATTACTCTGTAACTTCGAGACATCATACGCAAGCCGGTGCTTCAAAGTTGGGCAATGCTACAAACTTAAGGGACAAAGGAGCAATAGATATTGGTGAATTTACATCGACAAAGACCGGGTTCAAACTTGGGATGTCTCCATCATCTGTAAGCTGCAAAGGTGTTCCATTTAGAAGCATGATTTGAGCACGAAGATCCCCATCTTTCGGAGTCAAATGATACTCTTCTCTGAATAATGTTCCATCTGATGCTTTGCTTCCAACCCATGAAAATGTTTTCTTAAGACTATGCATGAGAAGTCTTTTTCTGCTCTTGGTTTCTTCTTTCACATGCAAGTAGATGTTCATACTATTTTGAACATTAATTTGGAAATCAGTCTGGTTGCTTAAGTTGATCAGAAGTATAGTCACACCTGCCTGTAAGAAGGAAGGTTTCAGCAATGGTCAATAATGGTTAAAGTGAACTCAATGAAACAGGAAACTATTGTTTGTAAAAGAACTTAAGGACCACTTTTTTTATATGCGCAGGGGTAAGATGCAGTGTAAGGATGTGCAGATTCTAGATGAGAAGCACAAATCTGGAGGCACGAGGACTCCATCGTTATAATCCCTCCTTCATTTTAAATTGAATTACATGCCATGATTAGATAAGTTATGCATGGGTGTTGTATGTGTAAAGAAGAGGAGGAGTCCTGTTAATCACCTTCTTGTGCATTGTCCTATGGCGAGGGATAGTTGGGATTTTGTTCTTTCCCTTTTTGGCTATGCGTGGGTGTTTCCGAACACATTGAGAGATCTTCTCCTTAGTTGGGGAGGAGGAAGGGTGAAGAAGGATGTTCATATGGCTTGGACGATGGTTCCGATTTGCTTGATTTGGAGTCTTTGGATTGAAAGGAATAGACGTATTTTTAAGGGGGTGAAACAACCCTCCTTTGTTTTTAAAGATCATTTTTTGCACTTATTGTTCTTTTGGTCCTTTAAGTGCAAGCTCTCGTCTTGATTTTTTGGGGGATGTTAGGCATTCGTTGTTGTGCCAATCCCCTTTGTATATATGGATTTGCTCCCCTCAGGCGCCTTAATGCAAAGTTACATTTACCGATCAAAAAGTTATGAAAGATTACTTCATATATCTGAAACAATACATCTTAATTAAGCCGCTGTGTGACAAAAGAAAGTACAGTAGAAGCAAAGACATGTAGCATTGAGGTCTAACCTTTTGTCCAAATACACTTAGAAAAACTATGGCTCTCTCTCTCTCTCTCTCGTAAATTATACTAAACTCCCCTTGAGGTCACCCTTACCCTTTCAAAAATCTCAACGTCCTCCCCTAAGATTGATATGTAACGATTACCATTTTCTGTTAATGGTTAGAAACTGATCAAAGATGGCAATTGCTTGTGTCAACCACCAAATTTGATTTAATGTCAATTTTACCCTTTAAAATGTTGAATGGACAAATCTAACGTCAAATATAAATGGTAAAAGACTAAAATGCCATCAATGTCTTCTGTTAAGCAGGGATCTCACGTGAATTTCATTTCAAATGAATTTGCATTTGATTTAGCTCCATTTCATACGAAACATTCTCCATTAAGGGAAGATACTAACTCTGTAGCTCTCTCTCCCACTCTCTCTCTCTCGAATTGTATCGAGATCTACCAGGGCTTGGTAGTGTAAACCTTCATCTTATTCTTGAAGGAGTAAACCCCCATTTCGTTATTTATTGATCTACTGAAGATAACACATTTCCTTTCTCTCCCTCTATCTACCGGAGCGTTGAGGTAACCCATTTCCTCTCTCTCTAAAAGTACCTATCTCATGCATATGTTTACTCGCTATCAATCTGCCACTGTTACTCTATCAATCTACAAATCTAACACAGTTCCATATCTCTCACTCAGTTATCTAATAATTTGGCATAAATCACTATTCATGTTAAATACACTTAATAAGTTGGCAGAAATTACTATTTTATTGTTGATTATAAGTAGTAATTTTCATAATTTATTGAATAAGTTGGTTAATTGCAATATATTATTTGTAAGAATTTTTTAACAAATTACTGCATATTTTTGTTAATTTAAGTTGATTATATGTAAGCATTTTGCATAAATTATTGATAATTTTTGTTAGTTACAGTTGATTATATGTAAGAAATTTTCAAAAAATATTGATTAATTTATATTAATTACGGTTGATTATATGTAAGGGTTTTGCATAAATTATTGAATAAGTTGTTAATTACAATTGATTGTGTGTAGGTACTAGGTGTGTAAATGAGTTCAACTAGCAGAGAGTCAAATATGTAGTTTGGTGATGTGAGGTAGGAGAATAGGAAGTGTTTTTGCAACAGACAAGTTGTGACAAGGATAACATAGTTTGACAGTAAAAAGAATCAACGAAAGTTGTATTATATTTTTCCAGACCAAAGGATGCAAGTTCTGGGAGTGGTGGACGAACCTTCAATAGAAAGTAAGACTATTAACCGAATTGTGGAAGAAGTTGAAAGGTCACAGGGAGTGGAAGATAACATTAGAGGGTTTCAAATAGCTATATGTTCATGGTACAAAGTGTGGAAAGAACCAAAGGAATTATTAAAGTGGCTACAATTGGAAGTATAATGTTGGCATGTTTGTCTTGTGTGATAGGGCTAGAGATTTTACTTTTGAAGTAATTTATTCTTGTTCTGTATGATTTTAGATGTTATGGTTAAGCTGTTGAATTAAATGAATCCAATATTTTGACAATATGTAATGGGATTCATTATGGATGTAATGTTGATTTTGGACATCTGATGATACTTCTCCTTACCAATTGATGCTATATTCTATTATTCTCAAAAAATTTGATCCATGTCCATTGTGAATTGTCCAACTTGTTTGTTTAAATGACAATTCAATAGATAATTGGTTTATAATTGATATCCAATGTGAACAATCCAACTACGTTCTCCAATTGGATTTAAGTTGGAAAGATGCCCTAGTATCCCTTGAATACAATTAGAATAGAACAAGTGATTGAAAAAATTCCAAGTGTAACAAGTGATGCCTATTTTTCAATTGTAATCCAACTGTAACAAGTGTAATTACTTGTCCCAATTTTTCAAGAAATTGCAAATCGTTTAAAAATAACTATTTGAAACAAACCATATACCTGCATTACATAAAAGTTTATTTTTTTACATAAAAGAACCATATGTTGTCCCTGAACCAAAAATATACCATACCAAATTCTTACATATACTGTTAACTGTCCCTGTAGAGTCCTGTACCAAATAAATATTATGTTTTGTCTACTGTCCCTTTACCCACCATTCTTTCCATATACCAACCATTGTCCCCCTACTCACATCAAAAAAAAAGCCAAATGTGGGTATTATGTCAAGTCCTACGCACACATCATCAAAAAATATTGGTGAGAAAATCCATCTGTACCAAAAAATAAGTTACACATCAAGTAAACTGTATCCACCAAAAACCAAAAAAAAAAAATCATGTTAGAATGCCCAATTCAGCATTGTGCACTATCAGCAATTCCACATTGCCTCTCTCTCTTCCACTTCGCCCCCTTCTGTCCTACTTCTCTGCCTATGCCTATGCCTTATGCCTATGCCTCTGCCTCTGCCTCTCAGTCTCTCTGCACCTCTCCATGCTACTGAAAGACTTGCAACCTGTATTAAGCCCTTTCTTTATTCCCTCAAATGATACAAAAATTCTCTTGAAGGTTAGGTTGATATTCGACATAGGCCTATCCACTTGATATTCAAAGAAGGCCAATCCACTTCAATCTTCACTAAGCTTCCAGGATTGCTTTTCCTGATCTCATTTGCATGAATTGGAAACAAACTTAACTGCTTACTATGATTTCCCTCTAACTCATCAAGGGCTTTCCTTTAGCCCTATATAGTTGCGCTCTATTTTGCCTTAACCTCGAACTTCCCCATCAATGTTGACTGTATGGCACTAATCTTCACATTTGAATTCTCTTCCAAGCGAATCACATAACTTATGGGCAATCCACAAGGATATTGCCTCCTTGTTTTTTTTTCTTAACCTAACACATGTATGGTCTTTGGTATATGTCTTAATCTTGAATATGATTCCATCTGGGAGAGGGGAGCCATTGATCCAAGTCGATCAACCTCATTCACAAATAATATCTTAAATTTATTTTTTGAAAATTTAACTAATCATTACAAAAGATCCTAGATCATCAGTCGAATTAGAGAAGTTATCTAAAATTGCACTTAGGTTCTTTGTCTACTTACCGTAAGTCGAATTCTTGTTAGGACTGCTCTTTGTCTACTCCTCAGTTGATCTCTTCTTCAAAATATACTCTCAACAGACCCTAGATCAATTGGGATCTTGCTCTCAACAAACCCTCTGTCAAAACAATTGAAGTTCGAGAAGCAATTTGAGGCTCACAAAACCCTTTTTTCCAAAACGATCAATATTGCAACAAGGTCATTCTCTCTCAAAACAATAGGAATGAGAGAAAACCCAATCTCAAAACAATGGAAATGCAAGAAACAAAATCATCTCCACTAATATTGTTTTGGAACTCTAGAACCCCCCCCCCCCCTCCCCACGGCGACAAAATAATGAAACCAAATCTAAAGCATATTTCATTCTCCCTCTTCGTGGTTTCTTGGTATTTTGTTTGATTAGATTTTTGTAATAAAATATATAAATATTTTATTGTAGGGGTAATATGGTATATATAACTAATCCATTAAAATCGTTCATCTAACATCTTTGACAAGGGAGGACATTGGGATTTTTGAAAAGGTAGGAGTATTGTGCGGGATTAGGCCCTAACCGTAGGGGAGGTTAGTGTAATTTACCCCTTTTTTTTAATAAGTATAATTTCAACAAAAAAAATGCTCAAGGCGAAATACTTACAAGAAAGAGGCAGCAACTTACAAGAAGGTGTTTAAACCTCCCAAAAATCTCTAAAAGAATCTATACAAGACAAGTACAATTATGAAACCCAAAAGTATAGAGATTTCAAGAACCTATCTTTAAAACTACTAAAGGGAATAATCTCCATACTTTCCTAACATTACACTTGACCCAAGAACCTTGTCACATCTTTACCAAATCTGCCATCAACCAAGGCATCACCCAAGATTACCCAAAAAGAGAAAGAAGAATGTATCATACATCTCTAGCAACGGGACAACGAATAAACAAGTGATTAATGGATTCTTCCCCCTTTAGACACATGGAAAATCTATTAACCAAAAGAAAACCTCTTCTTTACAAGTTGTCTAAAGTCAAAATGGTCCCCCCATACCACAATCCAAGAGAAGAATGCCACCTTTGTGGGGACTTTGCTGTGCCAAATAGCTTTCCATGAGAAATCCTTCACAGCTCTTCTAGCCAATCGCATGTAAAAGGATTGGACCAAAAATTTACTAATCTGCTCGCTAACAAATAGAATCTTCTTTGTCTCTATCCAAATGAACCCGATTAAGAAGAGCCATTAAGCACACAACCTCCTTCACTTCCCAATCTTGAAAATTTCTATGAAAGCAAGGAGCCCAAACAAACCCATTCTCATTATAGATCACGTAGTCCTTCACCAAAGCTTCTTGTTCAGAGATGGGGGAATCAATGCTCCAAAGTAACATCTCCACATCATTTGTCCCTCCAAAACTTGACTCTCTATCCATTGCCAACCACAAAGGAAGTGAACTTAAAGAAGTCATCTGCACCTTTCCTAATGAACTTCCAAAGATCCACACTATAAGGCCCCTCCACTGCCTTAGAGCACCAACTTGGAGAGATTCTAAAAGTCTCTTACAATCAGCCCCTATTTTTTGTTTCTTTTTCCCCAGATTTCAAATCCAACAGTCCCCAAGCAGTAATGAAAGTCGATATTGCATGCAAATGGCAGTAAATCCTCTCAACATCTATGAAGGAGCATTGAAGACAATGTAAATTGATTTTTTTTAAAGGGCTATATAAACCAAAAACAAAATATATGAGATATAAGAAATTAAGCTTAAATGTAATAACGTACAGTATATTTGAAAAAAGGAAATAAAAGTTAATTTGTAATGTCTATGAGAGCCAAACACTTGAGGTGTAACTTCAAGAGTTCTGAGCTGTTGCATTTAAGTGAGGCCGCCCTACATGCATAAGCCATGACAAGCTCATAAAAACACCAAGTAGAAGTCCACACCAAATCCTCTCAACCCATGTCAAAACTTCACATTATTGGCTGCATGCATAATTCATGTTGGATGACCATGACGTCTAGTTAAACTGTTAAAGTGATTAGTGACATAATGGTTATCAACATCACGTCATGTTTAGTTATAGACACAATGACAGATTCAAATCTTTCATATCACCGTTATCTTGGGAACACCTCCTACCTTGAAACAATATTTCTTCTATATATAAGAACTTGAAACCAAATCAAGATATATAAAAGAGCCCTTACTCTTCCTTTTGAACAGTGGGCATAGGAGCGTAGATATGGTGAAGCATCACTACTAACTGCAAGAACTCCTTTTCCCATTAGTTGATGCCACAGAAGAGCACTGTACCGAACCAAAAATCCAACAGAAACACGAGTTTCATATTGTATGAGCCTTTCAAGTAAAATGCAAAAACTCTAACAACTAATTATTTCAATTGTTAGAAAATACAAGTTTATTAAAAAATATTTTAAATTTATTGCTCTTGCCTGTAATAATCAGGGTTGGGGATGAATGTGGTGGAGTCAAGGAGACCATAGTTTCCACCAATTAAAGTTTGTCTGCAGTACACTTTAGTGCTATAACTGGCTGCCATTCCAAGCTGATCCAAATACCTATAATTCATATATGAAAAAGGGTTGTGATAACTTTCATCTAACTAAACATTATACAATTGATGAGATTTCCTCTTCCAATAGGACAAAAAAGGCTCAAAACATTAGAATACAATGATAAAAGAAATGAGGTAAGCAAGATTACCAGAAACTGTTTACGAAGGTATCAGACACATGACGACCACCACTGTTATATGCCCCCCCAGATTCTCCGACCCAAGCAGAAGCCCAAGGACCATGCTTTTGAATTGTTTCTGTAAGATTGTTGAATGTTGCTGACACCTTACTCAAGTAATGGGGATCCAAAATTCTACTCATAAGATTAGGATCAACACCTGAAACAGAAAAATGATAAAAGTTAGTGACTCACAGATCTTTATAGGTCCAAATGTCAAATACATAATAAATGTCGGTTTTCTGGAGGATCCTGAATTTAATTTTAAGGAATGACATGATGTTTCGAACTGTTATTCCATCTAAAGAAACATAGGTTTTCAACTGTTACCCATACATTGAAAACCTAGATTCTAAATCGATATTGTATGGTTCAGATATACAAGGATGCTCATACCAGTCTACACAACTTGGACATATTATCTCTGTCTTCCCCATGATTTTGGGCACTGGGAAGGAGCTGCAGCGGCACCTCAAAGAACTTCTTACTGGGGGCAACACTACCAGCACAAGTATTTGGACGCAAAGTCCATATGTGGTTTTATAGTCATACATAATACATTGTTTTGAAGGTTGCAATGTCAGACAGCAAGTATCAATTTCGCTGACACCTATACATAAGTTTTTTTTTTTTTCATAGCATGTAATGAAGTGGGGTGAATCATCTTGACCACCAAAAATTTGCAATTGTAATTATAATAAAGGTGAAAACATTAAAAAAATAGAACAACAAAATAAAAGTTCTTTAATAGGTGGTTGACAGTTGTTCTAAATGGGTTATTTTTCTTTTCTCCTGAAGGGGATTGTCAGTGGGATCCATAGGATTGTTGAGCTCCTTTCTCTCCAACTGTGGCCAGGAACTGACCTCCCATTTACAGTCATACTGCATCAGTGTATTCCCTGCTTCAAAAGCAAAAGGGGAGAGAAAGAAAACCGAAAAGAACAAACACCGGATTTAAAGATAGCTAGTTAAGATCAACATCTGCTTAAGCCACTCCAGCACACAAATATCTGTAAGACTGTAACGAATTGACAAGTAATTTGTCGAGTGTAATGCAAGTTAGCTATACAGAATTAGTTGCTACAATGCTATTTCTGCAGAGTGCAGACAAGTTTTGATATGCTTAAATACAGCCTTTGTTATATCCAGTGTCATATTTCTTGTTATTAATCTATAAAAACCCATTACAGGTCTTGTTAAAGAAATACAAATACAAGTTCTAGTTTTAACTCAGGTCATAGTTCTGCACAATATATTTTTACTAATAACATAGTCAATACTTATATCTCAGTAACATGCATTCATATATCAATTGTAGAAATTAGCGGGATCTTAATGAAATGAAAACACTTACCCACCTGCACCCAAATTGTATATATGATGTGTCATCACATTGACCACCAGCGAACCTGAAACCTGAAGGAGCGTATCAAACCACTTTTTCTCAGTAGAATCCTCCCGGTGCCACCAATAAAGGTTTTGGGTGGAGGTCCTTGTACAAATTATTGATGATAGCTTTAAGGTTGATTAAGTCTTTTCCATACTGCTCAGCAGCAACACTAGCACCAACACCACTGCCACTTAACTCATTGCCTACAAGGTGAAGGCAAGGGTGAGGCAAATCACACAATGAGTTGAAAAACAAAGAGATTTAGCCTACAAGACATACCAAATTCCCATGAATCTATCTGGTACCCCTTGGAAACAGTGTATTCTATGAAATCATGGGCATTGCTGGAATCCCAGTTTCCTCCCCAAACACCCTTTTTAATCTGGTGCCGCCCATGTAGTGCATTCAAGCCAAATGTTACAAGTGCTCTGAAACAAAGACATTCAGAAAATACTTACGCCTTAAGCACACCCCCATCCCTTTTTGTTGCATGGAGATTTATAGGGAACAAAATATGACATATTCCTTTGAATGAAAATGAAATTCTGTAAGAGTCAGGATACAATCTAAATAATGGAAGGATAGGAAAACATGAACTTCTGCTCAGTTTCTATGAAGATCCACTCAAGAAAATTTACGAGACAGAATAACTTTCAAGAAATGTTTTATTATCTATAGGTAGTGCATCAATTGAGTATTTAACTTCAGTTCGACAAAAAAAACTTTCTACACATTAGATACCGTTACCACCAATAAAGGCTTTCTTCAGATACCAAGTTGAAAGAACAAACAATTAAGAGGGGTTAAATCCACAAGTAGAGTTAAAAAAAAAAAAGGTTATTTTCCAGTTTGGCATTGTTTTTAACTTATTTACCGGATTAGGGTTATTTTGTCTTTCTAAAAAACGTTTTTTTATTAAGAAATCGTCTTTCAAAAAAACGCTTTTGAAAGCGTCTTTCTGAAAAACTGATTTCAAACAATTTTTTTTAAAAAAAAATCCTCTTTCAGAAAGACACTTTTGAAAAAATTTTTACTAAGAAATCGTATTTCAAAAAAATGCTTTTGAAAGCAGTCTTTCTGAAAGAAGATTTCAAATAATTTTTTTTTTTTTTAAATCATCTTTCAAAAAGACGATTTCATAAATGACCCTAGTTTGGTAAATAAGTTTACTGTAACTTTATTCTTGAAAAAAAGTTTCAAAATAACTCTATTTTGGTCAAAATTTCCAATTATGAGAGTCAATTAGGGGAAGCAGATCAATTGACCACCTCATTATGTAAAATTAAAGCATTTGTTTTTAACAATTAAACTACAAAAAGAATTTTAAGACCCGAAAGAGAATATTGAAAGCGGAAAAAATAAAAAGTGAAGTTCAAACTTACCCTGTCTTACTGAGAAAGTGATTCACTTCATCCCACCTATCCATTTCTAAGCATCCCTTCGAAAATCCAAACAACCCACTTGCCATCTTTTGAAATGGATGGCATGGAGATTGCAAATTTCCTACATGGTACAGTACTTGGTCTTGCAAAGAACCTCCTATTCTTATTCTCAACTGCTTGAAAGCTATTAAGCGACCAAAAGAAATGGAATATTAGCAAAAGGGAGTAATATTGTGCTGCCAGTATCCACAAAAAATAAAATAAATGTCTTATTGTTATTCATCAGGCTTGAGTTATTCTTGAACATCAAAAGAGCAGCTACCACCCAGGAGGATAAAGACTCAGCAGTCCAATTGTACAAACCTTGGATAGCTTTGGCAAGATTCGGATGAGTTAAGTCCTGATAAGATTGAAAAACAGTGATCAATATTATGATTGCTTTTAATTCAGTCAACAGAAACCACACGGTTCAAATCCTAGAAAGCAGATGAATTCTTATTTAATAAATATTATTGTTTAAATCCTCACCAGATTTATCACAGATGTAGATCCCCATGGGCATTGATCATAGTTACACTTATCATGAGGCCACCAGTCAACAGTAGCACAGATGTAATTATCATCTGTATTTGTAACTACTTCAGTACCATTGACTACAATTGTCACATCTTCAACATTTTGAGCCCAAATTACAGAAAGAGATGCCAGAAAGAGAAACAGTGAAAAGTGAAAACCCATTGGTAGATCAACTACAAAAGGCTTCACAAACAACTCGATTCAGTCAAAATGGCTGCAACAAAAAGTCAAAAAGAGATAATATCAGAGAGAAGCAGATCACTTGAGGTCTCCATGTTTAGATATCATAGCATCCTCTAGAAAAACTCAAACCCAATCAACAACAAAATTTACAACTAACAATGAGGGTAAAGTTTCAAATTAATGCAAATCTGCATAAATTCATCCAGCAAGAGCAATAGAGATTCAAAGAGGGTGCAAAAACAGTAAATGATATTCATCTCAACTTTTTGTGTCAAACTAAAATCCAAGTAAACTGATATGAGGAATCAAGAAGACCAGAGCCTGCATTCTCTGCAAATTAAAGAATTGGGTTTGGAAGTTCAAAAGTTGGAAAGACAATTAAGAAGAATTATACATACATAAATATGTAGAGACACGTGAGCAAATAGATACACACAGATGTTCAATTACCAATCTCCATTTCTTCCCATCTAGGATAGAGACCATAAGTAAAAGCCAATCCACCCACAATATTGATTATAATATTTCATGAAAACCCCAATTGAATCAATAAATCAGATCCCAAATACCAAGAAAGAGCATTAACCAAAAAATGTGTATATATATATATATATAAGACAGCTAACAACAACAGTAAATATAAAACGAGAAAAAAGAATCAAGCTTTCACCTACGAACAGTGCTTTGCAGAATTGAAGAACCAAATCCAAAGCTAACCAGATAGAATACAAGAAAACTAATGATAACCGAGATGAAAACTAACCTCAGTTCCTCACAAGTCATTGTATTATGTTTTTGCCAAAATGTGTCGGTCCCAGATTTGGCTGAGATTTCCGCTGTTTTGGCAGAGGTTTCACCGTGTGTTTTAAGGGTTATTTTCAGTTAAGTAGGTACTTCATATTATTTAGAAAAAAAATATGATAAAAATTATTAAATAGAGGTGAAAGCTGGGGTGGGTTTTGACGGATCATGTGCAGTTTCCTGAGATTCCAAGCTGTGAGACAGAGCTTATCTTCAAGTATAAGTTATACCTTTACCAAACCATATTTATTAGAAAGAGGGCCACGTTTGTGTATGACTGTCAGTCGGCTTTTTCTTTATTATTTGGACACAAGTAAGATTTAATCCCAAAAGTCGTTGCAGTCAACATCAGCCGTCTAAGGTTTATCTAAACAGTAGTCCATCCATTCTCTAAAAATATATATATATATATATATAAATATATACACACATACTTTTATGATATCATGGTCAGAATATACTTATATTGTTTGTTTTAATGAGTTATGAGATAAACATTTTACATGAATTCAACGTCGGTAATAATATAATTTAGGACAAATTACAGTAATTTTTGGTTAGATTTCTAACAAAGATATTTACTGACTTTTTTGAAATTATGTTATCTTTTCTATTTTTATTAACAAATTACACATATCTCCTTTCAATTCATTTTTTTTTAAGATGACAATGTGCCCCTTTTATTTTAATTTTTTTTATTTTTACAATTTTGATCATTTTTTTATTTTTAAATAAATATTGATTAAAATATTCTTGATCAAAAATAAAAATATAATTTATTTACTTTAAATTTATTTTTATATAAAATGAAAATTTTCTTTTTAAAAAGTTGGAAAAATTTAGTCAAAATTAAAAAAATATAAATAAAAAATAAATAAATAAGGGCATTTTTTCATTTTAAAAAAATAGACTGAAAATGAAGTATGTATAATTTGTCGGCAAAAGTAGGAGAAGACAATAAAATTTCAAAAATCTCAAAAAATACATTTATAATTATTAGAAAACTCAAGAAATATCAATGTAATTTATCCTATAATTTATACTGTAATCAATTGGGACCAATCCAACTAGCCACACATGACTAATCCTAAAAGAGAAGTCATGTATTCAACTCCCACTCCTTTTAAAGAGATGCATGATTAGTTTGTCCCTCCTAATCATTGGATTACGTTGGGTTGGGTTTGTTTATCCGATAATTTATATTAGACTTGACCTTTGTGGTAGTGATAGTTTGATTATGTAATATGTAAAATTTAAAACTTTGTAATACATATAATGTAATATTATCATTGTAATAAAAATACTATTTGAACTTGCTTTATTACAAAAAAAATAATAATAATAATAATAATGTAATTTATAGTGTAGGTGATATGAATATGTTCTTCTAGCTATATGAGTTAGGCTTATTTGTAAAGTTATACACTTATAGATAAAAACTTCTATTGACAAATAGATAATATAATTTATTTTATTATATTATGTAAATATAAATTAAATAAGATTCATTGTTTATAGTGTATATAAATGAAAGATAATAAGAAATATTATATTTACAAATATATAATTTGTGTCAAAGTATAATACTTTAAAGTTGAAATATGAATTTAATACATATAAACACATATATACATTTTTTTTAAGGAAGAAATAGGAGTATTACAATATATGAATTACAATCAATTAAATAACTGAATATTTTAACATATTACAATAAAAAAATCAACCAACATAATCAATCATACATAAACTCAAATATGGAGTTTCTCAAATATATATTTAATGACACAAAATTTCCACCATTACAGTTATACTCGCGTCTATTTTATTAACCACTCTCTCAATAATAGACAACAATTTGGTACTAGAGAAGTTTTGGTCAGATAAATTTCAAATGCTACTTAATTATTAGATTTCTAAGATCATCTCTAATAGCAAATAGTATTTGCTACCTTATATTAAAATGTGTTATCTTCATTTATTACTTTCAAAATTTTGGCAGTTCAATAGAAGTAAAAAAAAAAATTTCTTTATTATTTATTTATGCTTACTCATTATGATCATTCATACACTTTTATGGTTGTATATATATATATTCTCATTTATGATCATTTATATAAGTTTTGGATTTTTATTGACAAAATGGAAGCGCGTTGTTAACACTCTAAAAATATTTAACCTTACTTCTTTACATAATAAAAGAAAATAAATACAGTAGCTAGATGAGTAAGGATCGAACCCACAGAGAATGTTCACAATTTATTTTTTTATTTATTCTAACCAATTCTAAACTGAAATTTAATTAATAACAGAACAATAAATGGGGGGATTGGAATTCTGATCAAACTGATTATGATTGAAAACTAAATTAATAACAAAATAAAACTTTAGTTATTCGCTTCAATCTTACCCTTGCAGTTAATGAAACAATCAATCAATTATAACATTATTTTACCCTTCAATGAATCTAATAATCCTAAGTAACAACAAGCTCTGCTACCCGAAATTCTCCTTAACTCCTCACTAATGAAACAAGCTCTCCATTAGATTCTAACCATTAGACAATTTAGAACAAGTTCTCTAAATTTAATATAATGACAGCATTAATATCAAAGAAATTAGATTATTCTAAGCAACAATCACTCAAGTTCGGACTGTTTAACTTAGATCATGATAGTCATAGTACTAAACAAAAGCTTATCTACAATCATCTATCACTATTTACTACAATTAATTAGAAACCATATTAATTACGTAATATACCTCATGAATCTAGTAATTGGTAATAATATGATTAATTTAATAAGCCTTAATTAAATCAATCAAACTAAATATTAATAAAATAATTAAAATAAATTATCATGAATAAAATTTAAAAAAATTAATAATATTACTTATTTGATTTAACCATCAAATTATAATAAAAGTTTAAAATCCTTTGAACTAAATTAGAAAAAATTAGCTTGACAGACTTAATAAGAAAAAATTAATAATTTATTTATGTGTCTCAAACTTTTCTTCGTCCGTTCTCTGTTGCAGCGCGCACTTGTTGACTTTTTCTTTCTCTTTCTTTGGTTTTCCTTTGGTTGCGTCAGCCACCTGCCTTCTTTATTCTTTTTTTCTTTTTTTTCTCATTCTCTTCCAGCCGTGCGCCTGCTCTATCCAGCGCCCACAAGCCTCATTCACTTTAAGCCGGCCCACCTTAATTGACTTTTGCTTTTCTTCTGCTATTCCTGGTTCCAGCGCCCGACGTTCTGCCTTTTCCTTCTTCTATTTTCTTTTCTTTCCTTCCTCGTTAAGTTGGAAGCGTTTCAAGCCCAGCCGCACAGCCTAACTTTTAGCCGTCAACTGAAGTTTCATAAATCAAAATACTTAAAAATTACACATTATACTTTATATGTATTCTTTCATCTTTAATACTTTTTTAATTCAATAAATATATTAATTAATTTACTTAAACAAAAAATGTCATAAAATTAAATATAAAAAAATTAAATATATTAAATATTATACACTTATCAAAAAATTATTATTTTTAATATTATTTCTCTTCTAACTATTATGCCAATTTATAATTGTTTATGATCTTCTTTATGATCTTTCACATAGATTTGGAATTTTCTAATAAAATTGATTTTTTAAAATATTTTTTTGTAATTTAGTTATTATGCTAATTTATGACCATTTCTGCTAGTTACTAGATTGAGAAAAATAGATAGAAAATTATAATAAGAGAATAGTAGTAAAATATGGCCCATAATATTTTCATGCAATGAATGAAACACGACATTGTTGTCAGTATGAAATTGAGGTCACAACTTTACAACTACGGATTGCCTGTCACTTGGAGCATCAGGAATTCTATTTTGACACTTCAATTCAGTTTTGTCATATCACTTGCAATGGAAAAATAATGAAAAAAATTATATTTTAAAAGGGATTCAATCATAGCACGAGATGCAACTCAAAATATGTTAATTCAAAAAGTTCTTAAAAGGACATTTTGTTAACAAAAATATCATTTTTTTCAAAAATACAAGAATTTTTTTTTTTAATATTTCAACATGCTTCAGCGATGTCATGTCATTATTTTTTTATTTGTAAAATTTTAAAATTAAATAACTTATAATATATATTTATTTTACATAAAATTTATATATTTAAATTTTAAAAATCGAGATCTATCAAATAAGATTTATATTGTATAAGAAATAGTCCGTCAAAAATTTTTGAGTTTTTTCGACAGAGAATTTTTGGGCTTGATTGGCGGTGGAGTGGTTAGGATCTGTAAGAGCTATAGAGTGGATCAAAGGGTCTGTAAGAGCTATAGAGTGGATCAAATAGGGTTACAAAAGAAGGGTTAAGGGGTTGGGGTTGATGTTGATATATTGGGTTTGCTCGACGCTGGACCAGATTGGCACAATGATGAGTTCGGTGATCTTTGTTTCATTCTCACACAAAGTGCAAGCATTGATTACCATGAGAGTCTCATTGAGAGAGACGACTGAGTTTCAGAGTCTCGATAAGAGACGATAAAGAGATTGAGAGAAACAACTGAGATTGAAAAAGACGGACAAATGGAGAACAACTGACATTGAAAAAGACGGATAAATGGAGATAATTTAGTTATTAAAAAGGAATATAAAATTGCCACATAACTAAAATTAGATTTGGGATTACATAATTTAAGAACTCAAGACTCTTGGGAAGTATTTTCTCTTGTACCTTAATTTCTAAACACTTATTTTGAAAAACTTTTCACTGATTAATTCTATTTTACACTCCCAAGACTTGACTCCGCAAAATGAACGAGTTGGACAGGATTTTGAGTGGATTGAAAGTAAGTCAGATCAAAACAGGTTGAATTCATACTTGACCCGTAACGAGTCGAGTTATATATAGGTCGGGTCAACCCGAATCTAACCTATTATTATTTTTTTATTCTAATAGAAGAAATATTATTTTTAAATAATTACAATAATTATTTTATTTTAGATCTCTTGAGAATTTAACAAAACAATATTGCTAAAAGAAAATAAAAAATACAATTGTGATGAATAACAAAAAAAAATTACAAGTACTCTGCACATATTTCGAATGAAGATTCCCCATAAATCATTTTTCATACATAACATGTCTAGGATTCTAAGTTCCATACAATTCATGAATGAAGCCAACGAACACGTAGTTCTCTTACATTATCCTTGTGCAAAAGTGTCGAGTGACTTTTTAAAACTACAATCGCATCACCAATAAGCAGTAGTAGTCTTATTCGCTGATTGACTCATCATTTTATAAAATACAATGGAGACTAGCATTTTTTGTATTATGTATATTATATATCTATATATATGCACTGTATACATATATATATAATATATTATATATATTCAGATATAGATATATGTTTTGTATACATATATATAATATACTATATATATGCCATGTATAATTATATGAAATCACTTATTAATATTTTTAAACAGTTAAGAGTTTATCAATTTTTAGAGTGAGAAAGAGTGAATTTTGAGTTTTATAATTACCAAATTGTTTCTGAAGTACTCATTAGTTGTCATGACTGTATATTGTATATATTTTACTATTTTGTTTTTTCTCAAATGAAGATATATATATATATATATATTTTATATTATTTTGTTATTTTTCATTTTCAACCCGTCAAACACCCGTATTCAATTCTTATTAATCTGCTAAATTGACAGGTTCCTTATTACTCAATTCATTTATGACCCGCTAACTAAATGAGTTATCCATATCCATTAATTAATGAACGGGTTAAAACGAGTTAACGAATTTGAATAACATTTACCATCTCTAATAAAAACTAATTTAAAAGAGTGTAAAATTTTTTATATTATCTTTCTAGTGAATTTTTTTTTCTCTTCATAAGAGATGCAAATCTTTCCTTGGGTAATTATTGTGAAGCCATGTCAAATTAAGATGTCAATCGACAAGGAATGAAGCAAATTCTATTGACCGACATTTGGTCGTTCTTTCTCAAGACCGATAGAATCACAGCTTTATATGAATGTTTCAAATATTACCACTGCAAACGGTAATTTTTTTTCACCACTCTCATCCTCAACATTCATCAAGTTTATCACTTTCATAAATTTTAACAATCATTCAAATTTTGTGAATCATTTTTATTTCTCAACTTTTCTATCCAAATGAAATCAATCAATTTTTTTTTTTTGGCAACATAATTTTCAGAATTACTTGAATTTTTTACTCAAATTTTAATTTCTGTAAAAATTAAATATAGTGGAAAGTAAAAAAATAATACAAAATTAAATAATATTTTAAAAAATAAAAGTAATAAACTATTAAAATTTGAAGAGTCTCTTGAAAATGCCATAAACTTTTAGACAAAAATAACTCTTCAAATTGCTACATATATCTCTTTAGTATAATTTCCAAGAGCCTCTTGAAGAAGCTCTTTAGTCTTTGACGATAAAAAATTAAGAAAAAAATACTAAAAAGTTCTCAAAATAAAATTTTTAATCTAAAAAGTTCATGATATATTTTTTGTATTTAAAAAATTCAAAAAAAAGAGTTTAATACAAAAAAAGTTTAATTGTTAACTTTCATCTTAACATCGTTAAAAAATATTATTGACTAGATTAAAATAGTCTTTTAGGTACATTTTAGAAAACAAATACTAAAAAATATATAAAATAAATTTTTTAATCCAAAAATTTTATAATATTTATGAAGTGAAAATTTAATTTTTAGGTTTTCTAGATAAATAAAAAATGCTATGTTTTTTTTTTGGATTGTATAATTTATATTATAAATTATTTAGTATTTTTTTAAATATATCTTGAATGTTATTTTTATCTAATCACTAATATTTTTTAACGGTGTTAAGATGAAAGTTTATAATTAGACTTTTTTTTAATAAAAGTTTATTTTTTGGGTCTTTTAGTTATAAAAATATTATCATGGATTTTTTAGTTTGAAAATTTTATTATTTTTTCCAAAAATTATATGTTCATTTTGAAGTAAAAGAGAGTTGTGTCACCGACAACAAGGGAATAAAGTATAAATTTTACAAAAATAAAAAATGAGAAATGAAATATTTACTAAACAAATAAAATGTTGAACCACACGGGAGTGTGCGTTTGCCTATCTTTACTCTTTAGAAGCTGTTTATGGACTGAGTAATGAAAGAGGTCCTCATAGTTCATCTTTGTCAGAGAAAGATGGAATTCATTTTCGTGGGACCCTTCATCCGATTCACCAATATATTCCATCCTTATGACAAACACGGGATAAAAATGTGTTATGCTTGAGAAATGTTTTGAGTAAAATTGGTACAGTGATATGATAATATATATTTTTAATAATATTATGTTAGTCTAATTTTTTAAATAAAATATAATATATGTAATAATATTATTTAAAAAATACATTGCCATATATCCAACTTACAAAAGGTGAGAGATTTATCTTTATTATTTTGGACTTGATGAAGGCATGCATTATTTATGTACAATTGTACTGCAAATTCACATTCTTGGACAGATGTGGAAAAATGGAAGTGTCTTTCATTGGGTGGGGGGGGGGGGGGGGGTTCATAGCATGGGCCTGTCTCTCTTGGACCAACGTGGTAGCAATCTTGTGACCAAGTGGTGACAATAGAAAAAGAGATCTGACCTACCTTTTAGAAAATACGATTGCTAAGGGCCAATGAAACAATACCAAACATATTTATTATAGTTGAAAATGACCTTGTGTTTGGCAGGGCTGGCGACGTTTGTCGGCAGAAGTTTCTTCCACTTTCCCGTGAATGTGATAGAAGCTGTTTTGGAAGAAATATTCAAGTTTGCGTCAAAAAAATTAACCCAAATTAATTATTTGAACAACCTTTAATAGTTAAATGGATTTTACCAACTGGGTAATTCTTTTTCTTTTCTTTCTTTATATATATTTATTTATTTATTTATGAATAAAAAAAGAACTCGTTTGATAATGTTAAAAGATATACAAAAGAATAATGTTAGGTACTGTTTGATTTAACGGATGACATAATTTATTATAATTTTTTTTAAATTTAAATAAAAAGATAAAACAAATTCGTTAATTACAAAATACTATTGACACATCAATTCAGTAAACCAAACCGATATATCAAACATTTTCCTTTACAAAATTAAACGAAGGACAATATATGCTATAGTCCCCAAAATTTGAAAAAAAAAAATTTATACATGTAAATTGTGATTATTTTCAATCTAACTCATTCTAAAATTTTGGCTCACAACAAAATCTCTATCTTAATTTCATCATTTCTCTCATTTCACACTCTAGGATTTTGGCTCAATCCATTAACCATCTTAATTCTTAAAATTTTCTCTTTCAAGCTTTATTTGGTTTTTAAGAAAATTTCTATTTCTATTTATTTGATGAGTTTTGATATTTTCTTGCTTAAACTTTCTTATTTTTAAGTTTTATTTGGTAGCTAAAAAAATTTTAAAAAATTGGAAAAGAAATACAAACTTTTATTTTCCCCCCTAAATTTTTTTTCCTATCATCTTCTTCTTTGAGATAAAATTTTCATGTAAAGTTATTTCAACTTGAAAAAAAAAATTTCCTTAAAATTTCTTCTAAAAGAATTCTAACCCTTAATTTTTTTTTCCTGGCCCGCCCTTGAATTGAGCTGCCAAAACGATATGCTTACATATATTTCACTTGTTACTATTAAGGGTGTCAATTCATGTTATCGTGTTGTGTTTGGGTCGTGTCACAACATACATATTCGAAAATATGTGTGAACCCAAACCCGACACTATTAACTAATCGTGTCAAGTTTCAAAACCCAAACCCAACCCATTTATTAAACAGGTTATACGTGTCGACCCACTTAACCCGTTTATTTTAATTTTTTTATTTTTAAATAAAAAAATTACCTATCTTTTAATATGTATAGATAATTTTCAAGTTTAGAAACTTTGGATACGGGCCAAATCAAAGTAAAAACATCTTTTATAAATAAAAAATTTTTGATAAATATTTGATGTGAGATGAATTATATTAACTCATAATAAATTTTATAATTAAACGTATTAAGTCATGTTAAACGAGTTGACACTAGTAAAATCAAAATCCGACCTATTTATTAATCGTATTATACGTGTCAACCCGTTTATGACCTTAAACCCATTTATACTAAACCCAAACCCGTTAATTTCGTGTCGTATTCGAATCATGTTGTCATGTCATGTTAAAAATTGACACCCCTAGTTACTATCAAGTTGCACTATAGTTTAAGTGGCATCTCTTATTCCTCTCTTGTAAGAAAGTATTGGATTTAAATCCTACCATTGAGAAATGGAACTAGAAGAATTTGTGAAAAATTGTCTTACACTGTTAACTTATATGTATTATACATGTATATTACAGTCTACAAGTAGGGTTAGGGGTTCTAGTATTATTCTTAGCATATTTTGTTTCCTTTTTTCATTGCCTTCCTTGTATATAATTTCTTACCTTATATGTCCTTTCAGCTTCTGTATATAAATGAATCTCTTCTTATAATATATTATACTCAAGACATATATACATATATATATATATATATACTTCATTCGTTTCTCTCATCTCTCTCAACACGAACAATGATTCAATATTATTGGTATGAAGATTGATTTTAGTTAGTGATTTGTGCCCAAATTTATGAATAAGGAAGGATTTTTCTCTTCTAAAAGCCATACTATTTTACCTAGAAAAAACTGCAAGTACTTCCTTCTTTCTTTCATCACACAATAGAAAAACGATTGACCCCTTAATCTCCATGTTCTAAACTACTAACCAAATCTCATTACAGTCAATGTATTTTTATTAATAAAATTTGTTTTATATAAGATTCAAAAATTATTCTAAAAACAACGATAAAATTTAAAATTACTCTAATACCAATTATAAAACTCAAATTAAATTAAAATTTTGAAGACTCGTTGCACACACGACTAAAATAAGAAGACAAACTAATCAAAAATTGAAGGACGAAAACAGCCCACTATATTGAATTAGAAATCAAATGTGAAACCCATAAAGCTTTTTCTTAAACTCACGCCCACACCAATTTTTGGCCACTCACAAGGGTCATTCATGGCGCGCACACAGAAATGGCAACCTCGCTCACGGCTTTCTCTGGCCGGTGTAATCTCAGCTCTAATATTTTTTGTCATTACTTTATTTATTTTTGTGGCTTCAAATTTCAATATGACATAATATATATATATATAGAGTAATACTATCATTACCTTAACATTTTACAAAAAAAAATTCACCTGCTGACGTGGCTGTTCTTAGTGTTAGTGAATTTAGTCCTCTTAGTACTAGTGAATTTAGCTTCATGGTGCTAGTCATGTCAGGTGAGTCAAAAAGGCTTAATTGAATCAGTACTAAAAGACTTAATTGACTAGCACCCGCATATACTAAGAGGTTTAATTGACTAGCACCCGAACAACAACGTTAGCAAGTAAGAAAATTTGATAAAATTTTATGGTATGGATAACATTACTCATATATATATATATATATAATACTAATTTTAAGTCTAATAGAGAGATCTAGTCCCACACAAATTACTATATCTTGTTCAACTATAATTAAGAAACTTATCCTTATTAAAATATTACTCCAACTAAAATTAGGACTAATCAAAAATACTTTAAATATTATTACGACTCAATAAACTAAATTAATAAATTTCTAAAATTATGGGCTTGGTATAACTGGTCAACAAGGCTTTCCTTAAACCAAGCTCGCCAAAGTAGCTTTCCAATACTTTCACGAGCAATGATCTTTAAAATAAAATGTTAAGCTTTTGCGGCAACAATTTGGAACAATCATCGGTCTTCATTTTGACATAGGAAAGCGATTGAATTTTGTACTTGGTATACAACTTCTCAACTTTTTCAACACGATCAAAGAACGAATCCACGCTCATCCATTCAAAATTAACATTAGCAAAATAATTATTCATGCCAATAAATCGACCATCAAAATAATGCAAAGCCTGCCAAAATTTCATAAGGCCAAACTCTTCTTCTTGAACACAACTTGTAACAATGAAATTATTAAAATTCAATTTATTGTTGTAACCAGACATGAAAAATTTATTCACACCGATGAAATCACAAATCTCATACTACTCTGACTTTCCAATTCTAAAAAATCCTTGAAATTCTAAAAAATCAATCTTCATAAAATTAACATGACCTCGAGTAATAAAATTTTCAATACCCACAAAATTAACAAACCCTTGAGTGATAATATTCTCAGTACTAATAAAATTAACAATTTCTGAATTGGAACATTCTTTAATCTCTTCATGATTTGATTCCAAATTACTTGGTAAATCAAACAAAGTAGCAAGACCAAAATCTTCAACTGCATCAATTTTACAAACTGCAAAAAATTACTTTTTTTTTCAACTATTAAATTCTCAAAATGAGCAGGCTTAAACAACTCTGAAATATCTCTCAATTCTCCAAAAATAATTTTCAGATTTTTATCTTCATGAGTCAAAGCCAAACTTTGAGTCTCATAATTATTTTCTTCAACTTCAACCCCTAAAATATTTTCTTCCTGACAATTATTAGTAAAGCAATTAATATCATATGAATCTAAATTCTACACATTATATAAATCACCCCAAACTTGAACTGAATTCTGAAAACAATTTTAAACTATCAATCACTTTATTTTCATCAAAATTGTCTCTTTCAAAATCAATTACCCAATATCTATCTATGAGCACCGTTTCACGATTTTTTATATGTCAAAATAAGATTAAACCAAAACTGATGTAGTGGTAGATAGTTTTGTTTGCAAACGAAAGTATTCTAATGTGTCTAATATATTGTCTTATTTATTATATAATTGAACCATTTAACTTTCTTTTCATAAAATTATTTTGACAAACACTTCAGTGCAATATCCAATACATCATAGACACGATGTAACCACTCATCAATATTATAACCACATATTCTTAAAATCTCAAACTTTTGTCTATTAACCAAAACTTTTTTCATAATTTCAAATCAACTATTTATTAAATCACGTACCTGAGTTTATCCAAAAATTGATCTCACCTTCCCTTTTTTCTTGCTTCAACCTGATCAAGCTGGCCTCCTTGTCGATTGAACCATAACTTCTTTTTTTTTACAATTATTTGTTTCACCACATTATTTTTCTTCAACAATCGTTGAATCCCAATCGAACAGCTCTCCAACAAACTACTTAAGATCGTAGCTTTGAGTAACATGAGAATCACGGTTGTCTGTAATAATTCAGGAACAAGATCAAACTTTAATTTTCGACAACTTTGATAAGTTATCCCAAGATCGAATCTAACTCTGATACCAAACGTAAGACTCAAAAATTACTTTAATAATAAGTGTAAAATCCAAAATTACTCTGATACAAATTGAAAAACCCAAATCAAATTAAAATCTTGAAGATGAATAAAACAAACACTTAGTCACACACACAGTTGGAACAAGAAGACAAACTAATAAAAAATTTAAGGCAGAAAACAACCCACTATATTGAATTAGAAATCAAATATGAAATCAACAAAACTTTTTATTAAACTCACGGCCACACCAATTTTTGTCCACTCACAAAGGCCATTCATGGCGCGCACGCACAAACGACAGCCTTAACTCTAATATTTTTTTTCCATCACTCTATTAATTTTTGTGGTTTCAATTTTCAAAATGATAAAGATTTACACACACACACACACACACACACACACATATATATATATATATATATATATATAACACTAACTCTAAGTCCTATATTAATAAAGACATCTAATCCCACACAAACTACTATATCTTATTCAACTTTAATTAGAAAACTTATCCTTACTAGAATATTACTACAATTATAATTAGCACTAATAAAAAATATGATAAAGACATCTAATCCCACACAAATTACTACATCTTGTTCAACTTTAATTAGAAAACATACCCTTACGAGAATATTACTACAACTATAATTAGGACTAATAAAAAATACTCCAAATATTACTAGGACTCAATAAACCAAATTAAGAAATTTACTAAAATTATGGGCTTGGTTTAATTGTCCAACAACTTCAACCCAAAATGAAACCTTATATAGAATTTTTTCGACGCCATTTTGATAAAAAAAAAATACATATAATTCAACTTAAGGTATATAAAATTTCTTAATATCCTTTTTGAATTAAAAAATATTTCCTATCTTCACTCATTTTTTTTGATGGATTGGTTAGGGGGTATCCTGAGCCAACTTACGCGTACTAAACTAAGGTTTTTCCCCGTGACAGTCAGGCACATCCTTTAAGCGTTAACTGTCAATGATCGGACGTAGAGGGGATTCAAACTCGAGATGCTTTGAATTTTATACTCAACGTCTTTACCGCTCGGTCACACCCTCAGGTGATTTTTCCTATGCTCACTTATTTTTCTTCACTTACAATACTTTTGACTCCAATTAACGTAGAATTTACAAATATAATTATTAAGACATATCATAAATAGAATATACATAAGTATACATTAATAATTACTATTATAAAAAAATTCTGAAAAAGTATTAATTATTAAGTAATAGAATTATTAATTAACTAGCATAGAATCAAATTATTTTCTTAAAGATTTATTTATTATTAGAGATTATTAACTTATCAAATATCAATTATAGGAGGGTTAATTGTGTATTTCATTCTATATGATTTGTATCTCATGCCTTCTTGAAATGATTAAATTCATGATTTTAAACATTTTCTTTAGGGGCCTTTAGCCACGTGTCCCCCAATAAATTCATTTTTCAGCTCAAGTTAAACCCAAATTTGTTTAACCCAAAAAGTCTCTCAGCATTTTTGTAATAAAAATATGTTTTCTTTAATAAAAATCTCGAGTCATGTAACAACTTTGCTACGTCAATGAACCTTCATTAAGAGGTTTTGTTTTTCAAATCTCCAACATATAAATTCTTTTTATATAAAACTAATATACTTAGACTATAAAAATGAAGAACTATCAAATAAGATTTATATTACATATGAAATTTTGTAAAAAATAAAAATCGTTGTTTGGACAATAAATTCAATGTCCAATGAATAGTGTCTATGAATAGAGAAATGTTCATGTTCAAGTAACTAACTTCAAATAATGAAAGTTTTAACTATAAAAAATTTCATTGTGCACATTTAATAATGCATAAAAATGCTACATCTCAAATTGGATAAAATAGTGAACTTTCCTTAATAATGCATTAGGATTTCTTTAATTACTAAAGCAAGGAACAACCTGTGAGTTTTTTCTCATAATTAAATCGAAAATCTCACAAATCTATTCATTATATAAGATCTAGCATCGAAAACCATATCCAAATATCTTATAGTTTGCAAACAGTATAATAATGCCCACCCAATAAATTGATAGTGAAATTTCACTATCTACGAAAATAGTGAAATTTCATTATCTAATAAAAGACTTTACATTTTACTATTGCAAACTTCTCGATTATTACTCAAAGCTCTCATCTAAATGTTTTATAATATTGCGAACACTATCTTAATGCCTAGCCAAGAACAAGATAGTGAAATTTTACTATTGTAAGAAATAGTGAAATTTCACTATCTATTTAAAGACTTTGAATTTTACTATTGTGAATTTCTTTGTTTATACTCAAAACTCTCATCCATTTTTTTTACTAGTCATAAAATCATATGTTCCACCGCTCTACAGTGCGTTCTTCAAAATTTTCAGAATAAAAATCTTCCAATTGTGTTATGCAACACTATGTTTTAACAAAATAATAAAATTTCACTATTTGTTGAATTCAATTTAGGGCTGTGTGTTTATAAGAATAAAAAATTTAGATTAGTTCTTGGATATTGGATAACTAAGTAGGTAGCTATAATAAAAACAAAGAAGTTTAGTTCAACAATTCTTTTAGATCTTACGACATAGCAATGGATTAGAAAAATGGAACATATCTTGCTTTTGAAACTAAGAATTCTTCTAGTGTGGTTCGATAGTTTATTGCAAATTCATATATCTCATAGCCTTTCATTTCTTTATATTTGATTTAGCTTTGCTCAGGCATGTTCTTTGATGTTTCACTGTTGTTAGTTTGTACGAAGATGAATAACATTTGGGGATGTCAGTGATACAGGAGAGGTGAATCGATTCTGATCAAAGAGTTAACAAAACAAAGGTGATAGAGATGTTGGAATCGAAGGATTGGTGAGAAAGATTGGGTCGTAGGTGATAGAGGGTTGGAAGGCGAGACTGTTGTTAAGGATATCGATGTCTCGTCAACAATGACAAATCTAAAAAGAGGAGCAATATTGTTTTTAAAAAATAAAACTTAATGCCATGTCAATTAGTTTGGACTTAGGTCTCTAATAAATAAAATAAGTGCAAGAACTTCTAAGGTTAAATTATTTTTATTTAAACCTCATCTTGTAAGGTTCTTACTGTGAAACTATATATATATATATATATATTATTTTTAAATATTTGAACCAATAATTCAAGACATTCAAGTGGACAACGGTGGGTAATTGTAGATTCTTATTGTGAAACTATATATATATATATATATATATATTATTTTTAAATATTTGAACCAATAATTCAAGACATTCAAGTGGACAACGGTGGGTATAAAGGTCATTTTGAAAACTTAGGACACATCCGACATTATGGAGAAAAACTGAGGAGAGATCTGTCAGATTACACTCCTAAGTGGTCTCCATCGTCCTCCTCTCAGCTCTGAAACTATTTAAATAATTTCAACATTCTTTGTTACACCCGGATGGTTTTCCGAGACATTGTTACGCGCTAAAACCCTAGAAAAGTACTCAAGACGTTCTCATGAACAATCCACATTCTCAATTCAGAAACTCCCACGTTTTCTCGCAATTAAGCCCTGGAATTCCATTTCCTAATTTGTTTGTTCCAATGTCTGAGCTGTTATTTTCCGTAATATGTGGAATTTGAATCCAACTATTCCAACTTTGCTTTTCATCCTTTTTGTGATTTGATTATAAAATTGTATTTATAATTTAATTCGATATCAATTTTCTTAGCAACTTCTTGTCTAAATTAATGAAATCATCGATGCTGTTGTTGTGAAAATTAGGGATTTTTATTTGTTCGATTGAAGATTATCCCTTTTGTTGTTGTAAATTACTGACAATGTTGGGAGGAATAAATCTGGGCTTGTGATCAGCTTCTGATGGAGGGCAGCGAAGAAGCAGAGGATGATCAGGGCTCTGGATGGTTGCAAGTGAAAAAGGTATCATTTTTATTCTTACCCATTTTTTCAGAATTGTCATAATCTGATATATATTTGGTTATTCATACTTCAATTTATTTTATTTAAATCTTTTCGGGTAAAACCAATATAGAAAACGAAGCTGGAAATAGAGTGTTACATATGTACTATACTACTATGTTCTAGTACTGACTCCAGCATTCCTTGGAAAATTGAGGAAATGGATGTGCTGGGTCCAAATTAAAAATGTTTTTTTTTAAAAATAAAATAAAATCCCGTTATACCCATTTCCAACATGCTTTATATTTGGGTTTTCATTGGCTTGTTTATGTTTTTTTTTTTTTTCTTTCTAATTTATCTGAATCTGCTTGCTTCACTAGAGAGACTATAGATGGAGTTTCAAAAATTTCTTTATGAATTTGCATCAACTCTAAAATTTGATTGTTTATCGGGTATATGGTAGATTGTTTCTGCTAATTGATGAGATTGAAGTGTTTGGTTATGACGGATTTTGCAGTTGTTTGGATTGATGTTACGTTTGCTATACAGAAGGAATTCAAGTTGATCTGGGAAAGGGCTACTGGACCGGCATTTGATTTCTTTTGTGTTCTCCATCTATTTGCAGAAGTGTTACATAATGAATATAAAAAATCATATAAATGATATTTTTTATGGCAAAAAAGTGTGTATTGTTAATGTTATTTAAAGAGTTTGAATTATTAAGAGAACACCCAATAGATAATTACTTCAACTCAGCAAGGCCGTATCTAATGTTGGTTATTTGGAGGTAGAACTTTGTGTTCATTTGGGCAACCAGCTCCCTCTAACCTGACTTTGACCAACCCTTAGGTCCTTGGGCCTATCCTTTGCTCTCTGGTTCATGAAGTGCCTCATTTGATCCGATGACTTAAGTAATCTCTTCCTTACGGTTTCTTGTATGTAGCATGACTTGTTTAAATTCTTGATAGCTAATGGCATAGGACAATGCGGTTGAGTTCAATAATTTCATCCCTCCTGTATTCCTTCAAAAGGTCGCTGTATTGTATTTTTCTTGGAATCTTTGAATCTTAAGTAGAACAAACAGCCACATGCCATGTAATAACCCCGAACAATCTTTTTACTGGTTGCTGTCAATGCATTTGAGTACTCTGATGTCCTTCTAGTTGAAAAATGTTCTCTTACCAGTCACTTCCACTTTCTTGCTGCTGCTCTATAGGTTTTACTGTTTTACTGGTAAGCATTTGTTAACAACATTTTCTTGACAGTTTCTACATGGTTTTGGAAGGAAGTGAAAAAGATTGAGTTTTTTTTTAGTCCAATGGCTGGGCTACACAACGAGACATAGCCCTCTGCCCATAGAACAACACCCCCCCCCCCCCCCCCCCCTCTCCTTCTTTTCTGGCCTTGTCCAAAAAAAGAAAAGAAAAACACACACACACACACAATTGGATGAAGTGGGTTACGACTACCCAGAGCCTTTACTAACTAAGGTAGCTGGTATCTTCAGAAGATTGAGCTATTTCTCCTTGTAATCTCCCTAGATGGAATGATACTTCAACAAGCCAAGGATCCATTGCTTTTTCTGAACTAATCATCTTATTTACTTTCACATTATCCTCCTAACTCTTGTATTTTCAGATCTTCTTGCATACATTTTTTTTGACAGCCCCTGTTGTTGATTTTGGTGAAGACGTCAAAAGGGGATGAAATAAATGTTGGATTTGGTCATTCTCTCTCTCTCTCTCTCTCTCTCTCTCTATATATATATATATATATATATATATATATATATAAAGGACTAGCCCAGTGCATGAGGCTCCCGCCATTACAGAGTCTGAGAAAGGTTAGATGTACGCAGCCTTACACTGGGCGATGGACGCTCTGAGTTGCTTTGTTCTCCTTTTGCACTAGATTTTCTGTAGTTTTATCTGTTTCTCTGTAAGTTGCATCTTTTGAATGCTGAGCAGGCTTGTGTTTGACATGCATTGGGAAAAGAACCTTTTCAGGCTTGTGATTATTGAATTTGTCTGATGTTTTGTTTAACTTAATTTTTGATGTTATTCTGCTTGTGTTCTCATTTCTTCTTTCTCCCTTTCACTTTTTTTCTTTTGCAGTTGATTAGGTACAATGTTTCCCCTTTGTTTTTTCCCCTTCATTCTTCCACAGTATGCTATGCATATTAGAATTTTTGCTATAATGTTTTCTTGTAAATGACCTTGCATTAGGGCTTAATAACATTTTTTTTTTTCCAGAATTTATTTATATATGTTAGTTTTGGTGGCATGCCTTGAGTCTTATGTTTTCCTTATTGTTGTCCAGAAGCATAGAAGTAGTTCAAAGTTCTTGTTACAAGGTTGGGTTGGGGGATCCTCTACAAAACAGGCTTCTAATTTTCTGCACAGCCAGCCTTCATTTAATGGAAAAAGTGGAAATTCAAATGGCAAGTGTGGTGGACAGCCTCCAAAAGCAGGGGGAGATTTTTCTGTAAATAGCCAGGGTAGCATTGCAAATTCTTCTTCTGTTTCAATTGAAGATGAGAAGGGCATGCATTGTTTTGATAAATGTGTGGTCAGTCAAGATAATGAATCCCCCAAGTCACCTATGTTGAGTAAAACTAGAGACATTCAAGAGCTTCCTCAAAAAGATCAACCTCATGTTATTAAAAAAATCAAGTGGGGTGATTTGGATGATGGAGCTTTGGTAATTGGAGCTGAGATTAAGTTTGGTGATATTGGAAATGATAATTTCATCAGCACGAAGGCTGAGAATGCTAATGGTTCGGTTTCTTGCATATCTTCTTGCTCTGACACTGAAGTGAACAACTTAGTGGCAGCATCACTAGATGCAGATCATATTCTTCATCAGACCATTTCATTGTCCCCGAGGAATGAATCCTTCGAAGAGAACTGTAAAGAGGTGAATGAAGTCTCTTCAGAAGACGTGAAAGTACAAATTTCAAATGGAAAAATAATTAGTCCAAGTGGTGATGTTTCAAATTGCAGGGATACAAACCATGGGCCTGTGATAAATAATGACCCCTTAGGTGCTAGTAGTCTGTCTGGTGAAAATATTCTTTGTGCAGCCACTGAAGAGGCTGGGGTGATGTTGCAACTTCCAGCATCTGCTGTTATATGTGAAGTGGGTGATCCAGAAATTTCTGAAGTACCAATTATGAATTGCAGTTCAAGCACAGTGGTAAATTCTCAAGATTCTGATTTACTTTCTCGTGAAAAGAATGGGCCTGAAACTCCAGTAGAATCTACAGCCAGAGCCTCCACTGAAGACCTTGGGGGTCAACAGGCTGGTACACTCCTTAATGATTTGTCAAAAGCCCAGATTATGAGTGCCAGTTGGTACAGGTGATGCAGGTGAAAGTAAAGAAAGGTTTAGGCAGCGGCTCTGGTGCTTCCTTTTTGAGAATCTTAACAGGGCTGTGGATGAACTTTATCTTCTTTGTGAACTAGAATGCGATTTGGAGCAGATGAAAGAGGCCATTCTTGTTCTTGAAGAAGCTGCGTCTGATTTTAAAGAACTGAACTCCAGAGTGGAGGAATTTGAGAAAGTGAAAAGGTCTTCTTCTCAATTGATCGATGGGGCACCAATAACTATGAAGTCTGATCACCGCAGGCCACATGCACTCTCATGGGAGGTTAGCGTGCTTGCCTCTTTCCTTTACCTATGTAATGAATTGGCTACTGCTTAAAATAATTTGAAATCATTCGTACTGTTAAAAGCTGCACTCAAGCATATATGAACGCAGACATTTGGATTTTTTATTAGACATCAGTTTATATCCTTAGGTGCTTTTGGCATAATTTATCTTATCATTTATACTGTTAAAAGCTGCACTCAAGCATATATGAACACAGACATTTGGATTTTCATTAGGCATCAGTTAGAATTTATATCCTTCGGTGCTTTTGGCATAATTTATCTTTTCAATTCACTTTGCTTTTCTCAGTTCTTTTTTTTTTTTTTTTTTTTTGAGGTCTTGGAAGGAATGGAAAAAAAATGAATCATTGAGAGCAATGGCCTTTTGCGATAAAATTGAAAATTTTCTCTGATTTTTTTTTTGGGTACTGAATCAAATATCCCAGAAAGATAATTATCAATATTTGTATCCAACAATAATGTTAATATTTCGGTGTCTTGTGACAGTGGTAGGAAACAAATTTAATTATATGATGATTTGCATTACTAATTTCTGAAGTGACTTATTCTCTGTGCCTCCAAAGCTTATGTAGAGAATTTTAGTTTAGCGAGATTCATCTGTTGATGCCAAGTATGCGAAACTATTTGTAGGCTTACAGTAAGTGGTAAACACGTGGGCATACTTAATGGTCAAAATTACTAAAGTATCCTATAAAAGAAAACTTTAATAAAAAGTACTTAGAAGGGAATGGTTGCACTATGTACAGGCAGTGTTGCCTGTGCATAATTCTATCGAGGGAAATATGCCATCTGTATGTCTGTCAGTTTGGGGAATGGTAGCTCTCCTCTAATCTGACTTTGAATGAAGAGAATGTTGCATGTTTAATGAGATTCTTGTGAGCATCTACTCATTTATATTTCCCTTCATGTAAATAAGTTGGCAGATAATGGGTATGAGGATGACAAAATGATATGCCATATGTTAGTTATTTATGGAAGTTAACACTGGTTGAATCTTCTATTAAGTTTATATTTTTTGCTTTTGTTAATATAAAAGATATTAGTCACCTTTCATGAATGCAGGTTCGGCGAATGACGACTTCACCTCACAGGGCAGAAATACTGTCTTCGTCTCTTGAGGCATTTAGAAAAATTCAACAAGAGCGAATTAGCATGCAGGCAGCTAATGATGCTGAAAGACTGGGGCCTGATTGTTCTAGTTGCCATCATAGAACTGGTGGTATTCTGGAGATGCATGCTGGGAGAAGTGATGTGACACCCAGTGCTAAAGAATCAACAGTGAAGTTAAGGAAGCAAAGTGGAGCCTCAGATCTCACTCAGGGAAACTTAAGTGGAGAGAAGAGAAATGCTGACTCAGGCAGGTCCAGCAAAATAAATTCACTGCAAAGTGGTCGTTTCCGTCAGCAAAACCCCTCCACTACTGATACCGATGCATCCAGGCTACCTCATAAAGAGAGTGTTGCTGCTTCTGTTACCGGAAAGAGCAAGAGGGAACATCTTGGGTCTGCTTCTGATACGGAGAAGTTGATTCCTAAGAAAGATAAAATGTTGACAGAAAGTACGGTTGAGAAAAATCCCAAATCTGTGGATCACCTTAAAAAGCAAATTCCTCTATCTGAAAGGGATAAGGAAAAGAGAAACGGAGCTTCATGGAAATCCATGGATGCTTGGAAGGAGAAGAGAAACTGGGGGGACATACTTGCATCTCAGGTCCGCGTTTCTTCCCGTTTTTCACATTCTCCAGGCATGAGCAGGAAAAGTGCCGAGCGTGCACGCATTTTGCATGATAAATTAATGTCTCCTGAGAAGAAGAAAAAGACTACTTTAGATCTGAAAAAGGAAGCAGAAGAGAAACATGCTCGGGCTATGAGGATCAGAAGTGAGTTGGAGAATGAGAGAGTTCAAAAGCTTCAGCGTACCTCTGAGAAACTGAACCGAGTTAATGAATGGCAGGCTGTTCGCAGCTTGAAGTTGCGAGAGGGCTTGTATGCTCGCCACCAGCGTAGTGAATCTCGGCATGAAGCATATCTAGCTCAGGTTGTGAGAAGAGCTGGTGATGAAAGCAGTAAAGTTAACGAGGTTCGTTTTATTACTTCACTAAATGAAGAGAACAAAAAACTTATGTTGCGCCAGAAGCTTCATGATTCAGAGTTGAGAAGAGCTGAGAAACTTCAAGTAATGAAAAGTAAACAAAAAGAGGATATGGCAAGAGAAGAAGCTGTTTTGGAACGCAGGAAGCTCATCGAAGCTGAAAAGTTGCAGCGTCTTGCTGAGACACAGAGGAAAAAGGAAGAGGCTCAAGTAAGAAGGGAAGAGGAACGCAAAGCATCAAGTGCAGCACGTGAGGCAAAGGCTATAGAACAGCTACGGAGGAAGGAGGTTAGAGCAAAAGCCCAACAGGAGGAAGCTGAACTCCTGGCCCAGAAATTGGCCGAAAGACTTAGTGAAAGTGAACAGCGTCGCAAGTTTTACTTGGAGCAAATACGGGAGAGAGCTTCAATGGATTTCAGGGATCAGTCTTCACCTTTACTGCGACGTTCTTTGAATAAGGAAAGTCAGGGTAGATCTACACCAACCAACAATGTTGAAGATTATCAGGCAAACAACATCTCAGGTTCAGGAGGTTCTACTCTTCCAATTGGTAGTGTTGCATTGCAGCATTCATTGAAGCGAAGGATTAAAAGAATTCGTCAAAGGCTTATGGCTCTGAAGTATGAATTTTCTGAGCCTCCAGTTGGTGCTGAAAATGCTGGTATTGGATATAGAACAGCAGTGGGAACTGCAAGGGTGAAAATTGGGAGGTGGCTTCAGGAACTTCAGAGGCTTCGGCAGGCAAGAAAAGAAGGAGCTGCAAGTATCGGACTAATAACTGCCGAAATGATTAAAGTACTCATTTTGGACCTTCATTTTGAACTTTGTTTTCTTAGTATTTTTTTTTTTTTTAAAATATTTCATTAACATTAAGTATTCTTCCAACACAATATCTGCTACAAGTATGAATCTAATGTATAAAACTCAATTCCAATATGCTTTTATCCCAACTATTTGGGGTTGTCACCACTGCTCTTTCTAGAGTCATAAATTCAGTTATACCACAACTCACCATGTCTTTCGTTATTAACTCAACCAATGTTAATTTTGGTCTTCATCTTTCCCTAGCATTATCCTCAATTTGTATCATGTTATAAGTCTTTGTTGTACTCAACGAAATCATATTAGGTGATTTCTTCTCATTTTATCTCCAATAGGGGTTACATCCATCACATGACGACCGACGAATATGTTCATTCCTAATTTTATCATTCCTGTCTTTCCACATATCCATCTCAACATGCTAATACTCATTTTATAGACACGTTGTTTGAGTACCACTTCCAACAGTGACGTGTCTTCCATATAACTTATGTTATAAAACAGAAGCAAGAAACGAAATAAAAAAGTGCAAAACCAAATAAAATGCAGCAAGACAAAGAACACAAAATTTACGCGGTTTGGCAAGATGCTTACGTTCATGGGTAGCGATGGTTAATCCTTGATACGATATGCAATGAGGTCCTACATATTGAAATTATCACTCTGCATGTCCTGTTTCATTCTAAGTGTTGCTTTGCCTTCATCAATCATGCCTCGTCTCATATCGTCGAACAGTTTCAATGATTCTGCAATTAGTCCATCCCTCCAAGGGCTGTTCATTTTTTTTCCCTGTACTCCTTTATCTCTTCAGGTGTCTACATTAAATACCAAACATTAACCATGAGATAAAGTCAAATGCCATGAATGTATAGTAAATGAACAGATTCCAAATAAAAATTGCTCTTCTTTGTACATCATTCTCATCAGTGTAAACGGTTGGATATACATATCCCCACAACCCGATAAATCACGTCTTACCAACAATCAACCTTGCCCATTAAGAATTAAAGAAGATTACAAGAGTGAAAACACTTACAAGCCCAAAAGTCCCTTTACACCCAAAGATGGTTCACAAAGTGACTCCTCACTCTCATAATGATCATCTTCACAAAACCCTAAAGCAATAACACCCTTGTATAGAGGTTCATGAAACTGGCAAGTCGGCATAGAAAACTCTACGCGAGTCTGAACGGGAAAGTCTTTTCTGTTTGGACGCGAACCACCTCTCTGTTTGGACGGAGAGGCTACTGGATATTGCCAAAGAACAAAACCTGGTCTACACGAGTCTGAACAGGAAAGTCTTTTCTGTTTGGACGGGAACCACCTCTCTGTTTGCATGGAGAGGGCTATTGGATATTGCCAAAGAACAAAACCTGGTCAAACTTTTTCGGGGTGTTTGGGTCGCAAACGATCTGGGTGAATTTCATGACAACCACCCAACAACTTCCACTAACCACCTTTGGATCTTCTCCTTGAGTACCACAAATCATTGTCTGAGTCACCGTAAGAGCGCATTTGTCTTTGCACGAACCTATCATGTCATCTTATAAGAAAAGTTTATTTTCGGGTGCAAAAAACTTGCACTTTTTTTCTTTTTCTGTGAGAAAACTTGTAAATTTTTCTAACGCATTGCTTTTGTCATTTATTTGTAAATTAGTTTTTGGAGGGGAAGGACCCTGAGCTGCAGGCCTCTCGCCAAGCTGGTCTCCTTGATTTTATTGCTTCTGCACTGCCAGCTTCTCACACATCGAAACCTGAAGCCTGTCAGGTGACAATATACCTTTTACGACTTCTGAGGGTAGTACTATCATTGCCTGCAAACCGGAGTTATTTTCTTTCACAAAATCTCTTGCCCCCAATCATCCCCATGCTGGCAGCAGCTCTTGAGAACTATATCAAGATTGCAGCATCATCAAATGTCCCTAGTAGCACAAACTTGTTGTCAAGTAAAACATCTGTTGAAAATTTGGAGTCTGTTTCTGAAGTACTGGATGGCTTCTTGTGGACTGTTGCAACAATTCTTGGTCACATGAGCTCTGATGAACGCCAACTCCAAATGCAGGATGGCTTACAGGAACTTGTGATTGCATATCATGTTATTCACCGGCTGCGAGATCTTTTTGCACTTTATGATAGGCCACAGGTGGAAGGGTCACCATTTCCTTCATCTATTCTCTTAAGTATAAATCTGTTGGCAGTTTTAACATCCAGATGCACAACTGTTTCTTCCATTGATTGGGAATCTTTTCCAATTGAAACAGTGCCAGGAATTAAATCTCAAGAAGCTAAACTGTTTGAGGCTGCAGATTTTAGATGTTCCTCTTCACATGACTACAGTGCAGATTATGGAACTCCATTATCTGCATTAAATAGTAGCATAGCTGTACCTTTGCCAGATGTACCGGAGGATAGGCCGTTAGATGAGTCATGTACAACAATCAGAGATGATGACTCAGTAACCATTAACACTATTAGCACTACAGTAGGACTTGCAGATATTCCAGATGAGTCCCAGAGTATTCGGATAGATGATACTGCCAAGTCTTCTGTTTCTCAGAAGGATGAGAAAAACTCTGAAGAAAATGTTTCAGAACAAAAGAACAAAAAAAAATTGGGCTTGAAGCAACCAGTAGCACTTCTTCTTTCTGCCATATCCGAAACTGGCTTAGTCTGTCTTCCTTCTCTGTTGACAGCTGTGCTATTGCAAGCAAACAATAGATTATCTTCTGAACAGGTAACTTTTCTGTCAATTGGAAATATATCTGAGGTTTATAGTTCTAATTATTGTAATATAACTCATGATGAGTTCAATTGTTGACTGATCTGAGATTCTCTCAGATGACTTTTTTGGATCTTGTACAATTTTCAACTCTGGTTAGCCAATTTATCTTCCCAAACTTTTGTTGTCCGTGTGAGCATGGGCCAGTAAGTTAGCTTCATTATGATTGTTTGCTTCTATATTTGTACAGATTTATTTGCTGCTAGTCCTCTTTAACTTTGTTTCACCTAGAAAACCACATTCTTGTATGTATGTGCCTAGAGTCTTAGATTTTGCTTGGTTGTCTAATTTTTAACTAGATGTTCTTTGGGTAGTGGTGGGGAAGATAAGAAAGTATCACAGCTTTAGATTTTTCTTATTGGCTTGTTGCTTCTTGAAGACTATAGGCTAGCAGAGTCACCATGCTGCCTGTGGTGCTGGCAGAAGTATGGCTAGCAGGAATATTTACTGTCATTTTGTCTTCCAACTTTCAAGTGATGACAACTGAATTACCATCACGTGTTTTGGTACTAGTGTGCCCCCTGATTTAAATGCTTAGTATCTCTTTCATCAGAATGCCTATTCTGTTAAATGAGATTTGAGTGAAAAATAAATTTCCAATTAAAAGGGCAGTCTTGTTCTCCAGGTTCCACCACTGTAGGGTTTGGAAAGGATTAGATGTACCTAGCCTTACCCCAGAGCATAGTTATTAAATTTCCTGATTCGGATATTATGATCCTACGATTTTACGATATGAAAATACCAAATCAATCCTAATCCCATCAGAACTCCCTGGAGGGTAGAATCTGTATGAAATCCCTATAAGATCACTAACCTACAATATAGTCATATTCTCAAATGTGTCTTTGATAATTTACAATCCGAGACCAAAATAATATTATAAAACAAATATCAAGATTTATTTAAATATCCTAAGTGGGTCAATCATGTCAAAATTTTCTTAACATTTTGATCTTTGAATGACTCTTTTCGTTTACTTTTGATTAGACAAGTGTTATACTATTTAATTTAAGTAATTTAGCTTCTTACTATAGCCAGTATGGGTTATCTTAGTTAAATGTTATATAAATAAATATTGGGTAAATTACACTTACCTCTCCTGAGGTTTATGATAATTGCAGAAACCTCCCCGGAGGTTTATGATAATATAGTTTCTGAAATAACACTGTCTCCCCTGTCAGACCTGTCGGTTAAACAGCGTTTAAGAAATGTGTTCATTTACTATTTTACCCCTTTTATTTTAATTCTCTTCTTTTTTCTTCCTCTCTCATATTTTCTTTACCCCTTTATCCATCTCTCTCTCAATTTCTCTGCAATCACAGAGGTTAAATCCATGAACCCAAATGAAACAACCAAACAAATTCACAAATAACAATTAACAAAAGTGCTTATCAGCTTTCAGATCCAGTACCAAATCCATAGTTTCCTTCAACCAATTGTCTTTGCTTTTTGTTGTTGTTTACTCCAAGTTCATGGTGGTTCTTTAATGGGTTCTGATCTATAATTGGTTTTATATATAGATAGAGGTTAGAGCGTGAAAGAGAGGAAGATGGGGGACAAGTCTGGTGACGGTAGCGATTTCGAAAGCACGAACTCTAGGTCCGGCGATCGATGCTTTATGAGAAGGATTGTGAAATTGCAGTATAGAACCGAAGAGGTCGAGCCTGAAAAATTCGTCAGAAAATGCGAGAAAACCGAGCAAATTCTCAGGGACTACGTCGGAAGGTGATTCTCAGGGACTGCGTCGCAGTGTAGACGAAGACGATTTTCGAGACGGACTGCGCGAGTGCCTCCCTTTCACCACCATTGTTGTCGATGAACAGTTCAAACCCCAACAATCAATCCAATATCAAAACCTAGCTAGAGAATAACAAGATTTGAAGACTCCGTGAGAGATAAAGTAGTGAACGCCCTTTTGGAATTTTCTTCTTCCGAGTCTCACAGTGTGTATTTGTGTATTTGCTCTCTCGGCCATCACTACAGTGGCTCCCAAAAGTACGCAAATTTAAATTCAGTCAAAGTCTCAAAGAAAAAAAATTATTTTATTCTCAAATTTATAAAAAAAAAAAAAAATTGAGACAAGATTTGAAAGAATTTTTGTAAATTTTTTAGAGACATTCAAGATCATCAAACTCAAACGATTTTTTTTTATTCAAAATTTCACTCAAATATAAGTAAAAATTGGAGATGCCTCACACTAAAACTAAAACAATCACAAAGGAAAACAGAGAACATGAATGAATCTTACTGTTTGCCAAATGAATGCCAAGAGTTCAATGTTGCTGGTTCACGGGCAACTGGCCGATTTTGATGGTAGACAAATTTAGAGGTTTCTGGCTTCGATTATGTAGAGGAGATGGCAGGAAGATTTTTGTATTTTTTTTTTAATTAAAAAAATTATTATTAAAGTGAGGGTAGTTTTGTCATTTAACAATGACTTGTAAGGGGCAATATTGGCATTTAGATAAAAAGAATTGCTTACATTCATCAAATTATGTTAGGTTATTGACGGCAGGGGAAATTTGTTATCGACATTGAAACCAGAAGGGGCACAGTGTTATTTCAGAAACTATAGGAGAGGTTTCTGCAATTGTCATAAACCTCAGGAGAAATAAGTGTAATTATCTCATAAATATTTGATATGCTCATGTACTAAAAAAATATTAGTAGTGAAAGTTTTTGTGCTCTAAATTTTTATTATCATTTTTTATGTGATTTAAGTTTGTTCATTGTGTATTTTTAAGGATTCTTAAGAGGAAAAAATACTAGTTGCTATTAAGTTTCTCATTTTGTAGAATCTTATGATTCTTGATTCTGATCCTATGACTCGATCATGAGGATCCTCTCATCGATCCTTTGTAGGATCTCGATTTTAACAACCTTGCCCTAGAGGCGGAGAGGCTGTTTCCATTTATTTTGGAATAATAATAATTGTAAGCTATAATCAAGAAGAAATGCCTATGAAAAGTTTGTATCCTTTCATTTAAGCTCTGGTGTTTATGGGATTTGGAAGTTGAAGATAATATTGGCAGCTTTAAATTGGCTTTTGATTAAATCCTACCAGATTTTGCGTCAACGTCTCTCTCTTTCTGAAGAAACAAACTTAAAGTTCCTACTGCAAGCTCCAATGTCCCTCGACATGTCACGTGGGGGAGGGCTTCATAATGCTAGAGAGGATTGTTTGTTCATGTGTTACAATGGAGAGATGAATTTCTTTTATATGATTCCTTTGGAAGGTTTAACTGCTCCTGTTTTTGAGTGGTGTTTATCACTGAATAGATCACTGTGTATACAAAATGCATATTAATTGGGTCTAAAAATGGGCACCCATTTTAATGAGGAAGGTTCAGAATTTTTTAGAGTGGTTCATTCCCTGTTGGAGGATGTCCTTGTGGAGGATGTTTCCTAAGAATTTTTTTACCCAGCTAGCCCATTCTGTTGTACAGTTTCCTAAGAATTTTTTCCACCCATTCTTCCTCCTCCCCCCTTTTTTTATATGTTCAATCAGAGAATGTTTCTCATGTCTCTTGTAACACAAGATCACCATTTTCTAAGTTTATTGAATATTGATTTGATCTTCTTTGACCTGAAGTCACTATTTCTATATCTTTTGTGCTATTTTGGATCAATGATGTCAGGACTGAGATTAAATAAGTTGACATAAGTTGATGGCTCTATAAGGAGAAGAGGAGGTCCTACTAGAAAAATGGTAGCCTGTCAAAAGAAAGAATGAAGAAAGAGTAGGGAGAAATTTGCTGTAAACTCTGTTAGGCTAAGATGGTGATAATATATGTACTTAAAAGAATTCTACATAACATAGATGTACTTAAAGCATTTATGTTGATTATTCATTTATGTTGATTATTAGTGTGAAGGCTTTCTGAATGAGCATCAGAATTGCGAAAGGACCTGCACTTGGACATTTAATTGAAAATGAGTTTTATTCGGTTTCAGGCCTCATATGTTCTTCCATCTAATTTTGAAGAAGTGGCAACTGGAGTTTTGAGGGTGTTCAACAATTTGGCTCTAATAGATATTACTTTCATGCAGATGATGCTAGTAAGTTAATTACAGTTTACATTGTCATGCTGAGTTTTTTGGTTAGATGACAACTAGCTCCCTGAAATTTTTTTCCCCTCTCCTAATTTTATTGCAGTCCAGGCCAGACTTGAAAATGGAATTCTTCCACTTGATGAGTTTTCTTCTTTCTCATTGCACGAGCAAGTGGAGAGTGGCTACTGATCAGGTGATTCTATGCCTGCAATTGTTTTGATGCATTGACATGTAATTTGCAGTACAGTTGCATAATTGCCCCTGAATGGCCTTAAAACAGAAAATTTACACATGCACAGAGAGATTCCTATGAAACAACATATATTGGCATAAAACAATAAATAGTGAAATTGACCCTCTAGTTCATATTTATCTTGGAGAACAAGAATATTCGTCAATTTTCAACAATTCATATTGTACTTTCCAGTGTTGAAATTGTGAAGAAGGCTTCATTCATTTCATCAGAAAAATGAACTTGCAGTGGACAATTTTTTTTCTGATATGAAGTTCATTGTCCTTTGTATGGTTGACATAAAGTCTATTACCATATATAATGCAGTACAGTTTAAAATCCAACCCAATAATAAGAATATAGGGTTAGGGTTTGGTTTGAAGTAGAATGTGGATGATGGATTTTGGTCAAAAAGGTTTCATAATAGAATTAGGAATTATGAGGATTCTTGTGGATGATGGATTTTGGTAAAAAAGATTTCATAATGGAATTAGGCATTATGAGGATTCTTCAATGTTTTAAAGTGAGGGTTAGCTTCTAGCAGAGAAATCAAAATACTTTTATGTATATATGTATTTATTTATGCGTCGTCATATGTCCAACACTTGCCATGCATCAATTTTTTCCAAATTAATTCTATCAATTTTGTTCCAAATTAATTCTGAAATTTACCCAATCTTTCACAAGTGGCTGGGATTAGACAAACTATTCCTGGCTCTTAGTCACAATATCTCAGAATTATAGAGAAAATTGAGTTGTATTATGAGAGGGAGAATTTATGGTTTGCTTTGCTAATTGTTTTGCTACCTGGACAATTTTCCTCAGATTGGTTTGCTTCTGCTTGAATCTTTGTTGCTTCTTGGTTACTTTTCCTTGTTCCACCCTGAGAATCAAGCTGTCCTTCGATGGGGAAAGAGCCCTACCATCCTTCACAAGGTCAGTGGATCTTTGACAATTATTATTTTTTTAATCTTACCATGTTCAGAAAATCTAAATGTTTAACTAGAAGAACAGGTGTCCGATCTGCCTTTTGTGTTCTTCAGTGACCCTGAGTTGATGCCAATCTTGGCTGGCACACTAGTTGCTTCCTGCTTTGGGTGTGAGCAGAACAAGGGTGTAGTTCAGCAAGAACTCAGTCCGGATATGCTTCTTTCCTTGGTAAGATCTTGCAAAAATGGGTTGCCTGCAGTTCACTCTGGTTCAACCCTAGAGAGTCTTCTGACAGACTCTTCTAATGAGTCTAATCTGTTGGGATCTGAATCTAGAAAACTTAACAGTGATATTCCTCTTAGATCCACTCGTTACAATCTAAGAAGCACCAGAGTTTCTTCAGGAAAGGTTGTTACTTCGGGGAACAGTGCCAGAGTTAGCAAGATGAAAAACCAAAGAGATAGCAAAGCAATAAAACTCTATGAAGAAATGGCTCTAAAGCAAAATCTATCAGCTTCAGAAACTTCCTCTACTTTGATGTTGCACTCTAGATTTCCTGTAAGCTTCATTGATAGAGCAGAGCAGTTCTTTTCAGCTGAGACCGTCAATTTGAGTGATGAGTTGTGACTCAAAAGGCTTAGCAATGGACTCATGATGAGGGGTAGTTCTAGTCTCCAATTTGAATCAACAACAGATTGGGTTAACAGATTGCTTAGCAAATACCTACAATAATTCTAAGCGCCAAATTATATTGGCTAACTAGGTTCCCTTATTGGAAGCTGATTGTTGAAGAAACCTCTCTAAAATGCTGTTTTAACATCTTGAATGCTGTTCTAACATCTTGAATGCTGTTCTTGGTAGTAACCGAGGACTATTTCAAGCTTGGAACTATGTAACTATTTATCAGTTATAATATTTTCGTGTCTATGTAATTCGTACCAATCTTGTACAAACTTGACAATTTTTTCATTTGTAAAATTCCTTGAGGTGATGAATAGCCAAATTAGGTTTGCAGGATCAGTGTTGTGTATTAGCTACTTAGATTTGAAGTCTGTCCAAAACAGGAGGGACTTCACAGTGTACAAGCTATGCTTTCCTCATCGAGACCTGGGAAAATGTCAACTTCTATTTACTACTTATTGGGCAACTCGCAATTGATAAGGTCTTACAGAACATCTCCTTTTTATTCCTTATCCAGTGCACTTAACTACTTTGCTCCCCTAGATGGGAACCATAGGAGAGTGAAGCATGGTCAAGCCTAGACACCAAGAGTATCTCCAAGAAAGGAGCCATCTGGGTATCCATTTTCTATAACTGCTCTCCAACCCTCAATTTTTTCACTCCAAGAAGGGAGCCATCCGAGTATCAGAAATGGATCCATCTCATGTGAGGATCCATGTATGGATCCTTTGAGAAGAGAGAGAGAGAGAGAGAGAGAGAGAGAGAGGCATTCAGAGAACGAGGTTAGTGGGAAGAGAGAGAGAGGAGAGGTAAAAATATAAAATAAATATTTATTTTGGCTACTATTGTTGGAGTGCGTATATGGTGGTGAGAGATTGCGTAACATTGTAGCAAGACGCAAATGGACATTTTGCCTACCTAAATGCCTCTTCTTTGTTAGAGATGCTCTAACAATACATTTTTGCACTTGATTATTGATGCTTATTGTGCTAGCTTTTGCTGTGAACCTTCAGTTTTGCAACAATGGGGGTTTGATTCTTATAACTAGTCAAAATAAAATCAAAAGAGCAAGCTCAGAACATACAACTAGCAGAAGTTACCCTGTATTAATGATACTGACAGTCACTTGCCATCAACAATATCAACAATATCTTTGCTTCTAGAACTGATTTTGCAGCTTTTTAGTTCACTCTATTGCAGAATTCCAACCCACCCAAAAATAATACAAGCTCAAGTATATTATTGGAGACAACTGGCTGTTGGGTTAACATTCAGAAGAAGCTATTGATATGAGTAAATGACAACAGATGTTTGGAATACCAAAGTGTTTTTGTTTTGAAACTATGTAATATCAAACAGTAACTGTGAAGCTGCGATATAAAAGAAAGATGATGCAGAGACTATTTTAGGATGCTTCATCACCCAGTATATTTAAATTCATGAACATTGGAGGATTTCTCATGTCCTTCACTTTCAGTAACAGTGTTTCTTGCTTCAGAGTGTGCACTTCCAGGATGTTTATTAATAAAACATACACAACCATAAGAAATCAAGTGTTTATTAAAACAAAGATAGAGAAGGAGAGCAATCTTCCCGATCACAATCCAGCAAATCTACTCAACTCGATAAAGCCTTATTCTAACTATTTGAGGTCGGCTATATAAATTATGTCGTGTCATTTTATTCTATTTAAGACAATCTGGCCAAATCTAAGCACGAGCATGAGTGCCCGACAGAACCTCAGATATTAGAAGACCCTCACAAAATTTCAGAACATGTAAGTCTCCATTCTAGCTTGACAGAACAATGTGAACCCAGCCTGACCCCATATGTCTGCAGAACCACTGGGCTGATGGTATGTTCAAAAGGGACACAAGACTTGCTCAAGACATAGGGTTTTGCATATAGGAAACCCACTGCATAACTTCAACCAAATCCTTCATTTCATGATGGGATGGGATGCGATGCAACCTACTTGCTGTCCAGGATCATGAGCCACAAGACAGCACACTTGGCCGAGAAGGCCCCGGTGTCTCTATCACAAGGATTTGATACATATTACAAAACCTCTCTTTTCATAGTGTGGGAAGGAAAACCAAATTAGAAAAGTTAAAATTGACATTTCAAAAACATATGATCCACTGCTACTAGGCAAACCAGAAGAATTTTGCTTGCTCTAAGCATCGGCACGAGTGAATGACAGTACCTCGGCTATTAGAAGATATAATCTCACAAAAATTTCAAAACATTTAAGACACCATTCCTATAGGACAGAACAATAGGACCCCAGCTGCTACAGGCAGGTTTGCTACATATGGCCCCATCTGTCTTCAGGACCATTGAGTCGATGGACTTGTAAAAGGGACAGAAGACAGATTGCTTTAAGACATAAGTTTTTTGCGTATAGAAAACCACTGCATAACTTCATCCAAATCCTCTATTATTTCATGACGGGATGGGATGCAACCTAGTTGCTGTCCCGGATCATGAACCACAAGACAGCTTACTTGGCTGAGAATGCCCCGTTGTCTCTAGCACGAGGATTTGATGTATATTACAACACTTCCATTTTTTTTAAGAGAAAATGTCAAACATAACTTCTCACCCCATTTTCACACTCTTAGAGACAATGTGATGCAACCCATACGTGTCTAGGACTAGGAGTGAGAAAATCCGTTAAATATAGTAGTATGAGAAGAAAAACCAAAACCAAATTAGGAATTTTAAAATTGACATGTCAAAAACAGATGATCCATGACATCAAGGACTGCTACTAGACACAACAGAAGAATTTACTTGCTCTAATTAAGAATCAGCATGACAGTACCTTGGCTATTGGAAGATCCAAACTCAAAAAAAAAATAAAAAATTCAGAACATGTAACACACTATTTCACTATGACAGAACAGTACTGATCCCAGCTGCTACAGGAATGTTACTACATATGGCCCCATCTGTCTGCTGAATCAGTGGGCTCACTGGGCTGATGGTAAGTTCAAAAGAGACAGATGGCTTGCTTCAAAGTCACAAGTTTTTGCAGGAAACCACAGCATAACTTCACTCAAATCCTTCATTTCATGATGGGATGGGAAGTAACCTTGTAGCTATCCAGGATCATGAACCACAAGACAACATACTTGGCCGAGAAGGTCCCGTTGTCTCTAGCACAAGAGTTTGATATATATTACAGCACTTCTGTAAGTTTTTGATCCTTCCAACATGTTTTTGTTTTTAACAAATTTCCGAACTTCACGTGCTTTTATATTTATTTTCAGGCTCATGCTATCCATCAAAAGACGCTTTTTTTCTTTCAAAAAAAAAATAAAGATAAAAATTCCATAAGGTCTCTATAAATGTCTTTTCAAAAGACGTTGCTTCGATAAAAAATTTCATCTCATGAAGCGATATAAGCATTTGTTCTATCTTTAAACAAAATGAATTTAAGAAATAAGACCAAAACAACGTGGGATCAGTTAAAATTGTTAAAAAAAAGAACGTGGGTTGTATAAAAAACTTGCACTTCTGTCTCTATACAGTGGGAAGGATTATCGAATCACATAGTTAAAAATTGAAATTCAAAATTAATATATGATCCAAGACATCAAGACATGCATGCTACTAGGCATAACATGCAGAAGAATTTACTTTTACAGCAAACATTTCTCATCGATCTCTTTAGGCATTTAATTTGTAAAAATCTAAACTACATATTAATATATATAGCTCATCACTGTTGCACTTTAATCTAGCTAGCTAGTTGCTGCAACTTATATCAGTGGGTACCCATTAGAGAGGAAAGACCAAAACTGTTTCAAAGACCTTTACATTATATTGACTAGAATAGGGACTGATAAAAACCAATAATTATGAAGAATTTTGAGAGAGAGAGAGAGAGAGAGAGAGAGATAACCTTTCTTATTTCTAAATGACAAAATTCTTCTTCAAATTTTCATCATTTACCTATGAGCTTCCAAAAGTATTATGAATTATTTGATTTACTTACGAAGTATCTAAATTATATTTAATAATTCCTGCTAACGTGATAAATTCTCTCCCCCTTGCATCATTTTTATTATTCTCAAATTCATTACTTGAATTTAATTATTCCTTAATATTCTGAATATTTTATGATAAATTTCATGTCTAACTATATCGATGACAAAAGAATCATTAATTTCCAAATTCAATACTCATCCCCATAAACCCCTCTACTCCCACATCCTCTAGGCTACAACATTTCATAGGAGGAACACCATTTGAGGTATCTAGATTTCGCATTAACATATATTTGAATTTTGACAATAAAGAATTCATATAGATATCATTATAATGTTTGGTTCACTAAAAGTTTTCTCCTCCAAACATAGCCCATATTTCTGACATCTAACCAATTTGGCATGACTCAATTTCTTAGTATAGAGATAAAAAAAGAATGATGCAGTTTTGATTTTACAATTTTAATTTAAAATCACGTCATTATTTTTATGTATTCAGACAAATGAACAGTTTTCATTTTGCATCAAATAGAGGGACACCAAGCTTATATTTAACATGATAACCTCTTAAGCTTCCATCAATGAACCCACCTCTAGATACAGTTAAAACAAATTTACACACTCACTTGCTTTGCAACAAAGTGAGTTGAGATATATATATATAATAAGATCTTTTAAGTCAAATATAGAAATTTAAATAGTTTGGGCCAATAGTTGGTTGAGTTTTTTTTTTTTTATTGAAATATTTATCATCATTAACCGTTATAATGAGAAAATGATTAATACTGACACCCGGTGGCCAGAGAGGACCATTTACAACTGAATGGGAGGTATCCACGTAGCAAAACGTAAGAATATTTATGTGTTCGATCAAAGCTGATGCAGGAATTCCAAATCCTATTAGTTAGAGCTACTAAAGGGCTTGGAAGGTCAAAATTTTGGATATTAATGCCTGGATGTGACATCTAAATGACCGAAATTCTTATATCTATACAAGTAAACTGTTAAGATTTTTGGACTTAAAAGAAAAAGAAGGGTTATTCAAGCTTCTATTTATATACTTGCACTTTAACTAAATACTTTTTTAATAATTAAAAATATATATTTTGAAATCTAAATATTCAATTGTAGATATATCTTTGACGCCTTAATGTTATACATTCAGGAGATAGCCCTAGGGAGGATCCTCTATCAAGGAAATGGTAAGAATGATTTGTATTCTATTCAAATCAACAACTATATTGAGCTATACTGCAAAATTCTTTGCTTCAATTTCTGCCAAATCTAGTGATTCTGCATCAACTATTAGAATAAGAACTTTACAGTTCAACTTTTCTATCAAAGCTGCAATCAATTTTGTAACAACTATTGAATACTTGGGATCTAGAATAACTAACTAGCTTTGACATGATATGATGGGACATCTTTCACCAAAAATTCTACAACAAATATTAACAAAACCATTTCTTGACTATTTCCCTGATAACTCCATCAACACCATCTGTGAGTACTAATTCTATGAAAAAATGGCTATAATTCCATTCTTTAATTTAGAAACCATGTCACAGTTTCCACTCTAATCAGTCACAGTGACCTTTGGGGGCCTGCACCAGATCTTTCTTATAGTGGTTTATCATATTACGTTGCTTTTGTTGATGATTGTACTAGATACACTTGGATATTTCCTCTAATTAATCAACATTTTTTGTGATTTCAAGCCTTATGTGAGAATCTTCTAAATTCAAAAATCAAAACTCTCAGGACAAATGATGGAGGAGAAAACACAAGCAAAACATTTTAAGATTTCTTATCTAGTTAAGAAATTCATCATCAAATTTCTTGTCCTCACACATCTAGTAGAATCCATTAGTTGAGAGAGAGCACAAACATATTATAGAGACAAGCTTCAAATTATTATCCAGAGCTATACTACCAACCAAATTTTAGTTTCTCCTTTGCCATAACAGTTTTTCTCATTAATAGAATGCCCACTGCTACGAATCTTCACAAATCACCTTATGAACTGATGTTTCATAAATTCTAATTATACTATCCTCAAAATCTTTGGCTTGTTACACTTGTTGAAACCTTATGTTAAAAGCAAACCTGATCTTAAAACAAAACCTTGCATCTTTTTGGAATACACTCTTAACTACAAGGGTTACCTATGCTCTGAACCTACTGTTAATAAGGTTTATATCAGTACACAAGTGATTTTTGATAAACACCATTTTTTTTGCAGCAAAATCTTCGTTACCTATTCTTATGAATGGCAAGGGGGTGGGTTTGGGGCGGGAGACCCCTTCCCCAACCCTGTCTCTTGAAAAAAAACTTCGCCCCAAACCCGTTTAAACCCGGTGATAGGCAAGGTGGGGTTCCCATCGGGGTCCCCATTTACTTTTAAACTTTTATTTATTTATTATATATTTTATTAGATTAATTATAATTAACACATTTCAAATAAGATAATACATGTGTTAAAATAAGAAATATACATGTTAATAGAGAATAAAATGATATTTTTTTTCTTTTTCAAACATATAATTCTAACAAATTTGTATAAACCTTTAATAAGAGACTAAAAAATATCATTATAAATATTAGTTATGTAGTATAAAAATTTATTATTATTTTATTTTATTTTATATAATAGGGGCAGGGAGGGGCGGGGCGGGGCGCTTTCTTCCCAAAAAAGCCCCAAATTCTCACAGGGTGAAAATATCTTCCCCCAAACCCGTCCTATTAGGGAAGGGGTTGGTGAGTTCCCAACGGAGTAGCTTAAATTGCCGTATGTGGGTGCTAGCACCGGAAAAAGGGAAAGAGTGTTAATCCTTTTTATATGGATTTAGAGGGATCCCGGTTGTCTTCTTCCCTAAAGGTGTGAATAAACGCCTCTTATGAGAGATAGAGAGATTAGTGAGTTGCCATCTTATTTTTGGCCAAGAAACAATCAAACTCGTTACAATTGAACAATACATATGTAGGAAAAACTGAAAGGAATGAAATAAGAATTACATCACTTTTAATCCCAGATACATACTAAGAGATTCCTTGACATGGATCAAAAGAAAGATAAAGTACTGAAAATAAAGCAAAAATCAATGAAATAGGCTCGGGGGCTATTTTGTCATGAGAAAATAAAAGAGAGAGAGATGTGAATCTAGAAAAGATAAATAATAAAGAATCTAACGTAATGAAATAAAATGAAATAAAAAAGATAGAAAGGAGATTTGATTTGGGCCCAAAGGTTTCCTATGTATCTGTTTAGAAAATGGAATTAGAGTCATTTAGTTCTCCGGTTTACCATATTTTATCAATAGTGATAAAAGAGATGAGATCAACCAGATCCAAGAAAACTATTAAGGGTTTGAGAGCGTACCTTATTCAATCATTGGAGTCGGGCAGATATTTGGCTAAGAAAATCTAGATTGGAGGCTTCAATTGGGCAAATCTCTGGCTTGTTCTTCGGTTTGGAAAGCGTTGCTTTGGCTTACTTTGTGAAGGGAAGCTGTCACTTCGGCGGGGCTTCGGCCTAGGGAGAGTGAGAGTTCTTGTAGAGAGAACTCTATAATTAAACTAACAGCATGAGGCTATTGAAATTGTGTTCTCTTCGTCCTCTTCTAACTGATGGCAATGAGGCTCTATTTATAGAAAAATATAGAGATTTGATCCAATGGTTTAAGATGAAACCCTAAAATGGAAGGTTAGGATCATGTCTTGAGTGATAATTATCTAATTAAATAAATAGAAAAATAAATAATTATCCAAAGGAATGATTATCCTAATTAAATGGAAGGCTAAGATCATGTCTTGAGTGGTCTAAGATGAAAACTTAAAATGGAAGGCTCGGATCATGTCTTGAGTGATAATTATCTAATTAAATGAATAGAAAACTAAATAATTATCCAAAGGAATGATTATTCTAACTAAATGAATTAATAAATAATTATGATAATGCACGGACCAATAAAATTGATATTACATGAAAGAGCCAATGAGATAAAAGAGAAATATAATTTAATTAGAAAATAAATTCTAAAATAAAAATGTACAGTTTAAATGTATTTCTATTTAAGGAAATATCAAGCAACCAGATTTATGAAAACTCTAAAAGTAAAAAGTCCTAATTAAGCCTAAATAAACTACTATCACTCAAAATTACCAAATATTTTACAATTCAATGGAGAATCTCTAGATTGCCATAAGACATTTGAAATAACCAAATTACTCTCGATTTGTCACCAAAGGGATAAAATTAACAAATTATCCTAATGTGGGTAAAATGATATGAAAATTACGAAAATGCCTCTCAAGTGACTAGGAAGTCCTATTGAGGGTAGGATTATACTAAAATTACCAAATGCCTTTAGTGAGCAAAAAGGTACCGAAATTACATAAACGCCCTTCGATGGGCAGAAGAGTCCTAATGGGAGTGGGACTCTGTTGGGAATAGTCCTACTTGGACCATGGACTCTATTAGGAGGAGTCTTAATAGGAATATGACTCTGTCAAGAAGAGTCCTAATATGAGTGGTACTCTATCGAGAAGAGTCTTATTTGGACTAGAACTTTGTGAGAAGAGTCCTAACGGGAGTGAGACTTTATTAAGAAGAGTCCTACTTGGATTGGAACTTTGGAAGGAGAGTCCTAGCGGGAATAGGACTTTGTCAAGAGTCTTAATGGGAATAGAACTCTATCAGGAGGTGCCCTAATAGAATTGATACTCTGGTAGGAAAGTTTTAGCAGGAATATGACTCTATTAGGAAGAGTTTTAATGAGAATAAGACTCTATCGGGAGGAGTCCTACTTGAACTAGGACCTTAGGCAAGAGAGTCCTAGTGGGAATAGGATTCTGACAAAAGGAGTCCTAATAGGAAATATGACTCTATCGGGAGGAGATATACTTGAAGTAGGTTTCTTGGCATAATTACTGAATTGCTATTACTTAATCAAGGGTTACAAAATGAGGTGTCTACACTATCCCTACCTATTCTCCAAACCATTAACCTTATTAATTTTGCTCAGTGGTTTAATCCATCCTCCAATTCTGTCCCTATTTCTTACATTTTCTCCACCTCTACCATATCTCTTTCACTTCATACCACAATGACAATTTTCATACCATTAACTACTCTTACCTCTTATGTATAACAACCAGTTAAACTAACTTGAACTCTAAATCAAACCTTTTGTCTTACCATAACTACTAACATCATCTCATCACAAGCAATTCCATCTCATCTATCCTCTACTACCTACTTCACAATAACCTGCTCCACACATCTTCAACATCTGAACCAACTCCTCTACCCTCAACCTCTCAAAATCGATACCCAATGCGAACAAGGTCCAAGTAAGATATTAGTAGGAAGAAAACTTATATAACTTTCTTTTACTAAACCTACTTTTTACACCACAATTTTCAAATATTAGGTCTAGAGAGATACAATGGTAGAAGAGTTTCCATCCTTATATCAACATGGCAGTTGGTCACTTGTTCTTATGCCCCTAAACAAAGAATCTCGTAGGCTGAAAATGGGTCTATATGAATAAATATAACATTTATGGTTCAATCTCTAGATACAAAGAAAGATTGGTTTCTTAGGGTTTTCACCAAGAAACTAGTTTTCACTATGCAAAAAATTTAGGCTAGTGGTAAACAAACAGTAGTAAGACTTGTCCTCAAGTTAGCAACTCATTTTCATTAGAAATTAAAGCAACTTGATGTCAAAAATACTTTTTTATATGGAGTACTTCATGAGGAAGTTTACATGACTCAATCTCTATACAACGACCTGAAAAATTATCAAATGATATTTTAATAATATTTCATCTAAATCATGAGATGTAGCTAAAATTTTGAGGACTAAATTCTTTTAAAGGGTCGAGAATGTAACGATCAGAAGAATTATTGAAGGGAATTTTAATAATTTTCTATATCTAGACCAGTAGTAGATAATTAATTCAGTGAAAATGCACCAGATTAATTATGAAATTGATAAATTAGTGACAGATAAAATATTGTGAGCAAAAAATAGATTTTTAATATATCAATCAGGACTAGTGTAGGTTACGGTGACATATAGTCAAATTCGGGACATAGATAAGTATGAAAACTTTAATGTTAAAATTTGGAGAAATAGAGGGCGTATTTGGTATTTGGGCGTCGAAATTAGCTTCCATGCCAATTTTGATGTGATTTCGATACAGTTGACTTTTGAGGGCGCGTAAACACACGCACATATGGCCAACTGGCCACACGATGCTTCGAATTATGTGTAAAGCTTCCTCGATGAGCCTTGGTGGGATATTTTAGAATAACAATGTGGCATAATTTTATTGGTTCAAAAAGGTATCTTTGGAGGGATTATTGTGTATGGTAGAATGCATTTAAATTGTGGTGTGTGTGTGCATAAAAAGATGTGTGAGATTAGATATAAGAGAGACTTATCTCCCATCACCCTCCCTTTCAAGGTCGGTAGACCTACCTCCCTTCTCCTCCCTCACACCCCATTCACACTCTCTCTTCTCTCTCTCTCTCTCTTTTATACCATCTTCTTTTTTCTCTCTAAGTGTATAAGCAATGGAGTATGTGTTTGAGTGATATAGTATGTGAGCTGTGAGTGTATGTGAGCAAGGAAGGACCAATATGATGGAGGCTTGAAACTATGAAGGTCACAACATAAAGGATGGATCAGCCATTGATGACTTTTGAAAGATTTTTCTCTCTAGTATAATGCTTTCTTTCTTTACTTCTATTGAAGCTTGGATGAGAGGTAAGGGTTACTAGAACCTACCATTTAGTTCTAGTTGCTATTCAATGTATATGTATGTGTGTTTGTGCATGAATGCGGGTGTATGATGTGTGTATATATATATGTATGTGTATTAATAATGGAGACTCGTATATGAGTCTCTTGTTTAGGATATATTTGGGCACATGGTTGAGCTTTCTTATGGCATGTATGTAGTCTCTTAGCACGTGATATGGAAGTATATAAGTGTATATCAATGTGTGTAGAATGTGCACAGTGCATGTGTATGAACAATTCCTAAATTAGGTCTCTATAAGGGAGGATTTTTGTAATGTTTCATTATGTTTAAATGCCCTAGAATGCAATTATAGAAGGTGTAGAAAGTGACTTAACCAAGAAAGATGAAGGAATCAAAATGAAGAACTGCTAGGAGTAGTGCCCTTCATGAATGATCTGGGTGTTCAAAAGAGATGAGATTTTGGGGAGTTTTAGCAAGATTAGAGCCTTTATTTAAACCTAATATAGTCTTAATAGGAAGATTAGAAAAGATTAAAATAAAGAATAGTGGTGAAATTTAAGAGTTTTAGAGCTCATCGCAAAAATGTGAACCATCAGAGTTGGGTATTTGGAAGAGTTTGAGTTTCTAAAAATGATCCTAAATGGTACTTGGAAGAGTTTAAGATTTAGAAGGGAAAACTAGAAGAGAAATGGCAACAAAACGCTAGAAAAAATCAAGAAAAAATGTAGAGCTTGAGTTTCGTAGTCAACATTGATTGGTCAATGGGCCAATAGTTGACTAGGTTGGGTTAATAGTTAATCGGGTCTAGTCAACCAGTATATGGGTCGGGTCATGGGTCATTGTCAACAGGTCTTTGACTTAGGTCGTAGCGACTGTATGACTAGGCCTTTGACTTGGGTTACTTTTGTTTGGATCTTGGGCATGAACAATGTACGGTCCAATGGGAAATTAGGCTAGATACTATTTTGTAACTTGATTAACAAAATACAAGGATTGGGGTCAAATTAGGATAGAGTTATCCTTATCCCTCAAATTAAGAATAAAATCAAATTGGGCCTATTTAACTACTCAGATAAGAAATTGAGTTTACAAAAATTACAATGGGGCTAATAGATTCTAGTTAATTATAAATTGGTTGGCAAATTTATGTAAAATTGCAAAAGCCCTATTATTTAATAAAATTAAAATTTAAGCCAATTAAAATGTAAAAATGGGCATACCTATGATTTTTTGGAACTCTAGACTCAAATACAAAGTTCGTTTAGATATTCGAAAACCTGAAATTGGTCCCACCTAATTTTATAAAATTATGAAAATACCATTAGTGTTAGGGTAAATTACATTGAATTTCCTGAAGCTTTTGGAATGACATTGGCCTCCCCTATTTTTACTGAAAAATTACAAAGACTTCCTCTCTAGCCTTATTTTTGTTTAAAATGACAAAAGTGCCACTTTCTTTTACTTTTACTTTATTTTTTGTATTTTTTTAATTTTGACCATTTTCTACCTTTTTTAAAGATTTTATTTATTTATTTTATATAAGAAATAAATTTAAGATAAATAACTTATTTTTTTTAGTCATAGAAGACTTTAATTAATATTTATTTGAAAATAAAAAAATTTTGAAAAAATTGGTCAAAATTTTAAAAACGCAAACAAAAAAAACACGAAAGGGCACTTTTGTCATTTGAAAAAGACTAAGGCTAGAGGAGAAGTCTTTTTAATTTGTTAGTAAAAAAAAAAAAAGAGGTCAGTACCATTTCAAAAATCTCATGGTAGGTCGTTGTAATTGTTAGAAACTTTAGGAGAGGTCAATGTAATTTACCCTTAGTGTTCAATAGGGCAATCGAAATGTAAATTAAAATTTGAAAAGGGCATGTCCAAGTTATTTGGACACCTTAAATTCAAATATGATGTCAGATTGGAACCTGAAGGAGATATTACATAAATTAGTTAAATAACGATAATGCCCTTAGAGTTAAATTGAGCAATTAAATGATTATTTAAGACCCAAAAATGGTGTTTTCAAAATTTTGGACTTTTTGATTCCAAATATGATATCAAATTAGACAAATCAGGACAAAATGTTGGTCACACATGAATATGTCAATTACAAATATGTCTATAGGCATTGAACATATATCTAAAAGAGGAATTAAAACATAAGAAGTGCTACCTTAAGGTTTTTGGATATTCTAAATCCATTTTCAAGGTTCGTTTGGTAAGATAGAGTCTCGATAAACGTGAAATTAGTGTCAATAAAATTTTAAAAATACCCTTAGAGGTTTAAAAGACATCTAAAAGACATGAAATCTTTGGGATAGGACCTCCTTAGGATTTTTGAGATACATAAATTCATTTTTAACATCCGCTTGGGCAAAAGAATACCCTATGTATAAGTTAAGGTATGATTAATCCAAAGAAACTTATAAAACTGATACGAAACTTGACTAACAAGGCCAGGGAGCCTAAAAATACTATGACGTGAATTTATATGACACCTAAGGCATAATATGTAGAACATAAGTAGTATTCCTTTGTGGTATGGTGATAATTAGGATTAATATCATGTATTATTTGATTGCTTCTCATTTGAGATTTATAACTTCACTGTTGTTTGTATTCTGCCTTACCTATCATGATATGTGTATAAACTGATTACATAATATGAGTATATTATTATACTTATATGATAAGGTTTAGTTTTTGATTGATGACATGATATTGATGGATACTATCTGACTTGAAATTTTGTGTTTGATCTTATGAGACTTTGTGAATGAATATCTGGTTATGCATATGAATTTTATACATACATGCATCATGTATTGCATTGCATATATATGGAACATGTTGTGGATGTGTGGGATTGATATCGGAGTTAGGCTGATCCTACATAATTAATATTTGTTATAATCTAAATTATATTGTGATGGGGATTGTGTCTCTTTTCGGTTATGAACTGTAATCTCAAGTAGGAGCGACTGAAATTGGAAGTTGGGTCAGTCTCGTGTTTGTTTAGCATAAAGTTTGGTATAATTCATTCATAAAGGTTTATATGCATAAAGCATGGGTGTGTTGTATTAGATGCATTGATGGATGGTGTACATATTGATACTGATTATATGAATTATGTTATGGATTGCATATGTTAGATATGATTGTGCTATGGATTGCATATTGTTAGCCCTAATAGTTTTCGACGATTGACATCTCAGTAATTTTGAGGATAACAAGGCATTGTTTATGTGGATTAATGTTTTATTCCAATAACAATGTAAATAAGTCACCTAGGTCAAATAAGATTATTGACCAAGAAATGACAAAGTCCATCAAGTTAAAGGATTCCACTTATGTGTATGCTTCAATGTTGAAATCAAATCAAGTGGAATGCTCTTATGATAATTCAAGTAAATGAACATGTTCAAGCCCAAGGAATTAAGGACAAGTCAAGAAAAAACTTTTTGTTTTTCTTATTTTAGGTTTTGAGTGGCTTATGATTAAATTGATTATTGGTTGAAAGCTCTTATTATTTAAAATGATTAACTAAAAAAAACCTCTAAAATGATTTTTCAAAATAATACATTGCCACACTTTAAGTTTTAAAAGATCAAAAGATTTTGATAAAAGCACATTGAAAAATAAGCAAGAAGGCACATTTTGTCAAAACTAGTCAACTAGTTCAAGGAACCAATCGATTAATTCTTAAGGCCGACTTGTTTCTACACTGATAAAAACAGTCGATCAGTTCCTAAAACTAGTTAACTGAGTGACATTTTTCATAACAAAAAATTGAACCTACTGTCTAATTTAGTCAACCTCAATGATGATTCAATCGACTATTTTTTAAAGGCTAAAATAGTGTACATCAGAACTAGTCGGCTAATCCTAAAGACCAATCAATTGATTGTTTTTGAACAATTGAACGTTAAACCTTCTGGACAATTTAGTTGACCTAATCAGTAAACCAGATCTTGATTTAGTCGATTAAATTCCTCGATTTGGCATTTCAAAATTCAAACTTTGAACAAACAAAAACAACTCTATTTTAAAATACAACGATCATATTCTTTTGAGGGTTATAAATAGAGGCTCACTAAAGTATTTATTGCTTATCTCTTTACGAACTTACATTTCTATATCTCTATTTTTGACTTTAGATTTGACGATTAAAAGCCTAGATTTAAAAGTTATACTCATTTTAAATACTCTAAACTTATAACAGATCTATAAATAGAGAGTGCGCATATATTTTACCAATTTACTCTTTAAGAGAGTGCTTATTGGTAAACAAAGTTTTTATCTTCTCATTGCCTGTGAGATTTGTGGGTAAGTGCTACTCTTGTGAGGCAAAATGAGATATTTGTTGAAAAAAAAGAAATGAGCTTTTGTTGTAAAGGTTTGACTTCTACATATAAGGAGATCAAGATGGTGAAAAAACTCAAGTAGGGATACTTGAGTGGAGGATGTAAGAAGTTTTACGAACCTCATAAAACTTGTTGTGTTTGTTCTCTCTCTCTCTCTCTCTCTCTCTCTCTCTCTCTCTCCTTACTCTTTTATATACTTGTGCATTATCAACATACAGTTTTAAAGTTTGTAAAAGTTATCAATATTTGCTAAATACCTTATGCACTCCTCTAGGGTAAATATCTGGCCCAAAAATATGTTGGATATATTGCTGTTGATATTGCCTTATGCAGGAAATAAAGGTTCATTATGGGGCAGGTATACCGATTTACATTTTATGTTGGAAAAATGTGACATCAATCATTATTTTATTATTATACAATGATGGAATATATCTTGGATATTGAAGCTTATTAACACACGTATCTATGATTGGCTTGTGATGGCTGTTGTATGCTTTGTTATTTGCTAGACACTAGGGATTGCCTAAATAGGACTTGCATTAGTTTTTCACATATTGTGTGCTTTTGTGTTTTAAAAATCCTACTTAGTGTTATAGATCACCCCTACTCTTCAAGGGAATGACAAGTTTGAGGTGGGCATAGACCATAACATTGTATAGTTGTATATTTGATGTATTTTATTCATTTGTATAAAGGGTGCCTATACCCTTAAATGAATATTGAGGCAATCTCATACTTGTATTATTGATAATTAGAGTTAGCTCTGTATATTGTAATCACATTGTATATTTGTATCTCATTGATAGAAAATTTGAACTTGATGATAGTTAAAGTTAATTAATCCCATCAGGGACTTGAACAAGTAAAAGCATGATAACAAATCAAGAAAATGATCATTTTTAATGGACTTGACTAGGATGATTAGTCAATTTATCCTCCAGTTGGGGTCCCAATGATCCTTATATCATCACTTCCGAGTTAGGGTCATGATACTCTAGGTTTTATTGAGCCCATATACCCTACACATGTGTGTAAAATTCACAAAGCTATCATGGCCTCAAACAAGCACCAAGGGCCTAGGTTTGAAACCTTCGCCAATCATCTTATCCAGTTTTAGTTTACTCAGTCCCAAGCTGATCAATCCTTGTTTGCTAGACATTTTGGCTCATCTCTCACCATTTTACTTTTTATGTAAATGACATTATCTTTATAAGGAATGACCAACCTTACATACAAAACCTCATTCAACAACTTAGTACCAAGTTTGATATGAAAGACCTTGGTCAGTTACACTACTTCTTAGGACTTGAAACTCACCCTCTCAAGGGCTATACATTAGTTAATACAAATACCAGTAGTATCTCTTCATAAAAGAATATGTACTTGAGTGCAGACCATATATAAAACCCCAGTGTGTTGCTGCAACTAGACTCCAAAAAATAGATGGAACTCCACTTTTTAAATCCAACCCTTTACAAAAGCTTGGTTAGGGGCATTACAATATCTCACATCCACAAGGGCTAATATCACTTTTGTCATAAATCATGTATTCCAATATATGCATTCCCCCACAACTACTCACTTTGTAGTAGTAAAAAGGATCCTAACTGTATCATAAAAGAACTCCCCACATTGGTCTCTATTACACTCTAAAGTCCCTAACACTATCAGCCTTCATTGATACTGATTGTGCAAGAGATCCCAATAATAGAAGGTCCACTATTGGCTTTGTGATTTTTCTTCGACAAGATCCTATTCCTTGAGATGAAAATAAGAAACATTAGTAATTGGATCATCAACTGAGGTTGAATATAAATACCTTGCAATCATTACAACTGAACTTTCTTGGATTGAGATGCTTTTTCTGTGATCTACAGATTCCTCATCAGTTATGATATTGATTCTGTAAAAGAATTAATAGAAGGATTTGAATGTGACCATTTCTTAAATCTCATTAAAATATCTTAGGTTGATTAGGAATATTAATTATGATGGTTGATGATAGCAAGGTTGAAATTATTGGCAAAACCTTTTGCCTCTTTCACCATTGCTATATAGCTTCCCTTAAATCCTTGAATCCATGCACAAAGACTGATGTTGGATCTTGCCACATGATTGGTAAGAAAACTCCTTATGGCCATAAAATCATATTATATATGGTGAAAACAAATTTTGAAAATTTACTAATTATTCTTCAAAAGTTGTTTTGTTTATCTTATCACAAAGATTCTTGACTTATTTTTAAAGTTATAATTTATGTCCAATGGCTAGACTGGATAATGGAGGTAGCCATCTCCTTCCTTATAAGCAGCCTCGTACTAATGATGGTATGATTTCAATTTCAAGTCTCTAAGTACAATTCACCTTATAAAAACTTTATTATATGAATATTTTAACGAAATTGGTTACCACATAGTGATAATGAAGGCATATGGAGGATGGATTGGCTTTCGAATTTGACTGTTACTCTTGAGCAAAATAATTGCCTAGAAAAAACATAAAATTAATGAGGGGTAGGAGCAACCGAAGAGAGGGAACAGTAAATTACACCTAAGTACTTTTTATGAAAATTTTGAAAATTACAAGAGGTAGGCTCTTATTTTTGAAATCATGCTATCCTCCTCTTTAGACTTGTTTGGTTAATGTCATTATCGAAACATATCTGATTATTAATTTAGTTTCATAGTTGAATAATAATTCTTTTAGTCAAAAGTAAATTTAAGTCATTATAAGAGGCAAACTTGACATTTGAAAATTTTAAAGAACCTAATATCAACAAAAATTGTCAAAAATTGTCAATGTAATTAGGGAGAATCTTCCACTAACACTAAAGTAAGAAGAAGATAATGTAATTTGAAAAGAAAAAACAAAGACACTGCCAATCATTATTAAAAATCTCATAAAAATTCAATATATTACCCAAAAAAAAAGGTCTGATTAAATTCATTGTCTAAATCAAACCACCTGTAGGATTTATAGGTGCCTTTTTTGTTTCTTCTGTGGTAAAATCTTTAACACTCGTGAAAGTCTCCATGATGAGATTGTCCCAATTTGGTCATAAAGAAAAGAACAAAAGACATAAATACCATTGACATAGGTACTTAGCTTTAGTGTCCCCATGATAAGATTATCCAATTGGTCATAAAAATAGTGCAAAAGACATAAATACCCTTGACATATGTACTTAGATGTAGTGATCGAAAAGAGAGCCAAGCATATCTGATTCCCTCTCAAGCTTTGTTTTGCAACCACATGTTGTGTATGACCCTCATCCCTATCAACCCAATGTGACAACTCAAAGGGGGACCTCAAGACAAGGAAATAAGAGAGGATCCAAACTCAAACTTAAGCTCCTGTTCAATTGGGAAGAGAGAGAGAGATAGAGGTTGGGGGAGAGAGAGGGGGAGAGAGAGAGAAGTTCAAGGGTATCATGAGTCAGTGTATAGTACCTAATTGGAATCTAAGGCACCAAAGACAAGAACAAGTAGAAGGAGAAGAAGGGAAGAGATCCTCCCACGTGCATAACCAGCAGAACACCAGTCATCATGTTGTCCCCATGTATGCAAAACTCCTCCAAAAATTCCTTTGAATTTCTTTTTCTGTACTACATGGGATTTTCTAATCTCTTTCTGCTCTTCTTTCTGCTTATGGGATTTTCTTTAGTCAGTTGATAATCCCACTTTGTCCATTCACCTAAAGAAAGAAAGAAGACAATAACATGTAAATCCATCTCTCTCTCTCTCTCTCTCTCCCTCTCCCTTCCCTCCCAAAAAAAGAAAAAAATCTAATAAATGCTGCTCTTAGTTTTTCCTCCTTTCTTGTTGGTCATTTCCACTTAAAATGGGATTCTTTGCCATGTTCTATGACATATATTAGTCCACATTTCAGCTATGTACTAAGCCCTCTCTTACTCTTCTCTTCTAATTCTCTGGCTAATTTAACTTCGAAAAATCCCTCTTTGATTTCTTATATATATATATATATATATATATATATATATGATTTTTGTTTTCTTTTTCAACTATTCTCAGACTTCCTTTTTTTGCTTTTTTCTTTTCTCATTCCTTCCATTTTCATAATTTTTTTCTTCACCTTTACTATAAATTTCTCTATTACTAGAATATTGCTGTTCTTTCCTTTAAATTTTCATTCTTCTTCAGCTTTAGTATAAATTTCACTTTTACAAAGGCATTTCAGTCCTCTCTGTCTCCTGTTTTATTGAAGATGAATTTTCTGTTTTTCATTTTATTTTCTAACCCTTAATTCATTAATTACACGGTTCAAGTACTATTTTTTTTTTTCATTCTTCCTCCATATCAAAAAACCATATTCTTGGGAAGAAGTTAATTCTTCCTGCACCCTCGAATTGTGCAAATCCCACTTTTAATTAAGTTTGATGCATGTAATCTTCTTCATATTTTATTTTCCTGCCTAGAGTAGTACTTTCTCTTAAATACTATGATTTATAAAATTAGGTGAATAAACCATCAATGCTTTTATTCTTACCTGCTCTTGTTGCTAATCATTTCTCATTAATTACATATTCCATGAAATGAAATTATTGTATTTGTACTTTTGGTTTACATTTCATTTGTAGGATATATGTTACTTTCATTCACACAAGTGTATTTGAAACTCAGGTCTAATTATGAAGTTGCAGAGCTAACATGGCAAAATGGCCAGCTAGCCATGCATGGAGGTGGTGGGGTACTTCCCAGTACTGCCCCAACAAAGCCCACATGGGGTAGGGTCGGCGACACCCTAGAATCCATTGTCCATCAAGCTACATGCCACAACCAAAGCCTGAAATCACCCCAACAACAAAACCAGAATCCGGCAAATGTCGCACCCTCAGGCGGAAAGTGGCCGGAGAGTTCAGGCCATGTTCAGATGGCTCTAGGTTTGGTGAAAAAACGGATGCGGTCGGATTCCGATCAATGTGGAAGAAATTTGAGTAGTAGCATTATGCAAGAGGTTGCAGACGGCCGCAGTGCATGTGCAAGTGGTACTGCTGCTAGGGATAAGGATACAACAATGATGACATGGCCTTCCTTTGAATCTCCTCCGAGCTTGAAGACCAAGACCACCGATGATGATTCAGCTAGTCATGGTGGATCGGTACAAAATCTTGATTTCATAACCATATTGCCATATTGGAGTTCTTATTCATTATCATTGCTTCAAATTTCTATAGTTATTTTCTAAATTGAGAAAAATAAAAAAAATGCATGGAATGCACCAATTTAATAGAACAAATTTTCGGTAGAACATTAGTATAAAAAATATTAACGTGCAATTTCAATGGATGAATGATACCTCGTATCTTTTCCTATCAGAGAAGTCATGATTTCAGGTTAAACTAAGATGGCCCGTTTCCGAGACTTTGGTACTTCATAGTAACACTTATTCCATTGGAAAGAAAAGGAAAATGAATTAGGGATTGAAATTTTTTATTTTATTTTATAAATTTATAGGATTGTCTTGATTGAATTTGAATCCTCTAGAATGAGATTCTCTATATTCATTCAATGTCTATCGACTTCTTTTACATGTTACACATTTAACTGTGCATTTAGAGAATTTAGTATTAGAGATGGTTTTAATCCGTCTTAACATTAGTACCAATCGGCTGCCCAATTTTAATGACAGGTCATACTAACTGTGTTTAGGTTTATTATAAAACCTTTAGCAATTATTTGCATTGACTTAGTGGGCAATTGTTTTTTTATATATATAAAATTAACTTAACTCACTCATTAATTTACTATTTCTCCATGTAAATTAGAATGAACAACTGAATGAACAGTGCTATACAAAATAAAATCTTGGATAATGCTATGGGTTACAGTAGTTTTTCATTTTCATGAATAGCTTGGTAAACCAGTAACCTAGCTTCAAGATTGGTATTCATGGTAAGATTGGGAAAATCATGTGTCCTATATATATATATATATATATAGAATGAAAGGGAGAAAGTTTTTAGAAGATACATTTATATTTTGAAACTAAGAATTATAGAAATAAAAGCATTTTAGTATTATAACTTGAAATTTCAACATATTACAGGAAATTTTCTTTTTTGTTTCTGAATCCTCTTATATACTTGTTACCAAATGAACTTTGATTATTGTCATGCACTACTTGTGAACTCCTTGTCAGTTTTTTATTATCTCATTTTATAGGAAAACCGGGACGAAGAACAGGAAACCAAAGAGGAAACAGGCCGCTCCCACTCAACAAGACGAAATCGAGCTGCTGCTATCCATAATCAGTCAGAGCGGGTAACAATTATAGGCTTTTATATCTTAATTAATTTCCATATAGTTATGATAAATACTTAATCATGTGATGATTATAAATTAAATGCATCTTTAGTAAAGTGTAAATAGAATGATTTTAATAATACTAATGCATCTTATTTAACTGAGACATTGCATTATTTGATTGTGATACAACAGTACCAAATTAAGCTAGTACTGATAAAATTGCCATATGATAATCATGTAGAGACGCAGAGATCGGATCAATGAGAAGATGAAAGCTCTGCAGAAGTTGGTGCCAAATGCAAGTAAGGTGAGAAAATCACTTTTTTTTCACAGGTATCTTAACATTTATGTGATTAATCTTAGTCTTAATTCATGCTTATAAGAAATCTGACAAAGTTTTACAGTGGACCTGCTGTGTCTTATCATAAGTTCAGATGTTAATTACAAGAGTGAATTAAAAGGGTCTAGATTAATTTTGTGAAAAAGGATTTGTTTTGATACTTTTGTAGGGTCATGATACAATAGATATAGAATTATACTAGGTAAAAGATAATATATGGGGTTTTAATATTTTGAAGCTTGTAAAATTGCAGACTGATAAAGCTTCAATGCTGGATGAGGTGATAGAGTACTTAAAACAACTTCAAGCGCAAGTTCAGATGCTGAGTATAAGAAACATGCCCCAGATGATGATGCCTCTAGGAATGCAGCAACATATTCAGATGTCTCTCCTAGCACGTCTGGCCGGCATGGGTGTCGGCCTTGGAATGGCCGGAATGGGAATGCTTGACATGAATGCCATGGCACGCACTGCGGCCCAGTCCATCCCTCCTCTCCTCCATCCATCTGCCTGTTGCAGCTGCCGGTGCTCATACATTTGTTCCACCCCCTTTCATGGTGCCCCCGGTGATGCCAACACATGCTTCAGCACAAGCAAACCCGAGTGCAGCAGCCACCAACTCTTCAGTTCCTTTCAATGATCCATATTGTGCGTTTCTAGCCCAAGTATGTGAACACAAACTAGTCTACTTAAAGGGTTTAGAAGTAACATAAGAAAAAGAAAAAAAAAGCTCAATGTTTTAGTGGCCATGTCTCTCTGTGTCTATCTGGTGCCCATTCTTTCACAGGAAAAGAGACCATCACAGAGACATCAATATTAAAACATTATTTAAAACAAAAAAAAAGATTGATAAATATTGGCCTAAAGTTTAAGATGCAATTAATAAGCTTAGATACCTGTAGAGCCCCTGAATTTTACATCGCCTAGTAAGAAAGGTCACGGAGTTATATACGTTAAACCATTCATCACTATTAGATGCACTTTAAAGCCACGAGGGTTAGTGGGTCCAAAGTGGACAACATGTACACAATAGTTGGGGCATGACTATCATTTTTGTCGTATTTCTCAAGAAAGATACTGTATACATAATGAATTTTCCTACTTCGAAACATAAGATGATTGGCCAAAATGAGGTAGAAAAGTTCATTATGTTTAGCTCTATTCTACTGCATATCATTGGCTTTCTGGTAGAATTTAAACACACCTATGTTCGAGGTCTCAAAATCGGTATCTTGCAATGGAGATTAACAATTGAAATTTTCTCCAGTTTCCCTGAGAAGCTAGCTAGCCAACTTCATTATACTAATCCATAAAATTAAATTCATTTTTCATTGAAGGTTCTTCTAAACAGTACTCCACAAGCAATGCCATGCTCTATTAAATCGATTATTGATATACATGCTTCAATATGTTTCTATTTTTGTATCTTTAAAGTTTTTAATTGTTTGATTAACTTTTTTTGCAGCAATCCATGAATATGGATCTCTACAACAAGATGGCTGCGCTCTGTCGGCAACAAATCAATCAGAGCTGCACGCAGGCAACAAGCAGCCCATTGCAGTCAAACCATGTCCAAGGGGACTGAGAAGAAGTTGTATTATCATTTCAGAAGAAGCACATCTAAGAAAAACGTTGAGTATTTAAGATTATAAAGCCTAAGTTATCGCAATGTGACTATATATCAAGAGTATTAGAGCTTTGTAAATTATGACAAAATGATCTTGTATATTAATGCTTCTTTTTTATTTTGTAATGCAAATATGAGTGTATTGATAATGGTTTGTCAATATATATGTCCTAGCTGATGCTACAAGCGAATAGATAAGCTGAGCCGTGTCGAGTTTTGGATTGTTCAAATTTGATTTGTTAAAATAAATGAGTTACAAATTTTGTTCAACTTATTTATTTTTTGAATTGATCTCAAACAACCTTTTATTTGAACTGATCACTAACCAAGCTTTAGTAACATGTTTTTTCATATTATATTAGATTACTTATTTGTTTATTGAGTTAGGATTCGAACCGAAATCAATAAATTAAAGAGATTCAAAATATGTTTAAAATTAACTTTTTATCTTACAGAATTTTGAATGAGTTTTTAACCTAATCAATCATGAGTTGCCTTCGAATAATTTGATTCATTTCAAACCCTATATGTACCGCCTTAAATGACAGTTTTAGAAATAATACATCAATCCACATTACCTAATTTCATAAAATTGATGTTTTGAAGGCACTTGTAAAGGGTTGCAAGTAAAATCTGTTCACATGCCTCCTTTCAATTTTAATTTGTTTGGTCAAATGCACTCTTGTTTAAATAAAGTAAAATGGGAGATAACATAGAAAGACAAAGTTAAAAAAAAAGTACTCCCTCCCTCTTTCTCATATTAAGGGACCGTTTTTAGAATCTTAACTTTGTAAGAAAGATTATTTTATTGTTTAAAAATTGTTTAAATTTTAATAATATCTTCATTTAACTTCTAATATGTTATTTTATATATTACAATAATGGGTAGCTTTTAAAAATTTATAATGTTAAAGTATATTAATTTTTTAAATGAAACTCTTAAATTAAAATATTTTAAAATAAAATAAAGAACTTCTTAAAATTTAATAGAACAAAAAATAATTCTAAATATATGTCCAAAAAAAAAAAAAGAGAGAAAATGCAACCGGACAAATGACAATACAATTGAAAATGATGATTGACATCTCTTAAAGTGCTGGAAAGGGAAGTTGAAAATGATAGAAGTGACATGTCTTGAGAAAAGCTTACCAGATTTTTCCTTTACTTAAGATTCATGAAAACAATTGCAATTTCTTTTACTTTTTTATGGAATTTTAAAGATATTTTTAATTTATGGATAAATTATATTCATCTTTTCTTATTTTTATAATAATTATACTGATATTTTTTAAGATTTTTAAAATTATATCAAACTTTCTACTTATTTAAAAATATATAAATACCTCTATTTTGTCAATTTTTTTAAAATAACGAAATTGTTTCTTTTATTTTTATATTTTTTCAATTTTGATCAATTTGTTTATTTGTTTCTAATTTCTTATAAATATTTTTTATTTTTATTTAAAAATAAATTTAAGATAAATAACTTATTTTTATTTTATATAAAAATAAATTTAAAATTTTTATTAATATTTATTTAAAAATAAAAAAATTAGTCAAAATAAAAAAAATTAGTCAGAATTTAAAAAATTGAAAAAAGAAATATAAAAGGGATAGCTTTTGTTATTTTAAAGAAAAATATTGATAGGAAGAAAGTATTGATATATTTTCAGATAAAGTAAAAAAAATTAGTATAATTTCAAAAATTTATAAAAAGTCAGTATAATTGTCATAAATTTTAAGGAAAAGTTAGTGTAATTTATCATTTTTTTTTTATTTATTGATTGATAACAATATATAACAATCAAATCTTTTTTCTCTTCTTTCTTTTAGATGTCATCTCAATATTATTTTTATTATATTAATTTTCAAATAAATATTATTATAAATTATGCTTCTTATTATATGAGGTAGGTTTTCACACGGCTATAAAATTGTTTCATTGTGATTTAAGAGGGCATGAATGTTAGCTGCCGACAGTATATGCTCGTGAGGTTTCTGCAGTGGGAAACCTTATGCATTAGAACTGCCCATTTAATGATGCTTCTTACCATATGTAAGTGTAGAAATATTAGAAAGCAGAGCAGGTTAATTCTCTTCTTGAAAGAGTTTTCCATCATGGTTGTACCTAGGCTCTCCAAGAAACTGATTTCCTGTTAGGGAAGAGAGTTGCCGGTTACTATGCAAAGCTGAAAAGTTATTTTATAAGTTCATTACATGTGTGTGACGGTACTATCATTTTGACATTATAATGCGTTTGATGCAAATTATAGAGGCCGTCAGCCCATTCTCGTGCAATGGTGCAAGGCTATTTGTTTCATTTTACTAACTCTAATGGAGGTTAGCTAGTTAAACATGTGAATTAATTAGCTAATCAATTGGAAAGTATAATAAATATTGGGCTATGAAATTCAGAGTATTTTTAAACAGCAAATGCCACAATATATGGCTCATGAAGTTAAACTCTGCAACAACCAATTCTGAAGATGTTCCTCAGAATTGAATCCTCCGATGGAGAAATTTGCATGATCTCAGTAAAATGACCTGAAATTTTCTAAGTCCAGATCATGATCTAAAAGACTGAAAACAAACAAGAAAGTCCTCCACTGATGTTGCATCCATCTACCCTTGATGTCAGTTTTTGCCCTATGACTTACTTAAAACAATTTGGCCTCAAAATATCACTGCAAGCCTCAAATTTTAAAGGGAAAAAATGAGTTATTGTATTGCCGACATTTTCAACGTCTTAACTAAATGACAGTGACTCGATGCTGAAATGAGTGACAAGCACAAGTGGCATTCAAATTGAGAAGAAGCTGGCCTTCTTTGTGGAACCAAGAAAGTTGTTGGAAGTCATTCTCAGTCAGAAAATGCACAAGAAAATTCTGTAGCCTCATCTAATTTTATGCCTTGAGAATTTGAAATTAGAGGTCAGCCGTGCATGCATGGTGCTGTCGGGGACCATATATGAGCCACCATTAATATATATTGCCAAAGCTTGTGCGCCTGCAGAAACACATTTATGACAATATATATATATATATATGTATGTATGCAATCTATCGTATTACATCTAATAATTGTAGGAGGAAATCAAACAATTATTCTTCTTAATATCTTATGGAAGCAATGCCAAAAGGGTAATGTTGAAAGCTTTGTCGGCTGAAAGAACAATTCCTACCGGACCATGGAAATACTCCTTTTTTTTTAGTCTCAGTAATGCTATGCTTCCCGTCAATGTTTATCTATTGATTTGTTAGTATTGTATTAGCTAAATAGCAATCAAAAAATAAATAACTTTTGATAAAATCTAAAAGTAAGAATAATATTAATGTTTTGTTCTTTAAGTTCTATTATTTGTTTTAAGGAAAAAAATCATTTAAACCCATGATGGGTTTTCCTTTTCTTTTCTTTTCTTTTTTTTCAATGTGTGGGGCTAATAAGATAATTTCCTCAAATTTTTGGAACATATCCTGTTCATTTAAAACTTGACTTTCCCAAGTTTTGTTCATTGCTCAATCAATATTTTGAAATTGGAGACGGCAAAATAAGATTTTGTGTGTGTATATGTTTGGCATGAGAAAGCATTCCTTAGAAAATGTTCTTTGGCAAAGTATATACATAGGACAAAGCAAAATCTGTCAGTCTTGTTGTTTTGTTTCATACTGAAATTCATGCTAAACTGCGAAAATAAAGTAAGGTTGATGCTTAGGCGACTAAGTATATTATTGAAAATAAATTTATTAGGGGGAACTAAAGTCCAATTGAGATTTTTAGTGACGAATTGAACTCAATAGTTATAGCCTGATATCGTTCAGGAATCTGAACTACATGTGTGTAACTTTACAATTTTTCAAGAAAGAAAGAGGCAGGAGTAAGAATAGCACGAGGAAGCGGATATCTGACTGTACCATCAATTCAAACCCAAGGGCGATGGGTCCCAGTTTGATGATGCGTAAGCATCTGGTGTCTATTAGGTGTGCAAAAAATACTAGGATCTGAGGAGTAACCATTTGCTTGAGAGAAAACTGCTGGAGGGGGATCATGGGCAACGATACTAGATGAATTGGATATAGTAGTTGGGTCTCGAGGAACAATATATCTATATAGCGAAACGGGAAGTGGGTTCAAGAGTGGGAGAAATCAGAGGAACAAAGGCCCATTGAGAGAGCATCGACTGATGGAGTTTTAATGAAATAGTAAAAGAAAAGATTTGCTCATCAAAGTGAACATGCCAGAAAATATATATAAACTCTTTCAATTGTGCAATCAAGACGTGTATCATTTATGTTGCAAGTTGTAACCTAAAAATACACATTTAGTAGTTCTTAGGCAAAAGCTTGTTAATTATATAAGCCCCCAAATGGGGTTAACAGGGAAGAGAGTCATCGACGAAGCACAATAGGTTTTGGCCATACAAAAATGCCTCGAACTGATGAGACCAAAGAAGGAAATTATCATCCATAAGCTTGATGGCAACTAGATTGGTGATGGTGGGTATGGAGAGGATGGTGTTGGCAGCAAATGTGGTGGTTAAGAGAGTTGAATCAGCTATAGAGGCGATTGACATGGTGGAGATGGCAAAGGTAGGTAATAGACTAGTTCTAGTGCAAGAAAAGAAACCACAAGAGACCACTGGGAGAGGGAAATAGAGAGAGAAGATGGTAGGTTGCTATGTTATACCATGTAAGGAATATTTTTCCTATGTATTCTTCTCTCAATTAGATGAAAATTGATGTACTGTAGATATGATACCCTAAAAATAAAAATATTTATTTTAGAGTTGTTTAGTTTCTAATTTTGATTTATTCCTAATTTTTCTATAGTTTCTTAATTTTATTAATAATATTATAGGAAATATAGAATTTAATAGTTATCAATTCGAATTAGTAATCTTTATTGTATTGTGATTAATAAAAAAATAGGAGTTTTTGTTTCCTAATCAAAGTAGTAGTATTTTAGCTCTATAAATATGATATTAGAGTTTTTTTATCTTGAAGTTTTTTTATTAATAATAGTTAATTACAAATTTTAGAGAATTTTTTTTATCTTGTTGGGTGAGGAGTTCCTATGTTACTTGATTTTTAAAGAATTTGATGTGTTTAATTTTCCTTCACGTTTTCGTGCTCCATTAGTTGGTATCAGAGCGAGTATTTGCCTAGCTAAATGATAATTAATGTAAATTTTTTTTTTCCTATCAATAACGTTTGTAGGACACTATTTGTTACTCATTTGGAGTCTCGAATTCAAGAGAATCATGAAGACAATAGATATTGCACTAATAATGAAGCTCGTAGTCAGCATGTTTGTGGACACGTTTCTATTTGGAAAGTTATGTGAAATTACGAAAGACTTCATGACTTTAATGGTTATTTTATTTTAAAAACTTTCATGATAGGATATATGATGTAGATGATTGTCTAGATAATTTGAGACTTGTAGAAGAAAAAGAGTATTTGTAAGCAGGAGAAAAACTTGTAGGATTGGCAAAAAAATAGTAGTTTGATTTACAAAGGCAAAGATAATTAAAACGTAAAATGTGCATTTGTTTATGACCAAGAATGATGAGACTATTGATGGATAGGTTTTAGCCAATAAATTATTTTTAAATTTTAGAAGATAAAAATAGGCCAATATGAAAAAGCACTAAAGAAAAAAATACAAATAAAATCTGAAATTGTTGAAATAACTTTGACTGATACGATTATAGATATTGAATCGTTGAAAGAAGTCAATGTTCTTGTAGAAGACCCTCTTATAATAGGAGATATAGATCAAGTTATTTTATCCATTGAAGATAATAACAAGGAGTCATTAGAAAATAAGCTTGAATTTATTTTTATTGATGTTGCATGAAACAGTCAGAGCAATGGAAAAAGAAGATGAATTAATTGAAAATTTTATTGTGAAGAAAGAATAAGAAAGCCTAAATTTAGTAGATCAAAATATAGATCAAGTGACACCAATAAATTCTACAAATTCTTTTATGAAAGAGAAGGCATAAATTTTCATGATGGTTGTCAACGTTAAACATGAAACTGAATATTAGAATTGTGGTGGATCAAGAAGATAATTTTTATTTTATAACAAGAATATTATTGTCATACAAAAAGTATCTAAAATTATAGACTTCATTGAAGAGTTAAAATAGAGAAAACTTTGATTTTTTCAATTGTTTTTGAAAAGATTCAACAGGGTTATGGCCGAGTTTATGGTCGTGTATATCTAATTAACTCGAGAACAAGTTGTTTTCAAGTAAAAGAGATTGATGTAGGACAGATATGGTACCCTAAAAATAAGGATATTTGTTTTAGAGTTATATTAAGATTTGTTAGTTTCTAATTTTGATTTATTTCTAATTTTTCTAGTTTTCTAGTATTATTAGGAATAGTATAGGAAATGTAAGAATTAGTAATTTCGTATTCGAATTAACTAATAATCTTTATTGTATTAAGATTAGTAAAATAATAAGAGTTTTGGTTTCATAGTCAAAGTAGAAGTATTTTAGCTCTATAAATATGATGTAATAGGTGTTTATCATGAAATTTTTTTTTATCAATAATATTTAATTACGAATTTTAGAGAATCTTTTTTTCCTGTTTGGTAAAGAGTCCTTATGTTAGTTGATTTTTAAGAAATTTGCCGTTTCACTTCTCCTTCACTGTTTTATACTGTTAAGAAATATATTTTAAGAAAGTACACAATTAAAGTCTAAAGAAAAGCCTAAAAAAAAATAATTACATAACTTAAGCCTAAAAAAATGTTAGAATGAAAATACATAACTTAAGCCTAAAACGATATTTAGAATAGTGTATAATAAAGATTAGGTGAAGATGGTTTAACAATATGTAGATATTGAAAGTCCTAATCTTAATAGAATAAAGAAATCTTATCTAGAATAGGAAATAAATAGAAATTTTATTTAAATAACAAATTTAAGATAAACTCAAATTTAACAAGTAATAATTTTTGTACAATAATTTTAAAACATATATTCATAATTTTGATAAGTATCATACATGTTCTACATGTTGGCGAATAACAGATAGAGTTGAAGAACATTGTATTTATGAAATGAAACAAATGGTAGTTTGACATTGTGGATGGCAACTGATCCGGCCATCTCACTGTGCACCACATGTGTATGCTATTGTCATAACAAGTAGGGACCAATGGTTATCATTTTCATCCTATAGACATTTCATATGGGTTCAGAAGTAAGCACAAGTTCCACTTGATCCTAGAACAACCAGCTGTGCTTTAAATAGAAATGCTAGACTCTTCTTAAGAAATCCAAGAGGATCATGCATGATATGAGTTGAATAATGGAGCCAAGTCTCACCTCATGTAATCAATGTGTTTATAGCAATTAAGCTGTGTAAGGACCACTTGCTAGAATGATTGGGAGGCATTTTATAGCCATGAATGTGTTCATACATTTATTTTTATTTTTCTAATAGTAATTCTTAGACTTTGTTTGGTTCATGAAGATAGCAAGTGAATGGAAAAGGGAAAGAGAAAGAGAATGGAAAGAGAAAATAAAGGAATCCACTTATGAAAAATATTTCTTTCTTTTCCTCGTGGGTTTTCATCTCTTCTCTCTTCTCTGACACACACACACACATATTTCTTTTCATCACAGCATCCTACATAGCCAAACAGAAGGAAAAAAAAGTGAAATCTTCTTTTTCTTTGGTTCATGTTTCCAGGTTCCAAACAGTGTTATAACTACCACATTAATTCTCAAGATTTTTTCAACTTGATGTGATATTGAGTTGTAACAACTACATTAACTATTAATCCAAAGACAAAATACTCACAAAGATCAATCATATCAGTGTCACATTGTAAGATAAGTTTGTAACTTATAAAAAAAAAATAATTAGCACAGCACTATTTTTTTGCCAACAAAGGAAAATCAAATACTTTCACACTATTGGAACAAAAATTGTGTAACCAATCAGTAGTAGCATACCTATAGGGAGTCCCCTGAACTCAATATATGCTATGGTGTGGTCCTTAGGGTTCCACCATAACGTCTGTGATACTTGGTGGCTAAAGTTATAGATTCATCAAGGTTTACCTCACAGTAACCTTAGTCGTCTAAGATACATGAAATCACTATCTTGATCACCGCTCACCTAACGTGCCTAGCAACTAATATGAAAAGTAATATGATTGGGCCACTATCTGCTTTGATTTATTGCATACTTCTTGAAATAATCATGTACACAGACTATTATAATGAGTACTATTGATGGAAAGTACTCTGAGTTTCTCACATCAATCTTGTACTCAATTGAGAAGGTATTCAATGAGTTTCGTCATATAAGTGTGACGATGTTTATATTTTTAACATTACAGTAAATCTTATATAAATCTCATAAAATACTAAAATCATAAATACTGTCACACACTAAATGATATACTCATGTAATAATTCCTCGTGATTTATGGCCTTATTTTCTCTCGCTAAATTGCTTCAGTTTTCTACCTGTAATATTTCCTCTTCTTTTATACAACATCAAAGTAATGGTATTTCAATTGGGCCCGGCTTGTATTGGGGCTGAGCTAGCGTCTTTTAGGCTTGGCCTGAACTCAAATTTGGGCCAAAAAATGCACCTAGCTAGGCTCAGCAAAAGCTCCACTCAACGGGCAGCCCAGCAACGTACAAACCCAAACAGATGGCCTACAGGCGTACCCAGCCCAGCTAATTGTTGGCCCGCTGAAATTTGTGGCTTGCTTACCCAATGCTGTCCTTAAAATACTTAATAGAAAATGGAAAGCAAAATTGCATTTGATGGTCACCTCTCTTTTCTCTCTCTCTCTCTCTCTCTCTCTCTCTCTCTCTCTTTTATATTAGCAAAAGAAAAAAGATTTTATTGATGAAAAAAAAAACGAACATCAACCGAAAAAAAGAAAGGTGCAAAAGACATCAAAGTGAAAAATCAACATCTAACCAGATTGACAACTTAGAACCCATAAATCATGTCAACACAAAACTATTTCAAAAGAAAAAAATAAAGTTCGCAAAATACCAACAATATAAACACAATCAAAATGAACAAATTACATGCAACCTTATGCCAGAAAATCACGGTGGTGACTCTACTTGTCTAAGAGGATAATAAAGAACATTATCTCTCATTTTAGAAGGACCAAACTATATCATGTTTATGTTAGTGGGGCGTGCCACCCCTTAATAAACCTAATATTTTAACTATCAAGTCACATAATTTTAAGAATTCCGTTGAGTACTATGGTGCAACATGAGAGTCACACCATAATTTGCATGCTGAGTTTCGGAAGCTCCTTAAGGTCTGCTCCTAACCTTAGACAATCATTTTTAGATGATAGGATATGACATAGTAAGAAAAATATAAGGTGAGAGTAGAGGTACACTAAGTTGAGCTGAGAAACCATGTATACCACACAACTCAGAGTAAAGCAAGTCGGAGAGTAGAAAATTTCCAAGAGTGAATTAAGTTAATGTGTGAAACGAGTTGAAATGTGGAATGAATCCAAATGTGAAGAGACTTCCATAATAAACCAATTACCTACAACACACAATGTGTGTATAAAGGGAGCCCTATCAGAATTTCTCCTGTGTCCTTTAGATGTGTATTAGATGGCAAATATCTTCTTCCTTTATTTAGGGTTTGTTTGCGGGTACCTCTTGCCACTTACATTGTATTTTGAGAATTATTTGAAAAAATAAAGAACAAATAAAAAATCCATACTTCTTAGTAACTTAAAAACAATTTTTATCTAAACCTGAAGAACAAATTCATCGTGCCAAAATCAGTTCATCAATACGGATCCAATTCTCCCCACCACTTTTAGATATCAAGCTAACCAATCTATATGAATTAGCCTATGGTTTTGGCAAAATTTATTGGGGAAACAAATGATTACATTTCTATGGAAAGTTGCTAAGGTAAAAATATAGAACTCCATATCTTTACAATATTGTTCTTCAATTCATTTAGGAATGGCAGGATGAGATGTGTTTGGAAAGAAAATAAATGGAACTGAGGAAGATACTAAAATCTAATAGGGATTCGGGGTGTGAATAAGTTTAGGTACTCCAACCCTACCTCGATTATATATTTAAACTCTATAAATTTTTTTTAATATTCTTATATTATTTTAAATATTATCACATTTATAAATCTAAATATGTATATGTGTGTGTATAGAAATTTGTATTTGTAATAATAATAGTTGATAAGTTTTAATATTTAAGAATTAATTTTCAATAGGGAGTGGGGAGAAGTGGGGATGGCGACAGGTACGAGGATAGGAATGAGAGACATGATTAGCTGGACAGGACACGACGGGAAAGGTTACTTTTAACCGGGGCAATGATGGGAGAGAAGTCCCTCACCCCCACACCCGTCCTGTTGCCATTTCTAAAGTCACTCTTGGGGTTGGATGAGTTAAAAATAGGCTTCCAAGTTCAACTTTTACACTAAAGGACCACCTGCTTTAGGTGAGATCAAAGAAGTTTACTTGCAGAGATGAAAATGGGCCGCAGAGTTCCTCTTTGTTAGGATTAAACTGAGTTTCATTTAGGCCATGTTTGTTTCATGAATTAGATAAGGGTGGATTAGCTATCCCCTTCACTAATAATAATAAAATTAGTAATCACATCTCTCTTCTCCTATTATTTTATCCATACTATGGGTCATTATTTACTTCCAATACTATTAGTGAGTCTTTTTTTTTTTTTTCAAGCACTGGTTTGACAAGACTATGGAGACTAATTTATCCAATCTCCTTCCTAAACCGACAAACAAACATAGCCCATAGCCTTATTCCATTTTCCATTGGAGGTTTTGAAGTCCCTGAACCTACCAATCCACTTGAACTTGCCTTTTTAAAAGAGACTTCCACTTTGTCCATTTAGTTTCCTCCTTTCGGCTTGATTGACACAAAACATTTTCCTGCCCAATTCTCAAATAACTCAAATCATTTTTCTTAAAAATAATTCCTTCTTAAATTTTTTTTTTTATAGTCATGCCCTTTTTAGTTGGTTTTCCTAGGGACCTAGAAAGAATCTTTTATTTTTTGTTTAAAAGCTTGAATTTAGCCCAAAATTATTTTTCAAGAAATTGTATAAAATTGTTTCTATTTTATGGATGCTTGATTTAACAGGCTTCTTCAAAGATGTTTTGCAAACAATGTACAAAGTGCCAAAAATTTTAAAGTTTTAGAATTAATACTGTAAATTTAAGTAACGCTTGAGTCTTTTAAAAATTTTATGTAAAACTGTAATTTATTGTATGTTATTGAGTTTCACTAAGCTTTGTTAGCCTAATGCCACGATTCTTTCAAGTAAATATAATATGTTAGAATTTTTTTCCACTGGGAAAATTTCTTCTTTCTTCCCAATCTTTTGTTACAACTTATGTTTTGTAAATTCATCAAACTGATTTTTTACTAACCCATTTTGGAGGTTTTCTTATATTCATTACTTTCGATTCAGCAAGTTTTTGTCTGCAATTTACAAAACTAAGACATAAAATTCCAGAGTGAAATTCAGACATTGAATTTGTTAGGCTGCATTGTAAGATTTATACTGTCAAAGATGCCATTTTAAGCATGTTTTCTCAGTTCTTGTCCATAATAGCTTATCTCAACTGTTTTGAAGCCAATAACTAAAATATTGCCCTTTAGTTTCATTTTTGGCAAAAGCCATTTATCAACAACAAAACGTTTTTTTTATCAATAAGCTCTAACTTGGCTTCTATGATCTCTACCCCCCCATATGGGGAGGTTGACAGTTCAAGTCCCTTTACAGGTAGAGTGTGTGTGTATGTGTGTGAGTGATTTACCTTTAAAAAAGAAATTTGAATACATTCTTTTTGGCAAAAGCCATTTATCAACAACAAAATGTTTTTGACTAACAAGCTCTAACTTGGCTTGTATCTTCTCCACCTCTCCATATGGGAGGTTGACAGTTCAAGTCCTTGCAGAGGTAAAAAGTGTGTGTGTGTGATTTACCTTAGAAGAAACAAAACTTTATGAATACTTTCTTTGTAGATTCATTCATCTCCTCCTGAAATGTACAAGGCAACATATTAGTCATATCTGTGTTTGAACAATAGACACACAACAGACTTGTACCTTTATTTGATATTGAACATTAGACAAGCAACACAGATTTGCAAGGGAAAAAGAAAACAATTCAAATTATTTCATATACAGATTACATTGGACAAGCAACACAGATTCCTAGTTCACGTACAGAGAACAATTCAAATTCTTTCATATACAGATTACATTGGACAAGCAACACAGATTCCTAGTTCATGTACAGAAAGCCCAAGAATAATAATTATTTCTAATAAACAATTCAAAGAAAGTAAGGGGAATAAAAAATATCAACAGCTGTATGATCTTATTTTTGTGCAAATTACATACAGGTTCAAATTTGCCACCATAAAATAAAAATAAATAAACAACATTACTGTATATATATTTCAAGACTAAGGGATTCAGCAACCAATACTCAGAACAGCAAACACGAGTTGGAGTGATCCAAGCATTCTCAAGTCAAATGAATCTCCCTCCATTTATGCTGTCAGAAAAGGTAGCAATGAACCTCCCATGTCACCTTAAAAACTTCAGTTATTTACTGATCATTATATACACAACTGCTATAGTCAAAGAAAAAAAGACAAACCTTTGGTAATTCATTGTGCACTAGTAGTTGCTGAGGATTTGGCATCCTGAAGGGAGATCACAGTTTCAAAAGCACCCACCAAAGCCTTGACCTTACTCTTCCTGGTCTGGACAAGCTTGCTAGCAGTCTCTTCAATCACATTATTAAGCAAACTCTGAACATCTTTCTTTCCTTCTACATCTTGGTGTCTAAGAACCACTTTCTCAGATTCAGGTTTAGTTTCATTTAACTTTTCATCAACAACTCTCCTCAAGCTTCTCCTTTCGGTGTCAGCATTACCATTTGGGTTCTCATCTTGTATTTTTTCTTGCCTAAACATGAGTCTACTTGGACTATCATTCTCAGGCTGGACATCAACCAACATTCTTGACCTGAAATTGAGCCTTTCGGGTGAGCAATCTTTATTTTCTGAGCTAATTCCTTTCAACCCTTCCAGGCCTGATCTTGTCTTCAACTTTCTGATTTGCTATTTGGTTCTCAGATTCATTTCCACTAAGCTCCCAGATGGGGCTGCTTTCGAAAGTTTGCAAATAATCGAATGCAGACAAGGATGATGACAATGATGAGAATGAAGATGAAGATGAAGATGATTGAGTGTCATGAGTCCCATTTAAAATACATCTCAAGCTTCTAATCTCTGAGGACAGAGATGAGGATGAAGATAATCGAGTGGATTGAATACCATCAGGAGTGTCTCCCAAGTTTTTGTTCTCAGAGGATGGAAATTGAGAGCTATGCATGCTAATTTGATCATATCCAACGCTTTTGTCCCCAAAGGACGGAGAAAGGAGCAGGAGAGGAATGAGTGGTGTAACTATCATGTCGAGTAAGTTCCACAGTAAAGTTCTCAGGGCTCTGGTTCAATGACATACAATGTTTTCTCTGGAACTTTTTCCTCGCAGGGTTGCTCAGATTCATCTTTTCCAAGAGTGTGTTGATTTTTCAGATGGGACACTCTTGTTTGGATCTTATGGCTTCCAGACTTCATATTCGAAACACTCTTGACAGAATGTTTAGGGGAGAGAGAAAAAGTCAGCGGAACCAAATCATTTTTCTTTCTCATCCCCACTTCCTTGCTTTTACTGATATTGCAGTTTCCTCTGCTGTTTGAACCTCCCACTGGGCTCAATTTGACAGCTCCCATTTCCCTCAGGTATGATTATTTCACTGAATCTTCTGGTGTTCACATGTCCCGGGATTGAGAGAGAAGATAACTTTGTTTTAGAAGGAAGCTTTGGCATCCCATTACTAGATTGTTTTGCAGAAACCAGTTTTCCATCACAAGGTAATGAGACCTGTTTTGAAAAGATTGCTACTTTCTTGGCTCCGGCTGGAACTTCTTTTGTGATGCCTTGTTTCTTGTCAGGTATCTGGCTTTTGGAATCAGGCAAATGCTTAGGGTCACTAGCATGTTTTCTGGTACCATCTTTTCCCTCACGAGGCGAGGAGACGTCTTTGGAAGAGATTACTACTTTCTTGGCTGATACTGGAGCAACTTTCTTGATGACTTGCTGCTTGTGGGGTATCTGGCTCTTGGAATCAGGCACTTGGCTTAGGACTGAGTACTGATAGCTCTTGCTGCTTGCTGTTGCCAGCATGTTTTGCAGAAACATCTATTCCCTTAGTAGGCAGTGAGGTCTCTTTCAAAGAGATTACCAGTTTCTTGGCTGATGCAGAAACTTCTTTCTTGATGACTTGGCATCTTGGTCGGGTATCTGGCTCTTGGAATCAGGCAAAGACTTAGACTTGGGACTGATTACTGAAGTCCTATTCTTCTGCACAAAATCTTCAGTTCTAGCCAGATCCTGGCCTTCAAATGGTGTTACTGTAATTCTTTTTGGCATGGGAATCCTTGACTTTGTTTGACAAATATGTTTCATTCCATATTTGCAAAAATCATGACAGGAACCCACTGAAGCTCTCAGATAATGGGGAAGGACATTCACTCCATTGTCCGGAATATCCAAGTTTCCAGTTGAATTTCTTCTTAGATGACCACCTTTGAATTCAATATTCTCTGGGGTCACTGGGACATCAAGTGTTTCCTCAGCAACTAATGTAAGTGTCTCCTCAGCCATTAATATAAGTTGAAAGGATACTGAAGGAAATTGTGAACTAACTAGCCTGCATATGACAAGAATTTTTTTCCCTCAGAAAGAGAGAGATCTAAGAACTTATTATAAATTTGTAGAAGGCACTTACTGAGTTTTGATATAATTATGAAGCAGATACTAACTTGAGCTTGGAAACTTCAAAAGGTTGTCTTCCTGAAAAATTAAAAACAAAAAATGTTCCTTTGATATTCTGACCCTCCTAACTTCCAAAAACGCCATGTAATCTCATGTCCTTAAAACCAGAGAAAAGAACTAGAAAAGCTTCTGATGGGTGTTTGGTTGTCCTTCCCATGGAAACAGAATCCGTCTATTATGATCTGACTAGAGGTACATTAAACGAAATCATTGTGTTTTGACAGCTTTCAAATAAACTTATTTGTTTCCCCTCACACATTTGCCTAATAAATCCATCTATTATATTCTGACTATGTAAGACCATTTCATAGCTGAAAAAAGATCAGAACAGTTCAGAGGCACTATTTAAAGAACCTGCAAACGTAAATGGAAAATAACAAAACAAAGAAACCCTGAATGGTTCATTTGAAGTTCTTTCTACAAAAATAACAAATGGATAAATAAACAGAACATACTCTTTCATCAGTTTGCAAATCTTCCTCCATCTGAACCTTTCCTTCAAAAAACAAAGTGTCATCATCAAATTAATGAATAAGAACCAATCTTTATCCAATTTAACATTGCAAAATTCTTAATTACCCAAAAAAAAGCATTGCAAAATTCTCTCAAATCAAGAAAAAGAAATAAAAAAACATGTTGATGTTACAAATTTTATTTTAAAAATATTTATCCAATTCAAGCTTAAGAATATAATAGAGAAATTTTTGCTTTTGCAACCATCAAAATTGGTCTCGGCCATGCAAAACCAGGGAGAGGATAATTCAATTTGATCAAGCCAAAACTCTAGTAATCTTTCATTGAAAGAAATATCATTGGATAAAAGAAATTCTATAGTGTTGGGTTGACTAAATCGTTGCTGCATTGAAAGGCTTAGCTATATGATTCCTGTCATTCCGATTAGAGTCATAATGGATATAAAAGGCCATTCGGTCAGAAAATAAGAGAACGGAAAACACATGTTGATAAACAGATTTCACACCTTCATTCATTTAATTCAAGAACACCAACTATACAGGAACAATTTCTAACTCTATTTATTGAAATTTTCGGAAGATGATTCATTCACATAATTATGGCATCACTTGATGAATAAGAAATGCAGAAGTCAGGACATGCTAAAACAATTAGAACTCAAAACTCACTGTAAGGAAAAGATACATGCAAGAGTAACAAAATGATTTCCATACTTCATTCCAATTTAAGTATTCTTAAATGAAGACCAAGCTTAATACCTCATACATTCATTTCCAAACATCAATAATAGGATAAAACAATGCATCCACAAGTCAACAACATAAATATACATAGACATATACATGTAGAATATGTGTGTATGTATATGTAAGTGTGTGTGTATATAGAAATATAAATATATGCATACATATACACATATGTAAAAAAATATATATATATGTATCCAGCTATTCAAGAATATCAGAAATTCTGCCCTTCCAGCTCAATGAATACTTGAGCACAGAAACAACTGTTTCTATCAATAAGAGAAGGAAAACACAATTGACCAAAAATATCATTTTTTCATTCTTCCAATTCAAAAATGGCAACTGAATTATGTATATCGATGAATCTCAAAAAAGAATCAATTCCCAGATTGTGATTGACATCATTTGATCAACAGAAAAACACAAGATACATATAAACAAATGAAAACTCTAAGCTGTGGAAAAAGTAACCACTCAAAAACCTAAGCAAGGACAATAAAAATTATTTCAATATACTTATTTGAATCCAATATTAATAAACATAGAAACCTCAAGAGATAATACATTAATTCAATTCCAATGGCTAAGAGTGGAACAACACAAATTGTCATTAAAACAAAACTTTAACATGTGAATCCAATATTTAATTCATTTCATTTCAAAATATTTTAAAAAAACAATTTTATTTTTGCCTCAAGAAAAACCTAAACGATTCCATCAAAATACTGTTTTCTTCATCACCTACCATGCCATAAACAAAACAAAGATTACCCTGTCAGAATCAAATTATTCCTAAATTCACGTCTAAAAATGAGCCAAAAAATGTAATTTTGGCTCTAAAAAACCCAAATGAATCCATCAAAATCTGGTTTATCAACCTCTTCACTGTGCCTACAAACAAAGACCTACCCATCAAATTGATTAAAAAAAAAAAAGGGTAAACTCTTTGTACCAAATTTTAAATCCCAAATGATTTGACATTAAAATATTTGTGGTGATTTAAATACATTATAAATATTTGCCAATCATGGACATTCGACACAACATTTGCTATGCGTCTAGAATAAAAAAATTCCACAATGAACAAAAAGAGCCCAATTTCGTCTAGAAAATAAACGAACTAGACCATCAATATATATATATATATGTGTTTTATATCAATAACATCTTATGAACAAGACAAAGATTAACACATTTAAAATGGCTCATTTTGAGGAATGTAAACATTGAGAAAATGGGTCAAGATCATACCTTTTTCGCAATACTCTTCTTGATGAGAAAGCGAAGAAAAGAGACCCCAGAAAAAAACTTGTGTTTCGAAACCCCAGGCGATTAGATTGAAGAAAATCTAGGGGACGAAGACAATGGTGGTGTTTTGGCCAAAATGTATGAAAAATATGGGCATTTATTGGAGATACGATAGAGAAACTAACTCATTGCAAAGGAGGAAAAAAATGAGAGAGCGTGGAGGAACCGGACCCACCTAAAGAAACGGTCATTCGTTTAGAAGATTTTTCATTTTTGGAGGGAGTTTTCTGTGTAGAGATTGCGTAAGCTTTTGGTGGAAAGTTAAAGGCTAGCCGTCGGTGGCAGAGGCACATTCTACGGAGAAGTTAAAGGGCTTACCAGCGGGAAAAAATATTGGATGCATAGAATAATTTTTTCTTTGTAATGGGTAAAAAATATATATGGGTCACCACTTTTAGCACAGCATACCATTGTCTATTATTAGGATTAATGTAAAGCTCATAAAGATTGCTATGATTATGTGAATATTACACGATCATTAGCACATATGCTTCACTTTTTGAAGCGTGAGAAATAAGACATGAAAAGTAATTATTACCTTTCAAATCAGGCGTTGATTTAAGTTTAGAATCATAAATGAGTTTAGCATAGCTGCATCGAGCGAGAGTTGTTTAAGTCTTGTTCATTAAAATAAATAAATTTAAAATTATAATCAAATTCTTGAGATAGTTTTAAATGGGTTTCTTATCAAATTGATTATAAATCAAACTCAAATAACTTAATTTTTTATATAGTTAAATTAAAGTCAAGCCTAATAAATTAATAAGTTTCAAAATATATGACTGAAGTCCTCTTTAAATGGTGTGAATATCTACTCTTCGTGCAGTTGGAGTCGGTTCGATTTTTCTTTCTCATTATTGTATAAAATAAAAGTTTTAAAATATATTTAAATTTTACTTGTTTATCTCTAAAAGCTAATTTCTAATGAATTTCTAACAGAAACAATCATAAAACCGAACTTAAAAAACTTACTTAGTTTTACAACTCTATTTAAACTAATCATAATAATCGCGCTCTACTTTTTTTAAGCGTGGAAAGCCAAACTTGGGTTTTCCTTGCTTAGAATTTTAAAAAATTAACTATTCGAACAAATGTAGATTGCACAAATTATATGATTGAAAATTAAGAGTTAAGTACATTTTAGTATCTTCTAGTTTACTACCTATTTCAAATAACGTCCTTAATTTATATTTTCGTTTTATTAAAGATAAATTGCTTCAAATCACTTGTTTTTTTTCCATTCATACTAAGGGATCTTATTTGAATCAATTTAAAATAGAGGACTTTATTTGAAACGATTAGTAAATTAGAGGGTATTAAAATGTATTTAACCCTTATTTTTTTCTATCTAAAAGATTCAAATAAGATATTTTTACTACAAAAAAGTCAAATTATAAACTTTTATCTTAATACCATTAAAAAATATTACTAATTAAACTAAAATAAATTTCAAAATATATTTAAATAAATACTAATTAATTTATAAAATAATTTCTACAATCTAAAAACACACATAACATTTTTTTATTTATCTAAAGGCCTAAAAATAAATTTTTACTTTATAAAATGTTATGAATTTTTTGATTGAGGAATTTATTTTATTTACTTTTTAATATTTTTTTTAAAATATATTTTGAAGATTATTTTAATCTAATCAAAAATATTTGTTAATGATGTTAAAATAGAAGTTAATAATTAGAGTTTTTTTTTGTTATATTAAAAGTTTCTTATTGATAATTTTTAGATAGAAAATATTAATCATGGATTTTTTATATTAAAAATGTTATTATAGGAATATTTTAATATTTTTCCCAAAAAAATACTTGTTTTACAGAACTAAAATTTGGCTAAGGCCTGCCTGCCTCATGTTCTACCTTAATATATTGTTTTCTTACTTTATTTTTGCTTTAAAAATTGAATTAGTAATTTTTTGTATGCTAAGCCAAACAATGCTTTAATTAGCTCAAATGTTTAGGGTGTTAATAAAACTACCCCAAGCCAATTCTGTACTGAATTATTAAGAGCTTGAGCCATGGTGGCAAAGTGTTGCCATTTGCCATGCTGACGGTACTTATCTTAGAGTCGGTTTGTTTTAGTTTAATGAAATCAGTTTTTTTTTTTTTTGAACGAGAATTTAAGTAGTTAATTCGAAGCTAGCCGTTTTGATAAACTAAAGTTAAAATTAATTTATTTTAATAAATTATTCCTTAATGCTTAATTAATTAAGTTGGTGAAAAGTAATGTAATAATATCCTATTATCCTTTCTTATTCTTCTTCTTTTTTTTTTTTAAATATCATTTTGTCATTTTTTATTTCATAATTATTTTTCAATAAATTTGACTAAAAACCCATGTGCTTTTCTTCATAATCTATTTAATCCCAACAGTTACTTGTTTTCAATAGCATTTTTAGACAGGTTAACCAAACCGGGTGCTTAAAAAAGGAGAAAAGATGAAAAGAAAAAAAAAAGGCAAAAGAAAGAAAGAAAATGGCTCTGCCTTATATGAAAGTATGCCTTCCTATCCTATCATACAGTTGTGATTCGAACAAAAAGGAGAAAAAAAAATGACGTATAAAGAGGAAAAAGCAAAGGAATAATTCATCATAAGTTCCTAGGATTCTCTCTCTCCTCTTTTTCAGCGGAGAATGAAATCTCAACAACTTAGGTAGAAGAGATAATTTAAGGAGAGCCACCCTCCGACCATAAAGTCATGATTGTCTATATGACAATATCATTGGTAAGAATTAAATGGCAGAATGCCTATCCACATAAATCTCTCTGCCGACAGTTACTGTACAAAAAACCTCAAAGTTTTGCCTCTTTGGAAAACAAAGCGCCCCTGGGGTATTTCATTTGGAATTAAGTCATAAGAAACTTTGGAATTCTGAAATGAATCAATGGAAAATTTGGTTAAGAAGGTACCATATATGATTATCAAAGGGAATGGGAAAGCTGCAGTAATTCTTTGGAAAAGCCCGCTTCTCTTTTGTCTTCGAGCCTTTCTATAACTCCATATTTCAAGTGCTTTTGGATTCTTTTCCATTCTGTGCCAAACAAACCCAGAGTTTAACCTCAGTCTTCTTGGCAACCAAGCTGCAAATCAGAATATGAATTCTAGAAAATGAAGGACAGCCCTATTGCCGGAGAATAGTTGGCTTTCGCGAAAGCAATGTACAACATTGGAAATAATTGGTACAACTATCCAATGCAGAAATTACTACGAGAGAAGCCACTGTTACTCTGCATTGTGAAGGTTCTTATAGCAAAAGATCAAAACTACGCTACAGCAAGCAGCTATAACTGCAAATTGTTTAAAATGAAATCTAGTTCTCCAATATATATATATATATATATATAGACAGTGGCAGAAGGATGACTTGGTTTTCAATCCCTAGTCTTCCAGCATGAGGATACTAATACACAACTTTCTTCAATTTCATCTACAATGGAAAAAAGGGCAAGCTTGCAATAAAAATACTGGAATTCATTCAAGTTATCAAACAAAATGACACATTATCAAATATTTAATTACAAATTACACTTCAACTATATTCCTGCAAGAGCACCACTAATACACAAAGCTTTTCTTCCCACTAATTGCCCAACTGACTAAAGGATCAAGATGCAGAAGCCATTCACAGAACTATTGAAACATCCCGCTAACATCATATCAACATATACAAAGATGTTTGAATTGATTCTGATATAAAATCAAAACGACAATGACTCCACAGAACAAGGCAAGTCTGTTCGGCTATGGGGGAGGTGTCATACAACAAAGATTTTGATATAGATAATGAGAATCAATGGCAATTCAGGTGATGATTTCCCTAACCAGCCAATCCAAACTGGGGTATGCAAAGTACAATACTAGAAAAGATGGGACAGCAAATAAAATTGTGATAAGAATGTACAGGGCCAAGATGGCTGCACTAGCGGGTATTGCATACAAAACGATGAGAAGAAATATGATGACCAAAGGGAATTTAGCTGTCAAGTTTACAAAGAAAACCAAGGACTTACGAAGAAATAAGTGGAGTCTTTCTGCATTAAGGTAGCCACCAACAAGGACACCTTCATCATGGTTAGATTCGAATGGTTCAGGGAGACGAACACGACTGTGATTTACACATCTAACTTGATTTCCCATCACCAAGCTACTGTTTGAAGAGCAAATTGGTTGATGATCCCCACAGAAGGAAGTATGAGATTGCATCCTATCACCATTCATGCTCTCAACCATCCAGAGGAGGAAGAAATTTTTACGAGGGAACTTGAGAGTCCCCTTGTACACAAACCTGAAGGATAACAGGTTGCACCATGGGCAAGAAATAAAAAATGGAAGCTGAATTGGTAGGGTTGGGAATTTTACAACAGCCCATTGCAGCCCCAGAACACAATTCTTACAGAGGGTGTGGCCACACAATAAAACGTAGGGCACATTCTCTACAATGTTGAAAGATTCCCAGCATATTGTGCATTCCAGCCCTTCTGCTCCGCTGTTGTTTACAGAAATATCATCATCCGAGCACTCTGAGGGAGCTTTACTTGGATTTAGACGGTCATTCTTCAGTCCAATGGTTCCAGCAATAGCTTTTGAAGTAAAACTCCACATGGTTAATGTGGAAGGAGTTCGCTCAACAAAAAAGGGGAGCTGCTCAAGTATGCTCAGGATGAAGAATCCTCTTCCTAGGTGTAACAGTCAACAGCATCTATCCATTGAAGTTAAACCTGAAAAATGGAAAGTCATAAGGAATCGTCTCATAGTTTTGCACCTAAGGCACAATTGAGCGATTAACTTTAGTTGAAATTGCAAGCTGTTCGATTCTAGCTACTTCATGTATTTCGACGAATACTCTAGTGACCATAGTTGAGCAATTACAAGAGATAGGAAGAAAAGCATGGTATCTGAAACTTCTTTTCCATCAAAAACTAAAAAACACGGAGTTCATCTAGCATCAATGCAACACACTCCTAAAAATAAACGAATCTGAACATTCACTTATCGTGCTCAAATGTGTAAAATCATATAAATACAAGCTTAGCAACTTCCCAGAACCCTGACATGGATTTCATATGAAAGCATAGCCAGGTAACATTTCAGCTACGTAAAGGTTGCAAGATGGAGATATGCCAATACAAACACAGATTTTAGTACTATATGTGGACCATATAAAAGCTCAGGCTGCTGATGATGATATGAAAGCTGCCAAGCACAGTAACATTAAGTGGGGTGCACATATATTTGCAATTTGAAAATGTAAGAAATAACTAAGCCAGGTGGTTGCTGCAGCATGTAAGATGCCACTGAAGTGAATGTTGGATATAGGATGCCATTGAAAGTGGAAACCATCATTTACATGAAATTAAATATATAATTGTCCAATATGTTTTCATTTATATACAATAATATTTCAGCAAAGCATTATACTTGGCTAACACTTTGTATGACACATGCACCACAAAAGGCCTTAATATTGTTTTTTCTTCTCTCTTTTTTTTCCCCATTTATGTAACGAGACTTTAATAACTCGGGGTCCTTCCACAGTCTCAAACTATTACTAAAGACATAAAAGATGCCCAGTGCAGCAACTGTCCAAGGGGTTCATATGCCCCACTGAACAACTGATCCACATCCTTAGCATGTTAAGAAACATCATGGGTATGACAAACAAAACCATGGATAACAGCTATAGGGAAGTCTTCTTTCCTTGTCCTGCCCCTATAATCTGATTAGTTAAACACTTAAATGTGAACTTTTAACTACCTTGGATAGGTTCTTTATCTACTTCCGCTACTAGGGTGTTCATCTATAAGAATGAGGAAATCATATCAGATAGCATTCCTAAAAGCCAAACTTACGTGGATGGAGAAAGGTGTTTTCATAACCCTGTGTGATAGACAAAAACACCTCCGATATTTCTTTAAATGAAATTGAAAAATGAAAATGTAAATAAAAAAAACATGTCCATGATAATAAGATGAATGCACTTAAAATGAAAGACTAGGAAGAATTAGAAATGAATGCACACTTGAGGTTAGAAGTAGCACCAGCAAGATAATAGAAGCTGGCTGGAATGATTTGATAACATGCATTTAAGCTGATGACTGAGTAAGCAACCTTTTGGATCAACTGGACCATGCAATACAGACAAGAGGAAGGCCAATAGAACAAGAGTACTCAAGAAAATGATTGGTGGCCTATGATTTGACATAAGATGTGGCACTAGGTAAAGTTGAATGGTGAGAGAGATGCAGTGCAATTGACCCAAAGTTAAATGGTGAGAGAGATGCATTGAACACTGCAAATCATTGAAAATTGAAATCCTAAAATTTATAAATATGTTCAAACAAAACAGAGAGAGAGAGAGAGAGAGAGAGAGAGAGAGAGAGAGAGAGAGAGAGAGAGAGAGAGAGAGGGAATTTAAAGGAATATTGAAAATTTCAAACTAAGCATTTCCAATGGTGACTCAAACCTGACTCAAATTTAAATTTGAGTCAAAATTCACAGAAATCTTCTCTAGTGGTTACATAAACCTAGACTCAAATAAGGTTTTACTCAAATCTAAACCCAAATCAGTATAAAATTGTTCATAGACTCAAATTTAAGTGACCATTGGAGAGCATGAGACTCAAATTCAGCTTTTACTCAAATTCTGACTTAAATTTGGGTAAAATTTGAGTCACCATTGGAGATGAAGTTCCAATTAGTATTACTCAACTCAACAAAGCCTTAATCTAAATGTCTTGCCATTCCAGTCTATTTAAAACCATCTGTCAATTAAACCTCACATTATCATATCTAATTTCCAATTATTATTACTGAAGACAAAAGTTGAAAATCAATATATTCCTCTATTTTTACACATCTCATGTCATTTTTACTAAATAATTTTTTCCACTCACAAAAATCACAAATATATTTTTTTTCCCGAAAGCCAAAAGTACTTCCAAAATGCTAACCAAAAAGCAGCCGATATGTATTCTCAATCTAAAACAATGAACATCAATACATAGGCACTAAAAAGCAAGAAACAACTCTTAGAATCATATCGAAGTTCCCTAAAGTTTCAACGCCAAATCGTATTTAAAAACAAACCTACAAACAAAATCAAAAACAAATATAGAGCACCAAATCACAACCTATCAAAACAAATCGAAGCACAAAAATAATTCATAGTAGTGATATAAGAAAAGAGAAAAAAAGGCGATTATACCAATTACTTACCGCGATCTCCAAGAGTGCTCTCGAGACAGACATCGGCTTCTTCTATCTCTATACATATAATATATCTCTCTCCAGAAATATCCAAATCCGCCAAGATCATACTCTAAACCTTTGACCAGACTCCCAGTGTGAAGGAGCAAATCAAGATCTGCTACATCACAGCCTATTCTACTAATATACGCTCTCTGATTTCAGCCGCGTTGATTACCTTTATTCAAGGCCTTTCTTGGTCATCGAGTTGTTGGAACACCGATATTATTGAGGATTAAATTAAATGATATCCACTTTTTGGACTGAGCTGTTACGATCGTCCTTTTGGATCGGGATGTTAAACAGGCTAGAGGCCCAGTGTTAAAAGCTTAATGAAGTGGGCCATATTTGAAGTGTTCACCCAATTTCATTTCTTAGGTTGATAAAGATGGTTAGCCAATTACTTAGGTCAATGGAATTTGAATGTTATTATTAGGGATGACAATTTGTTCTGTCCATCCTGTTCTTAATGAGATGAGTTTGGAGTGTTTATAAAAAGAGTCAGAGTGAAATTTTAAAATTCATTCAGATTAGGATGATGGTCACTCTGCCCTTGTTTATATATAATTTTTTTTATCTTTATATATACTATATTTACCAATAAACTATACTATAAAAAACTAGTTTTAAGATTTTTTATATCACACTCATATTATTTTTTATTGTTTTGGTTATTTTGACAATAAAATTTTAATTTACTTACCCAAATAAAAATTTTAACTTACTTTAGAAAATAAATAATTGGAGTTCAAGTAATGTAAACGGGGTCGGGGTGAAATTCTAGAAAGGACGGGGTAGGGTCGGGAGCAGAGAATATAAATAGGATTGGGGTTAGAAATGGGACATCCTGTCCCGACTGAACTCGCCCCGTTGACATTCTTAGTTACTATCTTATAAACTCCTACCCATCTATACCAAAACGGTCTTACTTACATGAATCTCACAAAATATTTAACTTTGAACATGATAACACTCGATGAAACTTTTTTACATAACTTTTTTTTTCCCATCTATACACATGCTCACAAACGGGCTTCAAATTGTGACTTGTGAGGCAAAGTTCAATAGAAATGGTTTTTTTTATCCTAGAGTACGTAAAATACTCCAAATATGTTCTTTAGTTAGTTAATCTAAAAATGAATCATTGCTCTTAAAATGGGCGCACCAAATTGATCTATAAATATAGATGGGTTCCAATTTATTACATGGCCAAGTGCTTAAATGTGAAAAAATAATAAATATAGTACAAAGAGACTATAACACCAAATTTAAGTAAAAAGTTTCTGATGAGAAATAAAATTTCATTGTGGCAACAAAAGTTTTCTCGTAAACTAAATTCGACTTGTTAAAAAATTCAAACCTAAGAAATTAACATGACTCCCCAAAGTTTATCGCTAATCAGTAGCGACAGAACCACAATTTTATTTTAACAGGAATAATCTAAAATTCAATAATAAATCAAATTTGATAACTTAATATTTATAAAAGTTAGCTATTGTTATATGTATCTCTAATAATTAGAAATGAAAAAATATAAAAAATTATCAAAAAAATTATGTTTGTAACATTTGCACATGTTGTACTTGGGATTTGCCCGGTAAGCACCTTCTATACATTTTCATACTATGACATATAAAGAAAAAGGAATAAGACAAAAAAAGTCTGAACATGATTTTGACATTTTTTTCACAAAAATATTATTTCATAATGCTTATACAAAGGTTTTTTTTTTTTTATCCAAACAAAGGATTTTAATACTAAAAAAATTCTCAATTCCCTTTTTAGCCTTGAATCTTCTCCAGATCCCTCATCCAAATATAGGTTAAAAGAGTGATGATTTATAATTGAATATATATATATATATATGTTTTCTATAATTTTTCCAATATGATGTAGAAATCTTTCACATATCCTCTTTTTTATATTTTTTTTTATCTTCGTCTTTTGTTTTGATCTATTGACATTGCGCCTTTGTTTCACTTTTGTTTTTTATAACTCAGTATTCGATATTTTGGACCAACTAATTCAGAAGATCAATCCCACTGTCTTCTAATAGAAGACCCAATTAAAGTCGGGACAACACCTCTTTGTAACCTTTATTTCACTTGCTAAAACTCTAAATTTATAATCTTTCTTTGACAATCTACCACAAAATTGATAGTAGGATCAAAATTTTTTAGTACTATTTTACATCAATGTGTAGAAAATTAAGCAAAAGGTAACAAATTTAACAATAACTATATAAGGTACTAAACTTATTTAAATTGAAGAATTCTTTATGAATACAACTCTTTGTATTCCTTGATATAGAATTGAACACCAAAATAATAATACTTTGATAGTTAAAAATATACTTCTGTTAGAAGTATATTAGGGTTACTTATATATTATTGTGATACTAGGGTTAAGGTTAGCCACTACGCATATTATTGTGTAATATATTAGGGTTTCATAATTTGTTTCTTTTATTAATACTTTTCATGTACAACCTCTTATATTAGGGTTACCTATATATTATTGTGATACTAGGGTTAAGGTTAGCCGCCACACATATTATTGTGTAATATATTAGCGTTTCATAGTTTGTTTCTTTTATTAATATTTTTCATGTACAACCTTCATAACTCTCCTATATAACGAGCTTTTTTGTTTAGTTTTAATATAAGTCAATCTAATACAATGTAATCCTGTGGGTTTTCCCCCTTCTCTTTTTTCCATTTCTTCTCTTTCTTTCTATTTTATTTTATTTTTCTTTTATTTTAACATGGTATCGGAACAGGGAACGATACCGTAGCTCTCTGCCCTCATTCTTTTTGCCTTCCTTTTATTACCATTTTCTATTAGCATGGCAAACGAGCAACCTTCGAATAGAGAAAAGCCTGATGCTGCCAATCTATATTTTCTTCACCATTTCGATCATCCAGGAATGGTACTTGTTTCCAAGCCCCTCAATGGGGATAATTATTCGACATGGTGCATGTAGAGCCATGACGATTTCTTTGAACACCAAATGCAACATGACAGTTTCGGTTTTGCGCTCCCATACGCCAGTTTCAGTTCCAGTTTCGCGCTCAACCATGCACTAATTCCAGTTTCGCGCTCAACCATGCACCAGTTCCAGTTTCGCGCTCCCATGCGCCAGTTCCATGCACTTTCTCTAGGCTACGCGCTTTCAAGCCCTATCATTGACTTTGTTTAGAGTCCTGCTTCACATCATCACCACAACTATATCAGTTTGGGTAACAATTACATTTTAGCCAAGTCAGCGCCAACATATCAAACGCCTATCTTTCAGACTTTGTTTGCAAACTCAAGTTGGTCTACTTCCCACCTTGAGTTTGAGGGGAGGTGTTAGAAGTATATTAGGGTTACCTATATATTATTGTAATACTAAGGTTAAGGTTAGCCGTCACACATATTATTGTGTAATATATTAGGGTTTCATAGTTTGTTTCTTTTATTAATACTTTCCATGTACAACCTCATAACTCTCTTATATAAGGAGTTTTCTTGTCTAGTTTCAATATAATACAATGTAATACTTTAGGTTTTTCTCCCTTCTCTCTTTTCCCTTTTTTCTCTTTCTTTCTTTTTTCTTTTATTTTAACAACTTCTTAAAGTTCAAATAAACAACTAAGGAGTGGCATCTTTAATCACCACTCTTCTTTTTTCCCAATGTCTATCACTAGCCCTAATATGATTAGTCAAAAAATTTGTAAAACAAATTTATTGTAGAAAAATTTAAAACAATTTCTTAATGGGTGATATTTTAAAAAAATGTAAAATTTTGTAAATATTTATATAAATTTTAATTCTTTTTTTTTTTAAAAAAAAAAACATTCACTAGGGACACTGCCCCCTAACCCTAGTGTAAATATGCCCCTACCGTGAATCTTCTTACCAAGTTATACAACTTTCTCTTTACTCGTCTAATTCACCGTTTCCACTAGTTCTTTGTCTCACAACCCGGTTACGACCACTTTGATCTACTCATGACAAGGTGTTCAAATTCATGCAATGACGGGTCTTTTGAGTATTTGACTGTCCAGATATGCAATATCACCCTTAAGAATTATGTATTAGGAAAGGCGAAATACATTTTTGACATGGTTCAAACTTAAAAACATGTTAGGGATACAATTATTTCTCTTACCAGCTGAGTAAACTCTGAAAGTTGAGTTTCAAATTTTAAGATTCAGGGTGAGGTTAAGTGGTTTTAGATTGTCTTACAAGAGTGAATCTTATTAAAATGTCACCAACCTACCCATATGATATGATGATAGCTTACCCAACAAGGAAATGTAAAAGAATGTCACATTTGATCACTATAGGAAGAAACTAGCCCTTTCAAGTGTAGAATAAACAATTTGTCTCTCTATAATAACATTATAATTAAATTGGTAGGTTAGGGACTATAATGAACATTTTGAAATCAATACACAACGAACTTAAATAAATTATATAGAGATGAAAACCTTCATTTTACTTTCTTTACCCTAACTCATACACTTGTTCTAACCACTCTTAGAAGTAATTCCTTTGATATGCAATGATTTTTCAGAACCAATATAAATGCTCTCTCTGTCACACACACACACACACACACACACACACACACACACATTTGGTTTATTAGGGTTGAGATTGAGGCTACACATCCTCATGGTTGGAGTATATATTATTTACTTAGGTATGCCAGAATGGTTTTGTTCTTTTGGGCTATAAGTCCAAAAAGTACTTTCAAAGTAGAAGTGTGATGTACCGTCTTATATGATTATTATAGACATAGTTCGCATTTAATATGAAATGCTAACGTTCCCACCTCAACCTAAACATTATCATGTCTTTGATACATGTAAGACACCAACTCCATGAGAATGCCTACTCCGAGAGGGGGGATATAGTATTCCACATTATCTTGTAATTAAGATCTTAAAACATATATTGAATAAATCTTTTAGGGATTAAAGTCTTATTTATTACAACAACTTTAATATCTGAATACATATCAATCCCTAAAAGATATAAGTGATAGAAGTCTCATTTGCATATGCAAACAGCTCTTAATATATAGTACTATTCTTAATTGAATAACTATAAGATATTAGTCACAATTGTAACAAACAAACCTTATAACATCTTAAAAAGGGAAAAAAAAATCCTCAAATAAAATAATATGGGTTACAAACTCAAAATTCAATTCAAACATCCCAAAACACAATAGATTTAAAGCGATGTAGTTTTCTAGTAAAGACTTTTTTGACATAGCAGCGTGGATGAATTTTTCAACAAAAGCTATTCTCTGGAGCCTTTTTCCAAGATGCCAAAAATTGCGTCGGGCCAAACAAACGCATTAATTAAAGGAAACCCATAAGTTTAGGCCAAGAGAAATTTCCAAAAACCTTCCCCACAATAATCCTGAAATCATGATAAAAGAGCTTTTGCCTCCTTCAATCATAAAAGTTTACAAAACAAAAATAATTCAAATAATATATACTAGCTATATATCCTACCACAATAAACATGTGACCCATAACTAAGAGAATACTTGGACAATAATCTATTTCGGCAGAGTTCTTGGTGAGGGTTGTTCTAAAGAATATTTTTCAGATCACACGTCATTTTCTGAAAAAGTATCCATGTGTGATTGGAATATGGCTGCAATTAATTAGTTGGTAAGATCTTAGCTTAATATTGGTTACATGCAATAAGATTGTGTGTCCCAAACTCTTTACAGAAGAAAGATAACAAGGGATTGAGTGAAACCTCTCTCACCAATATCATTGTACATGTCTTGAGACATGTACATGTCTTTTGCTTATTGTGTCCTATAGGATTACTAAAGCTTCACCACAGTCAGGTTCTAACCTTTTGATGGTAATCCTGCTAGAAAATTTCCCCATAAGTTTTATTTTTTCATTAGGCCCACAATATTTGTGATCTATATGATCATGAATGTTTATCTTCTTTGAAAAGCTGTCCTCAATGCATAGAATATGTGATTAACCCAATTTTTTAGAATGGATGGTCAATGAAATGAATCGGATCTTGATCTTACAATCCAAAGGCAGATAGATGGACTTTTGTGACAATGTATGTGCTCCTTTGTTGGGTTTTTTTTTTTCTATTTGCTTTGGTTAAATGTCTTGGGTGTCTTGTTTCCTGGTTGGTACCTTGCCAACTTTGCTTTCTGTGAAGTTGTGTTGCATATGATTTGTCACCTTGTTGGAGTGTTGTGTCCTCGCTATGATGTCTTTGCACTCTGCTTTCATTTTGTTGATGGTTTTGTAAGTACTTTTGTACTGATTTCTTTATTAATAAAATATTTCTTTCTTTGCTTAACAAATAAAAAATTTATTGGATCTTGACCTGCATCTAATCTATCTATTTAAATATGATACAAAAAATTTGATCCAAAGATTGAACCGGCCTGAATTCTATAATTTATCCACTTAAATAGGTTAGATATTGGTTAAACAGATCCAATTCATTACCGATCCGATTTGATTAAATATTACATATATATATATTAATTTTTAATATATTAGAGAATTTTATAATATGTTAATTACTAAAGTATATAAAGCTTTCTTAAGTTGAGTTTATATACGTTAAATTTTACATATTATAACATAATATTTTATATACATAATATATATTAATATATAGTATCACGTAATATTTTATATACATAATGTATATTAATATTCGATCAGATCCTCTGATAATTTTTTTTAACAAATAAGATTCGAATTATCCTTAATCCGATCCATTTATAGTTCTAGTTATTAGAAGAATTTGGCTCTCCCTATAAGAAACAAATTTTTAGTATGAGGGTAGAATCAAATTATTATTAATGAAATTGCATGTTAAATTTTAATATGAATAATTATAAAATTTTTTTTACTATCTTATCAATATTGTTTTTCTCATTCAGTAGGGTCGATTTGCTACTTAATTTACTAAAATGTCATTTTTATGTGAAAAAGATCAAAATTTGAGTGGAAGACATGTCCATTTACAGAGTATGCACTGTGGAGATGCTTCAAACGTACACTAAATAATTAAACGAGTGCATTTAAGGACTCTTGTTCTCTAGTAAAAGAGAGAGATAAATGTGGCCCCTCAAAATGTAGACAATTCTAAAACTTGACCACGTGATGTGATGTACTGGTGCAGAAGCATCTGTTGTTGTCATAGGCCTTCCAAATGAGGAGGTATAGAAAGTTTTCCAGCCCAGTTGCTAAAATTATGTTTACTAAACATCTGTAAACTCTTTTATATTAATAAATTTAATTACTTATCAAAAATATTATTTATTAATATTACGTAATTATATTTTTAAAATTTTAAGTTTATGATCTAAAATTAAGATCAAAATCTCCCTTCCCCAAACTAAATTTCTGACTCTATTCTTAGATAGTTTCTAAATTTTCAGCTTAGACCTATGCTTAAGATTTTTAGTAAAAATTCTCCTCTCAACTTGGAGCCGAAAATAAAGAAAAAATAAATAAACGTTTTCCAAACATTCCCAATATCATGAGTACGAATAATGAATGCAGGCCTTGAGAGTTTTTTTTTTTTTTATAACTTAATACTCAATCTTTCGAAGTCGACTAATCCGAGAAACCAATCCTATCACTAACAGGAAGGTCCAATTAAAGTTGGGATAGCGTTCCATATAGACTGTCCCCAAGTAAAAGTGACATTCGCTGAGTTTCGATTTGACGACTTCTAAGAGATAAGCCCCTAATTTTCTGTCTACAGCCCACTCAGCCACTCCTACTTGAGAAATTTACCTAGTATTTTCTTGATTTGCACTTTGATACATAATTTTAACTTTCTGAAAGTCCAAGTTATATCTCTCTAGTTTCAGCTCTCTTCTTCATATTCATGCTAGATGTGGACACCACTAACCCAATAACCAATTTTTCCATAAGGGGCCAGTTGAAGGCAAATCCTTAACAATCTAGGCAGTACTCATAGGTAACTTTCTAAACTACACCACAAGTTTTTTTTTTTTTAAAAAATTATTCTTAGGTTTTAATAATTAAACATGGTTTATGTTTATGTGGTCCAAGATTTTTCTGGTCCCGTGCAATATCATCTCATGGGACATCAAGAACACTAATCAAATCCTATTTTTGTGTCCCAACTATAAAACAAATTAATTTATGAAACAAAATGAAAGGAAGAAAAACAGGACACGATGCACATGTTTTAGCCAATTCCCATAAGGCCTACATTTGTTGATTGACATCATCAGCTTGAGATCCTTTTCAGTAATAAATTCTCTTAATTAATTTTTTTAATGCATTATTGGATATGTGATTTGCAGTGGTGAATCTAAGATGATTAACAAGGGGGGCAAAATAATAAAAATTAAAATTTCAAGGGTCTTTTATAAAAAAAATATTTAGGGACTCAATTTCTATTTTTTTTTAAATTATATAAAAAAAAATAGGGGTAAAGTACTAAATTTCTAAAATGGGGGGGGGGGGGGGGGGAGGTTATGGCCACTCCTAACCCCTCCTTATTTCCACCACCGGTGACATGTGAAATAAGTATTGCATGATACACATTAAACACTGCATTAAGAGAATTGAGAAAAATCTAGCATTATTAGAAATGAGTCAAATCCGACTTCATCATCTTACATTGTGGCATGTTGATAATCAAAGAAACCATATTTTTCCGATTTATGATGACAAAATCATACTAATCTTTGAGATTAATTGAATAACTATAATGGCCATGAATGTCTTTGAACTTTTGTCTTCTTTTCATAAAGCTGTTCTAAATGCATGATGTAGAATACGTGGCTAATTAGATTTTTTGTGGAATGCACAAGAAAAATCTAAATGGGAGGCCATTGATAGCTTGCAAAACCTGAAAAGCAGGTGCAACTTTTGATTTAGTTATTGTAAAGACTTGTCACCTCTCCATTTAGGAAAGTAAATAGAAGATCCTCTATTTAATTTTTAACCATTTATATTTTCACAGTGATCCATTTACATACATTGACTTTCATCTAAAATGTTTTTTTTTTTTTGGGAGTTTGAAACTTTAGAAAAAATCCTCCAATTATAGGCATGCATTGAGGTGTTTTTGAATATGTAATTTAATGTTTCATCAATTCATGCCCATTAAATATGTTTGGGTAAACAAACAGTCTTTATTATTTTTATTTTGATATTTCAAGATTAATAAACATTTTAACAAGATTTGAACTCCCCAATGCAAGGGGACATGGCTGCCTCTCAAAAATTTTAAAATTGTATTTTTTTTTACTACTTAATTTGTTAAAATTTTTAAATCTTTTATTTTTTATAAATTCATATGAGAACTCTTAAATTTTAATACCTATACTTTCGTCCCTAGCTATAATTTTTGGATCCCAAGACAAATGGTCAACTTGTTAGAATTTTATTAAAAATGAAATAAATGAATTGGGTTTAGATTTATATATATATATATATATATATATATATATATATTATAGAACTCTAAGTGCTATTTAAGGATCATGGTATGGGAAAAGTCCTGGTTTAGTGCTCTAGGGGGCATGTCAGGCCCTAAATTAAAGTAGATCCATTTTTGTTGATATCATTATCTTTTATTGAGAATCATAAATTGATCATATTATTTCCTATGAATGATCATGAGACTTCGCAACTTTTATTGAGTCCTTACGATTATGCTTGAGACAGCTCATGACTATAGTAGTATGATTATTGTTATCAGACCAGATTTTCATTGATTATCATTTTTGTTTCTTACCATTTGATATTCATTGATGAGTTATGACTTTATGATATTGACCGGCTATTATGTTTTCATATCCTTGTCTTTCTTGGATTATGTTTTTCTATATTGAACCGTACACATGACAGAGTAAAGGAAAATTATTTGCTGGGCTAAGTTAGCTCATTACAAATTTAATCTGGCTATTTCAGGGAAGGAAGCTGTAGTCATATAATTTTTTGTTTGGAGATGTGTTACTAATTTTTTGATTACCTAACTAAATGATGGTTTTATTAGGCTTATTATTTCTTTAAGTAACATTTGATAACAAATTTTTTCTTAAGTCTATAAATAGAAAGTCTCTAAGCTCATTTGATATATATACTAGAGAAGTGGGAGACATTTGTGAAAGATCAAAATTATATGAGTTTTTTTTCGTCCATTCTAATTTTTTATATTATTGGGTGACTCGAAAAAAAAAACCTCCAACCCCCTCCCCCCCCGGGCCGCCTTCTAAGGGCGTATCTTTTAGGAGGTATTTGCTGTGATTTTCAAGGATTATATGATAGTATTCGTATGTAAAATGATATAACGATTTTAAGACAGCAAATAAGGTATCTCTCATCTAATTCAAAAAATGAATGATTTAAGTAAATGTTACATTTGTAAAATATACACTGAGATAAATATGTAATCTTTATTTACATCGTTGGTACTTTCAGCAAAACAGTATACAGCATCTTTATTAAAATGTCAAATCTCATGCGAAAACGATGTCTCCTTGTCCAGTCTGCAGACGCTTCAAAAGTAGATGAAAATAATTGTACTGAGTGCATGCAATGTAGCATTCTTGTTCTCTAGCAAAGAGAGATAAATGTGGTCAATTCTCAAAAAGTATTCAAACCAAATCATGAAAAATGTGTGCTGGTACGGAAGCATCTAAAGCTGTCCCAGACCTTCCAAATGAACAGAGAGGTATACAAAAATCTTGCAGCCCAGTTGCTGAAATTATGTTGGCTAAGCATGAATGTGCTTACTGTTTTCCAAAAGAATATCCCAAATTCATGAGTATGAATAATGAAAGCAGCTTTGAGACATGTATATGTCTTTGCTTGGTGTGCACTTTCTAACATAATTCTAACTCTCAAACCCTCCAAGTTATTTCTCTCCATTTCTACATGTCTTTGCTTGGTGTGCACTTTCTAACATAATTCTAACTCTCTAACCCTCCAAGTTATTTCTCTCCATTTCTACATGTCTTTGCTTGGTGTGCACTTTCTAATATAATTCTAACTCTCTAACCCTCCAAGTTATTTCTCTCCATTTCAGCTTTCTTTGCTTCATTCATATGATAGTTGTGGTCTTTCAAAGTTGTAAAAATTTGACCTTTTTTTCTATATTTTTCTTATATAGAAGGACAGATCTACTAGAGGGCTTGATCGGGCTCCAACCCTCCCCCCCCCCCTCAATTTTTTTTAAAAAAGTTAAACATGTAAAATTTTGGTCATTTTTAAACTAGCTCACCACAAATTTAGGCTCAATCTAATCTTTATAACATGGAAATCCATCGAAATCACTGGCTTCAGAGGGAACTTATGCCGGTTTAGTAAGTCTAAAGCTGCCCTCAGCTCTTGTTTAGGTGTGATGACTGGACATTCTATCTAATTTCGTAGTGGACAGGCAACTGTTTGTTTCGAAATAGTCTTGCTTGCATGCGGAAGGTGAAAAATAATTAAACACGTTGAATTTCTTATAAAATAAGTAACACAAGGACTCCTCATCCAAAGAGAAAAAATTTCAAATTCTTAAACATAAATATATTATTGATAATCTGAATAATAAAGATTGAATTACATCATATATATATATATATATATATAGGTTAAGACTACCACTAATCTGAATAGGAATTTACTAATTCCTTATACTAGTCCTATTACAATTAGAAAACTATAATAATTGCTAAAGAGAAAAAAAAATCCAAAATTAATAAAAATTGGAGTTTTTTAGAAAACTAGAAACCTTATCATATTAGAAAACTATAGTTGCAAGTAGAAGTTAATTCGAACTTTACTAAATAAAGAAATTGAGAAATTAAAAATTACTATAGATGGCAAAAAAGTGAAATTGAAGGCCCAAACGAAGTCATTTGGCCCCGTGGCAGCTTCGCTCATGGCAGAGCGATAAGTATTGTCCGTCTCGCCGCTTTGAGTTAAGATAGGGTCTCTGTTCCCAAAAACGTAATTGACTAACTCTACTTCTACTAATACTTTTTCTTAAAGTGTGACTTGGAACATTTCTATTGTACTTCAAAAGCCTCAGTCACTTGTTCTACATTAGTCCCCTCCTCTTGAAAAGAACTTGACCTCGAGTTACAATTGGGATAGAGAGGGTCTTCTGCATGGTACTCTTAGACGTCAACAACATTGAAAATCGTGAAATTCTCATAGTTTTCGGCAAATCAACAACATAACCATTGTCATTGACCCTGTGCACAATTTTGTATGGACCATATTTCTTTGGCTTCAATTTGCTATAGTTGCCAACTAGAAATCTCTCTCTGCATAAGAAGACCATAACAGAATTTCCTTCTTTGAACACCTTGGCACGTCAATGCTTATCTATAGCTCTCTTGTATATGGCATTGGTCTATTCCGATTTTTGCTTCACCTCAGTATGTACAACTTGGGCCTATTCTGCCATATTCTTTGCTACAACCCCCACATCATGGCCCTTAGGCAATCGAACCAAGTCTACAGTATGCTTTAGCTGAATGATGTAGACAACTGCAAAAGGTGTTCTTCTTGTGGCATTATGAACAACACTGTTATAGGAAAACTCAACTTGTGGCAAGGCATGATCCCACTGCTTAAGCCTATCTCCATAAATAGTGCGAACTAAGTTACCAATGTTCTGTTTGTCACCTCTGTTTGGCCAACTGTTTGGGGATGAGTTGTGGTACTGCGTTTCAAGGAAGTGTCAAACATTCTTCACAAAGCAATCCAAAAGTGATTAAGGAATTTCGTGTCACGATCTGAAGTGATGGACTGTGGAACTCCATGGAGTCTCACAATCTCTCGAAAGAATAGTCGTGCAATGTGTGAAGCATCTGATAACTTTCTGGCACAACCATTGTTAAATCTGTCTTTGGATCTTCTATTATCAAAGCTTTAACCACTAAAGCGTAAACTTCCTGCACCTCCTTAGCTTTAGTGTTGAACTTGGCTTCAGACCTGGATAAAACGAACATAAACTGCCCATCTTTTATAGAACTATTACTCTCAAAATCAAATTTTGAAGGGGTCATGATAATTTTATGTGCTCCCCATGTAAACATATAAACATTATCCTTGCCTTTATAAGTAATATCAACATCATACTGCCATAGCTTACCCAACAACACATGACTAGCATCCATATCAACTACATCACAAATTAATTTATCATGATAATGTTTACCAATGAAAATAGGAACACAACAAATTTCTGTTACCTTTACTGTTGGTCCTTTTTTAATCCAGCCAATTGTGTAAGAAAAATTATGCTTTTCTGTAGGCAGTTTCATGTGATCCACCAGCTTCTTGGCCACAAAGTTTTTGCAGCTTCCACAACAATTAAATTGTAGACTTTTCGATTAATAGTACAATGGGATTGGAAGATGTTGTGGCATTGGCTCGTGTCTTTCTGCTTTGGTGCATATAGCAACAGATACATCACACAATTGACTCGTTCTCCATCTTTTTCTACTAATTCTGCTCCTTCATAGAAATCATCTTCTCCAACAGGCTCCTCTTCGTCTACCTCCTCAACAACATCCCCGTTCTAAACATAGTTAATAGGCCGTCATTCTGGACAGTTATTAGAGTGATGCCCAGGTTTACTACATCGATAGCACTTGTCAAGTGTAGATTTGACATAGGGATTTGTATTCATAGTGGGTACTGAGTTCTTCGGAGGGCCTCTGCTGCTACTTGCCCTTTGCATAACTATGCCTTATGATTTGATCTGAACAGGTTGAACAAGAGACTGAACTTCTACTATTTGAGTGCATTTTCCTTTATCACTCGCTGCATACGAGGATTCAGAAAAATTCCTACGAAATAGTACTACATTAAAACTTCCAGCTTTTCTATCATTTTCCAATAATTCTACCTTCAGCGCCATGTTATAAGTCTCATCAACCGTTCACAAAACCTGTAATCCAATTTTGTCATGGATTAAGGGCTTAAGTCCGCTCAAATATCATGTCACCTTCTGTCCTTCTATTTCAGCCAGATTATTACGAACAGATAATTGGTTAAAGTCTGTTATATAATCAAAAATTGATCGACTGTTTTGGGTGTAATTCTGGTATACCTGAAACGGGCACTGCTCATAATCTAGAGGGAGAAACCTCCCTATCATGTACTGCTTCATCTTCTTCCAAACTCAAACTGGTTTTTTTCCTTGTCATTGACGATTTCGTTGCAATTGGTCCCACCAAACTGCTACTCCACCCTCCAGTTTAAACGCGACAAGCTTGGCCATCTTGTTGTCGAAAACCTCCATCATGTTTAAAAATCAATCAGCTTGAGAAATCTAGTCATGGAAATCTTCAATGTTAAGATTTTCATTAAAGGTAGTGATATCAGCCATTATCCAATAATTTTCAAAATCTTGGTTCCGTTTGGCAAGCCTACGAGCCTCGTAGTTCTCCTCATCGTCTGAATCTGATTTGTCTCCATAGGCATGCTGCCTTTGGGGACGCTGACCTGGTATAGTCCTGTCTTCAAGATGGCCTCAAACAAATCCTTTGGCGTGATTCTTGTCAACTGGAGGGTTTCTAAGGATAATAAAATTGAGCCGTATGAGCGTTTGTTACATAGTACCAAGCTAATCATTGATCTATGCTAACTGTTGCCCATGGTCGCCAATTGCCACCTATAAATCCTCCATCCCAGGACAATTTTCATCGTTTCCAATTGAGTCAGGAAAACTCTCGCTCTGATACTAACTAACGCAGTGCAGAACGTGAAGGAGAATCAAATACACTGAATTCCTTATAGAACAAGTAACATAGGGGACTCCTCACCGAAAGAGAACAAATCTCAAATTTCTAAACAGAAACATATTATTAATAATTTGAATAATAAAGACTGAATTATATCATATATATATATATATATATATAGGCTAAGACTACTACTAATCTAAATAAGAATCTACTAATTCCTTATACTAGTCCTATTACAATTAAGAAATTATAATAATTGTGAAAAGAGGAAAAATCCAAAATTAATAAAAATTGGGGCTTTTTAGAAAATTATGAACCTTATCATACTAGGAAACTATAGTTACAAGTAAAAGTTAATTCGGACTTTCTCAAATAAATTAATTGCAAAATTAAAAATGATTAAAAATGGTAAAAAAATAAAATTGAAGGCCTAAATAAAGTCGTTTGGCTCTGTGGCAGCTTCGGTCATGGTAGAGTGATGAGTATTGTTTGTCTCGCCGTTTTGAGTCAAGATAGAGTCTTTGTTCCCAAAACCGTGATTGACCAACTCTACATCTACTAATACTTTTTCTTAGAATGAGACTTGGAACATTCTCATTGTGCTTCAAAAGTCTCCGCCACTTGTTCTACATCACTTTATCTATTATTTCTCTCATTTTTCACTCAAAATTATAGTCTACCTCTCAAAATTTTTGTCCGACCTAATCTTTACCCATCATTTTTCTCATTTTACCCCAAAATTTTCTTTAAGATTTTTCTAGCCTCACCCTATTTTTTTTCTTCTGATTCCACCCTTGTTTATATAATTTTTAAAAAAATTTAAGAATTTTTCTTCCAATCTTTTTTATATTTTTATAAAAAAAACTTTCTTAAATTTTAAGTTTTGTATTTCTATCCTCCCAAACTTAAGATTCACTCAGTATTTTTACCTAACATGCAAAAGACCAGACTCGTGATACAATCAACTCCAATTTTATCATTGTAGCACTTTGTATTTATAAGAAATTATAACTTAAAATTATAATAATGCACAAATCCCAAAAATATGCAAATCATGAACCCTAAAAAATTCAATATATGTAAAATGTTTGAGACCCGAAAATAAAAAAAAAGAATTTTTGACCTGACCCGGGTTGTTTAAAAACTTATTGACTCGACCCAAGCATATATTTCAACTTATTTTCCGGACCCATGCACTTTTTAAAAATGTATAAATCTTAGACGCCTTTGAAATTTTTTTGCCAAAGGCATCTAAAGCTTATACGTCTTTTAAAAACGTCTAAGTTTTAGACGCCTTTGAAAAGGCGTCTAAGTCTTAGATGCTTTTGGCAAAAAAATTTTAAAAAAATATTTTCATAAATTCTGAATATGTAGTTCTTGTATGGAATAAAATGTATCCTTTATAAATCACAAATATGAAACCATAATCATTTTTCATCTCACTTCTCCGTAGAAGGGCGGGATTATGGCATACTCTTAGACCAGATGGTGTATCCCAATAATCCTCATGGTGGAGTAGATAAAATTATGATTGCCATGTCTTCTCGTACGCGCCAATACTGTAACATTCATCCATAAATTCATGAAAAGACACTCTCAAGTCTGCCATAACTGCGATTGCATGGGAACAAGAAATCCTGTAAATACTCCACTTCCCATAACTGCAAGTGCAGGCATTAAGCATAACCACTTGAGCATTACCCTTGACTGTTAAAACCCTCATAATTCCTAAGACTAGAGTTATATGGTGTTAACTTGTGACGTCCATCATTTTCTTGATTCTGAGTAATCCTCTAAAATGCGTAAGGAGTATACGTATAGTTATTACGTACACCGTCCAAAGCTAATAGCCGTCTTACATTAAAATAGTAAACCACACGCTCAAATATAAGCTCGACACATGCAGTGATAGGCAAGTTTCTTGCTCCCTTCAAGACACCATTGAAGACCTCGGATATATTAGTCGTCCATATCCTATAGCAACGACCATCATCATGAGCAATACTCTACTGATCTGCCAGAATATTCATCAAATATTCTATCGCATCTTTATTCAGCTTGCCAATTTCTTCCATGACTTGATCAAATTTTTGAATTTGATGAGTACTTCTAGCAATCCACACCAGTCTCTTCAAGTGTGCATTCTTAAACTTGCTGTTAAAATTGCTCTAAACATGTCGAAGGCAAAAACGATGATATGCGTGGATCGGTTTCCATCTGAAATTAGGGGCATTAACAGTTGCAAGGATCCCATTGTGTCTATCAGAAATCAAACAAATACCTTCCCTATCTCGGATGACATAATCCTTCAAATGCTTGAGGAACCAACTCTAATTACTGTAACTCTCCTCATCAATTATGGCAAATGCAAGGAAAAAGATCTGATTGTTTTTATCTGCTCCCTATTGTAATTAGCAACTTCCCCTTATATCTCCCATATAAGAATGTAGCATCTATACTAACAACCGACTGACAGTAGCTAAACCCTTCAATTGATGGTTTGAATGCCCAAAAAACCTTATGTAATATCATATCATCAGCTGATGAAGTATGGAAAGTCTGTCACTTCACTATTGTTCCATCATTGTATTTTTTCAATGCACCCATAAATTTTGGCAAGAAATTATATGAGGACTCCCAATCTCCAAAAACCCTTGCCACGGCTTTTTGCTTCACCATCCAAGCCTTTTTATAAGAGACTTGGTAGTTAAATTTTTGTTGCACATAGTCTTTGATAACAGTTATTTTGAGAGATGGATCCGCTTTTACAAGCCCTTGGATTTCAGCCCCAATCAATATGGAATTCAACTGCATGTGATCCCTGTTTAAACCCGGATACAAGCAAGTGTAAGGTCCTTCAAACTTTGTTATTTCAAACCACCCATGCTTCTTCCTTTTACAGGCACGCATTCTCCACTGGAAACCACACTCATCATGTATTTTACATCGTAAAGACCATATTTTTGAGTTTGTTTCCACAACCTCATATTGCTGGTGTGTTTTGATGAAATACATTTGTATAGCATTTCTCAACTGGTCCTTGTCAGTGAACAGTAGACCCTTTGATAACTCATCCCTTATCGAGTCCCATACATGGCCATGAAGTGAAGAGCTACTATCTAAGGTTTGATTAGAAAACTCTACTAATAGTGAAAAATGGTGACATAGGCTCATATATTCGTGATTCCGCATGCATTCCTATTAGAAGCTTGCCCTTGTACGACTTCTTCATCTTCTCATCATCTTCACCCAACTCATCCATCATCATTTCTTCCTCCTCCTCCTCCTCCTCCTCCTCCGCCTCCTCGACTGAGTTGTATGGACTGAGGTTTACGTCAACCCCTCTGTAAGCCTAGGACGAATCATCCATCATAGCCACTTCTTAAACAACAATTTCACTGATTCGGCATTAAATGCAACTGTTGTGTTCCATCATTATATGGTGAGTTTGACATATTTAACTGATGAGGGCGGAAACTCCTCTATCATCGATATATCATGTGATTGATTCACATAATCTTGTGTTAGCAATCTAGTGAATGGTCCTAGCACCTGATTGGTTCCCCAACCTTGGTTCCAATTCTCTATTTTCACATACAAGTTGATACTACATATTTGTTCATTCTCAAATATAGTACCAACCATTGCTTCAACTAGTGTTATTGTCAATAATTTCCAATGACATATATTTTATCATGTGTGGTCCCACTACTGATGAAAATCTGCAGGTCATTTTCAAGTGACATGAATTTCGATCCAACTGCAACGCATTACAGACGCAATCTACCATTTGACTGTAAGTAACGTCATGATTTAATCTTACACATGTTCTCGGAGTACGCACATCGTAAGAAAACCCTTCTTCCCCATAAAATATATTGCCCCCCCAAAGAATAGACATACAGTTGCTCGTCTCTGTGTCATTTATAACCTCCAATCTAGATTGAAAAGTTTAGTAAATTTTAAATGTTCAGCAATACATACAAACCATAAATATGTAAGTAATTGACAAAAAAAAAAAGGCTTCTGAATACACTACAAGGGTTGAAAGCCTTTGCCTGAATTTGTTAATTATACTGAAAGGTTGATGATAAGTTAGATAAAACAGTCATTGGAGTTTTAAACTAAGCTTCAAGCCAGCCTTTTCCTAATCCAACACTGGATGGTGCATGGCTTCATTCAATCGTTAGACCAAAATCAAGAGTTGTAGGATATTAGTGAAAGGTATTTATATGGGTTATTATTCAGATCTTTCTTTCAAGATGTTGAAGATTATGGCTATTTTTTTATATTTAAAATGCATAAGCTTATTTTTAATCGAAAAATCAAGTTAATAGGAAAATTTAAACTCTGTTTCTTGAATCAAATAACTAAAATTAGATTGCTAGTGAAAAGATAGATAATAAATAGAATTAGTTTGAAAAAGTAAAAAATACAAAACTAAAAAAATAAAACTAGTGGAATAATTGGAAAATGGACAGTCAATTTGTTGTCCTCTACACTGAAATGTCAAAGTTTTACTCACTTTCAAGCAAATCTTGACATCAAGGAAATTACACTGAAATATGTATATTAAAAATTAGTCCACATTCTGTTGTGGTCACACGTTCTAGAACGGTGGTCAATAGTCATCCAAAGAGGCCAATAGCAAAACTCTTCTCTACATGTCATGGATGTGAGCTTCCTTTATTACACAACATTTGAAAAATGAATTGAAAGGGGAAAAAAAAAAAGGGAAGGACTTGATCTAATTTCACCTCCTAAACAATGCTGTTTGGTAGTGTCCCTTTTACAAACTACCAAGGGAAAAAGGTCACCAGAGGAAAATATGGAAAAAGTTGATTAATTGGTTCATTCAGTGCATCTATATATATATATATATATATATATATATATACGGTACTATATAGGTCCTAGGGCTTCAATTATATGAAGTGGTTCAACAGAACTTTTCAATGCAAGCTAACTTCTAAGAAATGAAGCAAACAAACAGAGTGGCAAGGACTAATGAATTCACTCCATTATTGGTAATTTATGGGGGTTCTTTCAAATCATCTGTTAGACAACTAGGAAATGAACCCCTTAATGATACTGATAGGCTTTGGTACAAGATAGCTTATACGCAATTCCCATTTCTCCCTCATCCTGATCCAAACTCTATGTGTGTGTGTGTGTGTGTGTGTGTGTGTATTTTGGATCCAACTGGTAATCCCAGTTGCCAATTGACAGAAGGGAAGGCTCCAAGGAGGTTGCTCTCATATGGGCCCTACTCTTTTTTGTTTTGTATAATGAGATAATTGCACTGAACGTACCTAGGTTTGCAATGACCGGAGGAGATGCAGAACAGTGGCGAGCAAGGCTAGGGCTTCTCACAGTTTCTCTATGTTTGTGATTTTGAGAAAATGACAATGGTAATTTTGACGATTGGATCTCTCTATGAATGGAAAAGGGGTGCTTCGGATCGGGAGTAACCACTAGTGATAGGGCAAAAATCGACCGTGGAGGTGAGTGGAGGATGAATCTAAAAATATAAAAATATTGCTTATAATAGTTGCTCGTTCATAAATTCACTCAACCACGTCTTATATAGTAAAAATAAAAGCATATTATTCTTATATGTCTTTCTTATATGCTTTTAAAACAATTTTTTTTTAAAAGCGTCTAAAAATCATACACTTTTAAAAATGACTTGGATTCAGAAAATAAATTAAAAAGTACTGAGGTCGAGTAAATAAATTTTTAAATCAATTCGAATCGGTTAAAAAATTCTATAAAAAGAAAAATCTGAAAAATATTTTCCAAAACAGTATACCCCATCTTTTCTAAAATGTCATCATTCTCATGGTGAAAAAAAATCAGAATTTAGTAGAAAACATGTCCATTTATACAGTTGCAGATGCTTCAAATCAAAAGTACATAAAATAATTGTAGTAATTAAGTGCAACGTAGCTTTCTTGTTCTCTGTGAAAGAGAAAGAAAACTGTGGTTCTCAAAAAGTATTTAATCCAAATCGTGAAAACATGTGTTCTCTAAAGCTTGAAAAATGTCTGGTGCAGGAACACTTAAAGCTGTCACAGGCCTAATCCAAGAGTAGCACAAGTAATCATGACAGAACTAGAAAATTATTAGGACATTAAAAAAAAAAATTTAAAGAAAATTTTGGATTGCATAAAAAATTTTGAGATAAAAAATAAAAAAATAATAAATAAAAATTGAATTAGGTTAAAATTATGATAAGATTAACTAAAATTTTAGTTTGAGAAATCAAAAAAAAAAAAATTAATAGATAAAAATTAGATTGAATTAAAATTTTAAGATTATCTAATTTTAAAAATATCAAAAATTTACATATAAAAAAATAGCATATATTTGTTTGGGGGGATTGTAAACCTGCCCAGCGGAGCCAGCTCCGCCCCAACATAGTTATACCTCTGCACGCAATAATGAATTAATAGATAAGTATTTAAAAAATGCTAATTTTAAATTCAAATTTTAGAAAGAGCAACTTTTTCTGAAATCACTTCTATGTAAGTGTAAGCTTATGTGAAATAGTTGTGAAAGAGGACCCGATTTAATCCGGTTATGCGATTGAAGTTTGCAGTTGGTGGAATCGGTTTGATTATATATATATATATATATATAATCTGTCACAGACCTTAATTCCAAATGAACAGATATAGAAAAATCTTGCAGCCCAGTTGCAGAAATTATGCTGGCCAAGCATGAATGTGCACATTGTTTTCCAAAATATTATCCAAAATTCATTAGTATGAATAATGAATGCATCCTGGAGATATGTACACGTCTTTGCTTGGTTTGCAACCTTTATAGCAGTCCAAGTTATTTCTCTCTATTTCAGCTTTCTCTTCTCCATTCATATGCTAGTTATGGACACCACTGCGGTTTCTTAACATGACATGAATACAATTCAAAGTTAACCAATTTAGGTTAAAAATAAATAAACTTGAATCACAAATGAGCTAACACATTTAATATAATTAATAAGTAAGTTGTGTTTAGAATTTAGTTATATCAACTCATTTAACATGTTCAACTATAAAATATATATATATATATATATATATATATATATATATATGAATCAAGTTAATTGGTCTCACATTAAAAGCTTACCAAAGATTAAGAGCTTTTGTCACATGTAAAATATGTTTCACTTTTTTTTAACTCCACATTCAAAGTTTATTAAAGTTGAAGATTTATCTATACTTTTAAAAAGCAAGTAACTTTTTATTTAAAACATTAAAATTTAAAATCAATACAATAATTATGTCGATATTTGTAATTTGTCTAATAAATTGATTAATTAATCTTGTTAGATTAAAATTGACGCATATTTTTAAATATATATATATATATATATTTATATGCATATGTATATGTATATGTATATGTAGCAGCTGCTAACTCCATAAATAATTGTCCTTACCAATTAAGACAGTCAAAGGTATCTTTCCAAACTATGTAAAAGGTTTTAATTATTCTTAGGTTTTAATAATTAAACATGGTTTATGTAGATTCCATTATTTGCAGTCTCCTTGTCTTTAGCATGAAAATGATCAATAAATCAATTTTTGAGAAAAGATTCAGTTTTCTTGCTTTCTGGTCCAAAATTTGCTTGAGGAATGGTAGGTTAATGGATGCAGTACTATTTTTTTTTTATCAAAATAATTGTTTTTAACTCACATGGGACATTGGGAGATCAACAACACTAATTAAATCCTACTTCTGTTTTATTTTTTGTCCCAACTATAAAATAAATAAAATAGTGAGAGAAATGAAAGGAGGAGGAACAGAAAACGATCCACGTGTTTTAGCCAATGCCATCGGATTGAGATTCGATCTTTATTAATAAATTTTATCGAGTTTTTTATTGTATAATTACATTAATTTTTTTTTAAAATTTTTAACAATTATACTATATCTCTTGAAGTTTTTAAAATTAGACTGACTTTTTTTATTTTTTCTGGTCAAACTATAATTACTTCCTTTTAGTTAGTTTTTTTTTAAATGACAAAACTGTCATTTTATTAATTTTTTTTTGTAATTTTAATTTTGATCAATTTTTTTAACTTTTTTTTTAAATTTTTTTATTTTACATAAAGTAAATTTAAAGTAAATAACTTATCTCTATTTTATAATAGAAAAACAATTGAGGTTTTAATCAATATTTATTTGAAAATGATTAAAAAAAACAAAAAAAAGGTCAAAATGAAAAAAAAAAAAAAAAAAACATGGAAGAGCAGTTTCATTATTTTGAAGAAAAAATTTGATTGAAGGGGATAATTGTAATTTGCCAAAGAAATAGAGAAGGTCAGGTATAATTTTTAAAATCTCAAAAAAAATTAATATAGGTCAGTGTAATTTTTGATATTTGAGAGGAAGTCAATATAATTTATTTTTTAATACATGCTAGACATATTTAATGGTACATTAAAGGAAAGGAAGTGAGGGCATCTAGTTGTCAGGGAGTCACAGTGTTGGATAGGTATTGAGGGAAAATGTGTTGTATATCGGTTTTGTTTAATGGATGAATTTATCGGATAATTTGTTAATAATATTTTTAAAATTAATATATGTGTTTTGTTTTTGTATTTAATTTAAAAGAAGATGATGTTATTCCCTAAATCAATCCGGTAGATTAATTCGGTATATTTAACATTATTCGGTATTGGGTTATCCTAAAACTTATAAAAAAGATGCAGTACATTTATTTAACAGGTTTGTCTTTTAATTGGAGAGTGACCCGTGATAAGTGATATCAAAACATCTTCAGCCTCATATATATATATATATATATATATATAGAGAGAGAGAGAGAGAGAGAGTGCACGTACGGTACCTTTAATTAAGTTAGCCTTTTGAATTGAAAACCGGACTCATGACACTACCAAATCCAACTTTATCATCTTGCATGTCGAGTTAATGTTATTATATATTTTTGAATATGTATACCTTGATAGCACTCGAACATAATATGTTAACACGAATTGACACCTCTAACATGCAACTACTTGTTAGGAATATAATCAGGATTGATGAGATACGAAAGTAAATAAGAAAAAGAATCTAAAATCACATGTACACACAAAAACACAAAAAATTTACTTGATTCACTTCACAATAGGGTTATATCCACGACTACTACAATTTCATTATGATCTGAAAAGAGTTATAAGTACAATGAGATGCGGCTCATCAACTATAAATATATAGAATTAGGACAATAGTAAAAAATAATTTAAAATACTAAAAATATCTTTAAAAAAATTTGCCTCGAGAGGCCCCGCTCCCAAATCCCCTCCTTCGAACAAGGGAGCTCCCATCCCCCTGCAATCTCCAGAACAATTTACAGTGAAATTGAATTCACGAATAATAAATTAATGTTCAATACTTATCAACATACTATCCAATACTACTAACCCCATAAGTAATTTTGGTACAAGGGACCAGTTGCAAAGTTTTTAATTATTCCTAGGTTTTAGTAATTAAACATGGTTTATGCAGAATACATTATTTGCAGTCTGCTTGTCTAAGCATGAAAATGCTCAATAAATCAATTTTTGAGTAAACGATTCACTTTTCATGCTTTCTGGTCCAAAATTTTGCTGGTCCCTTGCTGGAGGAATCGTGGGATGATCGATGCAGTACTATTTTTTACCAAAATAATTGTTTTTAACTCACATGGGACTCGAAATATGAAGACACAAATGAATATGTTATGAATGGATTCGATGCGATTCGGAATGCTTATGATCGTGTCCTATTTATAGACTCGCTCATGACTGTTTGGTACAGGCATGAAGCTTGGGTCGTGTCTGTTCATGGCGAACAGACACAGTTGCGTCCGTGGAGAAGACGCCCTTTCAGTCAAACGATGTTTCCAAAACGACAGAGTTTTTTGGACTCCCAACGGTAACTATACGCATGCCGCAAAATGACAGCTTTTCAGTATTGGAAAATTTAAATAAATTTTCTCTAAAAAGATATATACACAGCAAGCCCAAGCCCAAGCCCAAGACCCGAACCCGAGCCAGGCCCGGGGCGGGGCGGCGGCGCGCGTGTGTGGTGAACCAAGCATGTGCTAGGTCCTCCCCCTTCCACAAAACTGGGGTGCCCCTTGGGGCCCAAACCCCACTCCAAGGTAGGTGTATATATACTCTTTAAAAGTCTTGTTCCCATCCTATGTGCAAGAACACTAATTAAATCCTGCTCCCTATTTTTTTATAAAATAAAGAAAATATTTAGTATATTTGTATGATTTATTTGGTTGACTTATCGAATGTATCAATTTAATTAATAAATATTTTTTTATTTAAATTTTAAAAAAAATATATGATAAATAATACTAAATAAATTAATCTGATATACTGAACTTTACTCATAATTTTAGTCATGAAAGGAAGAGGAACAGAAAATGATACACATGTTTTTAGAAGAGGAACAGAAACGATACACATGTTTTTAGTCAAAGGCATTAATTGAGATCCGAGCTTTATTAATAAATTTTATCAATTACCTCCATATATAATAGACATGTGCCATGCATGGAATATATGACACACATTTAATGGAATAATAAAGGAAATGAAATGAGGAAATCTAGTTGTTAAGAAGGCCCACGTTAAATAGATATTGAGGTGTTTTATAATTTATTAAGAAAAAAATGATTCATTTATTTAACAAGTTAGTCTTTTTTTAATTAGAAACCGGACTCGTAATAAATTGTATATTACAACAGATTTGATCTCTTTTCTGATGCACACGATGCAATATCTCTACTTTAACTAGTCTTTTGAATTGAAAACTGACTCGAAACTCTACAAAATTCAACTTTATCATCTTACATTGTATCACTTTATATTTATTAGAAATTATAACCTAAAGCTACAATAACGTGCAAATCCCAAAATTATGCAAATCATAATAATGTTGCTATTTTTTTTATTAGAAGGTCTCCCGTTCTTAGTTATCTGTCAAAAACTTGAGGTCAGAGGTTCACCGAAACGGCTCTGGTGGTAGCCGCTCTGATGATAAAGTCAGTAAAGGAATAAAAAACATAATTCAAGTAATCAATTGAACATCAACTAAAAACGTATCTTATGGATTTATTTATAGGCTGTAGACATCCTAAGTTGAGTAAGATTAGAAGTCATAAAAGTAGGGATTCAAAGATATCTGAAGATAGTAGTTGCCATATTGATCTTTATTTCCTTATTCTGAGATCGGTAGCCTGTAGAAGGCGGTGATAAGCTCTGGACCCATTATATCCTCTAGACCTTCCGTCCTCGGTAGAATTTTTCAGGATAACCCTTTGATGATCTGTATTCTGAAGAGCTTAACTGAACACGTGTCACGCTATGAACATAGTTGTCAAATTATGATATATCAGCTACTCCCCCCTCCCCCACTTGAGCCTATACTCTATAACATATTCAGAGTTGAGGTTAGGGTTTCTTGAGCTATTTACACACGTGCCCTATCATAAATGCACCGCTCCGTATTCCGAGGAGACAACTGTTGATTTGACATTTATTCACGTCGGTTGCTAGTTGGAATTACGAGGCCATCATTGTTCAACTTGTCGCAAGCTGTTCAGACGCGAACGCTTCCTTCTCTGAACACTTGTTAGATCTTCTAAAAGAGGGAGGAACACATCACAGTTCCCCCTTTCAACATTTTTGCATTTCAAAAGCAATCAAACAACAAGAGAGATTTTGATATCATGAACACCCCAAACCCCAAGAGAGATCGTGACATTCTGATTACTTCAATCGACAAGAGAGACCTTTTGGAGTGAGGAGATCTTCGGTGTACCAAAAAAAATTACTTCTAATCAAGATCTCGGTTAGGTTTGGTTAAAAAACGTTCTTTGAATTTCTTTAGCTTTTCTCTTTCTTCCTTCTACATTTTCTATTTTTGGACCATGTCTACCTTTGATGCTAGGATCAGGCACTGGTCGTAAGGTCGTAGACCCTCAGAAAGTAGACAACCAAGTAGAAATAAACTTAGTAACTAGTAGTCCTTCCAAAAATGTAAAAACTAGGCGTGTTGATAACCCGACTCCTAGTTCTGAAGTTGGGATAGTAGAGGCTTTCATAGAGCCTAGGAATAATAGGTGGGGAAACTTCTAGAAATGCCTTACAAAAGAGAGGAGGGTGAAAACACCATGACTCAGAGCATGATAGATGCTCTGAGAGATGCTTTCGACTTCCCTACAAACTTATCCTGTAAGATACCTAGGACATATAGACTGCCCCTCTAATGTCCAACATAGTGAGATCTAGTGCTTACCTTAAATGGTTTGAGATAGGGTTCGATTTCTCTTCCATCCTTTTGTCAGGAAATTTTTTAGTTGGTTTAAGATTTGTCCCAATTGATCTGAACATAAACAGTTGGAGGCACTTGCTTGATTTTATAGTTTTAGGCCACTTGAACGATGTTCAGATAGACCTCTCTCTGATTAGGAGTAATATGGACATAAAATACCTGAAGTTCAGGAGAGCATGTTCTATATGTCTTTCGATAAGGGGTTCAGACTTTTCTCCTCTTGTACCCACTTCTAATAAGACTTGGAAGAAGTGGTACTTCTACGTAAAAGGAGGTTAAGGAGTTCGAGGACCTTTGAGAACTAGGCTTCAACCTTCCCACTGAAGGACTGGTATTAAAGGTGAAGCCCTTTAAATTTTACAATTTACCCCCTTGTTTTTGTCTTCACATTTCTATATTGTGGGCTTGACTTTTACCCATGTTCTGTATTTTGTATAGATAAAAGGGCTTAGAAGAGATCGATCTTCACCGTCAACCTTCAAAAGAAGTACAAGAAGCTTCTCCTAGACCAACAACTACTCTCACGAGGCCATCCTCTGCCCTAAGAATTTGATGGAGGATGGTTTTGTGCAAGATTGCACTGAGAGCTTGAAGAAATCCCTTGTTACAGGATGGGCGCCAAGGAAAAGAAAAAGAAGGTTAGGAGAAGCTGGTCCCCTGCCGAGCCTATCCCTCTAGAGAAGAGGAAGAGGTTAATCTCAAATTCCCTTGAGCGAACTGTCTCAGAAGAATTGGGGGGTTCCTTCGCTCCGCAGGCCCTTCCGTCCTCAGTATATGTCACACCAAAAAAGAGAAGGGAGAAGGGAAAATCTGTCATCACCCCTCCAGAGCCTGAGGATTTCGGCGCGACCGTTGCGAAGAAGGCTAGAAGAGACCCATTACTTTTGGACCTTCTGTCCTTGGTAGACTTTTGTGGGATAACCCTTTAATGATCTGTATCTTGAAGAGCTTAACTGAACATGTGCCACGCCACGAACATAGTTGTCAAATTATGATATATCAGTATACATACTAAAATTCAATATATAAAAATATGTAAGACCCCCCCCCCCCCCGCCAAAAAAAAATACAAACCGAAAAAATATTTTCCATCCCAATAAATGGGTTGATTAGGTCAGTCATATCTTCACATTAAAAAGAAAAAAAAAAGACTTGAAAGAAAAACAAGTTGATGCCTCTCAGAAGAAATTTTAGAAATTAGGGTAAATTTCACTAGCCTCTTTCGAGATTTCTGACAATTACATTAATCTACTATGATAGTTTTTGAAATTACACTAACTTATTTTACTTTACCTAACAAACTACAAACATCCTATTCTAGTCATTTTTTTAAATGACAAAACTGGCCCTTTATTTTTCTTCTTCCTTTTTATATTTTTTTTTTAATTTTGACCAATTTTTTTCTAGCTTTGTTAAACAATTTTTTATTTTATATAAAAATAAATTTAAGGTTTTAATCAATATTTATTTAAAAAATGAAAGAAAACGAAAAAAAATTGTCAAAATTGAAAAAATATAAAGAAAAAAAATTTTGAGTGGAGGGGAGTATTTGTGATTTGTTAGGTAAAGTAGAAAATACCAGTATAATTTTAGAAATATTAAAAAAATTTAATATAATTGTTAAAAACTTCAGACATGATCAGTATAATTTATCTTAAAAATTATGTTTACAAATATAAGAAACAGACAAGGGAAACAATATCCTGATTTGCCAAAGATCTGCACCAAAGTTTGGATTGTAAAAGTGGGGATTTCCACATGAAAATATGGTCCAAAATATATTTTGAAGCCGCCCCATTTGGTTAAGATCACCATCAATGTAGTTTGTCTTGCAAGGTTTCCATGTGATGAATCAAAATATTCAAGTGGTAATTATAAAAGAAGTATTGATCAGTTAATATTATTTCACAAGTAATTAAACAAGAATTTCCACTGCACTTAGCATTCTTAAATTACACCCAAAGAAAAGAAAGAGAGGTCTAAGGAGCCTTTCATACTCGAAGCAATGTATCAACAGAAAAAACAAACAAATTAACAAATACTAACCAAATTTCAAGGAAATTAAAGCCATTTCTTTTGCTTTTTAAAGTGTTCTTTCTTAACTTGATGTAATGAAGAAGCAACATGCAAAGAAGTCTGTGGGCATGCAAAGAAGGGAAAAAAGTGCTTACTTGACCACAGTTAAAAGTTAAATGATAACACAAGTTGTATTGAATGAACATGATTCACTGTTCCATGATTGTTTCTGTTTCCTTGGCTTGAAGAAGGAGCAATCTATTATGGGGGACCCAAAGAGTGGGCAGAAATCATCATAATTTCTCTTTCTCTTTCTCTTTCTTTTCTTGTTTGTAACCTAGTAACCTAAAATGCTTACAATAAACTATTGATAATTAATAGAATAAAATTTTTGATGAGGAAAGTTAATTGGAATCATTTTAGCTTGACTAATAATAAGACATTATTCCATAATTGTGATTATTACTTAACTGAAAAGCCCCTTAAACAAGACATTGGGTCAATGAAATCTTTTAGCTTTTTGAACACTTTGAGTTTGTGAACATAAATAATTTTGGGTGTCAATGTCATTGGAATTAGAAGATTTGAATAGTTTTATTTTTAAATAAATATTTTATATTCTTTGTATATAATAGTTTTTTTCATTATTTTTTCTAATTAATTTTTAATGTTATGGGTTAGTGTGGTATTTAGACACAAGCAAGCCTTTTTTACATTCTCTCTCTCTCTCTCTCTCTCTCTCTCTCTCTCTCTCTCGTTAGTTTGAAAAATAGTTATATTGTAACAGTTGAAGAAGTATATAGCAATCCTTCTGTATATCTTTGGTATATTTTCAGAACAATTGAACCTTTACCAAATGATAAGACTTGTATACTTTAAGGCCAGTATTACTTTTGCTGACCCATAATTTGTGCTATACTATATGTTGAATATTATCCTCTAAGTAAGCAAATAACAAAACTGCATAAAGTTTGTTTTTTTTGTTTTTTTATGACTTGTATTGATCCCATCAATCGCACCTTTCGATCGTGTGGTTGGATTGCAAACCATACCCCCTTCTACATCTATTTCGCATAAATTTTTGCTTTCAAGAAGAGTACTCCAAGAAAGTCCGTGCAATATTGAACCAGGACTTCACACTCTTTTGAACACTTATTTCTTTTTGGTGTTCTTAATTTTATTTTATTTTATAGGCTCTAGTACTTCAAAACCTTGACATTTATGTGAAAACATATCGAGATAAGGCGGTTAAAGTCCCATTTTCCATACAGCAAATTAGAGTTCGAGTTCAATGCCGTGCACACATACACTTGAAATAATTTTCCTCTCTTTCGCTGCACTCCAAAAAAAAAAAACGAACCTTGCGTTTCACTCCATTAGAGCCCCAAATTAAATGGTTTTAAACCCTTGATCTCATGCTTTTTAGAAGAATCTCAACCTCAACCAAAAGAAAAAGGAAAAAAACAAAAATAGGCCAAACCAATATTGCAATCTATTTGCAAGCAACAGTTGCTTGCAAATGGATTCAATATATATATATATATATATATATATATATTATCTTACAAATGCTGAAGCTTGTATCATCAAGGACTACTGAGAAGAGATGATGTAGTGTCATCAGCAAGGAGGAAGATAATGTAGTAGCAACAGAAAGGAGGAATAGAAGAAATGAGGATGGCATACATGGTAGTTCACACTTCCTCAAATGTTCCACATATATAATGTATATAGACTATAGTGTATATATAATCAATGGCGGACACACGGGGGCTGTGGGCCCCCAAACATTTTGAAATTTGATTTTTTACACTTATTTTTATATAGATTTTTTTTTTTTAAAAAAAAAAAACATAAGAATTGTCTCCCAAAATTTATTTTCGTAAGAGACCCTTAAAAATTTTGCCTCCTATACTTTTAGTTTCAATATGTCATTGTATAATATATATATATATATATATATATATATATATAAAATACATTTTCAAGATTAGATAAGTTTATGGTCCATGAGCCTTTTTTATTAAATTTTACTTACCGAATAAGAGTAGATCGGATGTCCAATAGTTAACATATTTAAATTTTTGTCACATTGACATTTTTCTTTACAGATTCCTAATAACCTTTGGTTGAGCTAATAATTTTTTTGTTCCAAAAAAAAGAAAGAAGTAAACTCCTTTTGTTTTTGGACAAATCCATTTTAGCAGATCTAAAATAATTTACTTCCCCCTCCACTTTTCCTTTCCCCTTCTGTTCCTAGCAATCCACTCCATTTTCCGTTCACCCCACTCTCACCCCCTTTATGAATGCTGTTAAGTAATACAATTAAGGATACTTTGGACTCTTTTCTCAATATCAGATCACCCACAAATTACCAAATTGTAGGAATCGAAAAGAGTTATTTTTTCAGCGGTCGTACACATTACGGGAGAATATTTTTTTTAATAATACTATGTCATGTCTTATAATTTATTAAAAAAAATAAGTCATATAATACATGATAACGTATTATTAAAAAAAAATATTGTTGCGTAATTTTACAAAATCCTTCAAAAAATTTTCTTTAAAAAGTTGCAATTTAATTTTGAAAGACTTATAAAATAGTCAAAAGAGCAACAATAACATAAAGAGCCCTATTTCGATTAATTGCTGTGATGGACCACCGCCAGAGTGTATGAAAGACTTATAAGACAGTGAAAAGAGTAACAATAACATAAAGAGGCCTACTTTGATCAATCGTTGTGATGGACCGTGGCGTCTCTCACAATGTGTGAAAGACTTATAAAATAATAAAAAGAATAACAATAACTAAAGAGACCTACTTTGATTAATCGCCGTGATAGACCACCGCCATGGCGTGCAATATTTTTCTAACGTAAAATTACAAAAGGGGAAATTAAAATGTACTTATTTGTGGACAGGTCCCAGGAAGTGTCAAAAGAATTTCCATACTTAGACCCACAGATGACTTGCATTGCATGTTAAAAACACGTGGCCTACCGTTACTTTGGTCCCACCATAGATTTCTTTTGATCAGCTCAATTTTTTTTATCGAGGCATCATCAAAATTTGGGTCCCATCCCATGCACGTCATGGCCCTTAAGACCGCAAAGACAACTCACAAGCTGGCCCAGCCCTTGGAAGTTGGAACATTTTTGCTTTGTGGTCAGAAAGCTTCCATGAGAGAAGGCTTGATTTTTATTTTTTTTTGGTGCGAGATTCATTGATTAAATCAATCATAGTTTATTAATTAGATAAAAATTATTATTTTCATTCTTTTAAATTCATACAATTTATTTAAATAGTTGAATATAATTACCTTGATAATCAAGTTTACACAAAAAAAAAAAATAAATTCCGGAATTAATTGCCAAAAAATTAAAAAAAAATATTTGTATAAAATTTATGATATAAATGTTACAAATGGAACTACTAAGTAGACAAATCCAAACATATATGATTCTAATTTGTCACGTGTGTCCCCTAGCTAGCATACCATCACTATTCAACATAATTAGTTACCTTCGTTTTTGTGAACCAATTCAACTATAAAAACCCATCACCCCAATACATTTATCACCAACAAAACTATATTACAGTAAGATCAGATTAACCACCATGGTTTCTGAAAGAAACCTATCGAAGCATGTATGTGTGATTGGTGCCGGGACCGGCCGGACTAGTCGCCGCTAGGGAGCTGAGGAAGGAAGGTCACCATGTGGTGGTTTTTGAACAAAACCATGATGTTGGAGGGCAATGGCTTTATGAACCCAATGTGGAGGGTGAGGATCCCTTAGGAAGGGGGACTATATTACAGGTCCATAGCAGTATGTATGCTTCACTGAGGCTCACATCACCTAGGGAGATCATGGGTTTTACTGATTTTCCATTTCTGGTGAAGAAAGGTGGAGACATGAGGAGATTTCCCGGCCATATGGAACTTCTTTCTTACCTGAAGGATTTTTGTGAATGGTTTGGGTTGAGAGAGATGATAAGGTTCAATACTAGGGTGGAGTATGTGGGAATGTTGGATTATGCTGAATTTGGTAAAGATTTGAGGTGGGTTGTTAGGACCAAAGAAAAGAAAGCTGAGAAAGTGGTGGAAGAGGTCTTTGATGCAGTGGTTGTGGCTTCAGGTCATTACTCTCGGCCTAGGTTGCCAGCCATTAAAGGTGTGTGAAAATCTCCTCCCCTTCTCTCTCTCTCTCTCTCTCACACACACACACACATATGGGACTGGAGTCAAAAAAGCTAAAGGCATTTCAGTCTTCATGAAAAGGAGAATTATTCATTAACTTTCTTGGTGCACATGTCAAGGTACAGTAGAAGAAAAACCATCTCTGCAGATCATATATATATATTAGTTAAGAAACACAAAGTTTTGACCAAATTTCTTTCTTTTTGCTTTTTATTATGTGATCTGATTATGGTTTTGTTTTATTTGTTGTTAAGGAATGGACTCATGGAGAAGGAAGCAAATGCATAGCCACATTTATAGGGTTCCAGAGCCATTTCGCAACGAGGTGATGCAGAAAATGCTTTCTTAGGAGAGGCTTTAAAAACATGGGATTTTGTATTTCCCAGCCATCGATGGTTAGGAGAATGCATTATTCCCTATGTTGCCTACTGCATAGACCTTGTGTCACACACACACACACACATATATATATATATATATATATGCCACATTATACAAAACTGCTTGGTAATGTGCAAAAGCCATTTTAGAAGTCACTCCTTTAATTAGGAAGTTGCTTGCAAGCACAGTCCAAGTCTTTTAACATTGAAAGGACCTTATCATGTTCTCATTATGCAGGTTGTGGTGGTCATTGGAAATTCACTAAGTGGACAAGATATATCAATGGAGCTTGTGGATATGGCAAAGGAAATTCATCTCAGTTCCAAATCTCTTGATATTTCTGAGGGCTTATCTAAAGTCCTCTCCAAGCATAACAACTTGCACCTTCGTCCACAGGTAACCCGATATGTCGTGTCAACAAAGTTTAAAATTCATGTACACCCTTGAAGTTAATTTGGCCGCCAGCTATTGAGAAAATTCTATGTATATATAAGATCAGCCAACTCAGTGAATTATCTCAGTATAGCTACATTGAAATTTGAATATGACTAAGGCTTAACAACATTGTAATTATTTGCAGATTGACTCCCTACAAGAAGATGGAAAGGTTTTGTTCATAGATGGCTCTTGGGTCATTGCAGACACCATCATACACTGCACCGGGTAAAACACGACTCAAATTAAGCTTAATCAACATAGCTTAGCTTTCATAATGTTCTAAGATTAGTCTGCCTATATATATACATATATAGAATTCTTTTGTTAGATCAATATCTGGCCTAAATGCAGGCCATCAAACCTTTAATCCCCAATACCGGTACCCAAACATGCATATAAAATGTTTGGACTAAGGTAGGCTGTAAATAGTTATCCATCACCAGAAATTATTCGACGAGTCTGTTACATGCGTGTGACATTCACTATGATCTCAAATGTATAGTCAATGGTGGTGGACCTCTTGTGAGTTCCACGAAATACTGAAATCACAGTATTCAATAGTTTCTCCTCCATCACACCTCCTCATCGTAACTAAGTTATCCCAATGCCTAGCTAGCAATATTTCATTCCATTAGAGGAATTCATTACTGAGGTCACAGGATAATCTCTTACTACCATACCCAAATGCATAGCTAGAGGTCCATTGACCCACTACCAGTGGGTTCACATCTGTGAAACTTTCCAATGTCAAAAGGTAGCCTGATTGGATGATCATGACAACTGACCAATATGATCTGATAATGTGGGACCCCTATACTCTTCATCATTTGTACAAACCTTGTTTGTACTCCCAGCTTGATTCTTGAAGAATAATGAACCTTGATTTATTGGTGAAAATAATAATTTATAAATCCAAGTGGTCTGTGTACAGGTACTCCTATTCATTTCCATTTCTTGACACCAAAGGAATAGTGGTGGTGGATGATGACAGAGTGGGACCTTTGTATGAGCACACCTTCCCCCCATCACTTGCTCCCTCTCTCTCCTTTGTAGGCATTCCTAGAAAGGTAATGGTTCTGTTATTCTCTTGTACAAAGTCATACACATATACATACATATATTAATAATCTTCTATGGACCTTTTAATTTATATATTCACATGTAGTTAGGAAAAGGATTTCTTACAAAGCTTTTTTCTTTTTCTTTTTCTTTTTGGGCATTGATATTGATGATGTGATGCAGCTCATAGGGTTCCCTTTCTTTGAATCACAAGCAAAATGGATAGCTCAACTGCTGTCTGGGAAAAGAACATTGCCATCATGGGAAGACATGATGCAGTCCATTAAAGAGTTCTATCACTCAAGGGATGTTGATGGCATTCCAAAGCATAATACCCATGATATAGCAAATTTTGAGGTAAATATAAAAAGAGTTAGAGAGTTATTTATCCTTCATTTATATTCTCTAAATGATTGCTACTAATCATGTTTAATGCACATAACTGGTGATTAACAATTTGTACTAACATGGAAATTAATTATCAGAAGAAATTTATAAAAGTGTATGATTGTATGTTATTTCATCATTTGAATTTCATTCCATCTCTCTTTAAACAAGAATAAGGGGGCCACTAGCACTAATTTCAGTAAAAGGCAAAAGAATAGTTTGCTCTGTTCTCACAGCATGTCGCATTTGGCTGGGTTAATAAAGGCCTAATGGTCTGAGAAAAATGATTTGCATGCCAAAGTTTCAATACTACCTCTTGTTTTTCATTAAAATTACTAAATGATCTTTGCATCTGTAAATGGTAAAGACAATGGTTTCTAATGGTTAAGAGGGTCCAAAAGAAAGAAAAAAAAAACAGTAATGAATATATGTTTTGGTCATCTAAACATCAATTACTTCTATATAATGGATAGAACAACTGAAAAAATTAATGGAAATAAAAGAACTATAACTAATATAACAGGGTTTTTCTTTCTTTCTTTCTTTTTTGGTCAAACTTGAACAACCTGCAATTATTTGGGAACAAGAAGTTTTAGGCCATAGACTAGTTGGTTGTAATATGTTATCATCAAAGTGGGAGGTCTTTGATGATCTTTTCCAGTGGGCACAATTTACAAATTTGACTAGTCTTATTAAATTTCAGCTTCAGTTAATAATTTTGCTTCTTGCTTCTTGCTTTTTTTTCTTTTTTGAATTCTACTTTTTAGATTGGTCATGACTTTATTTGAGTACCTGGCTCTAAAATCTTTTAACACACAGCACAGCTCAGAATAATGTTTATTTCTAGTCCACATTTCAAACAAACTTTTAATCAGTTGGTACAAATCAATAAATTGGAAGTTGAATAGTCAGTTTTCATTTATCTCCTAGTTGCTATCCATTGAAACATTACACTTAATTTTGGGGTATGGACCATGAGACATTAAGGAGTCGTGTGTGTGTGTGCATACATAATAATACATACTATATATCTATGTGTGTGTGTGTGTATATATATATAACAACATGAATTGGATTCTAAGTTGTGATCTTAATTGATTTTCTTGCAGTATTGTGACAAATATGGAGATTACATTGGATTTCCACACTTGGAAGAATGGAGAAAAGAGCTGTGCGTATCAGCTTTAAAAAATGCAGATGTAAACTTGGACACATATCGCGATTCGTATGACGATGATGAGCTGCTTCAATTGGCTCATCAAAGCCCTCATTTCACTCAACTTGGAATTGATGCCTTTCCTCTGTGAAACCCATTGGTTTGTTGAAGAGGGACGAACCAAAATTCAATAATATATATGCAATATATACTAAATTGTTAAAGAGTTTGAAACAGATTTTGATTTGTTTTGCAATTAATGTTCAAGTATAGTTCAAGGTAGTCTACTCATCAGAAAACTACTGCATTTCATTTGTTTTGTAAGGCAATCGGTTGGTGGAAGTACTTTAATTGCTTTTGAAAAGAAAAATGAAAGCAACTTTTACTTTTAGAAGCAAGAACAGTACTTCAAAAATGATAATTCATTTGTACCCATGTTTTTTAGTTAGATGAATTACTTTAAATGATCTTTTCTGACTTTCAATGTATAATTAAGAACATGCATTCTTGTTTGTTGATCTAAATTGTTTCAAAAGAATAGAAGACAAGCACAGCTATCATGCTGTCCTTCACATGTTCAACCCCCTTTCCATTGTTAAATCAGCCAAATAGGCGGACTAATTTGGTAGGTAGCGAATTTACATCATTAAGTTTAGAAGGGACAGAAATATAAAAATTAAAATTTAAGAAGATATTTTATAAAAATATAAAAAATTTAGGAGAGTAATTCCTAAATTTTAAAAAGTTTATTCTCAATCATTAACTTGAAATTGAAAAAAATATAAAAATTTAATATTCATAAATAATATTTTTGATAAATAACTTAATTTATTAATATAAAATAATTTATAAATAAGACAAGAGTCTAATCAAAGAAAAAGACCCTAAAACACTTTTACCCCATATACTAAGAAAATGTAAAAAAAAAAATAAGAAAAGTTCCAGGACCAAATTAAAATTAAAATAAGGATAAAATGTGAAAAAACTTTAAACTTAGGGGGCAAGAGCATAAACTAGATGAATATATTTAAGATTTTTTTTTTGGAAATGTATACAAAAAATTCTAACAAAAACACTTGAGGGGGGCAATTCCCCCTCTGGATCCATGCTAGCTCTGTCCATGGCAGGCATACACTCAAATTTTATCAATATGGCTAGAATTCATCCTCATAAAGAAAGGAAAAATATTAAAAAGTCCGTAAAATAAATTTATGATACAGTTTTTTTTATCTAAAAGATCTATAAAAGAAACATTTAATACAAAAAATGTCAAATTATTAACTAAAATATTAACACAGTTCAAAAATGTTTCTGATCAAACTAAAATAGTTTTTAAGATACATTTTAGAAAACAAATACTAAAAAATGGGTTGGGGACCGATCGGGACTGCTTTCAAAACTTAAAGAATATTACAATTTTAACATGTGGGTCCTACTTATTTGTGAGAGAAATGGAGACACTCTCAACTGCGAAAGAATATATAAAATAACTTCTTTCATTAAAAAAAATCATAACATTTTATGAAGTAAAAATTTTATTTTTAGGCCTACAAGATAAATAAAAAATTGTTATGTTTTTTTTTTTTAATTGAATAATTTATTTTATCAACTATTTAGTATTTTTTAAAATGTATCTTGAAAATTATTTTAGTCTAATCAGTAATTTTTTTAACAGTATTAAGGCGGAGGTTTATAGTTTGACTTTTTTTTTTGTAGTAAAAGTTTATTCTTTGAATCTTTTAGATACAAAAAAATTATCATAAATTTTTTAAATTAAAAAAATTATTTTATGAACTTTTTAGTATTTTTTCAACAAAAAAAAAAAAAAAAAACTATTTGTAAAGAAATTGGAACTTGCTAGTCTGTAATGTTTTGGCCAACTTTTTAGTCTAAACATCCAATTTTTGTTCCATGAAAGTAATTGGGTATCCTAGAAATTCATTTATTAATTAATTTGTAATAGAAACCATCAAAGAAGTATGGGGGCTTCATGGTCTTTTCTGCTGGAACTTCAACTCGGAAGCATTACATTTTTTGAACCCCTTATCCATGCTGCTGGCTCCATCATGAACTCTCAGTTGAAAAAAATTATAGATTAATTAAATCAATAGAAGCATAATGGACTTCATTCTTTACAATGATCTTTTCAATAATTAATATTCCAGAATTCCAAATTTTCTCTTGAAAAACCAGGCCTGCAGGTGGGCAAAAGGGCTATCTATTGGTGTTTTATACTTTTCTTCTCTTCTTTTTCTCCCCCAGAAAAATGTTCTTTACAAAAGTTTCAATAATCTGAGCTCATAATCTTCTTGCTACTACTCCTATTCTAGGCTATGCTAAGTTAGGCTATGACGTTAAATGATGTAGGGTCCTTTAATCATCTTCAAGATATTTATACGCAGCACAAGGAGTTAGTTATTCCAATGTCTTCATGTCCTCTTAACGTAGGAAAAATATTGTATTTATCAAAATCATGAATATATGTTTCAAAATTATTGTAAAATTTTTTAATTTGAGCTTATCTCAAATTTTTTATTTTAGATCAAAATTTTATTTTATTTATAATTTTGTACTCTAGAAAGGATTTCTTTATTTTATATATATATATATATATATATATATATATATTAGAGTGTTGTATGTGTCCATTAGATCTATCTTTGATTTTTTATGTGAATAATAATTTTTTAGAGAATTTTTTCTCTTATTTGGTAATTATTTACCCATTGTGAATATTGATATGTTTATATCTATTATTCACGTTTTGCATTACATCGATTATTCTTATAGTAAAGATTCACATAATTAGATGAGAAACTTACATATATATGAAAGTGATCCTTTGAATGCTTATCGAGGAAATGTTTGGATTTAATATGAGAAAATTAAAATTATACTTAGTGATGATTTGGAAGGGACCTTTTGTATGAACTTAACGAGTGTCAATAGAAAAAAACTATAGGGAATTGGAAAACCTTATATATCATTAGACATAACCTTAATATATATCACAAGTCACTTCAATACAGAGGCTTGAGTGTAAAGGAAAGTCAAGATTAGATCCTCTAATCAAGGTAATTCCTATTATGATTTTGTAATCAAAGTGGTTGCCTAATACTCGTTAAAGCTTGGTCCCAAGTTTACGATTTCAATTCCTGATCTTTGTTTCCAATTCCAAAACCAAACTGATTTGCAAAATACAAGACTAACTTATAGAAAAGTAAAAGCTAGCCATCCATGTATATAGAGAGAAAATTCACACTCATCACCAAGCCCCACAGGTAACTTGTTGGAACACGAGGCACACGATTTGCATATAGAACTAGTTCATTTTAAAAGGATGACCTTAGAATTTACTTAATCTTAAAGAAAATAAAAGTGAAAAGGAACCAAAATAAATATATATCAAGCTAAGTATTTGTTTGTTGGGGGCTTTGTTCAAGGAGAAATTATGGCATGAAATATGTCTATTGCCCTGTTAATGAACCCACTAATAATATTTTGTCATGTAATTTAAGGAGGATGTTATTTTTGAATTTTCTAAAAGTAAAAAATTTTGTCCAAATGACAAAATATTATTGATCTTATTCGAGTTCTTCCTTGATAACCAAAAGGGAAGACAAAATTTTCAAATGCATAGAGGCTTTCTGACATTTCATCTTCCTTATATCTTTGAAATGGGAAGCTCTTTCAAGTTGGCTTCTTTGGAAGAATCATCTCTGTTCAATTCATTTTTCTATGTATTTAATAACAATACATTTTTCAAGCTTTTGAGACTTTAGAAAGGAAAAGTTGTTTTACAGCTAGAAGAACCATAGTATTAAGATCATCTTTGACTGCATGTCTCTGCTGCAGCTTATTATTGAGAGTATCCATTTTTTTTTTCTTGTGTACAAATCTCACTGTGATTTGTACTCTTGGCTTTGTCTTGAACTTGAGACCTCATCTTCTTATAATAGATGGCGTTTTTTTAAAGCTCACTGTTCCACTTATTGTACTCTTAGCTTTGTCTAGAACTTAGAAGGACTCGTCTTCTTATAATAGATGGAGTTTTTTTTAAAACTCATTGTTACACATCTTAATCTGGATTCTAGACTAATATTATAATCAATATATATATATATATAGACACACACATTTCTCATGGTTCGTTGGAGGATAAAGAATTCACGGCTAGGACTGATATCCTTTTTATTCAAGTAATACGAGTGTCTACTCTTCACGCAATTGATGTGAGTTCGATTTCTCTTTGTTATCATTATATTGAAATAAATAATAACAATCTAGAGGTGCGGGTTTTGATTCAATAAGTTCTAATTTATTTCCTTGTAATAGATGAATCGACACAATAAGAGGTCTATTTTACAATTGAAAAGGAAAAAATGCAGATTTTATGTTGATTGATCAAGTGACTCATTTCTTATTGTATACGGTAACTAATGCACCAAACATGCATGCACAATGCTTATCAACCATGCAGTGATCTTTTTTCGGCTTGAAGAAATTTGTTCACAGATAGATTTTGGGCTAAGAAGACATATAGAAGAGAATTCTTCATGAATGAATGAACTCACACGAAAAGTCATAACAACAAAGTCTAATGTTCTCGTCTAGTGAAACTAAAATCTCTCTCTAAATTTCTCATCATTCAGCAGCAATTCAGGCGTTTACTACATAATATATATTTTGATGAGTAAATTTTCTACAAAAAAAAAAAAAAACTAATGTACATTATTGTTATATATAATTAAATGTGATTATTAACTGATTGGATTAGTTTAATTCATATCTTATCCATTTAAGTAAAATTGTTAGATTTTCATCAGTTAAAACATTTTTGTATCATATCCAAATAAACAAATCAAATTAGAATAGATTTCTTAACTGGATGAGGCTCAACCATGTAAATTGTGTAACAAAACACAGAATTCAATTCATACATCAAGTCCACATCACTACAATTATATAACTTTACTCATGTTTAACTTCTATACAATTGAGAATCCATTTTGAAACCAAAGAGTTAACCAATTCAAGGTATGAATAACACTTTGAATTTAATTCAAATTTAAAATTTCTGAAATAAACATGACACCATCAGAAGTGATGAGAGTATCCTGTAGCAATAGTTACTCTTTTTTAGTTTCCTCTAATATCACAATGTAAACTACCAAGACTTCTCTACCATGGTCTGAATCAATACTGTATCCTATAGTTAAGTTTTCAAAATGAAAGTATACTTAGCTTCCCTGCAAATCCCTTTATAAATGCTCAACATGCATGAACTAAACAAAGAAATATCTATCACATGAATGTGATTGCAAAATTAATTGCATGATTTGTCATGCAAGACTTGCTCATCTACAGGTTGCAGCTCAAATTATACATACCATTTTAATTAAATATTTTATTTCATGTTTAAGAAAATAAGAGGTGCAGTTGTTTTTAGGGAGTCAACTCTCGTATAATCAACGGTGGAGGCAAAAAAAAAAGTTTAGGGGACTAGAATTATTTTTAAAGAAACTTTAGGAATTTTTTTTCTCAAATTAAAACAATTTTAAATGTAATTTTTTTTTTCTTAAAAGAGGAGGATGATGAGAAAAAAAATTTAGACAAATTTCTTTTCCTCAGAGAGAAAGATGATAGGGGAATTTTTCTTTTTCCTCAAATTAGAGAAATCTTACCTATACTTTTTTTTTTCTAAAAGAAGAAGATGGGTTATGATGAGTTAGAATTAGAATTAGAATTAGGCCAAAATTTAGGATGGACTAAGTTTAAATGAGAATTTAAGTGGTAAAGGATTGAGTTAGAATTGGTATTGACTCAAAAATTGAGGTGTACTAAGTTTAAATAGGGATGGGTTAATTTGAAAATGACCTAAATTTCACATATAAAAAAAAATATTCCCACAAATATGGGGATGCTATCTCGCACTCTAACCTACCTATGCATTCGTCATTTCTTATAATTAATAAATTTAAGAGATAAAAAAATAATTAATTATTAAGTAATACAATTATTAATTATCAATCATAGTATCAACTTAGTTTCTTAAAAAAAATATTAATTATTAATTATTACATATTAGTAAACTAAATATTAACCATAAGTGGGCTGACCATAGATCAAGCTCCACCAGAGGACTTATCTACCATTTAGCCCATATCCCTCTCAATTTAAAATTTCAAACACATCTTGCTCAAAGATGGGTGACATGTTCTCTAAAAATAAATAAAAATAAGTTTGGAGAAAAGCAACCCAGAACTACTTTCTACAACCGCATTTTTGTACATTTTCAAAAACAAAATTAACACAAAAACAGTTTTAAAAATTTGCTCCTACAATTTTTACAAAAGCAGGGGTGCAAAGTCCGCCAAACAGACCCTAAAATTAAAGAGTAAAGCTATTCAAGCAAAATTTGATCAGGGTACTTCTTAATTTCAAAACTATCACCAGCGACCACTGTATAAAAAGTATTTTCCAAATGTAAAATAGGCAGCCAAATGTGCAGGTTTTGATTCAATAATTTCAAATTAATTTCCTTGTAACATATGAATCAAACACTAGAAGATGCGTCTGTTTTACAATTGGAAAGAAGAAAATTGCCGATTTTGCATTGATGGACAAATTTCCTTAACTGATGCACCAAACATGCATGCACAATGCTGGTCAACTATAATTTAAAAAAGGCCAGATAAATTTTGGGCAAAGAAGACACGTACAAGAGAATCCCATGGTTCACTTAATGAACTAACACCAAAAGCGAATAAAAACAAGAGTCATTTAGTCAAAAATCTATTAAAAAAATACAAAAATTATCATAACATTTCGATCTTGTTAGATTTGGTGAAATAATATAAAAGATAAAATAAATAGAGAAAAAAGAAAAACAGAATAACTCAAGGACTACATTGCATTAAACTATGTTGATAGAAATTAAATATAGTAGGAGAGTCATAGTCATAAGGTTGTACGTAGAAAGTATTAATAAAAGAAAGAAGGATTATGAGATTGTACATGGAAAGTATTAATAAAGGAAACAAACTATGAAACCCTAATCCATTACACAATAATATGTACCCTAGTATCACAATAATATATCGGTAACCCTATTATACTTCTAACACCCCCTCAAATGGGAGGTAGACCAACTTGATTTTGTAAACAAAATCTGAAAATGGACTTGTTGGCATTGTGACTAAAATATAGATGTAACCCAAGCTGACGTAGTGGTAAAGCTGGACTCTTAATAGAGTCAATGACAGCGCATGGAAGCACAAAGTTGAAGGAGGCGCATGAAAGCGCGTAGCTGGTTCTAATTCTGATGGCGATGCATAAAAACGTGTGACCTATTCTGATGACCACGTGATGGAACACGTGTGATGGTTTGCGTGATGGAACACGCAGCGAACACATGTTTGACACCTGACGAAACACGTGCGAGAGTTTACGTGACATAACACGTAATGGAAGATACCGGATATGTGTGAGAGCTTACGTGACGGAATTTGTAAATCATTGCGTTGAAAATAAGGTGTAACACAAACAAGTGCGAGAGCTTACGTAGCGTAACACATATGTGAAGATATTAGACACATGGCGTAACGCATGTTTCAGAGCTGTTGGGACTGGACTTACGTGATGGAACACGTAATTGAAAATGCTAGACATGTGGCAAAACATGTGCCTCATGAGATATTGGACATGTAGTGGAGCATGTGTCTGTAAGAAAGAGCTTATGGTAGTGAAAAAGGCACACATAAATTATTTTTTTTCTTCGACTTTACTTGAATTGTGGCTTGCTGGACATATGGAGCAAATTAAGTTGGAGTTGGGCTCACTTGGTGGCTTTAGAACATGTGTTTGGCCTGTCTTTAACTGGTTGTGAAGTGATTCGGGTGTGTGCTAAATCAAAGGGGCATTTTATGGCTTGGAGCTAGAGGTGGCTTTGGAGGGGAATGATTTTGGTAATTTGGTGTGGGCTAGTATTTTGGCTGGCCAGGTCTTGGGTTAAGCTTAGAGAACATGGTTGGGACATGTTATAGTTAAGTTGGGCTTCGGTTTTGAGTGGATTAATTGGGTTAACGGATTGGGCTAAAAAGACCAATCCTATAAGTAGTTCACTTGTTGGGTGAAAGACAAACCAAGTGGGGATTGGATTATAGCATATCACGCCCCATGTCATCTTCGATCGGCCTAGGGTTTGAACATCAATCTCATAGTGGCTGCAACGGTGGTGGGTGAGCGATGGCGCCCGACTGTGGTTGGGTCATGGCCGGCGACATTGGTGATCTTGGTAGAGCTTTGACGTGGTGGTTGAGAGGCTATTAGTGATGATCAACCGTGGTGGGTGGCGACAGTTGCTTGTAAGACAAATCGCCGATGATGAGAAGAATGGTGGTTGATCTCAATGTTGACGTCGATGTCGGGTGATCGATTCTGACCGAGGCAATGAATCTGCTATCGTAACAAGGTGCTTCCAATGCCTCCATGACCGGGTGGATTTCGGAGCCGATGTATTAGATGAAAGAAGTTGATCTGCTTGGAGGCGGAGTCACAACAGTGGCTGGTTATTGCGAACAATGGCTTATTGTGATTTGGGAACAATAATGATGATGAACCATGATTGATGGAGGATCAAATTTGGTCTAGCTAAATTGGGTGGGATGGTGGGTTTGTGTATGAACTGTGGTTGGTGGATTCCAAACCCTTCATGCAGAAGGGATTTTGTTTATTCATATTTGACGGAGCAGAAGGGATTTTGTGAAGCAGTAGGGATTTTGTGGATTGATATGTTGTAGCGTCCAAGATTTTGCAGTAAGATGAGATCCCTTGTATCCCATAGAGGTTGGTGTCTTTGACTGATTCGAAAATGAAAAGCAAAAAATAATTCAAAAACTACATTATATTAAACTATGTTAATAGAAATTAAATAGAAACTACATTATATTAAACTATAGGAAAGTCATAATCATGAAATTATATATAAAATAATAATAATAATAAAAGAAACAAATCATAAAACTCTAATCTATTACAAAATAATATGTATGGTGACTAATCCTAACTCTAATATCACAATAATATATGAATAAACTTATTATACTTTTAATAAATCTAAATTTAGTAATTCATCAAGTCATTTAAATTTTTTATAACTAAAATATTCTTACACTTCTAATCAGTTTATTACTCAAAAAAAAAAAAAAAAAAAATCAAGTGATAAATGACATCTTTTTTAATAAGTTTTTCAAAATTTATAAATTTATAAATTATAAATCTGTTTTTAATAAAATTTATATATTTTAACTATAAAAATCAAAAGAGAAAATCCATATTGCATATAAAAGTTTTAAAAAAAATTACTTTTAAAACAATAAACTTTTATTGTCCCTAATAAAGTTTTACTATTCCTGAAAAAGGACAATAAAAATTTATTGTCATAAGAAAAGATATAAATTTCAATTTCACTGTCAATTTCACACAGTAGTTATTAGTTTTATTAAATCTTTTGAATCTCACTCCATATGCTCAGCCACAAATTGTATACATCCAAACACGAGCGCAAAATGTCAATGGACATGAACAATCTCTTCAAATTGATGTGGTAAAATTTTACTCTATGCTTCTTTGTGATAAAACTTTACGCTATACTTGTATCATGGCCACTCCACTCGTCACTCTCTTTGCTAACTTTCTCATCATTTTGTGGCTCAGAGAAGCCCACGCTTGGACAGACATCTCAAACCTCAGTTCATTATCTCGCAAAACAACAATTGTTTTTATTGTTTGTTGATAAAAAATAAAAAATAAAAACCAGATTACATCAGATTACTCCATCACAGAAGACCTTCTTGAGCTTGCATCATCACTTATTTCTAGCATCCCTCACTGCGGCAGACAAAAAGGCTCTAATTCTTTCACCAATCACCAAGCTAACAATCCACAATTTTACAACTGCTTCAAACACTTCCGCCCTTCCATTTTCAATAATTTCTTTCTAGAAACACTTAAATTCAATGAAGATGACTTCTTTGACACCTTTCAATGGCATGTCAGATTTCAAAACACCTTTCAATCTCATAATATGTCTTACTGCAGCTTGCAGAGAGTTTCGTAAAAGAGGAAGATAGGGTGAGGAGTGAGGGCGAAGGGGTCGTGGCGTGGTTCCTCCAGTATATCGTGATGGGACCGGCAGTGAATCATTGATGTTGATGGCAACCTGTAACACCGATTTCGTCTTCATCATTCAGGAATTGTGTAAGGGTGATTCTTTGGATGGAAAAGATGGTAACATGATAAATGACCTGAGTAAAAAAAAAAAAAAAGTGATATATTAAAATAAGTTGTCTATCTCATCAAAATCGACTTGAGCTCAGAAAAAATAAAATGACTAACCATCTTTTAGCTCAAATTAAAATGTGTGTGCATCTTACAATAATAAGTATAAAAGATTTAAGACTAATTAAAGAACTCCACGTCGTGTTCTTATAATAAAACTAAAACGTCTTTCTAAATTTTTCGTCACTCAATTGAAATTCAGATGTTTACTGCGTAATATAAATTTTGATGAGTAATTTTCTACCTAATATATATATATATATATAAAAAAAAAACTAATATATACATGTTAGATATAATTGGATATGATTATTTACTAAGCAAATTAGTTTAATTCAAATTTGAATAAATGGATTGACAAATTTGAATAAATGGATTGAATTTGAATTCAGTTAAAGTACTAGCGGGACGAGGCTCAACCAATGTCTCTAACCTTTTTCCTGTGTAATGATAGATAGAATTCACTAATTATATGATAATACTATATCAGTTGCTGAAAGTCAAGAGTTATTCCAATTGTTGTAAGCCAAGAATGATTTTAGTGGGGTTTAAGACTCGATTTTGAAACCAAACAGTTAGCCAAGGGAAGACCAGAATAGCCCCATCAATCAAATTCAAATTTAAAAGCTCTCAAATAAACATGACACTTTCGGAGGTGATTATATTTTCATGTAGCAATCGTTAGTCTTTTTTTAGTTTCCTCTAATATCACAATATAAACAACCAAGATTTCTCTAACATGGTATGAATCAATGCTGTATTAAGTTTTCAATATGAAAGTATTCTTAGCTTCCCTACAAATCCCTTTATAACTGCTCAACATGCATGAACTCAACAAAGAAATGTCCATCACATGAATGTTATTGCAAAATTAGTTGCATGATTTGTCATGCAGGAATTGCTCATCGAAAGTTTGCGGGTCAAATTATGCATGGCATTTAAATATTTTATTTCATATTTAAGAAAATAAGCTCAACGAAATTTGTTCACAATCGGACGGACAAACATAGCCAAAGCTCGAGTGACGTCTTGTGTCTTTTCTTATAAGCTAGGTCACTAGAGTTTTTATGGAATGTTTATTTTCTAACTATGAGTTGTACTTGTAAATAGTATGGGTTTCTTATGAGCTTTTTTATATATTTTTTTTGTTTGAGTAATGCGCTGAATTTGTTTATAAAATTATACTTTTAAATAGACACTCGTTTTAGTCGATAAACAAACATAAGTTCAATCTTGGCCTTCTGCATCCTAATGGAGAGGTGAAGTTGTATTTAGGGACTTCAGACTAGATCAAACTCCACCAGAGGACATATCTACCATTTGGTCCATATCCCTCTCCCTTTCGATTTAAAATTCCAGACAATTTGTGCTCAACAAGTTTCTCTAAATATACAAAATTATATTCAGAGGAAAGCAACCCAAAACTACTTTTCTACAAATGCATTTTTTTTGTGCATTTTGAAAAACAAAATTAACTCAAAAATTTTTAAAATTTATTGGAACAGCTTTTACCGACACAAATACAAAAGCAGGGGTGTAAAGTCTCCCAAACAGACCCTAAAAATTAAAGAGTAAAACAATTCAAACAAAATCCGATCAAGGTACTTGCTGGTTTCAAAACTACCACTGCCACCGTATAAAAGGTATTTTTCAAATGTATAATAGACAGCCAGAGGTGCAGGTTTTGGTTCAATAACTTCGAATTAATTTCCTTGTAACATATAAATCAAACACTAGAAGATGGGTCTGCTTTACAATTGGAAAGAAAAAAATGCAGATTTTCTATTGATGGACAAATTTACTCGTTTCTTAATGTATATGGTAACTAATGCACCAAACATGCACGCACAATGCTTGTCAACCATAATCAAAAAAGGCCCAGATAAATTTTGGGCCAAGAAGACATGTACAATAGAATCCATGATTTATGAAACTAAAATCTCTCCCTCTAAATTTCTCATCACTCAGCAGCTGAAATTCAGGCATTTACTAGCTGGAAGTCTTGGCCCCCTTCGCCTTCTATTTGTCTTCCCCCAACCTGTTAGACTTATTTCCACAGAGGCCAGCTCACTAATATCATTACTTTGCTGCTTAACAGATGAGCTCACTGTGCTCTCCACCACATTGGAAGGAGAAATACTCGACCTCCTCACTCTTGCACCGCCATTTCGAACTGCATTTCTTCTCCCCAGACCTGTCTCCAGAGGAGTACCCACAGCTTCCATCAACCCTCCGATTATTTGAATATCTTCAGTCACCTCGTGCCTCGATAGTGAGGCAAGACAAGGAAGAACTGTTTCAAAGTCCTTCTGCTGCCTCCCCCTCCTGGTTCGGCCCCTTCTTGGCTGATTTTGTGATAAAATGGCACCTGTTTCTTCCTCTTTTTGACCATTACTCTTACAACAATACTCTTCCAATTTTGTCTCGGTCAGCATCAGCGTCATGATCTCAAAGTAATCACTCACATCAGACAAAAGCTCCCTGTGATCACCACCACCATCACCTCTCAAAACTATCCCATCCTGATCTAGATCACTAGCCAGAGAAGAAACTATACCAGCAAACCAATGGAGAGAATCACTATGAGAAGATTCTGATACCACACAAGCAGTCTCTAAGAACAGTTTCTGAAAACCAGATGATGAAATCAAAACTATAGCCTCTGCTGCCATCCTGACAAGTTCCTCTTGTGGGTTCCCATGCTCCTGTTTTGACATCTGGGGAGGTGTCTCAAGTTGGTTTTCCTCTGATTCTCTTCTAGGTGGGGAACATTCCTTGTTTTCTGGACTCACAGGTGCCTCCAAATCTATTTCTGTCAATGTTTTCACAATCATACTTGGAACAGTGTGTGTTGGTGAAGACTCGTCTTCATTTATGCAGGAGTTCAAGTCAATGTGATTACCAACCCCTGAAAACTCGTTATCAACACCCATCTTCATAACCAGGTCATCTTTAGAGCATTGTTTTCCCAATTCAATTGCAGGTACCCCAACTTTCTCACTGTTCTCCATGTCCTTGTCTTCAGATGGTTTTGAACAGGAAACATGAGGCTTGTCAAAATTAGAAGAGAAGAGAATCTTTTCACCACTTGTGCAGTCACTAGTCTCTAACCTCTTGCCCTCAACATAACAGATGGATGTCGGAAAAGCTTGTGAAGACCCTGAATCCATCTGTGTCAGGTCTTCTCTTTCTTTATTGAGTTTGCCATTGCAATCTGGCTTTGCTCTAAGCCAGGGCAATCCCTCAAGAAAATCTTCAATCTTCTTAACCCCATTTGGAGGCATAAAATTCAAGTCCAGAGTCTTTGCAGAATTCACATCCTTACCGTCTGAACCATGAAAGCACTTTGTATGTTTGTGGAGTTCAGAAGCAGAATCATTGGCATTGTGATTGATGCTGATTGATGTGGGGAAAGCATCAAAAGCTCTGGAATCTGACTGGGAACCAAGGCAAAAGCTGTTTTCAAGAGGGCTTATGCTTCCAACACTTGGGCTACATCTCAAATTTCTGCTGAGATGAAACATGTTACCATTAAGCCCAGGGCTTCCCTCAGATGATTTTGAGTTAGAATCCTTACTCACAGGGACGTTAAAGCATGGGAGAGCTTGAACTGCTGTAGGGTTCTGCCTCAAGTAACACATTGGCTTTATCCGATATGATAATGAGGATAGCTCAGACTTGGCCAGATCAGACTGCAGAGCAAGCTGGTTTGAGGAGGAGGGTATACAAGAATTGACTAGTCCTGGATTATTTTCATTGGAAAGATCATGATTTCTTTCAGAGGTTTCTAAACTAAAAATTGTTTTTTCACTGCACAATTTTCTATCACACTTATCCAATAGATTCACACTTGCAGGTACAGCCAGAAGTTCAACTTTTAATGGTTTAGATGGCGTGGGTAATTTTCCTGGAGAGGAAATTTGTGGGAGAGTATTCAAGTTGCTTCTACTTTGCACTGAAAATGAAGTTGGTAGCAACAAGAAAACATCAGATAATAAGAACAATATGATCTGAATGTGAAGAACTTTAAAAGAAAGAGCAATGAATCTGCATTTAAAGCCAAGGAAAAAAAACTCACAATGAAGAAACAGAAAACTAATAAATTGAATTTGTTGCAACCTCGAGAAAAAAATTCTCACCATCTTCATCATTGTGAAGTAACAGTTCCCTCTGTGTGTCCTTTGCTAGATGTATAAACTTTGAGAAAGCTTCAACATCCCTTCTTGTATGGATACTGGGGGCAATTTCCTTAGGCGAAACTTGGAAGCCAGAAGTTGACTTTTCAGAGAGATCATAATCCCATCGTGGGATCTCCCTGTGGTAGGTGTCAGAGCCTAAAATATTAGTAACAGAATTTGGAATCTCTGCATCCTCAAGCTGGGCAGGTTCATTCAAATCAGCCAAATCATTGGTTTTCCTAGAAAAAAGATCAGAACTGGAAGAACCTCCTTGCAAAATAGAGTTGAATGCACCACTGCAAGGAAAATCACTCTTTGGTAAAGCTTCTGACATTCTCGTTGGAGGACAACATGGCACTTCAGAAACCTTTTCCTCTCCAAAACCCTCTCCTTCACTATCAATGTACTCATCAGCTGGAAGTTCAAGATCCAACATTCTTTTTTTAGACTTCCGGCAGCCGTCTTTTGAACCGTCCTCAGTTTGAGCAGGATAGAAACCTGTTTGCATGCTTTTCAATTCATTAAACGTTAGCGCTGCTTGGCAGTTTTCAGAACCCAAAATAGATGGTCTACTGCCAGCCGGGTTTACCCAGGGTAAGCTGGGGACGTGCCATGCACTCTTGGGATACTCAGAGGAATTCTGAGACAGAAAAGGATTTGACTGAGATGTCTGCAATTGCCTTTGGTTTTTATATAGTTCTCTCCTCCTAATTTCATCCATCAATTCCCTTTGTCTTCTATAAAGCCGGTGGAGTGCCTGAACCTGTACGGGGTAAAATATATTTCAAATGCATTCAAGTGTTCAAGAATTGTATTAAAAAATCAAGTCCAGTGTGTTCAGTCTCCTTAATGACCATTGCCTAATGTCAGAAGAATGCTGAAAGGGCCCAAAACTGTGATTTGGATGAGGTAGAATGACTTATTAATAAGTATCAGAACACTTGCACTTTGACGTCTGAAATATTGCGCTTGCTTTTGGAAGCAGGCATACCAAGGTTTTTATTATTTTATTTTATTAAACTGCTAACAAATGCATGGTAAATTCTTCACATAATTTAGAAAAAAACAGAATATCAAGCTCAAAAGGCTGCTAGAAATTTGATTTCTTTCTTTTTTCTGATCTGTGCAGCTACCAGAGGTCATTGTCCTCTTAGAGTTTCTGAACGCGCCTTGAATTAGTAAATGTCTAAAAAGACCAAAACTGAACCCAAACATCAAGTTTTTCATTAAAATCACCCAAAAGAACTTCAGAAGTCAGATTCATTGGCAAAACACTTAGGGAGTAATTCAACATCCCATGGTTATGAAATCATTCAATTTTCTTCTACATGGTAAACTGAAAGGAGGCCCTCTTGTTTTTTCACAACAATAGAAGAAAGACTATTCTTTTTCAAATTTAGGATCATTTTAAAGATTTTAAGAAATGGTATCATTCTGAAAAAAGAAATTCATTTTTTGTGCCAGCAAATGGTAGGGAAAACAGAATGGAAGGGTTTCACTAATGCCAAATGTTTAAGTGTGCCCAAGTGAATGAGACTTAAAAAGTGAGACTCAGTGGCACGAAATTGAAAGTTGAGACAAAGCATACCTGATCCCTAAATGTGGCTTCATGCTTGAGCATTGTCTGCCTCAATATTTCCTTGTCATACCCTAAATACTGGTCCGTGGCAGGTGGTGGCAAGAAAACATTGTAAGAATACCCACTCTTCAAGGTTGTATCATTATTATATGAAGCCCATGTACCGCCATTAGCACCAACACGAAGATTTCTAGTGGAGTAGCATCCAGGGAGGAAGCTCGTACACTGCATATTTGATCCAGTTCCTGATAATAAGAAAAGCAGCACAAGATTGAGTAATAATGCATAACTAAAGCATTCTGAGTTCTATTTAGAAAAGAATGACGACCATACGAAGAATGGGTCAGATGGTTTGTGTGCACATTAAAACATGACAGGCTGAACATTTTTTCTTTTAATACGACATCTGAACTTTCAGAATAAATATGGAACTTTTGAATCATAATAAACTAGATAAATATTACTTTTCCAGCTTGGTAAAACATTCTTAGTGGTTCCTATAATATCCTGCTCTCCACTAAGGTAATCAGGAAGTTGCAACCAAAGCTAAAAAGAACTCTTTAAGAGTAACTGCATTACTTCACATCTATCTCACCAAATAAATTTTACTCATAATTTAGCTATAAAAATCCTCAAAAGCAAGGCAACACGATATCTTTCCTTAAGACAATAATAAAAGTATTGACAGCATAAATAGGGAGGTTGAGGTTTATTGGACTAATCGGAGATTACATAGTAAATAAAAATACAAATAAAAAATTATGCCATATTTAAACATGAGAACATAATAATCATTTACTTTTTTCCCGATAAAGGCCAAATTTTAATAATATTATTGTGATATTTGTTACTGTGGAGTGAAAGTAGTTCATCACAAGCATCCGTTTACAGGCTGTGACAGAACTCAAAAATATCCAAAGGAGTCTATCTCTAAGAGAGAGTTCCCTGTAAACCTTTTGTTATGTTGTCAAGATCATACTGAAATTGATTAGTAATTGAGTAAAGTAATCTATCCTGTCAATATATACATATATTTGATAAGTAATCGATCCAGTCAATGTTTTTGGTGTCCACTATAGGATTTAACCTTTATACACAATGGTGGGAGTTGTATTCTCGGATCGTGACATATATTAAGTTGCCAAAGTGTGTGAGCTTTAGTACAAGAAGAATCAACTTTTAACAATATTGCTCCCACTACATCCACTTTGAAAGGGCTTCCAGTTGAAAAGACAAACAACATATTTTCAAAACTCAAACACAATTGACCTGCCTAAGTTGAATCAACCAGCATCACTGTGCAACTCACGTCCTCAAATATAATAGTCAACAAGACAACCAATTAATTCAAACTTAATCTCTGCACGATAAACTTAGTTTTGTTCAGGGAAGTGTTACATAGATGTCATACTCATATTCCAAAAAAGTTGGCAGTAAGCTTTCCTTTCGACAATTATTAAGATTTAAGACTCAAAGTCCTCTCCCAGAATTAAAAGTTCAAGACTATATGTAGAAGCACACTGAGCAAATGAACTCAAACAGACATCATACATCCATCTTCTAAATGCAAATTGATTAAAGCAAACCCAAGTAGCAAAACAAGCATAGGTAGCTTAAACCAACACCAGATGAGCACTTTATAGGCCGAAAATAGTTTAAACAGGATTTTGGAACTATTCAGGCAGGGAATATTCTAAAATTTGGAAGCTCAGAGACTTAATGTGGAATAAATTCCTTTAGGCTGGACCGACAAAAATCAACGAATTATTCAGGAATTTGGTGTGTATCTACCCACCGGAATATTCATAATACTGGGAACAAGAACTAGCAATATTACATAAGGAAAGCAGATTATGATGCCCAAAAGATGAAATAAAACCGTAATTGTACCCACAAAGTAATATTTTTATAATCATACCAAGACAAAGAGAAAAACAAAATGTAAAACTTCTGTTCAAACAATAAAACAGAGCAGGACCAAGACATTTTGACTCCCATTCTCAGCAGTAGCGCCCAAGCTAGATCAGATTTTAGAATTTTAAATTTTTAATGTCTCAAAAATGTGTGTGTGTGTGTGTGAGTGAGATGAGAGAGAGAGAGAGAGAGAGAGAGAGAGAGAGAGAGAGAGAGATGGAAAAATCATCTACACGTATCACAGACATGATCAGAACATAGTAGACTTTCAAGGAGAAATGGAAATAACCAAAAACAAAATATGTGGGAAAGAAGTTATGATCACAGTGCATAGATCCAATTCATCAACATCATCAAACACAAAATACATCACAACCGAATACTAAATTGCATATATATACACATATACGCATACATGGACAGAACCCAAATCATCCAAAATGAAGAAGAAAAAAAAACCCACTAAAAATACCTACACAAAACGAAAAATTAGAGAATGTTAAAAATTTACCGTAAACCCAAACGGTCTTAGAGGCTCCTCTTCAAAAACCCGCAGCGAATTCACTCATTCAACTACTCATAACTTATTACACAGCGCAAACAAAGCAAAACATGAACAATCAAAAGAATCCTTTTGACCCAGAAAAGAGAGCAGAGAGCCTCAAAGAACTCAAACAACAAAATGGGTGTTGCTGAAACGCCATGAAAGGCGGCTTAGATCGTCAACAAGCACAGATAACTGCATAAAAATCGGAGATTTGGATCTGCTGAGGTCAGTCTTTCAAGGAAACTGGCGAGAGAGAAGAAATCTTGAGAAGAACAAACTTACATGAGAAGGGACATGAGATTTGTCAACATCTGGGGTCTATCTCCTCATTTGTATCTTTTTTGGATTTTTTTGATGAACTGTAAGAAATGGGTCTGTTAAGATTCTCTCTCTCTACCACCCTTCTTTCTCGTACAGACATAATATATAATATAATATATAAAGAATATTTACTTTTATGAAAAGAAAAAAGAAAAAATCATAAACAATCCCATAAACTTCCTTGATTTTCTTGTTATAGACATCTACTTCTATTTTTTCAATCGCTTTTAAGTTTTTACACTTCGAAAATTGCCATTAACATGGATTACTTCCTCATCTTTTCAGTTTTCATGGCTCTTTCAGGAAATTTTTTGTGTTCTTAAAAAAAAATTAAAAAATACGTTTGATTAGTTTGGCCAAGTTTTTTTTAATTATTTTTATATTGATATTATTTCTTCAAACATGAAATAAAAATATATTTATAAATAAACATGAGTTACTTCCTCATTCTTTTATGGCTTGGTTGATCAAATTTTTAAAATTATTTTTGTATTAATGTTATTTTTAAAAACAAAACATAAAAATATATTTGTAAAAAAAAAAAATAGAACTAATTTTCTATAAATGTAGACTTTTTAGTTTTAGAAAACAATCCCAAACATTTATTTAATCACATGAGTCATTTATATGAGTAGCAAAACAAAATATAAAAATGTATTTGTAAAAAACAGAATAGAAATATTTTTGTATAAATGCACATTTTTACATTTTAAAAAACAATTCTAAATATTTATTGGCAATATATAAGTTCAAATTTCATTAAAATTGATTATAGTTGCTGCACAATCAAATGAAATTCAGTCAAGAACCTTTTTAAATTGAGTTTGCAGCTCTGCCCACTTGACCTGCACCTACTGTAATAAATAAAAATAAAATTTTAACTTTTTTGAAAATTTTGATATTTTTATCAAACGGACCAACAATTCTAAATCTATCATGCACATTGTAATAATTATCAAATTACTCCAGAGTATCTTGAATAATTTCTGATTTTATAATATTCTCAAATTATTTAAAATAATTATTGGCTTAGAATTTATGTTTGTTATATTGTCAACATATTATCACTTTTCTAAATAATAATTTAATTAGAAAATATATATATATATATATATAATGAAAGTTGGTCAATTTTTTGATGAACTACTTTATTCATTATTTATTTACAAACTTATCATACATTCATTTAGTTTTGTTATTTTATTTTGCAAGCCTCGAAAGTAAGTTAGCTGTGAGAATAATATAAATAATGTAATTAAGTGTTTAGAATTGTAAATTAAAAACGTGATAGTTAAATATAAGTATCGTTTCATAAGTGTGATATCATATTAAAGCCTGTATATGATGTGAGCATCCGACTAATATATATATATATATATATATATCACTTTTCATGTTTACACATTTATTTTGAGATTTTTCTAGAATGATTTCTGATATTTGAGTAAACTCAAAATTTGGTATGGGTTTCATTTTGTGGATATAGGAGAATGGAATAACTTAAAGCTTAATATCCAAATCTACCCTCACAGCAATAATAACAATAATGGCTCAATCCCTACCTCAATAAAAACACCACACACACACAGCTCTCTCTCATTTGAAGACCTAATTGGTATGCTGATTAGTGGAAGGTGACCTATTGTAATCAACACATCAATGAGAAGGTTAAACTTCTTTAAAAGCAACTGTTTGGTTTGACAAATATGCATCATAGGAAGAGTTGTTGGCAAGTCAATTGGATTTTTATCCCTCAAGATTTTTGGCTCAGACATTTAGATTGAATAATGAAGTATGGCCCACATTAAACCCTTGCTGCTGTCACCAAACATGACTGCAAGCCTTCAATTTTCCACTAGTAATGATGTTGTGGGCCCAATCTGTGTGGCTTGTTAAGGATTAGAGATAGGCTTATGGTCCATTAGCCTCTATTAGCAAGTAGATTTGACTCGAGAGTATTCCACATTATCTGATCACTTAATAGCTGATCAATTCATGTACTCATGGACCATCCCTTCAACTTGTTGAATTTAGGAGCTGAAATTGAAATGGCAAGTTAGAAGATATTTACTCTCATTGTTTTTATAATTATTACTATTGGTTTTTTTTTTTTTGAACTAAGGACTACCCTTTGATCGCTTCTTTCCTAGAGTTTGGGGGCAAAAATCAGATATCGGGACGGGGGCTAGGCCCATATCTCCGCCCCCTCAGAAAAAAAAAAACAAAAACTGTATCCCTTTTTATATAAAAAGTTAAGAAAAAATTAGAAATTACCTCTCAATTTTTTTTTCTTTTATAAAAGATCCCTTGAAATTTCCATCTTTATATCCCCTTGTTAATAGTCTCGTTCTGCTACTGACAAAAATATAAAAGTTGAAATCTAAAAATATTTTTTATAAAATATAAAACATTTCGGAGGAGTAATTCTTAATTTTTTAAAAGAATAAACAATGAAAATCAGTAGGTAAAAAGTCACATTTTTAAAATTGCATGAAGGTACACTTCACTAACTTGGTCTTGATTTTCCCCTCAGTTCAAATGTGATAAACTATGACTGCGGTTGTTGTTTAAGGTAGCCTGGTGGGAGGGAGCTTGTCACTTTAAGTCAAAAGCTTAATTTTTTTAGGTGGTATTACTATTCCACCTTTACATGTCAAGAAAACCCACCAATATATACTATATAGAATTATTATCCAATTTCATTAATCAAAGTCTAATTCTGTTAGATTTAATTAATGCTGATTGTAGATCAAAATAACAATTTACTTACTCCTTACAAATTTATTATGATCTAAAAAATCCTCTTATTCAATTATTAAGACAATTTAGATTCTCTTATTGAATTATTAAGACAATGAATCCAATATAATCAAACTATTCATATTAAATAACAACAAAATCCCCAAAAAACTAAGTTGTCATGATTTGATAGATTACCACTAGGGTTTTTTTTTTTTTTATGGTAAAACTTCTTGTTACATGTCGATTCTTTTAATTAGTCTTTCATAGCAACACGTCTCCACAATTCACAAATCCACCACTCTTATAGTGTTTAATTGATGCAATTATAATATTTGCCTCTACTAGTGCACTTAAATATATAAGTTTTTCTCTCAATTATGCTATATGTTTTTTCCAGTGTACTTGTTGATTCTTCTGTATATAAACTTCTTTCTTACAGAGTATTGGGTTACTTTGCTAAACTTGAATGATTATGAAAATAAGAAACAAAACATTTCTAAATAAGTTTTTTGTCAGTAAATGTATATCAGTATTTCAGTCAGAAATATAAATTAAATTCAAGAATAGAAACTATTCTAGAAAACCAAGAGACAATTTTGTTTCATACAGAAATAATTAAACCACCAGAACAGAAATAATTATACTTGACTGACCAACAGAACATAAATAAATAAACGCAATTAAAACCATAACCTGTTAGTAGTTGCAGATCATAGAGAATTTCTAATGGATCAAGTCTTGTGTTGAACACGATGTCCTTAAGACAATTTATTGCCCTTGAAGTGGTACTTACGAGTACTAGGCAATATGTCTCCCAGGATAAAATGATCTCACCAACATAAAGACAAGCACTACCAATGGTTGTCTGTCGAATCAGAATTTATGCAGAACTCTCTCTTCTGTGATCGTGTATCCTATTTATAGACTCGCTCATGCCTGTTTGGTACAGGCATGAAGCTTGGGCCGTGTCTGTTCATGGCGAACAGACACAGTTGCGTTTGTGGAGAAGACGCCCATTCAGTTAAACAATGCTTCCAAAAACGGCAAAAACAATAACCATACGCACATTGCAAAACGATAAATGTTTTAGAATCCCAATGGTAACTTAAACGTATGTTCAAAACGATTGCATTTCAGGTTTGAAAAATTTTAAATAAATTTTCTCTAAAAAAATATATACAAGCCCCAAGCCTCGGCCCGGTTCGGTGGCGCGCGTGTGGTGAACCAAGCATGTGTTAAGTCCTCCCCCTTCCACAAAACTGGAGCCCCCATTGAGGGCCCTACCCTCCTCCAATGTATGTGTATATATACTAATTAAAAGCCTTGTACCTATCTTATGTGGGACACAAGTTTTTTGCACAAGCTTCAAGCTTTTGTTACCATTTTCAAGTGGTGATGTTTGAAGGCAATTTCTCATTCACTCCTTAATGGTTTTGAGCAACCCAATATATAAATTTTCATCTCCTCATGAAGGAGAACACATTTCCATGTGAACCCACTAAAATTAATTTGTGGGATCCACTTTAATTTTAACTAAAAGATAACTAATTATAATGCTCAAACCCATTTTTTTAACATTTTTTACTTTAAAAAGTTGGGAAAAACAAAACCTCATTTATAATAAAGTCCAAAACTCCAATCCTAATAGCAAAAAATGCTCTCAAAAGCAATAAAAAAAAAACGAGTCAGAAACTTTTTGCATTCGAACGAACGACTGAGGAAGTCACATTCAAATTGAACTCTCATTTGGACAAGACTAAACTACATTTGGATGAGTCAGCTGCAAAAAATTTTAACACAAAATAACTCTGATTTGTTTGGAACGATGTTCGAATGAGCTGAACAACTGGAATTGTAATTCGAGTGTCATAAATATTGAAATGAGTTTAAAATTCAACATATTAATTTTCATAAGTCAAATTTAAGTTTATAGTCAAAACTAAATTGCTGTAAAATCAATTCTAAACTATTATAATCATAAGGTCATGTGCCTAAACCGTAATGCATGATATTCGTGACAAATTTATCTCAGATTGCACCCTTGTTCATAACTTATACTTGCGAGACTTATTTTGAGTCTTCACTTGCAATAAGGGTTAATTTACATGACTCCTACTAAACTCTACAAATACTAATATTAAGAATTACAACTTTAAAAAAAATTATAACATAAAAATTACATAATTTTTTCTCGTGTAGATCACACAACATATTCAAATGTAAAAACAATAAATCCTGAAGAGTTTCTAGTCTAGTAAAGAACTCTTGAGAGATAGAAGATAAAAGCAATCCCAAAGAGTAGTTCAAGTGATAGTGAGCGTAGAGATAAGTATTTAAAAACAGTGGCCGATGGAGGGGAGGGACTCCCAAAAATTTTGAAATTGTATTTTCTATCCCATAGTTTGTTCGGGTATTTAAAAAATTTAAATCTTGGTCTCCCGAATTTTTTATTTATATTCATAAAAATTCTTCTTAAATTTTAATATTTATACTTTTGTCTCTCTAATTTTAATTTATGAATTTGTCATTATTTAAAAAGTACCAAGGTTCTTATTTTAATTATTAAATATAATTGTCATTGAGACCACCTTCTCCACAAATATAAATTTATGTACAATAATCGTGTAAAAAAATTTTAATTTATTATTCGATTATGCGACAGAATAGTTGTTACTATTAAAAGAGTAATGCTACTCTTACCTTTATATTTTACCAAAATTATTTACTTTCATGAGTTGGCAGTATTGTATTGGTTGAATATCACATGATGTCACATTATGATGTGATATTCAGTCAATACAAAACTGCTAACTTATGAAAGTAAACTACTTTTGATAGAATTTTTAAGTAAGCCTAACATTATTACTATTAAAAATACTTAAAAAGACTAGTCTCAGTTTTTTTTTTCAGAAGAAGATAAAAATGATATCCAGTCAATACAAGACTGTCAACTCATGAAAAGTAAACACTTTTAATAGAATTTTTAAATAAGCCTAACATTATTACTATTAAAAAGACTAGTCTCAATTTTTTTTTTTTAGAAGAAGATAAAAGCATTTTTGTCGTGCGATCTTGACAAGCAAAGATGCCAAATCTTTAGGCCTGTGACAATAAACTGGTGATTGGGCGTCTAAGCTTCATGAGGAAAGAACAGTAGAATAGGAGATCTTGCAGGCCCTCTGATCCAAGATTGCATAGTTGTACAAATGGTTGGCCAGCCGTATTCAAACCCCTAATGGTTTACCATCTCCTGTATTTTACACATGCATCACACGTGCCTAGTATGTGTTATTATACTTTAAAATTAATTGCGAAGATCCAATAAAATCAAATAAAGGATATCATGACAAAGAAGAAATATAAAAACATTACAAATAGTCTTTTGTTTTTTCCACTTCAAAATTAATTGCGAAGATCCAATAAAATCAAATAAAGGATATCATGACAAAGAAGAAATATAAAAACATTACAAATAGTGTTTTGTTTTTTCCATGAAAGGAGTATATCTAATTTATAGTACACTATGCACCGAGTTGATATATATATATATATATATCTATATATTTATATCCTGTGTGAGAGAGAGAAAGAGAGAGAGAGAGATTTATATTGCATTTACCGAAAGCTTTGTTAAGCTGTAGTTGCTATTTAGGGTTATTTCCTTGAGCTAAAATGTATATTTGACAAAACAAGAAGTTTAAAATTGTTATTTTGAAAATGTATCATTTTATTTTATTTTATTACATTTGGAAAATTAAAATTAATACTAAAACAGTTTTAAGAATTTGATCAAATAGATAAATATATTTTTTTGAACAATTTTTATGATTACAGACTTAAACCATCAACTCATTTAAAAATTTAAATTATTAAAAGAAGTGTAATTTAATTATTATATTCTCTAACATATTATTATTTTCACGTACCGACTCGAAACCAAATGCTACTAAAATTCATTAGGCTGTCTATTGTATTCCTAAAAATGAAGGTGGCTTAGGCTTAAAAAGATTGATTGATTGGAACAATACTACGCTAAGGAACATGTGTTCTATCTTCACCTTGAAAGAGTGCTTATGGATTAAATGAATCCATACTTACCTCTTTTAAGGGGAGATCTCTATAGGAATATCACCATCCCCTATGATGCCTCATGGAATTGGAGAAAGCTCCTCAACCTTAGAGCCCATCCCAAATCCTTTCTTGAAATGAAGGTTGGGAATGTGGATACAATCTTTTTGTGGTTTGATAATTGACACTCATATGGTCCCTTGGAGAAATGCTATTGTCAGTCGTAAAATTTGAAAACTCGCGATTTGATTACTACGTATAATTCGCCCGCACGTTATATTATTATTTGAGTTACACATGCCAATCAAATCGTGAGTTTTTAACTTTCGCGACTAACCGTATGACTCCTTGGTCCCCTCGTTGACAAATATACTGACAACATATTGTTTCCAATTTCAGAAGTTCCATCATTAATGCCAAGCTCTCCTCTGTCATCTCTAGTGTAGGCTAGGTTAGGCCTCTTAATCACTACAGAAAGATGGAACTCAAAGGCTACATCCTTAGGCTACTTCTATTTTGGCTGATACTCATTCCAAACAGTCTTCTTAACCCCTATGTAAAAGACTTTTATATTTGGCTTCCATCTTCAAATATAACTTACTCTGCTTGCTCCACTTGGAATGTCATCAAGGTTCCTTTACTCTCAATTGAATGGGCCAACTTGGTATGGGCTAGCAAAGCTACCCCTAAATACTCTTTTATCATGTAAATTCGTGTTAAAAAAAGACTTATAACCAAGGATAAGCTCTCTTTTTGGGGCCTCTATCTTGATGATAAGTACCTCATATATACATCCTATTAAGAAACCTCCAACCATAGATTTTTCTCCTGTTCTTATTCTGCCCTAATTTAGAACCAATTACTCTTTACTTGCTCTACTGATCTACAAAACTGCAATGCAGTGGGAAGATGAGATCACTTATGCTACTCAACACTTTTAAGGGTGAAAGCTTCATTACAAGCATCAGAAAATGCACTCTAGTTATAGTTATCTACCATATCTATGAAGAAAGAAACTCTACATTGTGAAGGCTCCGAAGTTATTCCCCTGATCAAGTTCTTACCATGATAACAAACCTGATATACCATAAAAGGACAGACTAGTCCTAGCATGACACGTGTATACACAGAGCACCTACGTATACAGACAAAGAAAAGCTCTCTTATCCATAACAGACAGGCACACAGGGTTCAGAACTTCTTTACTTGGAATGTCGCAAGGTCTCTAGTCTTTCCTCCAGAGTAGGAAATACTGCGTACACACATGAAGGGGTCCCAAGCTGATCATTACCTTACATACCCTACCGACCTTAGAGTAAGGAAACAAAATGTGACATGGAAACTACTATTCTCGGATATCTTCAAATCCCTACTCCTATGAGGAGCAGAGTTCAATATGACAACTACCATCTTCGGATAATGTCAAATCCTTATTCTTGCAACTCCAAATTCTAATCTTCGCAGGCTATAAATAAAACCCTAAAGGTACTCTTTTCAATTACAGTCAATCAATTCCTTTCAATTAGAGTTTTTTATTTTACTAACTTCATCATCAGAGCAGCTACCATCAGAGCCTACCTAATGGCCCTCTGATCTTTTTTTGAGTTCTTGACAGGAGACGAAGAGTGGAAGTCCCACTAATCAGAAAATGCAACATCAGTTTGGCACCGTTTGTGAGAAACGAAAATCATTTCTGCTAACTTTTTTCTTCAGCAACAACAGCTCTTTTGTCTTTTCCTTCTGAAAAGACAATGACTTCCAATCTTCGTCCAAGAAAAAGTTCTCAAAACCTTCGAAACCAGCCTCCCGCTAGAAGAGGAAGGGGGAAAACCTCTAGTCATTTACAATAGCAACTTGATCGGATTCAACGACAATCCGATCAGATGCTAAGAACAACTGGCTGTCATGTCCCAAACTTTGGCTTTGTTAGCCCAGAATCAGTAGAACAATCCCTCTCATCCTCCTACCAACGTTGCTAATGAAGGGGCTCAGCCTCTTGCCACCACTATGGGCAGAGGACCTCCCAACGTGCAGTCAGGTACACCCCCATAGTACCACTCACATAGGGACTGATCCCCAGCCATCAACCATAGTAGGGAGAAGGATGTCTGCTTTTTATCCCGCTATCCATTATCAAAACAGAACGAGTATCCTAACTCCAGCAGCCTCGGGGGCTGATCTAGAGCCACCAGAGTTTCAACCTTCACAAGTACCAACTCCCCCAGTCTAAGGGGGCTGCATCCCCCTACCACTATTGGACAAAATTATCCCTTGAATATAGGGACTGAAGCTGCAAGGTAAGGCCAACCAGTCCCGCCCCGAGTTTCTCAAAGAACGGAGGAGATAGCAGACTCCATGGAACAAACCGTCTTTACCAGAGGGACCCACTCCCCTCCAAAGCAAGATGAACTGGCCGAGAAAGCTGCTCGGGAGGCTCGCCATGCCATTAACTCCTGCCATAATGGTAGAAGAGTGGCCAAAAAAATTTATCGTCATGAAGTTCACCCTTTATGACGAGTCTGAGGACCCTAGAGACCACCTCTCCCACTACCAACACACAATGGCTCTACATGGGGTTACTGACGCCTTCATGTGCCGAACTTTTGTAACAAGCCTCAAAGGTACTACTTTGAAGTAGTTCCACAGCCTCCCTCAAGAGTCGATCACCAACTTCTACGAGCTTAACAGACAGTTTTTTGATTGATTCCTGACCAGCAGGAAGTTGAGGAAATGGCCAGAATTCCTACTAACTATAAAGTAGGCAAAGGGGGAGCCGCTTCGAGAGTACATCGCTCGCTTCAATACCGAGCTCACAGAGATAACAGACTGCAGCTCGAGCTCCCTGGGAGCAACTCTCACCTCTGGCCTGGAGCCTAGACGCTTTCAAGATTCTTTAACAAAGAATCCTCCAGTAGACAAGGCGGCACTCATGGAACGGGCACGAAAGTATAAAAACCTAGAGGGTACAAAGATGTCCTTCTAAAAGGCCAAAGAGCAGGCTCAAAAGGATGATCACATCCAAAATAGGGACTCTAGTACAACTAAGAAGAGAGTTAGAAGTACTGATAAGAGGGCGGCACCCAGAACCTAATTCTGGGAAATATGGTACTTTTACCGCTTTGAACGCCTCCCTCACTCACATATTCCATCAGGTACAAACCCATAAGGATCTAAAGTGGCTAGAGCCGTTAAAGACCAATCCTGATGCTAGGGATCAAAACAAGTATTGTGATTTTCACAAGGATCACGGGCATACCACTGACGAATGCAGAGTCCTCAAGTAGGAGATTGAACAACTCATCAGAAAAGAGCGGATGCAAGAGTTCGTTCTACAGAACGGGAGGCAGAACCCCCATAACGATAGACCACCACAAAGAAGGCAAGAGCAAAGGCCTGAACAAAGAGAGGCTCGGAACAAGCAACCACACCAAAACAATCAAGTCATCTTTGTCCTCCATACTGACAATACGATGACAGGAATGTCCAACTGAGCTAGGAAGCGGTATGCTCGAGAGGCAAGAGCAGAACCTAAAGTCCTTCAGATCTCTACCATTGGGAAAAGGCCGGATCCCGAACCACAAATCCAGCTCAAAGATGGATCTTGTTGGGGTACACTTTCCTTATAATGATGTCGTCGTCATCTCACTCAAAATAACCAATTTTGAGATCAGGAGGGTTCTGGTGGACATGGGAAGCTCCACCAACGTGCTGTTCTATGAGCCCATTAAACATTTGAAGCTCAATTTCAATGACATCAAGGCCACCACCATCGTAATCGCGGGATTCGACGGGAACCTCAGTACCCCGCTAGGCAAAATAGACCTCCCGACCACAATAGAAGAAGGGGACGGTCAGAAGACACTAATCTCCGAATACATGGTCCTGGACTCTAAATCCCCCTACAATGTCATCATTGGAAAACCTTGGCTCCATCAGATGAGAGCGGTCACCTCAACCCCCCATCAATGCTTGAAGTACATTCAAAACGACAAGGTCTATTCCATCAAGAGCTGTCAGCCAGCCGCCCGAGATGTCATGCTCTAGAGCTGAAGGAGAAAGCCCCCAAATAGTAATCACAACATCCTCGTGAAGGAGGAAATCCTGTATCTTCCGACATTTATGAGACAAATGAGTGCCTTTCCAAAATCGATGAGCCACTAAACCCTAGGGGAAGGGACAACATGGCCAAACCAATGGAGGAACCTTTCAAGGTACTCGTCAGCTCTGAAGGGGGAGAACGGTATTTATAGATTGGCTCAGATCTGTCCCCCTCCGAGCAATAGGAGATTGTTGAATTCTTAAAAAGTAACCTGTCGGTGTTTGCTTGGGAGACCAAGGATATGGAAGGGATAGATCCTAACCTCCTCTCCCATAAGCTAATGACAGACCCAGATCATCCTCTAATGAGGCAAAAGAGGAAGACGTTCACTGTCATGACCCGAAACCCACCCTAAGCGGATTACCGGATCGCGATCGCCGCCCCGAGACCCGAGGGCCCCGAGACAAGGCTCGCATATGCAGCGGTATCGAATAGATGTGCAACATACATTTTGCGGAAGCGTGAAAAACTTTTTCTTTTCTTTTCTCATTTTTAAATTATGCACATCTGTTCGGTACTGCCGCTCCATACATAGCATACATGGTTACACATTCAGAGTATAACTAAAAACTTAAAGACTTCATACATTCATACCATACATATTCGATTGCCCAGAGGGCTTATTACATGTCCTTACTATGTCTATTAATACAGAAGTACTATTAGAGTTTACAGACTTATCAAAAGAGACTATTTAACCATGTCTTCCCAAAATTAGCAGATTCGTCATCGTCGTCCTTAAATCAAAACTGCTGCTAATTACCTGAAAGGGGGGGTCCGAACAAAGTCCGGGTAAGCTAATCTAAGCTTGTGAGCAATTCCAGTATTTGTCATGGGGTTTTCAATTAGCAGTGGTTTAGTACATAAGAGTTTGTAAAATAATCACCGCCAATTGTTCGTATACTTTGAATACAGAATATATGCATTCCTTAAATCATGTAGCTTTAAAACATTTAAAGTATTCAAGCTAAACTCATACTTGTCAAATAGAGTATATAACTCAAAACATATGCATTTCGTAAAACAATAGCTTTGAAACGTTAAAGTATTCAAGCTATACTTATACTCATGAACTTCAAAACATATAACATAACATGTATTTCTTAAATAGAGTACATAAAACTCAAACATATGCATATTGAAAATGAGAGTAAAAACTTGCTTCCATTTTCAAATCATTTGTCATCTTATCACTTTCGTTAGTGGAATCCGTTTCGAACCGGACTCCCATCTTACTTATAAATGGAGATATCTCATCTGCCTGGGGGATTAGATCCTGCTACCGGGCATTTGACAGTCAATTGAGTTCGTATGTAACCCAAAATCTTGTCACATGTTTACAGATTAATTGAGTTCCGTACAACCCAAAAATCTGTTATTTAGAAAATCGGCTGAGTTCCGTACAACCCAACCAAAAACCATAGTGCTTAGGCACAACTTTTCTTACATTCAAATACATTTAATACATGATTTCTTCAAATAGATGTTTCTCATAAACAGTTAAAACATCATGTACATAATTTCATAATAAATCCGTTAAATGCTTGATATAAACAAATTCAGAACACTTTACATAATTTGGCATTTAAAACTTTAGACATGCTGAAATATGTTTTAAGAAAACCATGAAAGAAACCATTCACTAAGCATGTCATAATAGAGTTTATAAAAACAGAACAATTTAACTGAATCATGTAAATACTGAATTCGAATTTTCAAACACTTCATATCTTTGCATTTAAAAACCTTTTCAAATCCATGGAGTTAAATCTCCAATTCAAACACAGGGTTACTCACCTTGGTTCTTTAGGGTTAGTGCTAAAAATGCGCTTTCCCACTTTCCTGGTAGTTCCTAAAAACAATTCATAAACATCTCATCAACTTCACATTCATTGTAATATCATCATGATATTCCTTAACTTATGCTTAAATCGTATTAGATCCTAAAACGATTTCATAAACTCATATGTACTTAACGTAACTCGTATTCTTAACCTATGACACAATTTAATGTGTTAGTAATTGAATTTATTTAAATTTATACTCTTCTGGGAGTTCCATTAACTTTAATTTAAAGTTATTTATTTGACATGTTTACGTGTCGTGTCTTTTCGTATTTCGTTTCTCGTACATGCCTTAGTATTAGTACTTTGGCATTATTTCAGTTCATAGTCATCTAACAGATGCTATTCATCAAATTTTATGTCTTTTTATTTTCGACATTTCTTTTGGTCGAATAGACTCTACCATTGAGTCCAGAGTGTCGAAGAAAGTCGGTTTAGGCTTTCGTAACATTTAATTCAAACTGTTATATGTAAAAGGGCAAAATGGTCATTTATCATTTTACGTGTCATATCTTTTCGTACTTCGTTTCGTAATTTGGACTCCATTTTTGAGTCCGGGATGTCAAAGAAAGTTAATTTAGACCTTCTCTGATTTCATTTTAGCTTTAGGGGTACCAGGGGTATTTTGGTCATTTTACCCCTTTACGTGTCTTTATTTTTCGGGACCCCGTCTCGTGTCGTGGACCTCACCATTGGACTCAGAAGGTCCGAGATAGTAAGAGTACACTAATAACTTGTTAAATTTTGGTCAAGGGGTATTTTGGTCATTTACCCCTTACGTGTATTTATTTTTCGGGCTCCGTCTCGTAAAACGGACCCTTCCATTGATCTCAGAATGTCTAAAATAGTAAAAATACACTATTCATATGCTTAATTTGGACTTCGTTTACTCTATTTATGACCCAAGGGCAAAATAGTCATTTTACTTTATTTATTAAATAATTAAATTAATTATTTAATTATTTTTTCCAGGGGTCTAAATGCATAAAACTTCCATAAATTGGGCAACAGTAGGATTGTCCAGAAGTTCTGGGGTCAATCCGCAAATAAGGAAAGTATTGGTTTTATTTTTGTTTAAAGAATTTAGAAAACCAACGGTTCAATGGGGTTTTAAATAAACCAGTCCGATCTGGTTGAAAACCAACCGGTTTAGCCGGTCTGCTTACATGTGGCTGACGTCATCATGACGTCAGCCCTAGATCTCTTTTAATTTAAACCGACACCCTAAACGGCGTCGTTGCATTTAATCGGTGGCAAGCCCAGAGGCTGCCACCTGTCTGAGTCAACTCGGCCATTTTAAAACGAGTTAACTCATCGTCATCTTCCTCATTTCGCCCCTACGTTGCCCTAAGTTGCAGGTTTCCTTTTCCTTCTATTTCGTGACTTCCTCCTCAACCATTCTCCACTGTTTCTAACCTAATCCATTTCTGGTACATTGGTTTAAAGTTTGACATTCATTTTAGGCCTTAAAACCTCGTCATATGTTCGGTTTAGAACGAGATAATCCAAACTGTAAGTTGTTCGTAAATGCTCATTTCTGAGCTAAAACCCTTGGGGTTTGATTCCTTGTGATCCCCTCTTCATGGGGTTTTACTTTCCATTCAAAAAAATGGATTTAAATGAAAGTTCATGGGGTTGGGGTTTTGAACCCGTACCTGCAACTCCATTTTTGGAAGGCTTTCCCTTTGATTTTTGATCGCGTACATAGGTTTTCATAACCCTTAAGACTTTATCTTGAGGTCTTGGTAGGTTAGAACCCATTTAATTTCACCCATTTCAGACCTGTTATTTTGAAGGTCATCCATGGCAGCCGATCTTGGGTTTCCTTTTTAAAGTACTCTAATACTAGATTTTCATGCATGGTTCAACTTTAAACGTATATTGAACATCATATAAAGAAAACAAACTCTAAAACAGTTCATATCCATTCTATATTTTTAGAGAGAGAAAATACCTGTTTTTGATATTCTGTATCCTTCTCTCTCTCTGATTCTCTACTTCTTCTTCCTTTAGCTTCCTAATGCTCTCCAGGATTGGTTTCTTACGAACCAAGCATGCTTTGCATGCCTTGGCCTTTTAAACTTTCATCACCGACCCTTCTCTCTCTTCATTTTCTCTCTCTCTCTCTCTACACGTTTGCAGCCCTCATTCTTGACCTTATCATCCCATCTTACACTTCATTAATTCTGCTTTTTCATTTTGGCACCTTACATTAAATGGATCCTTGATATTTTGTATATTGTATATTATATATATATATATATATATATATATATATCACACACACACCCCAACACATGGAGACACACATACACACACAGCTCAACCGACACACACACACACCTTGTGCACTGTTCATACTTTACACATGTATATCTATATAAATGTATATAAATATATATATATGAACAATTAATTATATATAAATACATATATAATGTATCTATGTACATACATGCATACATAATTATACATATACATGCCTTCATGAATTGTGTATGAAATAATTATTTTAACTATTTATATATACATACTTATACATGGACATGTGTATATATATACTTTTATACACTTTATATCATACACACAATACACCATAAAGTGTGTGTTTGTGTATTCAAATTTATTTAATCATAATTAGAGTTAATAATTTCACATAAATAAATAATTAATTATTTCCTTTGGTGTAAATATTTTTACACAAATTTCCTTTAATCTCGAATTACGTGCCATATGACCCGGTATCCCGGGTCGGGATATCACATTCACCCCTAAGCGCCACAAGATTATCAACGAAGAGGTCCATAGGCTACTAAATGCCAGAATGATAAAAGAAATATTCTATCCAGAGTGGCTGCCCAACACAGTCCTTTCTAAAAAGAAGAATGGCAAATGGAGGGTTTGCGTTGACTACACCGACCACAACAAAGCCTGTCCCAAAGACAGCTTCCCTCTCCCAAGGATTGATTAGCTAGTTAACGTAACTACAGGGCATGAGCTCATGAGCTTCATGGATGCATACTCTGAGTACAATCAGATTCAGATGTATCTTTTAGACCAAGAAAAGACAGCCTTCGTATCCGAATGAGGTCTCTATTGCCATAGAGTGATGCCGTTTCGTCTGAAGAACACTGGGGCCACATACCAACGTCTGGTAAACAAAAAGTTTGACTCCTAAATTAGAGATACGATAAAGGTCTACATAGACGACATGCTAGTCAAGAGCATACAGAAGAGTGACCACATCCAGCATTTGAGCCAAACATTTAACATCCTAAGGGAGCATAGGATGAAGCTGAACCCCTCAAAGTGTACCTTCAAGATCACAAAAGGGAATTTCTTGGGTTTTTTGGTCTCTCAAAAAGGGATTGAGGCAGACCCCTCGCAGATAAAAGATCTGATTGAACTAAAGTCACCGAAAACCAAGAAAGATATTGAAGGCCTGAACGGAAGGATAACGACTTTGAACCGATTCATTTCTAAGTCTACCGACCGATGCTTCCCGTTCTTCAAATCCTTGAGGGGGAGTGAGGCCCTAGAGTGGACCCCTAAATACAAAAAGCCTTCTAAGAGTTAAAGCAATACTTAGCTTCCCCCAAGCTCCTTTCAAAGCTAGTGCAAGAGGAAAAGCTACACCTGTACCTTGTAGTAATAGAGAATGCCATCAACTCTGTACTAGTTAGATAGGACAAAGGGATTCAAAGATCAGTTTTTTTCATCAGCAAAGCATTTTTAGACACCGAGATGAGATATTTCGAAATAGAGAAATTGACCTTTGCCCTGGTAATATCCTCTCGGAAGCTCAGACTATATTTTCAGATGCATCCTATAGTAATCCCTATGTCCTACCCTCTGAAATCAGTCCTACACAGGCCTGAAGTCTCAGGATGATTGATCAAGTGGTCTGTGGAGTTAAGAGAGTTTGATATATTTTATATACCACGAACCTCTATCAAAAGGCAAGCACTGGCGGACTTTGTTACAGAATTCACTCTAGTGCTGCATGCTAAAGCATAAGCCAATATGGACACTATGGTATGGCAACTCTATAGTGACAAGTCATCCACCGATAGAGGCTTAAGAGTGGGCATAGTACTTCAATCCCCTGACGAAATCAGAACGAAGAAAGCAGTTAATTTGGGGTTTAGAGCTTCTAATAACGAGGCTGAGTACGAAGCGCTTATCCTTGGGATGAAGCTGGCCTTAGAATGCGAAGCCCTGAACCTTGAAGCGTTCTCTGACTCCCAACTTGTGGCAAGCTAAGTCTTGGGAGAATTCTCCACCAAAGATAACAGGATTATCCGATATTCAGAGTTGATGGAATCACTGAGGCTCTCTTTCCATAAGTTCACCATTCAAAAAATTGAAAGAAGCCAGAACTCCAAGGCTGATGCTTTAGCAAATATGGCTTCCCATCTCAAGTTAGAAAGGGATTCAACGATGAAAGTATCTTATCAACCGAAGCCAAACATCAAAGAAGTACAGTCCTCCCAAATCTCATAACAAACTTAGAACTGGATGACTCCTATCATCTAATATATAAAAGAAGGGTTGCTTCCAGAGGACAAAAATCAAACCCGAAGATTCAGATAAGGGCAACTCGGTACCTGGTTCTAAATGGGAAACTATACCGAAGATCTTACACTCTACCCCTCTTGCAGTGCCTATCTCTAGAGGAATCCCAATATGTCCTAGCCGAGATACATGAAGGGATCTACGACAATCACAACGGTGACAGGACCATAGCTCATCGAGCCTTGACTCAGGGTTATTACTGGCCCGACATGTTAAAATAAGCCAAGAAATATGTTCAGAGGTGCGATAAGTGTCAACGATTTGCTTCATACCAACACCAACCTCATCATGAGCTCATTCCTATTGCCAGTCCTTGGACCTTCACTTAATGGGGGATGGACATTGTAGGACCACTGCCAATCGCCCCTCAAAATAGAAAATACCTACTGGTTGCCATTGATTACTTCTCCAAATGGGCAGAAGCTGAACCTCTGACTCACATCACAGAATCAGAGGTAAAAAACTTCACGAAAAAAACATAATCTGTAGGTTCAACATATCCCACGTCATCATTTCAGCCAATGGTACGCAGTTTGCTGGAAAGATGTTTGGGAAATTCTGTGAAGGCCTACACATCAGCCACTATTTCTCCTTACCAGGGCATCCCTAAGCTAATGGGTAAGTCGAGGTCACCAACTGCATAATTATTGATGCCATTAAGAAGAGGTTGGAAAAAGCCAAAGGAAGATAGGTCAAGGAGCTCCCCGGAGTGCTCTGCGCCTACCGAACCACTAAAAGAACACCAATCGCAAAGATATCATTCTCACTTACTTATGGTACTGAGGCAATCATTCCTGTCGAAATTGACATGCCGACCCTGATGACGGATGCCTTTGACCAGGAAACCAACGAACATCAGCTTGCAGAAAATCTAGATCTACTTGAAGAGAGATGCGAGCAAGCCCGGATCAAGACTGAAGCATACCAGCACAAGATAGCCAAGAGCTTTAGCCAAGGGTTAAAACCTGTCAATTTCTAGATCAGAGACCTCATCTTAAGAAGGGTGTTTTCAAACACCAAAGATCCTACCATGGGAAAGCTCTCCCTTAATTGGGAAGGGCCTTAAAAAATAACCAAGGTTGTCAGACCCACGACTTATTGGTTGGAAGAAGTAACTAGGAAGCCTATGCCCAGGCCCTGGAATGTTGAGCACTTACAAAAATACTATCAATAAAAAGTTTTTTTTTTCATTTTTAAGTGATCTAATCTTAATGTACAGACCCCTAAAAGCTTTGTAGTCATTACAAGTGCTATAGGTCTGGTCCATCTTAATGTACAGACTCCTAAAAGCCTTGCAGCCATTACAAGTGCTATAAGTCTGATCCATCTCAATGTACAGACCCCTAAAAGCCTTGTATCCAGTACAAGTGCTATAGGTCTGATCCATTTTCATTTAGGCGAACATTTCAATAAAAGTATCAGAAGCCCTAATTATCCAATCCGTTTCTATCAAGGCCCCCCATTTCTTATGGAATTAAAGTTTAATTCAATCACAGGTTCTGAAGATCTATGCTTGATTTAATTACAAGTTATGGAGATCTTGATTCAATTACAAGTTCTGAAGATCTATGCTTAATTTAATTACAAGTTATGAAGATCTTGATTCAATCGTAAGTTCTGAAGATCTATGTTTGATTTAATTACAAGTTATGGAAATATTGATTCAATTGCAAGTTCTAAATATCTATGTTGTGAAGATCTTGGTTCAAATATTTAATTACAAGTTGGGGAGATCTGAGGCTTAAATCCTAGTTCAATTTCAAAACTTAAAGATATGTGCTTGATTTAATTACAAGTTGGGAAGATTTGAAACCTAAAGCTTGGTTCAATTTCAAGTCTTGAATATTCTTGCTTGATTTAATTACAAGTTGTGAAGATTTAAGGCTTAAAGTTTGATACAGTTTTGAAGATCTGAATTCAAAACTTGATTAAATTAAAAAGGTAAAGGTGAAGCTTGATTTCATTACAAGTGTCAAAGCTCGCTACGTTATGACTTACAATACGTCAGCATCTAAAAATCCTACAAGTGTGGCTACTCTAGGTATTCTGCTAACAAACTACATAAATGCTTTGAAATTAAAAAACAACACACAGAGTTCTGAAGAAGTCAATTTCATTCATAATTAGCCCAAGTTTGGGAAGATTACAAAGAAGAAACAAAAAGATACAAAAAGATTCCTAGTCTACTGCTAGTTCGGCAACCCTTGAAATATAAGTGGTAAGAAGAGTTCTGAATCTTCATTGTCTTGCACAATATCAAGATCACTCTCTTCTTCTTCTTCATTTTCCTCTTCTTCTTCTTCTTCATTCTCTTCAAACTCACGCACCGTATCAAGATCACTCTCTTTGTTTGGGTGCGTCAACTAGAGGGAGCTCGGGAACCGTTTCCTCCTTATCATCATCCTGCGCTTAAATCTCAGCTTGTGAGATTTCAATGTCATCAATCCCAGCAAGATCCAGGTCAAGATATTTATTATGAAGCTTCGCCTTGAAGGTGCGGTACCCATACTCAATCAGCTCTCCACCCATGCCCTCAACCTCAGCCTTCATATCAGCCTCAATTTGAGCTCTGACAGAGTCGGCAATGTGTTGGAATTTCTTGAGGGAAGCAGATTGGAAGTCTTCGAACCTCTTTTTAAGGTCTTTCAACTCTAGAGTAAGAGCATCCATTTCAGACTCCAAGATGGAGTAGGAGTTATAAGCTTCCTTCAACTTCTCCTCAACTACAGAGACAGTAGACTAGGCCATCCCCAACAGCAGCCTGGCTTTATCGAGCTCAGATTGAAGGTTGTTAATCTGCTCAGAATCTACCGAAGAATCCATGATGACTGCAAGGCCATGCATAGGCTAAAAAAAGAAACAGGCAATAATTCGATCATAACAGATGACAGAACAGAAAAAGAAAGCAAAAAAGAAAGAAGTGAGAAGAGCCCATCAGAGCTTACCTTCAGTTGAAAAGACAGCAGGTCTCTTTGGTGATCTTCTACACCTTCAACCCTTTGAATTTATTTGGGCCTGCGGCCCAGGACTCGTCAAAGGCTATCTTCGCGGCCAGATAGCCGGAATCATCAGGCATAGGGGGAGCAGCAACAAACTTCCCCTTCCCCCCTCTTCTTCTTAAGGATTACAAGTGCATGGGGAAGTGTAGGCTCGGGAGCAAGAAGCTCCCTCATATCCTCAGACACCATTCGGTATAGGGAGTTGAACAAGAGCCTCCTCCTCTTCACTTGGAAGAGAGGTTTGGCAGAGGAAGAACTCTCCCCCACCGTCTTCCTCTTCTTCCCTGGTGCCCATCTAGACATCAGAGACTTCTTCAACTTTTCAGCCCTGTCCTTCACCAACCTGGCCTCCATTAGGTTTGTGGGGGTAAGAATGGCGTTGTACGCATGGTTGCTGGTCTAGAAGAGTCTTCAGTACTTCTCTTGGAGTTCAACAGAAAAGATGGACCTCTTCCAAGCCTTTTTGTCTACACAAAAAACACAAAATTCAAATCAGACAATGAAGTGAAAGGAAATGAAAAACAAAGGCGAAAATATTTAAAAATGGGATCTCACCCTTGATCCCAGTACTCTGGGGGAAAGTCGAGGTCTGGCCCTTATAGTCTTTAAGCTCCCATCCTCCTCTTACGAAAAAGTACCACTTCTTCCAAGTCTTATCAGAAGTGGGTACTAAGGAGAGAGGTCTGAACCCATTGTCAAAAGACATGTAAAACATACCCTCCGACTTCAAAAATTTCAGGTTCATGTTGCTTCAGATCAATGAAAAATCCACCTCGACACCGTTCATGAGACCCAAAACTATGAACCCTAACAAGTGCCTCCAACTATTGATGTTAAGGTCGGCAGGGCATATATTGAACTATTTGAAAAAATTCCTAATCAGGGGATGGAAAGGAAACCTAAGCCCAATCTCAAACCATTCGAGATAGACACAAATCTCGCCCTGTCCAATATCGGATGGGCGATCCATTGGTCCAGGTGCCCTACAAGTCACATTTGGGGAGAAGTTGAAAGCAGCCCTCAAAGCACCCAACATGCCCTGAGTGATGGCGCTTTCTCCCTCCTCCCTTTGTGAAGGCCTACCCGAGGTTTCCCTCACTACATTTCTAAGCTCTATGAAAGCCTCTACTATTCTAATTTCAGGGCTGGGGAAGGGATGCTCAACTATCTTATTTTTTAAGTACCCTAAGGAACTACTATCTATGAGGTGTATTTTGGATGGAACAAATGTCTCCAAGGAACTCTCTATTCCATAACCGATTCCTGACAGGGCGTCTGAGGTCGACATTATGAAAACAAAGGAGAAGAAAAGAAGAAGGATAAAAGAAAGAAAGATGATCGAAAACAAATCGGACCTAATCAGAAACTCGATCGGAGAGTAAGTTTCTTGCGACAGAGATCTTCTCACTCTAACTTTTCTCAATGTTCGACGAAGTACTTTTTAGAAACAATGAAAATTAAGAAAAAAGGGCGCACACACATTCCCTCTCCCTTTATAAGGGATTAAAGTAATAGAGGCCCATGATTTCGAACTGTCGCGGCGGTTAAGGAAATGATGGGTTCGAAAATCCAATTGACGGCTGACGTAATAAATGTCACGTCAATGGCTATCGTAGAAGGCGAAGCGGCACACTTTAATTATGGCACGTGACTCTTTAGAAACCCTCAACCTTAGGTATGCAATTCACTAAACTGAGGCTCTGGGGGGGGGAGGAGGAGTAGCCGATATACCACAAAAGGACAAACTAGTCCTAGCATGACACGTGTATAAACAGAGCACCTACGCATACAGACCAAGAAAAGCTCTCCTATCCATAACAGACAGGCACACAGGATTCAGAACTTCTTTGCTTAGAATGTCGCAAGGTCTCTAGTCTTTCCTCCAAAGCAAGAAATATTGTGTACACACATGAAGGGGTCTCGAGTTGATCACTGCCTTACATAACCTACTAACCTTAGAGTAAGAAAACAGAATGCGACATGGAAACTGCTATTCTCGGATATCTTCCAATCCCTACTCCTACGGGGAGTAGAGTTCAATATGGCAACTACCATCTTCGGATATCGTCAAATCCCTATTCTTACGACTCCAAATCCTAATCAACTTAGGAAATTCGCAGCCTATAAATAAAATTCTAAGGTACGCTTTTCAATTATAGTCAATCAATTCTTTTTAATTACAGTCTTTTTATTTTACTAACTTCATCATCGGAGTAGCTACCATCGGAGTCTACCCGGTAACCCTCTGATCTATTTTTGAGTTCTTGACATGAGAAGAAGAGTGGAACTCCCACTGATCAAAAAGTGCAACATCACAAACTATGTCAAAATCCAAGCTTCCTCTTGGAAGAATATTCAAAGAACGGAACCAGGAAATGTTTTTTGGAAAAGGGGATAAAAGAAGTTTCGGAGAAAACTTTAGTGAAAATGTTTTGGGTTGGGCCAAAATTTTGGAAGAGAAATAGAAGAATTAAGATAAAAATTTTAGATTTGATTGAAGTCTTGGGGTATAAAATTGAGAAATGAATGGCCTGAGTTAAAATTTTGAAATGGGCTAATTTACAAATTGCCAAAATTTTATAAGTAAATCTTTTCTTTTTTTGTTAGATTTTGGGGAGGACTACCGCCCACCCTAGCCACCCCTGATTCCGTCCTTGCTTATGCCAACTGGGAGATGTGTATTCAATGGAACCTATCACAATCCATCATGGCTTAACTTTCTCTCTTTATTGGATTTCTACCTTTTTGTATGCTCTAGTTTTTTCTCTATGTCCTGTGGTTACAGTTTGGTTCCTTAGCCCTACAGCCTCTATGCTTTGTACACGATTTTTCCTTCTAATACAATTACATAAAGCATCTCTAATACGAAATGTTGTTTCATCCGTGTCATTTCTATAATTTGACATGTCACAATATAAAAATGTCAAATTTTGGCAATTCTGTTTCAATGCAAAAATGTCATTTTTTATTATAATAACTATTTTTTGTTAATAAAGTAGCGTGTACTACATATCCGTTTGACATTTACTTAATAAAGTGACATGGATCCTGCTTTTGTTTGACATATGTAAGTTACATTTCATGAATGTCATAAAATAATTTTACCTACTTTCAATACCTAATATGACATTGAAAATGACATTATCATTTTTGGCAAGCTAAATGACATACTATTGAAGAAGTATTTTTTACATTAATGTTAAATTTTAAAATTGACACATTAAATGACACATGCACTAGAGTGACTCTTACATACCCAAAAAATATAAAAATAAATACACTACACACATGACATACAAAGATTTGGGGTACACAAAATACACCTCATGACACTACAACACTAGAATCTTAAACTAACACACAAGATTTGTACACTAGACCTTACTGACACTCAAAAATTATAGCTAGTCTCTAGAAAATTAAAGTTCAGTGGGAAGTCTCACTCAAAAGCATCATGCTTACATTTGAATATTTTTAAAGACTTACATAAGTCTTATGTAAATATTCAAATCTAAACAATAGTACCACTGTAAAACCTTCTTACTAAACTCTTTTTCACTGGCCTCACTTATGTGAACATCAAGAGGGCTCCTAACCATTCATTTGTGTCGATGACAAAAAGGGCAATAGATGACTATTATGGAAATAAAACAATCGAGAGACCCTAACCACCAATAAAGTTGAAAGCATTACTATTGGTTTTTAGCGACACCTAACCACATGTTGCTAGAGCATTGCAAATAGTGTGATGACTCGCACTAAAACTTTTTTGTGACGAGCAAACTTTGCTAATAATTATTAGCGACGCATTAGGCACCATTAGTTTTCTTTTTAAAAAAATTGTGTTGCTAAAGGTTTGTGGTTGAAAGTGAGAAGCATCGCTGATGTGGGATTATTTGTGACACCGATATTAGCTTATTTTCAATGCTGTGTAGGCCTTGCAAATAAGTTGATGTTTGAACAGGGAAATGAGAGATGAGAATTTGGGAGAGTTCGTGAGACTCTTGCGGTGACTTATCTTAACACTTTCTTACTTTCCCTTTCCTTCTCTTCCCGCAACGTGTGGGAGAAAGGAGGAAGAGAAGAAACATCCCCAACTTTTATTTGGTGATTCATTTTTTCAAGGTTAGTTTCATTTTCCTGTAACTGAATATCAGTTTTCATTTTATATTCTGTGAAGTTATTTAATTGGCAGTATATATATAAATTTGTACATAATTTGTGGTATATGATGAGAAAATTGTCTTGAAAATTATAACAAGAATCTGAAGTAAAACTCTGTGCTTTGTGGTAGATTAATGCCCACTAACTATTGATCATCCCATATGCACCAAGCTAGCTAGCATGCAATAATATTCAGACAAGTGTAAAATGATGATTATGAAGAGATGACACAAAAGCAGCCATGACAGGGAATGATGGGTTCTGAATAATTAGATGATACTGATACATACATACATATATATATATATATATCCAACTTTCACAACAAACATTGAACATAAATCAATCTTTGTCACCCTGGTGGCACCGTACGTGGCGAAAACATCACTGAATAAACTGGTTGATTAGTTGCTAGCTAGCAAGTGCTCTGAGTAGGCACACTCAGCAAACGCACAACTTGCAGAAGATCTTTTATAAATGGATTATGTGGGCTTTCTGCAATTACACACAACTGGGGGAGTCTAGAAGGCTAGTCCGCGCGCATGAGATTGAACAAGCCAATTAGCATCAAGTTAGCTAGGGTCTTCAATTATCATAACCTCGAAATGTCTCACTTTGAACCGACCATATCTCCATGCCTTAAAAGCTGTCTTCCAAGGTTATAATTGGAATATATGCATAAATAAAATAGATTTAGGATTAAAATAGAAATGTTAGTTTTATTCTTTTATGAAAAATAGTATATTTTTATTTGTATTTCTTATGTGATTTGACATTATTTAATACTTTTATATCTTACATAATTGGATTTTTAAAGACATCACATTTTGTCATATTGAGCATAAAAAATTTGGGATATTTAGTATTATTATTCTTTAAATTGACTAAATACTTAAAATGAGATAGCTATTTTATTGAACAATTTAATTATTTTAATATAATAAATCTAAGTTAGATAGCTCAAAATAGCCATGTAAGATCAAATATATGCTAGCAATGATATTTCTTGAAATAGCTATTCTTACACAACATACATCCATACATACATATATATATATATATATATGAAGAGTTATGCATTCCTAAAACTTAAGGATTGGCTTTCTATTACAGAAGGAATGAGTTTCAAGAACAAAATATTTTTTAAATATTAGATGAAATTATTACATTGCAAAATATATTAGATGAAAATATGTTACTCTAACATATAAAAAAATATTTTTTAACTTATAATATTGAACTTTTATTTGGACTTTTTATAAATTATCTAGGTAGAAATAAAATAATTACTGCAAATAAAATATATAATCTATTAAAAATAATGTAAATTTACAAGGATATATTAGGATATTAATTTAAATTTGGTTCCATTGCTACAATTGAGTTATTAAAATCATATATTGGAGTAAAATCACTATCTCATTCTTGGATATTTAGTCAAAAAGAAATAATCATTGTTCTTACTTCATTTCACTTTTAAGGTAATTCCATTCAAATGATCACCATTTTTATTTCATTCTTACTTTATTTCTTTCTCGAGTTCGTTTTATTCTTACATACCAAGCATAACTAAAAAGAAAAACTCTGACCAAAAACTAGATATTATATATTTTAAAAAAAATAAGAAATGCTTTTTTACATAAAATAAAATATTTTTCAAATAAATTTTTTTTTTTATTATGGCTCAATTCTTTAGTAGTGAAATGTCATTCCTTGTGTTTTAATCTCATATCGTGTGTAAATAGTTATTCTAGTTTATTTGAGTTTTATATTAGAATGAATTTAGAAATGTTGACCATTTTATCTTGAAACTCAATCTTCTATACCAAACGTGCCTTCTAAGTTTTCTAAGGTCTCAATGCCTAGTGCCTTGTGTTGATTGTGACCCAGAACCACTGGTGACCTTTTAACGCCGAACCTATTGCAGTTGCGTGGAGAATGTAACAGTTTGAAGCATAGTGTGATATGCATATATATGCTGGTATGTATATGTTGGGTTCTTGCTTACTTTCTGGTAGAAGTCTTGTTCCATGGCTTTTTCTGTTGATTGAGCATAATTGGGAGTGATAGATCTTGTTATGATGGCTTTGGACTTTTTGAGTATATTTGGGGCAGTGGTGCAGATGATTTGTTGGCTTCAATGTGCCAACCTAATTGGAATATTGTTTGTTGACTATGATGCATTCAGCACCTCCTCTCTCTTTTCTTTTCTTGGTGTCTATAATTGTACTACTTGTACACTTTTAACATTAATAAAATTTATTTTCTTTGCCAATTCAAAAAAAAAAAGGCATATATAGTTTTCAAGTTGCACTAGATACATTACTACCAGTTAGGAGAAATAACAGAAATATTGAAATGTCGATAATAGAAAATCAATCCATTATCACCTAACTAGCAGTAGGATTAGGATTGCCAAGCTAGCTCAAATACAGGCCGACAAAGAGTAAAAGAGCTCTTGGCAGTTGGCTCAATAAGATAATTGCCAATATAACATCATTGAGGCTTTGATATTCTATATATACTCTTTACCATGATAATCTTCATTGGCTACTACATATATAAAGGAGGATAAACATAAAGAAGAAAATTTTAAAAAAAGAAAAAAAAAAAAAAAAGACAGATAACTTCTACAACACTTTGGTCCTAATATGCCTCACTCAGATTAAAAATCTCTGTCACAAACTTCAAAACAAGAAGAAAATTCCTAGTTGCACGCACAGTAGAAGTTGTTGAACTAGACAGGGTATTTCTCAGCATTCTTGACTATCTTTGCTAGAGCGGCTTGGCCAAGATCGAGTCCACAAACATCAGCAAGCTGAACTAGATACAGCAAAACATCAGAGAGCTCCTCCTCTAGATGCTCCTTATCATCAGAACTCCAATTGGGTAGCCCTCTTGCCACTTCTCCCTTCCACTGGAATATCTCTGACAGCTCTCCCACCTCTCCAACCTGCACAATGCAATGCAAATATATACATACATATATATTCTTAAACAACACTTTGTGGTACAATATTTTATGATCTTTATTTGACATGGACTTACCAGAGCTAAGAGGAGATTCCTAGGACTGTGATATTGATCCCATCCCCTCACTCTAGCAAACTCTGCAAGCCTTTCTCTAAGCTCTTGAAGTGAAACATCCCTAGCTGTTTTAGTTGAATTCTCCATCTTCCCTTCTCTTATTTATGTTTTACCATGGCTCATGCATCTTCTATTTAAAGACAAACATGAGGGAGAGAGAGCAAACCTTTCTTGGTAACTTAGATGTGCTATTTGGTTAGTGGAAGGCACTTTTGAGTGTTTTTCCAAAATAGTATTCACGTGAGTTATGGCTTTGATGTTTCCATATTTCCAACCATGATTTGATATCACTAACTTCATACAGCAAATTGGAGCCTCTCTCACCCATATTTTCCTTCTTTATAGAATCTCTATCTTTGTTCCTAGCCAATTTGTATTCTTTTTCCTCTGCCCCAACTTGGTGAGTAGTGAATTTTAGAAGTATTGGGATGCAAAATGGACAAACAAACATCCTTGTTCTTGCTCTGCAATATAAATCCCGGATGTTGCGGTTCTGATTTGGAAAATTGTCTGCACTTGATGCCAACAAACCCACACAAGCTCAAGCGAAAACGTGCAATAAGATCACCACTCTATATAATTATCAGATATGGTGTAACAGTATTTTACAAAATCTTTGATTTTTTTAAATATATGAGAAAGTTTTTAGTTATCATAAATTTTAAAGATTTTAAAAATTTTGTGGGATATCGACATACTACATCGAATAATAATGTAAAATAACTGTCTCATCAGATAATTTATCATGTATGGGGGGTTCATGTGCCATTGCTTTGCATGTCCATATGCACCAAAGCAGCATCAGCTGTGCTTTATCCTTTTCTCTCCACCCCAACCCTACTCTTTTCATAGAAAGTTTTTTTTTTTTTTGGGTAACTTTTGAAGATTAATGGAGATTATATTAATTAAGGTGGTAATTTTGTCGGTTCTAGTAGATTCAGTACTGTGTGTCGGAATGAATTACATCATGCAGTTCTTTTTTATGAATGGCACTTTACTGTTAATTTGATAGCTTAACGTTTTGCCGAGTTATTAAGTACGTCATGGTACGTGGGCTTTCCAAAAATGGGTAATTGGAAAATCAAATGCCCTATGGATTAAGGTTACTCAAGGAAACCGTTATCAACAAAGGATAAACCAAGTGGTTAGAGCTCTAAGACATGTATGTGAGATTTCAAGATCGGATTTTTATATTATTCATCGTGAAAGATAAAACTTCTTGCAAAAGGACCAGGGGGAGGGGGGGTTAGCGAGTTTATTCAGAATGGAGCAACTTTATAAGTCACATAGAGTTAGATCTGTCAATAAATCAAATCATGATTCAGATTCGATCTGAATCCAATTTGCTAATCCCAAATTTGGAATTTATTTTTTCGATCCAATATCCTATCCCATCTGATTTTAATCTATTAATTATATAAGCTATATAGATTGGATATATAATATAATAATTCGATCTGTTATAGATCTAATCCGATAATATATATTTTTATATTAAATATATTTTTTTCATTTGTGAACTTTTGTATGGTTGATTGATGTTATGTGTGTGTATATTGATTTTGGATGAATGTATGAATATGTTGTTTGAAGTAAATAAATAAGAAAATTGTTAAAATTAATTTAAATATTATTTTTAATTAGTTTTAGGGTAAATTACACTTACCTTTTCTGAGGTTTATAATAATTATATTGACATTTTTTGAGATTTCTAAAATTAAATTGACCTTCTATCAATTTTTTTTTTAAAATGACGAAATTGTCCATTTTATTTATTTATTTTTGCATTTTCTAATTTTTTCTAACCTTTTTTAAATATTTTTTTATTTAAAAATAAATTTAAGGTAAATAAATTATTTTTATTTTATATAAAAATAAATGTAAGGTTTCTATCAATATTTATTTAAAAAGGAAAATAAATTGGTCAAGATTTTAAAAATTGAAAAAACAAATATGAAAGTAGTAGTTTTGTTATTTTGAAGAAAAAAATTGACAGGAGGTAAGTATCTGTATATTTTTAGTTAAAGTAGGAAGAATCAGTGTAATTTCAAAAATTTTAAAAGAGATCAGTGTAATTGTCATAAACTTTAGAAAAAAAAAGTCAATATAATTTATTCTTAATTTTAACTTATCGTATCGCATTGAATTGATGGATTGAATATCTAATTGTTAACATATTTGAATAGATCAAAAAGTAACTGATCCGTTAGATTATTGTATAGGATATTTTCATTATTGGGTAGGATTTGGATTACCTTTGTCCGATCCTTCTACATGGCCTACAATGGGTTCTATTCATTACCCAAAAAAAAAAAAAAAAATCTTAGTCAAGGGGCCCTTGCGTTTTGTTCTGATCTACTTTTATGTATGGATGTTATGCTAATCACAAATGCTTTGTTTTCTTGATAATTATACTGATGAAAATGCAAATTGTTCACTTAAGAGTCACGGATTTACCTTGTAAAACAAAAGAAATAGTACAACACAAGGAAGGGTCAAGAAGCACAGCCTCAGAAGGCTTAGAGTGCAAAAAAGTTCCATATTTTGATTGCAAACAATTCACTAAGACTCTTCATCTGTTCATATATCCCTCAAAATTGTCTCATGGCTTTCAACTTGTTTTTAAAGGAAGTGAGGCTCTTCCATTCTGCTGTGCTGTCAATTTAAAATCACCAGTTCACAACTGATCAAGCTTTAATCATAAAAGAACAATAATCTATGAGCACTATAACATCCCAATATAATGAAAAGACAAACTATTCCTAGTTGATACCATAATGATTAGTTGCTTGAAATACATGTTTACAACTGTCCATAAAGCTTTCATGATGAATATTACATAAACCATTGCATTTTTTTCTGGTATGAAGGGAAGATGAAAGCCCCACAAATTCACAATCATGAATTTGAGCTATCTATCTTATCCCCTTCTTTTCTTGCCATTCTATCCTTTCTTTCTTTGGGTTTTTTTTTGCTGAGATGTGATGTGTTTGTGTTAATCTAGTTAAGATAACGTGACTAGCCTGATGTCTTTTGCATTTATATATCCCTTTTGATGTATTTGTTATATATATATATATATATATATATATATATATATTTTACATTAATAATTTTTTTTTCTTCGCTGATAGAAAAAATTAAAAAAAAAATCTCACAACCATGAATAAGACCGTATTATCTATCCATGCAAAACAGAATCAGTTACAAAAATGAAATTGAAATTCATGCATAATGAATTCGAGGTGAATTAAATTAGGATCACCCAATCATCTCCCTAAAACTGTTGAGGCAAAAATCAAAAGGAACCGTATGATGAAATTAAAACCAATTTAGCTGAAAGTTAAGGTAAAAATGATTTTGGATGACTGAGTTTTTTTTATATTTATTAGATAGCCACAAAAAATTTATTATCTGTTTATTGAAAAAGCCATAACTGTTGTAAATGAAAGATTGATAGGTGTCATCACCTTTACGTGGCCTTTGGCTATATTTTATGTGTTATGAAATATTAATTAGTAACTGATGGTGGTGAAGTGAAGGCGATAAAACGAATGTGAAAAATTTCTTCTATATAAAAGAGATAATAGACTCATTTTATACTCACAAAGATTTCAATATAATGAATTTCACTACTAGAATAATTTACTGTGAGCATAGTGAGATCCCATAATATATTTTCCTTAAATAGATCGGTAAAATTCCTCTCTCTTTTAATTGTGGATGTAGACTTGAAGCTAAACCACGTAAATATCTGTGTGCATTTATGTGATTAGTTATTGTCTATCTACTTTACAACATGATATCGGCACGAATTTCTAGTCTATTATGGGGGTATTAAAATAGAGGTAATATTTAATATATTTGGATCTAAATATTCTCTTTATCTTATCTATATTATGTCAAATCTTACCAAGCTTGAGTTCACTGCATTGGACATCACTAGAAAAAATTATTTATCATAAATCCTCGATGCTGAACTTCACCTTGAAGCTAGTAGTCTTGGTGATACTATTAAAAAAGAAACTACCGCATCCTCGAAGGATTGCGCATAGGCTTTGATATTTCTTCGTCATCATATTCATGAAGGCCTAAAAGCGGAATATCTCACAATGAAAGATCTACTGATCCTTTGAAGGAATCTAATAGAAAAGTATGATCATCAACGTACTATCATTCTCCCAATAACTCGATATAATTGGCTGCATCTAAGGTTACAGGATTTTAAATCAGTCAATGAGTACAACTCTGCATTATTCAGAATTACTTCGCAATTGAAATTATGTGAAGAAAATATTACAGATGTAGACATGCTGAAAAAGACATTCTCTACATTTCATGCCTCGAATATTGTCCTACAGCAATAATATCGAGAGCTTATGTTTATTAAATATTCTAAATTGATATCATATCTTCTTCTAGCTAAACGTCACAGTGATCTTGTGATGAAAAATCATCACTTACGTCCCATTGGCCCTGTACCATTCCCTGAAGAGAAAGGAACTGCATTTCCTAAAGTAAATACAATTTCAACATATAAGCAGAAACATAAGCGTGGGCGTGGATATAGTCGTAAATGTGATCATGGTTGCAGCAGACATAATAACTCATACCAAGGTGGTCACAAAATAATTCTCCTAATTATCCCAGAAGAGACACACCGCAGCGCCTGAAGTGTAATAATAATATTAAAGCAAAACAAGAAAATGGGAAACAAAAATTAGCCCAAGATCTTGAAGAATCATGTTATCATTGCGGTGAAAAATGGCATTGGTAACGTACTTGTCGTATGCCTAGAAATTTTGTAGATCTTTATTAAGCATCACTAAAAGAAAAGGGAAAACAAATAAAAAAAAATTTTACTAATGGTCTTATGAATGTTACTGATGATCTTATGAATTTTTTTAATGATCCAGTGGATATTACACACCTAGATATCTAAAAATTTTTTACAGATCCTAGTGAAAGAATAGACCATTTAATAGGCAATGGAAACGTACATGTCAATTAGTGTTCTTTGTAATATTATGTTGTTTGTTTAACTCACTGTAATATTGAATTATATTACTTCAATGCAATTTAACTTTTTTATGTCTCTATTTTTAATATGTTATAATGAATTAATAGATTCCAGATAGATAATGGAGATATCTATCTAACAGACAATGCCACTACTCATAAAATCCTTCAAGATAAAAGATATTTCTTTACTCTGAAATTATGTAAAGCTAATGTAAACAGCATATCTGAAGCTGCAAACATGATTGAAGGCTTTGGAAGAACCAACATCACATTGCCAAATGGGACATCATTTCATATAAATGATGTCTTATACTTTAGCAAATCTAGAAAAAAATTGCTTAGTTTTAAACATAATTGTCGAAATGGATATCATATTGAGACCATTAATGAAGGTGATATGGAACACTTTTGTATCACATCTATTATTTCAAACAAGAAGAACTTCTTAAAGAAACTTCCTGCTCTTTTCTTGGGACTGTACCAAACTACTATAAATGTTATTGAATCACATGTTATGATGAACTAGAAACTCATCGACTCAAATACTTTTGTACTTTAGCATGATCGATTTGGCCACCCTTGGAAAATAATGATGCGAAGAATCTTTATGAATTCACATGAACATCATTTAAAGAACCAGAAGATTCTTTTACCATGTGAATATTCATGCACTACTTGTTAATAAGGCTATCTCCAACGAAGTTGAGTGTTGAATCTCTAGTGTTTTTAGAACGCATTCAATAAGATATATATGGACATGTTCACCCACCAAGTGGACCATTTCATTACTTTATGGTATTGATAGATGCATCAACTAAATGTTCTCATGTTTGTTTAGCTTTCATCTCGTAATGTAACATTTGCAAGACTCATTACTCAAATCATCCAATGAAGAGCATAATTCCCTGATCATCCTATCAAGACAGTACGTCTTGATAATGCTAGTGAATTTACATCACAAGCATTTAATGAATATTGCATGTCAATAAAAATGAATGTCGAACACTATGTTACTCACGTATACACGGAAAATAGTTTAGCAGAATCTTTAATTAAACGTCTTCAATTAATAGCTAGACCTTTACTTATGAGGACAAAGCTTCCTACTTCTGCTTGGGGGCATGCTATATTACATGCTGCAACATTAATTCGAATTAGGCCAACTACTTATCACAAGTATTTCCTTTTACAAATTGTACTTGGCTACCCACAAAATGTGCCACACTTAAGAATTTTTTGTTGTGCTGTACAATTCCTTATAGCACCCCCATAACGTACTAAAATGGGTCCCCAAAGATGATTAGGAATTTATGTTGGTTTTGATTCTCTATCAATCATACGATATCTTGAGCCCCTAACTAGTGATTTATTTACTGCACGTTTTGTAGATTGTCATTTTAATGAGACAGCCTTCCCGCCATTAGGAAGAGAAAAGTTGAAGCTAGAAGCTCAACATGAAATTTCTTAGAATGCAACAACATTGGCTCATTTTAATCCTCTTACCAATCAGTGTAAACTAGAAGTTTAAAAGATCATTCATTTGTAAAGTATTGCAAATCAATTACCAGATGCATTCACTGATACAAAGAAAATAATGCAGTCGCACATACTAGTTGTAAATATCTCAGCACGGATTAATGTCCCTATAGGACAATCCATTACTACAGTAACAAATGAATCTATGGTATGCTTGAAGCGTGGTAGATCATTTGGTGCGAAAGATAAGCTTCCCTAGAAGAAGAAAACACAATGAGCAAAAGAAATGGCAACTCCTAAAAAGACCACATATAATAAAACCAATGTTAGTATAATGATACCTCATGAGGAAGGTAAACAAATGTCTCTAGAAAAAGAAATGCTTCCTGAAAAAGTAATATCCCCTGAAGTAGAACAAGTAGCCCCTAAAAAGACACGCGTACCTAAAAATAAAGAAATCTCGATAAATTATGTATCTAATGAAAATATATAGGATCGAAGTGATATTATCATTGATCATATATTTGTCTTCTCAATGTCACTATAAATCATCAGAAGTGATAAGGATCCTGAACCGTAAAGTATCAAAGAATGTAGACGTAGAAATAATTGGCCAAAATGGAAGAAAGTGATTGAGTTAGACTCATTAGCAAAATTAGAGGTATTTAGACCCGTAGTCCCGGCACCTGAAGGCATAAGGTCTATAGGATACAAATGGGTATTTGTACAAAAACGTAATGAGCAAAATGAAATTATCATATATAAAGCCAAACTTGTAGCATAAGGTTTCTCACAGAGACCTAGTGTTGATTATAAAGAGACATATTCTCCAGTCATAGAAGCAATTATGTTTTGATTTTTGATAAGTCTGGTAGTCTCAGAAGGACTAGATATGCGCCTTAGAAATGTAGTCACAACATACTTATATGGATCACTTGATAGTGACATATACATAAAAATCCCAAAAAGATTTAAAGTTCTTAATGCTAGTGATTCACATTCTTATAGCATGTATTCAATCAAGTTACAATGATCACTATATAGATTAAAGCAATCTGGGAACATATGGTACAATCACCTCGGTGAATATTTACTAAAGGAAGAATATGCAAATAATTCGATTTGTCTCTATATTTTCATAAAGAAATCAGACATTGGATTTGCAATAGTGGTAATATATGTTGATGACTTGAATCTTGTGGGAACTCTTGAAGAGCTCACAAAAATTGCTACTTATTTGAAACAAGGGTTTAAAATGAAAGACTTAGAAAAAACCAAATTCTGTCTCGATTTATAGATCGAGCATTTCTGATAAGGAGTCCTTCTTCGTCAATAGAAATATACAAAGAAGATTTTGAAATGATTTTATATAAATAAAACACACCCATTAAAATCACTTATGGTTGTCCGCTCACTTAATTTTTACAAAGATCATTTTCGCCCTCGTAAAGGCGATGAAAAGCTCATTAGTCCTGAAGTACCATATTTTAGTACAATTGGTGCACTCATATATCTTACAAATTATACACGACCAGACATTGCATTTGCGATCAATTTGCTAGCCAAATATAGTTCTGCTCCAACTCGAAGACATTGGAATCAAATCAAGTATATATTTCGCTATCTATATGGGACAGTTGATATGAGTTTATTTTATTCAAGAAGATCCAAATCACCATTAGTCAGATATGTAGATGCTGGTTATTTTTCTAATCTACAAAGCAAATTAACAATGACTGCTACTTCTTCAAATCACTCCGAAATTCTTACACTTCATGAGACAAGTCGAGAATACATATGGTTGAGATCTACAACTCAATATATTCAGGAATCATATGGGTTCTACATTAAAGATAGTCTAACAACCAGTTATGAAGAGAATGCAGCGTGCATTGGACAAGTTAAGAGAGGTTACATTAAAGGAGATAAAATCAAGCACATCTCACCAAAGTTCTTTTATACTTATGAACATGAGAAAAAAGGTAATCTCAGTGTACAACAGATACATTCCAATGACAATGTAGTAGATTTATTTACTAAGGCATTACCAACGTCAACTTTCAAGAAGTTGATACATAAATGTGGAATGCGTCAACTCAAAGATTTGAACAATTAAAGACAATCAAGCTCAGATTATAACTAGGGAAAGTATGAGAAGGTATTAATATTCCTTTAATTGACACCCAAGGGGGAATGTTGCAAATGAAAGATTGATGGGTGTCATCACTCCACGTGGCCTTTAGCTACATTTCATGTATTATGAAATATCAATTAGTAACTAATGGCGGTGAAGTGAACGAGGCAGTAAAACGAAGGCGACAGTAAAAAGAAGGCAAAAAATTTCTTCTATATAAAGAAGATAATAGATTCATTTTATACTTACAAAGATTTCAATACAGTGAATTTCACTACTAGCGTAATCTACTATGAGTATAGTGAGGTCCCATGTTGTATTCCTCCTTAAATAGATCAGTAAAATTCATTTCTCTCTTAATTATGGACAGTAGGCCTGAAGCTGAACCACATAAATATCTGTGTGCACTTATGTGATTGGTTATTGTTTATCTACTTTACAACAATAACAACATACTTAGATTTATTTATTGGGCTAGTTAACTCACCCCATTCCTCCAAAAAAATTAGGTTTTCAATTTGAAGGAATGAATAATATTTTCAATTTTAATCTTTAAATTTAAAAGTTCTCCATTCATCCACTAATTATTTTTAGGGTAAATTACATTTTTCACCTTTGAAGTTTATACTGAATTTCACTTTGATCCCTATTCTTTCAATTGTTGCAATGTCAACCTTCACATTTTGGCCTATTTTCAATCGAGTCCTTCCGTTATAATTAGTCGTGTATTATGGACGGAAATAAACACGTGCGCATCATGTGATATTTTAGTGGGCAATATGGTTAAAATTCATCGTTTTCTAACCCAAAACAACCCACTTCGTCCCTTTCAACTCTAGGACATCTGATTATCTGAACATATATATATATATATATATATATATATATATATAGAGAGAGAGAGAGAGAGAGAGAGAGAGAGAGAGAGAGGGAGGAAATATGAAATCAAAGAAAAATCTTTTCAATCAATTGTATAAAATACAAGAAAAACACTTAAAACAGATATGTGTGTGAGTGCATGTATACACACAGAGAAATAACCCATATTGAGTAATATAGAAAACTTTATATTCTCTGCCTCCTCATCCCTCAGTTTTTCTCATAACCCATTTAATCTTTCTCTTACCAAAACGCTATACATACATACATACATACATATATATATATAGAGAGAGAGAGAGAGAGAAAGACAAATGAGGGATGCGAAAGTGCGGAAGCTCTCAGTGTAACATGGTAGGACTATGTACATGTGGTCTATTTTACAGTCAAAACAATTTCTTCTCAATTTTGTTCTCTATGCCCAACCATAAGTTGTTTGATGAAGGAGGCATGTATCCTTACACGTCATTTTCTACTTATTCTTCTTCTTCTTCCGTTGATTGCACTCTCTCACTTGGAACCTCATTCACTTGTCTGACCAATGACAATGAGAAATAATTCTACCCTGAACAAGACTCTGCTTTTTGCATGTATAACTTTTCTTGGGACATACTACAATCCAAACATACTTTCCACAAACTCCAATTCATTAGATCAGTCATGAAAGCAATGGCAACAACAGCTCAAGCGATGACCCTCTCTTTACTCGGCGGTATGCTAATTGCGACACCACTTCCACACCACTCTAGAGGAACAGAGGCCCAAAGGTCTTAATTTATCAATGCATCTTATCTGTATTTTATAAAATCATACACACATACAAATAAATATAAACACAAACACTTGTATGATTAGATATATATATATATATATATATATATATATACACACACACAAATAATGTTTTCATAGAAACATCAGGAAATAGAAGCATTGACCTAAATCTATCACGTTATAAACAAGTTCTTGATATACGAGGTAACCCAGCAGCTTTTTCCAAGGGATAAAGATCAGTGTTGGAACATGTCATGTTAAACATTGGGTCATATGAACCCAAGTCCGTTTGGCATTCATAAGATTTGTGCAGATCGTGATAATTACGATAAGAGTTTATATGTGGTTAAAACTCGAAAGAGTTTATATGTGGTTAAAACTCTTCTCTATTGTAGTTCATTTGACCAACTTAGATATTATGACGTAAGTCTTGCAATTATCCATTAGTTTTCGTATGAGATATAAATAAATACACATTAGTTAAGCGTAATGAATCCATCCACGTGTAGTCTCCCAAATTATCACGTGAGGTTTCGAGTGACGCTCTCTCCTGAGATTCTTCTTAGGTGACCATCACTAGTGCCCTTGGTCTTGGATCGTGAACATATATAGGTGACTCGAATATTGTAGTCGTGCTATTTAGCAAGGAAGATCTCTTCTAGTGTTCCAAATTCTTCTTAGGTGACCATTATAATGTCTTTGATCTTGGATCGTGGAAATATATAGGTAACTCGATATTGTAGCCGTCTTATTTGACGAGGAGGATCTCTTGCAGTGTTCCAAGGATTTTTGTAATGTTTCAAGAAAGCTCGTAATACAAGTCTTTCGCTTCCGCTAATCTTGACCCGAAGAGGTAATCGGGTTAACACCCATTTGTGTTTTTTATGTATTTTCTTCAGAACCAAAGATGTTGTATTAGCTATGAAGAAAACTAGATGTTGCTTTGCTTAAGTCTTTAAAAAAGAAAACGAGAGGATTCTGGTCTAAATGCCTTCATTTGTAGAATTCTATCTGGTATCCCTCTTTATCTATGTAGGGGTCACTAACACATGAATGCTATATCAACAAATTTTTGTCACTATTCAAAATTCTACTTTGATTTCAATTTTCCCCCTCTCTCTCTCTCTACATTTTTACTATATTGCCCATTAAAATATCATGTGATGTGCACATGTTTGTTTTCCGTCCATTATACACGCTAATTGTGATGGAAGGAGTCGATTGAAAAAGGACCAAAATGTGAAGGTTAACATTGCAACAATTGAAAGAATAGGGATCAAAGTGAAATTCAGTGTAAACTTTAAGGGTAAAATGTGTAATTTATCCCTTTTTTTTTTATAATACTCTAAACTAATAATTAATTAATTTTTTATTATTTAAATAAATATTTAAAATTTAAAATTAATTTATCAAGAAATTTTTAATTTTTATTAATTATTAATTATTAATTATTTTAATTATTATTATTTACTATTTATTCCATGAATATATCATGTAGTTTATACCTAAAAAAGTGATAAATAATTGAAGTTTAGATAAATATATGTTAAATAATTTTATTTTGGACATAAATAATATTATTAAAAGTAAAATTTGAAGAATGAATAGTAATTTAAAAATTAATATAATTAAAGTAAAAATGTTATACTATATTAAATTCATTGTGATTGTGAGAAATGTACAGGTTAGTGTTAGATTAGATGGGTTGCAACGGATAGAAATCATGTTCTTCATTAGTAAATAAAGAAAGTTTTTACTAAAGGCCAACTAGGAATGGCTCACCAATCCTCAGTCCCAATAAAAAATAATCCGCTTGTCTTGTCCCATTTATTATGTCACTTATTCACGTCTTTTTTTTTTAAATTAATTTTTTTAATTTTTAAAAATTAAAATTAATCAAATTAATATTATTAAAAATACAAAATCATATTTACATATATACAAATAATATATACATAATATATATATATCTACATATTATACATATATCGATACTTGGATTTATATATGTGAAATTATTTAATAAAATATGAAAGTAGTAAAGAGTATTTATATCATTTAAATACATAATTGGGCGTCATACTTTCCCCCATTCCCGTCACAATCTGTATCAGATTTTAATATCTTATCATATTTTTGTCCCGTTTATCTTTTTCTAAACCCTTTTCAATCAGGATGAGAGAGGATAAATTATCATCTCTAAATACAACCTATTCAAATGGGCTATGACAAATTTGGGGTATGGGGCCTATGGGCTATGACAAATGAGTTCAGTTACATTACTTTTGGGCCACAAAAAATTTACTTTAATTTGGGGTATGGGGCCTATGGGCTATGACAAATGAGTTCAGTTACATTACTTTTGGGCCACAAAAAATTTACTTTAATTTGGGGTATGGGGCCTATGGGCTATGACAAATGAAGATCAGTTACATTACTTTTGGGCCACAAAAAAAGGAATAAATAAAAAATAATATTAATCTTATCAAAAAAATTGTACATCCTGACATGACTATTCAGTGTTACTGAATTTTGTCTTTTAGTGTTAGTTATGTCGTGTAAGTTCAAAAGGTTTAATTGATTAATACTCGCATATATCAAGAGACTTAATTGACTACTATTCGTATAACTATATCAACAAATAAAAAAATTTGATAAAATATTATAATAAAAATAGCATTACTCATAAATAAAATTTAACTGCTAATATGTTCGTTGCGACTGCTGTCCTGACAGTTTGTTAAGCCATTGAGCTTGCTTTGGTGGATCAAAAGCTAACCACTGTCTTCTGTTTTCTCAGTTCAGATTGTTCACGCGTGTCTGATCCATGTCAACAGAGTCTGCCCAACAACTATTTGCAAGCAGTTTTGGCACGATGATTCAAATATGAATATCAAATTCAAATTTAATCATGCCATTCAAGCCACCTTTGGGCCAAATCATTTCAATTTTGATAAATTAATTATGGTATTTCATTAGAAGTCCAAGTCTGACCAATAATTTATATTACGGGCAATTGATAGAAACCTAGCCCATGGTTTCAAACATAACACGGCCATTGGCCCCATAGCCAAGCGGTGTAACCTTGGCATCTATGGTGTGGGTTCATCTGTGGTGTGGGTAGAGAGGGTATGTGTTAGTAAGGGTTAGTAGGGGAACTAGGCTCTGGCTATTTGATTAGGTCTTTCATTGGCTCGAAGGGTCTTAAGAGCTCAATTTTTATAAAAACTGATGAGATATTATAATCGATCGATCGATCAACTCAATTGGACAATATAATTACAGTATTATATAGCAATAGAATAATACACAATTTAATAATAATAATGGTATCTTAAATATGAAATTTAAATAAAAAAAAAACTAGTTCAATCCCATGACTAAGTAAAAATAACTCTAAGGAAAGTGAAACTTGAACTATAACATCCCTTTAACTGAGGAAGACATGATTGCCAATAGGAGTTTTTAGCATAGGAAGAAGAGAAAAAAATGGTTATAAGCATAACACTGAATTGAGGTTTCTGAAACAACCATACCCTTTTTCCAGCTTTTCTAATGACAGGCACTTCCCTCCCTTAACTTTTTATATAACAGAGAGGCATTTCATGACTAAATTCTCCTTATCTTCATAAATTTATCAGCCAAGATGTTTGTGTTGTTTTACTAGTCCTTGAAATTTTTGAATAATTCTTGAGTAAAGCTAGAAAATAGATCCACAAAGGTGAAAATCTAAGAAAATTTGAAGAATGGAATATTAACTAGATACACTGGGCCATTCTAATCATTTTCAATCAAGGTGGAGACATTTTATTACTATTGAGAAAATTGTCATAAAAATTGGGTATTATATTTCTTTTCTTAAAACAAAAAGAAGAAAAAAAAACTCCCTCTGGTTGAATAAGAATCGTACGAAAGAAAAGGGAAAATAAAATCTCAAAACAAGCATTGCAAATGGTTCATGCAGGAGTTTAAACAATATTCTCATAAGGGCACAAAGACCAAAGCAAACATGAACCCAACAGCCAGCTGATCGAGAATACACGAGCTATGAATGATCAACTAAAAGTGAGAAATTAGAATTCTTACATTGCTCACATAATAGGGTTTTCAACATATTGGGCTTTAGGGTTGTTTGTTGCAGAAATGGGATAATAAAGGTCTTTATAATTGTCAAAAATCTCAAAAAATGTCAGTATAAATTATTCTAAAAAAAAATATTGAAAGACACATAGAAAGATGATCTCGAGATTTAGTTTTTATTTATTCTAATCACTTTATTTTTAATTTTTAAGTCATCTAATGAATTAAAATATGTTTATCTTATATAAGCACAAGTTTATAGAAATATAATCCTTAATTATAGTAGAGAAAGAGAGAGTGAGAGAGATTGAGTTGGATTTGGCTTGCTGGACATAACTCCCTGAATTTGACTCAAAACTGTTCACCATGTGGTCATCATAAACTCAATTAAACTGATTCATCGTTCCTAGGAATAATTCTGAATTTAGAATTTGTATATTATTTTAATGTTAGCACATACATGTAAAAATGCATAGCAAGTATATGTAAATTCGATTTTGTGTTATATGTTTCAATTTTAGGACATATACATATATATATATATATATATAAATGCATGGTTGAATTGCCTTTCATTATTTTGAAATTCCAATGATTCTAGAATTCTCTAGAATTTGACAATTTGCCAATCAGACACGGGAAGCACAGCCCATAAATTTCTGCCTTTTCCTATTCTTGAATATTCTAGAATTTGACAATTTCTGTCCTTTCCTGTGGAAAAGATATCATCATTTATTACATTTTTAGTCTTTATTTCTGTTTTATCTTTTGAGTTCGTGGTGTCTTCGTTTCAATAGAAATGCAGAAACAGAGAAGTTTCATTTTTTTTTTCTCAGAGACAAAGCAATCACTTGACTATTACTATTCGATACGTGAAAATCATATACATTTGCGAGATTGAAATTTCTTCATTTCCGTTGAAATCCGAGACGCTATCTCGTATGTTTTATACTGTTTTCACAAGAGAGAGAAGTGGAATACAAAAAAAAAAAAAAACCATATTAATAGCATAATGTTGACTACAAAAGAATTTAGATTAGTGATAGAATAGAGACCAGGTGCCAAAATTGAACTTCATGCCCACAGCATTTTACTAGTCAATGTAAAATATATCTGAATTGACAGGGTACAGATGAGATCTACAAGATCCACCTCCTCCCCCACAACAAACAAAAGAGAAAAAAATAATACCTTTCTTTCTCTGTTTCTGTCTCTTCCTTTAATTTTCACAATATTTACCTCTCGATGAGCTTATAAGATAATGATATTTAAAGGAAAGTGAATGGTTTTGCATGTAGATTCACCATGGATGAGAAGCATTGATTCTTTAATGTGGAAGAACAGTCCTCGCATGGAACTAATTTTTCCCACTGTCAAAATGAGCCTAGTTTTAGGTTTTGTAAGCATTAGCTCTGATCCCAAGTCCTTAAAGATCTGCTCAACTCTAGATATGGAGGAAAAATGAATTCCTTTCTTTTGGGGGATACGAGGACATCTCCTCTGTTTGTCCTGTGCGACTTCAGGATCCATACTTATTACTATTTTATTGGAATAGAACTAAGGGACAAATCTTGGGCATATGCACCGATCCTACAATACATACTGTCACGGAATTAATTTTTGATTGACAGCAATGTCGCCCCAATGATCATGTTGTCTCTGCAACCAGCCCTCAATTCGTTAGGCGGCACACACACACAGTAAACACGGTACACAACACAGCACAGCACAGCACACGTACTTTACAAGGAAAATATTCACAAAGCTTTATATTGACATCAATCAGATTACAAAGGAATCCTAATCCGACCAAAGGCTCTCTGCCTCCATTGCAGGACCTTGGTATGTTTAAATACACGAAGAAGATGGCGGTTGACACCCCCAACCACCCAAAGGTTTGCTAGATTAATCTGGCTGCGCCACCTAAGGCATGGCAGTTACTAAGAACTGCTCATGCCTTGCTGCCACACCCACAAAGCTGCCACCTATATGGGGCAGTTGAAATTGCAACAATCCATTATCTTCATGGAGGAGAATTGCCTGGCACTTGCTTGTAATGGTTGTGCCAACACATTGCATGTGTTATATATATACACACGTCTAATGTTCACAAAACTAGCCCAACTTTGTCCGCGTGTCCAACAACCTACGAATAGAGCAAACCACCCTTGTTCATGGTAGGTTGCACCCAGGTCATGCATTCAACTGCTTGCATGCTGGGGTGCACCCATGCCATGCTATCAAACCATGTGTCCCGCACATGTCATGACACTCATTTAGTCAATCTTCAGCTACCAGTCATTCCCACGTCGCCAATGTAATTTAGCTACTGAGTCATACCGAATCTAGTCATAATGCCACCGAACTATGCCCTATGCTCCACTCCAATCCAAGTAACCAACACCAAAGGTTCCATAGGGTTTAGGCAAGCCATGCCGTACCAAGACTTGCCTAGGAATGCTGCTCTCATGTCTTGGGGTGGTGGGAAGGAAGACCCCTCCTATATATGTCTTAAGAACAATTCTCAGTCCGACGAGAGTAGATATAATCTCCTGCAACACCTCACTCAGTGGGGGAGACCAACCCTCACATATATATATATATATATATGCTAAAGTATAATTCATTGGCCTAACAGAAACAACCATGACAACTAAGCTTACTTAGGGTCTAACACACGCACCATTTAAATCGCAGTGAATGCAGTAGTGGAGATTTGAATACACACCAGATACTTGAACTTGTTACGTCAAACACGTGAAACTCGTCCCACCAATGCACCACTGACCAACCATTGCACCACTGCCCTTGGGGTAGGGAAAATGAATTCCAGTAGCCATTTTTTATAAGGTCACATATTGACCTATAGATACAGTTCATTGTACAATTTGCTTGGACTTTTCTGATTCCTGAGATATTAGTCTGCAGCTGCTTTGTCAGACCTTTGAAAGAGTTACATATTGAGAAAGAAGAATTTCTTGGAAATTACAATATCAAGCACCATTTGTATTTTGACCATTTCAGCATGAATATCTCATAAAACAAGTCCCAAATTGCAACTCCAGCAATAACAAATCAAAACAAAATATTTTCCAGAAGGTATTTGTGCTCATTAACTTAATTTCTGAAGAAGATATTTGTGATCAAAATTGAGTAAAACAATGAATGATGAATGTCTTTCTACAAGAAGAATCACAGCAAGGATAACTTTATATGCTAGATACATGTGTGTATGTATAACTGTATGAAACCTAGAATTATGGATATGGACACTTTAATTTAAGCCTTCATAACAGTAAGGGAGATCCCCCAGCAGCCTGAGATGTTAATCAACATAGCTAGCACCTCCTTCATGTTTGGCCTAGCCTGTGGTGCCTCCGCCGTGCACCTTATTCCTATCCGAAGTAATTCACACATCTCCTCTGCCCCCTCAGCAAGTCCAGATCCCAAAAGAGCAACTGGTATCATAGCTCGCCGTCCATTTCCCACGACCCTTCTAGCCCATTCAACTAGACACTCTTCCCCTCCATCTATAGCTCGCCTCCCGGTTGCTAGCTCCATTGCTAGTACCCCAAAGCTGTACACATCACCTTTTGTAGTTGCCTTCCATGTCTGCCCATATTCTGGTGCAATGTAACCTACTGTGCCAGCCACCATTGTGCTAACATGGCTATCCCCAACATCAACCACCCTTGCAAGACCAAAATCTGTAACCCGGGCTTTCCCATCCTTGTCAAGTAACACATTGCTAGCCTTGACATCTCTGTGCACAATTGCAGGGAAGCACTCATGATGTAGGAAGACTAAAGCACGTGCCACATCTATAGATACATCAATACGCCTTCGCCATGTTAGCCTTATTCTATCTGCAACAAGATCTTCCAAGCTCCCACCTTCCATGTACTCATAGACCAGTAATTTCTCCGACCCATCAAGGCACCAACCATAAAGTGTCACAAGATTTGGGTGTTGCCAACCGAAGCCATTTCCACTCAGAACCTCCATTTCAGCTTGGAACTCTTTTTCCCCCTCAATACCCTCACTCTGTAGCTTCTTTACTGCTACTTCCCTTCCATCAGGCAATACTCCTCGGTAAACTGTTCCATACCCACCCGTTCCAATAATTCTATCAACTGAGAAGTTCCTTGTAGCCTTCAAAATGTCAGTATGTGTGAATGCTGTTTTGCTCAAACGGATGACCTTAACGGTATCTGAAAACCATGGTGAAGATGCGCTTGAACTCGACACAGAGTCATGCCTGCTCTTCGTATCCTCCAACAGATATCCTGGCGTGTTTACCGGGCCTTTTACCAGAAGGCAGACTATGAGAGACAAGACTCCACATACCAAGAAAGCCACAACCAGAGCCAAGAACACCAGAGAGTTGCCTAATTTTGTGGGCTTCTTTGGCTCTTCATTTTGGTCTGCCCGTGAATGATCTGTGTTATTCTTTATGAAAGGTGGAAGGACCAACAACGGGTCACCAAGAAAAGACTCCTTCTCAAACGTAGCCAGTTGCCCTGTTGCTGGTACGACACCGGAGATATATGGATTGTATGATATGTTGAACTTGCTCAGCTCATTCAGGCCACCCAAGCTGGTTGGGAAAGTCCCAGAAAAGTTGTTGTATGACAAATCAAGGTTCTGCAAGCATCTGATATTCCCAATTTGAGTTGGAATTTGACCAGAAAAATTGTTCTGTGAAACGTTGAGGACCATAAGTGGCAATGATCCAATCTCTGGAGGGAGGGTACCATGAAAGTCATTGGCACCCAAATGCAACATACTCAAGTTCTGCATGTTGCCAATCTCGGAAGGGACCTCACCGGACAAACGATTACCACTGAGCTGAACATAACCGGAAATCCTAAACGTCCGAACAGTTGAGCCGGCGATACACATCGGAAATAAGTCAGACCCTTTAAGCAACCGGTTCCAGAGGCTTCGACAACTCTTCCTTGAAAGAATTGTATACACAAAGCTAAATGGAGGGTAGTCTGCCGGTATCCACCTCCTCATCGCCGAGCACTCGCCTGAACCAGCAGTAATTCGTTCATTTTTCTGGTTTTCCCTGAACGTAGCCATCGGATTCTTGCCAATGTTTGTCAATTCAGGTGGGATTGTCCCATGAAGTTGATTGTTCGCCAGGTTTAACCATAACAAGCTGTTACAATTCCCCAATTCTCGTGGGATTTCACCTGTTAATGAATTGTTTGCAAGCATCAACCATAAGAGAGAGGTTAAATTACCAAAACTTGATGGTATCGACCCATTTAGCTTATTGAAAGAGAGATCCAGAGCTTGAATGCCACGTAAATTTCCGTATTCAGGAGGTATATTTCCAGTAAATTGATTGTAGGCGAGCATCAAGAACTTCAAGCTATTCATTTGAGAGATTTCAACCGGTAATGGCCCCGAAAATTTGTTGAAGCTCAGGTCTAATCGAGAAATGTTACTTAAATTCAGAATTCCAGAAGAGGACATCCCACCGGTATATGAATTTCCGTGCAATACAAGAAATTTCACCTGGTTGAATCGCCCAAAAATTTTCTGAATGTCACCTCCAAAACTATTGTTGCTCAAATCCAAAAACGTCAAGTTGCTCAAGGAGAGCAGAGACTGCGGAATCTCTCTAGAAAAACGGTTGTTCCCCAAGAAAAGCGCTTCCACACCGGAAATTGATCCTATTTCGGCTGGAATTGGACCTGTAAAATTGTTACCCGATAGATTTATATTCACCAAATCTTTACAATTTGAAATTTCCTTGGGAACTGCTCCGGTGAAATTATTTTCCGACAAGTCCAAAAGTTGCAGACTGCAATTTTCTGACAAAATTGACGGTGGAATCACGCCATTGAAATTGTTTTCCGATACTGAGAACTCTCGCAGCCTCACTAACCCTGGCCATGACCATATGTCTCCACTGAAATTGTTCGTGCTCAGATCGAGAAACTGCAAGTTCCGGCACTCACTGAATCCATCACCAATCTCGCTGGTAAAATTGTTCGCCGAAATATTCACGACGATCAAACTGTTGCAAATTTCCCGGAAAGTTGACCGAATTTCACCTCTGATTCGATTAAGAGACAGGTCGAGAACTTCCAAGTTGTTCAGTCCGGTCAAATGGAGCCCGCCGTCTATCATGTTGTGAGATAAATTCAGAAATTTGAGGTTCTGGCATCGGCCTAGGTCGGCCGGAATTTCCCCGCAGATCGAGTTCTTCGAGAGATTGAGATGTGTAAGGGCAGTTAATGCTGAGAAGTTTCCGAATACGTTTCCGGCGATGTTGTTCTCCGAGAGGTCGACTGCGGTGACGCGACTGCGGTTGGTATCGCAAGAAATTCCAGTCCAATCGCACGGCGACGGGTTCTGTTCATTCCACTCCTTGTATCCTCCTTGATTCACGCGATTATGTTCTTCAAGAAATGTCTTCAGGCTGAGCAGTACTTCTTTATCAGTGTCTAGTGAATCTCCGACCACATTAACAACCCCACCTGGAATTCACAGATTACGAAATTTTCAATTAATGATTATAAAACCCAAGGCAGCATGCATGAACACAAGTGTTTGATTACCAAGAAACCAAAAAAAAAACAACTTTTCTTGGAAAGTGTTACAACAAAAAGAATCGAAAGTAAAGAAAGAGATAGATCAATACCTGTAATTAAGATTAAAAAAATGATTAATGCCCGGCGTAGTGGATCAGTTTCTTCTTGTGACATGATCAGTCGTGTTAGCTATAATCTAATCTTCTTCTTCTTCTTCTTCTTCTTCTTCTCTATTTTTACAGAGTTATTGGATGATCAATATTGTGACTTCAGGGGAAAAATCTAACAAAAAATTAATAAAAATTTGTATGTGTATGTTTGTGTGTATATATATATATATAGATATACAATATATATGCGTGGGTGCTGATTGTTGAATGTGGTTGAATTCAGGGGGGCTAAATGCACGTATGCCAGAGTTTGTTATTTTATTGCAAGTTTAGGCCGTGAATTGATTAGTTATTTAAGTTCTGTTTGGTTGAAGGAAGAAGAAGGTTGGAACTTGGAAGCTAGGGGCAGAGAATTGATGGAGAAGCTGCCCATTTTGACCTGTTTTCGCATAAAGCGGCTCAGGATTGAACCACAGACACAGTCAGAGGGTGCGCTTATGCTTTTCACGTTTAGGATTCTAGAACTCAGTTATTGTTTTACTTTTCTCTTCTTTTTGCGCGTGAGTTGGTCAAGTTTACATGTCTGATTTAAACTAGGAAAATTTCATCTATTCCGAATTTGTGTCATGCCATGACAAAGTGAAATTAATCCCATGTGAAAGGGTAGTATTTAAAAGTGACAAAAGATGATGTATCTGGCATTACATTTAGCTTGTATTGAAAAATTTAGAAAGAAAGGAAAGTAAAGAGAAAAGAATGGAAGATTATTTTGTAATTACTTTAAAATTTAAAAAATGAAAGAAAAGGAGGGATGGAATTATTTTTTAACTCTTATTTTATTTAATTTATTCTTCTTTTAAAAATTGGCGAAGACAAAAAGAAATGAGATAGTCTTTTAATAAATTTTTTATAATAATAATTATAATTTTAAGATTATAAAGGAAAAAATTAAAAAAGACACTTTTATCTTAAACATAGTAATAAAAAAGAAAAAAAAAATATATATATATATATATATATTTCTTTATGGGATGGGTACCACTCTATTTCAAAATAAAATAAAAAAGTTCATTTGTCTCACATGATGAGACCCATCACATGTGTGGTCCACTTGTAGTGGATCCTACTACGTGATACAAATAGTGCTTTCCATTTTATTTTGAAATTGAGGAAGTGCAAATTGATTTCTTTTATCTTCTTTCTTTCTTATGTTGTTCCAAAGTAAACAAAAAAAGATTAAGTTCTCCCCTCTCTCATTTGTTATTCAAGCGTTAAGGAGGGATTATAGTCTTCTCTCATCTCTTATCTTCTTTATTATAACTAATGTTATCTTCCCCTCGATCCTTTCCCTCTTACTTGTCTAACCATAGTATTAGTGTATAAATCATGACACATTATATTAGAAATATAATTAAAAATCAAATTAGAAATAACTAACACTACTCTATAGAAATTTATTTGAACAATTTTTTGTAATAATACAAATTTATAAACACTTAAAAAAAAACACAAAGAATTTATATATATAAATGTGTGTTTGTGTGTGTACACATGTTTCATTTTATGCCCTTTGATATTTTAGCTCATATTCATCAATACATGAAATATTTATTTTTGAACAAGTCATAGGGAGGCAGGAATTTTAATACTGTGTGTGTGTTGTTCATACCAAACTTATGTTTACTTAATTAACTAATTTTTCATCTCAAATAAATAAACTTGTCTTATTAGTCTATGTAAGTGCCTACCTACATGTAATTGGGTAAGTTTAATTTCTCTTTCTCTATTGTTGGATATATATATATATATATATATATGACAAGTGAAAATTACTACATAGTACTTAGTTGGGTAATTAAATTGGACATTGAGTTACAAACCAAGTAGTTTTAGAAAAATTATTGGGTGATCCTGAACCACTATTGATGTGGTGGTTGAAGTCAATAAATAAGAGTAAGGATGTAAAAAGTGAAAAAATTTTGAATGAGATAGGTACAGTGAATGAAACAAGGTACTCTTTTAATAATATATTGTCATATATGATATGATATGATTAACTTTTTTTAATAAAAAATATTACGTATGACAAAATACCATTTAAAGAATACATTATTACATAATGCATCATATTCATCAGAGAATTTCTGATAAAAATACATAAATATTAACTATTTTCGTGTACTTTTGTAAACATTCATTGGGAGGGACTATTGGTCCAAAACCAGTGCATAACTTCTTGTAGTCCTATGGTTATACGTTTGTGTTTATATATAAGCTTGCTTAGCAATAAACCAAACTCAGACTCAAACTCAAAATCAAACTCAAATTTAAGTCAAAAATAAAAAAGAAAAAACAACAACTCTCCGATAGTAGTCTTTAACTCATACCTCTATTTTTATTCAAACTTAAATTTAAATCAATGTGATACTATTCACGAACTCAAATTATTGTTCAAATCAAATTTAAAACTTTTGAGACATAATAAGAATTATTTTGGAACAGTGTGAAATTTTTTAAAAATTATTTGAATAAAAACTAAGTGACTATTCAAAAGTATCAAACTGAAATAAAACTTTTACTCAAATTATTTTGAAGGAATGTTTGGACCTAAAGGAGCACCTCCCTTTTGTAAAAGGGAGAAGACTTAGTCCATGATAAGTTTACCACACACGCGTGTCGCTGCCGCCTCACACCAAATTGGCTTGGGTCTTAACCCACTGTATATATATCTTTTTAGAAAAAATTTATTTAAATTTTCTTTTTCAAAACTGTACTGTTGAATAAACCAAAGTGACTGAAGAGTCATCATTTTCAAATGAAAGGTTGTGCACTTGTTCACATTAATTGGGGCGACTATCTTAACAACCATACCAATTCAAAGACTCATGTCTAAGTCGACATTAACAGTGCGACTTGAGAGGTTGTAATTGTTTGAACAGTCAACAGGTTCTCTCTCTCTGTCTCTCTCTCTCTCTCTCTCTCTCTCTCTCTCTCTATATATATATATATAGATATATATATATATATACAAATTTATATGTATACATTCATGAGTGTCAGTGTTCATATTACTTCTTTTATGTGCGGTGCCATTTTATCTTAAGAAATAGATGTCAATATAACTCGTAAGTACCCAAGTGCAAGTACGAATTCTGTCTTAAGGAAATAGAATTGAATACTAAACTTGATCCATTCGATTCTTTCAATTGCAAAAATGAGTAAGTTCAATTAATTTCAGTTTCTGCTTTCATTTTAGAATATGCAATTATGTGAAATCAGTGAATTCTATTTCTCTATTCTGAAATTTCCACTTTCAAAGTAAATTAAGTATTTTGTTTCAATCTGTTTTATAAAATAATTTCTGAAATTAAATTTGTCTTTGAAATAAAATTGATACTGTTTTCTAACAATTATATCATGTGGGTGATAAACTAATGAACATGTTGCATTAGTATTGTTGATTTCCTCATTCTACTAAGTTAAATTATGATATTGTCTTTTAATTTTATAACTATTTTTTTTTTAAAACTTGTATATAACCTAACAACAAAATTAGAGTCTTTTAAATATAGGCTCAGGACAAATAAATCAATTCAGTTATAAGTAGGTAAAAATAATATTCACATCTCCTAATAAAAGAAGTGAGACTTGAATTCATGATTTTCTCGTAATGAACATGACATGGTGGCCTATTGAATTATCGTTCGTTGAACTTTATAACTAAATATTTTATTCTATTAAAGTTGCATCACTATTAGAAATTTATTTTTTTATAATAATATTTTATTTGTTGAACAACAACAATATATATATATATATATAATCATATATAAACACGTAAACACACATGACAACAATGGACAAAAGGGCCATTGAATGAAGTTAATCTAATGCTAACTTTACAAAGACAATTCACTAATTTTGGCAAAAGAGTACCCAAAAAGATTTGATTAAATTGAGAAGTTTAGATTTTATAAAACTCATATTACATCCTTTTAAAGTCATAACTTTAAAAAAGAGCAAAGCACAGCACGCGAGATGTGGTGGAAGGAAATAAGAGAGGAGAAATCCAAGAAATTTAATTTTTGACCCTAACAGTGCATGTTTTAAGAAGACTTCATATTATATAAATATAGGGATCTTTACCTTCCAACAAACAACATTCGGATCTTCGTTTGAAGATAAGGGCGGAACTTGTTATGGACCCCGGGGGGGTTACATTTTGTGCAAAAAAATAAATAAATAAAAATTACATGAAAGTTTTCCCTCTAATTTTGAAAATTAAAAAAAAAATCCCTTCCAAATTTTGTCCAAAAATACATATAAATTCTCCTTCAATTTTGAGAATCAAACATTTTTCTCTTAAAATCTTTCACTCGAAGTTAAAAAAAAAAAAAAAAATTCTTCCTAAAAAAAATTTGGCACCATCATTAAACATAGTGTTGGATGGTTGTCATGAATTCTTAATGACTCATTTGTGATTTGAGATGATCCGAAAGTTTTTTTGACCCACTTTTGATTTGGACTCGTTTTGTCTCTAATGTTGTAATCTACTTACATAAGAATATTATCTTTTAGGCATTGTTTGAATGATCAGATAAAAATGCGAAATTGTACATGATATAATTGGATCAAATAAGATATAAGATATAAAATCTTATGAAATATTGAATATTCTAATTCAAAGTATGAAACTAATCCAAATAAAATGTCTAGATATATTATTATATTACAATCACATGATTGAGTGCCAACCAAATAAAAGATTTGGATATAACTATTTTTATTTTTTATTTTTTATGTGTGATTTTTCTCAAGATTTTCACAAATTATTTTTCTAAAAGTCATTTAATCTTTTTTTCAAATATATTCATACAATGCATCTAAAATTAAAAATTTTATTCACAAATTAATTAAAAAATCTAATAATCATAATCTCAATATTTTAGAATAAAATATTGCTATTGTTATCTATATATATATATATATATAATAGTCCATTTATTAATATGAAAAATACATTAAAAAGATGAAACATATCAAAAATAAAATAAAATTGAATAATGTAAAAAAGAAAAATTTGATCTTTTAACTTGACTCTTCGATGTCTTCGCCTCACTATATTGGGGCGTTATAATTTTATTTTATGATGTCCTTTTTTTAATCCCATGGAGTGGGATAACTCTAACACCACCACATCTTTAGTATAATTCATGCAATATAAATATCCAATCAAACTGAAAACACTAAACATAAGATATGATAATATTTATCTTATCCAACCTTCTTATCATTTCATTCAAACATGACTTTAAAGTTTTAACTAATGAGAAGAATAACTGTCACCTTAAAAAATGAGGGTTTCAGGTTTTAAGAATTTTTTTATTTTTATAATCTTTTATATACATAATGGACAGATTACCGTTTCGCTACCCATAAACATAGATATTTTACCGAATCATGTAAATTTATATTTTTTAAAATATTTTATTTATCTTTTATTATTTATTTCACCATTTTTGCACAACACATAAGAGTCTTTGTCTTCGATAAATAGCTTCTTTTACAAAATACAGATTATTTTCAAAAAATGCCAATTCTTTAAATTTTTGTCAAAGAGGTGGTTTTTTAATAATAAAAAAAAATGGTCAATTTGCAACATGAGGTTAATCTTTTTTATAAGATACAGAATCTGAATTTTATTTTCAGGTTGTTGAAACAGCTTCATGCGTGTCATTTGCATAATGAACTAGATTGAACTGATTATTCAAACATTTTAAACAGTCGACTGGCCCACATGATTGTCCATCACCTGACACAGTGGCAAAAATATTAAAATAGGATCTCTGATCTCTATCTCTCTGTTTTTTAAGAAATAGAAATGGGACTATTATATATATATATATATATATAGTTGCCTTTGACTTGACCTAACCAGGCCTCGTTTGTTTTCAAAAAACGTGATAAATGCAAAACTTGTGGCCAAACGGGATTTTAAAAGTGATTGGACGTTCTTTGCACAGTAATCTAATATAGTAATATAGGAGAGTGCCCTGTTTCCACACGTTCGGATTCAAAAATTTCACTTTCGAGCGGTGATATTGAAAGTTTTAAAATTTAATTTGGTTTATTTGAATATATATCAAATATTAGAAGAGTCAAATTCTATTTTTTTAAAATATTTTAACTAAACTAATAATAATAAAATATAATATTAAAATTTTTAAAACGTCATAATTTTCATCGGGGGATCCCTCACTACTCATGTTCCCAAAAATTTTAAGGCTAACTAAGGGAGCAATTATTTGATGGTACAAATTTATTGTCATAATTATAATAATATATTATATATGTACATGTAATCTATCATTTAATCTTTAAGAATCTAACCATTAAATAATTTATCATCCAAGAGAGCTTTCCAAAAAAAGTTATTGCAAAATTTAAAATATTATTTGTTATTAAAAAAAGAATCATGTTTGGCTCCAAATTAAGTAAGAGAAATTCATTTCTATCTACGTATGTTTTACAATCTTAATGTCACGGATGCACTCACATGTATATCATGTAAATATTTAGTTTTAACAAAAAAAAAAAAAAATTGAAATAAATCAAAAAAACATATATGCATTGCATGTGTGACTGATTATGGTTAAAACACGTGCCCAGATAGGAAGAAGTTTTTCTTATTGAATTTAAAACTAAGTATTGTCTTTAAAAAAAATTACTAGTAGTTGTCGTTGTCCCCCTCTGAAAAATAAAATTGTTAGATTTTCATAAATTCTAAAATATACATTTTTCCTTCCCGTAATTTCTATTTCTGAATCGTCACTTCTCTCCCCCTCAAAAAAGAGATCCTTGTTAAATGAAATTGTATTTTATCAGAATACTGTACTTAAAAAAATTTATAGCATTTTAATAAATACTATAGTATAAAAATAGTTTTAAAATAATGTTGTAATCTCTTTTGCAAAAACAGTTTTTTAAAGAAAGGAATTATTCTCATAATCACATAAAATAGAAACATAATTTCTCAAAATATTATAAATACAAAAATTAAAATTAAATAGAAACAAACAGAGATTAGAACTTACTAGTTTCACGAAAGTACCAAAAGTTCAACATAGTGATGTCTTAGACTATGTTTTTAAGATAATATCGCCCTCGCATTAGTACTTCCGAGTTTTTAATGGCAGTTGTCTCCCATGATACAATAGTAACGCATAGTAGAAGGAAACACTCTAATTTTATGCGCATAGCGAACTAAAACTTTTGTTGAACTCTCTCTATATACAAACTCACAATATGTATGTATTGAATTCTAGAACTCATGAATTAAAATTCAAAATGATGAGGACAGCCTGAGTTTATATAGACTATTTCGTGACTATCCAGTACAGCCACAAAACCCAAAGATTTTATTTATTCATGGTAAACAGACACACTTGTTTGAACTGGTGCAACTATTTGCTAACAGTCACAATTATTTGAATTGGTAACGATTGAAAATTTTAAATAAATTTCTCCAAAATATATATACACTGCAGGCCAAGGCCCAATTCCGACCCAAACCCAACTCGGTTCGGTACGGGGCACATTGTTACCATTAGGAATGACAACGGGGGCGGGTTTAGGGTAGGTTGGCCCTTCTCCAATCCTGACCCCGTTTATACTCCTCGCCCCCGACTTCGCCCCACCCCATTTAGAAGTTAACTCCAACCTCATTTATATTCCCTAACTCTGCCCCGCTCCAAACTCTGATATATATATATATATATATAGTAAATTAAAACTTTTATTTTAATAAATAAATTAATTTTTTTTGCCAAAATAATTAATACAAGAAAAAAATATATGAGCGTAATATGAAAAATCTTAAAACTAATTTTATATAGTGTTGTTTATTAGTAAATATAATGTATATTAGAATTAAAAAAAAAAAAAAACTTAATATATAAACGGGGCGAGGGCGGGGTGACAGTCCCTCGAACCCGCCGGGGTTTTAAAAGTCACGCCCCGATCCCGTCCCAACGCCATTTTTGAACACACCATACCCGCCCCATTAAGAACGGAGTGGGGCAAATTGTCATCCCTAATTACCATTCACAAGTGATGATATTTGGAGGCAATTTTTCATTCATTTTTTAATGATTTTGAGCAATTTAATATATATTTTTAATCTTCTCGTAAAAGAAAACACATTTTTATGTAAATCTACCTAATATAATACGTAGGATTCACTTTAATTCTTGTTCAAAAATAAACAAAAATGAGTTCAAAATAACCAAAATGTATGGTTTAAGAAATTTGGAAAAAAGAAATCAATAGATTAATCTTTTTTATAGGATACGGAATCTGAATTTTATTTTCAGATTGTTGAAACAGCTTCATGCATGTCATTTGCATAATGAACTGCTTATTCAAACATTTTAAACAGTCGACTGGCCCACATGATTGTCCATCACCTGACACAGTGGCAAAAATATTAAAATAGGATCTCTCATATCTATCTCTCTGTTTTTTAAGAAATAGAAATGGGACTATTATATATATATATATATATATATATATATATATAGTTGCCTTTGACTTGACCTAACCTGGCCTTGTTTGTTTTCAAAAAACGTGATAAATGCAAAACTTGTGACCAAACGGGATTTTAAAAGTGATTGGACGTTCTTTGCACAGTAATCTAATATAGTAATATAGGAGAGTGCCCTGTTTTCACACGTTCGGATTCAAAAATTTCACTTTCGAGCGGTGATATTGAAAGTTTTAAAATTTAATTTGGTTTATTTGAATATATATCAAATATTAGAAGAGTCAAATTCTATTTGTTTAAATATTTTAACAAAACTAATAATAATAAAATATAATATTAAAATTTGTAAAACGTCATAATTTTCATTAGGGATTCCATCACTACTCGTGTTCCCTAAAATTTTAGGAGTAACTAAGGGAGCAATTATTTGATGGGACGAATTTAGTGTCATAATTATAATAATATATTGTATATGTATGTGTAATCTATCATTTAATCTTTAGAATCTAACCATTAAATAATTTATCATCTAAGAGAGCTTTCCAAAAAAAGGTATTGCAAAATTTAAAATTTTATGTGTTATTAGAAAAGAATCATGTTTGGCTCCAAATTAAGTAAGAGAAATTCATTTTTATCTACGTATGTTTTACAATCTTAATATGTCATGAATGCACTCACATGTATATTATGTAAATATTTAGTTTTAACAAAAAAAAAAAATTGAAATAAATCAAAAAACATATATGCATTGCATGTGTGACTGATTATGGTTAAAACACGTACCCAGATAGGAAGAAGAGGTTTTTATTATTGAATTTAAAACTAAGTATTGTCTTTAAAAAAATTACTAGTAGTTGTCCTTGTCCTCCTCTTAAAAATAAAATTGTTAGATATTCATAAAATTCTAAAATATACATTTTTCCTTCCCGTAATTTCTATTTTTGAATCGTCACTTCTCTCCCTCTCAAAAAAGAGATCCTTGTTAAATGAAATTGTATTTTATCAGAATACTGTACTTAAAAAATTTATAGCACTTTAGTAAATACTATAGTATAAAAATAGTTTTGAAATAATGTTGTTATCTCTTTTGTAAAAACAGTTTTATAAAGAAAGGAATTATTCTCATAATCACATAAAATAGAAACATAATTTCTCAAAATATTATAAATACAAAAATTAAAATTAAATAGAAACAAACAAAGATTAGAACTTACTCGTTTCATGAAAGTACCAAAAGTTCAACAATGGTGATGTCTTACACTATGTTCTTAAGATAATATCGTTTTCGCATTGGTACTTTCGAGTTTTTAATGACAATTGTCTTTCATGATACAATGGTCACGCACAGTAAGAGGAACTACTCTAATTTTATGCGCATAACAAACTAAAACTTTTGTTGAACTCTCTCTATATACAAACTCACAATATGTATCTATTGAATTCTGGAACTCATGAATTAAAATGCAAAATGATGAGGACAGACTGAGTTTATATAGACTACTTCATGACTATTCAGTACAGCCACAAAACCCAAAGATTGTATTTATTCATGGTAAACAAACACACTTGTTTGAACTGGTGCAACTATTTGCTAACTGTCACAACTGTTTGAATTGGTAACGATTGAAAATTTTAAATAAATTTCTCCAAAATATATATATATATATATATATACACACACTGCGGGCCAAGGCCCCATCCCGACCCAAACCTAATTCGGTTCAGTACGGGGCACATTGTTGCCATTAGGAATGGCAACGAGGGCGGGGTTGGGGTGGGTTGGCCCTTCCCCAATCCCGATCCCGTTTATACTCCTCTCCCCCGACTTCACCCCGCCCCATTTAGAAGTTTACTCCAACCTCATTTATATTCCCTAACTCCGCCCCGCCCCGCCCCGCCTCAAATTCCGATATATGTATATATATTAAGTAAGTTAAAACTTTTATTTTAATAAGTACATTAATTTTTTTTGCTAAAATAATTAATACAAGAAAAAAATATATGAGCGTAATATGAAAAATCTTAAAATTAATTTTATATAGTATTGTTTATTGGTAAATATAGTGTATATTAGAATAAAAAAAAAAAACTTAATATATAAACGGGGCAGGGGTGGGGTGATCGTCCCCCGAACCCGCCAGGGTTTTAAAAGTCATGCCCCGGTCCCGTCCCAACCTCGTTTATGAGCACACCATACCCACCCTATTAGGAACGAGGTGGGGCAAATTGTCATCCCTAATTACCATTCACAAGTGATGATATTTGGAGGCAATTTCGCATTCATTCTTTAATAATTTTGAGCAATCTAATATATATTTTTAATTGTCTCATAAAGGAGAACATATTTTTATGTAAATCTAAAATAATAAGTAGGATTCACTTTAATTCTTGTTCAAAAATAACCAAAAATGAGTTCAAAATAACTCATTTTTCCAACAATCCTATCCTCCTATCCATGTTAAAAGGAAACATGAATTTTGATTCATCGTATGATAAGCTTTATTTTTGTATCATTTTGCTTTAATAATAAAACTTTGTGTTTTTAAAAATGAAACGCGTGTTTGAGTTTTATATAAATGGTAAAACACACTCACATCCTCTCTAATGAAAATAAGTAAATGTATCATTTATTACTTTATAATCTCTATTTATGATTTAGGGTTAATATAGTATCTTAAAATTTTGTATTGATTTTAAATAAGTTCATTAATTATCAATTGTAACAATTCAGTTTCTCAATTTTTAATTTCATTTCAATTGAGACAAATTTCAAAAGGGCATCCCAAATTTTTAAGTAGTCGTGTGCTTGTAAGACTTTATTTGAAACTATATAAAATTATAAAGCCTTATTTTAAAAAAAAAAAACTCATATACAATTATAGAATACTATTTTGAAAGTCATAGGAAATTATAGAGTACTAAAATGTAATTATTTTGGAATAGCTATTAATGATCGTTTGCAATTGACTCAATTGAAATGAAGATAAAAATTAAGAGATTGAATTGTTACAATTGATAATCGAAAATTTTATTTAAAATTAAGACAATATTTTAAAGTATTAAAATATAATTAATCCTTTTATTTCACATGCAAATATATTCTTTTTTACTGTATGTGCAAACGTGAGTAGCTTTGACACTTTAATAGAAACAGTAAAGTTTATTATTTTATTAATTTTATTGTCTTTTACTTATGACTATTTACATAGATTTTATTTTAAAAGAATAATTTATTTTTAATAATATTCTTTGCTTTTTAACTATTATGCAAATTTATGACGTTCATGATCATTGCAAAAATTTAAATTTTAAACATATTTTTTTAAACTCAAAAATGGTTTGTTGTGTCTTACCTCATGTAGCAACTTTAAAATCAACAATTTAATTTAATAAAATTTCATTTTAATATTTTGAAATTGGCTACATAATTTTTTTTTATACTATTTTTCTCTATTTAAAATTATTCTTTGAATAACATTTGAAGTTGTTTGGAGTCCAGATTGCTATCCTCTATTTTTTTTTGACTCTGTCACACAAAAAGCCAATTGTAGTTTAATGTGCTTTGAAATTTAATTGCAACTTAATTAATTTCAAGAAGTGAGAAGTAGTCATGGCATCAATTAATTTGGAAACAAAACCCAACCTAATCATATTTAAAAAACTTAAGGTTGCATGAAAATGTTAAAAGAAATTGAGTACATCGAATTTTTTAAAACCTAAATAATATTAGAATTATTCAATCAATAAGAGAAGAATTCTCCTATTTTGAAACTGAAATAATATTAATAAAATTATAAAATAATGATTGAATACATAATATTTATAAGATTAAGAGGCTACCAATCTAAATAGGAATATATGTTAATTCCTATACTAGACCTATTACAATTAGGAAACTAAAAAATTTCGAAAATAAGAAAATTCAGAATAAATAAAAATTAAAACTTTTTTTAAAAATTAGAAATTAGATAAAATAAAGAAAAGATAGCTACAAACGGCAACCCATTCAGAATTTCCTACACAAAGTAATTGATGTAGAACAAATGGTATTTGATTTCATGAAAAAAATCATGTCTGAGTCGACGATGACCCAACACGACCTAAAACATGGGTTTGGGAGCAGAGCGCCCGGGAAAAATTTTAGACCGGATTTTAATCCACCAATTTTGACATGTTTCATTGTATTTTATAGCTTTTTAATTGTATTCGGATTAGTACTAGCAGTTGCTTACTCTGCAAGTACAAGAAATTTGTAGTTTCTAATTATACTAGTAGAATAAGTTGACCCTCTTATAATTAGTAGTTTCTTATTGAGCAACTTTTCAACGTAATTTTAGTCTTTTATTTAAAATTCATTTAATGTCAGCTTAAGGTATAAAAAATTTTAATTATCTTGTTGAACTAAACAAATTGTGTTTCTTGTGTCTTAATTTTCTCTACTTATAATATTTTTTACTCTAATTATGTAGAATTAATAAATATAATTTGCATGTCATAAATAGAATATGTATAAGTACATATATAACTATTTTATCTCTCTAATAATTAATATATTATAAAGAGTTTTTGAAATAATAGTATTAATTATTAGTTAATAGAATTGTTAATTATACAGCATAGAACTAAGTTGGTTATTCAACAATTTATTAATTATTAGAAATGATTAACTTATTAAATATTAATTATAAGAGGGTCAGCTGTCGTACTATTCGTATATTAAATTGGAATATGATTTTAATTTTAATGATAAATGATTTTATTTATTTTTTAAGTTGAGGTGGAAAATTTTAAGGGGAAAAATAGTTCTGAATTAGAAGAGAATTTACATGTAAAAATTATATGATTTTTTTTCACTGCAGTCCCTTTATATTAACCCTTATATTTTATATTATCTGACTTTATTTAATTTTTAAGTATATTTAAAAAATATATATAAAGCTCATTATACTAAAAACTAGTTATCACCGTCCGAATATGTAGTTGAGCAGTAAAGACATTGAAGATAAAATCTAAACGTCTTGTATTTAAATTCTCTTTACACCAACCATTGACTGTTAGAATTTAAAAGAGTAAATTCAATTCATTTATGTCCACTAAACTAGTTTTAGCATTTTCCAAATCGACCCATTACTCTCTTATGATCTTGATTGAAGTTTACTTAAAACCAATTCATTTATACTAAACTATTTTTAGCTTTCCCAAATAGACCCGTTACTCTCCTATGATCTTGATTGAAGTGTCAATCATGACAAAATTAATAAGAAGTGACCTCATTTTATTTGAAAATAACATTAAATTTCATTAAAAGAAAATTATATTTTAGTCCATTGTGATTAGCTTTGACGACAGTTACCCTCTTGTAATTATCCCCTCCTATTTATTTTAATTAAAAACTTTAGTCCCCACTTTATTCACAAATATAGAAAAACTAAGTGTCACATTTTAAATTACAGTGGGTTAATTGTCTTTGAATCAAATCACATGAAGTATAGGTGTATAGCTATACCTTATACAAATAATAATAGAGGTAATTCTGTAACTAATTTATTCCTTATAGTAATTTTTTCCCTTCAATATATTTTAGAATTTATTAATATTTGATGAGTGTAATAAGTAATCTGAATTAAATGTTTTCACATTTTAAAGATATTTTCAGGGGAGAATGTTCAATTCAAATGGTCAGTACGTAACAATTCAAGTTAAACTTTTATTTATCCAAAAAAAAATCAAGTTAAACTTTGTCATGCTGGATATATTTAGCAGAATATATCAATTTGTCAACAGAAAAAGAAACAATGAATTTAAGGAAAAAATTAAAGTATTATACATCTATAAGTGTGATTATAACATCTCTACAAGTCTTATACAAGTTTTATATCACATATTTTTTTTTTAGTACAAAGATAAGGGAGGGCGGGAGCAATTCTAAATGTGTGTATGTGCGGCATAAGATTCAAATTTCGTCTTACCCTGTGATAAAAGAAATTTGAATTTTCCTAATTGATATGCTAAATTTAAGCACTGACCTATTATTTGACATGTGTCTTTGCAGGTCTAGTGTCACTAAGTTACGGATGATGGGATCCCGAACAACTTGGGCATGACCCCTATCGATGTAATGGGATGCTAAGCTACCCGCCGTCTTTAGATCACGTTGCAAATAAGGAATAACAAAGTACAGTCTGATATAGTAACTTTTGTTTAAGTTTAAATTTCAATTCCAATTTCTCAACGCTCTAATTCTATTCAAACTAAGTGAAACATAAGTTATAAATAAGATCTTACGGTACGTCTTAAAACTCACGGAGAATTCCTCTTTTTTAATATATAAATTTTCTTTTTTTATCATTACTTTATCATCAAAGTAATTATTGTTGAAATATGTTGAGTGACTTTTTTTACTAGTGTTTTTCAAAAAGCAAAAATAGAGAAATGTCTATGAAACGAGAAATAGGCAACATCACTAATGATCTTTGAATTTTTAACTTTTGACACCCAAACATTTAAGAAACCTTTGAATAATCTGGATATGAGATTACCCTATCTTAGTTGGCCCATTTTTTTGATTTAATATATGGAGATGTTAATGAAATTCAATGAATTCATTTAAAGTTCTAGGTTTTAACTTTTCAAAGACGGCAAAAGGAGACAAAATGTCAACAAAATCCCCCACATTTAAGACACGACCACAAGTCTCCTTTCTCGTTTAACACTGCCCTTCTCTCAACCCCTAAACAAACGCACAATATATATCTATGTACGCACAATTTAGCAATATATATATATATGTGTGTGTGTGTGTGTGAGAGAGAGAGAGAGATATGTATGTGTGTGTGTGAGAGAGAGAGATATGTATGTGTGTGTGTGTGTGAGAGAGAGAGAGATATGTATATGTGTGTGTGTGAGAGAGAGAGAGATATGTATATATGTATATATATGTATATGATATGGACCCATTTGATCCTGCGGGTGTTTGAGACCCCTCTTGCCATTGTGTCAAACACCCACGTAATATATGAGCAACTTCAGTAGTTAACCAAATTTTATACTAAATTTAAATTTAAGAAAAAATAATTAAAATTATGTCTTCAATGATTTAATCAAATTCATATTAAATTAATTTTTAATCAAATTTTTACTCAAATACTATTCATTATATTAAATTTTTATTCAATGAAATAAAGAAGCTTTTGGTCCAACACGGTAGCCTAATGGCACGGTCCATTAAATTCAATTTATTTTTTATTTTATTTTTATTATATAAAAATATTCGAGTTACAAATTTAACAATTTTGAAACAAAAATATAAATTTAAACAAAACATTTCAATAATAAGTAATAAAATATATAATAATAATATTAGACTAATAAATAATAAAATAAAAAATACAAAAGTTAAAATAAAATATTATAATTACAAAAAATAAAATAAAAAATAATCATACCATATAAATAGACCAACAAGAAATTTAATATTTAAAAAAAATTATGATCTATATTAATTATAAAAAAAATATAAATATAAAAAATAAATTAATAAACACAAAAACTGACACAATACCGCACGGCACCACACGACATAGTTCAACATGGGTCATGCCAATAAACCGTGTTAGGTCTATAGTTTTCTCAATGAACACGGCATCATTGATGATACTAACCAATACAGTACGGTTCAACATGATACATTGGTACAAACCAATCAATTGATACGAACCGGAATCAGTCGTTTGACACCCGTACCAATTGACACAAGCTTTTCACCAAATAAAATAAATAAAAATTTAATAATTAAATGAGGTATCTCCAATAATGACCTGTCATTTCATTTGTGTTCTCTATATAATTCTTACACATACATTTTATATTTCGTGAGAAATTTAGATTTGAATTGACTGTGTGAATTCAAATGGGCTAAAATTAAGAAAAAATATTTAATTATAAAATCAGAATATTGAAACAAATAAAAAATCATATTCGGAATATATAAAGTGACATTCTTTTTAGTATTTTGTATTAAATAAGTTAAAATTTTGGTTGAATTTTTTTAGATTCATTTAAAATTTAACAAAGGAATTTAAAAGACTCAGAAATTTCATATTTAAAAAGTCATAATCAGTTTGTGGCCATTTTTAACCCCTACAATGAGAATATGTTCAAAAGGTTTGATTTATTTGCCTCCAAATTATCCATTACACATGGAAAAACAAGAAATAAGCGGCTTTCTAAAACTAATAAGAAAATAATAATGCTAGAAATTTCATATTTCTTTTCCTTTTTTTAAATCATTTGTATCTCATTTCTCTGGTATGAGTAGAACCTATATAACTGATGAATTAAAGAAAATGAATGACGGGTCTTACTCATGTACGAAAGTGTGATAAAGACAGTACAAAAAATGTGAGATTGCTAGCAGTGTTCAGTAAATAAAAGGCCTTAATCTAGTAAATGATATGTATGAAGAAACAAATTGGTCAAAAGAAAAAAAAAATTGAATGGTAAGAAAAAAAAACATTTCTAGATGTACTTGCATTCCAAATAACGTAACAATAGATTATTGACAAAGTAGTTATAATGTAACCAAATTACCACTATTAGTGTAATACTACTAGTGGGGTAAAAATAGAGTTTTTTATAACTATTTTTGGGGTAAAAATAAAAATTTTCCTCCAAAAAAATTCTGATATCTTTATAACCACCCTCCTATATATATTTTTGTCTGCCTTACCAAGTCAGTCATTGCCATTATTAATTATTGTTTGAGCTTCAGATAAGTAAAGTTCGCTAAGATATGAAGACATAAAAGGTGAATTCATAGAACTTGGCATGTTTCTGTTCGTTAGACCACTAATCATGTCTAAAGAATCAAGACCCATGTTCAAGAGGTCCTAATTGGATCATTATGGTAAAAGAATTCCAAATTAATGAAGTTTATAAAAAGATTATTATAATCTTTAGTCAGCAAATGCTTCACCGTCGGACCCATGTGCACGACAAGTTAAACAAGGTGACAAATCAAACTCACTTTAAAATCTATGAAGACCATTGACTTTTGAATTTTCCATTTTCAATTCACACAAATGGGGTCCAATGTGACATTCCTCCCACGAGTGGGAGATTTGCCAGAGTCGTGTTCTCAACGTATGAAAGAGGGAGAAAAATATAATTTTGCAACTACTGAATGAGTTTGGGAAAAAATTCTTTAATGGGACTAATAAACTAATGTGTCGGTACGTTTTTTCAATAATATAATGTCATTTTTATTATAATTTATCTCTTTTTAGTAAATTATAACACATTTAACAAGTGTTACTAATGTCCTATTTAAGTGTCGCAAGTTCATTGACTTTAGTTCGGTCTTTGTTTCTTACATCATTATATAAAAAATATATATTAACAGAAGCTGCTCCACACCCATTAAACAACACCTTGAATGAGTTGATATTAGGTTGAGAAAGTGTTATCACATGAATGTTATCTAAATGCTTTACTCTAGATTATACCATATGGTTATAAAATTATTGTACTCAAAGTGCCTTTTTAGCCTTTCTCACACCAAAAAACAAAAAAACATAGATTCACTCATACTCCACCTCCAATTTCATAAAATATATAAATAATAAAAGATCCATGAGAAAAGAGAGAGAGAGTCTCAAGACAAGGTATAGTGACATATTCATTGTTTCAGGTTGGGATCCACTGCATTTATTTGGCTGTTTTATATATATATATATATATATATATATATATATATATGTATGTATGTATGTATGTATTTATGTATGTATGTACATCTGTGTGTATTTAATGGGTATATTAGGTGGTTGTGATGCAAAAGAGAAGAAATGGGTTTAAAACCCTTAATGGCCCTACAAAGTATACCCTTGTATACTGCTATGGTCTTGAAAATTAAAGAAGAAAGAGTGGTAATGTGTTTGTGTTTTGTTTGGAAGACCCTAGCAGACAGGGCATTTGACCAGCACACTTTTTTGGAAAAATGCTTCCATTTTTATTTGTTGTGCATTTACTTCAGACTGGGGAATGGCACCAATCAGGACCATATATATACGTGAGGTCATTAGTGTCGTCTCACACACACACACACACACACATATATATAGTCCAAATTCTTATCCCAAAATTGTTTTTTTAGACCAGGTGACATGTTGAAATATGAGTGGTAATAAGGTACTATCCCTACTTATATTCAAGTTTTTTTTTTGTTAGGCAGTTTAGATTATTTTGTTTCAATTTATACATATTAGGTTAAATTCTTTTTTTTTTTATTCAGTCCAAAGCAAATCATCCACATTCAGACTAGAAAATTTACGATATATTTAATCCTTTCGCGGCCTGGCTCCAAAGGAATTTTCACTCCGTGTAAATTGAAAACCCGACTTGTGTTAGCAAGACACTAATAGCGGCTCACTCTTCCACTTAATTATCCCCCTTGAGATTTATATTCAAGTATTTATGTGAACGCACATAATGTTAAAATAGAAGTGGCAGTCATACCAGTTACAATATCACTAAACTTTTTTTTATTAAGAAAAAATTTAGTAGTACGATAGCACTGTATTACCCTATTTATATTTGAGTATTTATATGAAACTTACACAAAATATTACCATTACTACTACTGTACCATTAGACTTTTTTTATGTTATTGCATTGATTGAATATCATATCATGAATTAATATATATCTAATCTAACATTACCAACTCATTTATAAAATATAATGTGTTAGATTATATATAGCTTTTAAAAACATGACCAAGACTATTTTAACTGGTATAGATGAAATTATTATAGGATGAACAAAATATTCCATATATAGAGGAATCCAATGCTCTTGATCATCTCTTTACACATGAAATTAAGGGGATGTCAAGACTAATGGAAGTCTTTTATATACCAAATCACCTGGACATGCTTAAATCTGTTCACCAGGCTTTGTTGTATCTAATCATATCCTCTAAAAGAAAATGATAATGATCTGCCCTACTTTTCCTCACCTTAATAGTAGATTAGGTAATGTTAAATTTTGGCAGTCCTAAACCTAAAATGAGACTAGATGCATGATAAGATCGACTCAGGCCTAGGTAGTTAGCTTGAGCTCATGTTAAGAGTAGATTAGTTTTAATAATCAAGATTAGTCAAAGGAATTTAGGTTGGGCATTGCCTAAGCTTGCATGAGGTAATTGAGTTTGTCTAATTATAATCCCACTAAAACAAAGAGTGAGAAAGTCAGGTCACCTTTTGTGAAATGTTACTAGTTTTTGACCATGAATAATTTTTATTTGAGAAACATAGATCCAAGAAATGGTATCACAGACAGATAGCCAAACAGTTCCAAAAAAAAAACTACAAATTGGAATAATACAATACAGACTAAAAATGAGTGAGCTTAAACTTCTCACGGAAGCTGTATCAAGCCTGCACAATTCCAGCCTGGCAAAAATTGTTCAGGACTTCAAAAACAGATTTTTAATTTCAAAACGCAGGATACGCGTTTAACAAGCTATTTATTTTAATTTTTTAAAATTTAGATTATCATATCCACAATTTTTAAAAAATTAATTACAAAATTTTCAAATATATTTTAGAAATATTTTTTAAAAAATTATATCTGAATCACTAAAATCCAACACAGGTTAGGGGCTAAGATGGAGAAGGTATTTTGTCCCGATCATATATTTAAATTATATAAATACTCGTTAATATTTTCGTATATGTATAATATGTTCATAAATATTATATTTATATTATTTGTGTGAATATATATAGATATATATATGTATGTAAATATGAATTTGTACTTTTAATAATATTAGTTGATTAATTTTTTTTTTAAAAAAAATAAATTTTTAGACGAGGACGGAGTGGGGACGGGAATGGCAAACATGATAAACAGGGTGGGATAAGAATGAAAGTGACTATTTTTTAACAAGACGAGAATAGGAGACGGAACCACCTTGTTGCCATTCTTAAGTGTGAATAGATTATTTGATTTTCAAGAAAAATAATTTTTCTACATAATTTAGTTTTGTTTAAGTTTTAGGCATATTTTTTAAAAAAGAATTACAAACTTTGATATATACTATTAAAAGATAGATCTCAAATATTAAAAGATATTGAATCAACATGCAGAATTAATTTTGTATGATAAACAAGTTGATGTATCTGAGATGGAGTGTCAAAGGATTGGCTTTGCAACTCCGAGGACTATAATTTCGTGATGAATGAGCAGCTTACCCAATGGCTGATGCGTGTTAGGACCCTCTTCATATTTAAAACTTCTACTCTTTAGGGACTGATGATCCTACCAAAGTAACCATACATAGATGCATAAAACCTACCAAGTGCCGAAATTTTATTTTGGATTACGTATCTGTATTAAATATGTGTTAAATATTTATATTTTTAGATATCAATGATTCAATAAAAAAATTATTTAATGACTTTCTTATTTAATTATGTTTCATCATAAGTTACACTCTCAATTAAATCACACATTATTATATTATTTTATTATTTTAATCCACCTAAATTTTGGATTACCCATTCTCCTTACTTTATCTTCAGTGCAGTTTGTGTCACCATTTCACTTAACCCAACTTGCTTTAGTTTTATGAACCATGCTATCACCATTCTCTCCTTTATGGCTAAGGACATAAAGGAAACTAAATAGTGATGATTTTTACTTTTTATTAATTTTTTATTTTTAATTTACATTAAAATAGTTTTATTAATTCAATTCGAAAAGGTAAGCTGAATTACCAAGTTGACTAGACATATGTAATTTATTACAAGTTCATGGATAATCTTTTCATGTGTCTAATCAGCTTAATTATCAGTTTTGTTAGTTGAATCGAACTGAAAATCATTTTCTTTTTCATTACATAAGGGTTTAAGACTATTCTTCCCAAACCTCGTAATGATAAAAGTTTCGTGGACTCAACTAACCCTTTTACCTATTTATATTCCTTGTTTATGAATGTTAATTCAATCTCACTTTTCTAAATGCCCACTTTGATGGGATGAAACTTCTCATTATCAAACCTGATTTCAAACTTGTTTCATTCTTTTTTCTTTTTTATACAATAATGAAAAGAGGGAATCGAACTTACACGAATTACATAGGGAGTTGACACTTACATGACTTACATAAGATCTTGATCCTTTGTTTTTTCATTTTCTACCAAGCCATACACTAATTCAACTCTTTTTTTTTTTTTGTTTTTTGGTTCATAATCACTACCCAAACAATCATCCTGGACAGGCCTCCGACCAGTCCATAATAAATAAAAAAAAAAAGTCAAGGCCTCATAAAGCCCAATATAATATTTCATGAACCAGGCTTGCAAGCTGGTTAAGTTCATTAAATATTTGTTATAGTTTTGCATGATGCCTGTGAAAAGGAGAAGCCTGGCCTGAATGGGTACAATCAAAAGGTTGTAAGTGCCTTTGGGCTCAGTACCACTATCCTAGTGTTGAATTGATAGAAGCCCAAGAAACACAAATAATTTATAAAAAAAAAAAGTGGAAAGAATAAAGAAATTGTTAGGCAATGCATGTTCAGATGCTATTTCTGAGATAGTACTAGTGGCTGTGTTTGTTTAGGTTTTCAAAAACAGCTTTTTAATTTTAAAATGTAAAATACGCATTTAGCAAGTTATTAATTTTAATTTTTTTTAATTTTTTATAATTTAAATTATTATATCCAAATGCATTTTCACAGTTTTTAAAAAATTAATTACAAAATTTTTAAAAAAAAATTCACAAATTATATCTGAATCACTATCCAAGCGCAGCCTTATTATTACAGATAGATTTTATTTAAAAAATTATTTTCAAAAAATGATGTCTAAACCTAGAGGTGTAAAGTGGGTCATGCCGGCACAGCCTTGGCATGAAAAAGGCAACCCCAGCACACAAATAACTGACAGGTCATGTCGTGCTTAGGCCTGGTTCACAAGCTACGCTGGGCATGCCTCTCCCACCCATAGGCACAACCTAGCCCATAGGCAAGGCCTGGCATGATCCATTAAGGCCCTTTAAGGCACACTCATTAAGGCCCATTAAGGATCATCAAGGCCCAATCATGGCCCAAGCGTTTTAAAAAAAGAATTGAATTGGGCTGGGCTGGGCTGGGCTGGTGCACGACATGGGTTGTGTCCACGGGTGAGGCTAAGCTTTTCAATAATAGGTACAACACCTCACAACATGATTAATAAATGGACCGGCCCAAGCCAGCCCGTTGGCACTAGTGGACCTCATTATAATGGGCCATGTTGGCTGCACCATTTTACATCTCCATCTAAATCACAGTAAACTGCTGCATTTTGTTATAGTAATTTTTGAACTATCAACTTTTTTTCTGAAGAAAAGAAACAACAGAACTGTAAAAACTAAAACAAAAATTAAGTCAAGAGACTCTCAAAATGACCATCAAAGATTCTTGTATGGTACTTTTATTGTAAATAGTCCAACAATATTTTATTAGAAAATTTATTATATAACACACACACACACACATATATATATTGTTGAGGAGGATATAACTTCCAGAGATTGGATACAATTTCAACATGGCAAGCTGAAAGCAAAAAAAAAAAAAAAAGGGAATCAAAAGTGAAACATACTTGGAGTTCACATGATTGTCCAATTAGAATGAAGACAGTACACATGATTAATTGTACAACTGGAATGAAGACATGATTGTCCAATTTGAATGAAGACAACAATATCTTTATTAGATTTGAGCTGGAAATTATTCATTGCCAATGGCCACCATGTGATATGGTATAAAACCAATTTGCAAAATCAGGTCATATAAAGTTTTCTTGAGGAACCATGGTGAATTTACTCATGAATTTTTAAAAAAAATATTGGTTGAGCAACTTTGTGGCTTTATATATATATATATATATATATATATATGTCATCCTGTTTCTTTGTTACACTTGTCTGTCCTTGGGCTTGTATCTCATGGAAGTTTCATGTGACCCAAAGGTAATGTTATATACATGGTAAGCTGTCTTTGTCTGTTTAATCTTACAAAATAAACCAACTTATCTCTAATTTGATTGTGCTTAAAGCTATGAACAACTTCTTGGTACAACCACCTTTTCAGTTTGACAAATCTCTAAAATTTCATAAATAAGGAGTTAACTCTTGGACAGGTAACTCACAAGTGTCCTAGTAATTATGGGGTTAAAGTTACCGTGGTTAGATTGTATGTAAAAACTATATACTGATTTAAATCAATTTTAAACATGCGACATAAATTATCGATATTATTTTTTAAAAACAAAAGATTGTTAGTTTCTTTCTTTCTTTTGGTGATTTTAATGGTAAACATTATATTAATTTGTGCTGTAAAAGAAGCATTATAAAAAAAAAAACATTATAAAAAGAAGCATATTTTCATTTTCTTTTCTATTCACTTTAAAGGAGTAATTTAATACATCTAGGGATGGGTTAAAAAAAAAAAAAACACTTGCATATATCATGCAACTAAAAATAAAGTCATTACTTTTATTATTTTATATTTGCTAATTGAGATATATAAACTCTTTTATCAATATTTAATATTTATATATATTTTATTATAAGAAAGATAATATCACTGTAAGATCAAATTTATAAGAGATAAGATATTTTAAATATTGAATTATTTAAAAATTAAAAATAAAGTGATTGAGATAAATTAAAATTTAATTTCAAAATTATATAATATTTAAAATATTTTATATCTCACTTGAGCACAGTAACTTTAACCGTAAAAGAATCACCACTTACACATCACACTTTTATATTATATAGCTAATATGAGTAATGAAATGTTTTTAATTTTACATTAAAAATTTAGACAAATTTAATAAAACTTCATCTTTATAAAAAACAATAGCCTTATTTGTTATCTACGTGGATGTATTTTTGTTTTAACATGTGTAAGGAGGAATGTCGATTCGTAGTTGTCGTGTTATATTCAGGTCGTATTAAAACATACATATTCAAAATATGTATCAACTCTAATCCGACATTATTACTTAATCGTGTTAAATTTCAAAATTCAAACATAATTCATTTATTAAACAGGTTACACATGTCGTCACGTTTAACCTATTTATTTTTATTTTTTATTTTTTAAATAAAAAATTGCCTATTTTTTATATTTATAGATAATTTTCAAGTTTAATAAACTTTGGACATGAGAAAAATCAAAGTAGAAACTTCTTTTATAAGTTAAAAAAAAAAAAAAACTCTGAATCTTAATAAATTTTCGATGTTAGACGAATTACCTTAACTCGTGATATTTTTTATAATTAAGCATCTTAAGTTGTGTTAAACTGGTTTAAACTATTAAAACTTAAATATGACATGTTTATCAATTGTGTTATACTGTGTCAATTTGTTTATGACTCAAACTCATTTATACTCAATCCAAACTTGTTAACTTCCTGTCTTGTTAGCAATATAATAATTATCATTAATTGACCCCCAAAAAGAATTAATGATAATGGCTTGGATGGTTAGATGGCATATTTTAGGTGGAAGGATGAACCATTGTCATATTCATGGGCAGTTGAAATTTCATAAAAGGTCCAAAATAATAATCGAGCAACATAGTAACAAACGAAAAACATAAGGATTTGCTTTGTTATATTTTCAAATTTTGATTTTTGTTTTAAAAAACAAGAAAATAAAAAAAATGGTAAGAAACACAATTGGAGATCATTACTTGAAAATTATTTTTAAAAAATTAAAAATAATTTTTTAAGAAACTATAAAAAGAAACTTTTGTATTTCAAAAAAAGTAAATTCATTAAATAATAAATATGACAATAAGATGATGTATTTTAAAATTTTTTGTCATTTTTATTCTAAAAAAATATAAAATATTTTCCAATAATATTAAAATTTTATATTATTTTTGTAATTGTTGATTTGTTTTTGTAATTAAAATTTTTGTTTTAATATGTGTAAGTAGGAATGTCAATTCGTGTTGTCGTGTTATATTCGGATCATTTTAAGACATACATATTCAAAATATGTGTCAACTCTAACCCGACACTTTAACTAATCGTGTTAAGTTTCAAAATTCAAACATAATCCATTTATTAAACAGGTTACACCTGTTGTCACGTTTAACCTATTTATTTTTATTTTTTATTTTTTAAATAAAAAGGTTACCTATTTTTAATATGTATAGATAATTTTCAAGTTTAGTAAACTTTAGACATGGGACAAATCAAAGTAGAAACTTCTTTTATAAATTAAAAAAAAAAACTCCAAATGTTAATAAACTTTCGATGTGAGACGAATTACCTTAACTCGTGATATTTTTTATAATTAAACATCTTAAGTCATATTAAATGACAATATTAAAACTTAAACATGACATGTTTATTGATTATGTCATATGTGTCAATTCGTTTATAACTCAAACTCATTTATACTCAATCCAAACTCATTAATTTCGTATCGTATTGGAATCATGTTGAAGTATCGTATCAAAAATTAACGCCTTTATGTGTAAGGTCTTGTTAGCAATATAATAATTATCATTAATTGACCCCCAAAAAGAATTAATGATAATGGCTTGGGTGGTTAGATGGCATATTTTAGGTGGAAGGATGAACCATTGTCATATTCATGGGCAGTTGAAATTTCATAAAAGGTCCAAAATAATAATCGAGCAATATAGTAAAAACCCAAAAACCAAAAACAAAAGGACTTGCTTTGTTATATTTTCAAATTTTGATTTTTGTTTTAAAAAACAAGAAAATAAAAAAAAATGGTAAGAAACACAAATGGAGATCATTATTTGAAAATTATTTTTAAAATAATTTTTTAAAAAACTATAAAACCAAACTTTTGTATTTCAAAAAAATTAAATTCATTAAATAATAAATATGACAGTAAGATAATGTATTTTAATTTTGTCATTTTTTTTCTCAAAAATATAAAAGATTTTCCAATAATATTAAAATTTTATATTATTTTTGTAATTTTTGATCTGTTTTTTGAAATTAAATATTTTAATGCAGATTAAAATAAATGGTTTAAAGGATAATTTCTTACAAATATATACATATAATTATTTTTAAAGTGTAAACTGTAAACAAATGGAGGCTTGGGTGGGTGGCTGGGGTTAGTAGCATTTAGCCATGAGTTTACCCCTCCCTTTTGTTGTTTTCTTCAGGCGCCGCATTGTGCTTGCACTGGCAAGCACTTGATGGGCTGTGACACATATTAGATGACTGCGTGAGAGAGAGAGAGGGAGAGACTCTAGAGCGAGAAAATAGGACTTCTTTTGGTTAGATAAAACTTCTATCTTCTCTGTCAAGTGAGATAAGGGATTGGGGACTGAAGTAGAGTGGACAGGAAACAAAAATGGAGAAAGCTCTGACAAAAGTGGGAAGCTTGAAAGCGGGTACATTCTGGGTTTCCAAGAAAGCCAAAGAAGAGATCTCCAACATTTCCCAAGACTTCTCTGTATGTGCACGCTGCTCTCTCTCTCTCTCTCTCTCTCTGTATATATTTCTGTTCCATTCATATGTGTATCACTTTCGCATATAATGCTGCCTGATTGAACTTACCCAGTTGTTGTTATTGTCATCCAATTGAATATCCAGATTATTTAGTGCAATCCCAGAAGAACTGCCAGAAGAGCAAAGTAATTTTGAACGGATAAAAAGGAAAGTTGGATTGGATTTAATGAAATTTCATGACACTGACAGGGTTAATGGGTTCTCCCCAAGTCACTTTTCTTTTCCTTTTTTTGGTTGGTTTCTTGATTTTTTATTTAGTTAAAAAAATTAATGCGTATGAAAATTATTAATTAGGGTTGATTGGCAAATAAGAACAGATTTTGCCACATATTCTTGGATTTAAATCAAAATCGCCTTGTCTTCGTTTATCAATTGTCATATTGTAGCTGAAATCTAAATTCGGTTTACTGAGATTAAAGTATCTCATTTACGTGTTTCTGTGAAATGGTTTCTCTCTGGGTTGGAAATGAGAAGGATATTAATAATCGAAACATTGATGCTGTTTGATCAATTTCGTTCATGCCATGCCTTGCTATTAAATATTCTGCTCCTTTTTTTTCTTTCTTTTTTTCTGATTTTATAATTGTGTATTCTATTTCATTTTTTACATCATATTCCTGGCTGAAATTGTCATATAATATGGTAGTCCTGTGTGAAAATTTCATACCTTGCACCATGATATATCTGATCAATGAATAATACAGTTGACCCTTTTACATTAGGTTAATAATCTCTAATTATTAATAAGTTCTTAAGAAACTAACTTGGTTTTATGGTGGGTAATTAATAATTCTAATATTTAATACATAATACTTTTTTCAAGAAAATTCTTTATAATATTAATTATTAGAAAGATAAAATCGCTATATATGTACTTATATATATCCCATTTATGATATGTATTGAAAATTATATTTATTAATTCAATATAATTGAAGTAAGTGAAAAAAATTATGACATCCGAAAACATAATATATTTACTTGAATAAGAGATTAGAATTTCTTTTATACCTTAAGTCGATCATTATATGTATGTTTCATGAAAAACTAAAATGTCATTAAAAAGTTGTATATAAGGTCTTATTTTTTTATTGAAAATCATTCACACGTATGAAACCCTTATTGGTTAATGAAAGTACGAAAATACTTAATAATTAATAAATTTTTAATCCCTCATGTTTATTAATTATAAGAGAGTTGACTTTATCATGAAAAATAGATACAAATTTTTTATTACTAATTAGTGTCGGCTTTGTTTGCATTCTTCACTGGCGCTGCTCTTAAGGTAAGGAGTCTTCTGGAAAAATGGATCTATTTATCATAAAGAGATTCGTCATTCCTGACCCTACAATTTCAACCATTCATCATTCTTATCTTATTCCCCCAAGTAAATCATTGCACCTACAGTCCAACCAATTGGTAAAATAGATACTGGAATGGCAAAAGGCAAAATGGAAAGATAGTGCTAAGCAACAAAGAGATAGGTTACAATGAACTGAAGAAAAAAAGGGAACTGACGATACTCGTATCATCATATAACTTACCTTCTTCAGTTGGGTTTATTTTTCCCTTGAGAATCCTGTAGAATGTAGTTTGCAACATTATCCTTGGTGCTATTCCCTAGTAAAGGTACAGCATTAACATTAAAAAGAGAGAGGCAAGATAATAATATCACCCTTACTGGTAGTGTTATCCAACCTATGAACATTTTGGCTGCAAGTGGAACCATAGATGTGCATAGCATATTGACATTTGACACAAACAGATCGTTCTTTAAAGACATTTTAAATATGGGTTTCTTAAAAAATTCAAATAAAGAACCCTATGAGATATGTTCCTTGCAAGAGCAGATGTTAAGTATACTTCTAAGTTCTAATCTTTAGTAAATTGGGTATGGCCCACTTAATTTAATTTTCCTTATTTTTCCTTCATGTCGAATCAGAAAGGGACGACACTATGGAAATAAAATATGAAAACCCCGAGAGAAAAAAATAAAAAAAGTTAAACTAAAGCAAAGCTTTAGCTTTTCTCAGTGATGTTGCACATCTGAGATAAGAAAACAGAGGCAAAGAAAAGGAAAATACAGATGATTTCTTGAATTTTTCTGTTGTCCGATTTTTAAGAGAATAAACAATTTATTGGCCATATAATTGTGCACAACTTAGCTGGGTTGGTTTCTTTGTTTTTGGGAACCACCTCAACAGAATATTGGGTTTCAGGGTTTGGATTTCATTTCATTTCTTTCTTTTCTTCCAGTTTCTCGGTAATGAAATTATTGTTTTCTATGTGTGTGTGTATTATGTATTTATTTTCTTTGTCTTTCTAATAAGTGTATTGTGTATGTATTTTCATTCATAGTTCAAGGCTTTAAGCTATGATTTTGCAATTTTCTTTCATGTTATCTGCAAGGAAGTGATAACTTTTGGGTTTGCTTCAAAAATTCAAATAACTATTAACTCTTAGATCTTCATTTATATCTGTCCTCCAATTTGTCAACTCTAATGCTTACACCTTCCTTCATTATTAACTCACCTTGCTAGATTTCTTTTGCATTTGCTGGTGTTAGAACAGATAACATTGTGAAATATGGATACCCTGTTTTGTTGATTTTTTAGGTCCATATTAGGTGACAGGTTTCATGATGTCACGACGAGTTTAGAATGACATTCTCCATGCATATAGTTCAAAAATTGACCCTCACAGGGATGATAATGTTATGCTTCCCATGTCATATGTATTTACTGATTTATAAAGCTGATAATTGTATTTCCATACCAAAGGAGTGTAAGTAGAAGTCTTGAAATTCTGCTCTCTCTAGCCATGGCATTTGTTTTTGTTTGGGAGGACAGTAAACCTACTGCAACAAGTTAAAGGAGGATGTAGAACATTAGATGAGCTGACAACTACAGAAAAAGTTTCACAGTTGCTTATTATTTAAAGCCTACGATTAGCTTTTCATTTATACTTTTTAATTGATTCATCATCCCATGACAAAAGTGTGCCATCAAAATCAAAGATGATAGTGGCTATTTTGGTAGCAGAATATTTATTTTTTGCTTGGCATGTACTTGTTGCTGAACTTGCAGCTACTGTCTTGGCTCTTAACTAAAACTGTGTTCATGATTTTAGACATTCTCAAACACTGTCGAGGAGAAGGCTAAATGGATATTCAACAAGCTGAAAGGTATTGAGTTAATTTTAAGTAGATGCACTTAGTTTGAGTGATTATACAACAATAATGTTGCTGCCTTTCTGTATGATTTAGAAATGCTTTAATATTATTCACCATCCAGATATATGTCCATAGAGAGTCTTATTATATAAATGCCTCGTGTAGGCTTGATAGAATTTTGTTTGTGTCATATCCTAAGGGAGTTAAACATATCTTAAAGAAGGTTTAGGCCTTTAATGGCCACCGTTGGGGGGACTCAGAGTGGACTAAGAAAGCCCCACCTTTAATACTACTGCTATAAACCAGTATGGAATTTTTCAATTTTTCAGTTTAAGCACGAGTAAAGTTGTCCCCATTGGTTGTGCAATTCCATTTTATATTCAATGAGCTTTTCCAGAACCAGTTTTTGATTTCGTGAAAGACGAGCTCATCAAATTTCTCAGCAGATCATTAGGACAATGCACCAGCAGCATATCAGTGCATGTTTCATAGATGGGGAAAATATGTGCCACCAAACGTCAAAGTTAAATGAGAGTTCTCCCTAGAAAGTCAATTTGATTATCCCTATCAATGGTACTGAATTTTGTCAGACATGAAAATGGCTACTTTTTGGAGCCATAGGCTATCTTATGTAGTTTTCTATGAAGCACGGACACTCTATTTTAGGTCGCGTGTCCGGACACTTGAATCATAGATGTTGATGATTAAATGAAAAAATTCTATGAAAAAGTTCTTTAATTTTTATTTAATGGCTTTGTCATTTTAATATCTTAATAATATTTTTTAAATTTGTGCGTTTTTATGCCAATTTTAATTGAAATAACATTAGATTTTTATTATATGGTCATATAAAAATATAAAAAATTATATATATTCAACGTGTCCGTGTCGTATCGTATCCGTGTTTCATGTCCGTATCCGTGCTTCTTAGGTAGTTTTTCCCACATTTATGCATGTTGTTTCTGGTCTATCTGATAGATACTTCAGCTTCTGTCTCTTTGATCTACTTGCAAGTATTATGTTATACATTTTGTTAATATACTTCTATTTGTTTGCTTGTATTTATTTCCTAGTGATGTTGCAACTCTCATTAGCCTTTTTGGGTTGAACTTCTATCTCTTTGATCAAATGCTCCTCCTATTGCCTTTCAATTTGAATTGATATAGCTTTTCTTTTCTTGATATTTTTTAGATTCAGTTATGTGAAGTGTTGTTAATGTTTTCTTGTTAAAAAAAAATTAAAAATTAGCACTGTTTAATAATGTAATTATTTGATCTGATCTGAATTTTCAGGGCCGTAATTTTACTTTATGGTGTGTATACCATCATTGCTCTTAGCATGGTTCATTTTGGCTGCAAGTTTCAGGCAGTCCAATCAATTTGATCCATGAACATTGTTTAATAATGTAATTGTTTTATCTGTTCTGAATTTATGCAGTTGCTCTTTTCTTCTTTGTATCCATGCAATATTATAGCAACTTTGTATTCCCTCTTGATATAAAAAAATCTATATTTAGATTTTAGAAGTAACCATGGTCCTACAGTATTCTCAGCATCATTTTACATGTACCTAGATTGATTGCCACAACTTCAATTCACATAACTTTCGGGTCATGTTAGGTTCATGACATAAATTAATATGGTGAATTAGGAATACATATATAAAGATGTATCACCAGAAATATATATATACTAGTTGGCCCTAAAAACTCGTGTGTGGGGAGTATTTTGAGATTTGTTTTTTGATCGTTAGGGAGTATTTTGAGATTGTCCAACAGCTCTCTCCTATGCACGTGTTATGATCTCTCGTTCCTTATTTTATTAATTTTTTTTTTTTTTAAGTATTATGAATGTCTGTCTGAGAGGTGATACGGTTAATATACTTTGTCACAACCTTCTACTGTATGCTTAAAAATGTTCATGAAGCTTACCCAACTTCTTTTTTCTCTCTCTCAAGGCAAACCATTGAAAGCCTTGCCAGATTTCCTCCGGGAGTACAATCTTCCTCCAGGCCTCTTTCCCCAGAACATAACATGTTATGAATTTGATGAGACAAAAGCCAAGCTCATCGTTTACTTGCCCTCTCCCTGTGAAGCGTGCTTCAAGGACTCATCTGTTATAAGGTACGCTACTCGCGTCAAAGGTACATTGTCAAGGGGAAAGCTCACTGGAATAGAAGGAATGAAGACGAAGGTCCTAGTATGGGTTAAAGTCACCAGTGTGGCCATCGAAAGTTACAGGTCTGATAAAGTCTGGTTTACAGCGGGTGTGAAGAAAGCGAGGTCCAAAGATGCTTATGAAATGCCTCGTGATGCCATTAAAGTGGAAGAATTCTGAGGTTAGAATATTGAGATTTTCAACTGCTGCTTTAAGATGTTATGTGCATGACCTTATTCATTGGTACATTCTTCATTTCTATAGAAGATGGTTACATATGTTAATAGCTTTCATTATGAATGACAGTTGATCATATTGGTTGTTAATCATGATAGAGTTAAGCCATTTAGTCTGATCAGCTTTGATTTAGTTGTTCCCTGGATTTCTCAAAGCAATGTGATTTTCAAATTTTACAGATTGTGTGTAAGGAAGCAAATTAAGGAGGGTGCATTTGTAATAAATTTCAAGGAAGATTGAAGGACTTCTATAGGATAAACTTAATTTTCTTTTCTGCTCTTAATAAATGGATAGAGCATATTTTCTTGAGGTAATGTAAGATACCAACCAAATTTTGGATTAGTTTATCTCATGAGCGCTCCCAGAAAACCACCTGCATCTTCAGAAGATTCTGAAGGGAAATATAGAGATTGAAATTTATGAATTTATCTGATTCTATGATTCGGTTTCAAAGCCAATGAATTGTCCATTAGAAGTTCTTGATTCTTGAAGTTGTTTCCAAATGCCACATGCATTTCAACAACAAAAATAAATGGATAATTGTCTCCTTTTCATTCTTGATGGTCAAATTGGCAAAGACAAGAGGGTGGGGGGTTACACAAAACATAGTAAACATGAGTTAGCTCTAATATAAAACTTGTCATTGGAATACATAAAGCATGTAACAGTAAGCCACAATTGCAAATTGAATATGTTTAATGTTAGAATGGCACATCTAGATCACAGCATTAGGTTAATTGTCAAAATTGCCTCTTCAAACTTGAGAAGAGAAACTGAAGAGATTTTAAGAATTTACTCCTCTTTTTTTTTTTTCTCTCCAACCAAACACGCCATTAAGTTAATTGTCAAAAAAAAAACAGAAACATAGAAGAGAAAATGTATGCACTAACACGAATGATTTTGGAATAAAACATTGTAAATTAGACCCTGCAATGAAATAAAAACTTCTTTATGCTTGGTGGAAATCAAAAAATACATTATTAAAGACCAGGAATATACAGTGGCGGATCAGGGTTGGGGGGGGGGGGGGGTGTAGAGGGAAGTTATGTCTCCAAAATTTGGATATTGTATTTTTTACTTCTGATTTTGTTAATAAAATAGGATTTAGCCTTCTCCCTAAATTTTTTTATATATTCATTTGCATCCTTTTAAAATTTTGAATATTATATTTTTTATTATTAATTTTGTTAGAATTTTTTAACGAAATAGGACTTGACTCCTTCAAAAAAATTTATATATTCATATAAATATTTTAAATTTTTATATTTGTAATTTGACTTTTTTAACTAAAATTTATGGATGCCACTGAATATATATATATATATATATATATATATATAAATAGACGAGAGTAGATGTTTGGGAATTTTTGACCCTGACCCAGGTGTTTTTATAACTTATTGACCCAACTCAAGCATGTTTTAACTTATTTCCTATGACCCATGTCTTTTTTAAAAGAGTCTAAATCTTATATGCATTTAAAAAATTATTTTTGCCAAATGCGTATAAATCTTAGACGACTTTCAAAGGATGTGTAAGTCTTATACGCGTTTCAAAAGAATAAGATTTATATTCAAAGGCATATCTTTTATATATTTGGTTATTTAATTTTTATATTTATATTAAATAAAAATAATATGTATTTAAAATTATCACTTCATTATTTTTAAACTTCAAATAACCTAAAAACCACTATATTAATTTAACATGGGAGACTAAAAAAGTGCAAAAGAATAATATAAATTACTAACATGATACAAGTTTATAAAATAAAAAAAATGCATATTATATAAGAGAATAGAAGAAGTTTTTGATAAAATAAACTGTGAGTGAAAGTTTTGACAAAATAGACTCTTAAAGAAATCTCAACTTGACTAGGAAAACAATAATTGGAGAATCTATTAGTCTCACATTGAATATAAGAAAAAATCGCATAGTATCTAAACCACTAATAAGAAGCAACCCTAACCGTACCTAGTACGTTTGGATGTGTTAACACGAAAAATGAGGCAAGATAAATGTGGATTAAACTGGATATCTTTTAATCAAACTAAAATTTCAAATTGCACATAGAAACGGTTAAGAGACCCAATATTTAACTATTTTAGATCTCCATAAGTTATTTTCTCAAATATAGCGTATAAGACTTAGTAAAAGACTTATATATCTTTAAAAGGCGTATAAGATTTAAACGCTTTTGAAATGCGTCTAACACTTATACGTCTTTATTTTAGCCTAATTAAAGGCGTATAAGATTAAAACACTTTTCAAAGGCGTATAAAATTAACACGTCTTTGACAAAAATAATTTTTTAAAGACGTCTAAGACTTAGACGCTTTTAAAAAAGACATAAATTTAAAAAATAAATTAAAACATACTTAAATCGAGTCAATAAATTATAAAAACACCTGGTTGGGGTCAAAAAGTCATATGTTTGGCCTTTGCTTGGCCTCAAGTTGTCACACTGAATAAAAATTGCTTTTTCCATGATCAAAAGCAAGATGTCAAGAAGCGTTGCTTGCCCTCAAGTCGTCCACTACATTCAAATAAATAAATGTGTATGTGTGAGAGAGAGAGAGAGGATGATGATAAAAAGGTAGAATAAAAGGGCATGTGTTGTAGACCCGTGAATAAAGCTAAAAATTCTCCTCTGTATCAAAACTGAAAAGTGGAGCTTTTTTCAGTATTGACAAGTGGTGGAATACGGATCCCATGAGGTGAGGTGATCATCCTCCTGGAGATCTGCACTAGAACTTGATAGCCCATTACTCTTCATTTTCTGGCTTTCACCTTGAATACAAAGCAAAACATAGATATAGTTACATACAAATATATATATATATATATATGTATATAAGATGGGAGATTGCTTCTGCTAGTATAAGAGTAACAACCCAATCTGGGAAAAATAATGACCCTAAATTAAAATCGTTGTCAGTAGTAGTGGTAGTGCTAGTATTATAATCACAGTAAAAAAAGGGAGCCAAGCTGGCAAAGTTGCCAGTCTTAACAAGTTTGAATTCTATTTTTCATCAAGTAAAATAAATTAACCAAAATCATAGAGGTATTAATGTGAGCACAAAATTTTTGAATGGGACTGATCTGTTATTAAGGTGTGTGTATTCTTTTAATGATGTCATGTTGTGAAAAAATTATTGAATGATATCGGATCATTGGTATCGACGATTATGGAGTCTCTTTATTTTACCGCAGGGCCTTCATTTGTAAGTGATTGAAAGAAAAATTGTTTTTTAAATTTTAAAAATAAAATTGTCTTTTTTTTTCACTATTGAGACAAATAAAGACACATTCAATTCAATCTGGATTAACATGTATACAATATATTAATATTTTAAGAGATTATAAAGTAACTTTTGTATACTTGACAAGTTTTAATTGGTCGGAATCATTGAGTTGATCAATGATATAGAACTATTAATAATTGAGTAAATTACACTAACTTTTCTTGAGACTTATAAAAATTACACTGACATTTATTGAGATTTCTGAAATTATGTTGACCTCTTGTATTTATCTGAAAATATATAGATACTTTTTTTTTTGTCAAATTTTTCAAAATGACTAAACTACTCATTTTATTTATTTATTTATATTTATATTTTGACCAATTTCTTTAACTTTCTTTCAAGAATTTTTGTATTTTTTATTTGAAAACAAATTTAAGACAAATAACTTATAAATTTCAGGTCTTATCAATATTTAATTGAAAAATGAAAAAAATTTAAAAATTTGAAAAAGGAAATACGAAAAAGAGTAGTTTTATTATTTTGAGGAAAAAAAAATAATATGAGATAGATATATGTATACTTTTAGATAAAATAAGAGATATCAATATAATTTTAAAAATTTTATATAAAATTAATATAATTATTATAAATTTTAAGAGATGTTAGTATAATTTATTTTAAATAATTTTTTTATATATTGTAATTCATTTTTTTCAAAACATCGTAATACATATAAGAAAATATTATTATAATAACGCGTTATCTTGTTGAGGTACAATGCATCGGGTGAAGGGAGTACTGAACCATACAGATAACATGGTCAGTTTTTGGTGGAAAAGGTGGCTGAATCACGACACAAGTCTCATCAGTAGACAAGCACTAGTGTGTGCGAGAATATGAAGTTAATTATGTGCATGCTCACACTACATAAATCAATCAAAATGATTGCTAAACGCCAATTTTGCATGTTGATGTCCCCTCCAACTTTTTGAGTTACTAAATCAATTTTCAACACCATCTCAGTAGAAAAGTGAACAACTATATATTACCATTCCTTGATACGATGTGTAGTTATAAGTAAATCCAGATGGATATGTGAGTTGGCCAGAGGTTGCTGGATCTGCCTTGGTTGAGTTGGCCATTGGTTCAAGTATCAGTCTTATATTGGACTGTTCTCAAAACTTATTTAATGCATAATTTATAAGTGATTGAATGTAATAATAGGGCTTTATTTGTTTCATCTTAGTGAAAGTCGGTTTATTTTATTTGAGAAAGAAATTAAGTATTTAACACATGATGTGATAAGTTGAAATTCATTTATGAAGCTGTGCTCTCTTATTTTTTAAATTGAAATTAATTTATTTTAATAATATTTAATAATTAAATTTAAGAGAAATATATATATATATATATATATATTAACGATTGTTTATATAATCTTTTAACAGTGCAAATCCATTCTTTGTTGCACAAGAAATTTCCCCTTTTTTTTAATCTTATAAAATTATGAACATTTACGTTACTCTTGGATACTAAGTTTAGAGATATATTATATAGCAAGTTTAGGAATATATTACTAACTATTTTATTTATATTATTGTTATGAAACAATAGGATATATATATATATATATATATATGTATTATTAATACATGAGTTTAAGGAACTGAAATGAGTAGGTCCTCCATTTTAACTTACTATTTTAACCTGGTAAACAATAGGATATATATATATATATATATATATTATATGTATTATTGACACTTGAGTTTTAAAGAGCTGAATGGGTTGGGACTCCATTTTAACTTGGTATCAGAGTCAGGCCAGAGATCTAAGCCTTGAGCTAGATGCACGGAGCAGCTCCCCTGACCTCCCTCCGAGGGCAATGTGCTCCAGGGGGCATGTTAGGATTGTCTCACATCGCCCGTCTCTAGCTCCTCTGGTCTATCTATATGGCTGACTGCCCCTCTTCTTAACACCTAAGGATTTTTGTTGGATTGTCCCACATCGCATGTCTCTAACTCCTCTGGTCTATCTATAAGCCCTAACTCATGCAGCTCCTTAAAATCATAGGCGTTAAGTGGCGTTAAGGAGAAGGGTTAGAAGGCCTTATAGATAGACCAAGAGAAGCTAGAGACGAGCAATGCGGGACAATCCAACACGCCCCCTGGAGCACCACATTGGCCGCTGAGGGAGGCCATGGGAGCGACCCCAGTGCGTCTAGCCCAAGGTTAAGCTCTGGCTTGGCTCTGGCTCTGATACCATGTTGAAAATTGGAGGCTCAGCCCATTCAGCTCTTTAAAACTCAGGTGCAGGAGAGCGGCCCCGTGCGTCTAGCCCAAGTTTAGGCTTTGGCCTGATTCTAATAACATATTGAAATGAAGGCCCAGTCCATGCAGCTCCTTAAAACCATGACGTTAAAGAGAGGGATCAGAAGGCCTTATAGATAGACCAGAGGAGGTAGAGACGGGCAATGTGAGACAATTCAACATGCTCCCTGGAGCACATTGCCCGCGGAGGGAGGCCATGGGAGCTGTCCCGTGCGTCTAGCCCAAGGTTAAGCTCTAGGCTTTGATACCATGTTGAAAATTAGGAGGCTCGGCCCATTCAAGCTCCTTAAAACTTAGGTGCAGGGGAGCGGCCCCGTGCATCTAGCCAAGGTTAGGCTTTGGCCTGACTCTAATAACATATTGAAATGAAGGCCTAACCATACAGTTCCTTAAAACCATGATAGTTAAGGAGAGGGGTCAGAAAGCCTTATAACATAGACCAGATAAGTTAGAAATGGACAATGTGAATAATCTAACATGTATAATCATTTATATTATTAAATATATAATCAAAGTAACAAATAAGTAGGTAGTTTATTCAATGACTCTACTGTCATAATGTGATATATGTTATATAGTATGTGTTAAATGTTAAATACTCTTAAAAATTGTAACTGTATTATGATAGAATAAACAACGAAACAAAACCAAACAAAGTGTATCATGAGAATGATAGAGTTTTGAGTACAGATTGTTCAATCCATCTTAATGAATGCCAAATCAATTATTACACCAAGTAGAAAATGGAAATAAGCTATAATCTGAAAATTGCACACTTTAGTGTGAAGAGTGCAGAAGTTGGACAATGATGAGTCGGCCACACCACTATACCAACCTTTGACCTAACCATTTGGACCTTCTCTCTCTTGATGATTGATGTCCGTATGCTATATTTAAATTGCCACTGCTAGTTTTGATATCTTCATTTAAAAGTAGCTTTGTGCCAACTGTAACTAACAGCACATGTAAAATGACTCTTAGCAACTACAATGCATATGTTATTTGATCCTCTCGAGTAGGAGTAGGTAGCAGTCATCACTCTACTAGTATAGGTAACCTCACCAAAATGAGTAATGGCTAGCCTTCCAACCTGAAATTTCTCACTAAACAAATGCTTTGCGAAAGGCCCAAGACCAATTGATCTACTCTTTGGATTAATGGCGTGCTATTTGGCTAGTCAAAAAATAATAATGCATTTTTAATATCATATTTGGCATCAATAGTAGTTAGTGTCATTTTATGTCATTTATAAAATACAGTTTGTATATACTAAACAGAAGTGGGATCTACGTTATTTTATCAAGTAAATGCCAAATAGAGGTGTAGTGCACTGCTACTTTATCAAGAAGAAATAATTATTGTACTAAAAATTATATTTTAATATTAGAACTAGAATTATCAAAATTCGACATTTTTGTACTATAATAATACTAAAATATAAATTAGGCATAGGTAGAGATGTCATTTAATATTAGAGATATTCTTAAAGATGCATTCTTTAGTGAGACTAGACCATCGCGTGAGAGTGTGCTCTTCTAATTGATAACTCTCTACCATATATACTATAACGTACCTATTAAAAAAGTTAGAACGTAACACACATGACATGACATGACATTGTTAAAATGACACACAGCCACTTTGGTAGTCTCATTCAATAATTTTCCACTCTTAAACATCAGCCCAAAGAAGAAGACCATACACAACCAGATCCATTGCCCTTTAACCACTTTTCATACCCAATGTAGATTTCTTATGATGACTATTGAAGAATATGTAATTAGGTGCCCACACCTGGTCAGCCATCCTTTTTAGTCAAGTAATGACCAATCTCCTTTTCTTCATAAAGCATGCTTTAGTGCATTTTAAGCTTTATAGAGTTGTTTTGTGCCCCAAATGCCTAATCCTCCCTCATATATATTAACTTACCCTGGCAAAGAAGACATGAGCAGATATCATGTTAAACAGTAATTACTCAAAACACTTAAAAACTATTAAAGAATGGGCTCAATAATATAATTTATCAAACTCTCATACATATCTTATGTTAAAAACAACATTAAAATGTGTTAAAAATTAGTCCAATAAGGACTTGTTCTGAAAAAAACCATGGATAGATATCTTCTCTCTGTTAGTATATTTAACTAAAAAAATTAAGAAAAATGTTTTCATTTCTCAATCAGTTAATCCTGTGCTGGTTAGCCATATGCTGAACCAACTCATTTACCAAGATACACTTTTAGATGATCCACAATATTTATATACATACATGCATGCATACATATACAATGTAAAAATATATCAACACTTTGGATTCACCAGAATTGCAATCTCTTTATCGAAGAAGATGCTCCCATGCACAGTGAAAGGAGTCTTTAATCATCACTTCGGGGTTTGTTATTTTATTTTTATGACTTTATTGTGAACAAGATTCAATTGAGTGCTACTGATCCATGACAAAAATATTGATTAGGTCATGGGAGGCAGCAATCATGGCTTTATATGAGAGCTGTATTAGTGGTAGAACACATAATTAACATGCAAATTGCTGAGAGAAATTAAGGTTTGTTTTACAGCAAATCTACCCATGAGTGTGGAACAAAACAACCCTTGAAAAGGGAACCCTAAGTGATAAAATGGTCTTTTGATATTTCTAATCCATGTGTGTTCATTAATATTGTATAGGTCAGTAATTCATGCTTTTGGGGTTGCTATTTCCACTATAGGGTTAATTTGTAAGACACACAAATGCATTAACCTTGCATCCACTTAGGTGCATAAAATATAAGTTCGTCTTTTTAACTCATTACTTTCTCATTTGATCTACATTCTTGATATAAATACACACACACACACACACACAATAGTGTTTTTGCAAAAGATCTTAAAAAGAGATGGGAGAAACTTTAATTGCAAGTTAAGATTCAGGAGCAAACTAGGTCGCTTTGCTTAATGTGTACGATTTCCAAAATGAAAGGGCAATGATATTAAGAGATCCTGTGCCGTAGGCAAATGAGACTCTTATCGGTTGGAGATAAAAATTAGAGATTTGTAATAAATAAAAACTCAATCCCTAAAAATCTAACAGAAAGGAGTCCGTTAGCATGTAACTTAATAGCATTGTCAAAATGAAAACAATATCAGACTAATAAAATTCCACACATATATGCAGGTAAAATTCCATTGATAAAATTTGGCCAAAATTGGACTGAAGAAACTCTCTAATGCATACAGATTATGTTCAGAATTTATGAATGAAAAGGGTATAAGAGAATAGGTTTGTCTAATTAAGAAGATAAAATCCTATCTAGGTGTGCGATTAATATGATCATTTATGAAAATGTTACATCTTGGGGGCAAACATGACTTTCTGGTGACTGTTTTTGTTTAAATCAATTGTATTAAATTTAAATGAGCAGCCAAATTGTAATTGGAAAGTTCTCTTTGATTAAATTGTGATTTTGAAAACTTTTTGGTGACTGGTAAATTTTTTTTTTTTTATCAACGAAAAGAAAAAAAAAATTATTACAACAATCAACACTGAACAAGAAATAAATCAAAAGCAAAAGAAGAGCAAAAATATGGGAGCCGAAAAGCAATCAATGCTAGAGAGGCTATTCGGGCGATTAGTTAGAATTCAGACTTTGTTGAATTAAGTTGAGTTTATTACCATCCCATCATATGTTGGTGAAAAGTCTCCAAACAATGGAACACATGATCAATTTGTAGTTTTGACCACGCCTTAAATTATATTATCCATTATATTTCATTCATACAATTTATGTAGTTAGTGCTTCCATTCCATTCTTTTTCAATCCTTGTATGTGTAAAAAGGAAAGAGTAGAAGCACCAGGCTAGATATCATAACATGAAATCATAGCATACATGGTAAAGCAAATCATGGGTTTTGCAAATTATAGATCTATATAAGTTTTCCTATAATTTACCCCCTGGACTGGACAAAAAGAGATATTTGTATTTCCTTTACTAGTGATTAAGAATGATGCTCAATGGGACTTGGAGGAGAGACCTGCAATCATCCACAATAATGTGTTACAATTGTGATATTTCCATGCATGCTTGTTTTAATTTAATAGTTGGATCACTTTTGATGTATTCAAGTATTGTATCCTTGTTGTAACTTGAAAGTATCTATATATGCTAATCTTGAAACTGTTTATCTAAATCTATAGAATAGAAGGATAGAGATTAAATTTTGAAGCCTTGTTATGACTTCAAAATGGTAATAGGACTTCAAATTTTTTTTTTTTTAAGAAAGATTACAAAAACTATGCTAAGTAGCGGTGGATCTAGACAATGAACTTGGAGTGTTGAAACATACAAAAATTAAAATTTTGGAGGGTTTCTTTTAAAAATATGAGAATTTTGGGAGGGGCAACTTTTAAATTTTTATGAAAATTTCTATAAAAATAAATAAAAGCAAAAACACAAATTTTTACAATTTTGGGCGCCATTGCAAAAAGAATCTAGTGAAATTGTTACACAGCATGTAACCTCCACTGCGATGTGGAACTCACGTGAGTCCTACATCAATGTTGGCATCATATAGTGGCTGTCGCACTGTATGACGGTGCCTCTATAGTTTTTTTCGGCCTTTGCCACCTTCAAATCTGCCAATGATGCTAGGAGATTTCACATATGTTCCTTCAGTCATATTCTTGGGGAAGGAATTTTTTGCGCAAATGCCTTGACTAAGCTGAAAATTGAGAGAGGAGAAAAGTTTGCCAAGCTGCAAAATCTCCCATAGAACTTCAAGTTCCTCTGCTTGCTGATCTAGCCTCAGTGCCCTTTGTTAGGCTTGCTTAGGCAGCATACCCTTCCAAAGAGAAAAAAACAAACCGAGAAGGGGGTGTGAAGGGGAAAAAGGATCCAAAAAGAGAACAGAAAAAGAAAAAGAAAAAGAAAAGTAATCTTCATTCAGTTCACTGTTTTTGCTCTTTATATTTACTTTTGCTTTTCTTCTTCTTTCTTTAATCAATCACTCCCTCTCCTTCTCACAATCTAGTATCTGGAGCCTCTCTTGTTGCTTTTCATACTTGTCTGCAATTAGGATATCTCCAATAGCAACTCAAAATTAATTTTACTTAAATTTGAAGTAAAAATTTTCATTTCATTTAAGTTTGATAGTCGCTTACTTTTTATTCAAATTTTTTTAAAAGAAAATTTACATTGTTCAAAAAATTTCTCATCCTATGTCAAAAGTTTTAAATTTACTTTAAACAACGATTTGAGTCTGTGAACAGTATTACACTAATTTAAATTTAAATATAAATAAAAAAAATTAATTAGAATTTTGAGTTTATTGGTACAGAAAATATTTTTAAAATTTTGACTCAAATTTAAATTTGAACCAAGATTTAATTCGACGTTAAAAATATCTTTAGTAAGTCTTGAACCAAAAACATAAAACTCAAAATAAAATTAAAACACCTAACCAAAATACACAACCAACACGTTATGCAAATTAAAATGGCTTATTTCTTATTATATTGATATATATATATATATTATATTAATAGTTAAAATGTATATATTTTAATACTTTATAAATTTTTTTAATTATTATATTTTCAATACATTTTAGGATTGTAATAATTATTTTTATAATTATTTTTAACTTCTTTTATTGTGTTTATTTCAAAAAGAAATAATAATCCTTGAAGTTTTGACTGCTAAAAAAATGATCATTGAAATTTAGTTGTTAAAATATTTTGAATTAAAAAATCAAATTCAAACACGTGATTAGTTAAAATAGAGAGTGATATTAGGAATTGGTCATTAAAAAATGGCTAACTAAAATATAAATGAATATTTCTTAGTTAAAATAGTTAGTAAAAATAGCTAAGATTGTCGGATATATTCTTATAAATAGGCTTGCAATCAAGGGCGGAGGGAGGGGATGGCTTGGGTGGGCTGTAACCTTGGGGATAGAAATTTGCTCTGTCCCGTCGGGGACCCTGTCCTCACCCTGCCTCTAATGGGGACGGGTATGGGATACTCATAAATGGGGTCGGAGTGGGAGCTTTAAAACTCTATTGGGTTCTTGGCAGGGTTCGGGGGATGGTCACTCCCGCCCCGACCCCAGTCCGATTTATATATTAATTTTTATTAATTTATTTTTATATAAACTATATTTACCAATAAACAACACTATATAAAATTAATTTTAAGGTTTTCATATCACATTTATATATTTTTTTCTTGTATTAGTTATTTTGACAATAAAAAATTAATTTACTTATCAAAAAAAAAAATTAACTTACTTAAATATATATATATATATATATATATTGGGGTTTCAGGACGGGACAAGGTAGAATTGGAGAATATAAACGGAGTCGAGATTAGAGTAAACTTCTAAACAGGATTGGAGTCGAGGTCGGGGTTGGTGAAACGTCACCCCGTCCCAAACCTAACTCGTTGCCATTCCTAGTAGTCCCCCAAAATGTGAGGAAAAAAAAATCTTACTTGTAAATTTTTGACATTTTAAAAATTAGTCCAACTCAATTTTACCCTTCATTTCTCATTTTTTTATCTCAAAATTTTTATCTTAAATCTTTTATTTCTCTTTCAAAATTTTGTTTCAATTTTTTAAAAAAATTAGCCTCCCAAATTTTTTTCCTACCTTCGCTCTTGCATGCAATATGACTATATATATATATATATATATATATATATATATATATATATGTATGTATGTTTGTATTTGTTTGAAAAGATAGACTTTGCTTTAAGTGTAGATGAATTAATTTTAAATTTTAAATTATTTATTAAATACATTTTTATAATATAGTAATCTATATTTATTCTAAAAAATAAAATCAGATAAAAAAAAAAAGAGAATTAATGCTGAACTTTTTAACACATTATTTTAACAAATTATCCCAACACTCGTACCGGTGAGATAGATCCATGAGTGTCGGAATAATTTGTTGGGATAATGCGCTGAAAAGTCTAGAAATGCTGAAAAAAGAGTTGACTTTTCTAAATATGAGATGACTCGAATGAGAGTAATGTTTACACAATTTTGAGAATTGTTTGTGTGAATTATATTAATTTTTTTTAAATTTTTAATAATTATAAACAAATATTTTTAAAATTTTTTAAATAAAATTAATATTTTTTATTTTTATTGACAAACTACAAAAATCAAAATAACAAAATATTCCTTTCGTTTATTTTTTGTTACATTTTTTTTAAATTTTTTTAATAAATATTAATTAAATTATTTTTTAACTAAAAAATATAAATTATTTCTTTTTATTTTTTTATATATAACATAAAAAAATTTTAGAAAAAAATGGTTAAAATTAAGAAAATGTAAAAAAAATTAATAAATAAATATTTTTGTTATTTTGAGAAAAATTAAATTAGAGAAAAAGTTTTTATAATTTATAGTAAAAATAAAAAAAATTAATGTCATTTCAAAAAATTTTAAAAAAAATCTTAAAAATTTCAAAAGAAATTACTGTAATTTAAAAAAAAAAACAAAAAAATGAAAGAGAATTAAAATCTGAAAGACGCCTAAGACTCGAGAACAGTCTCAAGTCACGAACGAGTGCATTTTTATAACTTCTGCAGAGCGAAAACACAGAAACAAAGACCAGACTACACTAGTCCATCTTTCCGTTGATTTCGCTCCTTCCCTATCATCTCCACCTTCCGCAATTGTCGCAGAACTTAACAAAACGGGTTAGATGAGAGAGAAATTGATGTAATGTTCAGGGGTCTTGGATATATAACATTTTCTTGATCTTCAGTTCTTCACCATTTTTGCTGCCACCCCATTTTTGAGCTTGACAAAACTCACCCCAATCCAATTCGCTCATTTCTTGATCTGGGTAGTCTTAAACACCCAATCTATGATTCTGGGTCGGTGAACATTTTTCATGGGCTGTGTGACCTCAAAGCATGCGGTTTCGGTGACGCCTGCTATCGATCATTCTGGGGCGTTTCGAGACAATGCGGTGGCGAGCTCGGGCCGAAGCCGTTGTGGCAGTGGTGGGCAGCCTGGTGGAATTGGAGAAGAATAAGAATAAGAAGAAGAAGAAGACGGATTCGGTGTCTGTGTCGGTGTTGAGTGGCAGCGAGTTGTGTGAGTCGGAGAGGGCGAGTTCTAATGGTGGTGGTGGTGCTGAGTCGTTGAGCTTTAGGTTGGGGAATTTGCAGAAGTACGTGGAGGGAGAACAGATCGCCGCCGGTTGGCCTGCTTGGCTCAGCGCCGTCGCCGGCGAAGCCATTCACGGTTGGGTGCCTCTTAAAGCGGACTCTTTCGAAAAATTGGAGAAGGTTGATACATATATCTGATCCTATATATCTCACTTATCACAGTATCTTCTACATTACGTATTATCAATTTTGTTATAATTGCCGCTGCGTTCGTTAACACTGTAGTGTTTTCGTTTCCATTTGAGTCTAATGTATCAATAGTTTTTTTTTCCCCCAAGAGTCTCTGAAATTTTCCAAGGGAGAGATGCCTATTTTTGAAAACTTGGGGAAGATGAACTTAAACCATTTCTCATATCACTCAAGTAAAAAAAATTTTATATATTTCTGTTTTTTTTTCCAATCAATTTGAGTATAAATATCAATAAATCTTTTTTGGGTCTAGACTATTTTCCGGTTTTATGAAGAAAGTTAAGAAGTTTTCCTATTGCTTGGTGCAGTATAGCAAACAAACTTTCCTTGTAGAAGCTTAAAATATTAGTTGAACTTGTAAGCTGACATTTTGCAATTCATCACTTATCTATTGTTTTAGGAGCTGATGTTTTCTTAACAAATTCACCAACAACTGAAGTTAATGAGCAGAATTTTTGTTTTTTTTTTTTTGGCCTTGAAATTGTATGTCATGCACTGGAATTCATACTTCAGCATTGTATGGTCCTGACTCCTGACTTGTGAGTAGTGTCTATGCATATTATGAAACTATTAATAACACTACAATTTTGGAGATTCTGGAATGTATAGGAAGCATATTCTTCTCTTGCTGCCAGAAATATAATTGCTTTAGTTTTGGGCTTCCGAATAATTGGCTGCCTAGTTCTGTTGGTAAAGCCATTTGAACAAATAACTTAATTGTTTAGTCATTTATACTTCAAACCTTTCCATGTAAATTGACATGATGTTGGTGAGACGGAGACCAGTCGGCAAAAGTTCCTTTTTTAGCAAACAGGTGACCAGATATCTTGCTGTTTGGTAGGAAATTCCCCATAGCTAGAGTTCATACAGGGTTACCATCCTAGAGCCACTAATTACTTTTTGATCAGGTGAATATAATTTTTCCCTTATGAATGCTGCTGCTCATTCATTTGACCTTAAATCTTATAGTTTCTTTTTCCTTCGTCGAAATATCCCAATTGGTATAATAAAAATTTATATATCCACTATCATTAAATTGTCCTATTTACATTAAATTTGATGTTTCCTCCGTCAGAAGTTTTAGCTGTTCATCTGATAATAATTTTATACAATTTCTACTGGTTTGATAGATTGGACAGGGTACATATAGCAGTGTTTTCCGAGCACGTGACATACAAACTGGGAAGATAGTCGCTCTGAAGAAGGTGCGATTTGACAATTTTGAGCCTGAAAGCGTCCGGTTTATGGCACGAGAAATAATGATTCTACGCAGGCTTGATCATCCAAATATCATAAAACTGGAGGGCTTAATTACCTCCCAATTGTCATGCAGCATATACCTTGTATTCGAGTACATGGAACATGACATATCTGGACTTCTGTCTTGCCCTGACATCAAGTTCAGCGAGGCACAGGTTTACTCATGTTTAATTTCTCAATTTTTATTTCAAAATTTTATATTGGAGGCGTGGAAGGAAACAATTTAATTTTGGCTTCAGCATCATTGGACACATTAGTTAAATCATTTATGTAATAGAAGTCACCACCAGCATATTGTCATGATATAAGGATGCCTAAAAAAAATTTTAATATTTTCTTGATATCCCAATGTCATATAAAATGCTAAAAAAAACAATATACTGATTCAGTTATCTAAGTGCTTCAGAAAATTCATACGGACACAAATTCATTTAAAATGCTAAGAAATTGAATGTTTCGATTTCCCTGTTTCCAAGTTCACCGTTCCTTCCACTGAGTGAGGTTATTAGTGTTTACTATTAAAGGTTCAATTGATTCTTTTTGTGTAGGTTAAGTGCTACATGAAACAGTTTTTGTCTGGACTCGAGCATTGTCACTCTCGCGGCATAATGCATCGGGACATTAAGGGTGCAAATCTTCTGGTAAATAATGAAGGAGTTTTGAAGGTGGCTGATTTTGGGTTGGCAAACTTCTTTAGTTCTGGCCCTTACAGGCAAAGGCAACCCCTAACCAGCCGAGTTGTCACTTTATGGTACCGTCCCCCTGAACTTTTGCTAGGTTCCACAGATTATGGAGCATCTGTGGATCTCTGGAGTGTTGGCTGTGTATTTGCAGAACTTCTCCTTGGGAGACCTATCCTTCAGGGAAGAACTGAGGTAATCACCTTACTGGATGGTTTTCTAATATTCAGATGTAATCATCAATCATCAGTAGGTAGATCATAATAATAAGTTTCTCCAAAAAATCACAAGGTACCAATTTCTTAGAATTTCTTTGGGGTAAATTTTCTCTATGATGTTGAACATAGCATAATCATGCTTATATGGAACCTTAATATAAAGTAGAAAACATTTTCCTTAAAAATTCTTTCAAACACATGACAATGTCAATTATTTTTGTTTTTGTTAGTAATCCTGAAGAATGCAATTTTATCAATGGGTTAAGATTCAGACAATCTTGGTATCCTAGCTGAGACTTCTAAATATAGGGATCCTTGCTTCATCTCAAACCTTGGCACCATGCTGTCGTGCTCAAAAGAAACTTGTACTCTTTCTTGACTCTTATTCTTAGTTCTTACATTTCCCGGGAAATGGAAATCATACATCCCTAAGTGGGAAATTGATAATGTTTTTACATATTCCACCCCTATGCAGCATCATATATGAGCAAAGTCCAAGATTAAATTTCTTGTACAGATTTTTATAGGATTCATCGTGCCATAGTACAAGCATCTTTTTTCAATAATGTGTGTATGTGGGTGTGAGTGTGACTGTTTGCAATTTCTTTTTCTTTATATTTGGAAATATTACAATTTTCTGGATCATCTGAAAAAAAAATTACTTGCAATATCCTAGAGGAAGGATTAAATTGCCTACTAGCATTTTGTACATAATTCTGAAATTTCTTGTATGTAAAGAATAGATTGTTGGAAAAATGGGTTTAGAGCATGGGTTTTTAGCCAACTTTAAGCTAAAATAAAAGTGGGCCTCACACATTATTTAAGGTGGGTTCACATGGAAATATGTTATGCTCTATGAGGAGATTAAGAACATATATTGGGTTGCTCAAAATCATTAAGGAATAAATGATAAATTAATTCCAAATATCACCACTTGAAAATAGTAACAAAGTTTGAAAGTTTGTGAAAAACTTGTGTCCCACATAGATTGGGAACAAAACTTTTGAAGAGTATATATACAATTACCTTGAAGAGGGATGGTTTGGGCCCCAAGGGGTACCCTAGGTTTTGTTAATGGGAGAAGATCTAGCCCATGGTGGGTTCACCACACATACGCGCTGCCGCCCAGCACCTGAACCAAGTCGGGTTGGGTTGGATTGGGCTTGGGCCTTGACCCGCTGTATATATATCTTTTTAGAGATTTTATTTAAATAATTTGATTTATTTAAATTATATTTTCAAAACGTTACATTTTTGAATTTTGACTAAATAGTCACCATGAATAGGTTCTATCCCTTTGAATTGGTACGCCCATTCAAGGAACAGTTGCGTCCCTTCGGATTGGTGTGCATGTTCACCAATAGATGCATTAGTTCAAAGTGAAGCATTGTGTATGTTCGCCGTGAATAGATGCATCATTAGTTTTGCGATTGTACTGAACAGTCACGAAGTGGTCTATATAAACATCATCCATCCCTCATTACAAAAGTAATTATGTGCATTCATGCATGAGTCAGTCAAAGTACAATCACTGTTGTGGTTCACTAGGCACACAGTTTGCAGTGCTTCTACTGTGTGACAATTCAGATCATTATATCCTAGGAGACAAACGTCTAAAAGGTTCATAAGCACTACTGCGAGGGGCGAAATCTGTCTTAAAGACATAGTGTCAAACACTAGCTTTGATCTACGCTTATCTATTCTTTCCATATTTGCAGAAACTTGTAAGTACAATTTATGTTCTATAATTTTATATTATGTTCAAATTATTAAAAGTGCCTATTGTGTATTAAATTTTATAAATAATATTAAATTTCTCCTTTAATTCTGTAGGTACTGATTCTGATCTGTCATAATCAATTACTGTAGTAATTTTAATTGATACATAATCATACTGCTTTTATTACTTGTGAAATAAAACCTGTATCATAATACCAACATAGATACAATGGATAAGACTCTCAGCTAGTGTATAAAGGATGGTGTGAAGAAACAAGTACATGAAAGTGAAGCAATCCTTTTAAGCAATGTCTCTCTCGGTAGCATAAATGTATGATTAAGGATCAAAATTTCGTTTCTTTTCCATCGAAACGGCCGAAACGTTTCCGTTTCTCAGGGAACCGAAACGAAACATTAGTAGAACATCGAAATTCACATGTTTCCATGGAAACAAAATTGTTTCCGTAGAAACATACCGAAACTAATGGAAACATACCGAATCAGAGGAAACATTTCTTTTGTATCAACAATAATTCTAGAAGTTAGTAAAAAATAATATCCATTTATTTTTTGAGGATTAAGACTCAAAATTACAAGAAGATATTTTTATTATTTTCTTTAAAATAATAGAAAAGTAGTAGGAGAAATAAAGTGTAGAGAAACAATTATTTTAATACTAAGTTACTAATTATAATAGCTTTAAATCGCTATTTGTTTTACTTTTTTTTTTTTTATATATATAATTTGTGTCAAATTATCTAATTCGTGGATATTACATAGTTTATCTATTATGTCATTTATCATAAATTAGTGTCATTTATCATGAATATGATGTATATGCTTTAAACATGCACAAATATTCAATAAATAGGCTTATTTGTATAAATAAATAAATTTTAAGTTATGTTTCCACATGTTTCCAATCTTTTCTCCGTTTTCATTATGTTTCCGAAACATTTTCGAAACGTTTCCGTTTTCGGACAGACCGAAACTATACATCGAAACGATATTTTGATCCTTGTGTATGATTCCATAATATGACCTAAAATGTAAGAATAATATAGATTTCTTAGAAAACAATTATGAGAGATTGCAACATCTTTGAAAACCATTTTGTTCCCTCTTCAGTGAAATCCAAATTTTTTCACCACACAAAATATGATGGTGTTCTTATAGGAACATCAAGATTATGAGTCATCATAAATTAATTTAACGGGGAACTAGTTTCCAGTCTATCATCATTGTAGCATAGTTATTTGGCAGTGACCATCGAGAAAGGACTGCCAATAATGGGGCAGGTTTCCAATTTTATTGTCGTTCATGTTACATGGTCAAATATATTGGGATGATCATAAGGCGATGTTTCCATATTTTATTTAAATTACAGATTAATTAAAAAGTAACGATTTTTTACCATATACTATTGTCAAAAATATATATATAGCTGGTTTAGCATATAATTTTGATTCTGCAATTTGACGTTCTGAAGAATTGTTCCTGTACCACCTACAGATTGAACAACTACATAAAATTTTCAAGCTTTGTGGATCTCCACCTGATGATTACTGGAAAAAGTCTAAACTCCCTCGTGCAACTCTATTTAAACCACATCATGCTTATGAAAGCTGTCTTTGGGAGACCCTCAAAGAGCTACCGAAAACTGCTGTGAATCTGATAGAAACTTTCCTTTCAGTGGAACCATATAAGCGTGGGACAGCCTCTTCCGCTCTTGCATCTGAGGTATTCATGCAGCAAAACATTGCATTTTTTGTTAACTTTCTGAACTGCAGGTTGCATAATACTCTAATGAATTTGACATATACACACAAGCATATTAATTAATATGGTTTCATTTCACCGCACCAAAATCATGTGTATCCTATGTATGTTTCTAATTGATGACAGTTTAGTTTTTGTCTAACCATTTTCCATATATCTTCTTTCTCCAATCAAGTGGAATGAATGAGATTCTTGTTCTTGTGTCATTTCCATATGATTACATTGACAGATGTGTAACATGCAACTGCAGTTCTTATATTTGTCTTTAAACTTCAGTTTTCACTAGTAGGATTGTGGGTAATCTTTATCTTTTACTTTCCATCCTCAGTATTTCACAACAAAGCCTTATGCATGTGAGCCGTCAAGCTTGGAAAAATACCCACCAAGCAAAGAGATTGATGCAAAACACCGTGAGGAAGCACAAAGGTGAGGTGCCTAATTTTCAATTGTCCTGCAGAAATTTTGACTTGGGTAACCTTTTGTCAACATTGGACTTGGAGGGGGGCTAGGAGCCCCCTCAAAGATTTGAGGGGAATAAAAAGTTTCCTACTAAGATTTTACTATTATTCAAATATTTCCCCTCCTAAAACTTATAATATTTTCTAATAGCCCCTCCTACTGAGAAGTTCTGTATTTGCCTTTGTCTGTCAACAGTGGCAATTTTGACAGAACAATTGTCCAGAGATGTGGCAGAGCCACAGCCTAGAAGGGGGGGCTGGGGCAATGCCCCCCCTCAAACTTTAAAAACTGTGATTTTCTTACCCTTATTTTATATATAAATTAAAAAAAAAATAGAAGTTGCCCCCCCCCCCCCCCAATTTTTTTAGATTTTCGAAAAGACCCCCTTTAATTTTATTTTTTGTATGCCCCCACCCCTCATATTCATGGTCTAGAGTTGCCTACTGGTCCAGAGCCAGCTCAAAGTTAGCATGTGACATGATAGAAAAAACAACCCCCTTCACACCCCCCCCCCCCCCCAACCCAAACAAAGAAGGAAGATATTTTGGCTGTGTGATGTGATCACCAGTGGCTACAGAGGAATTGAGTTCATTTATGAAAACCTGAGTGACCTTAATTTGTAAGTGTTGAGTAAAAAAAAATACTACTTTGGTTGCTCTCAGAGCTATGATCGACGCATTTCAATTCCTAGTTAGATGACAGACTATTTCAATTTTAATTGAACCTCCAAATGTCCTAATAACAAGTATCCCCTCTGGGGCTTGGCTAACTCATGAACTATGGTAATTATATAATTAATACAGCCAAAGTATTGGGCTTACCAACTAATGAGTCAAATGAATCTTGGTCTTTTGCATTTGCAACTGCTTTAGAGTTCTTTTTCTCCATCTTTATTAAATTGTGTCATCTTTCAAGAATTACAATTTAGTACTCAATTTTTCAGGAAGAGGCCTAGTGGGAGAGTCTGTGGACCAGAAACGAAAAGGAAGTTAAATAGAAAACCAAATGGACTCAATAAATTGGCACCAGCAGAGGTATCAATCTCTCTCTCTCTCTCTCTCTCCATATTATATATATAAATACAGAACTAATAGCTAAATACATGTATGCTTTTATATTTGCTTGTGTGTGTGTATTTGCTTCAATTATTAAGGGAAAAATATTCTCATTGATTTATTATATGTGTGCAGGATTTGCCAGCACAAACTCAAGGCTTCCATAAAATCAATGTAAATAATTGTAAGAAAAGAGATATTATCTCAGGAGTGGAGCCACCTAAACCATCAATTGATATATTGGAAGAGGCTTCCCACATACAGAATGCATCTCAAGGGGAAATTCCCTTTTCAGGTCCATTACAAGTTTCAGGATCAAGCGGGTTTGCATGGGCAAAGAGGCGAATAGATGATTTATCTGTGAGATCACGCAGTAGATCAAGTTCAAGAAGTCTCATTTTAGAACCTTCAGGTGCATTGAATTTAAGTAATAATGTTGGGTCAAAAGGGCAAGAAAATGTTGACATTGTACATGGAAGTTGCACCAATTATAGAGGCCACAAGTCCCATGAAACTGTCAAGCATGCAATGCTCAAACATTGGAGCAAATTAGAGCGTCCAGATTCCTTTGATGCTTCTGACGGGTACCACTCACAGGAACTGTCACTGGCACTTTATCAGAGAGAAGAGATGGCGGCTAAGAGAATCAGTTTGGTAAGTTCATGCATAATTGGTAGAATCGTTTGTGATTTTTAATTTTGATTTCAACATCAATTTCAACTTTCGCTAAGATTAAAATGAAATATTGGTTGTGATATTGCATTTCTTAGTAAAGCAGCTTAGGAACTTTGTCAAGCTTCTATTTAAAATTCCGTTTCAATCTCATGCCATCTCAAAATCTTTGCTTTTTTTTGAACTTGTGTTTCAAAATTCAAAATCTTGGAACCAATGGTGAATACTCACATGGATTTCAGTTGCTGGCAACCAAGTTCTAATCTTCTCTTGCTAATTCTTTTGGCAAAACAACCACCAGTTCTATCCCAGTTTTATTGAAAAATGACCATGTGGTGATTGATGTTTTGTTGAGTCAAATCAACTTGATCAAATTTCTAATGACTCTGCTGAGCCAAAACTCAAATATATGTAAGAGGTTAAAGACTAATTGATGTCTATTCCATTTTCCATCTTTTGATAGAACTTCTTTAACCTTCTCAACATTGTACTTGAGACAGGTTTATCAGGATCAAGGAGACAAGGTTGAATTTTCAGGACCCTTGTTATCACAATCACATAGAGTTGACGAACTCTTAGAGAAGCATGAACGCCAAATTCGCCAGGCAGTTCGGAGATCATGGCGCCAAAGAGGTAAAAGTTCTCAGAAACTACAATAAAATAGAATACGAACTTTCTTTTTGGTAGCTTCTATGTACAATCAGCAATGCCAACTTAGGATTACATAGTCTATTATGTAAATATTTACTCTTTCAGTTCTAAAATCTACTTTGTAGTCCATAGGATTGGTGAATTGCTATCAACTAAATATTTAACCATAATCATATAAATAAAGTCATGAATGATATTCTGTCACAGTTGTTGTGCAGAAGATATCAAACAAATGATAAACCAATCTCAAACAATAAAAAAAAAAAGCACACATAGGGAAGACGCAAAATTTACGTAGTTCGGCAAGATGGCTACACTACAAGCAATAATGATTAATCTATTATGTATCAAAGAAATTTCATGAGCAAAAAACTCTCAAAACCCAAAAGCCCCCTTTCTCCCAATGATGGCTTTCTTCTCTTAAGTCGAAACCCTAAAAACAATACCCTTGTATGAAAGAGACGAAAGGGGTCAAAATAGCTAAAAATGGGACCAATTTTTTTATTTTCGGGTTGCATCAGGTCATTAAGAGTTCGGATAAATTCATAACAACCACACCCAACAACAATATCATCCATCATTACTGAAAGTTTAATTTGAATTGCAGGTAAGAAACATTGGAGGTAAGGATCGAGTAAAGGAACACATGACAAAACAACATAGAAAAGCCCATTTTATGAAGGACAATCTCCAACTGAGCTACTGAAACCAAGGCTGATGCAAATGAATCTTCAATTTGGTGAAATCTCTGGCACAAGGTCTTATGATCAACAACAAATCTGAGAAACTAAAGTTAAATTTGCAGAGTCAGAAGAGGTTAGAAAAGAGGAAGCACTCAAGTTCCCGGGATAGAGTAGTTCATTTTTTTCTTCTTATCAGGCACTGGCAAGGCAATGAGTTTTTTAGATAATTAATTTTCTCCTTCTTCATTTTTCATTTTTCATTTTTCCCAGATATTACTGGATTTCCTACAGCAATGTATATAGTTTAATGGTCATAGATCCAGAGAGTAGTCATGTATATTTTCATGATTCTCAAGGTTTGTGGCATCAGGCTTCCATTTTTGTTTTCTTAATGGCTTTGCTATGCATGAAAAATTATAAGAAAAATTACACTAATCTCCCATTTTTCTTTTCGTTTCCATTGTTGGGAGACAAATACTAACAAAAAGTAAGAATCTATTATTTTATCCTTATAAATAATTATACTGACCTCCTTGTAATATCCAATAATTATAAGAACCTCTCTTGTGAAAAGATAAGAGAGGTCAGTGTAATATACAAAAGTATTTTAGTCATATAAAAAAAATTTGTTGAAATTTTAACACCATCAATGACGAATTTTCTTCGGAGAAACGACTCTGTATATTGTCAATATAACAGAAGGGATATCAATGCGTCTTTGTAATTGTCAAATAAGTCAGTGGAATGTCAGTGTAATTATCCCAAAATAATAATGACTACTGGAGATGAGGCAAGGGTTTTATTTAAAAGGAGGGAAAAATTTTGTTGCTAAATGTTTGATCATAAATTTAAAAAGTATAAAATTTAATATTGATTGATAATATTTTTAATAAGTAATGAAATTTAGTGATATAAAAAAATTTACAAATTAGACAAGAAGTCCAATCAAAAAAAGAAACCCTTGAAAAAATTAGGTCATACAAAAAAATTTCAAAAAGTCAATAAAAGTTTTATTAAGAGGTCAAAATGAAAGTAGAGGTAAAGTGTTAAAAAAATTTAGAATGGAGGGGGGCAAAAATATAAATTAAAAAGTCTATTTGAAAAAAAAAAAAAAACTATAAAAAATTCAAATATTGCTTGGCATAATAACACACCTGCCAAAACACTGGGCCAGTTATGCTTTTTGGTCAAGATCAGCCCAAAATCATGCCAATACACTGGGCCTGAACCCAGCCCTGCTTCTGATAATCTTGTGCTGGCCCAAACTACGTAGGCATTACAATATTCTTGAATCTTCCGGGATCAAAATAAATAAATAAAAGAAGATCATTTTCTGCTTGCTCCTTAGAGAGGAGATAATTTTAACATTTTCATTATTTGCATAAAATAACTGTATATTGAAACCTAATTTGCTCCAATTATAATATCAATTTACTTAAATATTATTTATGTATTTTACAATCTATAATCTACCATTAATATAATACTGAAAAAATTCCTTAAATACTATTTATGTATTTAACATAATTGTGAAATAATATTACTGAAATTTTTAATTTTCCTACATTAAATATTTTTAAATAAAGTTAATAAATTTTATTACAATTTGGATGAGTGGGTTAGTACAATCAAAACATTACGGATTTGGGAATCATCTGATGGAGCAAGTTCAAGACAAGAGTGTCCCATCATGTAGCTACCATGATGACATTTATGAGTGAGTTTTTGCACTTCTATACATTTTTTGAGAGTTAAATCCCGGAGTAATGTTAAAAAAAAAAAATTAATTTTTAATTTATAGTTGTTTTAATCTTATTTATTATATTAGGATGATTTTGAAACGTTTTTTCAAAAAATACTTTTTAAAGAAGAAATCGCCTTTTATAAAAATGATTTTAACTATTTTTAAAGAATCAAATTTTGTATAGAAAACGTCTTTTAAAAAGACTTTTTTAAAAGTGTTTTTTTACAAAACGTTTTTAATATGAAAATCAATTTTTGAATAAATGATTTTTCAAAAGAACCTTAATCCGGTAAATAAGTTGAAAACAATTCTGTTTTAATAAAAAAGTTTAAAAACAACACTAAATTGATAAAAAAAAATATATATTTTTTGAAAAGTAAAATAATATAAAAGTAATTTTAAAAATCTAGACAAATCAATAAGCGCGTTTTTTTTTGAAACAGTTTTTATAAGCATAAAAAGATAAAAGGGGGCAAAAACCTAAACTTTTTCCTACTAATTATAACTGTCATTATGCAGTATTAGCATCGCCAATGCAAAATGCTGAGAGAGAGGTAAACAAAAAACATATCTAACTTTTCGTACTATTTTACAGAAAGTGTTTATTTTCATACCCAAATCCGCATTCTCCTTGTGACTATAAGACATGACACGTTGTCGTGATTCGTTATATTTAGAGAATAGTTTTCAACATGTCATCATCATTGAAAATTGCAAGTGAAATTAAGTAGGAAGATGCATGTCATGTACAATTACAAAGAGCTCGTTTTCAAATTCATTATAAGTCCAAGAACATAAAATTCAAAATCAATCAATATCTAGATGAGGACAAACACAAATTCAATAATTTCGGGTGAGGCAAGAAGAGGGAGTAGCTCCAATAAAGCCACATACTTTGGAGGATATAATTAATGGCAAATCATTCCATGGGTGTTTTTGTAAAAACCAACTATTTGAAAAATGCCAACCCCAAATATAAAAGGTGGAAAGGGCCCAATGGGCCAATGTGTCACCACCACATTTAAGGACTATGCCTCTAGTTCTTTATTTCACCTTAACTCTTTGGATAAAGGGTGCTATCCTATTTATTTATTTTTGCTCTAAATTCTAGTAATCTTTCATTTTAATTATCATTCAGTAGTTGAACCACAGCTTCTCCCCTGTAGAAATCTTAATTATTTTTAAATTAGACATTTTTTTATATAACTTTATTATTATATTTGACCTAAATTATAGTGTTTAGAATGGGCCCAACTTAAGAAGCCCATAGCCCATATGTTACAATTTGTACAACACTACAACTTTAGAGCTAGGCCCCACAAGTGGGTGCCCTACCCTAAAGGAGTTTTCATGCTATAATTACCCTAATAAACACATGATGACACCTTCACATTGGAATGTTTCCTAATACACAAAGATAGCTAATTTTGTCACCTTGAAATCTTCCTCAAGATTTCCCATCATCTCCCCACCAATTAGACCAATGATATTTGGTTAAGGTTGAACGTGACAAGCACGTGGTGGGACCAATCATTATGCAGACCCCACTTGAGAATTCAGATTCCTTTGTAGTCTACCTAACGTGTGGTGGAGATTTCTTCAACCTTAATGTTTTTGATTACATGGGATTATGGGTCATTAAATTAAACCCGACTCTGCTTCTATTTGCTGAAAAGGGCTAGGCGATTGCTTCATATGCTGGCTTTCTTGTCCCCCAGTGTAAGACACGTGCTACACACGTGATATAAAGTATTTATATTTTCTCTTATAGAAGTGGGGGAAAAAGGTGAGAGAATTATGTGTCATTTCTTCATGAACATCAATCTCTATCACCGCTCATCAGGGTCAACCTTTATCAGTGTTGCCACGTGGCAGAAATTTGTTATCTTTGGAGGTAAAATCTCCATACAAGGGTATAGAATCAAGCTCAAACGTACATGATGGTGATTGGTGGAAATAATCAATGTGATAAACAAATAATATTATGTTTAAACTTAACTCAAATTCTAAAATAGTCAATTGAAATCTGATCTTGAATTCAAATAACTTAATCCGATTTAAAATTTAATAGTATCGAGTTCAAGAATCTGATTATTAATTCTAATTTTTGAATCTATTAACAATTTCTTTAATAAATAGTTATCTATTTTATTTTGATTATACACTAAAAACTTTAACAATTTATCTCAATTTCTCCTTAAAAAAGACAAAAAAAATAGTTTAAATAATTTTTTCAACATAATTTAATTTTAAAAAATATTAAAGGTCAACAAGTTTTTTAAATTATAATAATGTAAATAGTAATGAATTCCTATTAATCTAATAGTGAATTACTAAAGTATAACAGAAAAATATAAGATATAAAATATTAAATTCGGACTCCAATTTTCAAATGCTCAACTCAAGTTCAATCCTGATTTAGATTGGAATTGAGTTCTCTTACCCAAGCCTATTCAAAAGTGTAAAAAATAAAACCCAAGTCTTAAAAATAATTTGATATTTTTTTTAAACACATTATTTGTCCTTAGTTCGATTTATATAATTTTAATGATAGGTGCCATTATTTTAAATACTTGTTTTTGATACAATGAAAATGAGAAGAGGAAATCGAACTCATGTCATTTGAGTGAAGAGTATGCACTTGCACTATTAGATTGTAATTTGATCCTTTTTTAAGTACATTTTAATAAGTAAAAAAGTAATTTTTACAATTTTTACTTTTTCTTAAAAAAAATAAATAAAGTACATTTGATGACTATCTTTCAAGAATTAATTTTTATCTCAATATTAATTTTTTTAATGTAACTATTAAAATCATTCATCAAAAATAAATTAGATATTGAAACCATGATGTGGTGACAGCAACCACAATGGTGGAGGTGGTGATGGTTATAGCGGTAGTGCGGTAATTAAGACAAATAAATAAATAAATGAAGTTTTTACTTATAAAAAGTAAAAGAAAAAATTTATACCTAAAAAAATTTGTTTTTATTTTTAAATTACTTTTTTTATGTAAATTAAATCCTTTTTTTTTACTTTTTTACATAAATAAGCAAATCAATTTTTAAACAAAGCGTTATCAAACCAACACCAAAATAAATTCAACTTTTATTAGAGTCTTTGAAGAAAATACTATATTATTATAAGAATTACATATCTTTTCAATTTGAGATAAGGGATTTGGTTATTTCTTTTTTTGAGTTTACGTCTATTATGATAACATGGTACTTGTAATTTATTATTATAAATGACAATAATAGCCTAATAAAATATATTATATTCTCCAACGTCGTCTCGCCCTATTTAGAAATTTATCCATACTCTGTTTACATTCCCTATTCCCTCCATGTCCCACCCCAAACCCCGATTTTCTTTTTCTTAAGTAAGTTAAAACTTTTATTTTGGTAAGTAAATTAAAATTTTATTACCAAAATAATTAATACAATAAAATATACATATAAGTGTGATATGAAAAATATTAAATTTACTTTTTTATAGTGTGGTTTATTTGTAAATATAGTGTATATAAGGATAATAAAAAAAATTAATATATAAACGCAATGGGATTGGAGTGGAGTGATCATTCCCCGAACTCGACGGCGTTTTAGAAGTTCGATCTTGTCTCGATTCTGTTTATAAGTACTCCATACCTGCTCTATTAGGGGCAGGACAAATTGGCATCCCTAGCCACAGACCATGGCCGTAGCCACCGTTTCCATTGATCGCAAGGAACACTCATCATCGTTCATTATCACCATCATTATGGTGAATCGCTATTAAGAAAATTATGAATCATTACTATTGATCGCAACTCATCATTGTAGTTGTTAGATTTGAATCGCAGTCCACCACTGTAGTGTACCACTACTCCTCCAGATTTTGAAGTTCAATATCTCTTTCACTAACTCTACTTTTTTTTTAAGTATTGCTCTGCTAAGAATCCTAAGAATAGCAACTGATGTCAATTTTGTAGTTCGAATAATGAATGATTAATGTTATGATAAACAGATGAATGAATCACTTATGAAAAATCGACAATCTTGTTCACCCATTATTTTGGTTGTGGAGCAATGTTGTGAAAATTGATGATTGACAGATAATTTTTTTGAAAGTGTAAAATTTTATCTTTCACTTAAAAGAATTTTTTTACTAAAAAATGTGAAATTTTACACTTTTACTATGACGAATTTTTACACTTTTGTTGGGACGAAGTGTTTATTAGAAAGTGTAAAATTTTATATTTTTGCTGGAACAAATTTTGCATAAACGATGATGAATTTGTACACTTTCGCTGGGACAAATTTTTTTACTTTCACTAAGACATATTTTTACAATTCGTAATTATATATTTTTTTCAAGTTTTCATATACAATATGGATTTTGTTTGATAAATTTTGATATTTAGAATCCAAATATATAAATTTTATTAAAAACAGATTTATAATTTTTAAATTATTGAATTTTAAAATTTTGTAAATTTTTTCTAGAGTGTTCTAGGTTTCACAACTCCAGTATGAAAAATATAGTAAAATGGTATTTCAGGCACAAAATAATTAAAGAACCTGTGGAGTTAACATTCTTTCTTATGGCAGCCGATGATAATTTACCTTTATTACATAGACTTCAGGCCAAAAGTCCCAACTTATATATGTAGTACTTACTTCTTTTTTATTTTTAAATAAATATTAATTATAATTTTCTTTGACTAAAATAATATAAGTTATTTATCTTAATATTTTTTATATAAAATAATTAAATTCTTTAAAAGGAGTTTAAAAAGATGTCAAAATTTAAAAAATATAAAAATAGCATTTTTATAATTTTAAAAAAATAAAATAAAAAAATGTTTATAATTTATTTGTAAAAATATAAAAGTTAATATTTTATTAAAATTTTCAAAATATATTTTTATAATTATCAAAAATCTCATTTACTCTCTATATATATCTATATATATATATATATATATATACTATACTGGAGCCGACAAATTTGAGAGAATATCGGCTACTTTATGTCCCGATTGGTGGAAATGAACTACAGTTGGTGTTCTGGTCCATGGACATTTGATTCTTAAAACCCTGCTTGACCGTAGCGACGCGAGCAATGATGTAGTCCCGAAAGCCGTCTAACTAGTTAATAGTAGTTCTATTTAGAACTTCTTTAAAGATAAATGTCATTTTTATTATTTTTTATTTTTTAATGATTTCGATAAAGAATATTCAGTTTTCGCGTATTAGATAAAAAATTTCATAATTCATGTTAATTCTATATTTTAATATTGTTATAGTATAAAATTTTTAAATTTTAACTAATTTATTTTAATATTAAAATATTATTTTTTAATATAATATATGACATTGTGAATTCTATCGCACATATAACTAGAACTAAATCCCTCTTCCACGTACTCTAAAACAACTTCCAGTGAAAACGTTTTAAGAAATTGCGACAGTTGATCGTCGTTATGTATATGTGTATATATGTATCTTTATATATATATATATATATATACACACACACACACATACAAACTTGATAAGGTAAATTATACTGACTCTTGAAATTTATGATAATTATACTGATATTTTTTTAAAATTTTAAAATTATACTCATATCTCATTCTTTATCTGACAAATTACAAATATTTTTTTTCAGTCAAATTTTATTTTCAAAATGACAAAATCACTCCTTTCATTTTTTTTATTTTTTATTTTTTTATTTTTTTAATTTTGCCCATTTTTTCAATTTTTTATTTTTAAAATAAATATTTATTAAAATCTTAAATTTATTTTTATATAAAACGAAAACAAGTTGTTATATTAAAATTTAAAAAAAAAAAAAAAGAGTTAGAAATAATTGGTCAAAATTGAAAAAATACAACAAACAAATGAGCAATTTTGTTATTTGAGAAAAAAAAAATTTGACTGGAGAGGGCTATTTCTAGTTTCTTTAGGTAAAATAGGAGAGATCAGTGTAATTGTCAGAAACTTCAGAAAAAGTCAATATAACTGTCAAAAATCTCAGAAAAAATAAAGTGTAATTCATCCCAAGAAAATTCTATTCACACTCCTTAGTGTATACTTGAACTAAAAAATATATATATATTTTAATGATTAAAAACTGTACTTTATGAAATTCTAGTATAGTATGTGGAATAAAATCAACACTGATCCTATAAAAATATAGTATCGCACTCCTCATGTTGTTGATGTAGATTCGATTTCTTCTCATTTTCATAGTAAAACAAGACGATAAATTTATTGAGTTTGAGACTTAATTTATATTTTAGAATTCATCAAATGAATCCTATTTAACCATTTTTCTCCATTTAAGGTCTTTTTTTTTTTGTGAGATTATATATTGTCATATATTTTTTAATTATCTCTGTCAAAACTAATTGTAGTCGCTTTCTTCCTTTAGCATTGACCTCAATATTAATTAAGTTATTTTTTTTATTAGTGTATTTGTTAGCCTTAAAACAAAAAATAACAAGATTTTAATAAATAAATAACAAAATAATAAATTGATTCTACAAACAAAGTTGACACGTTTTTAAAAATAGATTTTTAATTTTAAAATGTTGGATATGCATTTGACAAGCTATTAATTTTAATATTTTTTAATTTTTTATAATTTAAGATTATCGTATCCAAATACATTTTCATAGTTTTTAAAAAATTAATTACAAAATTTTAAAAAAATTATATCTGAATCATTATTCAAGCGCAACCTAAGTATCTCATACATACTCATGACCAACCTTGTATAAATGATCATAAGGAATAGATATATGCATGTGTGTGTGTGTGTATATATATATATATATATATATTATTTCTTTTCTTAAAAAAAATTGGTCCAGATTTAAAATTGAAAAAAAAATATGAAAATGATAATTTTGTCATTTTGAAGAAAAAAATTGACTGGAATAAAACATCTGCATATTATTTTATAAAATAGGTGGCGGTGTTAAATTTAAGTTTTAAAATAGAAATTGAATAGAGTTTAGGTAAATTAGTTTAGATTTTAAATGATATTGTCTCAAAATTTGATTAATTTTAATTTCAAGAATCTAACTCCAAGTTACGAAACACATAATTATCAATTATTATTTAAAAAATAATAAAGATTCATTGAAATAAACTTTTCTCATATTGGTGGATTTCTTTAAAAAAAAAAACACTCCTAATGCGAATGCTAAGAAGTAAGAAGTGAATCCCAAATCTCATTATTTATTTTTTAATAAATGATTTAGATAAATAAACAATTAAATTGAGGACTACCAGTCATATTGGTCGTAAAAATAATAATTTTCAGTTAAATTTTGAAGTGGCAAAATATTCATTTTCAAAGTCATTTTAATTGCTTTTTGTGGTCAATTCTATGGATAGTGTGCATTATTTCACTTTAGGCCACCTTGAAAACTACTAAATAACTCTTAAGAACGGTGTTTCACCTTTTTTGAGTTGCATCCTTTTGTATTCACATCAATTCAAGGTAATTATAGACTAACAATTAGATTCAAATACTCTTCTTCTTTTTTTTGATAATCTTAGCACCAAATTGAAAAGTAAATGAAAACAACACCGAAGTACTTGTCAAGGAAAGCACTATGATTGGTATCATTTTTATTTTTTTTTGTTGTTTAAGTTCTTTCAAAGGGGTGGAGAAGAGTTGGGGAAACATAATTGGTAACCAAAAAAAAAAAAAAACTAAGTAGAAGTCTTAAGCATGAAGAAAAGGGAAAAAAAAACATAATTATTCTAATTCTATTGAACTAACATGCTAGTAAGACTATTCATGCATTTAACTCTTGGAATATGAATAAAAAACAATAATAAAGTTACAAGTTGCAAGTTACCATCAATGTAGGTTGTCAATAGAATGAATGTTGATCCAGATTCGGATATGTTGTAAAGAATTTAATTGGATGATTCAATCCAAACTCGGTAACACTTTTAATTAAATGGATTATATATAAATTAAACTAAGAGTAATGCTAGTCGTATCTTCATATTTTATTAAAAGTATTTACCTTCATGAGTTGGTAGTGTTGTATTGAGCTGGATATCACATCATATCTAGCCAATACAACACTGCCAACTCATGAATGTAAACACTTTTGATAGAGTTTTTAAGTAAGCCTAACATTATTGTTAAACGAAACTAATCTAATTCATTAATAATCCGATTGAATTATTTATAGCATGTATATTAACTTTTATATATTATATATTTTAAACTTACATAATTGTTTACACCCTAATTTGCATTGAAATGTTGTTTTTTTTTTTTTTTTTGTCTTGTGGATGAGATCACGTGACAAAAGAAACCATAGACTCAATTCATTTGTATTATAAATTAATTGTTGCATGCTTTACACTTCATTGATTTGTATCTTTATTTAATTCGTGATGTTGTTATCTTATGTAAAATATTCTTTGATGAAGTAACTTGAACTTGAAAAACAAGACAATTATCTACTTCCTAACATTCACTCGATCACCCAACAACAACAAGATTAAATTTGACAATATCTCATAATTAAATTCACTTAAAATTTTAGTAGGCTCAGACAGACTTAATCGTAGACCATTTTGAACAAAATATAGTAATATATTAAATTCTAAATTATACACTACTTTGTTAATTTAAATTGAATTGAGTTGAGTGTTGTGTAAGTTACATTTTGCATAACATAATGCATAATATTTCAATATATATAATACAAATCAAAATTATTATATGGAATTTGACTTGATAATAAACAAGAACACTTACAGAATTGTAAAAATTGAAACAGTGATCAAGGTTTATGTTTTACACAATGTTCTTAAGACGAATTACAAGTTTTGTAGTGGTGCTTACGAGTTTTTAGTCGTACGTTTCTTGTGATATAATGATTGAGTACACGCAGATGTTAAGCACTATAACTGCGTGCTTGGTGAACTAAATCAGTGACTTGAACTCTCTCAAAATCTATGAAATTACTTACGCAAAGAATATATAATGAAACTAATTAAATGCTATGAATGTAGGTGCGTAGGTGGTGTTTATATAGAGCATTCGTGTCAGTTTGGTACAGACATGAAGACTTACAGTCGCAACTGTTCAATGAACAATTGTAGGAAAGAAGATGATTCAGTCAAAATTCAAATCAAAAGTTTAATCGTAAAATGACGTTGTTTTTTAGATTTAAACCAAAAACAAACGCAATCGCAAAACGACAACATTAGAATTAATTAATCTAGTAACTTAAACGACAGTGACTTGAACTCTCACAAACTTTATGAAATTATTGACCCATAGAATATGTAATGAAATGAATTCAATGCTATGAATGTAGGTGCGTAGGTGGTGTTTATATAGAACATTCGTGTCAGTTTAGTACAGACACAAAGACTTACAGTTGCAACTGTTCAATGAACAACCGTAGGGAAGAAGACTATTCAGTCAAAATTCAAACTAAAGATTTAATCGCAAAACGACGTCATTTTTTGGATTTAAACTAAAACTAAACGCAATAACAAAACGATAATATTAGAATTAATTAATCTGATAACTTAAACGACAATGCTTTCAAAAAATTATTTAAATGAAGTTTTTTCATATATATATATATATATATATAGTGAACCAAGGCCCAAACCCGAACTGGTTCAGGGCAGGCGACTCGCTTGTGCGGTGAACTAAGCATGTGCTAGGATGGCCCTTAGGGCCCAAACCTTCAGTTCAAAGAAATTATATATATACTCTTTAAAAGCCTTATACCAATCCTATATGTGATACAAGCTTTTTTATAAGTTTCAAGCTTTTAGTTACCATTTTTAAGTGGTGATATTTAAAGACAATTTCTGATTCACTCCGTGATGATTTTGAATAACCCAATACATAATCTTAATCTATTTATGGAAGAAAATACATTTTCATATAAACTCACCAAAATTAATGTTTAAAATTCACTATAATTTTAACTCAAAAATAATCAAAAAATTATTCTCAAAATTTATTATTTTTAACCTATTAAAATTTATATTTCTGTCAAATTTTTACATGCAAAATAAATCTAATAATTATTTTAATAACTAAAATTTAAATCACATATTATTTAATCCAAATTTATTTACAGACGTAAATGAAAGTGGTATTAGGTTACCCGGACCACCGGGTGCACCCGACGACCATCGATGCCAGCCATTTCAACAAAGGCACGCACCTAATAGTGAAAAGTGCGATCAGACCAAAATGATGAAAATAATCGAGCCGTTTAGCAATTGCTGTCGTCGGCCCCCCCCCCCCCCCCCCCCTCTCTCTCTCTCTCTCTCTCACACACACACACACACGCATATACACACACACAACTCCAATTTTAAGAAAAGGTCCCCTACGACATCGCATTCGCACGCACCTTTCCCCAAGCATCGTCTCTTGTCTCAAGTCCAGACCTGCATTGCCAACTCCCGCTCTCTCTCTCTAAAACTTTCTCTCTCCTCTGTCTGTGAATCTCTGTGACTTTGCCACGTGTACACACACCTCGATCGATCGAGCCAACCAAGTTGCAGAGCACCGGGGGTCTAAGTGTATTCACCTTTTCAGTCCACTGCCTTCCTCTCTTTCTCCCTCTGTTTGTCTTTCTCTCTCCATGTGATCGCATGTAATCATCATTTTCCTCATCCATTTCGCAGTCTCTGCAAACCCTAACACACGCATCCAAACTCCAATCGCTACTGTCACTCCCTCGTCTACAGAATTCCTTATTTCTGAATTCCCAATTTGCCATACCTCTCTCTAACTTTTCTTTATAATTATATTGGACCCAAGTGCTGTAAGCAATTCTGATACGAACTCTATTCTACCTTCTCTACATATCCTTTCTCTTTTAATTCGTTGATCAATTTATATTGTTTTTTTAAATAATTGAATTTGGGGTTTTACGAGATCTGCTGTGCATTGGAACAATTCGATCTGGAAGGTGGTATATTGAATCAACGCTTTGGATCCGATCGGGGGAGCAACAGCGCCATTAGATGGCGCTGTTCAGAAGGTTCTTTTATCGGAAGCCGCCGGATCGGCTTCTCGAGATATCCGAGAGAGTCTACGGTATGTTTTTTTTTTTAGCTCAATTTTTTCTCTGCTCGAATTGGGAGTTTTGTGAATTTCGAGTTCGGCAGAGAATGCAGACGCAATTGTAAATGTGATGTTTTTATGCCATTTTTTTTCTTTTGTTTCGAAGTTGTGTACTCGCTGATTATGTGATATTTTCGTGCAGTTTTTGCTTAATTTGCTGAACTATTAAGTTTTTGATCTTCATTTTGGCGTGCTGCATTGGGGATTTTGTATTTTGAGGGATTAATTAGAATGCTAATCTCTTATTTAAGTTCCAACGCCTTTATGTACTGTTTCGAAATTGTTGCATTTCTCTGTTTGCACATGATAGTGATAAGTAACACCCTCCCCCCTCGTCTCTCTCTCTCTCGCTCTCTCTCTCATTGGTGTGTAGTTGTATAACTTGTATTTATTATGAATTAAGATTACAATGTTGTAAAGCTTACTAATTAGTAACGTAGAGTTTTGAAATCACCTGAAAGTTAGGAATACTGTGACTGCATAACTTGTGCACCGATATTCTCAGAAATTGATTCCATATTTCACACTTTTTCAATTGTCTTGTGTACATAAAATGGTTTCAGTTGCGAAGTACCCTTGGAACCTGCCCATGCCACAAATTCATCAATTTCTTATTTCTTTTGTAAGGGATTGGAATTTAATGAGTAGGGAAAATGGGAGGCTTTTTATATGATATATTACTGTTTTCATGTGAGTTGGATTTCCTCTATATTTTCCCCTATAATTGCTTACATTCTTATTGTGAACAATTGTTTCAGATATTCAGAAGAGGTTATTCTACACTTCCAAAGTTCAAAATTTTCTTTATTCTTGTTTTCCCCCTTTCTTGTGAGGATGGTAGGTTCATAATTTTGTGATCCTTTTAGCTAATGTTATCCTATTCTTTTTTCTTCATTTGCAGTGTTTGATTGTTGCTTCTCTACTGATGTATTGGAAGAAGATGAGTACAAAATGTACATGGGTGGTATTGTAGCTCAGCTACAGGACCACTATCCCGATGCTTCTTTCATGGTTTTTAACTTCAGAGAAGGGGAAAGGAGGAGCCAAATTTCAGACATATTGTCTCAGTATGATATGACAGTTATGGATTACCCTCGGCAATATGAGGGGTGCCCTCTGTTACCATTGGAGATGATCCATCACTTCCTGCGATCCAGTGAGAGCTGGTTGTCACTGGAGGGGCAGCAGAACGTGCTGTTGATGCATTGTGAAAGAGGAGGATGGCCTGTGCTCGCTTTCATGCTTGCGGGCCTTCTGTTATACAGAAAACAGTACAATGGTGAGCAGAAGACTCTTGAAATGGTATACAAGCAAGCTCCAAGGGAGCTTCTTCATCTCTTGTCTCCTTTAAATCCACAGCCTTCCCAGCTGAGGTATCTTCAGTACATTTCCAGAAGGAACTTTTTGGGTTCGGATTGGCCACCGTCAGATACACCTCTAGCTTTGGATTGTATCATACTTAGAGTCCTTCCCTTGTTTGATGGGGGAAAGGGTTGTCGACCTGTAGTTCGCGTTTATGGTCAGGATCCTTCTTCAACTACAGCCAATAGAAGTTCTAAGCTTCTGTTTTCGACCTCAAAGACAAAAAGACATACTCGCCACTACCGACAGGTAACACCAAATTTACACATTTGAAAGCTAAAGGATGAAACCAAGATTTGTTCTATCTATCTCTCCCCTCTTTCTCCTGACTGAACTTCTAACTACTGAACTTCTAACTGCAGGCAGAGTGTGCACTAGTTAAAATAAATATTCGTTGCCGTATTCAAGGGGATGTTGTTCTTGAGTGCATTCCATTTGGATGATGATCTGGAAAGGGAGGAAATGATGTTCAGAGTTATGTTCCACACAGCATTTATCAGGTCAAATGTGTTGATGTTGAACCGCGATGAAGTTGATGTTCTGTGGGAAGCGAAGGACCAGTTTCCAAAGGATTTCAAAGCAGAGGTAGGTGTTGTTATACTTATGTGAAATGTCGTTTTGCTGAAGCTGTAGGGGTTGAATGCATGCTCATATCTGTATCAGGTACTCTTTTCGGATGCTGATGGTGTTGCATCTATTATTACCTCAGAAGTGGCAAGTGAAGATGTGAATGAGGGAGAAAGCGCTTCACCTGAGGAATTTTTTGAGGTTGAAGAGATCTTCAGCAATGTAGTAGATGGACAGGATGGTAAGGGGGACTTGGATACTCATATGGTTCAAGACAGCATGCAGGATGATGAGAATCATAACGTAGTTTGGAAGGAGGATGTGGAACCTCATGCATTTCAAGACTGTGCATCAGATGATGGGAATCACAAACAGGATGGCAAGATGAATTCTAATTTTCATGCAGGAGAAAGCTGCTGCTTTAGATGATAGCGACAATGATTCTACTGTAGCGGTTGCTGATGTTTCCAGTAATATGGAAACCAAGGTTGGAACTGCAGATGTCTGTGGCAAGTCAGAAGACAGAGAGAATAGGCAAGATAGTGACGACATTGTCATACAGAAGAATTCAAAAAGGCAGGGTTCACATCAGCAATCAATTTCTGCTGTTTCTAGACAAAAATCTGATAAATCACTCCCCCCAACACCAAAAAAACAGCCAACTTCGAACACAAAACCAGCTGCAGATTCAGTTGTTGCTAAACAAAAGGTTAAACAGCAAGAATCTCAGGGCACTGTTACAAGACTGGCAAAGCCAAATGTGGTTTCTCGTTGGATCCCTACTAACAAAGGTCCTCACACTAATTCAATGCATGTATCCTATCCGCCATCAAGATATAACAGTGCACCAGCTGCACTAGCCCTTGTGAAGGATTCTCATGCGGTTGGAAAATCAAAGGCTCCTTTTGTTAATGCTTCTGCAGCTGTGAATTCCAGGTGATGATATCCCCGAACTGCCGAGTCATGAAGTGGATCCTATGAGAAGTGCAGACCATGCATCAGTGAAGAGCGCTTCTTGTCCACCGTCAGGTGAACCTCTAGTTCAAATGACATCTTCGACCTCACCACCACCACATCCTGGTCCTCACCAAGTTGTTCCCCCTCCTCCTCCATCTTTTAATGAATGCTCAAATGCTTTTTCCGTACAAAATCCTGAGACAATTCTGCGTGGAGTAGAAACTCAGGACTCCCCACGTCCACGTCCACATCCACCCCCTCCACCTCCACCTCCACCTCCACCTCCCTATTCGAGCACTTCCTTGTATTCCTTTTCCTCCAAATCTTCCCCCCCTGCCCCCACTATGCAGTTGGAAGCAACAAGTATGTCTCCTCCTCCTCCTCCACCTCTGCCTCCACCATATACACACAAGTGCCGGTTTTTTAACTTCTCCACCTCTGCCTCCGCCTCCGCCTCCACCTCCACCTCCACCTGCAAGCTCATGGGGAATCCCCTCAAGTAACCCCTCCCCCTCCCCCTCCCCTCCATTCAGCATGCAGAATGTTGGTAAAGTTTTGCCGCCTCCCCCTCCTCCGCCCCCTTGGAAGGCAGGGGTTTCTGCAGCTGCAGCTGCAGCTGCACCTGTGACAGTGTCAGGTGTTCCACCTCCTCCGCCACCACCCGCTCCCCCGATATTTGCATCAGTTTCTATTCCACCTCCTCCACCTCCACCTCCACATGCTATTCATGGTACTCCGCCACCACCTCCTCCACCACCACCTATGCGTGGAGTGCCATCTCCTCATTTTCTGTATAGTGCTCACCTCCACCTCCACCTCCGCCGCCTCCGCCACCCCCACCCCCTCCTTCAGGTGGTGCTCCACCACCCCCACCTCCTCCTCCTCCTCCTCCTTCTGGTGGTGCTGCACCCCCAACCCCACCCCCACCCCCACCTCCTTTTTCTCGAGCCCCTCCTCCACCGCCTCCTCCAATGCGTGGAGTCCCCCCTCCGCCACCTCCTCCAATGCGTGGAGTCCCCCCTCCGCCACCTCCTCCAATTCGTGGTGCACCACCTCCACCACCTCCTCCAATGCGTGGAGCCCCACCTCCTCCTCCGCCTCCTGCAATTGGAGGCCCACCTCCACCACCTCCCCCATCACGTGGAGCGCCACCTCCACCACCTCCTCCAGGAGGTCGTGCACCTGGCCCCCCTCCTCCACCTGGAGCACCTAGACCTCCAGGTGGTGCACCTCCCCCTCCGCCACCCTTTGGTACTAAAGGACCAGCTGCAGATGCAAGAGGATTGTCTTCAGGAAGAGGGCGTGGGCTTTCACGTCCTGCAGGGATGTTGCCAGCTTCAGCACCTCGAAGATCTACCTTAAAGCCACTGCATTGGAGCAAGGTGACCAGGGTATTGCAAGGAAGCTTATGGGAAGAATTGCAAAGATATGGAGATCCTCAAACGTATTGCAACTTCTCTTGCCAATTCAACTTTCTAATTTACCATGACAAAATGTTCTTTTTCCTCTCATAATTACTTCTGCTGCAATTCCAAAAAATTATTCAGTAGCTGGTCAGTAATGATTCATGGCCATTTAGTCCATAGCTTGGTTGCCTAAGTGTGCATTTCTTTCACACAGAGACTCAGACATGCAGACAGATACAAATAGTTTCTAAGTCATTGCATTTGAGCTGTGATTGTGCGCCTTTTACTTTTTAATATTACCCCCTATAAATTACTGATGTTATACCTTCTAATCCTAGTGGACCAGAATTTGATGTGTCAGAACTTGAGACTCTTTTCTCTGCCACAGTCCCAAAGTCGGATAGCTCAGGAGGTAAAATCTGGAGGGCGTCGGAAGTCTGCTGGATCTAAAACTGACAAAGTCCACCTGGTAATGTATTATGTATCCAATAATTTTTCCTAAAAGTTTCTTTCATGTAAGATATCGGCCCTCTGATAGATGATACTGTTACTTTTTTTCTGGAACAATTCCTGGAAATTATAGGATGTGGTCCTCATGATTTGTCCTGGTGTTGTTGGGTTATTTGTTACCTTCTGAGTAACTCTTTAACTGATCCATGTGCTTGAAAGTTCAAATGTCATGCCTTGTGAACTAACTTTTATGCATAACATGTTCCTGCCCCCGCCTTCCTCCTCCTCCGTCCTCATCTCAAGAACATGCACATTCACACACAAAAACACATACACACACAATACAACTGATACTAGGCAGACAAAGACAAGTGGTCTGATCATATAATAGACAATTATAAGCTAGTTAACTAAGTCATGGCTTGAGGGTTCCACTAAGATGAATTGGCGTGAGATTGGGCAAAGCAAGCATGCTGAGGGTTGCACTAAGATGAATTGGTGTGAGTCTGGGCAAAGCAATGCTTGCTTCTTCTGTCCACGGCATACTAACTTTTTGATTTGGCTCAAATAATACTGTCTTTGAATGTTTGTAAAGGTGCCAAGTGGCTTTTTTAGTCAATCCAATGAAATGTCATATGCATGTTATGCATCCCAGATTCCCAGTGTTTTGGTGGAGGCAAAGTTGACCAAGTGAGCATTGAATATGAGGTTTCCTTTTTGACAGGAGTTATTTTTTCTTTTCTTTTTCGTTTGGTGGTGGGGGGTGCAAATATTTCATACTTGGTTTTTGTGTTAATTTTTCCTGATGTGTGGCTGTTGGGTGGCAAACATGTGTTTATATGATGTCATTCACACGAATCACACCAGTCAACCAAATGAAAACGCTGCACACTCATGCATGAACTAATTAGTCATATGGAATTAAATTTATTAATACATAGACGTGTTGATTCTTTTGTGCTTGGTATCCAGTGCTCAGTGTGCACGTCAGCAACAGAAATTTATATTTTAAGTTGCATGCACAGCAATATTGAGGAATTGCATGTTGAGAGTGAATCTGGTGTTGTAAATTTGGTTGCTGCTTTGCAATAAAGGATCATTTTATGCTGTTTTTGCCTTAAAAATTTGGGGAATCTGATTGATAAATAGCTAACCTATGGGAGAAGCAAAAGATGAAACTCTAGTAGTTTATCTATTTGTGATATAATTTTGCAGGAAAGGGTGCAGATGCTAACTATAGATATCCTTTATAAAAATTTATTCCTGTAGCTATGTTGTTTAAACCAGAATTTTATATCTTTGCTAATGCAATCTTTTTTTTTTTTTTTTCCAACTCCCTTCATTTTATGGTATATTGGCATCTTGAAAGCAAATGCAAGGAGGAGCGGTACTAACCAAACAAATTTACCTCTATCCAGTGAATAAAATATTGGTATCGACTGCCATATTGAGGTTTGAAAATGTGGAGATATCTATATCGAATATTGAAACAATTGTAAAAAAAAATTATGCAAATTAGTAGTCGAACTTGGGAAATTTCAATGAAATATTGGAAATTATTAAACAGGCCTACGATTTAAAACATCAATCAATATAAAGTAATCAATGCTTAATTAGCCATTTATATCAATACTTACTCTTTTCTTTCTTTTTTAAAGATGCGTTTTACATTTTACTTTCATAATTTCTTTATATAAACTGATCACAAAAAGCATGGCCTTAGATCACCTATAACATTGTGTTATATTCTTTTAAATATAATATTTTCTCTTTTTGTATTACATACTACTTTGGGGCAATTGGTGAAAGGTACTTCATCTGGCGAACAGGGCTTGAGCCCCAATGGAGTTGCCTTCCATTAGTTTTGAGAATGAGAACCACTGATATTTTATGATATTTTGAAAATATGATACCGATAAAAAAGATATTTTGAAAATGACTGTATTATGAAATTTTCTAGGTGATAAATTCATTAAAAATTAAAGATTAGTTGATGTCTTGACTGAAATTGATATTTCCACTAAATATAATTCTATATAACGAGATATTGCACAGTAAAACGCTAAAACAAAACCTCCAGTGCACAATTCTTGGTACAGCCTATACATGAGATACCAGATATATCTTGAATTTCTTGTCCGACAATTAATTCCATGCCTCTGTCCATGCTTATGATTTAGAAAAATAGTATATGGTGTACAAAGGAATTCTTAATATAACTTCTGTTGTTAGGGGAGTGATTGAAGATAGTATATAGGATGGTTACTCAAAGTATTTGGCTTCGTAAAAAATCTCCACATATTTGTTCTTTCTTCTGCTCTTTTGTGATAGAATTGTTACAATTAATTGGACCATTGAGTTTGTATTGATTATGTTCTTTGTCAATGATGACTTCTAAGTGATGATTTTACAACAGATTTATCGGAATTGATTTATTTATTTTTTTAAAAAAATTGTCAGGATTTTGTGCTGTGCAATATGAAACTTATGATTTGATGATCATATTTTTTTTTTGTCACTTTTCTACCCTCTTTTTTTATTAATGTCTTTGTGCTTTGTAGATTGACCTGAGACGGGCCAATAACACAGAAATTATGCTTACAAAAGTTAAGATGCCTCTTCCCGACATGATGGTAAGCTAGCATTGGCAACATTCATGAATTCAACAGATTTTCCAATGATTTGGAGATGTAGACTCTAGTTTTTCCTTTGAGACAGATTATGGTGTTTGATGTGGCATGCCATTTCCACAAAACTTGTGCAGAGAAAATGATATCAATGTGTTTGTTAGACTTTGTATATTCGTGGGAGATGTAAATAGAGTTGTGTCTTCAATTACTCTACTAGATGAAGCTTCTTGCTACTAAAGAGTAAAGAAACATAAAAATTGTGATCCTTGGGCATAGAGTACTGTAATTTATCAATTTTAAAGAAAGTAATTCCATGTTAGTACCCCACAATGAAAATGTAATTTAAAGCCTTTCCTGCACATATCAAAATAAAATTGGGTTAACATGATAACTACCCTGAATAGTGTTGACAAATTTCAATATGCATATTGTTGAATTATTTGACACTCTATCATCTATATGGAGCAGTTTCATACATACCAATGGGGATTTCAAGTAAAGACGGCCTGAATTACACAGTTAGCTAAGGAAGTACTAACTAACACTCATGGAAAAATGCTTGCCATTGCCTTTGTTCCAAAGTGATAAAAGCATCTAACTTGAGGTTTGAGTTCAAGTCTGGTGCCTATTTCTTGTGCTTTTTAGTTCTGAGAAAAAAACTAATGATTTAGGACAGTTGAAGAAATACATTGTGGGTTCTAACAATTTCAGTCTCAGGAAACTGGTGTTGAAGATAGAGGATGGAAGAGAAGATGAAATATGACAAAGAAGAATTAGAAAAAACATTAGGGTGAGAGTTTTTTATGTAGTGTCTCTTTGGGTTTTCACAACTAATATAATTTTTTTTTTTTGATGAGTTCAACTTGTATAAAATATTTTCCGTCCTTTTCATTTTTTTCCTTTTTGTTGGGAATCAGAAATGAAATTTATCTAACAATTAAAGGGACAGACAGTACATTGACATACGACAGGAAGCGGTTTTCTACAGAAAGAGAAGCAAACATTCAAAGGCTCCTATGAACCAAATAAAAGCAGTCAAACTACAAAACCTGAAATTTAGAAACTAAGGAGGTGATCTTGTTAAACCACCCACTACCCTAAAAACTTAAGCTGTTAGAGAGTGTATTTTAAGTATTTAATCCTCCAACACGTGTGGCCAGACTCCCCCCCACGAGTGGGCCAACACTGTGCATCAGTTATAATTAATAGGGTGACGATGAGCTTCGAACCCAAGACCTTTGCCTACTCTGATACCATGTTAAACCACCACCTACTCTAAAAGCTTAAGTTGTTAAAGAGGGTGCAATTTAAGTATTTAATCCTCCAACAGATCTATTGCAAGAAGGTTCTTTTTGATGATGAATCTGATTTCAAATTAGCTGATTTTGTATGTGAGCTTCCAATGCTTTTGATATGTCAGCTGCGTCTTTGATGAAATTAGAGTATCTCTATGACCCTTGCTTTCTCCTTTATCCTTTTGATAACATGAGAACTATCTCCTTCCACTAAGAATGCATTGTATCATTGATTATGTGTTTTATCAATTTGTTCAGATTTCAAAAAGCTTAGTCTCTAACTTTATTATCATTATCCAAACAGAAGGGTTTGGGGAAAGCAAATGTGATGTTTCGTTCATGATACCCTAAGATTCTCCCTAGTTTGATTTGTCTTAGGTTACTCTAGGTCAAACATTTTTTTGATCAATAAAGTATCACTAAAAGGGCGCCTGAGGAAGGCAAACCCAAACTTAAGAAAAAGAGGACCAGCTACAAAAATTAAAACTTAAGATCCTCCAAAAAAATTCATAAACTTTTCTAGATACATAGGGAATTCTTCCTTATTCCAAAAGAAAAGACTACACAAGAATCTATCCTTTAACCTCCAATAGGGGATTTTCACCCCTTAAAAAATTCTACTAGTTCTTTCACACCATAGGCACCAACAAGACAAATGGGGGTCATCTTCCAAGCAATTCGCAGCTCTTTCCGAATCCTCTTGCACCACCTATCCCACAAGTACTTCTTTAAATGTGGCCAGCATTACCCAAGCACAACCAAAAACACTCAAAAGCATGCTCCACATCTCCCTAGTCAATTTATAATGCAAAAGAAGATGGTCAAGACTTTCACCTTCCTCCTTGCACATGACACATTGACTAGGGAGTTGATAGCCTCTCTTTTGCAAATTGTCTGCCGTGAGAATAGCATTCCTAACTGCCGACCACGCAGAGAACGCTGCCTGTAAAGGAGCTCTCGATTTCCAAATGACTTTCCAAGGAAAGCCTTCCTTTGTCTCATCCGTCAATCTTCTATAAAATGATTCTACAGTAAACTTCGTATCCCTATTTACCTTCCACTGAATTTCATCACCCCTTGCTTCTCCCATCTCCACTATGTACAACATATCCATATGCTTCTCAACCTCCTGAAGCTCCCAATCAAAAAATTTATTCTAAAACAAGGACTGCACACCTTGTTTCCCCTTTCCCAGGATAAACAATCAGCCACCGTAGCTTCTTTATCAAATGCAATGCTATAAGACTGATGAAAATTTTCCTTCAAAGTGCCCTCCCCGCACCACAAATCCTCCCAAAACTTCACCCTTGACCCCTCCCCTACATGGAACCGAATGTTTTTTAGAAACTCCTCTTTCCCCTTTTGAATAGCTAGCCAAATGCCACAACCATTCGACTCATGGTTCTCCTTTGCAAGCCATTCTCCCTCCTCATACCCATATTGGAGCCAATCACCTCCCTCAAACATAAATTTTAGCCTAAACTTGCTAGGGGAAGTTTTTTTTTTTTTTTTCGTGGGAAGATGTGGATTAGATCCAACAGTTCTCTCTCTAAATTTTCCAAAGCTTTGTTACTTTGATGCCCAAATAGACACCATGGATTGAATCTTACCTATTGCGAATTTTTGAATTACAGTATTTCACATGGTTATTAGTTCCTTGCAGACCATATATACGGTATGGTTTATATGTAAAACAATTTGTACCTTTAATACGTATTACATCTTGGCTGCATCTTACTATATATAGTTTATGATTTGATGTAGATGATATATGTAAGTTGCATATTGTACATGTGCACCTTGGTCAATAATTCAAAAAATAATTGAACGTCTTGTTTAGAAAGGAAATTTTAAAAACATCTTAAGATTGAAGGCACCATGGTTGAATCTTATCTGTTGTGATTTTGTGAATTACAGTATTTCACATGGTTAGTAGTGCCTTACAGGCCATACATATGATATGTTTTATATGTAAAACAATTTGTACCTTTAATATGTATTACATCTTGGCTGTATCTTAGTATATATAGTTTATGATTTGATGTAGATGATATATGTAAATTGCATATTGTATATATGCACCTTTGTCAATAATTCAAAAAATAATCGAATGTCTTGTTTAAAAAATGAAATTTCAAGAACATCTTAAGATTAAATTAAATATTAGAAACTCTCTTTTGCTTCCTATATCAAACAAATCTTTTTAAGAATGCTTAGGATTTGGAGGAAGCCTAATTGTTATACTTTTCCTTTAGTATTTGAAGGCACAGGAGGAAATTATCTCCAAAGGAGAAATCTTGCAAATTCAAGATGTGTAAGTTGGAAATTAGAGCCTAAAAGGTGCACTGTCAGAACACATAAGATAATCTGTAATTAAGGAATACAAGTATATCGTTGAATTTGAGCTATTATCTGTCAGGTTTTTCTTCTATTTAATTTAGAAGTTGAAAAAGTCAATAACTTCTGTGATTCTTTGTATTTTATACACAATTTATCAACTACTGCAATGCAATGAAATTTACATTTTGAAAAATCTCACTTAAATCATGATTCTTAATGTTATTATGAAGGAATGAATATTTGACTCCTAATGCGTGGGGTAAGTGACAATCATATATATGTGATTTTTTTCTTTTGTTGGCGTTAGATTTTTTCTGCATCTCCTTTTTACGAATTCCAAGAACTTAAATCTATTTCTTTAGATAAATGATAAATTATGATAAGATATCAGAAATTTAGTTTTTAATACTGGATGGGATACATGATTATCCATTATGTTTTTTGTATTAGTGTTTGGTTATGGTGGTTGTTTAGCAGTAATTATATTTGAATTCAACAGGCTGCAGCATTGGCTATGGATGAGTCAATTTTAGATGCTGATCAAGTGGAAAATCTTATAAAATTTTGTCCTACTAAAGAAGAGATGGAACTTCTTAAGGTGAAGCTATAACATAAAGCAACATTCCTGTCATAATATGATTCTTTTTCTCTTGAGAAGGTTTTCTGCAGCATAGATGTGGTCCAAATACTTTCATCTGGCCTTTTTTCTTTTGTGTTTCCTCTTTTTTCCCCCCACTTTTTTTAATGATTCATGGTATTATGACTGTATAGGGTTACACTGGTGACAAGGAGAGCCTGGGGAAGTGTGAACAGGTCTGTAAACCCAACCATTTTATTTGTTGATGGTGGTAGTGCTTGTAATATTTTGAGTGATTAAGTTGAATCCTTTGGACAAGAGTACTTTCCTTGGTTTATTGATGAATAATTTGTACTCCACCAATTTATTTGAACACTCGGAAAAGTTGATTTTGCCCTTGTTTAAAAGTTAAATTTTTTGATTTTGTATGATATGTGTTGATTCATTCAAGTGAATACTTGTTAGGCCTTCAAATTTTTTCCTGTTCCACTTAAATGTCATCTCTCTCTCTCTCTCTCTCTCTATCTCTCTTTATCTATATACATCATATTTTTGAAGTACATCACTTTTGTTGAATATTATTTGAGTCATGAAACCTCTTTATTGATGCTCCTGGTTCTCTAGTTATGATAGCGTTTCACTCCTCTTTTTGTCTAGTCTATAATTGTTGTGAAGCTATTGTGATTTGGATGGAAGATGCAATTCAAGATTGTGAGCTTGCATTTACGAAAGAAATTTTGTAATATGATTCTAAGATTGGCTTTTGTTATTTAGGAGAAAAGAGTATCATATCTATACTATTTGATCAAAAGGAAACCCTTATTTTTTTGATAAGTGTAATTTCATTAAAACCACCCAAGAAAGGGGCCATACTTACAAAAATGGGGAAAGCTTTACAAAAACGGGCTTTAACCCCCCAAAACTCTACAAAAGAATAAATACAAGAAGAGTAAGATTCAATTGGCCAAAAGAAAAGGAATTTCAACAACCTATCTTTAAGTATACTAAGGGGAATTATCTTCCCTTCAAAAATTCTACTATTTCTCCTCCTCCAAATACACTAAAAAATACAAAGGGGGGAGGGGGGGTTTAATCTCCAAACTTTCCTAACACTGTGATAGGGAACGGGAAAGATCATTACTCAGGAGATATATCTTTGATCTTGGAAGGTAGGATAGGATTTGTCATTATATTTTTGAATTTTATAATTTAGGTGTTTATCTTTTCGTTAGTTTATCTTTTGTGGTTTGTTTATAGATAGGATAATTGTAAATGAATTAGGAGATTTTGATTGAATAAAAGTTTGTCTCTCTTTGGTTTTGGTATTGGTATTGGTGTGGATTCCATTACCTTTCCTAGGTGTGGATTTCTAGCGTTCTACAACTTTTCTTTTCTTAGGTGCGGATTCCTAAGGTCGTTAAAGCCGTTTTGCATCACACTGCCATTGATCCTAGCACCTTGCCACATCTTTAAAAAGTCCATCACCATCCAAAGCAATATCATGGGCAGGGGTGGAGCCAAGATTTTGTCTTAGTGGGGATAACTTATAACTCACTTATAAAATCATTCATAAAAGTTGATTGTTACTACATTTATCATTGAGAAATTTATCCATAATTTATTCAAAAATTAAATTGTTTAATTAGAGTTAAACTTCTATCAATAAAGTTATTATTGAAAGCTTAAAATTGCAATCTACTTGAAATATTACGACAAACATATAAAAGTTGTGTATCTATAAGTTTCCATTCCAACTTAAGTTATACATTTTCCTATACAAAATTGAAGATGCGGCAAGGAGAAATGCATGTAAATTAGGGCCAATATTCCCAACCTTAAATCAATAATTAAATTTTGAAAAGAGAGATATGTAGAGTTGAACAACTTACCTTGCTAACAAATGCTGCCTAAAATTGAACTTCCCTCTGAATTTTATACTGTTTAGTATTAGTTGTGAAGTTTCAAGGAATGATATAAATTACATTTTCATTATAGTTTCCTGATGATGATGCCAACTTTTTTTTCACATTATATTATCCATGTGATGTCTAAATGTGCTTATATGTTGCTGTAATCATTTTCGTCTTGTGCTGCTGAATGAAATTTTCAATCAAAAGCATCAAGTTCACACAGTACTTCATTGGCCTTACTCAGAACTGAGGCTAGGTTTTTCCAACCATCTTTTAGATATCTTTAATCTGAATTAGTCACTAGAGTTATTGCCACTTGGCCAGTGATGGATCCTTTCTGACGATCCTATCTCAACTTTACCTTTTTCATATTCAAAATGGTAAGATTATTATATTTGTATGATTTTAGGGCTACTGTCCATCCAAAATTGGCCCCTCTACATGTTATGGATTGATTAAAGCAGCTGTAGTTACGGTACATAGTGGATTTTACTTTTGATACTAAACCGAGGGATGATTCATATTTGACTCTTTGAGAAACCAAGATTTAATTGCATTAAGGATGTGTTATATTCACTTGCAGTTAAGCATACATGGGCCACATTTTGAATATTTAAGCATTTAGGAAACAAGTGGTTGAATCAAGTAAAAAAAAAATTGACCATAATATACAAATTCCATGCATTTTCAACTCCAAAATTTCAAAAATTTGACATGAACAAGTAATCTTGGCATTGAATTAAACATTTATTTTCCAGCAAAGAATTCAAGATTTTTATTTAAAAAATATACCTCATTATTCACATCTCTTCCGTCTCCTTTGTCAATGGAGTATTTGGGGTTTGGATTTTAGAGATTGGTCATGAGAGAGAGAGAGAGAGAGAGAGAGAGAGAGGTGTCTGAGAGAGAGAGCCGAGAGGGGTGTCTGAGTGTAGAGTGTAGATTGTACAGAGAGAGATGGGTGTAGAAGAGGGAGAGAAAGAGAGGGGGCGTGAGAGAGAGAGAGAGAGGGGGGGGGGGGCGAGAGAGTTGGTAGAATATGAGTGGAGAGGGTAAAACTCTGACAGAGTGACATTGAGGAGTGGCATGTTAGGAGGGGGGCAAGTTTTAAAATAAATTATGTAGTGGGGGGCAAATTTTAAAATATTTTGGAAGTTTAGAAAATTATGAATTGACTTCTTTTTTTTTTATACATATTTCAGTTGGGGCACTTGCCCCCATGGAAAATCCGCCCCTGGCCATGGGCATCCAAAAAGCAAGAAAAGAAGATTCCATGACTCCTTAGCCACCGAGCAATGGATGAATAAATGATTTGTTGATTCTTCTTCCTGATTACACATGTAGCATCCATTAGCCAAACAAATAGCTCTTCTTTTAAGGTTGTCCACCTTTTTAGGAGCTTTAGAGCACCACACAACCTTCCAAGGGAGATCTTCCCCCTCCTCTTATGATGGTTACCTTCTTCCTCTCTCTCTCTCTCTCTCCAGTGTACACATGCTTAGAGTGGTTGGGATTAATTAGAGAATCTTCTTTAGTATCCACAATCAAGCAACATTGTCTTTGAGTTGAAAGAAACAAATAATGAAAAATAAGGGAATTGATGTGCTTGCTATTTAACCATTTTACAGTGCATGACTTTCCCCTTAGTTTAAGTAATTTTTAGGTATTTGAGGTGAAAGTTTGGTGTGGTTATTGATGTTTTCTTTGAGAATTAGAAGCGATGGAAGCTGAAAGGAGAAAAATTCTTGCCTTTTGGGGGAAATGAAGGATGGAACAAGGGATTCGAATGCTGAAATTGTTTTATTGTGGGCGAAATGGCCTTGTGTTGGGGTGGGATATGATATGATGACGTTCAAAGGGTCATTGACGACTAAGTTGTTACGCGTGGCTGTGAATTTGAAGTTTGGGAAAACTAGAAAATCATCAAACATTAGAAGTGGAAGTTGAGATAATAAGAAGTAATAATTGAGGCTAGATGGAAGGCCTATGTAATAGGTGGGCAGCATAGAATGCAATAGTTTACAAGAGATAATTCTTGGTTCAAGTTCAGTTTGGTTCTTGCAAGGAACCAATTGTTTTAACTTCCATTGGTAGTCTACAAGAGATCAGCCTTGGTTCAAATGTGTGCAAGGCCCCCGGTGTTGTTTGTTCTTGCAATATTAACTAGCATGGGCCCTCTATCTTGATTCTTAACAGACATCTTGAGAGGTTTAAATAGTATGAGCTGGAAGGTTGGTTCATTCTGGGTCCCGGGTCTTGAAGAAGGTCATTTTTATTTTAGTGGGTAAGGAACTAAGGAAGTAAGGATACATCAGCATTGTATAGTTGCCATATTATGTTTAGGCATTCCATTTCGTTCTTTAATACTAAGGCAAATTATAAAGATATTCCTAAGCTTTATCCTACCTCTTATTGCCAGTTCTATTTTCATTTCTTACATTCTTTGCCTCAACCGACAAGCCCTGAAAAACTAGAATGAACCTGTCAAACAAAGCCAAACTCCCTTTTTAAGTGATGATTTTGAAAATTTTTTCTTATAGTTACTTGCTTGCCAACTCATATCACTTTTAGCTTTGGAAAGAAAAATTGTTGGACTTTTTATATCACTTTACATCATCAGCATTAGGAGATGGCAATTTGGCCTGATGTTATGGCAGCCCTCCCCTATGGGATGAGTTTGGATGTTTGAAATTGGAGTTGATTTGGGGATGGGGAGAACTCAAGTCGGGTTCTGGGTGGGTTTAGAATTTGACAAACCCATTTTGACTCCAAATTATCGGGCCTATGTCAAGGGTCAGAATTTTGTTTCTTTTCTATCGGAACGGCCAAAATGTTTCTGTTTTTCAATGAACTGAAATGAAACATAAATGGAATACTGAAATTCACATGTTTCTATGGAAACAAAACTGTTTCCATTCAAAACGTACTTTATTTTCGTAGAAACATACCGAAACGGTAGTAACATTTTGTTCTTGTCAACAATAATTTTTGAAGTTGGTAAAAGATAATGTCAAATTTTTTTTCTCAATTGATTGAGGAAATTGAAGGATTATGACGCAAAATTACATAAAAGATGTCTTTATTCTTTTTATAAAGAAAACAGTAGATAACAAAGAATAGAAGTAGTGGAAATGAAAAAGTAAGCTTAACTTGCTCTTGTTGTTGCTTAATGTTATTTTATGTATTTATCAAAACAAAAATTGTTATGTTATGTGTAACTTGTGTCAAATTATTTAATTTGTATATATTATATAGTATATATAACTATTATATCGATAAAAAAAATAGTATAGAACTATTATGCTATATTATTGTAATCAATTATAATAATTCCACATTTTTATAAAAAAAATTATAATAATTTCATAAACATAAAAATTTAGTTCTAAACTTTTTTATACTTGTTTTTAACTAGTAAAGAATTATTTGATATTAATTACTAATTTACATTTGTGTTTATTTTCTCAATCTCACCCTAATATCCTCTCGTGTATGTGGATTGTGGACATGTACTTCTAAAAGTTTTTCAATTAGTTAATTATAATATTTCACTCATTCATATATGTTACTTTATGTTTTCACGTATTTCTCGGCATTGTTATTTTTAGTTCATCATTTCCACTCTCTTTCGAAAACATTTTCAAAATGTTTCAATTTTCAACAACACTCCAAAATGAAATTTTGATCCTCGGCCTATATGCATAAGTACGTTCACCAATATGAAGTTAGTACATTATATAAGGCGTCTCCATGCCTACCAATGTTTTAAAAACTAGACCATATTGGCCAGTTTGGCTGGTGGGAGTTTCATCAATTTGGCTATCCTTTTCCTTTTGGATTGAATTTCTTTTAGAAGACCATGCTCCTTTATTAAAATTGTATTACCCTGGCAGTTCAGCCATGAACCTTTTGAACTAGTCATGCTTTCGCAAACTGGTGCATTTACGTTAGCTTAACAAAACACATGTGCATGTTCATTTTTGGCTCTCTTCCCCAGTCAGTCATTGTGCTCCTCTCAAAGATAAAGTTCCACCAGGGGCCAATGTTTAGGGGGTGGGTTTGTTCTCGGCACTTCTCTCTATATGTGTAATTAGCATGCTATTGCTGGGTATAGTGATGTTACAAATGGATAGCATATGTAGAGGACATTATTTGTGGGAGGTTTGGGGTACCTCCACAGGTAATGAAAATTATATAGGATCAAATGAAATGCTTTGGGGCCAGCACAGTGGAAAGGGTGTAGGGAAAGACTAAAGCCCTGAAAGGGGAAGGTGAAGGCTGTAGAATAATGGGGACAAAGTTGGTGAGATCCAATTGAAGTTATGGCTTTTGTAGAGTGGAGTGATGTGTTGGAAGCTATGGCTTCTGTAGAGTGGAGTGATGTGATGGAAGTTGTCATGTGTTCATAACATGGATTAGTTGTTTAAAGCATTGCTATTGTTGGTTAATACAGTTTAAAATTTTTGTTAAGTGTATATTTTTCAACTTTTTCTATAGCTTTAATTCATGTGGAACCTTGGCCGGACTTCCTTTTGTTTCTTAATATCTAAGACTCATGTTCCTATTTTTATTCTTAAACTTTTATATTTCAGTTCTTTTTGGAGCTGATGAAGGTTCCACGGGTGGAGTCTAAATTACGAGTTTTCTCTTTCAAGATTCAGTTTAATTCTCAGGTTTGATATATATATATATATTTATATATTGTGGTGACTTTGTTACTCCTGTGAATTTTATTAATTTTAGTATGTTGCATCTGTTGTCTAATCTTTGACCTCTATTGTAGGTTTCAGATTTTAGAAAGAGTTTAAACACTGTAAATTCTGCATGTGAAGAGGTCTGTTACTATTGATAATGAAGCCTTCCATGTGGTTGCTTCATCTTCCTTTTGACCTGATGTAATTTTTCACTGATTTATTAGGTCCGGAATTCCTTCAAATTGAAGGACATCATGAAGAAAATTTTGTATCTGGGGAATACATTAAATCAAGGAACTGCAAGGGGTAAGAATCTCTATAGTCCGTGGTGATTCAGAAGCTATCTCTAAGTTTCATTTGATAGTGCTCGCTCTGGTTCTTTTTAAACAATATTCTTTATCCATAAAATTAAAGAACAAAAAAATTTGAGTTTCGTTTGTCAGGTGTTTTGGGCAAAAGGAGATGTCTTATTCTGTGTTGGAGGCCAGAAGAATTAAGAAAAAATAAAAATGAAATGATTTTCCAATGAGTACTGCTGAAAAGACAACTTCCTGCAATTCAGATTAAAATATCTGCCTTTGAAATGGAGGATGTGACTTGGAGATCATGTTTGATTTAATCCTTTTTGTCAACTATAGTAGCGGGTTAATGAATGCTTAAAGGAATCTATGAGTTTCATGTTCAGAAGCCTGTTTTTTCATGCTGAAAAAGTATAGATGATTACTAAGCTGCCTTTCAGGAACACATCCTCAGAGTCGTCGTTAGGAGACTAGAGGGTTTCTGTTGACCATTATAAGAGAATCACTTGCGTTGTTGATTTGCTGCAAAACTTTTCTCATGTGAAGCATATTCCATTATTGTGCTTCACGTTTTACACCTTTTATAATTTTACGCAAACCTCGGACTACCTGATTTTTAAGAAATGATCATAAGTATCGAATCATGTATTTTATCGTGTGCCAATTTCCTATTCTGTAGTATTGATGCTGTATATATAGTGAATTATAAATTCTACAGCTTTGGGAGTACTTCAGGAGAGAATAAGCATCTTCACACAACACACACACACACAAGTTGCAAGAATGAAGCTTTAAGGAATATGTAATCAAGTTCATGAAAACCATGAGCCAAAAAGGTAAAAAAAAATGAATTTAATCGATTTACAAGGCATAAAGAATGAAGAGTAGAGATAAAATAATTCATCAAATGATATGACATTTCATCAAAATAAAGTTCCAACTAATCCAAACGGGCAGATTAAGAACCGCAAAGAAAAAAGAAAGAAAAGAAAATTAAAATTTAGAAACAAACATAACTTATCTCTAATGACCAAACTACAAAGAGTCCTAAGATCTTCTTGAAGTTGAATCCACTAGCTCGCATTTTCTTGGCTAAACTCAAAACAAACGAGATAGAAGTTGGAGATCAGTAGAGAGAGAAATTCCTATTCTTGTAGAAGAGGGAAAAATCTACTAGAATTTTGAACTCAAGAAAGTATTAAGAATGACAAAACTTTAAACCTAAAATCTCTCTTAGGTTATTCTTTCTGGAAAACAAATTGAAAAACATTATTTAATTTTCGGCTAACTTTGTTCACAAAGTTGAGAAAAGAAAGAGAAAAAGGAGAGAATGTCTTATTCGAGTGATCATCAATCTACAATCATATTGATTAAGAAAAGAACCGTTTATAGTCGGGTTGAATAAAAGAATAAAAGGACTACCCCCCCTCCCAAAAAAAAAAAAAATTAACCCAACCCCCCTACGAATATAAACTCATGATGCGGTAGCAAAAATGGTCGAGAATTTGTCAAGTAGAAAGCAGAAGCGCATAATCGTGCAAAACTTCGTAAAGAAGTTAGTCAATTGTAAAGTGGAAGGAAGAAAAGGTAGAGAAATGGAACCAAGTCGAGGATGGTGAGACAAATGGCAATCGATCTGAATGTGCTTAGTATGCTTATGGAAGACAAAGTTATGGTCTATTTGAATGGCACTCTTAGTGTCACAATACATTAAAGTAGAAGGCGACAAAGATATGTCGAGATTAGTAAGCAACTAGTGGAGCCAAACGGCTTCAGCTATAGTGGTAGCCATGGCACTATATTGAGCCTCGACAGAAGAACGAGTAACAAAAGTCTGTTTTTGCTTTTCCAAGAAATGCCCATAAAAAGACCAAAACTAGGGGTGGACTTGCCATTCATAGATGGAACATAAAGTTCCAAGGAAGAAGACAAAGATAGGAGTAAACTGTGGTGCAAGGTTCCGTGACATGAATGTTGCATAATATGCAAAGAATAGTAGCACAGTGAACAGTGGTAGGAGAAGAGACAAATTGATTGATGATATGAACTATATTAGTGATATCATGACGTGTAATAGTGAGATAGACTAGACTACCAACTAGAGCTTGATACAGAGTAGGATCAAACAATGGACAAAACCTCCTGCAATCTCAAGGATAACACCTTAACCGTACATGCTACCTACCAGGCTAATAGGATGAAAATCCTTCATATTTTATGTCCCTTCCTTTTTCGGGATTATAGCTATGAAAGAAGCATTTAAACTCTTTTCAAACTTCCTAGAATCAAATAATTTCCCAAAGACTGCCATCACATCACCTCTAAGCACATCCCAAAAATGTCTGAAGAATGCCGTTGTAAATTTTTCTGGACCGGGGTTTTGTCACCATCACATGATTTTAAGGCCCACCGCACCGCCTCCCCTTCAAAGGGTCTCTCCAGAAATGCAGCTTCTTCTGCACTAATTGAGTTGAAATCCAAATGCTCCAAGTTGGGCCTCCTTTTGTGTCGTTCACTGCACAGTTTCCTATAAAATTCTGTAATGCCTTCCCTTTTCTCCTCCACACCACACCCACCCACACCCTGTTGCCCATCCGGATAGCACTCACATTATTCCTCTTGTTAGAATTGGCCACTCGATGAGTCAAACCCTTTAGCTAAAAGCTCATTAGTCACAAATCAATAGAGAGAAGTGGGCTGCGATGGAATTAGGAACCATGAAGACCCTCAGATCATCTTTAAGTGCCATCAACAACAAATGAACCAACTTCTACTTCTCTCTATATGTACAATACAACTCATAAATATTTCCAAATCTATTTGGTTGTGTCAAATTTAGCCAAATGTATACCATTGGCCTCATCAACAAAGTTGCTAAAAAATCGTAGCTTGCAAAAAATCAGCCCTATTTTTTTCAAAAAAAAAAAAAAAAATTTCAAATTTGAAAATCCTAACAAATGATCTAAAAAAAATATGAAAAAATTACCAGAAGACTTCCCCGTGCAGTTCATATCCAAACCATGCCAATATTGACCCAGTTCTGATGATGTCATGCTGGCATCAGCAGCACAGATGCTGACATCAGCATTATCACAATGCTGTCTTGCTTCTTCAATGGCTTCTACAGTGTTCGTAATCAACTTTGGATCTTAATATGTTTTGACCCCATGATAACTTTGTTCACAGAGTTGAGAAAAGAAAGAGAAAAAGGATTGTCTTATTTATGTTATCATCAATCCACAATCATACTTCACATTGAATAAGAAAGGAACCTTTTATAGTAGGTCTGAATAAAAGAATAAAAAAGACTAAACTATCCTACATGATATGCTAGCACAGAATATTAATATGCTAATATCCTCCAAGATGTGCATTGTATTGTGCAATATGGTCATCTTATCTTAAGATATTTTTGCAACCTAAAAAATATAGAGGTATGATAAGTATCAATTTTCTTAATAATCATATTGTATCAGGGGGTATGTATTAAGTATCATGCACCTATAAAAAAAATGTATTGAGTGTCAGACAAATTACAAAATTACAGTAGTAGCAGTAGTAATAGTGGTAATGATTTAGTTGTACAAGTGGCATACAATATTGTCATGTTTTCAACAATTTGTCATAATGAAGGATTCAATGTATTTCAGGTTCTGCAATTGGATTCAAGTTGGACAGTCTTTTAAAACTTACCGATACACGTGCTTCCAACAACAAGATGACACTCATGAATTACCTTTGCAAGGCATGGCTATGTTTTTTGTTTTTTTTTCTTTCTTGTTATGCGAAGTGACACAAGGTTGCCTATATTCTGTTGATACAATAATCTTGTAGAAATAGAAAAACTATTTTCTTTTCTGAATAGACATCAAGTCATAAATATGCTGCATCTTGGTTTAGATTTGTTCTGTTGGGTTTTGATTATTATAAAAAAAGAAAAAAAAAACATTTTTCTGTTTGGTTTGCGAAGGTATCTTCATTTGCACATGTCAAAGGTTAATCGACCATCTGCTGCACAATGGTCTTGAATCTGGAAGACAAGAGGAACAAATGGTTAACCAACAATGATGCAACAGGAAAATAGGTTGGAATTGAGCTGACCAGGGCATGTTCTTACTCTAGGCACATACTTATATAGTTCCTCCAATGTAATTAATCATTATTTAAGAGACTACAACTTAGCAATTAAATTTATGTCCTCATTGAGCTGATTTTGTCAAAAAATGGAAAGGCTTTTACTTACAATTCGTGTCTGCATTACTACAGTATATTAGTTTTTTTTTTAACACAACGAGGAATTGCTATCTTTTGGGGCAAGGTCCTATTGCAGGAACTTCAACTTTTGCTGTTGACAGAAAACTAATGCAATTGTTGTTAACAAAGTAGCGACCACTGGGCCACAACTGCTTGCCAAGTTATGCATTCTTTGCATTTAATGCATATATATCTTTAGGTGCATAATATGTATGCTTATATACCCATGATTCAACTCATTGTTGTCTTTGGAGATTTTCTATTTTTCAAGTGTTTCTATATTTAGTGGCTGATACTTTTCGCCCTTTCTTTCATCTGCGCATCTATTGTAAGTTTGTAACTGCCAGATTATGTGTAGTCTCAGTACTGTTGTTTCTCGTGCCTCAGGTCCTTGCCTCTAAGTCACCAGCTCTATTAGACTTTCATGAGGATCTTGTTAGCCTGGAAGCTGCATCAAAGGTTCACTGTTCTATCTGTTTCTCAATGCTTATCTCAACTCTCAAATATTGCAGTTAGAAAATGCTTGAGTTGTTTCAATTGGAATCTTACTTCATTGCAGATACAATTGAAGTCTTTAGCAGAAGAAATGCAAGCTATCATCAAAGGATTAGAAAAGGTAAAGCAGGAGCTGGTTGCATCTGAAAATGATGGCCCTGTATCTGAAATTTTTCGTAAGGTATTCACATTTTTTGTTAGTTTTTCATCCTAAAACTGTAATTCTTATTTATATCATTGTTTCTTGCAATCTCTTAATTATCACTGGGGAACAAGATTTCTAATTTCAATATGTCATTTTGACTATTCAAAACGTGGAAGAATAACATGAATGGATTATACCCACCAAAGTCCTTCTGCATACAAATGACCTTCACTTATTTCAGAAGTTAGCCTGTTGTCCTCTATATATATAGTTTTTTTTTTTTAAATGCTTCTATATATACACAAGAACAATATTTTACTATCAAAAAAATATATTGATGGGTAAACTATTGTTCTTTTGTATATATAGATGCATTTATATATAAAAAAAAATGATTGAGGAATTGTTTCCCTAAAAATAAATTCTCTTCAATTATTATAGTGGTCTAATCTTATATATATTGTTCTCTCTATTTAGACTTTGAAGGATTTCATTGGTGTTGCTGAGACAGAGGTGGCCTCTGTAACAAATTTGTACTCTGTGGTGGTAATATTCTGTATTCAGGCATCTTTCCAATACTGTTTGTTTTAGCACTTCTCTCTCTCTCTCTCTCTCTCTAATGTCTTCTAGCATTTTTATTTGTGAACAGGGTAGAAATGCGGATGCACTAGCCCTATATTTTGGTGAGGATCCTGCCCGTTGCCCATTTGACCAAGGTAACATTAAAGATTGAAATTCAACCCAAAACTTGACTATATAAGGTCCAAGATATGCTCCATGTCCCCATTTTCTCCTTTTCTTGTCAGTATGTTCTGCATCATTTTCCCCAAAATTCGAGAAAACTGAACATTGGGTTTTGTAGTATTGAAGTATGATAAATCATGAGCAATGAACTTGTATTCTTCGAGGTTTGAAATCCATAGTTGAGTTGACATGGGTGTTCCAACAAGGGCACTACAAAGAGGCTATCTTTTCCAGTTTTACCATTTGGTTTTTCTAGAATTATGAAATCAATGATAGGTATGGCTTGCAAATCATGGATATCCTTTTTTGGTAAGTAAATCATGGACATCCTTAGATTGATGAGAAAACAAGAAATTCAGCCATACTGATCCATTACTTTGACCTCTTCGGTTTCAACATCTTAATCATCATATTCCTTCATGTTTTCTTCTAGTAACACAATGGTCTCAACTTTTACTTTTTCACATACACTTGTTGGTCTTTAATTCAATTACAACCAGACATCGAAATTGAAGTTGGACAATAATTACAAGATTCTAATTCTTGGGTTGTATCTTTAAAGGGATTATACCCAAAAGAAGCCTCCAAAGTAATCTTCAGTAAAGCTAGTAGTTTTATCAAAGAACTTGTGAGGAATATAACAGGATCCTTTAGCTTTGATACCAATATAATGAAGGATGAGCACATGGAAGAATTTTCCTACAGGCTCTAATATCAAACTAATGTAAGACAACTATAGGAAACCATGAATAGAGCTGTCTAAGGTTGGTTTTGCTTGTAGCAAGCTTATAGGTTTAGGGTTGTAAAAGGGTAAAACAAAGAGGGCTTGGAGATTGTCTGAGGTTGGAATTGGCTTAATTTTCAAATTAGTAGGTTGCAGGATTTTCGGAGTTTAGGTGGTTGGAAATTCTAGACTACTATTTTTTGTGATTTTAAATGTTGTTGAAGGAAACTCTCTATGCCATGTGGTATGGTTAAAGGTATTCGACTCACGCGACATGGCCTTCCATGTGTACTGGTTTCTTGCAATCAAGTCAGGATTCAGGCCCTCGGACCTAGCTGGCCAGAGTGGACCATGAGTTCGCACCCACTACAGTGCAAACAGGTTGGCACCCCTTATGTTGCAGTTGGGTTGGCCCCTATTACATTGTGGTTCGGTTGGCACCTCTAATGTAGCGTGGATCGGATTACTGACGGTCAATTGTCGGGCAGAGCCTCAGATTACAACCTGGTGTTATTTCAAAGGGAAAAGCACCCTGAAGCTATAAAGCCTGTTCGAGACCAGTAGCCAGTAGGTAGGGTCCAGGGACCTTGATAAAGTCTGGTGCTTGTTGTGTAAACCAACAGGTTTTTAGGAGTTTCGGAAATCATCTGGTTTGACAGTGAAGATGAGGGATATACCCCGATGGCCCTTGTCATCAGGAAGAGTGGCGATAATGGATCTATCTTGTTGGGTCATTCCGGAGTAATGAGGAACCATGTTCAGACATATAGTCTGTATATTCAGACATATAGTCAGTATACACATGGAATTCTTTATAGTGACACATGTATAGTGCATGTCGCCTGAAGTGATAGCCATTAGGGGAAGTTTGGCACAAGAGGGTTTGGGCCTATAACACAGTGTCTAAATTTCATGGAACTTGGACTCCTAATAAATAGATGGGAATCCCATGCCCTTAAAGGAGAACCTAATGGGGGTTCTGGTTTGTTGACACATGGCCAAGGGAGGGTTCTAGAACAATGCATATTTGGGACCAACGAAGGTTTGGGGGGCCATGGGCCTGGTTAGGAGGTTGAGCGAGTGGCCGGAGTAATAAAAAGGCCCAGGAAGTTAGTAGAGAAACTTGGGGGGGGGGGGGGGGGTAGGGGAATAATGGCATCAAAATTGGGTCGGCCCAAGAAAAAGGGGATGAGAGGATCTCTCATTCTGAGAGGAGTAAGGGGGTGGTAGAGCTGCAAAATTTGTGTCTCCCAAAGGGCAATCAAGCTGAGACCCAGGAGGAGGGGCCAGAGCCCAGCTTGTGGCGCATAATTACAGAGGCAGTAGGGATATTTCTTTGGGGGAAGAGGTGCAGTTGTTTACAGGTTGCAGTGACGGAGTTGATCGACAGAGAGAGAAAGGCGAGATGGGCGAGGGGCAATCTGATTCTCCGAAGACGGGAGGTGAAGGTGAAGACAGAGGGGCTGAAGTTGAGGGAACAAGAATTGAGGAGCAGTCACTGTATTATGTATTCACAATAGAGTGGCTCGATTCAGATCTTTGCAGTATTCCAGATGAACTTGACTTTTTGCGGTATTTGGAGAATAGCATCTGTAATGATTTTTTTTCCAACAAAAGGGTTGTGTGGAAGCTGGGAGTTCATTTATGACGGAGGAAGAAATGGGCGCTCGATTATGGACTGGAATTGGTAGTAGGAACTAAAGGGCAGAGCCAGATCTTGGAGGGGAACTGGTTATAAGGGAGTCGTTGCATTCAAAGGGTTCTGTGGAGTGCAATCCTTTGGCAGTGGTTTGGCCGGAGATTGATAAGAGCGGCTCATTCAGGGCAGATTTGTATTCAGAGGAGAATTTGAGGCGACATCAGATGGTGACTAATGGGTGGGTCTTAAGAAGGATAGGGAAGGTTAGTAGGATGTTGGGCGTCTCTTTGCTATGGTTTTGAGGATCACCTGATGAACCTGTCCAGAGAAATAGTGTCATGCAATGGGCAACTAAGGTTAAGTGACAACATGGAGTTAGAGATACAAAAGGCAGAAAAATCAGCTAAGAAATTGAAGAGGGTTTTGAAGGAGTTGTCTTGCTTAGTGAACTATGAGGGCATGAATCAGCTGGAGGTGGAGGAGGATGGACAGATCTGGACTTTAAGAATAGGTGCCCTATGAATCTCAAGATTTTTTCTTGGAATGTGGAGGGTCGAATGACCCAAATAAAAGGGTTTTAGTCAAAAGCTTGATAGAAGATTGGCAGCTTGAGTTTGTTTGTTTGCAGGAAACTAAGATGGAAAGTATGGAGAGGACTATGGTACATTCGGTTTGGGTTTCTAGATGGATTAGGTGGGTTGTTTTGGGTGCTCACCCACTCGGGGCACGGCCCCCCGGGGGGGGGGGGGGTTCTGGTGGCGTGGGACTTTAGGAGAGTCATCTGTATAGATCAAAGAGTGGGCGAGCACTTAGTCTCCTGTAAGTTTTGTATGGTTTCTAACTCTCTTCAATTGGTTTTTTTGGGGTGTATGGGCCAGTGTTGGATGGTGACAAGAGGAGGTTATGGGTTGAGCTGTAGAGTATTTCTTCTTTGTGGCAGGCTCCCTGGTGTATTGCACGGGATTGTAATGTTGTTCATTCCCCGGATGAGAGATTGGGTGGTGACAGGTTGACTTTAGGAATGTGAGAGTTCAATTATTTCTTCAACAGCCAAAGGTTAGCTGGACTTGCAGCTAGAGGGGGGGTAGGCTTCACTTGGTCTAGTGGGCATCAAAGGCCAACAATGTCATGTTTGGATAGATTTTTGGCGTTGTGCTCTTGGGAGGATGAGTTTCCTGGTATTTATCTACAATGTCTTCCCCACCCGTGTTATGATCACCATCCAGTGATGTTATCTTGTGGGGGGTTCAATGCGGGGACGAGTCTTTTTAGGTTTGAAAATATGTGGCTTGAGGTGGAGGGGTTCTTCGACTTAGAGACATGGTGCTGGCAGGAGTTTCAGGTGGTTGGCTCTCCGAGTCTTTGCTTGGCCAGAAAGCTGAAATTATTAAAGGTAGAGCTCAGGGAGTGGAATTGTGGAGTGTATGGGAAAATCCAAGCTAAGAAGGAGATTTTGCAACAAATTATGGATTTGGATAAGGAGGAGCAACTGGGTCCCTTGTCGACTGAAAAGAGGGATAAGAGGGAAGGGCTAAAGGGTAAGTTTGGGTTGATTTTAAAAGCTGAAGAGGTCTCCTAGAGACAGAAATCCCGAGGGCTGTGGTTGAAGGAATGTGATTGTAATACGAGTTTTTTCCATGGGGTTGCTTCAGCTCATTACATGAGTAACAAGATTTCCTTTGTGGTGATCAGCGATCTGACCTTGACAGAGGAGGAGGCAATTAGAGAGGGGATTGTCAGTTTCTACAAAGACTTGTATAGGGAGACATGCCAATGGAGACTGGGGGTGGATGATCTAATTATGGGAACACTTGATGGGGATGAGGTTGTATCTTTAGAGCTTCCTTTTACTGAGGAGGAAGTAGTGGGATCTTTAGAGTCGTGTAAAGGGGTAAAGTTTCGGGGCCGGATGGTTTCATCATAGCTTTCTTCAAGAAATGTTAAGAGTGTAGCGAAAGGTGTTGTGATGCAAGTCTTTGAACCATAGGGATGGGGCTTTGAACGCAACCTTAATGCGTCTTTCATTGCCCTTGTTCCTAAGACAGAGGGAGCGGGGAGTTTTAATGATTTTCAGCCTATTAGTTTGGTGGGGGGTGTTTATAAGTTGATGGCCAAAGTTTTATCATTGAGATTGAGGAAGGTTATGGGTATTATCATTTCTTGCAGCCAGAGTGTTTTTTTTTTAGGGGGGTGCTAACAAATTTGTTGATGTTAGGAAGAAGCAAAGGAAGAATGGGCTGGTATGCAAATTGGATATTGAAAAGGCGTATGATCATGTCAATTGGAATTGTTTGCTGGATATTTTACGGAAGATGGGTTTTAGGGAGAAATGGAAGAAGTGGGTGGAGTCATGCATTTCTATAGTTTCTTTGTCAGTCCTTGTGAATGGATCCTCTACGGGTTTCTTTCTGGTCTTCAAGAGCTTTGAGATTGGGGGACCCAATATCCCATGGAGGTTTTCAGTCGCCTTATGGTTAGAGCTGAGGAAGGGGGCCTGTTGAAGAGTTTTTCAATATTGGATATGAGGGTTAGAGAGGTTGTCATCTCTCATCTTTTGTTTGCGGATGATATTACTACTTTATGTGAGCCGTCTATTAAACAACTCTAGTTTATCCGTTACATTGTTATTTTTCATGAGGGAGGATATTAAGAAGATGCACTTGGTGAGTTGGGACGAGGTGAAGAAGCCATTTTTTGGGGGTGGGTTAGGGGTGAAGAATTTGAAAATGTTCAATAAGGCACTTCTTGGTAAATGGTTGTGGAGGTTTAGGGTGGAAGTGAGGGAGTTGTGGTTGGGTCTCAGGTAGAGGGGAGGGTGTTAGGGGTTGCGGCTTGTGGGGAGCCATTCTAGGGATGGGTATAGAGTTTTGGGAGTGCATAAGGTTGGATGTAGGAATGGGTCTCGGGTGAAATTTTGGGAGGATGCTTGGTGCGGCCTGTCCGGGGATGTCTCTTTGAGGGAGAAGTTCCCTTCCTTGTTTGCTTTAGCAAGTAAAGTGTTGTGAGAGAAGGAGAGATGAGGTGGTGTGGAGCCCTAAATTTAGGAGAGGGTTTTTTGATTGGGAGGTGGAGATGTTTTTGTCTCATATTCAAAGGTTTTGGGTGAGGGAGGGTAGGGAGCACAAGCTTGTCTGGACACCAACTATGACGGATTTTACAATCCAGTCTTTGTACATATCCATGATTGATTCAGATGCTGTGCGACTTTCATGGAGCATCATATGGCATTCCGGGGTCCCTCCTGAAGCATCCTTCTTTGCTTGGGAGGTTTCTTGGAAGGGCATCCTGATGGCAGACAACTTGGAGAGGAGAGAGGAGTTCAAATGACAATTAGTTGTTATTCAAGCAGTTAGAGGAGAGCGTGGATCATGTGCATATTCACAGTTCTATGACTTGAGATTGTTGAGGTTTGGTTTTAACTATTTTTGGTTTCTCTTGGGTTTTGGCAGAGTTGGTTATAGATTTTTTATTTGCTTGGCTTGGGTGTAAAATGCATAAAGAGATTAAGAAGATTTGGAGATTAGTGCCTATTTGCCTCATGTGGAGCATTTGGTTAGCAAGGAATAGGTGGGTTTTTGATGGGCAGGAGCACCCAGAGACTTCTGCCACTTGTACCAGAATGATACACCCAGGCGCTTATGCTACCTGCTGTGTCATGGGGATCCATTTGCGGGTTCCACTGGCCTACTGAGCCAACGCTGCTCCCATACACTACGTCGATGGGACGCACTTTAAGGATCCTCTCACTTGTAGTTGTGAAGTGGTGCGCTCATATGGTATCTAGAAAAGGTATTTTCCTATTGCAGCTTCGGACAGGTGCACCAGGACACCGTCCCAAGAACATAGAACCGGAGATACAAGGAATTCCTCCCGCGTCACCAACAAGATACGTTTGTTAAAGCTTTACAACAGCAAGGCTGGGGTGCTGCAAGATATGTTCAGATTTATTATGCACCTTAACTCCGCTCCGGTCTTATAGCTTGCATAGATATCTGGCAGAGTAGAAACTTGTGCCAACAACTCCAACACCATCCCGAGGTCTGGCACTCTTATGCAAATGCACTTTCGACTTACGAGATACTGTAGAGTTAGCGACTGAGCTCCCTTAAGTCCAGCAGTGAGTTGTTTGGATTGCAATCCTATATGTTGTACTTCCAATATTTCAATTGCCAGAATTCTGATTCTTTGCTTTCCATTTCCCTTCGATCCAAGGATCCGGTTATGGGAATTCTAATAATATATAAGATACACTTGAAATCTGTTGAATTTCTTCTGAAGGCTGACTATAACATATCTGGAAGGACAACTTTTCACCCGTACACAAGAAAACAATCCATTTCCTACAACATGCTTTCAGACTGCATCTGTTACTTTATTCTTACTGAAGGTCCACAACACCTGTTGGCTGAAGCCTTTATTGGCTATTTTGGAACAGCGCCCCATGGGTCGGACCCCCACTGGTTATAATGAAACTAGCTGGCTTTGTTGGAGGAAGTGCTCGAAAGGCCAGAACAGTCCTTGTTGGTTTGACACAACGGCCTACGGGCCGGAAACTTACTTGTTTACATGAAGCAATGCCCTTTTTGGGCCAGAATTCTCACCCACCTTGCTCATTGGAAGCAGCGTTTGTTGAGCTAGTACTCTGTTCGTCTGGCTTACCTCTTGTGTCATCCAATTATATAGAATTTATGTTTTACTCTATTTTGAGGCAAGGGTACACATCCAGTTTTGAGGTGTCTGAGACTTTGAGGCACAATGTGTGTTAGGTCATACTTAGAGCAGACTAAGATTGGAGCTATCCTTGGGACATTGGTTGTGCCTTGTGTGTTTGGTATGGATGTGGAACATCCCTGCATAACTTATACCCTGGACGTTGACTATCTCTCTTAGTATTCCCCATTTTCATCCAAAGGCTTGACTTCCGAGTCACTCGATGGGTGTATATCGTGCTCTGATGCTTTACGGTGTTCTGTTACCCCGACTCATTTGGTGTCATTATACTTTTGTCTGTTCTTTTGATGTGTTATAGTAACCTGTTGTATTTGACCATACTAGAAGTGGAGTGGCATTGGAATTATCCTCAAGACATTAGTTCGCGCCTTAGGCACTTGGAACTGGCTCTGTGGCTTATGGATGTGGCCCATTCCTGGATAATTTATCCTCAATAGATTGGTTCACGCCTTATGCGCTTGGTACTACCTCCTTGGCATGGGATAATGTCCTTGGGACACTGGCTATCCCTCCTAGTTAGGGCTTTGATGCTCTATTGCATTTTGGCGACTTGCCATATCTGGCTGTGTTTTGCTTTTCACTTATTTACAACAGTGTGAATCACAAGTCTATAATGCCCTTTATATACCTATTCATTGTGGCTCATTATTCAGTTGGCACCCACCATGACTTTATTCAGTAGGATGGTTTTGGTAGTGGTTAAATGTTCCTATACGTATTCCCTGGTGGTCTTGACAGCTTATTACCTGCTGCCTCTACAATATTACTTTTGGCATTCTAGAGGTATGTTCGGTTTTTCAAATATTGAATGCCCACATTCATTAATGGGGCTGTTATCTTTTTGTTTGGAAGCATCCTGCTACCTGTCCAATTCATGACAGTCCAGTATTTATGCCAGCAAATGGGATGTTGCTCTTTCCCGATCTGGACATAGACACAGTGGAGGCATAAGGCTTCTTCCCTTTCTGGATGTAGTGGCGGGATAAGCCATTGGTGTTTATTGGTTCTGGATCTACAGGATACTACTTGGTATTTGTCCTTCCGTACTTATGATGTGCCATTTGGTATTTGTCCTTATTAAGCAAGCAATTATTCCAAAAGCTTAAGCTGTTAGAGAATGGACCAACAATGTATATCAAGTTCTCAATACTCCCCCTCACATGTGACCTCAAACTCGCAAGTGAAGATTTATAAACTACACACAAATACAAAACAAAACAAAGTGTAATTTTGTAGAAACAAATTAAACGAGAAATAAATGCAAATGGAGAGACTTGAATCTAAGACCTCCCATAACTAAGGCTCTGACGTCATGTTAAGCAACCAATTACTCCAAAAACTTAAGTTGTCAGAGAATGAACCAAGAATATATATCAAGCTTTCAACAATCTTTATGGTACACGTCTCTCCGTGGTTATGATGGGTATCTGGCACTTAACCTTTTGGTCCTCTGATTTGTTATCATGTATTTATACTTTGGAACCTATGATATAAAAGGCTATCTACACCTACGAATACTTTGTGGCTTATTCAGCATTACTATTCGCACTTGCCCTTCCAGGACTTAGGTAGTTACTTGTGTTCAGACGGATAACCTCACAGTGGTGTTAAATTTAGTTGTTACCTCAGGGGTCCTTAACAAAAAGATTCCTTTTTTTTTTTTTTGATAGGTTGTTTATGTTTTTTCTTTTTGTCATTAACAAAAACATTCCTTGTGCCCAAATAAAAGGGTTGTTGACATAAAAGTTCTCTATGCCCAAGTAAAGGCAAAAATAAATATGATGGCCAAAGAAAAGAATCTCCACTGGGCCCATCCATGCAAAATACTCAAAATGTGCTTTCATTAATCATCAATTTCTAATCATATCAGAGGGAATATCCAAAAACAAAGCTTTTAAGAAAGGGGGGATATATACATGGGATATACATACGGAGGGATGCAAGTTGTGAGCAACTAGCTAAGGTATAGTTGTTGAGAGATTGATATATATTGTTGGTCCATTCTCTAATAGCTTAAGCTTTTAGAGTAATTGGTGATGTAACATGGTATCAGAGCCTTGGTTATGGGAGGTCTTGAGTCTAAGTCTCTACATTTGTATTTATTTCCTATTTGCATTTGCATTCTGTTTTATTTCGTATTTGTCTATGATTTCTTTGTCTCTCCATATGAGAATACGGGGTCGCACATGAGAAAGAGTGTTGAGAGCTTGATATATATTGTTGTCTAATTCTCTAATAGTTTAAGTTTTTAGAGTAATTGGTGATCTAACAATAGGCACTCCCATTGTTTGGGGCATTTATCTCTGTGCACTTAGTCAATTTTGCATCTAGCTAAGGGATGCAAGTTGTGAGCAGCTAGCTAAGGGATGTTATTTTCCTATATTTTATTTGGCTTATTAGAGGTTTTGTATAAGGCTAGTGAATGATTCTAATCTAATCAGTTTTACTACTAAAAAAATTATATGGGGTTGAACTTCAGAATTGAAGAGGCTACTTGTCTGGACCAAATATTAAAATAAAAGGGTCCTAGTTTGGATGTCTGCATGGCAACAATTAAGGATGATAATTTTCTGGGTCATTTGAATATTTTGTTACAATAAATTAACAGAGGCATTTGTCATCATAGTTCTTGGAAAATCGACCAGAGTAGATGGTAGCATCCAATTTTGTTGATTCTTTGCTTATGCTTTTCCTTTTTTGGTATGAAGAGAACCCTGTGCCAAATATAGTTCCGGTTTCGTTGGTGAGTAAACTCTCTAGCCCCACAAGCCATCCGAAACCAGACTTACGTCTTGCATTGGGTGGCTTGAACCCATTTAAATGTGACACATGGCCATTCTGGGTATTTAAGGACCCCGATAACCCATGTGAACATTAATATTACTGGTGCTTATTGTTTTTAAATTTTAGCTTCGCAAGGCATCACTTATGAAACACTTGGGAAGCTGCTAGGTGGTCAGATTTGGTGAAGTGGGTGCTTGAGGTCTTGAAACATTATGTGCATGTGCTGGAGTGGGTGTGTAGGTGTGCACTCATACATTCATATGCGTGTGAGGAGAGAAAAAGGATTTTTTTTTTTTTGGGGGGGGGGGGGGGTGTTCTCTTTTGGTTTATGGTGTATTTTCTAGCTTGCTACTGGATTCTCTATTCATTTTATAATTCGATGTGTATTTTTCCTAATGGCAATCGATTTGAAATCTACAACTATTTCACACCTTCCTATAAAGAAATAATACTATGTTAGATTAGAGAAACCAACCTATCAAAAAAAAAAAAATTATTAGAGAAACCTCTGAAGAAAGATGACAGGTTCTTTGTTTCTAGGGAATGGGCCATGTTGTCATTTGGATTGTGCTTAGTATCTTTGAACAAAGATTACATTGTGAACATCTCATCTGTAGCTAAATTATAGTTTTTCATTGGGAGCATTAGCAGATACAAGATTTGTTTGTACGTGAGAACCATTTAAACCTCAATTTGCCGGGCATTCTGAATGTAGATTTAATGACCCATTGACAACTTGCTGCAAACTGGCCACCGGGGCATTCTGAATGTAGATTTAATGAGCTATTGACAACTTGCGGCAAACTGGCCAATGGGGCATTCCTATTGTGTTTTATGTAGGTTTTGAAATGATTCCAGATTTGTGTCTTTGTTTTTCATTTCATTTCTTTTATGGCTTTTAATTTGGTGTAACACCTGCCACCCAGGGAAAAAAAACTGTTTAATATTAAAAGATCTTATGATCTCAATAAATGACTTCATTGTTAGTATATTTAGACTATTGGAAGCGTATTATTAACACTCCAAAAATAAATTAACCTTACTTTTTAACACAATAAACACAGTAGCTAGACGAGTAAGGGTCGATCCCACAAAGAGTGTTCACAATTTATTTTTTATTTATTCTGATCAATTCTAAACTGAAATTCAATTAATAACAAAATAATAAATGGGGGGTTGGAATTCTGATCAAACTAATTAGAATTAAAAACTAAATTAATAATAAGAATCAATGAATTAAAATTTCAGTTCTTCGTTCAATCTCACCCTCACAGTTAATGGAACAATCAATCAATTATAACATTATTCTACCCTTCAATGAATCTAATAATCCTAGGTAACAACAAACTCTGCTACCCAAAATTTCCCTTAATTCCTCACTAATGAAACAAGCTCTCCATTAGATTCTAACCATTAGACAATTTAGAACAAGCTCTCTAAATTTAATATAATGGCAGCATTAATATCTAGGAAATTAGATTATTCTAAGCAACAATCACACAAGCTCGGACTGTTTAACTCAGGTCATGATAATCATAGTAATAAACAAAAGCTTGTCCACAATCATTTATCACTATTTGCCACAATTGATTAGGAACCATATCAATTACGTAATATACTTCCCGAATCTAGCAATTGATAATAATCTGATCAATTTAACAGGCCTTAATTAAATCAATCAAACCAAATATCAATAAACAATTAAAACAGATTATCATGAACAGAATTCATAAAAGGGAGAAATAACATTACTAAATTGATTCAACTATTAAATTGCAATGAGGGTTCAAAATCCCCTAGAACTGAATTAGAAAATCTAGCCTAACATTTTTGAATTAGAAAATCCTAAATTAATGAGTGTCTCCGCCTCTGCCCCACGAACTGCTCTGTGCGCCGCTTCTGTTCTCCCTTTCTTCCACAGCGCCGCGCGTCCTTTTATTCACTTAGCTTTGCGCCCTAACTCCGTGCGGCACAGCCCAAGCCCACTAAATAATCACGCAAGCCCCTTTTTCCTTCTTTTCTATTTGTTTCATGCGCAGCCCCTTGATTCTTTCTCACGTCCCTGGGCCCCACTCTTCTTTTCTTTTCTTTCTTTAGCTTTTTTTTCTTCTTTGAATTTTCTTTCCTTTATTTTTCTATTCTTTTCTTCATTTAGCCTTGCTCCAGCCGTGCGCTTCTTCATGGTCAGCCGCACTTGTTGACTTTCTTTTTTTTCTTTTTTTTTCTTCAGCCATTCTACTTGAACTTGTGAGCTGTTTTTCTATCCGAAAACGACTGAATCTTAATTTGGGCTCTTCATGAAAGTTGTAGCCCTGGATGAGTAGATAATCTTAGGCTTTTGAATCACCTGATTTGGATGTCGGAAACTCAAGTTATGGCCCGTTGAAGTTGACTGGTCGGACAGGATTCGGACTGCAACAGATCAGCTTTCCAGGCCTATCTTTGAAACAATGTTTGGAGGCCCAAACGAACTCGGATTTTTACAAACCAGACCTTTCTGAAAAGCTCAAGACGTCCTCTAAAAACTTCATGAAGACCACTTCCTCATTCTCGAACTCTAACACTATCCAAATCTCAAGTGAAACCCCACAGGTCGAATCTGCCTAAAAGCTGAAAATTGCACAATATTTTTCTTTTACTTTCAATGCTTCCCTAATTCAATAAACAATCAATTAGCTCACTTAAACAGAAAATAAATCATAAAACTAAATATAGAGGAATTAAAAATATTAAATATTATGCTCTTATCAACTATTATGGTGATGTATGAATACCATTCTTACCGACATGTGTCTAAATGAAACCCAAATGGATTTTATTATGTTTCATGGGATATCCTGGAACACCTTGAATGTTTAACACCCGAAATTCTGCTTTCGTGATTTTTCTTGGTTTTATAATTGTATTTACACCTCAAGAAAATCCAAATTTCTGTGACTCCTAATCTTATTATTCTTTTTATGTGGCAAGGTTAATACTGCTTTTCTTATCTTCAATGCTGTATGATTTATGCAGTTACTACAACCCTTTTGAACTTTGTGAGATTGTTCCGGAAAGCACATGAAGAGAACTGCAAACAGGCTGAGTTGGAGAAGAAGAAAGCTCAGAAGGAGGTTGAAATGGATAAGGCAAAGGGAATTAATCTAACGAAGAAGAGTGTGAAATAACTGAAGATGTTTTGTCTCCTGCATGGGGAATTGTGGTTCTTCCATATCAGAGGTCTGCCACTGTTGGTTATTGATTGTTTTACAAGGATACTGCTTGAGAGAAAGTTGAAAATTGCCCCTTTCTCTAGTACTGTTGTAATGGAATGCCTGTTCAAGAAATGAAGCAAAAGGGCTACTCTTGAGGTTTGCAGACCTTAAAACCGTCTTTGAACAGCTCAGCTGCATGTGGGATCCAATGCCATTCCATCACTCAGATTGTTGCAGCCGACTGGTCTATCGCATAAGATATTACAGACACACCAGATTTTCACATTGGGTTATTGTTGTCTGAATAGTGGATGTTCTCTATATGATTTATCAAAGGAGTAGAGCTGACCCTTTCTTAACTAAGTTGTAGAATTTTTTTTTGGGTAATCTTGGGTCAGTTCTTCAATATAGCAGGTGCAGTTTTAGCCTTCACCATTCAAATGGCATTTCAGCACTGGAGCAAATGCCCTTGGGACCTGTAAAGCACAAGCCCACGAGATATACCCGACCTGTGTACAAAGCTCTAACCCTGTAGTTACATTCAAAATTGATTCTTTTCTTTGTAACATAGAAGTTGGTTCCTTTCTTCTTCCTTTTTTCTTTGGAAATTTTGATTGTAGTCAGCGATGAAATTTGTTGTATAGAAAGTCAGGATTAGAAGAGAAAGTAGGAGTCTGGCCCTTTTAGTGCAATTGTAAAATAACCGAAATATAGGATGTGGGTTTAGAAACTGCTTGTTTCGTTTATTAGATTCTTCTTTAGTGAGAGTATTCTCATTTATTTAATGGCAAAGGTTCTCCTAATTTGTGTTGTTCTCCTATGCTTGCTTGAATCTTCTTTGGTACTCCTGCCTTGTACTCCAAAATCATTTTTGTTTTAGAAATCTGCATGCTGGAATATTTTTTGCAGGCAGATCCGGAGGTTTGAAATCCCATTCGGAAGAGCATAATGGTCTGAATGGATTGCAGTTGTTAATGGTGACACAGGAAGTGCAGTTGCTTTAGTGCTGAATTGTTTTTCTTCCTGTGGTAAGACTTTATTTTCCTAATGAACAACATGAAATGAATGTAAACTTGCAAGAGCTATCTTATTGATCCTCATTTTCTGGCACTCTCTACAAGTCAATGTTACACTAGAAAGGTAATAAATATTATGGGAATTTCTAGTATTCCGATATCAAAGATGTTGGCAGCTTTTGGAATTCTAGACTCTTTTTGGCTTCATTTAGTGAGGGGGGGAAAAAAAGGGTCATTGTAAAAGAAAGAAATTTTCCCATGCTTGGTTGCTATGGAAAAGAAAAGAGAGAATTGAAGTTTTCTTGCATGACTTGGTAGGCATCATATTTGTTCTACACAATGGCATTTTGGAGTCCTTATGCAGGTTTAACTGGCATTTTCTCCATGTCTTCTTGCTGCGCGTTGCTGTTTTAACCGAACCCAAAGTGTCCGTTTCTACGAAAATGTGCGACAGAGTGTATTGGCGAATCAACCTCTGTAGAATGCGGAAAAAGGTTGTCTATCATCTACCTCTCCTGTCTTGTTTACTAGATTATACCTTAATAGCAACCCCAATCTTTTGAACAAATGCTGCAATAAATTGATTGTAATGATTTCTAGCAAGTTTCCAATCCCTTCCACGCCAGACCAAGATTTCCCATAGATTAACCATCAAGATTCAACTTGCCAAACCCGAGTGGAGGAGGCCTGCCATTTAATTAATTGTTAATTGCACTTGGGATCTAGCTGATGAACCTTTGGTTGCTTGAAAAGATCTGGGTTTGCCAGGGTAAAAGTTGGGAGGTATGGCATTTTGGTTGGCGAATGATTATGAGAGTTGATGGGGCTAATTGCAGCTGGGAGGCAGACACAATCAACTTCGTGAGAATTCCAAAGCATCCACATCCCCCCGGCTACACCAATACAAGAAGAGTGGTAAAAAGGGGGTGTGTTTGGGCTGGGCGTTGCCCCCTAGGCCAACTGTAGGTCCACCAATGACCATGATGGATCAGACCTGTGACTTCCACAAATTTGGGGGTTTTAAGAGCAACTCAAACGGCCGCTATAGTAGTTAGGCTAAACTCAATTTTAAAGCTTCAACCAGCTTCTTAGGGATTGCGATTTTGATGAGCAAGAGTGGGGCTTTCTATTATGAAATATATATAAGAGGTTTTGAGAGATTTTGGAAATGACAAGACTCTATTGTAGTAAAAAAGATTAATAAAAAAATTAAAAGTCAACTAAAATAGGTCATATGGTTGGAGAAGGCACTTCATTAGTGGTTAGCTAAAATGACTTTTAGTGATTTTAATTAAAACGAGTATAAAATTTAGGAAGCATCATGGGAGATCCTCTAAGTTATTCCATGAAATAATTTATAATTCATGAGGATATGTTTGATTTAAAATTTTCAAGTTGATTTTGTTTAATAACCTAAATGATTATGTCATGTTTGGTTATTACATATTAAAAAGTAGCTTTCTTTTAAATTTTAAATTCTAACCATTTATTGGTTTTAATTTGATTATCATTTAATTGATTTTTTATAAAATAATCATTTTTATTGGGTTAATCGAGCCTAAAATTTTCTAATCAAAAAATAATTTAATCACTTTTATTGATTAAATCAAGTTAAATAATCTAAGTCAAACATACACAGAAAGAAATGTCATTAGTAATCTAGAAAAATCTAAGAAAAAATTCTAGTATTGGGATAAGTGACAGCAGAATCCATATAATAGCAAAGCATAGAAAAATTATGCCTTGTTTATGTCTGAATTGGGGGTTTCAAAAGATTGAATCAGTACTGGATCTATATTTATATTTCAGGGCATCAGATTTCTTGATCAATTTGAGTTTTTCTTCTCATGTGAATAATTTGGTTTTGCTTTTCATTCTGCATTTCAATGCAAGCCCATCTTAAACAAAAAAAAAAGCCGTTGCAAGTTCTTTTACAATGTATAGAAGGTGCCAATCTACAAGGAAAGAAGGGAGTATACAGACTGATCCAAATGAAGAATGAAACATAAAAATTGAGTAAAAATAGCTTACACTATCCATGTTTGAATATTTGCATATGGAATAGTATATATGAATTCTGCAGAAAAATGTGTATCCTTTTCCCGCTATAATTGACAGAAGTGTTGATTGATCCTGTTGATTTGTCATGGACCAATTCATGGAAGGTCTTCCAAAGTCTTTATGTTTGTTAAATTGCTACCATCTTCATTTTCAATCCGGTAGGAGTACCTACCCTCTTGACCTATCTGACAAGCTGCTTTACAACTTTTGAAGAACACACAACTTACAATGGTGTCAAGGACAATAACGATGGAGTAGAGGTAAGCAATGAAACTCCCCTCTAAAGCCATGGAAGAAGGGGGATTTTGGGCATTGGTGATAAGCTCTCAGGACACGGTATTGGAACAGAGCTTCAACTGCAGCCAGGGCCATATTGACAGGCAGAGTTAGGGATAGTGCTGTTGCAGTTCTTCCCCTGATCAAAACACAGGCCTTGAGAATTGCAAGGTACCCACCACATTTCTCCATCCCTGATGAAACCAATGCCAAGTTGCAGATAATGATAGCATTAGCAAGGATTATGGAATAGATAACTGCGCCGGTGGCTGACAGGAAGAGGAGGAAGTTGGGGGAAGAGTAGCCCAGATCTTCGAGACAATTGAAGGCAATGAATAGCAGAGAGAAGCAAGTTGCATTGGCAGAGAGGATGACAAGTGAGTTGCAAAGTTGCGTCAGAAGGATGGGGTTGTAAACTGATAAAAAAGAAGAAAAAGAAGGTCTGAAAGATGGTTTCTGGTGATTCAGGGCTTGAATTATTAATGCTTTCGCGATGAGGAGGAAGGAGAGGCTGAAAGGAAGAACAAGAATGGATGAAGTAATGGTTTGGGAGAGCTTGAGACTGAGAATAGAAAACAATTCTGATGATGGAGGGAATCCTGCAGCATCAAAGAGAGACCGCAGGCGATTGCAAATTGTTGGTAGGAGAGAAGAGGAGGGGACAAGAGCTTGTGAGAGGAGAATTGAGGCAGAGTACGGGAAGGCAAGAAGCACTGCAGTTGTGGTGAAGTATTGGTAGTGTTGAAGAAAAGTATAGATTGATCTTCTGAGAATCTTGCCTGTTCTCTCCATTGGAATTGATGGGTATTCTTCCATTAGTGTAGTTTGAGATGGAGAGGGCAATGGGTGTCTCAACAATGGTCTGTATATGAATGGGGTAGTGTGGAAGGCATTGATGTTTTCTCCTCTATTTCATGTTTTCTTTAATGGGTTTGCTTCTCTGTCTCTTTCTCTTTCAATGTTTATGGTAGTTTGGAGGGGTTGTTTGGAGAGTTGGGTGTTTTGGATGAATAGATTGACCAACAACTAAAAAGTATACCTGCAGAGTTGGAGTTGTTTGAGGATTGTTATTTCCAATGACTTTGTTTGGACTCATTGGGGGTTCTGTCTTTGTGATCTCCAGATCCTCATATTAGTTGGCTAAAATTAGGAGGCATGTAAAGAGCACTATTTTCATATTGTAAAATATAGTAATACATTATTACGTTTGAGACCTTTTATAATGGCTTGGCTTTTGGTCTCTTGCTTGCTGATGGCAAAGAGAGCCAGTTTTAGGTGGCTTATAATAGACTCAATCATACACATTATTCAAATGGTTTTCTCATCATATCAAAAGAAATGGAAAGTGAGTGACCTACCACAAGTGGAAGAAATGGAAAGGGAGTGACCTACTACCACAAGTGGGTATTTGTACCGTGTTCTCAATGATAGAGATTAATAGTCATATTTATAACAGTATATTGTTTATATATATATATATATATAATTACTGATCTCATTATTCGGAGTATTGATTCATGAGTACTTAATATTTTTTTGTATATATGTATACGTGTATATATATATATATAAATATATATTGCGGAAGGTCTTTACAAATTTGGTCATTTTAATATGCAATCCTTCTAATATCTTTGATGAAAATTCCCTATGTAAATTTTTTTTCGAAGTGTTCTTCGTGTGTCAAAAATCATGTATAACTATAAAACAAACATTGTACGAAGAAAATCAAGCATATGAAATATTCAAAATTTCTTGTTTAAAGCCAGAGTCTATAAAAAAAACATGCTTTTTTAAAAGAGTTAAAAATAATGTAAAAAAAAACATAGTTTATTATAATGAATAAAACAATACGGATTTTCAATTCAAGGACATGCTTTCATCTGATATTTTTTAGTAACGTCCGAATCTAAATTTTGGTATTATTTTACCAAGAATCTTATTTTACCATTCTAATCGTTCTAAGATTATACATTCAATTATTCTACAAGTTGTTATGTCTGAAATTTTGCCTAAAATGAATCTTGGTCATTTTTTTAAAGAAGTGGAAAATAAGAAATTGCACTAACATTTGCAGCTTAAAAGTAGCCTCATTTCAACTTCAAAGTGCAGGTAATTTGCACGCTCCTTGAAGGCGCGTGAGACTAGGACTAGTCTCCTTTTGCTGATGTGTCCTACAGTAAGTGAATGATTCTTAGCTTACAAGAAAAAAGATAATAATCACATCAAATAATGTTATATTTCTTACAATTTTTTTTTTCAAATTTTATATTCCTGATATCGTGCAATACAATAATACACACCATTACTTTAATCACAATGCACTAATCATAAATTTTGAAAATAATAAAAAAATATTAATATACCAATTTTTTAACCAAAGTTTACATATTAAATAATGTGAATAAATTCAATTTCTTTTTTTAAAGTACTCTACCAAGTTAATAACTCATTATCACAAATAATTATTTTTGTAAATATTCAATGCACATAATATGTATACGGATTAAATTATACATGATTGCAGAAGATACCCATAAATCGTATATTGCTTGTTATTACAAGCCAAATGTTAAATTCTATCTTCCGTGTATGTTTCTAAATTTTGTGAAGTTTTGTAAAGTTAGTTATTAGAGTTATCATTTCAATCTTCACGTTCCAAACCGAGGAAAGACTAAAGAGAGAAAGTGTAATATTTTTCACAACCACATTATGCAGACCCCATATCTGTGTATTTATTTTAAATATATATAAGATTTGTTACATATCTGTGTATTTATTTTAAATACATATAAGATTTGTTATGATTCAAAATATTGATCTCTATCAACACATGATAAAGACGTATTTGAATAAGGATAGTAACTTATCTTATCAGAACTTATCCTATTAACTACTTCAATGGGTCAAGGTCCTTCTTAGTAGACGAATCTTATTCGTACATGAGTTAATCCAAAATCTAAAAATTAATAATTTTAAAATTTAATACCTTTTTTGATATGACTAATGAAGGAGACTGCCATTTGTCAAATGGGTGTTGATTATCGAGAATTTGTTTATGATTTAAAAGTACGATTTTCACATGGAATGAAATAATTTTTAAGGCTTTCATCAATCAAAGAGACCTCAGCCCTTAAAACAGGATCCTAGTTAAATCTTCCCCTAAAAATACCAAAGTCATGGCTTTTAGATTTGAGGGAGAGATGGCAAACTCGGAGGATAGAACCTTTGGGATCTCAAGTGGTGATTTTATAAGGATATTATTAGTAGACCCCTACTTGTAACCTACTATTTCAAAGCTTATCAGCTTAGTTTGGTAGCTTCTTATTTTGCTCAATCAAAGATTATTCATTATGCAACAAATCTATTATAAAGGGGTTCAAGTTATGCTCATGAAAAAAACCTTAATTTTGATTTACTTAAATTCTTCTTCTTTCTTAAGCAATTTATCTAACTTCATTTTTTCTAACTTGATCGTTGAAGTAATTATTACTGGTACTCTATCGACACCTAACTTTTTATTTTCTTTTAATGTGTTTTTTGAGAAATAAAGAAGAAGAATATTTTGATCGACTATCTCATTAAATAAGTTTTTGTATCACATCATTTTTATAAAAGATAATGCATCAAATTATCATTTAGTCAGTGTGGCATTACATGTATTTTTTTTTAAAGACAAGGTTATGATTTCACGTCTTACCATGAACGATGACAGAAAAAGTAGGGCCGGCTCAAGCATAAAGCCAACAAAGCAATTGCTTTAGGCCTCACCTAAAAAGAAGACACCAAATTTTAGGTATTTATAGTATAATGAAATTAGAAATCTAAGATTAATAAAACTCTAACGGTATAAAAAGGCCTCAAAATCGCTTTAGGCCTCACCTAAAGAGAAAACCCCAGATTTTTGATATCTATAGTATAATGAAATTGAAAGTCTAAGATTAATAAAAATCTAATTCTACGAAAATGTCCCAAATTTTATATATTTATAATATAATGAAACTAAAAGTTTAAGGTAAATAAAAATCTAACTCTATAAAAAAAGGTCCCATAAAAACTCCATGAAAACAATTTAATTCTAGAATTTTATTCGTATTATAATCAATTTTTTTTTTTATTGTTGCCTATTAAGATAAAAAAAAATTATGTAAAATATTTATTAGTAGAGTTTTATTCAATACATAAATCTCTCTTGTTGGAAAACAAATAAATTTTATATCACAAAAATTAAAATATAATGTATATATATATATAAAAGAAACAAAGTAAAAATTTATATTTATATTAAAAAAACCACATTAAGAGTTGTTACTTTCTCGTATTAGGCTCCCAATTATATTGAGGAAAAAGAGTGGGGGTTATTAAGAGTTGGCTAACTTAAAAAAAAAATTGACCCCCTAATTTTTATGTATATTACAGGGAAAAAAATTTATGGGAATAATTATACTGACATTCTCTGTGATGTTTGACACCTATCAAAATTGTTAGGAGATTGGGGTTATTTAAAAACATGAGTTTATTATTTTATCTTTAGGAATACTTACATTAACATTTTTTGTAATATCTGATAATTATAAGAACTTCTTTTTTTGTATTTTTAAAAAAATAGGGGAATATCAATATAATATATAAGAATATTTTATTTTTTTAAATAAATTAGTTGAAATCTTAATATCGTAAATAACGAATTTTGTATGGAGGTGAAACTTAATATTATTAGTACGACATAAAAAAAGTTAATGTGATTTTAACAAATATTGTTAATTATGGTATAATTAGAAGAGATTAGTGTAATTATTTTTGAGTGGTGTTGTTATAAGAAGTGAGATGTTCCTTTAGGGAAAAAAAAAGGTAAATCTAAGTTACTTTTCAGGTGGACCGTCTTATGATCATCATTTGGTCACAAGATCCAAACCCAATACCATAATTCCCAACCGGCGAAGCTCCCCATCATCATATACCGACCATGTGAAATAGGGGGCCTATAAGATGATTGATGTAAATGTATAATTTGTCCCTACATAACCATAACATGGAAATGGATTAAAGCCTAGCTGAACATAAATAAGCTGGAGCCGAGTCGCTGAGCCAAGTGACTAGGCCCATGGGCCACGGACCGACGATGAGCCACAGAAATGATGAGCTATCATGTGGTTGGTGCGCAGTCCCTTGAACCTAAACCCCTTGTTGATTGGTTAAAGGTCTCTCTCTCTCTCTCTCTCTCTCTCTCTCTCTCTACTATATATATATATATTACCTCGTTGTTTGGGTGGGCAGGAATATTATAGGCAGTTCTATTGTATATAGAGGGTCAATATATTTGGTGACTTCTTAACTGATGATGATCTAAGATAGTGATAATACTAATGATAATCAACATATTAAAATAATAATTAGTCTTATAATTATTACAATTGTGATTATAATAATTAAAGGGGAATGCTTCTATGACCCATGAGTATATATAACTCCTAGCTCTGGAGCATCTTAACTAAGATAAAACAATGACATGTAAAAAGCTAGAGATAATATAAGAAAATTTGAAGTGCTTCTGGTTTTGTTACCCAAGACTAATAAACAAAGAAGTACTTTAAGCTAGTTTACAGTGTGATTATTGGTTTAAGTTTTAGAGCACTGCTACATTGGATAGTGTAGGGTTGAACCAAACAGACCCTATATAAGAAGACGAAGCCAAAGTCATTGTCACTTGTAGACTTTCTTTTGTGGTGGGAAAACTTGTAGTCATTGTCAGACCCTATATAACAATAGTAGGAAATGGAAGGGGCAGTGAACATTGTTCTTGTTATGATGTTAACATCACTCATCTTCTTTAATATGAAGAGGTTGGAACTAAAAAAACTTACTTAGATTATGACAAAACATTTGCTTCAACAATTAGAGATGAATCCGCATTCACTTTATTTTCTTTAATTATTATTTTTGTTGGATATACATATATAGTTATATATATAGACCAAAGTTTTATCTGAAATGATAAAATCATCTCTTTTCACGTATACATAGTGACAAAGTTAGACCATTGACATGAGGAGGGCAAAAAAACAAAATTTGAAATCTAAAAGAGTCTTTTATAAAATTAAAATAAAATAAAATGGGGTGGTAATTTATAGTTTTTTTTTTAAAAAAAAAACTATAAAAACTAAGAGTAAAATATTAAATATTTAAAATTTCGGAAGGCTATGGCCACCCCTAGGCCCTCCTTTTATCTGCCTCTGCAGACGCATTCCAAGTTCGAAACCCAACACATACGTAAATACACATCTAGGTAAAAAAAAATTTCTCTTCCCATCATTGTACTAAAAAAAAAAAGCTATATATTCATATATCTATATATATATATATATTATTTAATCAATACATTTAAACAAAATGCACTTCATGTGGTATATTAAAATATTATGAATAAATTATTTCACATCTAATTATATCCAAGTGGGGGTTTGAAATCTAAATTCATTTACTTCTTATGGATATTTGATTTGATTCAAACAAATTAATTTATCATACGATCTTGTCATGTTATATTTATAATTTTGTTTTTATGTCAAAGCTGATATCATGTCCTTTGTTGTATGCTTTAAATATTTGGTCTTAATCTATACCTAATGTGTAATATGCTTTGTCGACCCACATTTATGGTAAATATGTCCAATACAAATACATATTTCAAATATATTTTGGTATAACTGGGTGGGGTGCCCTAGATCAGATACAGATCAGTGTGTTGTGATTAACAACAGCACCTAAAACAAGGCATTTTGTTTTCTTTTAATATGCAACACGCGAGCGTAATGTTAATTAATTAACATAATCAAATGCCAAAATTGACCAAAGTGAGAAAAGTGTCCCCATCTTTTGGCTTCCTTAAGAACTTTACACCATGCATGATTAAGTCGGACAAAAGGGCAAGAGAAGAGATGATAATATTAATTATGAAAAAAAAGAGAGGAGAATATAATTTCTCATTCATATTTAGATAGCTAATGAAAAGAAGAAGAAGAAGAAGAAGAAGAAAATAATAGTATAATCTTCTCATCTTACTTAGAAAAGATTGGGAAGAGAAAAGAAATGATAAGAGAAGTTTATTTTATTAGTAGAAAGTGTAAAATAGGAATTTAATTATTTTAAAATGTAGAGACAAAATGGATAATTATTAACTCTTTAATCTATTTCTTCTGCCGCCTCTTATTTTTGTAAGAATGGTAAAATATATTAAATAGGAGTTAATAGACACCTTCCTCTCCCTCCTCCTCATTTTCTTTCTTTCCTTATTTTTAAACCAAAAAAGAAATTCTTATCCTTTCCTCTCTTTTTCTTCCAACTCCCTTACTCCAAGCAGAGTGTTAGTCTTTTTATTTCTGTTTCATCATGATTTAATGCAAAACTCGTATGTCTTGAACTCATGAACGTTGTTAGTCCTAAGGTTTTCAATCAAGAACATTTCAGTAATTTTGATGATAACATAATATTATCTTAATGAATTGATGTTTTATTCAAGTGACATTACAAATAGGTCATTTAGGTCAAAAAAGAATGATGACCAAGAAATGACAAAGTTTATCAAGTTAAAAGATTTCACTCAAGAACATGTTTCAAGGCAATAATTAAATTAAGTGGAATGCTCTCATATTGAATCAAGCAAATTGACACACTCAAGCCCAAGGATTTCAGACAACTCAAGTGAAGACTTTCATTTCTTTTATTTTGGGTTTTGAGTGATTTAAGATTAGATTGATCATCATTTGTAAGCTCTTACTACTTAAAAATGATCATCTAACACTAACTTCAAATGATTTTTCAAAACAAAACAAATGGTCATTTTAATGTCTTATTACTTTGTTGATAATATGTGAAAAATTAAATTTTTTTTTGCCAAAAAGGCAACTAATTGTAGAAATAAAAAACTATTATCCAAGTTTAGATCCACTTACGGGGAGAGTGTTGAGATAGACAACCTTTTTTTTTTTTTTTACTTTTCGATACAACGATACGGGAAGAGGAATCAAATTCACACTAAATGCATGAAGAATGTATAATTACATTACTTAGATAAGATCTCGATTCTCAATTTCAATTTTGGTTGGTTATTGTTAATACAAAAATGACAATAGGTCAAATTCTGACCAATTTTACGGTCGGTTCAATTTTTGGCCCAAACTTGAATTGGTCTTCTTTTTGCCCACTTTCACCCAAGCCCAACCTTAGAAAAAGCCCAGGTCTATATGCAATGCATGAATACAATTTTTTTTTCTTTCAAGTTGCTAATTGTAATAGAAGTTTTTAAACTAGAAATTAAGAAACTAGTTGTAATTTTGATCAGGTACAATAATCACAACTTCCCTTCCCCCTCTCCCAACTCAATGTATTAAGATTGAGCATTAATTTCAACTATGGTTGGAAAAATAATATGGGTAAGCTGGGCTGAAATTGATCTTTTTAATTCTGGTTGGGCCTTTTGTTTTGGGATCTGGTCCCCTATCTATAATGGATCTACACTAAACTATTTAGGCTATGTGTGGTACGCTAAAATGGAATGACAAAAAAATGAAATGGACAAAGGAATGACTTGAGCTAGAATGGAATAAGAGTAGTCATTCCTTATTCCATTTCATTCTTTTGTTTGGTAACAACTAACAATTTCATCTGATTAATAATATTAAATAAATATATATATATATATATACACACACACATGCATATTTATTATAATTATATGTATACTTAAATTTAAATTATCTTTTTTGTGTATAATTATTTATGTGTATATATGTTTTTAAGTATATATTTATGAATATCTATATATACATATCTTTATTTTTATATGTCTTTATTTATATACATATATGTATATTAAGGTGTATATATATTCGTGTATTAATTTATATATTTGTATATTTATTTACATATATATAATGTGTATGTTGGTATATACATTGTATATTGAAATAATATTTATTTATATATACAATTATTTATGTATATTTGTGTGTGTGTGTATATATATATATAATTATTTATGTATATTTTATATTTAAATAATAGATATTTGTTTTTTATATATTCATGTATTTATACATACGTATTAAGTTATGTGTATATATTAATTTATTTATATATACAATTATTTATTTTTATTTTTGTTTATGTATAAGTATATGTATATGTGTATATATATACATATGTTTATGTTTCTTTATTTATATTTATATTTATGTATATATTTCTTTTTATATTTATATATTTGTGTGTATATATAATATGTGTGTTTTTATTTATTTATTTATTTTTTTAGTCCCATTCCATTAGAATAGATCTCATTCCGCAAGTCATGAGAAGAAATGATATTCCTACTTCTTGTAGGAATAGTCATTCTTTAATAATGGTCATTCTTCCTACATTATTAATTCTTTTATAATGGTTTATATATTCATGTATTTATATATACGTATTAAGTTATGTGTATATATTAATTTATTTATATATACAATTATTTATTTTTATTTTTGTTTATGTATATGTATATGTATATGTGTGTATATATATATACATACATATGTTTATGTTTCTTTATTTATATTTATATCTATGTATATATTTCTTTTTATATTTATATATTTGTGTGTATATATAATATATGTGTGTTTTTATTTATTTATTTATTTTTTTAGTCCCATTCCATTAGAATAGATCTCATTCCGCAGGTCATGAGAAGGAATGATATTCCAACTTCTTGTAGGAATAGTCATTCTTTAATAATGGTCATTCTTGCTACATTATTAATTCTTTTATAATGGTTTATATATTCATGTATTTATATATACGTATTAAGTTATGTGTATATATTAATTTATTTATATATACAATTATTTATTTTTATTTTTGTTTATGTATATGTATATGTATATGTGTGTATATATATATATATACATACATATGTTTATGTTTCTTTATTTATATTTATTATATTTATGTATATATTTCTTTTTATATTTATATATTTGTGTGTATATATAATATATGTGTGTTTTTATTTATTTATTTATTTTTTTAGTCTCATTCCATTAGAATAGATCTCATTCCGCAGGTCATGAGAAGGAATGATATTCCTACTTCTTGTAGGAATAGTCATTTTTTTATAATGGTCATTCTTGCTACATTAGTTAAACTAAACATTGGAATGGAATGGAATGGATATTCATGTAATTAATAATGGTCATTCTTGTTAAATTATTAATTCTTTTATAATGGTTTATATATTCATGTATTTATATATACGTATTAAGTTGTGTATATATTAATTTATTTATATATACAATTATTTATTTTTATTTTTGTTTATGTATATGTATATGTATATGTGTATATACATATGTTTATTTTTCTTTATTTATATTTATATTTATGTTATATTTCTTTTTATATTTATATATTTGTGTGTATATATAATATCTGTTTGTTTTTATTTATTTATTTTTTTAGTTCCATTCCATTAGAATAGATCTCATTCCGCAGGTCATGAGAAGGAATGATATTCCTACTTCTTGTAGGAATAGTCATTCTTTTATAATGGTTATTCTTGCTACATTAGTTATACTAAACATAGGAGTGGAATGGACTTAGGAATGGTTATTCTATTCCTGAGTCTATTCCAACCTACCAAACATGCCCCTAAGATAGACTCAGCCCAGACATTTTTTTGGGTCCGAGCCCACTCATAGTTTTCTATATTCTCATGCCTTGGATTTTAATGAAATGTTGAAAATCTTGATTTCATTAGTATTGATATATCTTGTGATAAATGATAAAATTATTAAATGTCAAATATTTGTGTATTTTCATGCTTGAGTTAAATAATTGAATTATTGAAGGTTATGAAGTTGTAACGACATTGTTGTGTTTTGTGATGAATAATGAAAGGATGTGAACTTTGGGTATGTGTGTAAATGAAGTGAAAAACATTGATAAAAGATTAAGTGTGAAAATGGAAAATAGAAGATGAGAATGTGGATAATTAATGCTCAGAACGAGTTGAGGGATAAGAAAGAGTGACATGTTGTGAGACTACATTAGAGACCAGAAATATAATATGATGGGGATTGGTGTCTCCTTTCGATTGTGAACCGTAATCCCGTGCGAGTAGTAGTACATAGCCAACAGATTAGTAGCACTTGAAGTATTAGACTTTATCAAGGGCCCTTAGGTGATTTGAAGATGTGATTTTATTTAATTGAGAGGATTAATGTGAGGTTTGAATGGTAATTTATTTTGTACGCGTTTAATTGTAATTATGTAATGATTCTTCCCTTTACTTATTGTTACATTTTTTTGTGATTGGATTGGCGGTTTACATTATTAGGGGTATGATGAATCATCTATTGATATGCATATATGTTAGTTGAACACTTGTATTGACACTTCACAGCTCATATGTCTACACTTTACACCACCTTAACTTTTCCTATTTTAGAATCTCTTTAGGGTTGTTGTTTTGACTCCTACTAGATGCAGGTAACGGCAAGGAGCTGGCACCTTGATGACATGGACTAAAAGGGCACTTTCTTTCGGACTCTTTTATTAATTTTGGAATGTACTTAAATTCACAACTCTATCTTGATCTTTTGTTATTTTGGAAATATAAAAAGACTTATGATCTTTATATGTTGATGTGATGTTTTGGAAGCCTCAACAAGATTAACATTATTTTAACTTAGAAATAACCATCACAAAATGACTACACTTTTGAAATTTATGTATGAAAACCTTGTTGGATTATATGTATGAAATGTGGATGAATATTTGTATTATGAAAATATGTTGATGTGATGTTTCGGAAGTCTCAACAAGATTAGTATTCTTTTGACTTAGAAATAGTCATCACAAGATGAATACACTTTTAGAATTTTTGTATGAAACCTTGTTAGATTCTATGTATGGAATGTAGATGAATATTTGTGTTATGAAAACTCAAGTGATAATATGCTAATTATAGGGTGGTTTGAGATATATAGGAGTTATTTATTTAGTTTGACCTTGATTTACAAGATCACCCTCCGATCTTCGGGGCTCAGGACATAATAGTCATATCCTGCCGAGTCCCAGTCCGCCTCTAATGAAAAGGGTTTGCGAAGAAAATAAATAGGATGAAAAAAATAATCCTTGCTCGCTCTACCCCAACTATATATTTAAATTATATAAATATCCTTTAATATTTTATATCTCATTAAAAAATCTCACATATATAAATCTAAATATGTGTTTATGTGTAATATGTGTATATATATTATTGGTATATATGTATGTAAATATAAATTTGTACTTTTAATAATATTAATTTATTAATTTTGATTTTTAAAATTTTAAACAATTAATTTTTAGATGGTTACGAGGCAGGGACAGGGATGTGAGACATAATAAATGTGGTGGATAGAATGGGATAGGAGAAACTATTTTTTAATGAGACAAGAATGGGAAAGGACCTTGCCCTGAACCCGTCCTGTTGTCATTTCTAAATACGTATCACAACCTTAATTTGTTAAAGTCATCTCTTGTGGCTGCTTAAAATTTTACTTAAATTTAATATAAAAATTTGAGTAAAAATTAGTTTTGAGTTTCATTCTCTTCAATAATTTTAATTTAAGTTACAATTATAAATTTGAATATATAAATAGTAAAGTACATATTTGAAGTTTTAGTTCGAAGTAAAAATAAATTTATTATGAACTTAAGGGTAAGGTTAGAGAAGTTTTTTTTTTGTTGGGTTGTAAATTCTGACTAAAATTTAAATTTAAGTTTTAGTTTGAGTATTCATAATATATAATTATCATGTGACTATTAAATTTTAAATAAAATAAAAAATGTGTGTATTATGTACTTGACCTTGTAAGATGACAGGTACCTAATTTAAAGCTTAACTATTATTCATTAAAAATAAATAAATCTATATGATGGAGATGGTCAAAAATTCAAAAACGAAACAAATAGATTTCTACAGTATACGAGAACTTTGTGCATTCGGTTATGGTCTACCAACCAAAAAAAAAAAACAAATAGATAAGGACAAGACGCGTCAGGTAAAGCTCAGTCCAACATTGAGTTGGGCTGGATTCCGGCGCGTTTAGCCAATCGTAAACAGAACACGTCAGCATGCGCTCATCTTCTTTGTATTTGCTGACTCAGATTGGCAATTAAAATATTTGAAGCTGTAATCATCTTCCTAATTCGCCTCGTAATTTCCAAAATTTCTTCGCCATCTCTCTCCTGGAACTGCATTGCTGTCTCTACCTCTCCAGATAGATTCAAACTGTGCTTGAATGTGATCGTGCTCCATCTTCGGGTAATTTTTTTTTTTTTTTTGATTTTTGATTCTTGTTTTACTTTTATTTATCATCAATTCGATTAATTTCGCTTATCATTGTATCTAATTGTGTTGACACTCTGTATCTTGTATCTGATTCTGTATCTTGTTAGACTGATTTACAATTAATAATAATATCTATCTCTTCCGTTGAAAAGAAAAGAAAAGGAAAGAAAAGAAATTGATTAAATTTGATTTGAGGAAGACTATATGTATGTGATTATACATTACAGAACTGAAAGGGAAGGATCACTACCTCAAATTTTATAATTGTCTTCAGTTGGTTGTTAGGACATGGTGAATTTTATAAGGTTTGAAATGTGATTGTGTTGGACAAGTATAATTTATATGTATAATGCAGTGTGGTATTGGAGTTGGGAAGGAAGAACTGTTTGGATAAATTGGCCAAAGCTTTATTAAAGAAAATCAAGGTTTGTGCAAGAAATTAAGATTTATGAAATAAAGCTTCCTCAATTTCGAGACAATTTACTTCTATGAGATCCTCAGCAACACGTTGGGGAAGAAATTTGTAGAAGGAGGGGATAATGTAGTGTTTCAGAAAAAAATTGGTTAATTAATTAAAATTAGTAATTGATAGATCAGCGTTTAGAGCTATTTGGGCCACCTTATCTATAACAATATGGAAATCACAGTCAAATTGTTTCATCCTTGCGTAGAAAACTGGACTCGCTGTGAGATTGTCACACTATAAGCAGTATCAATTTAATTCCAGGAAGCTCATTTGGACCAAGAAAGGCATTGTACCATTGGTAGATGGCTCAGAATCAGACAGGAAAGCTAGTTAACCATTGGCATTAGCATAACAGTAAGTTGGACAGGAACTGATGGAGACCTGATATGGCCTTTTGTTTTGAGTAATGTAAAATGTGTAAAGCTGTCTGTTTTTCTTCAGTAGAGTTGGGCACTACTAAACAACATTTGCGGCTTTTATCGAGTATGTTTGTGAATGGTATCCAGAATACCTGGAAATGCATCACCTGATCATGAGAATAATTATTGATTCTGTGGGAGAAGTGGAATCAGGATATACAAGAATTGTTTTGACTGAAACAAGAAGATCTTTTTTTTTTTTTTTTTTTTGTTTTGATAAATTTCATTAAAAAGTACTAAAGGCAGCGCAACCCATGTATGAAGTATGTAGGCAAGAAGTTATACAAAACTATATCCTTGTATTTTCCAAAAGTTCAACAAAAAGGAATGATATCACTGTGGCATAGAAAAATAATGATTTCAGCATAAGATGTTTCTATTTCCAAAAAGGTGCCTTCCCTCCCTCGAAAGAACTTTAATTCCTTTTTTCTCCAAAGTACCACAGACATAACAGGGCTGCTTGCCAGACATCTCTAACTTGTCTACTCACTTTGCCTCCACACCAGCCACAGGCTCAAAAACTGTATGAGGCATTATCAACTGAACGCCAAAGAGAGAGAGAGAGGAGCATAGCCCACAAATTTGAAGCTAGAGGGGAATGAATCAAAAGATGGTTCACCGTCTCCCTGCCCCTTATACATACAACACCAATTCACAACAATTTGCATGCTCTTAACTAGATTACTTATAGTTATGATATTTCCTTAAAAAAAGGGGGAAAACACTTTAGAAAAGTCTATGGTCCTCCAGATAGCTTTCCATGGAAAGAGAGAATGACCTCCCCCACAAAGTAATTTGTAATATTCGTGCCAAGATACATAAATTCCTTCTAAAGTGGGGTGGGTCTCTACACCAAGGGAGTATGTGAAGGCCCCAGATTTTTTAAGGCAAATGAAGAATGCCAAGTTAGAGATGATTGAATTGCTTCTACCAATGTTGATGATGATATTGACACAACAAACTGGTGTTAAGTTATTCCAGGCCATTTGATGATGAATAAATGTGGTTCTTGGCCCCATTGAAGTTTCATTCAAGACTTAACCTCTGAAACTGAACCTACAAGTTGCTTAGGTCTTTAAGAGATTAATGAAGAGAGCACACAAGGATTGTAATGCTAAGATGCTGGCTAAGCCATATAAACTTTCTCATACAAAAAGCCCAAAGGCCATTACCCAATATCAGTCCTACTTATGCAGGATGCAAGTTGTTGGGAGGGGTAGACTGGGGATACATTTAACATTTGACATTATCTTACACATGGACTACTCACCCGCATTCTTGCATTGGACAGCCTGAGCATTTTTACCATTGGACCAAATGCAAAAGCCTATGGAGAAAAAATGGCTCACTTGATGTAGGACGTGCAAAGAAGCAATCTCTTAGAAGTTACAAGATTTGAAAGAAAAAATTTTGTAGGTGACTTGTGAAATATTTATAGTGTTGGATATGAATAATATGATTGATTATTTGGAGGGATTAAGTTATAAAAAAGTTACAAATTAGGGTTTTAGTAAGTAGTAGAAAGCTTCAAGATTTAGGGTTATCCTAGGTGGTACTGAGCCTTTTTTATTGAATTATGTTTCACAATAATCCATGTCTTTTATGTAATTTATAACATTTGGCCAATAAATGGCCTTTTGATCTATCTACGGCTTCTTCCTTTGTTTGATTTGAAAAATCCATTTATATTTGACATGGTTATGTGTTATGACAAGAAATGTTGAAAAGATCAGGTGCCATTTACTCTGATGGCACTGCATTCATATAAGCTGTCTATCAATGTACAACTTTGGATGTGCTTGATAATAACTCAGATGACTGGGGTTCCAATAAGTGTGATATGGATAGAGGATTATCTGACATATATATGTTGCAACTTAAAGAAGTGTTTCTTTTCTGCCGATATGTGATCAGGCCTACCATTGATGAGATGAACAATACAATGTATGGTTGGAGATGTGCAGCTCAGATGATAGAGCGGAAGCTATGAATACGTTAGAGGCCACTAACATAGAGAAAGTTGAAATTGTATTATGATCAAAATCTGTTTAGGCTTAAGGTTTGCAACCTTATTCATAATTAAAGCAGAAAAAAAATTGAGTTATAAACCGAAAATGAATAAGATAGTCTCAAAACTACTTCCAAACAAACAGATAAGATGACATCTATGATAGAGGGGTAGAGAGGGGTTTGACTATGATAGATTGGTAGAATCATTTTCAAAAGATTTACTGAGGCTTGCCTGGAGGCGAGGTGTCCTCAAAACATCTTGAAACTTTGAAAAAAATAGTGGTCCTTGGAAGCATACACTTCGAACACAAAAGAATTCAGAAGTAATGCTTCTAACACTTTTTGTAAGTCCAAAATCAAGAGCACTTTGGAAAATTTTCCTACTTACTATATATAATTATTTCTCATGCCAACTAAGGTGGAGAAGCGGTTGGAAAAGATTCAAAGGGATTTCGCTTTGGGACGGCAAAGAGGAGCCAAAGATTCACCTTGTTAGATGGGATAAAGTGATGTGTTCCTTCTCTAGAGGAGGTTTGGGGCTTAAGGATTTGAAAGAGTTCAACCAAGCTTTATTGGGGAAATGGCTATGGCTCTTTGCATGAGAGGATAAGGCGTTATAGAAGGAGGTGATTGCCATCAAATATGGATGTAGGGAAAGGGGTTGGGCTACAAATGAGGTAGTGGAGGCTTACGGTTGTGGGATGTGGAAAACCATTATGAAGGGGAATGAGGAATTTTTCCAGTGTATTCGCTTTGGAGAGATCCTTGGTGTGCTGATTTCTTATTGAAAGATAAATTCCCTAATATCTATGCTATTGCTTCTCATAAAGATGCTTTGGTTGCCAATTATGTGGTTTCGGGAGGGTGATAGGTGGGTGTGGAGTCCCTTGTTTTAGAAGGAACTTCTTTGATTGGGAGATTGGGGAGGTTGAGGATTTGATATTGAAACTCAATGGAGTTCCTTTGAGCGGGGAAAGAAAGGATGGCTTACTTTGAAAAGAGGATAGTTCCAAAAAGTTTACTATTAAGTCATACTATAGAAGTTTGGTGGATGAGGGCCGGGGGAGTTCCCATGGAAGCTTATTTGGAGATCTAGAGTGCCTGTGAAAGCGGCTTTTTTGTGTGGACAACAACTTGGGATACCATTTTGACCATGGATAACCTCTGCAAAAGGGGTTCCATCTTCCAAGTCAATGTTGCATGTGTAAGGAAGCAAAGGATTCGGTTGTTTATCTTCTAGTTCATTGTAAGATAGCGAGGGATTCGTTGAATAAGATTCTCAATCTATTTGGTTGTAGTTGGGTCCTTCCAGCTTTAGTGAAGGCTTTACTTTTGGGATGGAGATGTGACAGAATGGGGAAGGATAGAAGAATTATTTGGAGGATGGTCCCTTTGTGCCTTATGTGGTGTCTTTGGAGAGAACAAAATAGACGATTGTTTGAAGGGGTTGAACTTCCATTATGGCATTTTAAGGACTGTTTTTTGAGGGTGCTAATTTTGGGGTAAAAGAAAAATACCCTATATATTTAGACTCTATTATATAGATTTTTTGGGGGATTTTAGACATTAATTTTTGTAGCCGGTCCCCTTTTTTGTACTTTGGCGCCTTTCTCGAGCCCTTGTTAATATAATATACTTTTACCGATAAAAAAAAAAATTTGGAGGGCTTCAAAAAAAATTAAATTAATATAAACCCCTATCTTGTAAAGACTGATATGAGAGAATGATGAAACCCTAACCCATTATTTTAGATCAATGGAACCCCCTGCGTAAGAGTAATCTATAATGAATGATAGTGCTTGACTACTTTCATTTAACACCCTAACACATTATCAAAAAAGGGATTTTAGATATGGGTTATGCTCTCCTATGACTTCAATATGAATTTTTTCTTTCCTAACAAACGAGAGGGAAGGGAAGGAGGAAAAAGTGTTGAACCTGTGAGTCCAATAAAATGCTTTCAAATTAGTATTTTTTAAGGAAGATTAGTCAAGATATCTAGCATTCCCTTAGAATTTTGAAATGATGATGACTCAAGTTTAAAATACTAATTTTTTTCCATTTTGACTAATAATAATATATATTTTTAATTTTTAATAACAAAATTCAATTTCTAAAAATTTCATGCCTTGGTGTCCTGAGGCTTATGTTTTGTCTTTTCAAGGGTCAAATGCCCAGTCTATGCTTTCACCTTTTAAAATACTGATTTGGTTGGGAGTAAAGGTTTGATGAGGAAGACAATAAAATGGGTATGGAGAATGTAGAAGAAAGGGCTGATATGAATAGCTATGATATTCAAATTGAAGGAAGAAAGAAGCCAGATTTAAGGCTTTTCAAAAGGGTTATACGCTTTAGATTTGTAACTCACAGGGAGAAACTCTGTTTTTATTTAGCTCATTAAGAAAAATAACATGAATTTAATGCAAGCGCGAAGAACTATCTGTGAATACTCTGTAATTGATTGAAACAAAGAACAATGATTGATGTGATTTGTATGTTTTCCAAGGGTACATTTTCTAGTTGCCCTGAATTGGCAGAGATAATTAGAAAAATAATCTGAAAAATATTCTGCTGAACCAGACAAGGTAATAGGTATTTCATAATTGAAGCACTTGTGCCATGCTTTGGCTATCATTTAATTGCTAAGAAATCCTAGTTTTATTTGGATTTAAGAATACTTGAGGGAAAGACTGATAGGGTTGGTTGAAGATTTCAAATTATTTCTATATGCCTCCATCTCTGTACTTGAATTGGATTAGAATTAGCAAAAGCAATAGAGTTAGCATTTAAGGTTTGCAAGTTATGATTTCTATGATTTTGCAGAGTGATCATAAGTTCCTATATTGGAGTTGGTTAAACAATATTTGAAGTAGTAATATGTTATAACTAAATTTTCTAACTGATGGGTGTGTCATGGAATCATAAACTTTCAAAGGCTTTAAATTCAGTGGAACCAGAGATGACAAATTGAGTCATATTTGGGTTTGAGACTTACAGCGCGCTTGGATGGAGAGAATTGGAGAGAAAAGAAAAGATTAAGGTGGAGAGATACTTAAATCTCTTATTTGGAAGTTTTTAATGGAGAGAAAAGAAAAGAATAGGAGAGAAAGTTTGAAGGTTTTAGCCCACTTCTCCAATCTCTCCAAAAGTGGAGAGATTTGGAGAGAAAAGAAAGTGTTTTAATGAATTTTTTGAAATACCCATAAATGAAAGAATTAAAAATTCTAAACATAAAAAAAGGGTTTCATGTCAAATGAGTTTTTATACTTTCTTTTCTTTTCTCTCCTAAACTATCAAACAAGATAAAAATGAACACTTTCTTTTCTTTTCTTCTCTTTTCTCTTCTATTTTAAATTATTTTTTCTTTTCTGCTCTCTGAAACTTCGAAACAAAATCTGGATCTGGAACTTTTTGGACAACTAGGGCAATATTTGTCAGTTGTTTTCACTTGTCCAAAAAAGAAAATGGTAAATATATCTGTTTTTTTCATCTTTTGTTCATAATCTGACATAGAGGAACTGGTTATCTTTGGCACTTGAATTTGCAATAGAAGTTATATGATATGTTTGTGGGACTAGAAAGAAAATGACAGATCTGAATCTCTATGATTTATATTATTTCTTGATCCAAATACACTCTGCACAGAAGAAGAAATTATCTATCTAGGAAGTTGTTCCTTTTGTTGCCAAGCCAAGAATCTGGATTAACATTAAAATTGAATTGTTATTCTCTACATGAGATAATCTAATAGGGTATCAGTAGGCTGGGACTGGATGGACATAAGAATGATCGATTCCACCTGTTGTCATCATAGTGAAGAACAGGAATAAGTTGGGATTACCTTAATTCTAATCAAGTTGGGATCTCCGTAATAAGAAGCTGGCAAGATTAAGGTTAATAAAAGGAAATGATAGAAGTTCGCCACCACGGGATGTTAAATGATGGGATACTGGAGGATTGGCAGTAGTGGCTGTATAAGAAAAAGTGTTTGGGGACTGGGGAAGAGGATTCCGTTGACGGACACTGACATGCACATCAGTGGCTGTGTTACCATGAAACAGTAGAGAACTCCCGTCATAATTGAGAGGTCAACCTCTATGTTGAAATTTGTTTCCATTGATGGTTGCGAGACAGTTAAGGTGATGCTCAATTGCTTATGCTGCAGTCCCAATATCTTCATTCTGGAACTGCAACTGAATTAATTAACCATCATTTCTTATGTCACTCCATGTTACCTTCTAAAAAGCCATGCAGGCGAGGTGTTTATTGCATTTGAATATATGTGCAATTGCATGTGGAGACATTAAGAGTGTTGCTTCTTGTATGATGTTTAAAATGTTTCAAATTGTATTCATATAATTTGTAATGCATACTTATTAAATCTATAATTGTTATGCCGTCATATGTTCCAATGATGAGTTGTGCGTAGTGTTTTAGGTTGGTGAGTGTATGATTGCATTGACTTTTTATGCATAATTTTTTTTTCCCATTCATGCTATTGAAAATAGATCTTATATATTGTTGGAGCAGTTTAATAGGGAAAATTTTGGAATTGGATCTTCAGGGTCATTTTGCTTAGTGCCTCCAGACCTTGACCATCATCTAAAAATCATGCAACTTGGAAGGACCATGCTCTTTAACTGTTGACTTGGTCAACTCGGCAAGTTGGTTCTGATCATGTCTGTGTCTGTAAATGAAATAGACGTGGATACAGAAAATTCAGAAAGAGGCAGTTCGATAATTATGCATGTATTATTTCTGCGGCTGTTGTAGGACTTTATGACAAAATATAGACATCTTTATTGTTTTTTATATTTTTTTATGTATGCAGAGTGGTAGATTTTTTGTATCTTATTTATTTTTCCTTTGACTCTCTCTCTCTCTCTCTCTCTCTTTTGGATTTTTTTTTTTTTGGGGGGGGGGGGGGGGTGTGTTGTTTGAGGTGCTAACAATGTTGTTGATATTGAAAAATATTAACTAGTTTTGTAGCATGTGCATTACACGTGAAAGATGACCAAAAAAACAAATTAATAGCATTGGCCGAAAAAGAAAAGAGATTAATTTAATAAAAAAGTGAAAAGGAGATTGAAAATGAAAGAAAAATTAAATAAATTTAAGTAAATTCTACTTTTTCATGTTTAATTGTAGATAAATCTCCACTCTTTAGCTTCTTTTTTCGGTAGGATTGAGATCGTAATTATGTTCGTTTCCCTTGATTTGTAAATAGGTTCGCCACTGGACATTTAATTGTAATTATGTTCTCTTTCTTTGTTTTGTAAATGGGTTCAATCCCTCTAGCGTTTTTCTCTTGTTCTTTTTTATTTATAGATATTGTTTACTTCTAAAAAAAATTGTAGATAAGTCTCCTCTCAATATAAGTTGCATAAGTTAAAAAATGAACTTAAATAAGAGGTAAATAGAGAATATCAAAATAAACTGAAATAGTAGAGTAGAAATCTAATTCTTTTCAAATTTTATTTTCTTTTTAGTCAAAGATAGTAAATGCCTAGATGGGAATGGAGATAATTTGCTCAAATTTAATCAAATAGCAAATAAAATCGGACTTATAAAAAAAAAACTAACAAACTCTAGCTTAGTTAGTACCTCTACCTCCCCATATGGGAGGTTGAGGGTTTAAGTCCCCTTAAAGGAGTAAAAGTGTGTGTCTGATTTACCTATCCAAAAAAAATATTTATAAAAAAAATAGCAGATAAAATCATTTCTTAATCCAATAAAATATTAAAAATTTATAATTTACATATAAAAATGATACAACTAAATGGATGTTATCATGATCAATCTTTTAGTATGTATAAAAAGTGAAAACAAAGAAGCATTAACATTAATAATATAATAAAAAATTAAGGATAATTTATATAATAACTTATTATACATTACATATCATAAAAAAAGAATAAATTGGACCATAGTTATCAAAATATGTATCGTAACGCTTTATCATTGAAATTCACTTGTAAAAAAAAAACTTGGTTCCACACAACATAATCATAATTTAAAAATTTCCAACATAGTTCATCAATAACAACATTTAAAAACAAAATCCAAAATAATTCATTTTTATAGTCCATCCCATTTTCTTCTTAATCTCCAATTTCAATGGTATGGACATCGTCACCGTCATCGTCGTCATCCGACTTTCTTTTTCTTCTTCAACTTCTTGCATGTTCTCACTCCCTATCCTCGTCCCCATCTTCTAAAAGTACTCGCTTTCCTTCTGTCTTGTTTGAGAAAATATATCTAAGCATTACAAAGAGGCAATATAAAACCAGACAAAACAAAAGAACAAGATCATTTCCTTATATATAATAAAATAACAAAAAAGAGGCCAAAACAATGTCGGTAGCTTGATTGCATGTATCGTATGTATTGTGCATATCGAAACATTTTGTAAGATATGAATCACGTATCGTGCGATACAGTACAAAAAAAATACAACTGCAACATACACATCGTTTTATACCCATATCGACATGTGTCATAAGATACTAATCACAATGATGACATGTTCTACGCTATTGATAATCTAGCATACCAATCAAAGAAGAATGCTATTACATTTTTAGAATTCATTCTTGCAGAAGTTTATTACAGGATTGAGGATACTCTATTTTCAGGGCTCATTCCTTTGGCATGTTTGTTTATATTACATATTTATCATTACTTATGAACATATACATATATATATATATATATATATAATTAACACTATCATGATTTTTTTTTTCCAATAGAGAGAAAACAAATGTGGATGCTGCATTCATAAATTGATTGCTAATAAGAAATTGCTAAAAGTGGGGCTCTTGGTCACATAGATCGGAAAGCAGTTCCCACGTTTGAGAACCAATAAATAACTACAAGTATACTACATAATGAAGAAAATCTAAATGTCCTAAATATGTGTGTTCACGAGCTCTGCTGTCCCCAGCTACACTCACAACTCTGGCTTGAGTTGTCCAGTTAATTAGAATTCTATCCATAATTTTTGTTATCCAGTTATCCATGAAGCCATGAAAACAAAGGGGAAAACACCTATAAATTTGGGACTCACAGCTGAACACAAATATTTCTATAGTATTTTTGTCATTAGATACTACCTATTAAATTCAAATGGACAACTTCTGGCAATCATTTTTCCCTTTCTGTTTCACCTTTTTCTTTAAATCAATAAAAATAAATGAGTCCCCACCTCTGCAGGCCTTTGTGGGGCCAGTTGTACTTTTTGGCATACAATGGTAAACAGTCAAGAAAATGTCCACAAAAATAGCATAGCTGAGATGACAATGATTGGATGAATAAATGGCAGAATAAGAAAACCCAATATTTTAGGACCTAATTATATTCGGCGGAGGATATAATGGCACTTGACTCCAAAGTCACCTCGATCTACTTATATAGTAGTATTTACCCACAAAAGTCATTGTAAAAAAAAAAGTGGGCTAAGGGAATATTGAGCAAATAGTTATTATTAAAAACTAGGAAAGAGTTCTGCACCCTCTAATTCCCTCTAATGAGAGACACGTAAATTTTTTGAACTGCCCAGGTAATTTTGTGCCTTTTATCCTTTATCTTTTTCCTCCTAAATCCCCCCTCCCCCCTTCTGTGATTTAATGTGCTTCAGTGAAAACTTTAATTTCCTTTAAGTTGAGAAATTATTATTTGAAGATAGCTTCAAATTGGAAATTCTTAAAGATCATTATTGGTATAAGAACATAAAAAATAAAAAATAAAAAAAATTTAAAAACGAAAAAACTCAAGGTTAAGTTTTTCTTTCTTTAGAGGTTTTTTTCCCCCCAATATATTGAACAAACCTAGCACAAACTTTTGATTCATTTTCCAGGATTTGGGGGGTGTTGAAGAGATGCAGATGCTATAAATCACTTGTTCTTGCATTGCCATGTTACTTCCATTCTATGGCACGCCGAGAGTTGTTTAGCTTTGGTTTGCAGGTATTCTGTGGATGCTGTGCATCATATACCTTCCCTTTTGAAAGGCTATATTTTATGGTTTTGGGCCTTTTGTCTATAATAAGGGAAAAGCTGTGCATCATATACCTTCCCTTTTGAAAGGCTATATTTTATGGTTTTGGGCCTTTTGTCTATAATAAGGGAAAAGGTACATTCTGAATATGCTATTCTAGCTTTTGTTTGGGTTTCATTAGGAAGGAGGGATGCTGGTATTTTGAGAATAACAATGGTATTACCAATTCCACAGGACATCTACTCAAGTTGTCTACTTTTTGGATCTTCACCATGAAGGTGTTTAGAGGCATTCAGCTACAGCATCATATACCTTCCCTCTTGAAAGACTATATTTTAGGGTTTTGGGCCTTTTGTCTATAATAAAGGGAAAGGGACATTCTAAATATGCTATTCTAGCTGTTGTTTGGGTTTCATTAGAAAGGTGGGGATGCTGGTATTTTGAGGATAAAAGACATATTACTAACTCCATAGTACATCTACTCAAGTTGTCTACTTCTTGGATCTTCACCACGAAGGTGTTTTGAGGCATTCAGCTCAGTCATCATCTAGAATTGGAGACCACTGTTCCTATAGCACACCCACCCTCAAAGGAAATAAATATATGAATATATAAATAAATAACATGTCCTAAAAGTGGACCCGTTCTTTGGGTAGGATTAAATAATTTTTGGCAGTTGCTCTCTTGGAAACCTGGAACAATCGGGTAAATATGCAGTCATCACTGAACTTTTTAATGCCTTCTGTACAAGTGTTGCAATCAAAACAGAGATCTATGCTCTTCCAGTTAGCATTGTCTATTCCAAGACCAAAGTTCAACCGATCTTCTTGTTGGTGGTTTCACAATTGTTAATTCACTGCTGCTCTTATAGTGCAACTTAGTTGGAGAAATTAACAGTTCATAGATAAGAAAGAGTCAGAGGTGTAGTCAATGCTTAGTTTTCTTAGGTTCGTGTCTATCTTACAGAAGAGATCATGGCTTTTAACTTTTTAGTTTTTTTGGTTCATTCTCCAGTCAAGTGGATATCACTTGGTTCACTAGATTGCCAAATGAGGCTGACATCTTGGAAAAACAGCAGCAGCTACCAAAGTTTAAAAGGCTGCTTTCTTCCTCGAGTTTGGCTGAGATATCTAATAAGATATTTATACTCAGAAGAATATAGACAGTGGATGCACTTAAGAACCACTGATTTCTTGAAACTTATTGCATTTTATGTTGAAGGAAGTGGTTACTTGTTGGGTTGATGTTCAATGATCTGTTCTAGTATGTTTATTGTGGCAACTATAAAATTTCACACATCAATATGTGGATTACGTATGGCTTCGAAGAGGCTTCTCTTTTGTATGTAGATAATTTAGTTGATTTTTTGGGTCACTATGGCTTTAATCTCATAGCCTTTTCCCTTGTACTTATGGGTTCGCCCACCTTGGGTGTTTTAATACAATTATACCTTTACCTATCAAAAAAGATGTGGATTACACCTAAAGATGTGGCTTGTTAAAAATTACAATTACAGAGACAAAATTATATAGAAAAAAATACAAACCCACATGCATATCCATAGAAAGAAGGCATACCTCTTGAGTAGAAATTGAAGCCAATCTTATGAAAAAAATTGCTTTCTTTAATCAGCTAAACATTCAAGGATCTGCCTTCTCTTAGATAAATGTCAATCACAATTACTAATATTATTTGCATGGGGAAAGAAAAATTGGGGAAGGAGAATGGAGGTTGTTTAGGTAGAGAGGCATGAGATTATTGGGTCTTTCCTTCTTATTTTCTGATTCTATAGGAGTAAAGTTTTTAATAAAATTAAAACTTTTAAAATGGATACGTAAGTTGAATTGGTTTGTGAATCTTAGAGTTTTAATGGTGGGGGAATTTTACGTTAAATCTTCTTAATTGAAATGGTAACATAGTTATTTATCATTATCATTGACAAATGATGAAAAGAGGAGTTGAAGTGTCTAGCGTGGGATTTTAGAAGGGTATATTTAGTCCCCTTAACTGAAATGGTAACTTAGTTAGTTATCGTTATCATTTACAAATTATCAAAAGAAGAATTGAAGTGACTAATATGGTATTTTAGAAGGGTATTTTTGGCGGATGGTGGATGATGTAAATAAGAAGTGTGCCAAATAAAAAAATAACTTGGACAGTGGTAATGTAAATAAGAATTGTGCCAAATAAACTATATATAAAAAAAAACTAAGTGTACCCAAATTATTTACTTTTATTAGAAGTCTTCTTAATTGGATGATGTTTATGTGTATTTTGAGTTAATGGTGAGGGAATTCTATATAGTCTCCTTAATTGCAATGTGGACTTAGTTATTTATCATTATTATTGACAAATTATCAAAAGAAGAGTTGAAGTGACTAACATTATATTTTAGAAGGGTATATTTAGTCTCCTTATTTGAAACGGTTACTTGGTTTTTTTTATCATTATCATTAACAAATTATGAAAAAGAAGAATTAAAATTGTCTCCTAGATTAAACCACCTCTTTTGTAGAATCCTTGTCTACATCCATAAGTGCCAATGAATACATGACATGCAAAGACATCATCCCTTTTGTAAGTTCACAAGGAATTTTCCTACCAGATTGTGAAACTGTTGCATGAGCCATTTCGTCTTCAGCTTGAGACTTTATTCGTGAAAATTTTCAAGGAAGCTTTTATATTTTACTTTGGAAGACTGTTTTTCATAAAATTGTATTTCAGAAATAATTAATTGAACTAAAATGGTATCTTCAGTGTTGATAAATTCTATTCCTCTATATCACTAATTATTAAATCACGATCCCAACTATTTAAATTGGTCAATCTTTTAAAGTTGCATATTAAATTTCATTGAATAGTTTCACAATGAAATTTCAAACTGCAGTGGCAATGGCTTGTGCAATGCTTCCTGACCTGGTGGGATAATTCCGTATAAACTCACAAAGGGATGATGCCTTTGCATGTCAGATATACATGGGCACTTATGACTGTCACAAAACAGGGGGTTTTAGTCTAGGAGAAATTTTTTTTTTGAGTGCAATGGAAGAAGACAGAAAAGGAACTAGTGAACATTCAGGTCCCTCACAAAGGCAACTTGTTCCCCTTTAGAAGCTCGTTCATCCCAGCAGGGGGTTTGTCAATGACCACCATTCGCTCCCTCTGACCTTGACCCAAGTTGGCCAAGAAATTAGCACTCGGGTTGGCCTCTCTGTACGTGTGGATGAACTTGCAATTAGCAAACTTCCTGGCATAATGTCTACAGTCCACAACAAGGGCATCAAAGTGGGAGATCTCCCCTTTGTCTTCCAGCAGGTGAATGACATTAGAACAATAAGTTTCCACCACTAGGTTCATACTCCTCCTAGCCACCATCAGTTTAATCCCCTCACGTATGCTCCATGGTTCAGCTGTTAGGCTAGCTAGTCTAGGAGACAATTACGACAAAAGAGTATCACTTGATTGCACTCTTTTTCTTGCAAATTGCTCTTGCTTCCAGAAACTGAAGGAAGCAAATATTAGCTGGACAAAATGAAGTTTTAGAAGGCATCTGCATGCCTGCTTGGTCCTTCAATATAAAATAGAATACCTAAGTGATCCATCAAGTGTTGGGACAAGTCCATATCAGGCTTATCAGCCCCGTGCAGGAAGTTTGATGGAAGTGCTTCTTATTTGCTTGTGTTCTCTGTAATATGCTTGTTCTGAATTTATTGTTCCCATGCTTTTACAACAGAAATATGGACGGACCAATGGGCAGAGGAGGTAATAATGCAGATATGCTTCTACGGAACTACAAACTTGGAAAAACTCTTGGCCACGGTTCATTTGGTAAAGTGAAAATTGCTGAGCATGTACCGACAGGGTACAAAGTGGCTATCAAAATCCTTAACCGCCGTAAATTGAAGAACCCTGAAATGGAGGAAAAAGGTATGACCGTAGGGTTGGATGACTGCTTCACTTTTTTTATGAAAATTTTCTTGGTTGGTTTTCTCAGCATCATTTTCATTTTCATATGGGTCAATTCATATTCCTCTGATTTTGTTTAATTTCATTTGTTGTATTCTTTTGAGAATGGGAAATGAGAATTGAAAAAATGTTTGCTTGATGTTATGCAGTGAGAAGAGAAATTAAAATATGTAGATTATTCGTGCATCCACATATTATACGACTTTATGAGGTGATAGAGGCACCAACAGATATATATGTTGTCATGGAGTATGTGAAGTGTGGAGAGTTATTTGATTACATTGTAGAGAAGGGTAGGTTACAGGAGGATGAAGCTCGAAGTTTTTTCCAACAGGTAGAAATCCCTATTTTTTATTAACTTTTTTTTTTGCTGGGATGAATTATTGTCATAATGGACCTATCACATCAGCAAGAACTGAAATATATTGTTGTTTTGGTTGTCATTGTCATTGTTATTATTATTACCTCTTCATCTTCTCCTATATTTTTTCTGATCTTTCCATGTAAACACATAAAAACTAATAGTTTTTACTGTCGTGAACTTTTTGATTTGTGATATTATGTATTGGATTCATATTATGCTTGAGTAACACAACATGATACGTAACACCACTAGCCACTGTGAAGTGTCATGTGAATCTACTTAACAATGTACCAAAATCAGCATTATAGAAGTATAATGAGGACTGAAGTAACATAAAAAACTGATATGGTAGGAATAAATGAAATTTAGAACAGTAACTGTGGGAGATCTGGTGCAAGCTTCCACCATCATCACCCCCTCCCCCTCCCCATCACCATCATTAGCTGTCATTGTTGTTATTACTGTTGTTGTTTCTCTGGAAACAGATAATTTCTGGTGTGGAGTATTGCCACAGAAGCATGGTGGTTCATCGGGACCTTAAGCCTGAGAACTTGCTTTTAGATGCCAAAGGCAATGTGAAGATAGCTGATTTTGGCTTGAGCAATATTATGCGCGATGGCCATTTTCTGAAGACAAGTTGTGGAAGCCCGAATTATGCTGCTCCGGAGGTTTTAAAAGCAATCCATCTATCATCTTAAATTTAGTATTTTTGGATCAAAACTGAGTTATAACATGTTATATAAGGCTAATGGTTGGATTTACGAGGCTATTATACATGAAATTTTGTGCAGGTAGTATCTGGCAAGCTTTATGCTGGGCCTGAGATAGATGTTTGGAGTTGTGGTGTTATCTTATATGCTCTTCTTTGTGGTACCCTTCCTTTTGATGATGAAAACATTCCAAACCTCTTCAAGAAAATAAAGGTATTGTTTACAATCTAATTTGAGCTGAAATATTTCAAATAAGCTATGTAGTTTGGATTAAAAAAATGGTAGATGCCATAACTTAAACGAGGAAACCAAAAGAAAGAAAAAGAAAAAAGAATAGCAGATGCATAGAGTTATGGGTAAATTAAGAAACTTGGTGCTCATGCATTCAGTTAAAACTTGATTTTCAGTTTCTTTGACGGTTTGACCTAAAGCAAGTCTCAATTGCATAGATTATCATCCCATTGGTTTACATTCTGTCCTTTAGGGTGGAATTTATACTCTTCCAAGTCATTTATCAGCTGGTGCAAGGGATTTAATACCAAGGATGCTTTTGGTTGACCCTATGAAGCGAATAACCATACCTGAGATCCGTCAACACCATTGGTTCAAAGCTCATCTTCCTCGCTATTTAGCTGTTCCTCCACCAGATGCCCTGCAGCATATAAAAAAGGCATGTTTACGGCTATCTGGTAGTTTTCTAACGTTAATTAATGATTTTACAGTCATGGTTTCATAATTAGATTACTGTTTGCTGGTTACATGCATTCCTGTTCTTAAATAATTCTATCTCTGATTCTTATAATATCTTGAAATCTGTGATATGTTATTAGAAAATATAAAAGAAAGGGAATGCATAAGAAATTAGCATTTAGGGATGGAAAGGGGGGGGGGGGGCCCTCCCCTATCCCCGCCCCATCTACAGGGAGCTTTCTCCCATCCTCACTACTTATGTCCCTTGCCCTACTTTTAAAAAAAAATTATATTAATTTTTCAAAAATTAAAATTAATCAACTAATATTATTACAATTGCAAATGTAAAATACACACACACATATCTAGATCTATATATGTGGGAACATTTAAGAGTGTTTATGTAATTTAAATACTCCTTATGTCCCAATTTAAGAGTCTCTTATTCCATTGTTTCATGTCCCAAAATAAAAGTCCCGTTTGAAAAGTCAATGCATAAAACTATAGTGAAGTTTCCAAATTACCCTTCTTACCAATTTAATGTGTTGTAATAGTCAGAGTGAAAGAAGGTTAATATTGTCAAATTACACTACCTATTTAAGTATGAAAGCATTAAATACATGTCCTATTAAAAAGTTAGTTTTCCAAAAAGGGGCTCTTAATATGGGACGGAGGGAGTATATAATCAGGGCAGAGCGGGGTACCTAAACCCATCCCTGCCCCCCAACCATCATCCAGTTTTAATTTCTTCCCTCATCCCCGGTCCCCACCCTGTTTATTTTTTCCCCAAACCCTCCTACTAACGTGGGAGACCCACCGGCACATTTTTTCATCCCTATAGTAATTAATATCTAATAATCTTATATGCATTGATCTCCGAAAGATCAGGAAAAACAAATGGAGACAATTTAAGTCTTGTGGTTGTGATAAGAGTTGAAAGAATTCAATGATCATATGACAAATATTTTTAGTTTGCATCACAAATATAATATTGAAAAGTTTTCCACAAGCTAACAATGTGAATCTCTAAATTTTGAAGGCCGAAATTTCGGAACTTCAACTTTCCCACTTTCAATGTGAATGAATCAAATGTTTGTCTCCTAACAAGGCTGGAATGTCTTAAATGGATTTAAAATTTGTGATGGATTGAGTATATATTTATTTTGTGGTTGTTGTCATAGCCCATAGGTTTTAAATATAAGCAGTTGGGTACTCAATCAATGTAGTTTTTTTTTACAGAGCACCTGTCTTTCTTCTTTTCTTTTTTTTTTTCTTTTTTTTCTTTTTCTTTTGAGACAGGTTACAAATGAATTTATGAGCATTGTTTGTAGGTTTGCCAGAGAAAACTTTTTGAATGACCTGGCTGGAAAAAACTCAACCTACATAGAACTTGAGGATACCGTTATAAAGTTTGAGAAAGATATTACATTTCTTGAAATCAAAGCAAAAATATTCATCCATCATTTATCTTATCACCATTTACTTAGTTTGGTTTACTATGCAAAGAAAACACCTACTTTGAGAAAGTTGATTGACATTTGATCTTAAATATTCTCTATTTAAGGGAGTACAATATGTAGCGTATTCTAGAAGAATGTTAGAATTCAATTTGTTGATATGGAACTTATGAACACTAAATTAAAGAAAATTCTTGGGGGTCTTATCATTTGCTAGGAGCTGCATTTTTGTAGTGAGACAGGCTCTGAACTGATTGGATATAAATGGAGTTAAATTCCAATATCTAGTGATTCAAATTAAAGTTTTGTTATTTGATCACTTGATGTAATGAAATGTGTATATTTTCTTTAGCTTGACTTGACTTGAGGAGGCTATCCATTTGAAATGACACTTTTCAAAGACAATAAACTTTTCCTTATTGACCTTTATGGCCTCACTATGATTTAAAAATTCCTTGGTGGATGTTGAATCTTTCCCATTTGCTAAATGAACACTGTTTCAAAGAGACACTGACTCTCTTAAAATGGAAAAATTCTCAGTGAATTTGGTTTTTGCCATTTCTTTTTAGTCAATACTGACTCTCTTTTAACTCCACCTGTGCCATGCTTAATCTCAAGCTGGAGAAAAGAGGGTTGTGTTACGGAGCTGATGACCAACGTAAAGTTTTGTCAAACACTTAATGAATATGGATCCTAAGTTAAGCCACTTTATAAACTTTGCCAAAATGCCTGTGGGTTTTTTACTGAAACCTCTCCAAGAATTTTCTTTTCAGTGGATACCTAGACATTGGGGCTCAAGTCTTTGTACTACCTAGCAAAATAAATATTTTTTTTATAAATACCTAGAAAATAAATTAATTAATAAATAAAGGTGAAAGATAGACATAAAATTAGTGATTTCTGTGTATGTTTAAAGAAGCAGGAATTTTGCAGTTTGACTTAGAATTGGAAATTTTAATTCTTGTAAATTATATACTGGGGATTATAAATTACTGGATTTTAGTTCACTGAACAATCAAATGTAACCAATTCCTAGGAATCTGCAATCCCAGTGTTGATTCATTATGACCAAACTGGCCCTAACCAGAAAGGGAAATATATATATATATATATATGTATGTGTGTGTGTGTGTGTATATATATTTGGGGGTGGGGTGGGGTGGCGTGGTGTTCCAATAACTGCTGTCTGTAACCAGTTTCATTGGAGTTTATGGCCTTGTTGGGATGTTGTTTAGGCTGAGAAACTGTCCTACTCATGAGTGATTATAGTTTCCATTGTTGCGTTTAAATTATTATATTTGAGTGGCACCTAGTTCTAATTAAGATGTAGGATGTACAGGACACAAAAATTGAATATGATCATGTCTGAGTTAAATCCATGAAGTTCAAAGGATTTCGGATAAGACTCTTTGGTTTTGAGAATGGGGTATCACTATTGTTGGCACTCCACTTTTAGGGTTTCTAAATTTCACATCTCGAGTGCATGAAAATGAAAAAGACACGGGAAATGGAGTGTGGGAAGTTAAAAGTGGAGTATTAATAAGGCTTCTCAAAGAACTTGTTTCACAAATTGAACATTGTTATCAGTTGGGGCAACTGCTTCATCTTCTATATTGTTATCAGTTGGGGCAACTGCTTCATCTTCTATTGCATGAATAATAATGTGAAGTTTCTAGCTTATCAAAAGAAGAAATAATATGAAGGGTGTCTAAATTGATTTAATTAATAGTATGCAGTAGTCAATTTTATTATTTTCTTTTGTTTCTTAATTTGTTCTAGCTGTTATGATGCATGGAGACTTACTTTATTGTCCCTTCTTTATATTTTTAAGTGAACTGAATTGCTTATGTCCTGCAGATTGATGAAGAGATTCTTCAAAAAGTGCTTAAGATGGGATTTGACAAGAACCTGTTGCTTGAATCTCTTCAAAATAGAACACAAAATGATGTATCCCCTTTCTGAAATATATATGATCTGCAATTTTCTTTTTTCTTTTCTTATATTTTTTACAACCACTTGATTGTATATCTTACCGCTGTTTATTTCAGGCTACAGTTACATATTATTTACTACTTGACAACCGATCCACTGTTTCCAGTGGCTATCTTGGAGCTGAGTTTCAGGAGTCCCTGGTGTGTTTATTTGTGAAGTTCATAACTTCTGGTATACAGTATACTTTATATTACATAAGTAATTTAATTTTTATAATAAGGAAACTTGGTGGAGGCCCCTTTCTAATATACTCGTAATACTTCTCACCTTTGAAAGCCAATTCTAGAAGTTAGCATTACTCTGTTTTTAGTTTTTTCTTTTTTTTGGTGTTCCCATTATGAGATATTTTAAGCACTATGTGGTATACTTCAAGTGATAATATTCATCCAAATGGGGTTAATTGGTGCTTGAGGTTTATGCTGGGAGGCTAAGAAGAATGGACACGGGACATGGATACGACACGATACAGACACGTGAACACGACATTTCTCAAAAAAGTAGGACATTAATACGTTAGGAACACATTGAATATATATATATATATATATCTAGTATGATCATATAATAAAAACCTAACATTATTTCAATCAAAATTGATATAAAAACACACAAATCACAAAATGTATTATTAAGATATCAAAATAATAAAGCTATTAAATTAAAATTCAAGAACAATTTTATTTAATCGTCAACAATTATTGTTCAAGTTCCAAAACAAATTTACACATTAAGTACATATGTGTGTATACATATACATACATATATATATGTATAACCAAAAAAAAAGCAAAGGATGAGAGGAGTAAAAGAGGAAAAAAAATTCAAAAAAACAAAAAAAGTGTCCCAAATGTGTCTAAAACATGTCCTAACGTGTTTGGAATGTGTCCATAAGTGTCCAAAATTCAAAACAAATTAAAAAAATTGGATACTCTTTTTTCGCGTGTTCAACACGTGTTTGTATTGGACATGAACACGTGAGACAAAATAGAGTGTCCATGTTTCATAGCCGGGAGGTGATACTTAAAAGAAATGTTTTGAGGAAGGATGTTAAGAAACTCAAATCTGCTTAGTTAATGCCTCAATGTATGATAAAATCATGGATTCATGGACCATAAGCCTCACATTTTTCTTCATCAAATTTATTTATATGTGCAAGAGTGCATGTATTTCTTTCCGATCCTTTTTTTGTTTACTATTTATCTTACATATATCCAATTATATGTTGAACATGTCAATATACATTTCATATTTAGAGGTCTTGTCTTGAAATTTATTTATGTGAATATCTCCAGGAGTGGGGTTCAGCTGGTGTGCATTTAGATGATGTGTCACATTCGACTGTTGGTTATCATTATCATCCAAGTTCCCGTTTGAGGCCTTTGCCAAGTCGGAGAAAATGGCTTCTTGGACTGCAGGTTCAAATTATTTGATTTTATTTAGATCTCATGTAATGAGCAAATGCAAACAAGCCACCACTTAGTGCAGTTCAGGATCCAAACGACTACAATGGGTTAAATGATCATGCTTTCTGATTGTTTCAATCACTGGCCCTTGAGATCTCTTTAGTGTAAAATAATTGAATTATCCACAATACATGAAATATATTGTTATAATTTTGATTAATTTTACTTGCTTGTTACTTTGTCAGTCTCCGGCCCACCCTCGTGAGATAATGACGCAGATTTTCAGAGCTCTGCAAGAACTGAATGTTCGTTGGAAAAAGATTGGGCACTACAACATGAAGTGTCTCTGGTGTCATGGCTTTACTCATCCTGAAAGCATGGTTAGCAATCATACACATGATAACCATTACATCGCTGATGAATCTGCCATTATTAAGAATGATTTTCAGTCAAAGGGCGCTGTGAAATTTGAACTGCAGGTATTTTATTTTTCCATCTCGTTCTTCTATGTATTGTCTTGGTACCTTTTAGAAGGAGTCATCTTGCATCTGGGACTCAAAATCTGAGTTCTTAAGCACTGGACCCATGCACGGCACATGTACAGTGGTGCTGGGCCTGCTGGATTTTCTTAAGTCCTTTGGAACACTTGATTTAAAATTACTTGCCTGCAATGTTTAAAAGATTTCAATCATCAATAATATGGTGTAAATTTGGATGTATTCCGTATCATTTAATTGTCCTAATATTCAAAATATGCATATCTGTAGGTTTTTGATCTCTTACTTGTAAATGAATGTAAGATTTACATGCATTTAGATGTCTATTTATGATTAATCTTTAGAACTTATCTCAAGCAATGAACTTCTAGGAGGGTAGTTGAAACCTTTGTTGGTCTGATAAATTTCCATCACGACGTCAAATTTAGTGCCATCATATATCGGAAGTTGACTTTCCACATTTTCTATTTAATTTGTTTAACATCAAGAGTTAACTGCATGGGAAAGCTGACAATTATGAAAATAATCAAATCTGTATCTGATATTAGGATTGTTGTTTGAAATTGCTCTCATCCCTCACATCTCACAGGCCGGATGTAGCTACAGTTGATTGTATGCTAATTGTCCTGCATGCTGGTGGTTACCATTTTTTGTATCTACCTGATGGAGTTTCTGGTGGCCTTGCCTGAAATGGGCAGTGCATCAATGTATCTTGACTATGAAAATTGGAATTCATGCATCTAACTAGAATTGTCAAAATTCCATGCACTTACTCAAGTCCTGCCAACATATGATCTGGAGATTTACTCATCAGTTTTTTTGTTCCCGTTTTCCTTCCCCCCCCCCCTCTTTCTCTCTCTCGGTCTTTGTGTATATGTGTGCCTGGTTTTACTGTGGTAATGTTTTTCTTTCTTTCTTTCTTTCTTTTTTTTTTTTCGGGGGGGGGGGGGGGTAAAATTGGACCCCTCATCCAACTTTCCAAATGTCTTTACCACCATACACTGCTATTTCAGCAGTGGTTACTGCAAATCATTGCAATAGAAAGACATGAATAATAGGATATGGAAATACTTAGAAGAATCCATTTTATCGATGTTTTTGGAAGTTCACCCACCTGTTGCTGATAAGAGGTTATTTATTTATATGACAGCTATACAAAACTCGCGAGGATAAGTATCTGCTTGATCTACAGAGAGTCACTGGTCCACAAATCCTCTTCCTGGATCTTTGCGCTGCTTTTATTATACAGCTTGGGGCTCCTAGTTCTTGAAAGAACAAATTGAGCCTGAAGCATTGACATTGATTGTGAATGAAAACTTTTGCTTTATATGAAATCCCCCCAAGTTCTCTTTTGTTTTGCTCTATTTTTTTTTTAATTCCTATTTCTTCTCCTATGTTCTAGGTTGAGCTTCAAACTTGTACAGCTAGGACCTAAGAGGGCCAGCCTCCTCATTTAGAAACACAATGTATCTGTGGGTTGTCACACCATCTAAATTGGAATAGCAATAGACTTTCCTAAATAATTTCTTGCATCCTTATTTTATTGTGCAGAGAGAGACTCAAAAGAGTCATAACTCATCCTTCAGGCTGTTCTTGGCAGTTTCAAGCCAGCAAACTGATCTTTTCCTTGTTCTTTTGTTGATGCCAAGATAGGATCCTACCCATCCTATTCATGGCATAGTATTTTAGATGCTCATGAGCCTTTACTTGGAGGTTTCGGTGAAGGTTGGGTGATGGCTCCATCAGGATTTGGGGGATAAAAGATTATCACTGCCTCACTTTTTCAAGGTATTGTCTCATTTTGGAAAGTGTGTTTAATGCTGTTCGGTTTTTTATGTGATGCCTCCGGGTGATACCTCAGTCATTTGATGATGCGACTAGAGTGTGGCATGGAACTCAGGTGGGTTGTGATGTAGAGCGGGCGTGGAGACTTATTCTACTTTGCATTTTTGCGGGTATATGGAGAGAGAAATAGTAGAATTTTTGTAGGGGAAATTACATCCCCCTGTAGACTCAAAGATAGGATTTTATACCTTTTGTATTTTTAGGTGATAGAAGCATACCCTTCTTGTATAGATTCTTTTGTGGACTTTTTGAAGCAGACAACACCCTCAGTATGGCTCTTAGTTGCTCTTAGTTGGGGTTGCCCCAATAGGAATTCCATATTACTTTCGAGTTCTGCGTCAATGAACTCATCGTGTTGGCAAATTATTTGGAAGGCCAAGTTAGCAACCAAAGTGAAAGCTTTTGCTTGACGTGTTTGTTCCGATGCTTTGCCCTCTAAGAAGAATCTGGTCAATCTTAGAGTTTAATTAAATCTTGTTTGTGGTTTCCGTGGTTGCTCTTCTGAATCTATAACCCATACCTTGAAAGATTGTCTGGTGGCTAGACAAACCTGGGATTGTGTTTTTTGGGTCTCAGATTGGATGCGAATCCTACTTCTATGAGTTCTTGGAAGCTCAATTGCATCCTGTGCTGCATAATTTTGGTTCTATTCAACAGTGGGTTGCTTGCTCCTCTTACAAGTTGTGATAAAACAAACTTCGATGCGCAGTTTTCCGTAGTGCTAGGTTTGTTGGTTTAGGGACTGTAATGGTGAATTTATTGGTGGCATGTTGCAGCGCTTACTTGTTTCAATGGATGTTGAGCATGCAGAATCCTTGGAGGCTCTTTATGTTGTTCAATTTGCTTTCAACATTGGATTGCATAATGTTCTGTTGGAAGGAGATTCTTTAAGAACCCTAAATGGAGTTTGTTCGTCTCAGCAAATGATCTTTCTTCTTTGGGTATATGGTCCGAAGATGTTAAGGTATTTGTAGGTAACTTTTAGCATTTTGGATATAAATTTATTAGCACATGAGCTAATTAGACAATACTATGCTTTTGTGGCTAAAGGAACTGCCTACCTTTCTTGTAAGGTTTCTTCAACCTTGTAATCTCCATCTTAATATTATTTTCATAGCTGTTTTTCAAAAAATAAAAATAAAGGTCAACAGACGCCTCTTGACTGAATTCTTTGCGTGAGCTATCACGTACTTAACCTAAAGCAACTTGATCGCATGCATACGTGACATGAATTGAGAGGGCATTGCCATCAACCCATTATATTTTTAAGGAGCAGGGTCGAGGGCATTGTCACTGATCCATTCTATTTTAAGGAGCACAATATACCCTTTTGCATTTGAAGTGGTTAGAATTTGAGGTCCCAGTTTGAGTCTTGGTGTCAATTTTTTGAATGTCAATGCAATTTGTTGAAGGATGAGTCTCAAGTAACTGGATGAACCATATTCAAAACTTATTGTAGGTTCGAATTCTAGCCATTGTGCTAATTTGCAACTTAATCTTACACGTGTTGCGAGGTTGGTGCGTGCAAAGACTACCAAAAGTGGTAAGATTTTTGTCAACTTGATGTAAAATTTCATACTCGAACGATTGATTTCACAAGCTTTAGAGGCTTTTTGCAAATTTTTCAAAATGAATCGGGTTATAACTACTTTCAATAATCTATTTGATTTTCAGAAAAAATAACCATTCTTTGATTTGACTTTAATCAGAATTTTAGTATTTGAAAGGAACAAATGTGAACCACTTGACTATTAAAATTTACTTACCAAACAGATAAAAGTTTAAAACTAATTCAGTTGCACTTTACAGAACTTGTTTTTGTATTTTCTAAAAATGTTAAAATTATGCAATTCCGAAATAAAAAATACACAAAAAAATCACTTTTTTTTTCCTTGAAAATTAATTAGTTCCATTGTGCTTAATATGGGCATTGAAATTTGAATCAAAAGTAAAAAGTGGCCTCTCAAAGATCTGAGGAAGAAATGGAGACATCACCCCACCTGCAAGCGTAGGTCACATTTGAGAAATTGTTTGGGAATTTTTCAAATTGGATCAGGTTAGAACCACTCTTATTAAGTTATCTGATTTTTAAGAAAATCAACTCCTCTCGGATCTGACTTTATTCAGGTTTTAAGTATTTTTTAGGACCAAATATGAACCAATATACTGTTAAAAGATATTTACCAAACAACAAAAAATTTAAAATCAGTTCATCTGTGTTTTACAGAACTGATTCTAACATTTCCCAAACAAGCCAAGAGATTTCTGAATTGGTAGGTTTCCATCTTTTTGCAATGTTGGGAGACCACATCAACTAATGGCATAGGGCCATAATTGACATTCCATGAAATAATAACCTTTCCATCATTTAAAAGAAAATACCTAATTTATGATAATGATAATGCAGTTGTGCATGATTACGTATAAAACACAATGATGCAATTCAATTTTTAAAAAAAATTTACACACAATCCACGGAATGTTAATGTTTACCGTCATAAAAAGTTGATGGAGTAACATTATATACTTCAAATTTTTGTATCAAAATTTACATTCCAAATAATGTGACAGTAAATTATTGACATAAAATTAAACACTAACCTAAAACACCACCAATGATTTAATTTGAGATGCAAATTTTAGTATAAAAAATTAGTTTACAATCATGAAGTCTCATAGCCTCTCCATCATTTAAAAGAAAAGACATAATTTATGATAATGAAAATTCATTTGTCAATGATCACATATAAAATGCAATGATGTAATTCAATTTTTAGGGAAAATTCACACAATCCATGAATAAATTAGGATTTCCATATGTTTGTTCACCCAATCCACCACTTTCACAACTCAAAACTCTTTAAGTAAGCTTCCATACAAAAAGGCCAAAAATAAAAAAAACAACTTTTTTCCCTGGGCTTCTGGCTTTACAAAGAAAATTGTATAAGCCAAAACATAATATGCTTGGCAGGAGAAACCTTCTCCTATGTTTCTATGCTACAATTTATCACATATGTAAAAAACACTTTATTTTAGCTAACAAAATAGAAATTAAATGAAAATAAAGTAAAATGCTTTGTGTAAGTGGCAAGTTGTGGCACTAATACATTGCTGGGTAAGAAAAGGAAGCCAAGTATTGTCCTAAGTTGACCTATTAAAATCTGTTAACTGATAGATCATTCATCTACTTCTCCTGTGGAAACAAACTATAATCTCTGCAAGTACCATTTAAATCTACAGAAACCTTTCAAAAGCTCTTGAATCCTTGATAAACTGGTGAATCAAAAATATTAAATAATTTCAATCTACATCTTCCCATTCTTGATAGTTAGCAACCATTCAACTATACTTAATCTGATAACTACAACAAGTTAGAGAGGAAAATTGAAATATCCTAGGATAAAAAATCAATCCCTCTCTCTTTTCTGTTTGCGTGTGCAACTATTCTTTTTTTTTTTTTTTAACTTTTTCTGGTCCCCTCATTATTACAAATTCTTTCCATATTCATGTTTCAGCTTACAATTTTATTTCAGAATGCTAGGAAACAAATTAGTACAACATGATGAGGGTACCTTTTTTTCCCTTGTGTCAAATGATACAAGAACCACTCATCCAGTTAAAACCTATTGCAATTTTTGTAAGCTCTTGATGGTGATTACTTGCCATTCATAAAAAACACACCATTCAGCTATTTCTTAGCTGATAACTATATCATGTTTGGGAGGAAAATTGAAATAGCCTAGGAAATTTGTCCTACTTTGGCAGAATCTCGGCAAACAAATACAACACAATGGGTGAGGGCATCTTGAGGGGGCACACGTCACACCATATTTCCGTAATGCTAAATCCCTCTATCTAACCATCTATGAAGGAGGTTGTGGCCTTGGCAGACTATCAAATTCTTGAGTATCCAATCAATTAATCCCCATAACCAACTAAACTGGGGAAGCTTAAGTGGAAATGAGAGAATAGGATGAGGGAAAGGGGTGAAGCAGCTAAATTGAAGGCTTCGCTCGCTCGCTCTAACACGTGAAATATTTAGAATGGTCGCTCGCTCTAACACATGAAATATTTAGAATGGAAAATCCTTTTAACTATTAAAACCTCTGTATAAATATTCTACATTCAGCTAGAATTATTGCAATTTCTAGAAAATTTCATGCAGCCTCCAAATCCTGACAAAGAGAATAATTAAACTAACAGAGAGAGAGAGAGAAAGGGGGGGGGGGGGGGGATATAACAAGGGTCCGAAACGTTAGCATCCCATAAGAAAATTGAAGTCTTAAAGGACCACCCCAGTACCAAAATTCTAAAATAAAACAGACTTAGAAGTTAATAACAAGAAAGATATACATCCATTAATCAAGGCCAAAGTTTCTCCATTAAACCTAAAATTCCATTTTAGGGTCCTTATCAATTCAGATGAACAAACAGATACATATCTGAAGGGATTTATATATGGGTTTGCTTTTTCAGTGTCCAGATATGCATCTAAAATTTAGATTCATACTCTCTTATCTTATAATTTTTGGATTTAGACATTTGAACAACTATTTTAAGAATTTGACTTTAACCTGAAAAATTTCCCTAATGAACAATGGAAATGACTTCATTTTTCAAACTGATTTGCATACGAATTTACTAGCCTGAAGGGCGGGTCTTAACGCAGTGGTAAAATTGCTCCATTGTGACCTGGACCTGGACCTGGAGGTCATGGATTTGAGTTGCAGAAATATTCTTTCTACTTGTAGAGGTAAAGCTATGTACATTTAACCCTTCTCAAACCCTATAATGGCGGGAGTCTCGTGCATTAAGACCAACCAATTCTTAGCCTACACAGGATGTATTAGTTTAAGCTGCTCCATTATTGAGTCCAGACTCTAGATAAATATAAAAATAAACACTAAGCATGGTACAATGAAATGGACACTTAGGAGTGTCGCAAAAATTTCCAGAGTGGCAAATGTGTGCACCACTTGCTTTTGAATCACCCATGTAATACGGGATCTTACTATGTAGATTAGAAAATAAGTAGAACATTAGCCAAGGCAAGAGAAATATATATATATATATATTGGAAGGTCACATGATTGTGTTAGCCTGTCACGCATATATATATATATATATATTGGAAGGTCACAGGATTGTGTTAGCCTGTCACGCATTAGATGAACAATCGAAGGATTAATTTAATTAAGTTACAAAACCTGAATGGGTATATGGCCTTCCCAAAGTTGCTTTTCAGTGCAACACATCACCTTCATGTACAAAACACCAAAACACCACTCTTTCAAAAACTAAAGATCCTAACCTTGGAGACTTCCAATATGCACTGAGGTCCTTGCTATAGCATCATTATTCATTTAATCATAAGAACATGAACAATTGTTAGGCCAAAATGAGTTGCTCTTTCAGTTGAAATGTTCTGCTAGCTAATAATATCCACAAAAACCTTGGAAAACATATGCTAGAGAAAGGGGTCTCTCTTTTTTTTTTTGATAGATAAGACACAACTATTTGTCCCAATTGGGACTTGATTCTTGAACCCTCAACCTCCTCCTTGGGAGGTGGAGGAGATACCATTTGAGCTAACGCTAGGTAGTTAGAGATAGGAGGTTCTTCTCCCCTGATGCTCAACCATCACCCCTATGTAATATTGAGATAAAAATACTGTCTTCTGGCATTACTAAAACATAGCAAATTGTATCACAAAAGAATTCTGCTCCTCTATTCTTGGATGCAGTACAAAGACAAAGCAAAACAAAACTAACTCAACTTTCAAGTTTCAACTGAACTATTATCAAGACTATAAATCTGGATTTTAACTGAAAAAATTACAGTACCTACAGATTATCACCCATTGAAGATAATTTGCTATCTAGCTCCTTGGTCCACTGCTCCCATGCACTGGTCGCCGAATATCAAACTGATCTATGAACTCCAAAGGAGTAACTGTTTCATTCCTGATCCTCTTGATCTTGGGGCTTAACAAGCCTTTATGCCTAAACCCATATAAGTTAAGCACCTGGTTATCCGCAAAATTGAAGGCCCTCTCCATACTGCTCAAGCACCTTTCAACCGGGTAATCACCATAGCTCCCACAAGGTTTGCAACCTACGAAATGGGTCACGAAAGGCCACCTCTCATCACCCAATCCAGGATGGTACTTCTCAATCATCTCTTCATACCGATCCACCAAACCAGCCCAGTACCCATGTAAATAATAAGAATTCTCAAGAAAGACCTTGTCCATCCACTCATCCTTCTTTGAAATCAACAAGTATATCAATGCCGACTGGTCATCTGCCTCAAATGCTGGCCTACCTTTCAAGTTTGCCGTTAAAATCTTCCCGGCCTGATCACGAATCGGACCCTTTGGACCCATTGGAGCCCAAGCATCCAGTAAATCCAAAGACCACTGGCAATTCCGAAACAGAAAGCTCCCCGTATTCAACGCAATCCAAGAGTTCTGATCGAACATCAAATCGGGGTACCCATGAACAACCAAATTATACTTATCGTACTTCGAAAGCGGAATTTCAAAAGTCATATCAGTGAACAAAGCATCACTGTCCATCCACCAAATCCATTCCACTTCTGGGTGTGACAACATTAGCCTTCGAATCAACGGCAATTTGGCCCAATACCCAGCTAGCTCTTTATCCAAATGAGCCATATTGTACACAATCTCAATTCCATGTAACCTACAATAATCAATCTTGTTCTTGATTGCTTTCAACAGATAATGATCCCCAATTGCGTTATCACAGGGATTGGGCGGCGACCCCGTTACGAGCAAAATTCGAGCTTTACCATTCACATAATTCGGGAATTCAGGGTTCCGTTCGAGCCAGATCTTTCGCTCTTCGTTCCATTTCGTGATGTTGGGACCCAGAGTGTAAGTGACATTAGGGTTGATCTCTGGCTCGGCTAGCTCATCGGGATCGTTTGGATCCTTATCGGATCGGATTTCGGCAAGGATCCGATTGGTCTCTTCGATTAAGTGTTGGTTGACCGCGTCGGCCTCGGAGCTGCTGAGATTGAGGCCGATCGTGCCGCGGAGGACGAGAATGGTGACGAAGCCGCAGAGGATTGTAATCTTGATGTTGTTGACGGTTCTGTGGATCTGACGTCGGCGAGGTGTTAGAGAGGTTCGGCCGCCAGCTGTGGCTCTACCGCCGTTGACAGTGGTTGTTGGAAGTGATCCGGCTCTCTTCTGAGCTGTTAAGTTTTCTTGACCCATATCCCTCAAAACACGCTCTTTCACTAAAAACACACTCTCTCTCTAGAATTTCTCTAAGAGAGAGAAAAATGGGGGATTCTAAAACCCAGAGTCCAGGCGGGGATGGTGGGGAATCATGGAGATTGTATATGATATTTTGATTATGCAGTATACGCGAGAGAGAGAGAGAGAAGAGGGGACGCGTAGAACTGAACCACCGACTGTTTTGGGGATTTTTGTTTATGTTTACAGTGGGTGCCTGTCAATGGGGCCCTTCCCTTCCCTCTGTTTACGGGATTATTCTTCTGCACGGCTGGCTTTTACATGTGAATTTGAGGTTGTTCATCCTCATAAATTATCCCATTACCCCGCCCCTGCAACTCTGCTATGGCGGAGGGAAAACATAATGACAGTATTGGCGAGCGGGCAAAGCACATTTTTTGAAAAAAAAAAAAAATTTAGATGATGAGATCGATGACCATGTCTATGACTATCAATTTTACTGTTGATACTACTGTTCTCCAAATTTACTGCATTTGACAGACATTGTTATACCAGTGGAGCGGAGTGCAGAGCTTACAAGTGAGGAATAAAATATCATTAAAAAAATATGTTGCAGGTTCAAAAATGTAAATATATCCTAATTATATATTAATATCGTAATTTTTTTTAAAAAAATTATTGAATATTTATATCAAATCATAAAAATTATTAAATAAATTTTTTTGAGGTATTAGTTGACATGTTAGCAACCAATCTGGCAAAACAACTCAAAAAATAAAGAAATATATTGTTAATTTCTTCACGCTAGTTCCAAAATGTATCATTCTAATTTAATGTATCGTAAATAAATATATATTTGATAAGTATGTAATATAAAATTAATGAAAAAGTGCACTATGATAAAAATATAAAGAATACTAATTATTATAATTTATACAAAATTTAATTACATTAATATAAATAAAGATCAAATTTGCATAAGTGTCAAATAATATTTATATATATATATATATAATTTTTTATATTAATAATATAAAACATTAAATTCTAATTATATTAAAGTTGGACGTGCGATATTCATAATATAATGCAATATGGAAATGATATTATGAGAATTTTTAAATCTAAAAATTTTGTGATATATAATTTTTTTTTTTTTTTGCGATGTCACGATATTTTGTAATTTTTTTTTTACATTTAAATATTGTATCACAATTACAAAAATCACGATATATCAATTAATATATTGTAAAATATTACAAAATTTTATCCTAAGAGTAAGATGAATTATTGGATAATAGGAAGGATTGTGAATGAGAAAAATATTAAAATCTAATACAGATTCCGGACAAAAATGAATTTAAATATCCCGCTTTGCCTTAAGTATATTTTTAAATTCTATAAATTTCTTTTAACATTCTCGTAAAAGAAAAAAACATAGGCATGTGCTTATGTCATGTGATTGTAGGATGTGGTGGAGTGGAGCCCAATGGAATCCCATCTAAATTGGGATCTTGGCTTCTGCCCATGTGCCAACGAACTTCCCAATTCTTGTTAGTTGGCCTCCAATGGTCTTGTATGGTCTTAGTTCTGTCTCCTTTGGATGACATGGTTTTAACTGTGAGCTACCTTAGTGAAAAGGAGTCTCCTATGGATGTTGTAGGGGTGTCTTTTGTCATGAGGACAAAACAGCAAATTCAATTTCAGAAAATGGAAAGCCAGATGTTCACTCCAATGGTCAATTGAAATTGAAAGAAAGTCACCCGCGGACCTAGATCATGGAATTAAGGACATAAAAAGTTTCAAAATTAAAATTTAAGAGATTTTTTTTTATAGAAATATAAAATGAAATAGAGAGGATAAACTCTTGATTTAAAAAAAAAAAAAATCTAGATAAAAAATTTAATTTTTAAAATTTTAGAGGGACAACGCTCAAGATAAGAGGTATGTCTCCCCTATCTAACATGACTATTAATAACTAGTCACGATAATAAGAGTGGCATGGCCCGACACAAGTTAGAGTATCTCTATTAATCTCACAATCAGATGGGATTCACATGTTAAAATGGTAATATTTTTTTAGAAAAGTCCCTACTTATTTGTAAGAGAAATAGAAAATATCAATTTCAATTGAAATAGACACACCCCAATCCGTCAGCACATCTCTTAGGTGTGAAAACAACAAACAAGTTGTAAATACAAAACTGGATTGATGTTTATTGAAGCTTGTCAACAATCTGTTAAAAACAGCTTATATCAATAAGCATGCCATAGGAGAATTATCAAAACCACAGTTGTCAAATTGTACAAACAATTCTAGAAGATGAAATTAAGTCCTCATTCAACCAAAAAATATGGTATAAAAATAATTTTATTTTATTTTAATTCATAATTTCATTAAATCTATTTTATTTATAAAATATTAAATCAATGAAGAGAACATTTGTTAATGAAATAATGATGAGATTATTATTAATAGCCAGAAAAGCCCTTTAGACAATACAAAGAACATTCTTATTTTTATATAAAAATATGAAAAAAGTTACAGTAACAATTATGTATTAATAATGTTAGTTTATATTAACAAACAAAAATATATTTGAATTTCAAAAAGATTATAGCATTTACAAATAAATAATGGACAATATAATAAAAAAAGACTTGACTGGAAATTAATCCATCCAAATAATAAATTTTAAGATAATTCAAAAGGTAACATTGAACAATTAAGATAAAATTCAAAATAAAGACTATTAAGCTTTTTTTTTTTTTTTTTGATGAATTGGTAAAGGGGTATCTTGGGTCAGCTTATGTGCACCAAACTAAGTCATTCTTCTTGTGACAGCCAAGCCTACCCTTTAAACTCTAGTTGTCAACGATAGGCATAAAGGGAACTCGAACTCGAAATGCTTAGATTTTATCCTCAATATCTTTACCGCTCAGTCACACCTCCCAGTAGTAAAACAATGACTATTAAATGGGTTATAAATGTAATTTATTTTACTTTAGTAGTATGAGATAAATAGTTAGAGGGATAAGATAATATTAACATAATTTTCGAAGAAGATTGTGTTGGAAAAATGGATTATTGAGCAAGAATTTTTGGTCATCTTTGAGCCAAAATTAAAATGGGCCCCACACATTATTTTAGATAGGTCTATATGGAAATATATTCTCCTCCATGAGGAGATTAAGAACATATATATATTAGATTGCTCAAAACCATTAAGAAATGAATGAGAAATTGACTCCAAATATCACTACTTGAAAACAGTGTATGCAGCTTCTAAGTTGCAATGATTAGTCTTTTTAGGTTGTCATAGGGAAGTCACTTCCCTTCTTTTCCTCATCTTTTCTCCCAACAAGTCACCTATTTTTATATTCATATATATATATATGAGTGTATATATGCATATACATTCACATGCATACACCAACATTCACACATGGTGTGTCATCTTTTCCTATCATGTGTAAGTCACATGATGGTCTAAATCCCTTTTCATTCATTTTCTCATACTTATAAATGCACATATGTACACTTGAGTTTGTGTATTTGGCCTCTAGTATTATGTATAAATCACATAATACTTAAAATAATTTTCTATATTTTTATTTTATTTTTGTTTTAATTTTATGCATTTATTTGGCATTTTCTCTATTTTCTCTATTTTTTTAATTAATAATTATAATTATTTATTAATTCTCTATATTTGGAATAATATCTCTCCTCACTTTGTATTGGTGATGTATTGTTACTCAACCCATTTAGTTTTATTGACCTACCTTAGATCAACTTGACCTATAATTAGGTTAGTTTTTTACCTTAGTTGAGGTCATGTCGAGACATAGTATCTTAAAGAACTTGGAAATGTCCAATGTTGAGATAATTTTCCTTGTTTTGTCTTAACGACCTTATTTTTCTGGAGGCGGGTGTGACACAAAGCTTCTTGTCAAACGACATTCTTGATCCATTTTTTCTATTATTATCCTAATATCTCCATTTCACTGGCTAAATCACAAATCACATCTCAAGGACTTGGTAATCATCCCCCTCATGGTCAAAATCAGTCTTCTCCCAATACTCCTCATTATTTCTTTTCATCTCCTCAACAAGGTGTTCTGGGTTGACCCCCTATTATTTGCCAAATTTGCAGAAGAACAGGGCATTATACTTTTTGTTACTATGATCGGTACAAACAATCCCTCAACCTTCAACTAACCACATACATGAAGCTCTTACTTCCTTCACCATCCAATACCCTTAAGACTCTAACTAGTATCCTGACAATGGTGCAACAGTCCACATGACTAATGAAGTGGGTAATTTTTCTCATAAACAACCCTATCATGGTAATAATGATGTTCTGGTAGGTAATGGGTCTACCATCCCTATTTCCCATGTTGGTTTCATTTCTATTTCTCACAATGTCACTCTCAATAATGCTTTACTGGTTCCCCATATTCATAAAAATTTAATCTCTGTTAGCTAGTTTACTAAGGATAATAATTGTTCTTTTATTTTTCTCCACATGACTTTGTTATTCAAGAGCAAGGAACATGGAGAGTGCTAGGGACAGGCCGTAGACATTTTGGTCTTTATGTGTTAGATCGTCCTCATCACGTTCTTTATTCAAGTTCTCTTTCATCAGTTAAGGTAACTTTTACAGTTTGGCATAATCGTATTCGTCACACGTCTCCTAGTATTATTGACATTTTAAATAAAAATAGACTCATTACTTTAACTGATTCTGTTAAGCCCAATAAATCTATTTGTTCTAGTTGTCAAATAGGCAAAAGTCATTCACTTCCTTTCGATTTAAATAATACGCAATCTTTGTCCTCTTGATATACTCCATGTGGATGTTTGGGGACCCTCCCATGTTACTTTTCCTTTTGATTTTCGTTATTATATTGTGTTCATTGATGACTTTAGTCTTAACACTTGATTTTACCCCATGAAATGCAAATTTGACTTTCTTTTTATCTTCATTCAATTTCAAAAAATAGTAGAAAATCAATTTGAGAAAAAAAATCAAAGTTTTTCAATGTGATGGTACTCGTGAGTTCTCTAGTGCTCTTTTCCTCTTATATCTCTTTAATTGTAGCATCTTCAAATATGTTCCATGTCCTCATAATAAAGCTCAAAATGGTAGAGCTAAACGAAAACACCGGCACAATATTGAAATCCGGTCTTACCTGATTATTCCACAGTCACACTCACTCTTCTTTTTGGGTTGAAGCCTTTTGTACGGTAGTCTACATCATCAATTGTCTTCCTACTACTATCCTCTAGCATCGCTCTCCCTTGTCAACTGCTCTATGGTAAGGCTCCTAAGCTCTCTATGTTTCATACTTTTGGATGTCTATGTTTCCTATACCTCCTTGATTATGATTCCCATAAATCTTGCCCCTTAGAGTGTCCCTTATGTTTTCATTGGTTATAGCACTGTGTATAAAGGTTTTTGTCGCCTAGATCGATCCATTAGAAAAGTTTACATATCTCATCATGTTGTATTTGATCAGTCAGTTTTTCCTTTTTTTTTTAACCTCCTCTTATCCTTCACACCTTGTATCCTTAGCAGATTTCTTGACCTACGAGGACATCATTCCTATTACTAATTACTCATCTCCTACCATATCCATGGCTCCCATTCCTCCTAAAGATGGTCTTTATGTGACTACCATACCTGCACATTTTTCTTCTATCACACAAACACATTCTCTTCCATCCTCATCCTTCTTCCACTAAGGCTCTCATCCTCACCAACTTGCTCGGAACCCGGCAACTATACCTCCTCCCTATCCTGATCTCTCTTTTATCCTAGTGGCTCCCTTACTGATGATCTACCTCTTTCTTAACCCCAACCTTCATGTATATCTAATACACATCCCACGATCACTCATTCTAAGTCTCATTCTCATAATGCTAGCCTTCATTCTTTCACCAGCCCGTCATCCCTTGCCTTCTTAACACCTCTCAATTTATAACTATAGCACCATAGCCTTCTTTACCGGTCTTCTTTCCACTTCTGAACCTCATAACTACAAGTTTACTATCAAATATACTCATTGGCACGTTGCCATGGATGAAGAGATTTAGGTTCTCAAGCATAATCACACCTGGACTCTTACTCCTTTCACCCAAGGTATGAATGCTGTTAGGTGTAAATGAGTCTTCAAAACAAATTAAAGTTAGATGGTTCCATTGATCGATACAAGGCTCATCTTGTGGCCAAAGGCTATTCTCAACTACCAGGCATTGATTTTGATGAGCACATTCATCCGTGTAGTCAACCCTACTACCATTCGTCTTGTCCTATCACTAGCTTGTGTCAATAAGTGGGACATTCGACAATTAGATGTCAATAATGTTTTCCTCCATGGTGATCTACAAGATGAGATTTATATGTCTCAGCCCTTTGGGTATGAAGATCCTCACTTTCCTTATCATATTTGTCGACTTCAAAAAGCCTTATATAGCCTCAAACAAGCACCCCATGCTTGGTTTGAGAAATTTAGTAGTCATATTCTACGTACAATTGAGATTTTGTTGTAATCAATTTGATTCTCCATGTTTATACAGATGACTTTCGTTAGTACTCTAGTTCTTTTAGTGTATGTTGATGATATCATATTTATAGGCAGCTCATCTACTTCGATCTCTATTCTCATTGATGATCTCAGTTATGTCTTTGCAATGAAGGACTTGGGTCTTCTTCATTATTTCTTGGGCAATGAAGTTGCAAGTCATGATGATGGTCTTTTTCTCACACAGTTGAAATATACCTTGGATCTCTTCATACGTGCTCAAATAGAGGGTGCTAAGCTAATTTCCTCTCCTATGATTGTTGGTCAAAAGTTGATTCAAGAGGGTGTTCTTTAAAGTGATCCAACATTTTATCGTAGTATAGTTAGTAGCCTTCAATACTTGACTCTTACTCGGCTAGATCTTTCTTTCAGTGTTAATTATGTTTGTCAATTTATGCATACTCCAACAATTACTCATTTCCAAGCTATCAAATGCATCCTTCGGTATGTTAGAAGTACCCTACATCATGGTCTTCAAATTCATTTTGATAGTTCACTTACCTTTACTGGTTACTTTGATGCTGATTGGGCTGGGTGTCCTAACACTCGACGTTCTACCTTAGGGTATGCTATCTTTTTGGGTTGAAATTTGATCTTTTGGGGTGCAAAGAAGCAATCTACAGTCCCTCGTTCCAACGTTAAAGCTGAATATCATGCTCTTGCTTATGTTGTTGCTGAAATAACTTAGATCACTTACCTTCTTAGGGACTTGAGTAATCCACCTTCTACTCCTGGAATTCTTTGGTGTGATAATCAGAGTACTGCGTATATGAGCACAGATCTTGTATTTCATACTCGTTCCAAACATATTGAGCTTGGTTATCATTTTGTTCGTGAAAGGGTTTTAGCAGGACTTCTTCAAATTCGTTTCATTCCTTCTACTCTACAAATTACTGATATCTTTACCAAAAGTCTTCCTAAGTCAGTTCTTGCTTCTCTATGTTTCAAGTCGAACCTTGTGGGTTCCCCTCGGTCAACTTGATGGAGGGTATTAACGTATCAAGATCAGAAATCAAGTCATCTTAAATATGTAAACTTATATTAATGAGATTTTGTATATATTATAGATTTGTGTATAGTTAGATTTTGTATCTCGAGTAGAAAAGTTGACCACAATGAATTCCTTCCTAAAATTAAGGATATAATCTCACAAGTATTCATTCCTAAAATACAAGATTGTAATCCCACAGGGATTCCTTTCTAAAACTAAGAATTGTAATCTCATACATACATGTAAAGTATATTTTGTAAATTCTCTATATATTGAGTGAAAAAGTAAAGTCTAAGACCAACTTGGGATTTAGACTTTTTCCGAACTTGTCTTAGCATTTTTGAGTATTTTCTTTTCTTCTTCCTTATTTCTTTTGAGATATCTTTCCTTTATTTTTCTGCTTATTATCTAATAAAGAAGTATCTCATGAAGAGATGCATTTAAAGGTATCTTTTGAAAAAATGTTTCTTTTCAAAATAACATGCATTAGGGAAATAAATAAGAAACTGTGTGGAAGTGAAAATTTTGTCCCAAAATCACATTTTTTAATCAAAATCTTAATTTTATGAGAGATTTCTCTAAAAAGTTAAAGCTTTTTATGAACCTGAAAGTTGTTGAATCTATGACAACATAACATACTCTATTCATCGCATTTGATTGTGAATTTTGACACATTATCTTAAAAAGAGATTCTTTGAGCGTGATTACTGGCATTCCTTCTTCAAATTATAAATTTTCCTCAACTAATATAATACGTGTAAATATTAAAATTCTTTCTCATAATTTTCCTTTTTTAGAATATAAATTTGTTTATGAACTCAATTGCTTACAGACTTACCTTTTATGCCATAAATATGGATGATTTCTCTAAAACTATGTTTGGATGGAAGAAATTGAAAAGAAAGGGAAGGGAAGGATAAGGAATGAGAGCTTATATCATGTTTGTTTTAAAAATTACGAAGGAGAGGGAGGGAAAGAGAGAGAAAGTGAGGGAGAGCTTAACCCCTATTTTAACAATTTTGTTATCCCTCCAAAAGTGCACGAAAACGGAGGGAAAGGAAAGAAGGATTTAATGAATTTTTAATAATACCAATATTACCCTTAAAATTATAAAAGACAAAATAAAAATGACACCTCTATCCTAGAGCATCCAAATATACATTGTTTGTGTATAATAGTAAAATAATATAAAATTCTTTCTTTTCCTTTCTCTCCTTTATCATTTCTAAACAAGATGAAATGATTACTTCTCTTTTCTTTTCATTAGTTATCCAAACATAAACGAGAGATTACCCTCTCCTCTCCACTCCTTTCCTTTCTCTCATAACTAATACTCTCCTCTTATTTTCTTTCTCTCCTAGTTATCCAAAAGAACTGTAAGTTGACTCGAGGAGACTCCAACCTTCATCGTTGGTCTACTTTCATCGCATTCATTTTAATAAATTTTTTCAATAGTTTTGTCTAAAAAAATAAAAATAAAAAAATAAAGAAAGAATGAAAAAGTGTCGATTGGAGTAATTTAATTGGAATGGCAGGGGCATTCTGGGAATTCATTATTTATGCGAACAATCAGGTTTATTCCACCGCAAGCAGGGGGTTCTCTCTCTCATTGAGATTGTTTGATTGCGAAAATCTCCTCACCGAGCTAATCTCCGATCAAACTCCTGCGCGCTTCCGTCATCTTCGAGCCATAATTTTAACTCTCCGAAAAATACCGGTAAACTAAAATCTGTTTCTGCTCATTTTTTCCCTAAATAATTCTCAATTCATTCAATTATAATTCATTTGATTATTATGATAAATTATTAGTTCTTGTTCATATAACGTCGATTTTTCTTAAACATCTGAAAATCTCTGATTTTTTAGTTGATTTGATCGACTTGAATTCAGTTTCTGTTTAATTATGCATAATTTTGTGGACAATTGGAATAATACTAATAGTTTGTGTGGTGATTGATTGAACGAAGGTCATTGTGAGATTGGGGCACGATGAGTCAGGTATTTGAAGGATACGAACGACAATACTGCGAACTTTCGGCGAATTTATCACGAAAGTGCACGTCGGCTGGTTTTCTTGATGGAGGTTAGACCGCACCCTTTCATGATTCATTCAATATATTGCAGTTTATCACGAACGCCAATACTGCGAACTATATTAGTTTTTTATGCAACTTTGAATAATGTTTGACTCTACTTGTTATGTTCCGAAATTTCATCACTCATCAAGAAAAGTGTCTTGGTGAAGATGGTCCCGTCAATAAAATAGATGAGGTTATTGAAAGCATTAATCCAAGTTGCATACCAATCTTGGTTACTGCCTTGGCCCTCGAATATCACTATCAGGAACAATTTATTGTATTAGTAATTTGAGTTGTTGAGATGGTATTAATAGATAAGCCAGTGGTGGCCAAGAGTCTGACGAATTGGGTTTGGTTTATGTCGCCTTTAGGGCATCTCCAACAGTGAACCAAACCCAAACTCAAAACTCAAATTTGAGTCAAACTCTGAATCATGCTCTCCAACAATAGACTCAAACACATACCAAATTTTTTTTCACTCAAACTTAAGCTTAAACCCAAATCGGTGCAATACTATTCAGGCCATCTCCAGTGGTGACTCAAATTTGAGTAAAAAAATTCATTTGAGTTTGATGTTCTCCAACAGTTACTTAGTTTTTACTCAAACATTTTTTTAAAAATTCCCATAGTCCCGAAAAAATTCCCATCTTGTCCCAAAAATTTAAAATTTTCTTTGAACAGTGATTTGAGTTTGTGAATAGTATTACACTAATTTGAATTTTAGTTTGAGTAAAGATAGATTTGGTATGAGTTTAAGTCTGCAGTCAGGGAGGATTTTTTGAGATTTTTAACTCAAATTTAAGTTTGAGTTTGGGTTTGTTTCACTACTGCTAAAGAAGTACAGATACTCTATTTTGGCTTACGTGTTCGTGTCATACACCGACACTCCCGGACACATGTCCGGACACTTGAATCATGAATGTTGATGATTAAATGAAGAAGTTATTTAATTTTTATTTAATGACTTTGTTATTTTAATAAATTAATAATATTTTTTAAATTTGTGTGTTTTTATGCCAAGTTTAATTGAAATAATATTAGGTTTTTATTATATGGTCATATAAAAAATATAAAAAATTTATATATATTCAACATGTCCCTAACGTGTTCGTGTCCTACTTTTTTGAGAAATAACGTGTCTGCGTGTCCGTGTCGTGTCGTATCCGCGTCCCGTGTCCGTATTTGTGCTTCTTAGACTGCTGGAGATGCCACAAACTCAAATTACTATTCAAAGCAAATTTAAAACTTTGGGGACATGATGATAATTTTTTTGGAATAAGGTGAGAATTTAAAAAAAAAAATTGAGTAAAAACTAAGTAACTGCAGGACAACATCAAACTCAAATGAAGCTTTTACTCAAATTTGAGTAAATTTTGAGTCACTGCCAGAGATGGCCTTAGTTTGAAGTGAATACAAAGGATAAATCAACTCCTTACATGCATTGCAAGAGTTTAGACATTGTACTTTGTAAACAATTATTGATATGATTGAAACATCAACTTCATAGCTCATCAGTTTCATTTTGGTGTTGATTTTGGGGTGGGTATGACCTTTTCTAGTTGCTTATAATCCATTCTGTTTGAAGTAATGGACAGTTAGGCCATGTTTGGTAGGTCGGAATGAGAGTAGGAATGGAATAGCGTCAGGAATGGAATGCGCATTCCTGACGCTATTCCATTCCTGTGCTTGTTTAGACTTTTTAGACCGGAATGGCCATTCCAAATGGAATGATTATTCCCAAAGAAGCTGGAATCGCCATTCCTTACCAAAAGTTACGGAATGCTCATTCCATTCCTTATCAAAATTTTTAATTTTTTTTTTGCCAATAAAAAAAATGCAAGTTGAATTTTTTTTTTTGCCAATAAAAAAATATAGGTTGAATTTTTTTTTTTCATTAAACGTACATGAAAACTTTAAAATTTATACAAGTACTTTGAATATCTAACTTAATATTAACTTCATTTCAATAATTTGATGGTTCAAAAACCAAACACAGGAATGTAATTGTCATTCCATTGGGTATTCAGCCAAACAAAAGAATGGAATAATTATTCCCATTTCATTCCTGCTCCATTTTATTCCTAATGTTATTTTATTCCTGTTTTATTCCATTCTAACGTACCAAACGTGCCCTTAGGATCTTGATTTGTGAATGATGGACATTTGTGGTTCTTAGCTATGATCAGTTAAAGATCAAAAATTCATTTCGGAGTGTTGTTTTGGTCACCCAATAAAAGGAAACATTTCATAAAAGTTTCGGAAACACAGTGGAAATGATAAAAAAAAAAAATTAAGACATGTAGAAACACTTGGAAGTATAATGTAAAATGTAAGAATGTGTAAAGATAAATATTCTAATTAACTAATTGAAAATATTTTAGGCTACACATCCATCTATGTAAGAGGATATTTGGGTGAAATTAAAAAATAAACATAAATGTCATTTAGTCATTAATACTAAATAACTATTTTCTTATTTTTTAAATATTTGTGAAATCATTATTATTAAAAATAATATTGTAGCATAATAGATTTGTATTATGTAATATACACGAATTAAACAGTTTTACACAAGTTACACATAAGATAACCCATTTAAGTAAAACAAATGGCAAGTTAAGCCTATTGTAACCAGTAACTATGTATTAAAACAAAGTGCTCGCCATTTTTTCAGTTTCACTACTACTTTTACTTTTCTAACCCTCCCTAGACAACGCAGTGGCAGGAGCATGGTTTTAAATTACGGTATCAATACACGAACAGTTGTGATAACAGTGTAACGGTATCGGGAGTACCAGTCAATATGTAACGGGAATTGGGAGCCGTACCCGTGAATTTTTTGTAATCATTAGAAAATTCCTTAAAAGTTACTGATGCATGGTTTTGTTCTAATTTATTACTTTTTAATGTTTTAATTATTTTTAGTCATTATTATAGCTCCTATGAAAAACAATTACTTATTATATAGGACTTTATATTAGTTTTATATCAAAGTAAGAAGAAAGTACAACCTATTATGATTGGTTATGACGACGAATTAAAAATACAATTATAAGTAATTTCAACAAATATACAAAAATAAAATAAAACATTGACAAAGACTACACTAGAAGTGAATATTAATTGTCAACTAATAGACTTAAAGCCAAATAAATGCATAATTTAGCAAAAATAATAAAAAATATAAATGTGATTAATCATATTACAATACTTGAGTTTTCTACCACAAAAAAAAACTAAGATACCTTTATATGATTGTAGAGCAACAATATTAATACGAAAACAAAAGTAGCAAATAAAAATTTTTTACAATTAGAAATTTTTTATTTTTGTAGAAGTAGTCTAGGCCCTGGTGATAAGATTCATTCATTTTAAACAACATCTATTAAATCTAATAAGATAAAATTTTATTTTTAAGTTTGTGGTAATAAATAATTAGATATAATTCTAGGACTTATGATGGGCTAATGGTTGATGGGCCAGAGGCTTATGATGGGCCCTGGTATTTAGGGGGGGACTTCAATGTTGTTAGAAATCCCGGTGAGAGATTGGGGGGAGGCAGGTTGACCTCGGCAATGAGGAGCTTCAACGAGTTCATCAATTCCAAAGCTTGGTGGATTTCCATTTGGAGGGAGGGAGGTTCACGTGGTCCCGAGGAGGTCATCAGTCTGCTATGTCCCGTTTGGACAGATTTCTGATTTCTCACAACTGGGAGGACGCCTTTCCAGGAATCTCTTAGAAGTGTCTCCCGCGTTCGTGTTCTGATCACCACCCCATCATGTTGTCTTGCGGGGGTTTTAGTGCAAGCAGAAGCCCCTTCAGATTTGAAAACATGTGGCTTGAAGCTGAAGGGTTTGTGGAGCTGGTGAGAAACTGGTGGGATTCTTATATTGTGACGGGATCCCCAAGTTCTTGCATTGCTAGAAAGCTGAAGCTCCTCAAAGAAGATCTGAAAAGGTGGAATCGTGAGATCTTTGGTTTAATTCAAATTAGGAAGCAATCTTTACTGAATGACCTTCATGAGTTGGACAAGGAGGAACAACTGGGCTCCATATCAGATGAGAAAAGGGTTGAGAGAGAAGGCCTTAAGGGTCAGATTGGGCAGATTCTCAAGATGGAGGAGATCTTATGGAGGCAGAAATCTAGGGCCATCTAGCTTCGGGAGGGGGACCGCAACACAAAATTCTTCCACAGAACGGCTTCTTCTCATTACAGGAAGAACCATATTTCCTCTATTGTTATTGATGACGAGATTCTCACTGAGGAAGTTCCTATCAGAAAAGGTATTGTGGATTTTTTCTCAACTCTGTACTCTGAGCTGCATAGATGGAGACCGGGGGTGAATGACCTCTTACTGAATAGCCTGAATGGGGGCGATTCCTCTAATCTAGAGATCCCTTTTTCGGAAGAAGAAGTGGTGAGAGCTTTAGATGTCTGCAACGGCGATAAAGCTCCAGGTCCTGACGGTTTCATTATGGCCTTTTTAAAAAAATGTTGGGGTGTTCTGAAAGCAGATATAATGGCGGTCTTTGAGGCCTTCCACAGGGAGGGCGGCTTTGAGCGTAGCCTTAATGCCTCCTTCATTGTCCTCATTCCAAAAAAGGAAGGAGCCATTAGCATCAAGGATTTCCATTCTATTAGCCTTGTGAGTAGTGTGTACAAGCTGATTGCAAAGGTTATTTCTTTTAGGCTCAAGAAGATTATGGGCAACATCATCTCTCCTAGTCAGCATGCTTTCGTGGAGGGCCGAAAAATTCTGGATGCGGCTCTCATTGCCAACGAATGCATTGACTCAAGGATAAAGCAGAAAAGGAAGGGGCTTGTATGCAAGCTGGATATTGAGAAGGCCTTCGATCATGTTAGCTGGAGTTTTCTGATGAGTATGCTGGCAAAGATGGGTTTTAGGGGTAAGTGGCAGAAGTGGATTCAGTCATGTATCTCCACAGTCTCCTTGTCTGTCCTTGTCAATGGTTCCCCTACAGGCTTCTTCCGTTCTTCTAGAGGATTGAGACAGGGTGATCCCCTTTCCCCCTTTCTCTTTGTGATTGCTATGGAGGCTTTGAGTCGGTTTTTGTTCCGAGCGGAGGAAGGTTGGTCTCATCGAAGGCTTCCAGGTGGGGGGCAGAAGTGGTGGTGGCATTGGCTTTTCCCATCTTTTGTTTGCGGACAATACCATCATTTTCTGTGACCCTTCAGTCCGTCAGCTCCGTTTTGTCCGGTGCATTCTTGTGTGTTTTGAAGCTGTTTCAGGTCTGCGGATCAATCTCAAAAAAAGCAGTATTACTCCGGTTGGGCTGATTCAGGACTTGTTAGCCAGCACTTTAGGGTGCAAAGTGGGCAGCCTTCCCACGGTTTATCTCGGCCTACCTCTGGGTGCTTCTCCGCGTTCCACTGGGGTATGGGACTCGGTGGTTGGAAAGTTTCTCAGCAAGCTGTCTGGTTGGAAGGCCCAACTCTTGTCTAAGGGAGGCAGGCTCACCCTTGTCAAAAACTCTTTGGCCAATCTCCTCACTTATTTCATGTCCCTATTCCCTATTCCAAAGATAGTTCGTAGAAGGCTTGAGAAGATTCAAAGGGACTTCCTATGGGGTCATGAAGGGGAGGTTAGGAAGATTTACCTTGTTGCTTGGGACAAAATCAAGAAGCCGGTGTGTCACGGGGGCCTTGGGGTGAAAGATTTGAGCACGTTCAATTCAGCCCTTTTAGGGAAATGGCTATGGAAATTTGGTGAAAGCAATGGGGAGCTTTGGAGGGATATCATTATTGCTAAGTATGGATGCGATCACGCAGGTTGGTGCTCGGGCAGTGTGGAGGGGCCGAGGGGTTGTGGCCCATGGGGATTCATTAGAGATGGGTGGAGATTCTTCATGGAAAGGTGCCGTTTTGTCCTCGGAAATGGCGATAGGTTGAAACTCTGGTATGATGCATGGACTGGGGAGAACGAGTCTTTGAGGGTGAAATTCCCAGGTTGTATAGTCTGGCTAGCAACAAAGAGGCTCGGGTTAGTGAGTGTTTAGAGAAAGTTGGGAACAAGCTTATCTGGGCCCCCTACTTTAGGAGAGAATTTTATGATTGAGAGCTTGATGAGGTGGGCTCTTTCCTTAGGTTACTCAACAATTTCCAGGCTACGGAAGATAGGGAGGACAAGAGAGTTTGGAGGCCAGATAAGAATTCTTTTTCTGTCTGCTCCTTCTATAGAAGCATGATAGCTCTAGTTAGATCTCCCTTTCCTTGGAAGCTCATTTGGCATGCTACTGTTCCCCCGAAAGCTTCTTTCTTTGCTTGGGAAGCTTCTTGGAAGGCTATCCTTACGGGGGATAACTTGAAGAATAGAGGCTTTTCCTTAGCTAGTAGATGCTCTTTGTGTAAGAATGAGGAGGAAAGGGTGGATCATGTGCTTATCCATTGTCATACTTCGTGGAGTTGCTGGAAATGTTATTTTTGCTCTGTTTGGCTTCTCTTGGGTAATGTCTGGGTCGGTTAAAGATCTTCTTTTGGCTTGGGAGGGCTGTAGTCTCCCAAAGGACCTCAAGAGAGTTTGGAGATTGGGCCCCAATCTGCCTCTTGTGGTGTATATGGAAAGAAAGGAACAACCGTGTCTTTGAAGATGTGGAGCTCTCTACTCCTTTCTTCAAAGACTCCTTTTTGCGTTTATTATTTTTTTGCTCTAAAGAGGCTTTCCCTGTAAATGTTTCTTCTTTTGTAGGTTTTTTGGGTTCTCTTAATCAGATGTAAGTTTTTGAGGTTTTCGCCCTGGTTGCCCTTCTTGGGCTCCATATATATTCAATTCTTACTTATCAAAAAAATAAAAAATTCTAGGACTTACTAAACACTTTGACCATATCCATAATTCCAAATCTTGTATTTGAAAAAGTTAGATTACTAGATCTATGGCAAAAAATGAGTTTTTTAGCCCTTAGAATAGAGAAAAAGAGAAATGTATCATTATTGTTACATATTAGCTGCTGTCGTTACACCTCGATCCGTAACAGCCGTTATGTAACGGTATTGGCCATTACGCCTGTAAATTTTCTACATACCGATATATCGGTGTGTAACGGTATCGGAGAGTTCAAAACATGTTACATAATAGCCATTATGTGACATAATGGGCGATATTTAATACCATGGGCAGGAGCCTCATGCGATGGGTTTTTCCTTCACCAACTTCTAGAATTATCCTTGACATGAATGATATTTGTCTACAATTTCACTATATTTCAACCAATTTTCATGTATTTTCATGAAAACAACGTATGTTTTAATAGAAACAACTTTGTTTCCTAGAAATATGTGAATTTTGGTATTACACTTGTGTTTTGTTTCAATTTATTGAGAAACTGGAAATGTTTTGACTGTTTTGATGGAAAAGAAACGAAATTTTGATTCTTGTGATGAGTAATTAGTGCACCTTTAATTGAATTGGTAAATTGGCTATAACTTAAATGTTGGGGGAATTTTTTTTATCTTTAATGAATATGGCTGAAAATTTGTTTGTGATTTGAAAGTAAAAAAATTATTAGTTCTCCTCCCTGCCTGCCTGCCCTCCCAAAATTTTCATATTTCTACAAGAGCCTCCCTTAAATTCTAATTTTTGCATCCCCCCCCCCCCCCCAACCCCCAAAAAAAGTCAATAATCTGGATGTGTCACTAGTCTTACCCGATATCTGGTTCTTGGGAGTGGGATTGTATATTCAGAGTTTGCTCTAACAGCCACATGCCCAAAAGACCTTTGGTTGACACGCCTCTATCATTTAAAAAAAGAGTATATAACCTGATAGAGGTCAGGATAGGAGCACCACACATGTTTTGTATTTATGTTGGGCGCCGGCATAAGCTCAGATCTTAGGGATTAATTTTGTATTTCTTAATTATTAGAATTTTTATTTTAATATTATTTTTGGGAATTTCCTACGTATGGACCTTAATATTTATCTTTTCTACTGAAAGATATTGGATTTTTTTCTCCCCTTACAGATACCCCCCCCCCCTTTCCCTCTCTCTCTCTCTGTCTTTTCTCTATTCTTCTTCCTTCTTCTCTCTCTCTCTCTCTCTCTCTCTCTCTCTCTCTCTCCATTCCACCTCCTTTCTTTGTTCTCTCTCCCTCTCATGTTTCTTTTTCGCAACTGTATGAAATCAGTGAGCGAAATAAGACAGATGGAGAGCGTGTTTATTTTCCATTTGCATATTTAATATTTTAGATGTTGAGGTTGTTATTAACTTATCAAAAGAAGTTTTAATATTGTAAATAATGTCTCAGGCTCGATCTACCTAGGCCAAATATTTTTACCCTTCTCTGATCTCTATTAGAGCTCTCTGTGTAGGGGTTCCCTTGCAACTTTTTTACGTCATATTAGGTGTTTTTTGTTTTTCATTTTCAATATTTGATAATAAAAAGAGCTTATTTTCCTCTAATCACACACGTGCACACACACTTGTATTATGTACTGATTGGTAGGTGTTCCTTGCATCCATGACTTACAGAGCAAAAGAAGCAGAAAGTTTCTGAAATAAAAGCTGGATTGGATGATGCTGACGCTTTGGTAATGTGGAGACTATTTTTTGTGGCTGAATGCATCCATTTCCTTCTTTACTATCGGTATTACAATGTAATGTTTGCCTGAATTTCTCTAGATTCGTAAAATGGACCTTGAGGCTAGAAGTTTGCCACCAAATGTAAAGGCTATGCTTCTTGCCAAGTTACGAGAATATAAAACTGATCTGAACAATTTGAAAAGTCAAGTCAAAAGAATCACATCAGCTAATGCTAATCAAGCTGCCCGGGATGAGTTGTTGAAGTCAGGAATGGCAGATACAAATATGGTATCTCTCTCTCTCTCTCCCCTCTCCCTCCCATGGGTCTTGTCATGAAGTGCCCTGATATTCATTTTTTAAATTATAAGTTAAGTTTAATAGTCATAATGACTGTTCAGTAGATATAAGAATTTTTATTTTTTTTTAAGTTTGGCTGCTATTTATTGTTACTTCACATAAGTGTTTACCGTGTAATTTTCCCTTCCATGAAATGTTGTTACTTATCCTTGCTTCACATAATTGTCTATCCTCTTTTCCATGAAATGTTATCACTCATCTATGCTTTGGGCCACTATTAACTATACAGCTTTGTTTTCCATGAAAAGAAATCCCCTAAACTTGATATTTTACTTCATTATTCTTTTAATGTCCTTGAAATGTTTCTTGCCCTGTGCTATGGCATTCTTAACCAAAATTGGAGTGTCGTAGCTATGTATTCATTGTTTCCCTTTTTATATTATATTTCTGTTTTTGCTTGTCAGATTTGTTTATGCTGCCTGCTTTCAAGTGCACATTGGCCTTTGCCATTGCACGATGATTATTATTTTTTCATTCATCTGCTACATGGGTGAAATAGTTGATAAGCCTTATCTAAACTTTATATATGGGATACCTGTAGCCAGGTTCTGATTATGCTTTATCTAGGGCTATATTTTTTCTTAAACATGAGCAAACATGTGTTTTTCAGTATCTTATTTTTAGCTAGCATTTGTTTTGATTTTCTCCTTATCCTTCTAATGCTGTCAACTCAACTAGAACCATAATCACCTATGCTCAATGATGCAGTCACTGATATTTATTCCTTCTAAACATTTTTTTTTTAAATGACAAACTGATAGTTGTTGTGCCCCCATAGTTGGTCTCTTGGCTATCTTAAAAATTCCCCCCCCCCCCCTCTCCCCTTTCTTTGTCCTCGTCTCTTTTTCCTGACAAGTATTATTCCTGCTCAGAAGAGAGTGTCTTCTCCGCTTTACTTCTGTAGGAAACATCTATTTTAATCCTCATTCCATAGAAAATGAAACCTTAATGCAAGCAGTATCTCTTGGCTTTTGTAATCCATCATATCTATGCCTAGATTTACTTAAGTTGCATATTGTTGTGCCCTTCCTGTTTAATTATATATTCTACAACTTCATACACTGATGATGTCCTATTCTGATTCATAGCATTCCTAACGTTTTAGAATCTAAAGTGTCTCTCCACAATTCTAACTGTTATTTTCTGAAATGATACCTGAAGCTAGGATACATTTTTGGTATTGGTTTGTTATTCTTGAATGCATTAGTGTGCTGTTTGGAGATTATGTATGCGGTTTGAATAGAGTATTTTCCCCCAATGAGAGTAACTCTGCAAGTACTGTTTTTCTCCCTGCCATGCTTCCATTTTTAATGAGTGGGTCACTTGAGAGTACTGCATCATGGACATCATTTATACATAAGACCTACTGAGACATTATCACTGTGATCTATCCATGGAGATTATGAATGCAGTTTGAATAGATTATTTTCCCCAATAAATAAGCAACAAATGGAGAGTAGCCAGGGCTGGCTTAAGATCATTTGAGGCTTAAAGCGGTAATTATAAATGAGATTTTTTTTTACTTTTTGAGACATAAGAAAAATTAGTTTTTAATAAAAATGAAATTTAAGAATTAAATTTTTATTAATTTTAAAGCTTCTAGTTTGAATTATAATAAATACACAAAATTTGGGGCATTTTTTGATACATAGAATTCTATTGGCTTTACACTTCCAATTTGGATTAACCTATAAAGACATAAAATTTGAGTTTTCTTTTTGTAATTACACTTCTATTGGCCTTGCACTTCTAATTTGGATTGGATTAACATACAAAGAAATAAAATTTGGGAATACCTGGAAATGTTGACAGATATATCCTCGGTGCATTAGGTTTCTGGAGAGAGCCTTATTAAGTGATGTGTAGGGTAATGTCGACTTGTAATTTACCTGGAAGGTTGGAACTGATAATAGCCTAGTTTTCAGGTCTAAAAAAATGCGGAATTGTAGAGATGTAATTTGATTATACGTAATGAGCTTATTCTTTTCTTGCCAAATGGTGAGATAGACAGAGAAACGATGCATGGTTTTGGTCAACCGGTTTGTGAAAATTCTTTTCACTTCTCAAGGCAGCCCCTCTTTGGTGAGTTAGCTGGCAAGAAGGCAAGGCATAAAAATCACGACTCACATATATAGAGCTGCAATCATGGCCCCTCCAAGTCCATTGGGATGGTCTCAGACATAAATCATGCATCAAGGCATGATTTTGTGAACCTTAAAGAGTTTTGAGGTGTGAGTGTGTGCTTTTGGTGCTTAGCACTCAAGGTCAAGGCATAAGCTCACATAACTAGTAGTTTAAAATGCCTGTGTCTCACTCTGAGGTTTGAGGTGTGAGTGTGTGCTTTTGGTGCTTAGCACTCAAGGCATAATCTCACATAACTTGCAGTTTAAAATGCCTGCGTGTCACTCTTTTATTTCATCCTTCTCTTTTGATTATCTTTGGATATAGAATGTATATTTTCCATGTTGTGTTCAAATTGATGCCTTTGAAATGATCAATCACATAATTTGAGTTTTTAAAGCAGGTGGTTAACTCTGTTACTCTTTTTTTCACGACTCTGAGAAGATATTAATGCTCGTAGAACATTTCAGATATTTATATCTTTTTTATTTTTAAAGCAGAACTGTAATGATTGCGAATACTTGCCCTTCTTTTGAATAATGCTCCGCTGTTTTGGACACCTATCTTTTGCTAAATATTGTGGATGCCTATTCTTTTATTGGACACTGATGAATGATGATACAGGTGTCCGCTGATCAAAAAGGAAGATTGTTGATGTCAACCGAGAGATTAAACCAGTCCAGTGATAGAATCAGAGAAAGTAGAACAACAATGCTGGAAACTGAAGAACTTGGTGTCTCAATCTTGCAAGATTTACACCAACAACGTCAGTCTCTCCTGCATGCCAATAACACGGTATGTCCTTTGCCATTCTTTTGATCTGGCTTTTGGTTCATTCTTACTCTCTGCTTCTTCATTATGTGATATTGTTATTACTACTTTTTCACTTTTGTTTTGCGGAACTTGATTTCTTTAGTAAGATTTTATCCCTTCAATGTTTTATATCATGGTTAATAACAATTCGATTTAGTTCATCAATGTTGTTTACCCCGAATGCAAAAGGTATGATTGGCTTGGATTTCATGCTATATAAACAAGCTTGAGCTTTAGTCATCTTGTAAAGAGCAGGTGTTCACAGATGTTCTTCCTCTTGCAGCTTCATGGTGTGGATGAGAATATTAGCAGGAGCAAGAAGATACTGACTGCAATGTCAAGAAGGATGAGCAGGAACAAATGGATCATTGGTTCCATTATTGCAGCCCTAGTCAGTTGCGATCATTTTGATCCTTTATTTTAAGCTGGCTCATTAGCCTGTCAGCATTGCTTTCTCAATGTTCCATGTATCTGACATTTGGGTTTCTTATAAATGCGTATATGTTCTTGAGTGCACTGTTTCAGATTTCTTTCCATGTGTGTGCTATTGGGTGTTTCTCAACATATGTTTGTGATATCTCTACCTTCTTGATCATTTTATCTTACAGCTTCTTTATCACTGTCAACAACTGGGATAGGAATAGTAGTCAAAAGTGCCTTTCTATTCTGTTTTCTATTTTGTGCCTGATTTTCTTCTGGTTTCTTTCGTTACTTGCACTGGGTGGTCTTGGAGCTTCTTGGATGCATGTGGGAAGGGTGGGATGAATTACTGTAAATACATAAATGCAATTGATTCTCTTTTACAATCTTTGAATTTGTATCTCTTAATAACTTACTTATATACATAATCACAGGCTCTTTTAGGCTATCTCAGCCAGCATTTGAAGCCTTGACTTTAGAATTGGAAGCTTTCTGGTTCCAACTCATATCGGCAGCTGTCCAGCACCAAGGAATAAGTCCCTGGTGTAGGTCGTCTAAAGCAACTAGTACTACCGCTACTACTATTATTAAGTTGTGGATGATATCAGTAGTAAAATCAAATCTCTAGTTTCACTCTCTTTTGATTGCTTATCAACACTGAAACCAAAGTGCTATAAAAGCTTTGGCTAATTTATGTCCTCTTTTTAGACCATTTCCACTGCTAATAATCACTTAAGCAATGTTAAATTAAATTTTCTAGAGCTTGCCGTATGGAAAATCTAGCCTTCTAGTAAATATAGCAGTTGATATTGAAATAAGATAGTCTTCGTTGTATGAGAGCAGTTGATATTGAAATAAAACTTAGCTTTTCTATAATTATTAATCAACTAAGATGACATTAATTATCTCAGATTATTAATCTAGCATCATCAAATTTATATAAGAAAAGTTTTAACAGTTTCTAAACATAATCCCAAGGTTATAAACATAGCAAAAACAAAAAGAGTCTTGTTAATTACCTTCCTTTTTATGAATTTCATGAACAAAACCTGATATTTCACCAAGAAAAATAGCCAAGTACCTCCCCGCTCCATTATCCAAAAAGACAGATTACAATTCTCCCATGGTACACTGGGCATCCAGTACCACTTACCTTTTATCTCACATCAGGTAGTTATTCAATAGTTGATTTATGCAGGTGGAATCCATATTATTTAACATTTTTTCAAGAACCTAAATATTAGTGCCCCAACTAATGGTAATAATCACACTACATCCTGCCAATACCTCTAGTGATAACTATAGTGACTTCTCTTATAAGATATAAGTTTGGCTCCATGACCACCTTTTTGAATCTGAAAGCACACTTATAAATTACCTTCCATTCTTGAACAATCTCAAGAAAGTTCCAACATTACACCAAATAAATTAGATGGGCAAAGCCATCAAACTCTTTGGATTTTAAACGACAGTCGGGCTGCCTGCCTCTGGCAACAACCCATCTGCAGCAGCTAATTTTGATTGATTAGCTCCTTATGGTAGTACCTTGTTTAAGCAACGTGCACCAGTGGCAACTTGGCATTCAAATGAAGTTACTTCCAATATATGACCCTGTTTCAGTTGGGAACTGGGGGAACCAGTCAGTTGCAAAGTTCAACTTTGATCTGCACAGCCCTTAACCAACATTACGACGCACTGAAGCGCCAGTTTGATCATCCATGGGCAAGATAGCAGAAAGTAGATCAGTTAAACGGACAGGAATTTATCAACGAAAGCTTTACCACTGGAAGGGAACAAGTATACATGGATTGAAAAAGATCCTTCCACAGTGAGCAACAGTTCTTTGTTAACATACTGAAGCATCATCCTCGGGAGAATAATTCTGAGCTGCACGCTCTTCTTCATCCTCTTCTTCTTCATCCTCATCAAAAACACAAGCAGGCTGCCCATTAAGATCCACATTTACACCATTAATCTTCCTCACAAACTGGCCCCGCACACGAGGCCGCCTCTCAGCAAGCTGTTTTCGGTTGACATACCTAATCTTCTTGTCAAAACAACGTTCCTTTCTCTTCTGCCTAAACTTGATCAGGGCTGCCTCTCTCCTATCCACTTTACCTGATGTTCCTTCAGTGGAAGACGAATTTCCATATGACTGGCCATGGGTGGGAAGTAGCCATTTGGCCTGGTTGTAGGCATATATTAACTGGGTAATAGGGAAAAGATGCCATTGCTGGTACATGAGGAGAACATTGCGGAATATGATTGTACTGAGGTAACATAGCCGAAGTGGCATGGTTTTGCAGATCTTGCAGGTTCTTTTGATATATTTGTGCTGATGATGGCATCATCACTTGATTCATTACTCCTGGAATATAATATGGATAAGCATTCTGTGCATGAAAACCTGAAACATCATGGTGAGACTCATTTCTCGGATGCATATGCACCTGAGAGAGCTCTTCTGTCCTCGAGTTTCTGTGTTGTGCAAATTCCATTTGTACAGGGGGAGTCGAAGACCTCTCTATAGAAAGAGAGTCAGGGATACTGTTACTGCTCGGAAAGTCATCTCCTTGCAAATGGTTTTCCCATGCCTCTCTATTTTCACAACCTTGGGTATAAGTACCCACTTGTGTACCCCATTCATTAAGTTTCCTTTCAATCCCCACATGCTGAAGTTTCTTTTCAATCCCCACACGCTGAGGAGCGTTTTCGTCAACCGGGCCAACCCCTTGGGCATTGCTTTTGAGCATGCTTGATTTGACATATGTAAAGAACGCCGAAGATTCGCCTATCTTAAGTTCACTCCTCTTCGGACATGATGAAAGTCCTGAAAAAAATTACAAGAAGTTTGATTAACTTCAAGTGTGGAAGGATGAAAGCACATAAGATACTTTAAAAAATAAGGCGCTCCCCTTGCTTCTTGACATTATTGGCAGCGCATGGTGCAATGCACACAAATAAATAGTAGGGAATATTAGAAGTGGAAGTGCAACTCCTAAAGAGGGATCAAGTAGTTCAACTAGGACCAACAGACACACAGGGTCAACGAAGTAGCTACATACCACCCCCCAGCGGGCCCTCAAATTTGAGAGTTTTCTTATATTTTTCAAAAGATTTTCAAATATGCCCTCACGTCAATTTTTTTATTTGAAAACTTTCTTTCCAAATATACCCCTTTAATTTATGTTTTTACCCCCCCACTAAGTTTAAAATTTTTCACACTTTTATCTTAATTTCGATTTAACCCCTCCATATTTTCTTTGTTTAATTACTGATCAGAAAAAAAAAAAAAAAAACTTCAACTAAACCCTCCTTATTTTTTGCCACCTCCCCCCAAGAAATTCCTGGTTCCATCCTTGGGCAGAGTCAGAAAAATTAATTTTATTTTACTTTACTATTAGGCAGCCATGCGTGCCACTTTAATATTCTTGTCGATGCCACATCAGAAACCATATCAGCCAAGTATCACTGTGGCAGCAATACTGACCATTATTAAAAAATAATCAATAATTTTTTGCCCCATTTTCGCATGGACAAGTCTAAATGATTCTTTGTTTCTCTACAAAATAAACCAATCAGTCAATCGATCTTACAAAATGTATCAAGCTGTTCCACCAAATATACTAGTCATTTGCACATACACAGTCAATTGTGAACATTCTTTTGCTAAATTGCCCACATCTCTCTCTAGCTATGAAACATGGACACTCTATTTTGACTCACATGTCCGTGTTGGACACCGACACTTTCTGGACATGTGTCGGACAAGTGAAAAAAGTGTATAAATTTTTTATTTTTTCAAAATTTCGGGCACATTCTAGGAAACATTATGAACACTGTTAAAACATGTTAGTACACGTTTTGGACACTTTTTTTTTTTTTGAATTTTTCCTCATTTTTCCCTCTTGTTTTTTTGTTATATATACACATATGTTCTATGTAAGTAGTTAGTAAATTTGTTTTGAAACTTGAATCATGAATGTTAATGATTAAATGAAAAAATTCTTATTTTTATTTAAATATTTAATAATATTTTTGTGATTTGTGTATTTTTATACCAATTTCAACTGACAGAATATTAAGTTTTTATTACATGGTCATATAAAAAATATAAATATATATTCAACGTGTCCTTAACGTATTAGTGTCCATGCTTCTTAGCTCTCTAGGAACTTTCAAATTACACAGTTTTCTAGGTTATAAACTAGACTTGTATAGTTTTTCAACCATGTATGGCCTTTATGGCGAAATTCCCTCGTTAAAATTAGTTTTAGTGAGAAAAAAAACTTGGTCAAAGTTCAATTCTTTACATTCCTAGACACCTTTTAACAAATCAACAATATCTCTATAGAGGGGCAAAATCAATTTTTGCCAGAAATTCCAACTAAATTTTCAATTCTTTGTATCCCCCCAAGAAAACTAACAAGTCCTAATGTTTGGTTCTATGGACTACATCTTACACATTATTCTGAACATATATCATCATTGGGGAAGAATAAGAGGGGGCACTATTTGATGGGACAATTTCCTAAAGCTAGGCATGTATGATATAATTTGTAGTGGTGACCTATACAAGATGGTGAATGTGACAAAAATGTTATAAAAAAAAATCCCAGGGAAAAACGCTTTATTTTGTGTTAAAAAACTCAACAGAAGTTGAGGACACCATTGATTAGCCTCTTTTAAAACCCCGTAACTTAATCCCAAGGTGATTTAAGGGTGCCAAAACTCTATCGCTGTAAGGTGAACAATAAACATAATTTCAAAAATTCAATCTTAATACTGGGAATTAGCCAGTTTACTACAAAATATACCAGTTTGGTAATGCTCGGGAAAATTAGTTACAAGGGAAAATTACCTTTTTTTCCCATCTCCAGATGGAAAAAATTTTCAATTTGATATCTAAGTGATTCTTTATCTCTTTGCATGATGTACAAGTAATAACTATAAAACGTCTCCAGATGTACATTATGTATTAGTCATTTGTATATATACATTTAATCAATGTTGACTCTCCCTCGACTATCTAGAAGATACTGTGTATATATAAATGACTAGTAAATTTTATAACTGACTAGTAGATCATGAAGAGAGAGAGAGAGAGAGAGAGAAAGAGAGAGCACATTCCATCCAATTTTTGCTTTAGACCATTCCTTTCTCATCATCCACTATGTGTTTTACATATACATATATGGTTGGATTATGGATTATAAAGAAAGGGGCCTGATTAAAAATCACGGTATCATTCATGGACTCAAAAACCACCCCATGATGACTCTGGTCGCAACATCATAAATCAACATTGGGGAACATGCAACAATACAATAGATATGAGGCTCAAAGCCTTTTTTTTTTTAAAAGATCGTTGGAAAAAATAAGAATAACAAAGAATCCACCAAACAAACAAAATATATATTATTTGTTTAGGGGTGAATACAACTGAAAATTTTGCTAGAATGCCCGGCAAAAAGTAAAGTTTTTTTTTTTTATCGGTCCTAGCAAAAACTAATGTTGTTCATAGATCTTCACTTCAAGTGTTGTATATTATTAAAAAAACTCTATAAATTTAGTTTCCAATTTGTTGATAGTTCGGGAAGCATGCAATGAGTTGGAGAGTGAGTTGTAGAGGGAGTAAGTCTTTCACGTCAAGAAATTAAGAGAGAGTCCTCGGGAGTGTTGGGCGCAGGGTGTGAGTGCTGATCAAGATCACTATAAGGGTGTAATGACAATGGCTCAAAACTCAAAGTACTCCTTAGTGGCTAGTGTTTAGGGTATGAACATTACAGAGAGTACAATGTGAGTCTTAATTGCATCACTGCTAATAATGATGCGAAGGAGCTATTTAAAATAGTCTCAGCATGTGAGATAGTCTCAGGGGATGATATTGTCAACAACAAACTGGTTATGGGGGTACTTACACTCCAAATAGAGGTTAGGGAGAAGTATGTAATAGAAAGTAATGGAACGTAATAGAAGATTTAAGGAATCTCGGCAGGAATCTCTTTGTTCTAGAAGGTCTTAGGAATTCTGCACATGGTTGATGCGATGGACACCTTAGGAGAACCCAATACTTTAGCCTTCTATGCCACAAAACACCGAGTATCCCGATGTGTGGGTCTATAGCACATTTTTGCACCATAGCTGCTGTGCCAGACTCTACAAGTCTCCTAAAGACTAGCCTTCCAAGTCTTTAGACAACCATGGAATGGAAGTGCAAGAGGTTCTCGAGGGAATCTTATTTATAATGAGAAACTTTTAGCCAAGTGTGGGAGCCATTTTGATGGCTTTAGCCAAGTCTGGCATGATCTAGCTCGGTCTGGGAACTAGGATTAGCTCAACCAAGCCTAAACTTGTATCTGTGGCACCAAGTCTAGGGACTAAAAGTAGAGTGTAGTCAAGTATGGCTCGACCAACTTTTGGGATCTCACTCTAAAGTTGCTTCATTGTGCGAGTCTTAGAGAGCTCTCCCAGCAAATGGTATTGACACATGTTAGCTTATGGCCGAGCCACAAGTAGAGGTTTGGATCGGTGATTCCGACGTCCAGATCATGTTTTGTGAATTTATTACAAACTGCCACGTGGCAAGTTGTGATTGTGGTAAACCAAGTGCCTACACAATCTAACAAAAGGCTCATCAATTGGTGGTCCCTAGAGATAGAGGTTACTGATTTAGGATTTAGCAATAGGGTGAACCAATCTAAACTTGTCTAAAAAGTGCATGAATTAATTATGGCCAATTTTTCCACTAAAATTGATCTTACTAGGTTACACTATGGTACCATGGTATTAAACAACAGTTGTTACGTTACGTATCAGGTTTTTTTATCCTTCGATACCGATACTGGTCGATATATCGGTGTTACTAAAATTCACAGTCCGTATCAGCCGATACCGTTACGTATCAGCTGTTATGACCGTTACAAGACCGTTACATCTAGTTTATGGTTTTTTTTTTCAATTTTTTTATTTTTCTTATTTTTTTTTCTAAAACATTCTTATGATTTCTATTTTTATAACATTTATATACAAGAGAAATACTTAACAAAATAATCCAAAAAATGAAATGGGTTACCAAAACATTTGAGTCAATACGAACTCAAAAAGGCCTCTTGGCCTCAAAATTTGTAAAATTTTTTTATTCCATAACTAATCAACTAAATTGATTTTCATGTTATAATTATTTTTTGTTATTATTTATATTATTCTTTATAATGTTACTTAAATCAAATGATATTTCTTACTAATTTAACTTTAAAATATCTTCTTAAGTTAATTATAAAAAATATATTTTTTTAGGTATTATAAAATAAAAAATTAATAGTAAAAAAATATTAAAATGTGATAACTGTAATTAAGATGTGTATCAATAACTTTTAAGAGATTTGTTATTATTTGAAGAAAATTCACGGTTGCGGTTCCAATTCCCGTTACAAATGACTCAATACTCCCGATACTGTTATATCGCGACCGTGACTGATTCATATCCCGCGACCGCGATTTAAATCCGTGAATGGTACCCATGTATGATTGGAAACCAAAAAAGTAATTCATCATTTGGAGGTTCTTAGATAGAAATATGAGCAATTTAGCCGAGAAGTATCCATATTGACTATGCATATGTACAAATGACCTAGTGCATTTTTGCAAGATTGATAGATGCATTATGCAAAATTGTCTAGTACATTTTGCAGCAACAACTTATACATCATGCACAAAGAGAGATAGAGAATCATCTAGACTTATCCATTTGAAAATGGAAAAGATATGGTTGATTTAGAGAATCATCTAGAATTATCCATTTGAAAATGGAAAAAATAAGGTTGATTGTTTTTTTTTTAATTATAGCTATAGTGGCAATGATGCAGTGCCATAACAGCAAACCACATGGCGCTAGCATGAATACCAACATGCACCACATGGTTGCAAAGGTGGCACTAGCATCGCACAACAGTTGCTGCCTAAAAGGCAAGTCAATGGTCCACAAACTAAAAAGTACGAATATGGACTACGCAGACATATTATTTCTCAAAAAAGTAGAACACGAACACGTTGAATATGTATAAAATTTTTATATTTCTTATATGATCATATAATAAAAACCTAATGTTATTTCAATTAAAATTGGCATAAGAATACACAAATTACAAAAACAGTGGCCATTAAATAAAAATTAAAGAACTTATTTATTTAATCATAAACATTCATGATTAAAGTGTTCGGAAAGTATTCGAGAATGTCGGTGCCCGACACGGACACGTGAGGTAAAAACAAAGTGTCTGTGCTTCATAGGCCACAAGGAAACCAATTCCTTTCCTAACAAAATTTGTGTGTCCATTCCACTTTAAGCATTTCACTCCCTCCCACTCTCTTAAAACTACTTTTCCCTAAATAATACTATTTATAACTTTGTGTTCTTTGGATGGGGGTAGGTTGGAGGGGCATAATCAGCCTTCTATAAAAAGAATCTATGGCATGCACGAAGAATGATAAGAAATAATAGAACATTCTACAATTGATGTTAAGCTACTGTAGAAGCTTCAAAGTCAACATCAAGTGAAATGCCACGAAATTCAGGGAAGAAACCAGAAGACTGATTATTGATGCAAAATATCTAACCTCCTACAAAAATTTAAGACAATTGTCCAAGCAACCAGAGGCAAAACAGTAGTGAAAGCATGAATAATGGCAAAGGATTCCTAACTTAAACTGCTTTATGACACACACCAATATATATGTTCACAAGCATGTATATCAACATGTGTTAAAGAGCATACACGAGTAACTATCACATCTGCATTAACATAACATAGGTCTGAATTTGAGAATCAGCCATAAAAATCCACCAAATACTAGTGGAGCAAATGGTTGTCTTTTAACTTTATGCTATTGGGAACCTAATAAAGTTTCAATCCAAATATTGGCCATTTCATTGATTTTTTGAAAGATATCAAGCTGAATAGATGAGATCATTGGGGTAGTGCCTTGCATCTTCTACCTCAAAACATATGGAACCAAGGATTGAAGGAGTCTTAACTCCCACTATGCCAATTCAAGGGTTGCTAGCAGGTGTTGCACTGGTATAGGAGGAGTTTATTGCTAATAATTCATCATTTTTGCCCAAGGAGATTTTGAAGCATAACATACATGATATCATAAAAGAAAGCAGCGCATAAAGAAAACTATGGAAATGAAACTACTCAATTTTGCTTCCCAATGCATCTGAAGGCAAAAATTCATTTCTATAGTGGAGTTACTATGAAAAATAGACCCCACCACCACAAAAGATATTATAAAAACTGAACATGTTACTTCTATGAAAGTGCGAAAGAGAAGCCTGTACATTCAATCAAGTGAAAGTTTCCATAGAGCTGATTTAGAAAGCAAAATGGTAAATGTCCCACAAATTGATTCCATTTTCAGTATATGTGCAAATATGCTACAGGTAAAGCAGCAGTTCATGCAAAACAATGTGGAGCTGCTCACCAGTTGGCCGGTCATTGATTTCTGGCACATCAGGCTGATACTCCAATAAATCCACAAGTGGAGGCTCTACAGGAGCAGCAGCAATGGCGGCATTAGACTGAAAAATATAAATCCACACAGAAAATTGCACACCCACAATGAATGTTAGTTTGGACATTTCAAATTGACAAAAAAGCTTACAGCAACTAACAGATTACCTATAACTCTTCGATTAGATCCTACAGCAGTCATTATTATGATGCAGATAACATTCACTAAAATTATAATAAAAAATGTAGCAGTGTACAATTTGATAGAGACAGACTACTCGTGGGTCTGCAACTGCCTATTTTCTTAACATCTGATATCTCTCCAGTGAGTAGGACTAAGAATAAAGTGATCGGGAGATTAGTTTGAGCTCTCAACAATCAAAATTCCTAACAATTGCAGGCCTTACAAGCCAACTTCCCAAGTCCATTCCTAACTATGAGTTGTAGCAATTTTCATTAAATCACGTGTCATGGAGCATACTACAAGTCTTTTATACGACATATTTTTTAAGCTTTGAACAGTTAAAGGTTCCTAGTTAATTTCTACATATTAGTTACTTGCCTTGCAAGCCCAAAACCCTAGTTCATTCCAAACTATGAAATGTAGCAATAGTTATCAAATTATGCATGATAACACCTGATCCCCGCCCCCCAACCACCCGCCCAACCAAAAAAAAAAAAGGTAAGGGATCCAAAGAAAAACAAAATAAATAGAAGTGTAAGAATAAGTAAAAATATAAAGATGCAGTTGCACAGTTTTCAGTTGATGTAGTGTAGGCAAAATTTTACAGTTGTAAAATTCTAAAATCTCCCCCCACCTTCCCCAAAATAATAAAATGAAGTTATATAAGCTGCAAATCACCCTAAACATAAGACTTATATTCTGAAACTATTGATTATGATGTATGAGATGTATATCTGTTAGGTTCCAAGTTTTAACATACAATTACTTTTACCGATCAAAAGGAAATCTTAGTTTACCAGTAGTTTAATTTTATTTCTATTATATTAAATTTTTAGAGTCAATGTAGCTTTGGTAGTTCTCAGAATTATAGACATGGGCTATATTGGCTTCATGGGTTATATTTTGGGTTATGGCATTGAGTCTTTCATATGGTTTTTAGTTGGTTTAAGTAGATTTAATGAGTTAAAGTCTTAAGTTTATAATTTTACAGTCCTTGTATAAGTAGGAAAAGTCCAACAACCTATATATATCTATGTAATCTTTCAAGTTAAAGAGAGATCAAATTAGAAAAGTTCTTGAAATTTTTAAGCCTTTTGGGATTTTGTGATGCTTCTAACTATGTGCGATGCCATCTCAGTGTGATGCCTAACTGCATCATCTACTTTTCTTCTTTCTTTAATCTTCTTTGCTTTTATACTTGTAATCTGATCTTGATAATCACTCTTTTAACTTTTAAACCCTACTTTGATAAGATAAGCATTCACCCTTTCAATCTTTCAACCATAACACATGAAAACCACCAAATTAGTAATGTTATTCTCCTATAGTTACTGTTCACAACACAAAAACAACTATTGTTTCTTTCAATTTCCAAACTGAAGCACTACCTTTGTAACTGTAAATCACTTTCTACCATATAAGTCTTCTCCCTAACACATAATACCCTCAAAAAGATTTTCCAACAGCCTTTTCCCCAAATTTCTAGCAACCAAATACCTCTTAAACTTCATGAACACTTTCCATCCATAAACCCTGCAACTTTTTACCGCTTACTAAAACATTCAATTTACAAATTTTGCATCACCTGATCCCACTATAAAAAGACCACCATAAAATATATTGTATGCAGCTCTATTTATTCTTTTTACAATGTTTCCCGTCACCAATTAGAGAATCAAAGTTTGTAGGAGTGTTTTTTGCACTCATCTTATATTAGTTTGGTATCAGAACTAAAAAAGATGGGTATCGCTTCAGGTGCTGACCTTACTTTAAGTAACTTTTTAAAAAAAAGTGTTTCAGTTTGACAAATCAGTTCTCCATGTGTAAGGGAGAGGACGGAGAGGAGGAGACAGTGGACCACTTGTTTCTTAATTGTGATGTAGCTAAGGATTTGTGGTACGTTTTGTTCTCCCTTTTTGTATGCTACTCAATTATGCCGCTCGGTGCTGGAGCTCTTTAGGAGCTATAAAAGGGGTTACAAGAAGAGAAAAATTCGAGAGATTTGGACAGTGGCTTTATTGTGTCTTATATGGTGTATATGGAAAGAAATGAATAAGACAATTTTTGAAGGGAAACAAATGTCTCCTTGTAGAGTTAAAGTTATTTTTTTTAGAGTCATGTATGTAAGGGTCATAAACATCTTCTGTTGATACTTTTGTAGAGTTTATGGAAGACAGGAAACTCAAATTTTTGTTTGAGTCATCTCATTTGTATATGGGATTCGGCCCCGCGGGTGTGCTTTAATGAACTTTCACTTATTAGAAATATCATTACCCTTGCAAATATTTATTTATGTCTTACTTTTATATTGGAAATTGTTTTCTATATTGAAAATCATATAATTTGAAGAAATTTTTTCATCAACAAAAATCATATAATAATTAATAATTTTTTGGAACTCCAATGATTATTAATTATTAGAGTCACTATACAATTCTAACCCTACATGTGGTGCCTGTGAGAATCAAGATGTGATCCCTAGCTTATTCTATTCTCCTTTCTATAACTTTTTTTCAGTTTATACCTGTTAACCACTCTTTTTAACCCTAAAACCCAAGAATAATAGCCCAACTATTCCATGTTTCACTCATTCAGCCACAAACACAAAAAAACCATCAAATAAGCAAAGTTACTATTTTAGGGTTGCTTAAATAGTGCATATGCTGATCATTACAAAACTAATAATGGATTAAAAAATCTCAGTTATGAAACTTCATCCCTGTATCCCACGCACCTCATTTTCCTGATGAGTTGACATACACATCTCTGGATTGGCACTCTTCCGGGACTTGTCATCTGTGTCATCTGAGAACAGAGTAGTGCTGTTTGTATTAGCATCACTAGGGTCTGATGCCACCAGATCAAAGTCATAGTTCAAGATGTTCTTTTCTGCCAGTCCAAGCTGCCCACATAGTAATAATAAAAGAATAAATGACAACATGAATATTGCTTAGAAAGATCTGACATGGTTAGAGCCTACAAGTCAAGGGATAAGAAAAGCTTACTGACATACAAATAACAAATATCCAGGGAAGTGGCCTTAGAATGAATATGAAATACTTTTTTTAAAAAAAACAATTGGATATGAAATATAGAACAGATACAAGGAGGTGGCCCTTAGAATCAGTGGGTACCTTGCATTCTTTTGTGTGAACACATGACAGTGTGAGGCATACAAAAAAAGCCAGCAATCAAAAACCATGTCATTTTATGCACGATCTCCTATTCCCCATATAATGACTGTTCTACATCCTTGCATCTGCTTCATATCAAGCTATCCAAAATTCCTTTTTAAGAATACCTTATATCTCTCTAAAGAGTTCATTGAGGTTGGAAGAGGAGTGGTTTCAAACAACTAAAGAACAAAGTAAAACACCACGTACCATTTGCCTCCTTCTCCACATATGAGTCCACAAGTTCAACAGTTCATTTGTTCGTAAGGGCTTGACAAGATAGTCGGCTGCACCAAGTCTCAGGCACTTGACAACAACAGAAACTTCATCTTGTGCAGACATCACTTAGCATAGCAAAAAGAATAAAATATTGAGGATCGGACTATAATTTAGTTGGAAAAAAGAAATCAAACATTTAGGGAAAATGAAAAAATAAACAAAACCCAGCTTACTGAATATTAAGGATTGGACTATAATTTAGTTGGAAAAAGAAATCAAACAGGGAAAATGACAAAATAAACAAAACCCGGCTTACTGATCACAGGAATGCGTCGCAATTCTTTATCCCTCATAATGTATTTCAGCATCTTCAAACCTTTCGCCATAGGAAGGTCAACTTCTGAAAGAATTATATCTATATCAGGCCCCTCTGCATTGAGTGCATCGATCACCTGTCTGGCTGACCTCACTGAAGTTACTGTTAAGCAAAATTCCTTCAGAGTCAGCATTTGAAAAAAAAAAAATCACATTACCTTTAGATGCAATCATGCAAATACAAGTACATCAAATCAGTGTAGTGGAGCTCCCTCAACACATGATTTAAAAATTTTATATTAATAAAAGGAAAAGGAAAAACCAAGAGTCTAATTAAAGTTAAGAAAATGATTCCAGTTAAAAATGGAAGTGGCACAGATTGACAATACAAAAGAATGTAGTAAGTCGCACATGCCAGCTTGAAGGTTGATTACACATAGGATTTGTCAGAATCCAGATTGCTACTAATTTTTAAGGTTGTGCCTGTGAAATTAAAGCCACTGGAACAGCACTGCTAATGCCAAAAGTTCTAAAACAAAGCTTGTTGGCTGTAATTCAATTACATTTGGCTTTTATCTTAGGACTTCAGTACACCTACTTAGAATATTGGACTCCTGCAGAAGAAAGAATATGTTCCTTAAGATTATACCACAAAGGCTCTCTTCATTTCAAAAGAAGTCATTTCCCAACAAAAGATTAATGTTTCAGTTCACAACCTTTTTAAAGAAGCTGATTGCCAGCCTACCTAAAGACAAATAAACTAGCTCAAACTTCAAGCAAATTGTTCTTAAGAAAGTGGGTCAGAATTGGTTCCATTGTTGTTGACATGCGTAAATGGACACACATCAATATCTAGAGTCAATGCTTTTCCAATAAAAATGAATTCCTTTGTTTGGAACAAAGCCTAAGGGTATGTTTCATAAATGGACACACATCAATATCTATAGTCAATGCTTTTCCAATGAAAATGAATTCCTTTGTTTGGAACAAAGCCTAAGGGTATGTTTCATTTCATATAGAGAGTGGTGGGTGAGAATTGTATTTGGGGTGCTTTATTATTTTGATAAGTTCTATTTGTGGTGCTCAATTTTGAATCATGTATTGGGTGCAACCCTCAATTAAAATTGGATATCAACCCAAATCATAGAAATTGGACTTCTCTAACAAGAATTTTTTCCTTTTTATGATAGGTAAAGTAATTGTATTAAAATGCCCAAAAGGGCGAACCCACATGTACAAGGGAAGGCTATGAGATTAAAGCCTTAAGGTCCCTAAAAAATCTACTAAAGTATCTACATAAAAAGGAAAAGATTTTTTGGCCCAAAAATGAAGACTATTCTAGAAACCATTCCCCTCAAAAAGTCTCTTATTGTGCTCCCTCCATATGCACCAAATTAAACAAAGGGGAGCCATTTTCCACACCCTCCTTTGATCCTTCGACATCCCTCTCCCCCTCCAATTAAGGAGCACCTTCCTCACAGTAGCAAGCATCACCCAATAGTATCCAAATAAAGAAGAGAACATGCTCCACACATCCATAGTTACCATGCAATGAAGAATAAGTTGATCTATTGACTCTTCCAACTTACACGTGCAACAACGACTAGTCAATTTAAATCCTCTTATTTGCAAATTATCCATAGTGAGAATAGCACTCCCAAGGAGCCAACTTGGTTAGCACATGAGAACGCCACACCAACTTCTAAGGGAATTGCCTCTCACCCCCTCCTACCATCTCCTCATAAAAGGAGCAAATTGTGAACTTCTTAGGAAAAGAAAGAGTCCACACAAGAGAGTCCAGCCTCCCCAAAACCACTCTACACCGTCTAATACCACCAAAAAAACAACACTTACGCAACCTCCCAATCAAAACAATTCCTCCTAAACAGAGGACTCCACACCATCTTCCCCCCCTCCCCCCCCCCCTCTCTTTCCTTCAAGCAACAATCTGCCACGTAGGCTCTCTTTTGGAGAGCCAAGCTATACAAATGAGGGAATCTCTCTTTTAGCGGCACATCCCCACACCATGGTTCATCCCAAACCTTCAACCTCCAGCCCTCCCCCCATCATTTGTATCAAGTGCGATGTTTCTTAATCATTTAAGTGCACAGAGCTGTATGTTCATCTTCATAAGAAGATAGCAAATGATTTAATGTCTACAATCTAGTTTTACAACCGAACTTTTTAAATTAAATACACATTAAAATAAAATATGTTATTAATTCCAAACTAATACGAGAGAGCATCAAATTAAAAAGAATCAACCGTAATTAATGAATGTTAACAACTACCAAAACCAATACCTTGATACGAGCATTTGCACAGAAGCGTGAAAACCTCTTCCAGACTCTTCGCATCGTTGTCGCATAGCAAAATTCTCACTTTGCTGCGATCAATAAACGGATCATTGCTCTGACTATTACCACCTCCGCCGCCTGCTCCACCACCGTCTTTGCTCAACACACCCTCATTCCGCTCCATAATCAGAAAACAACCAATCAAAACCCCACACCAAACCTTCTTACAACATCACCGTCCCAACACCATCAAAACTAGAATTTCCACTAACACCCGAACACGGCGGACTTTGCCCATCTGATCCGAAGGCTCATAGTTACAACCAAAAACGAATACTAGAGAACTTCCATGAAAGCTCTGCCTCCTGTACTAATAAAAGAGAGGGAAATCAGAATAAGGGGATCAATTTCTAGGGTTTCGATTAGAAACTCCATCGCAAATAAGAGACGTCCTCACCGAGTCCTCAAAGTCACCGGTCGCGCACGTTTAGTTTATCCAAAAACGGCAAGACAGCAATCGATTAGCCAAAAGCTAGGCAACCGAGACTATCAATCCCGCCCAAGAGTCGGGATCGAAAGATCAGGGTAAAATCAACAGCCGGAGTTCGATAACCGGCGATGAAGCGCACGTTAGCACGGCGCAAATTGGTCTGCACGAGTCAGTGGTGTATTTTTGTCTGTGTCTCAGCTTCTGGGCAATAAGTATAGACTACGCTGTGTTAGTGGCAGGTGGCTAACGTGTCGGAAGAATGATCTGGTCCGTTGATTAGTGGCGAATGGGAGGGCTGTGATTGGTTATGGTGCGGTGTAATAGGGGCTGCGGTACATGATAGCGGAGAGGGAGACGTGGAAAAAGTGCAGGCAAAGTTCGGTATCCGTGTTAGGATGGTTTCTTAGAGATAGAGCGACGGCCACGTCACGTGAAGATCTAAAGATATGGATGCTAACCAAGATAGATCCAAGCACAACACGTGGATAGCCAACTTGTAAGTTACTGCTGACTGGCTAGACAAGGAAGCCCAGCTTAAAAAATTATTCATCGTTCTTCATCTATTGTATCTGAATGAATGAATATCTCTCGTATTAATAAATATTTATTAATTTAAATACAGTATAATCAGAATTAATAAATAATAATTCAATCCCCTTTTTTAATAAATTTTTTTATTTGTTATTAGTAATAATATTTTATCATATGTAATATATTTTACAATTTTAATAAAACATAATACATAATATAGTGTAATTGAAATTTATCATCAAACTAATTCATATATGTGAAAATTGTTTTTTTTCCCTTATTGAAATTTGAAACTTTCATAGGGAGAATATTATAGATATATTTTGAAGTCAACAATACTTAGCTTTAAATTAGAATTAGACAAGAGTAATATCTTTCCACTGGAGTATACATTTTTAATATAATCTCTCATGTATATAATATGTAATATATACGTATTTTTTATTTTATTTTATTTTTAATTAAAATTAAATAATTATATGATATTCATGTAACTGTATACGTGATAAATTAAAATTGTGATATGTGCATGAATAAGAGAAAATTCTTCTTACCTAATTTTGAGTCTAAGTACTGTCTTTTTAAGTATTATTTGTACAAAAAAAAAAAAATTTCCTCTCATTTTTTGGTACTTTTGAAGATAAAAGTAATAATATTTTTTAGAATATGTGTTTTCGAGGTTTTTTTTTTCTTTTATCATTTTAATGAATCAAATTTTTTAAAACATAAAAATTACTTTTAATAAATTTATTACAATAAGCTATTTTCATGTGAAAGGACCATGGATTACGGTTTGACAAAAAAAAAAAAAAACTCTAGTCGAATTCTAACAATTTTCCAAACATCCCGAGTCTTGTGGAATGAGACATTGTGTTTGCATCTTGAAATTATATATTTTAAAAAATCTTACTGTTTGTTTCAAATTTGTCTATGAGACTAGCCAAGGGTGGATGCACAGTGGGAGCCCCTGCCCTTACTGAAATTTTTGAAAAGATTCAGGTTTTGTTTAATATTTTACAAGTTTTTTAAAATTTTAAAATTTGTCCCCAATGAGTTTATTTTTATAAATTTTTAAATTAGTCATATTAGCAGATAGATATGAGAACAAATGTTAAAGAATTAAATAATTAAGTCTTGTCAATTTTATTAGTTGAAGTTTTTGAAAAAAATTAGGCTCCGTTTGGTTATATTTTTAAAAATAAATTTTTAATTTCAAAATGCAGGATACGCGTTTGGCAAGTTATATCCAGAAGATGTTATTTAAACACTTTTTTATTTTTTTTAAATTTAAATTATCATATTAAATGTATTTTTATAATTTTAAAAAAATTAATTACAAAATTTTAAAACATATTTCAGAACTATTAGAATTTTAATATGATATAAAATAAGTAAAGATCTTAAACTCAAGCATCACTTTAATCCTAATAATTATAATTAAGGGAGGTGTCAACTCACTCATGGTAAATATCTAAGCCGCTTTTGAGGGATTTATTAAATGATTAAATAATATATTTATACATTTATTATTAAGTTTTTAAATCACTGAATAGTTTAATATTAAAAAAAAAAAAGAGATACTGTTTTATTTTTTAGATGCTGCTTCAATTATATACTCTTAGGGTATTATCTTTTCACTAGCAAATTATATCATGATTTAAGATTTCAATACTAGCTTTAATTTTTTTAAAAAATTTATTCATTCAATATAAGATTAGGATTATAATTAATGATTTTTTCACTTTCTTCAATGTACCATTCATGGGTTTATTGAAGAAAGAAAAATCATTATTAAAAAGCTTAAATTCGTATGATTTGACATTCGAAAAAAGAAGAAGAAAATATATATACACTAATGAACATATGATAATTTTTTTTCTTTTTCATTTTATATTTTTCTATTCTAAATCTCAATTGAAGGATACATCACATAAATATTCTTAATGTTGTTTTTCTTTCAATATTTTTTTAGTAGGTAATATTAATATATATATACACACACACACAAAGAGAATAATGTTTTAAGGTTGTTCGGAATTGACTGAAAAATAGAATAAAAATATCTTCAAAGGACCTTAATTAGTAGATATTTATGTCTTGATTAAATAGTTATAACAATGTTATGCCTCATAACTCATCAAAATATAAAATTCCAAAGCTTTTTTTGTGGATAGGTGAAAAAAAACTCCCAAATTAGTCATATGGCTATTCTAAGAGTCATTAAATATTTTATTTTAAAACAAAAGAAAGAGCGGGAGGGAGAGAGAAAAATCATCAAAATGAATAGAGGAAGTTTTTTTTTTTTGGTTGAAGAGGAGAACACTAATTAGAAACATTTAAATTAAGATTTTTGTATAAGAATTATGAACTATGACTAATATTTTTATGAAAGTAATGTCAAAATTATGAGCAAGTATTTTTTTATTAATAATAATAAAAAATGTATAGAATACACTCATAGGAGGCGAATCTCATGTACAACATACGCAAAGGTTGTAACTTTATGAATTATAGCAAAAAAAAAGTATAACTATTGGATTCAATTTATTTTTACTTTTTGTTAATATTATGATCAAACTTTGAAATTTTTATTATTTTTAATTATTCAAAATAGATTAATAACATTTCATTTTATTGAATTAAATTTAATTTTGTTAGAAAATTTTAAATTGTCCTACTAAGACGGAATGTTGGCTCTTACCCTGTGGCTAGCAGTAGACCTGCCTGTTTTTGTAACAAATTTGTCTGGGAGGTTAGTAGTAGATTTTTTTTTTTAATCAATGCAAGGTGAGGAAGGCTAAGTTCACTAAATCAACCTTAATATGGCCTAATTCTTGAGCTTTAAATGCAACCAATACACCAAACTCTTATCTGATGTCTGATGTAAGATTTTATTTCATTTTTACCAACAAAAACTGGTAGGAATAATGCATGACATTAGAAGGTTTAAGCCCACTAAATATATCTCAAAAGGGCCTAACTCTTGAGGAGATAATGGAGCCTTAAATTGTGACTAGAAGTAGATCACCCTGCTTAGTTTCTTACTTTTATTTATTTATTTATTTATTTTCCACCATAGTCTATAACCATGAATTGTGACTAGTTCAAATGTTGAGTTTGTGTGTGTGTGTGTGTACATACATATCAGTATAAAATCATGTACTAGATAATTGTTCCTTAATTCAATTAAAGTCACAGTACTCCTTCCAATCATGCATGTTGATTTTGAATCTTAAGTGATGGAAGCCAAATCTTGTTTCAGCAAATGTTTCTTTTAATATTGAATCTGATAACAAATTTTCTTGAGCTACCATTTGGAAGTTATTGCCAGTGTAAAGAAAATTGCATGCATCTTTCCAAAACTTATGGTCCAGACTCGATACTGTTATTATGTCTCTCCCAACTGACTCCTAGCTTAAATATATAAAATTTATCTTCTTTTTTATTTCTTAACAGAAAAGATAAAGGCAGTCCCACCACAGCATATTCTTGACATTTATAAACACATTGAACTAGAAACAAAATGTTTATCACCATATACATAGAAGTTTTAATGCTATAAATCCCAAAAGTGAACTTTTCATATATATAGCAGCCTGCAATTAATACAAGCACCACAATGTTCAACATATAACAATGGCTTCATTAGGACTATCATATTCACTTCATTTTAGACTTTTTAATACGAATTCGATATGCTCATCCCTGGAACAGCAGTACTGCTCAAGGCCTTTATCATCTGCATCAACTGAAAATACAAAATTGCTGTCAAAAGTGATCTTATTGTTTTTGTTTTGAAGTTTCACCAACACAAGATGAGGTCTTTGTCTCTGTAAATTGCTTCAGACATGGAGCAGTTGACTACCTAGTGAAGCCTCTATACACCGTTGAACCACTGAACTTGTGGACTACATAAGAAGAAGGTGCATGGCACATGCATGGTTTGTAGCATTTCACTTTGGTGGAGTACTTTAAGTCCATGTGGTGCACAAGTTCAGTAGCTCATCAGTGTGTAGAGGCTTCACTAGATAGTCAGCTGCTCCGAGTCTAAAGCATTTTTGTAATGACAAAGACCTCATCTTGTGTTGTCAAAACTTGTCAAAACAAAGACTACAAGATGATGAGAATGTGCTTATAATATCAACATCTCCACGTCTTGGGCCATTGGAAGGTTAATTTCAGCAAATATGATGTGCTTCTCAGCAATAATCAGTGCATCAATGACATCTCTAGCTGAACTCAGTACTGAGGTTACTGCAAAGGAACAAGAATCCATAGTCAGTTGGAGTCTAGAAGAAAAATTAACAAAACACTTAGTGGTGGATCTAGGCTATATATGTACTTAGGGGGAAAACATAAAATTTAAGAGCGTCTTGTGGAAATATGAAAAATTTGGGGGACAACTCCAAATTTTTTTTTTTTTAAATATAGAAAGTAGTGGTAAAAAAATTAAAATTTTGAAAGTCTGAGGGGCATAGCCCCCCATACATCCACCACTGCAAGCACCCAAACTGAAAAGCATATATAGTGACAAATATGAGAAGATATTCACGAAGAGAAAACAAAAAGATTTAGAAGTGAGAAAAGCAATTCATCCATATTAAATTCACAACTATAATTGTATGCTAAGACTTGAGGAGTTCCCATTTGAAGTGGATCAAACAAATGTTTCTTCTTATTTTGGAAAGGAAAAATAACCAAGAAAAAAAAGAACTTTGTGCATGAGAAACTGCAAAGAAGTGTGAGTATCACAACATTTGCATCTCTATCACAAAGTAAAATACTTAATTTTCTGTGATTGATGAGATAATTGTTCTTAATCCTATAGTCACAAGTGTTCTTACCCTCATCCATTGCATGGATATACAGACCTTGGTACCTGAACTTTAAGACAATCCCTTCAATTCCAACACACAGAATTGTTGATGCACACCAGAGCTAAGTCTTTTTTGTTCTTATACATGTGTATTGGCTAACCTAGAGTTTGGGCTACCTACTTTTTAGGGTTAACCTAATAGTTTGTTAAGGGTTGTCCTTAAACTCTAATCTTATAATTGTGTATTGGCAAACCAAGTGCTTGGCTTTAAATGTGTACCTAATTGTTAGGTTTATCTTGATAGTTTGTTAAGAGTTGGCCTTCAACTCTGTTCTTATCCTTCAACTCTGTTCTTACGCATTTGCATCCACTAAGTGTCTGTCTGGCCTTAAAATGTGTGTCATTATCTTTGTAAACTCTTGCTTCTTAACAACTTTCTAAAATGTTTGGCGAGCCAAAACCTTCTAGACTGACACGACCAGGATCAGCACTTCAGGCGCACATGGAAGAAGGTGGCATGTAGAAGGGAGCAGTTTCTAGTAGGACTATTTCCAGCACAATTAAGTAGCTTACTGTGTCTTGTAACCTTTTTAGTTTTAAGTGTTTGGGTTATCAGCTTGGTTTGGAATCAACATTGAACTGAGGGTTCCGAAATATTATTGAACCAAACCAAACCAACCCATTGACATTGGTTTGGTTCAATACATTAGTTTTTGTTTGGTTTAAATTGTTAGTTTGATATATATTAATAGCTCATTTTCTAGCAGCTAAACTTTTGGAGTAATTGGTGATCTTTTATGATATTAAGAGGTCTTGGATTCAAGTTGCATTTGCAGTCTCTCACTCTCGCGCATATGCTAACAAAGAGTTTGGCTCTAACTGTAACTTTAACATTAATTGAGTGTTGTGCTAGCCAAAAGTTTGGTCCACCAAAATGTTAGGCGCAACCGAATATTTAGTTAGAGTTGGCCACGAATTATATGAATGTGTATATATGCAGCTTCTTCCTTTTCTTTTCCGTTCTCTATTCAACGTTCAGCAGCATCACCTGAAGCGTATGCTTCTCTTGATCCTGAATAATGATAGTGCAAAAGCTTGCATCTAATTTCAAACTATAGCAATCTGGGAGGCAAGCGTTATGTTCTTGCAAGTGATGATGGACGACTTTTTTAGGTATTCCTTGGTAGAATTTTTTAGAGTGAAGTTCGATGCTTCTGGGGTAATTAAAACTATATGTCAAAGAATTCAAAATAAAAACGGTACTCAGTAACCACATGAGAAAGAGTTTGATAACTATAAAAAGATTAGCATAAAGTAAGAGTTTTCTATACCCATCACACCTTAACAAAATGGTGTGACATGCATGCTAGTGAAGAGTTTGGTTCACTAAAATGTTTGATTCGACTGAATAGTTAACAGTTGGTACAAAATGCTTGCAAATATAATGTTTTCCAGCTAATTTCATTTCTTTTCACTAAATATTTGTGGCAAAAAATTTATTAACAGAATCAAATGTCATTTGATGCGGTTCATATTTAACAGTTCCAACTCTCTTTGGTAGTCAAATGATATAGTTGGCTATTCTCGAGTCCCAACAAGTGTGCCTAAATATTACAAATTTCAACTTTCTGACATTTAAATTTTTTTTTTTAAACTCTCGAGATATTCAAGTAATGACTATTCTCATGTTAGAATAAAAAAACAAATAAAAGAAGTGTTTCTAATTAAACACTACATACTTCTACTTGCCTTAATTGATTTTTAAGTTTTCTCTTTCACTTCACAAGGGAATATATTCCTAGCCTTAATCTAATTGAAGTATAAGAGTACATTTGGGAAAATTATGTCTATGAATTTTTTTCTCTCTCTTTAAATATCTCTCTTGATCATAAAACTCTAATTTGACAAGTGTGGGGGTGAAAATCTTCACAAATAGAATGTCCTCCTATTCATTACAAGAATTATGTTTTTTAGCGATGCACATCAAAGCGTTGCTAAAAGTTACTATCAGCGACAAACATAGCGCGTGTTGCAAAAAATTGTGAAACAATCAATTTTTTGCACATATTTAATGGTGCTTTGGTTTTAGCGACGTACATTGGCTTATTAGCGAAGCCCGCATGTGTTGTTAATACTGAAAACTTTCAACGACACACTATCGTGCATCGCTAATAAGATCGTCGTGTGTCGCTAATAAGTTCTTATATTCTGCTTGTGAACCAGTAGCCCCGACCCCTCTTTCTTTCTGACAAATCTCTCTTTGTAAATCCTTTATCTCTTTCTCAATGCCTAGATCTTCGCTCGTTTGTCCAATGGAAAGAAAATATATTACATGTGTCATTGTCATTTTCTACCGCCAACACATGACTGGTGAAACCACTAATAGCATCTATTTGATGGCAAGACTGAGCATAGGTTGGCACTTCATTTGTTGTCTAGGAAAAATGTGTTAGTACAATTGACACTCATCTAACTAGTGCGGCTTGGGAAGATATTGGGTACTAAGAAGATATCGGGTACTAAGAAGATGAAGCGTATTACTATCAAGTTAAATTGTACAAAAAAGAGGATATATTTTTATTTGTCGTACTGGGAGACACTCAAGTTGAGACACAATTTGGGCGTTATGCACATCAAGAAAAACATATGTAATAATGTGATTGGAATTTTAATGAACATTGAAGGGAAGATGAATGCTATTGTTAGAGCTCGGTTGGACTTGCAAAAGTTGGGCATAAGGAAGGAGTTGCACCTAATACATAGCAGTGATAAATACATTGTACCTCCTACATGTTATATGTTATCATTCGACGAGCAAAGACGGATTTTTGAGTGGTTTAAATCAAAGAGGTTTTCAGATGAATATGCATCGAATATATCTCAGTGTGTGAATGTTAAGGATGAGAAAATATATGGATTGAAGAGTCAGGACTATCACGCCCTTCTACAATAATTTCTACCAATTGTAATACGTGGATATCTCACCGAAGATATATCAACGATATTAGTTGAATTGAGAAACTTTTTTAGAGAATTAAGTGTGAAGACATTGAATTTGGAAGCATTAGAGAAGCTCGAAAGAGACATTCTTGTAATCCTCTATAAGTTGGAAAATATTTTTCCTCTAATTTTTTTTGATGTAATGGTCTACTTAGTTGTGTATTTGTCGCATGAGGCAAACATTGATGGACCGGTCCAATACCGATGAATGTATCAAATTGAAAGCTACGTAAATATTTAATAAATGTCTTATATATCTATCATAACTATTTTAATTCAAAACTAATGAATTATTGTAAAATATTTTTGCACATATTAAAATAATATGTGCATAACAAAGTACGACTGGAATGGTCAATTGTTAAGGCATACATTGATGCAGAATGTCTCACGTTTTGCTCCATGTATCTGGTCAAATGCAATTGGTGGGGTGTTGATAACAAGAAAATAGGAATTTAGACCGATAAATATTTCATAAGTGTTAACATGTCTCCTGATGGCATTTAAAGATGGTCCTTATGTATTGGCATTACAAGCCAAATAAGTTTTATATTTGAAGGACACAAAATTAGAGGTGAATAGCATGTTATCTAAGAAATTAAGTCTAGAAATTTTTATGATGTACTAGAAGTTCATGAGAGAGATGAAGATTTAGAATAGAATGATGAGGCACTACAAGAAAAGTTTCAATTGACATATGATGGTGTTGTCCAGCATAATCAAGTAGATGTTAGGCTAGTTCAATGGAATAAGATTGACATAGAATCAAATCATGTTATAGCGGCCGCCGTCGTCAATCTCGTGAACTTAGATGTAAGGGATGCAACATTCATCAATGATGATGATGACAAAAGTGATTTTAATGATGACACATTATTGGAATATTGTACTGAGAATGAAGAAATCTTAAGAACAAATGATGATACAAACTTAGACAAATAAGTGTCAAAGGTATTACATGTGTAAAGCCGGATGTGCACTTAATTACTCATTTTTATCGTGTACTTTGTATATTATTTTTTATATGTATATATGCATACTTTCTTTTAAGTATGTTTGGACCAAGATCACGCCGTCTACTACCGAGCACCCTAAGATCGGACCCATCGACTCTTGTGGCTACCCCTCATGCTGACCTTTCCTCAGTAGGATTGGTAGCTCCAACTCTTGATGGTAAGTTTGGTACTTATAGTTATATATATAATTTTTGTACTAATTGTTATAAAATTTTTGTACTAATTATTTCTATTTTGTTTCTTACAAAGTTTTGACTTTCACGCCCAAACGTGGGCGCAGTAGGTCGAAGAATAGTAGACTACAACAACATCTGGATGTGGCTGGAGGCATCTGAATTCCCATCGAGATACCAGAAGGCTTGGCTCGGCCAGTGGGTGGGTGGGCCTAGGAGTTTATCATCGAGGTCGGCATCATTTTTCAATTACGTGTGCCACTTCATGCCACGGAGTGCACCCAGGTCACTCTTAAGCAATGACGTGAGATCCATGCACATATTTTGGTGTGTCTTTTATTATTTTATTCTATTTCATCTTAACTTATGTATTGAATTACTAATTTGAAAATGAAATGATTTTGTAGGAGAATTTTGACATTAACCTTCACTTACCCCACATAGAGGTAGCGGTGAATGTAATACCCTGACCCAAGTTAGCCGGTACCCGACCCGGTAAACCCGGGCCATGGCATAAAAACCCGAACTATAATAAATTAAAAAATAAAAATAAAAATAAAAATAATAATAATAAATAATAATAATAATAATAATAATAATAATAATAATAATAAAATAAGAGATATAAATATATATATATATGTGAACAGTAGTGTGTGTGTGTTGTCAAGTGTATGTGTGTGGGGATATATATTTTATATATATATATATATATAAATATAAGATACAAATATCTTACCCCATTGAATGCAAAGCTGCATTCTTAGAAGAAGAGAAAGTAAAAATTTAATGGGGCAGAGAGTTGGGTCAAGGAAGGCTGCAAAGAGATAGAGATAGAGAGAGAAAGTAGAGAGAGAATCAAGGGCGGTGGCTGCTATATATATATATATATATATATATATATATACACAAACGTATGCTTTGAGAAAAATGGAAAGAAAACAAAAGGGATAAAAACTGGGGGCGACTTGAAGAGTTGGAAACAGAAGTGGAGGATACGGCAGCAAGAACAAACAGGAAAAAGGTAAGTCAAGTGAAATTCTATTTTTAAGTTTTAAAGCATGATAGTTTGATTTAAAGCTAAGGTCTTGATAAGCATGAGTTAAGCTTTTAAATGCAAAAAGAATGATAGAAAAAGATGCTAAAATGACTAAGAAAATGGGAGTTACAGGTCTCGGATTGCACCATGATTTTATACTTAAAAGCTTGGTTTAAGTTTATGAAAATAAACCCTAATAGTGCAGAAAGAAAATGGAGAAAGAATTAGAGTAAAACAGTGAGCAATCGATTGAAAAATTGGAAATAATCAGGTCACCGGAGTTATGGGTTTGTCTATTTCGTGAAGATTTAGTACACTAAATTGAAAACCAACATTTGAAATGAAATCTACATGAAATTTAGAAGGAAATGGCATTTAAAAAACTGATGAAAACTGACCAAAATCCGGTCGCCGTCGCCGGAGAAGAAGACTGTTACCACCGGAACCCTACCGGAGTAATGGGGAAGATGACCAGAAAATCGTGGGGTATTTCGGGTTAAAAGAAAATGGATCCAGGTGTGGATCCGGGTCAGGACCCAACTGAATATACGGGTAAATGAAACGGCACAGTTTTGTTAAGTTTAAAAGATTTTTAAAATTTAATTGGGACTGTTTGGTTCCTAGTGTAAGAAATTGAAATTTAAATTGATTTGGGAATAGGGATATCCTATTCCAGTTTTGAAGCCTAACCACTGTTTGGTTATCCCTATTTAGAATAGGATTTTTAGGAATTACAATTTGACCCAGAAAGTTACGAAAATTACAAACTGACCCCCCCAACTGTTAATAATTGTGATTTGACCCCCAGAATAAAATATTAATTAAATATTAATATATTTAATTAATTTAAAATAATAAAAAATTTAAAAAATGCCCCTAGTTCAAATATAGGTCAAACGAAGTCCAAATTGAGTAAACCAATAGTGCATTTTGACTATTTTGGGCGTTCTAAACCCAATGGTGGGGTCCGTTTTACGAGACAAAACTCTGAAAAAATAAGACACGTTATAGTATAAATTACCAAATTGCCCTTAATGTCCCTAAAACCAAATGGAAGTCAGAGGGAGTCCAAATTGACTTTCTTCGACGTTCCAGACTCAATGGTAAGGTCCGTATTATGAAATAAGGTACAGAAAAATATGACACGTAAATATATAAGGTAATAGAATCAAACTTTAAAACTTAAAGAAGCTACCTAAGAAATGTAACTAAAATAGGAAAAAGAATTAATGATAATTAAATCAGAGTAATATTATGGAATGTGACTGGACTTTGAAATGTGATTTTAGGGAACTTCAAAGGAAGGATTTTTGGAGTTAAGTCTTTGGAATTCAGGTGAGTATTTCATACCATATTGAGGTAGACATTTTTAGTATAGATATAAATATTGAACTCTTTTATGATTTATCGAATTATACTGTATACGTTTTGAATGATCTATTGACAACTATATTGTCTTCTTTGACTTCAGAAAATGTGTTCGAAAGATACTTAAATGTTTTACGATATTCTTACAAATGTTTGAACTGTTGAAACTAAATGTCAAATAAAGAACCTTGATTTGAAATAATTGAACTGCTATTGATGATTATTGATTTTGGATACGATTTGGATATGATTTTGATGCTTTGAATAGAACACTCTTCTATGATTGGTCACTATCAATTAGGTTGTGATTTATCGAACCCTCCCACAGGATATATTGTGGTGAGCCAGTGTTGATACGGCATATCGAACTAGCTAGCCCATCGATCTCAGTCAGCGAGGTTCTAATTTGCTGACCATAGAAGTGGAATATATCATTGAATATGAATATTGAAAATCGAACCATGAATCTGAATTATTGAACTATGAATTTGAGATATTGAACTATTATTTATTGAACTATGAATTTGGGTTATTGAACCATGAATCTGAATTATTGAACTATGAATTTGAGATATTTAACTATTATTTATTGAACTATGAATTTGGGCTATTGAACCATGAATCTGTATTATTGAACTATGAATTTGGGAATTGAACCATGATATTGAACTGTGATTTTGATTTATTAAACTATGTTATTGATTATCGATTTACGATTATCTTTGAATTGAGATATGTTGGAACTGAATTTGATACCGTTATCTTGTACTATAATTAAGATAACATATGATATATGATCATCGAAATTTCAGTATTGAATTACATAGTAGTTTTGAAACCCTTGATATATTATGGAATGCTCACGAGCTGGGATACTCACGAGCTGTTGAGCTCATAGGATATTTTTATCCTATTTCAGGTGATGATATCGGACAAGAAATAGCAGGTTCAGTCAAACTAGTTGGAAGCTTGTAAAGCTATGGACCCTTTTTGTAATAGGATTTTGCTAGTCATGATGCAGTTACTTTTGGAAACTTTGGACTGTATATTGAATATGACATCAGCAGGCTTTGGAAAAATTACATCATGTACTTTTGTAATTGCTATGGAATGTAGAAATAGATGACTGATGTTGACTTGTGTATTGATTAGCGCTTCCGCAATAGAAAAAGAAAAATTTATTCCGCTGCGTTTGATTAAAGGTAATTATGATTATTGGCAAAAAAGGCCTCGTTGGCCGATCACGAACCCTCGATCCGCATGGACCGGATTTGGGGTTGTGACAGTGAATAACCTAGGGACCCGCTTAAGGGACTACCGCCACAACCTCCACATGCATCAGAGGAAGGAGAAAGTTGCAATCTCCACATGCATCAGAGGAAGGAGAAAGTTGCAATCTCCACATGCATCAGAGGAAGGAGAAAGTTGCAGGTAAGGAGCCTCGCAACAGACCATATCGAGGTGTGTTGCATGACGATTGGGGCTTCATATGTGACTAGTTCAAGAGTGAGGGTTTCCAAGTAAAGAATTAGCTTAAATTTTATTTTTATATACCATTGTCATATATACTAATATCTTTAAATTTCAAGTACAGGAGATCAATAGGAAAAATACCGAGATCAAGATCGAACAAGCAGAAGGTGACACATATTGGTGGTTTACACTTTGTACGCTATTGACATGAGATTGTAATATTTAGTATACACGGTAGTGGAATTTATTATACTAGATCTACTGGCATAAGAAATCACTAATTTTATCTTGTGTTCAAATTGTTGTAGTGTAATCAGGAATCTGGTGCCCTACCTAGCCTGATTGACCTATAGCATAGGACACACTACAACCTTGAGAAGGGTTGGTCTGGGTTGGTGGTGCAAACAATTTATGTGAGTTATTACCATATATATCATTATTGCTAAATTTAATATTTATAAATTATTTTTTTAATACTAACAAAAATCTGCATTTATGTAGAAATATATGCTAAAGATACGAGCTCAACTGACCCTTGAGGAAGTGTCCACGTGGACAGTTGATCTAATTCGTGAGGCCATTTTGGGGAAAATATGTGGGTACATCTGGGGCTTAAGGTCTAATATGCATCCAAGCCCGACATCGTCATCTGTCAAGAGCGACACTAGAGTCATGACTACCACACAAAGAGCTGATGTCACTACAACAAATGGTACTATTAGCAACATCCGCATGCATCGCTAATAGTCCCAATTAGCATCGCTAATACTATTAACGGCATGCACAAGAATATGCATCGCTAATAATCAGGTGTGGCGTTGCTAATGCTTTGCAGAAAATTCAATGGGCATCTCTAATAATATATTATTAGCAACACGTGAAATGGGCGTCGATAATAGTATATTATTAGCAACGCATAGAAGGCGTCGCAAAAAGTGTGTTATTGGAATGATTATACAGCTTTAGTGGCGAACTCTTTGCGTCGCTAATAGTGTGTTTTTAGCTACGACCGTGAAGAGTCGCTAAAACTAATATGTGAGAATTTTAGCGACGCTTTATGTGCGTCGCTAAAAGTTTGTTTTTTTTTTCTCCCCTATTTTGGACCTGACTTTTCCCTTTTTGTGTTTTATTCCGGTTTAAAACATATATTAATCATCCTGATAAAAATAATTTTAAACATTATGAAATAAATATATTAAAAGAGAAATGCATTCATATATAAATATATATGTAATTAATTACAATCATCTCAATAAATACAAAAATTAAAAATTGTCTTAGAAAATGTAACTATAGATGTCTAGGAAAATTAAAAAAAAAAAAAAAAAAACAAAGGAGAAAAGTAGGTCTCGATGCACAAATGAGGCAACGCAGACGTAATAATCTCTATCAATCTAAAATAAAGATCAAATAATATATATTAGAACACTTATTAAATATATATGAGTATAAAAATATTGTGATAAAAAAAAATTTGCATGCATAAGTAACAAGAACGACAGAAAGTTACATAAGTTACAAACTAGGGATTCGAACCGAGTGTCGTAAGTTTGTGCAAGTGTAATTTGTCATTTGTCAGGTATGTGATAGGGTTTCGGGTTATTTAAGCCGATATCCGGTGTTTTGGCCTATCAAAACTCCAAAATAGTCACTTTTTAGAGCGGGGAGTTGCATAAGTTGAAAACTGGGGATCCAAACCGAATATCATAAATTTGTACAAGTCTAATTTTTCATTTGTGAGGTATGAGATAGGGTTTCAGGATAGTTAGGCCGATATTTGATGTTTTGGTCCGTCAAAATCCTAAAATAGGTCTTTTTAGAGCGAAAAGTTGCAAACTAGGGATCCGAACTGAATGTCATCAGTTTGTGAAAGTTTACTTTGTCATTTGAGAGGTGTGTGATGGGGTTTCGGGGTACTTAGGCTGACATCTGGTGTTTTAGTCCGCCAAATCCCAAAATGGGCCTTTTTGGAGTGAAAAGTTGCATAAGTTACAAACCGGGGATCCGAACTGAGTGTTGTAAGTTTGTGCAAGTCTAATTTGTCATTTGGGAGGTGTGTGATGGGTTTTTAGGGTACTTAGGCTAATATCAGGTGTTTTGGTCCATCAAAATCCTAAAATGGGCCTTTTTGAGTGAAAAGTTGCATAAGTTACAAACCGGGGATCCGAACTAAGTGTCGTAAGTTATTGCAAGTCTAATTTGTCATTTGGGATGTGTGTGATGAGTTTTTGGGGTACTTAGGCTGATATCCGATATTTTGATCCATCAAAACTCCAAAGTGGACATTTTTAGAGTAAAAAGTTGAATAAGTTGTAAATCGGGGATCCAAACAGAGTGATGTAAGTTTGTGCAAGTCTAATATTTCATTTTGGAGGTGTGTGATGGGGTTGGGTACTTAGGCCAATATCCAGTGTCTTGGTCCATCAAAACCCCAAAATGTGCTTTTTTAGAGCATAAAGTTGCATAAGTTGTAAACCAGAGATCTGAACTGAGTGTCATCAGTTTGTGCAAGTATAATTTATCCTTTGGGAGGTGTGTGATGGGTTTCGGGGTACTTAGGTTGATATTTAGTGTTTTGGTCCGTGAAAACCCTATAATGTGCCTTTTTAGAGCGAAAAGTTGCATAAGTTTCAAACCGGGGATCCGAACTGAGTACCATCAGTTTGTGAAAGTTTACTTTTTCATTTAAGGGTTGTGTGATGGGGTTTCGGGGTACTTAGGTTGATATTCAGTGATTTAGTCCGTCAAAACTTCAAAATGGGCATTTTTAGAGTGTAAACTTGCATAAGTTGCAAATCAGGGATCTGAACTGAGTGTCAAAAGTTTGTGCAAGTCTAATTTATCATTTGGAAGGTGTGTGATGGGGTTTCAGGGTACTTAGGCTAATATTCAGTATTTTGGTTTGTCAAAACCCCAAAATAAGCCTTTTTAGAGTGAAAAGTTACATAAGTTGCAAACTCGGGATTTGAACTGAGTGTCGTAAGTTTTTGCAAGTCTAATTTGTCATTTAGGAGATGTTTGATGGATTTTCTTGGTAATTAGGCTGATATCCGGCATTTTGGTCTGTCAAAACTCCAAAATTGGCCTTTGTTTAGAGAAAGGTTGCAAACCAGGGATCCGAACTGATTGTCATCAATTTGTGAAAGTTGTCCTTGTCATTTGGGAGGTGTGTGATGGGGTTTTGTGGTACTTAGGCTAATATTCGATGTTTTGATCCATCAAAACCCCAAAATGGGCCTTTTCGAAGCAGAAAGTTGCATTAGTTGCAAACCGGGGATCTGAAATGAATGTTGTAAGTTTATGCAAGTATAATTTGTCATTTGGGAGATATGTGATGGATTTTTGGGGTATTTAGGCCACTATCCGGTGTTTTGTTCCATCAAAACTCCAAAATGGGCATTTTTAGTGTGAAAAGTTGTAAATCGGGGATCTGAACTGAGTTCCGTAAGTTTGTGTAAGTCTAATTTGTCATTTGAGATGTGTGTCATAGGTTTTTGGGGTTATTAGGCTGATATCAGATATTTTTGTCTATCAAAACCCCAAATGGGCCTTTTTGGAGCAAAAAATTGCATAAGTTACAAATTGGGGATCCAAATTAAGTGTCGTAAGTTTGTACAAGTCTAATTTATCATTTGGGAGGTGTATGATAGGTTTTTTGGGTATTTAGGCTGATATCTAGTGTTTTGGTCCGTCAAAACCCCAAAATTGGACTTTTTAGAGTGAAAAGTTGCATAAGTTGCAAATTAGGGATCCGAACTGAGTGTTGTAAGGCTTTGCAAGTCTAATTTGTCATTTGAGAGGTGTGTGATGGGGTTTTGGGTACTTAGACTGATATATGGTGTTTTGATTCGTCAAAATCTCAAAATGGGCCTTTTTAGAGCAAAAGTTGTATAAGTTAAAAAATCGGGGATCCGAACCAAGTGTTTTTATAAGTCTAGTTTGTCATTTTTGAGGTATGTGATGGGTTTGGGGATAGTTAGGCTGATATCTGGTATTTTAGTTTGTCAAAACCTTAAAATGGATTTTTTTGAAGCGAAAAGTTGCATAAGTTGCAAATTGGAGATTCGAACTAAGTGTCGTAAGTTTGTGTAAGTATAATTTGTCATTTGGGAGGTGTGTGATGGGTTTTCGGGCGTACTTAGGCTGATATATGGTGTTTTGGTCTGTTAGAATCCCAAAATTGGTCTTTTTGGAGTGAAAAGTTGCATAAGTTGCAAACCGAGAATCCGAACTGAGTGTCATAAGTTTGTACAAGTATACTTTGTCATTTGAGGTGTGTGATGGGTTTTTGGGATACTTCAGCTAATATCCGGTGTTTTGGTCCATCAAAACTCTAAAATATGCCTTTTTAGAACGAAAAGTTACATAAGTTTCAAATCGGGGATCTGAACCGAGTGTCATAAGTTTGTGCAAGTCTAATTTGTCTTTTGGACATGCTAGTATGAATTTGAAGAAACTTACACTATTCTTACACAATATAGATAGTGGATGATAAAAGATGAACTAAGTTTCTTGTATTCTCTGTAAGAGATGATTGATCACAAGCTTTATTATAAATAGAGAAGACTTCTACTACTTAGGGTTTGATTCTTTAACTAATTTCTACCATTAAGATAGTTATAGTTATGGTAATTTCAAACATCTAATAAAATACCACTTAATGTTTATTAGAGAACTAAAAAAAAAAAACAAAGCTTCACTTCTCTTCTTTTTTTTTTAATAAATTTCTATCTCAAATTTAACATTATAAAAATATAATTAAATTAAAAATCAAAACTTATAATCAAATTGAATTTCTTTTAATTCGATTAATTTGGCTTATCTTATAATAAAGTTAAAATTTAATATGATTCATCCGTAAAGCAAAGTATTTACAACATTCAATTGAATTATGTCACTTTCTTACCCTTAAAAGTTTTATAAATGTGAAATACAACGTAAATCTTCCTCCTCACCTATTTTGGTGAACTTTGTATAAAAAATTTTCATGTAATATATATACAATTCTAGATAAAGTTCTTAAACTTATAGAGTTAAATCATAAATAAAGTTAGAAGATATGTTGTCAAGTTGTATTGGTTCCACTTCCAACTTCTCTAACTTATCTTTTTTAAAAAATAATTATAAATTGACCCACTTTATTTTATTTTCCTAATTTTATTGGACTTCATTTAATAGAAATAGTTCAAAACCCACAATATGTGCATATATGAAATCTTTTTCTTCAAAGTCAATGAGATCAACTGACACCATTCAAGTATACTTGGCCCTGCCCATGATTTAGCTCAAGTAAATGAAAAATAAAAATAAGAATGAAACCAAATTCGGCTTGAGATTAAATTAATTAATGATGGAAAATATGAAAATGATAATGACAAACATGTCAAAGATATCAAGCGTTTGATCAAATATAGAACAAGGTTGTCTTGGTTCAAACCATAGGCACATAGGGAGATTGTTTACTTCAAAGAAAGAGATGGATTGTGAGAAAGAGAGAGGCGACAATGGATAGCTGGGTTGGGTTGACGGCCATGGCAACGGCCATGGCCACAGTGGTAGCGACGGCAATGGTCGGTGATGACACTACGACTGTGTGTGTGTGTGTGTGAGAGAGAGAGAGAGAATAGGGCTGAGAGAGATAAAGAGAGAAAGAGATGTCAGATCTAGTCAAAAGGTAAAAAAATAGGGGGACTTATTAGAGATGCATGTCGAGCGTCGCTAATTAGTCCTTAAGCATCATCAAAACTTAGTAAAATGGCATCGTTTCATTTACGTATACTATTAGTGGCGCACATTTGTTCGTCTCTAAAAGACTTCATTATTAGCGACGCACATGTGTGTCGTTAAATGTCCATTTTGCGTCGCTAAAAGGTTCACGCCTATTTTTTCGCACGGGAACATTGATTTTTTTTATCACTTTTTGCGACGCACAAGGGTGTGTCACTAAAAGTACATATTTTTGTAGTGTGTAAGGATTCAGAAAATCAGAAAGGGCAAATTAGTAAATTGCCAACATTGACCAAAGTCAGATGAGTAATTAATCAATGGTGTGTCAGAATAATTATGAAATTGACTAATAAAATATCAATGTGACATTATAAGGCCAAATTTAAATTTTGGTAAATTATTCAGGTTTGGTACGAGTCACGGGATTACTCAGTCATTTTTCAGAACGCAGATAAGTATGAAAATACAAATGATTGAATTTTGAGAAACAGATAGTATAATTAGAATTAGAGCGTTAGGGTTAACTAAGGTGCTAATTTTGGTGTAATTCCAAGACAGTTTGGATTTGGGTGCATGCACGCACACATTTGGCCAATTAGCCATGTGGCACATTGGTAAGTGTGCAAAGCTTTCTTAAGAAGCTTGGTAGATATTTCTAGACTTGGACACATGGCACCATTTGATTGGGCTAAAGGGATTCAATGTGGAGTCGTTTGGACGTAGGTGAGATACACCATAAGGGGATAAAAAAGGTGGGGGATTGACATAGATGGGACAAAAGCCTTACAAGGCCATCTCTTTTTCCCCCATTTCAGCTGAACCCCATCTCTCTCTCTTTCTCCTATTTTTGATTTTCTCTCTCTCATTCTCTCACACACTTTCACACACGGGTGTGTGAGTGTATATATGTGAGCACAAGAGTGTTCATGTATATGTGTGAATCATGGACTTAAGGGCTGTGAGACAGCCATAGGGAAGGGAGAGGAGAATGGTGTGTGTGCGTTGAGAGAGGTAAATAGTGAGTGTGTGTATTGTGTGAGAAATCATGAGGGCAGTGTGTGTGTTTGTGTGTGTGTAATGAACACACAGTAAACCAAAAACTAAAACCAGAGGAAGAAGAAGAAGAGAGGAGGAGGAGTGAAAGACTAGACCAGACCTAATACAGGTGGCGGCCATTAAAGCTCAAGTCGAGTTTTTTCCCTCCTCAGGTTTCTCTCTTTAGACCGTAACAACAATAAGTAGGGACTTTTCTATGCGTTTTAAGTTAGTTTTGGTTTCTTTGGGCTCATGAATGCATGTATACGTGTGTGTGTGTGTTTTAGTTTATGTACATGTGTATATATTTGTATATATCTATAGTAAGAGATCTGTTTAGTTTTTTAACGACGCTCGTCCTCAGTGTTGCTAAAAGTGTTTCATGTTTTTTTGCGATGGCTTAATGTAAATCACTAAAAGGTATATTTAGCGACATAGAGATGTTTGTCCCTAATGGTTGTACTATTAGCAACACAGTTATCCGTTGCTAAAGATACCTTTTAGCGATGTACATGCAACATATTTAGTTGTTTTTAGTGACATATTTTAGCGTCGCACAGAAATGTCGTTAAAGCTATCTTATTAGTGACATTCAGTGGATGTGCGATGCTAATAATATCAACGGTGTTATAATTAGTGACACTGATTAGAAAACGCTCTTGTATGAGTCGCTAATAACCTTTACCGACAGTTTTTAGGACTATTAGCGATAAGCGCAGTGCGTCGTTAATAGTCCCTTTTTTTTATAGTGTTTCATTGGACTCTTAATAGACTTTGGCTACCTAGCTAAATTGTGTAGAGAGAAAATGAATGTTGAAAGCAAACAATGTGCTTGGAGAAGATTCTTTTTTTATTACTTGAAAAGTGATATGAAGAGTAATTGACCATGTGAAAACAAATCACATGTAACTTATCATTGTCATTGTCCTGAAAACTCATGTTATTGCATGTGTAAAAGACATCACATGTCCTAGTTCCACTACCATATTTTGTCTTTCCAAAGTCATTCCTTGCTTGTACACATACATTTATATGTAATTATCTCAAAGTGAAATCATTCAACTTAGAATTAATAAGGAATAATATAAGTAGCATCAAGATTCAAGGGCTTTTAAAATGGTGTAGCTAGTTGTTCATTATTTTAAATGCATGATGGAAATAACATTTGACTTCCCAAACTTCATATCTATATCAGATTCATCTCGTTTGACATCTCATCACTGTCACCGAAGGACTTGGTGCCACTTCATATGTTCTTCTATTGCAAGATAGGCTGTCAAGATCAAATAATAGCATAAATTAATATAATAGTAATGCTTTGAGGTGACAGAGAAAGTAATCGTTGATGATCATAAAAAAAGCGTTGCAAATAATGTAAGCATTAGCGACGTTGTCTGGTCCTTATTATTTCCGACGCCTCATAAAACTTTCAACGACGCACAAAGCGTCGCAAATAATACATTATTTGCGATGTTTGGTCAAAGTGTTGCAAATAATTTTCTACAATTGTAGTGTTTGCACGCTTTTACAACGAGTAAAGTAGCATCGCAAATAATAATTAGTGACACAGTTAACAATATTAGCAATGCCCTAAGGCGTTCGCAAAAAAGCAGTTTTCTTGTGGTGTGATTAAGACTTTTAAAGCATAGTGGTTGGTGGAAAACGCTGATAGATTGACACTAGCTAACACAATTACAAATAAATTATGTTATTGTATGCTCAAGAGTGTATTTGAGACAGGATGTTTCAATTGTTACTGTGTTCATTGATTAAAACGACATGCATCATATAAACTCAAACTCACAGTAATATTGTCATTATGAAAAAGAAATTGGAAGTTTTACAAACCATTCATCTTCTTCTTCCAACGTGACGCGACAGATTTAGTAGCTCATTAGAGCATAGAGGCTTCACAAGGTAGTCAGTCATACCAAATCTCAAGCACTTTGCAATGGCTGAGACCTCATCCTGGGTCAACAACACTAAGAAAAACAAAAGCATTGAAAGGTAAACTGTCCTAGAATGGAAGGCAAATTGTATGGGAATGATAGTAGAAATTCATATGCTTACTGATAACAGGAATGTGTTGCAACTCTTTATCCCCCATAATATATTTCAACATCCACACATCATTGGCCAGTAGAAGGCCAACTTCTGCAAGTATGATGTCAATCTGAGGTCCCTCAGCATTCAGTGCACCAATCACCTCCGCAGCTGCCCACACCTGAGGTTACTGTGAAGCAACATGCCTCCATATATAGTCAGTTGAGAAAAGGGTTTTTCTTTTTTCGCTTCTAAACATAAATCTCTCCATAGTTAAATGTAATTAATGATACATGTTAATCTTGAGCAGTGGTGGATTTGGGGATGGCAAAGGGGTTGTCTCTCCCCAATTTTTTTGCAAAATTCAGATTTTTTTAGTGTTATTTCGTTAATTTTTTTTATATAAAAAAAATTAGGAGTTGGGGTCTCAGAATTTGTTAAATTTTTATAATAATCCTTCCTTAAAATTTAATATACACACTTTGACCTCCCACCACAAGTTCTGGATCTGCCAATGATCTTGTGAAATTGATCATTTGGCCCAGTGGCCCCATCCACTAGAAACAGCCTCTAACCGCTCCGCCAAACGGGACCTAAAATGGCTTTTATGATTAGTGGAAGTTGTTTCTGCCACTATGTACCAGTAGTGTCATAATGATATTAGAAGAAGATCTACTGAGGGCTTATTCTGGGTAGTTTTTGCACTTGCTTTTGCGTTTGACTGGAAAATACTTTTAAATCAGCTTTTGTATTAAGTTTACTTCCCGAAACACGTAGAAATGCGTTTGGAGAAATTATCCCCAAAAACCCACTAAAGAAATTAAAATCACTCGAATTTTTTTTATAATTATTTTAATAAGCTTTAAGGGGAGAAGGGGAAAGGAAAGGAAAGGAAAAGAAAAGAAGGAATAGTACCTTGGTAAGAGCACTGACAAAGAAGAGTGGATACTTGTTCACAATTCTCTGCATTGGTATCACAAAGCAAAATTCTAATTTTGCTGCGATCAATGGTGTCATGATTATTCATCCTATAGCCACCAGAACTACTTACATTTTTGCTCATCATAATGTTCTTCCCCTTTCCCATGTAATGCACACAAACACAGACCTTAGCACTTAAACTTAATTGGCTTAGAAAGCTGAAAACAATCCCCTTTTCTATATAGATGTGGGTTAGCCAACAGAGAGTTTGGTATACCCAATTGTTGGGGTGAACCTAATTGTTAGTTATACTTGGGCTGACTAGGTTGCCTAAGATCTCTCTCTCTCTCTCTCTCTCCATTGAAAACCTCTTCAGGATTCTCAAATGGACCAATAAGATTTTGCCTTATCAGCAACAAAATTAAATAAAAATAAAAAATAAAAATAATTGAACACACCATACTCTGTTTTATACAATCATAAGAACATGGTGAATTGGCAGCCCATTTGGTAAGCCCCTTTTGGATTCTATCTTACATGGAGGTGGAGTAAATGTGTTTCTTTTGAACTCAAAGTGGCAGCTCATTTGATAAGCCCCTTTTGGATGACTTTTTTTTTATTTATTTATTAAGAAAGAAGCGATGAAGTATTATAATATAATAGAGTAAGATTCAAACTCATTACCTCTCTTTTGGAAGAGAGCATGAGTGACCAACTGAGCTAGCCTCATTTGATAAGCCTATTTTGAATGACTTAATACCTTGTAAAGATAATTTATTTTTAACTCTTTAAAAATAATTTGTGTGAAAGTTTGGCCAATATATCAAACAGCTAAATTGTTAATTCGTGTTTAAAATTTGAACATACTTCTCAATAAAAGTTAAATTGATTATTTGAAGATTCCTTTTATTAATTTTTTGGCTCATTATTGGTGTTCTCATGTGAAATTGTGAATATAATTCTTATGATTTTGTGAAGCACCTTGATGATTGAGAGGCTCTAAATGGATCTAGACGTATGAAAATAAACCTAATGGGGTCAATAGGTCTATGTTATCAATTTGAAATTTGTCTACCTGAATGTCAAGTCTTTTTCACTTCGATTATGTGCAATTTTAAGATTATCATACATTCAACCACATTATACGATATATCAACAATAAAACATAAAAGAGATAGACACATGAATTTTACAAAGAAACTCAGTAGAAGAAATCCACTCTATGGAGAACTTTGGGAGCATTGGCCCAGATTTGCTTAAAATTCACTAATAAAAAACGTTAAAAGATCACAAATTCTAGACGACATAAAGACTTAATTTCTCAAATCTTGTTATCTCATACTGATTTTTCTCACACGTACGCCATCACTTTGAAACCACGAACTGATTCTCTCAATCACAATCACGAATGCATGCAGTGTCGAACTACTCTGATCGCATAATCATGACTCTTCAAGGGTCTATACTCTTCAACTCTGGAACAAGAAGATGTTGCAGCTAAGTTCTAAATCAGAGTTTTTTGACTTTTTTTGGAAAGGTTTAGAGATCTTATGGTGATATGGTCTTATATAGAAAATTAGTGCTCAAATCGATTTCAGAATCTGCACTACACAACACATTGCCAAAGCAAAGATGCCACCGGAGTGGATATCGCTCGAGCAAGCTAGCCAACAAGGTCGAGCGAGCTAACTACTTAAAGGTCGCTCTAGTCAGCCCTCCAGCAAGATGCCAACTGGAATTGAACCTCGCTCGCCAAGGCTCGCTCAAGCAAAGTTGCCTGTATTCCGTAGAAAGATTATTCTTGATGTATTGACTGTATAAAAGATGTAAAACATTTTGTTCTTGAAAAACTTAATCAATTAACACACAATCGCCACAATTCCATCCTGACATTTTTGGCGACTTTTGCAGCATCAATGTTCAAATTGATGGCCCAGACATTACCGGACAGAAAGTCCTAACCTAACAAGCCAATGCTCACTGTAACAGATGCAACCGTCTTTTGGGCTGGAAATTTGCAAGATATTTTTCACCAACTCTACAACACTTAATGAGATTCTCTCTATTCTAGTACTGGCAACAAATCTTCAAACTGAATGATTATGGCCCTAATAGTGCTCATACCTCTGCTGACGATCTCAGTATAATACTCTATTTGCAGATTTTTATCAATAGAATTGGACTATAAAACACTAGATTATTTGAGAGTTAATACAAATTCCCAGTAGCATAATTATTATGGTTGATTGATCAGTAAACCTGTAATCTCTTCATTCATGCTCTGTCTACAAATGCTCAAATGCCCAACAAGCATGTTTATTTCAGCACAATTTGTAAGTTTCAAAGAAGACCATTTATTTCTATCTAAATACCATATATAAACATCACATAATAGATGAAAGAGTTGTCATCTTGCAATTACCTATCATCATTCACAGCTTCTATTCCTATTCTAAATGACCCCATCAGCTGGAATGCAAAATCAATTTTTTTGCCACTAACCGGATACCGGCATTTTCTTGATAGTCGTACAGATCCAAGGAGAAGTATGCATCCACAAAAGTTCCTGGCGTGAACAAGGAATCAAGTTCTTCAACATCAAATCTACTAAACACAAGCTTTTGTGTGGTGGTGGAAGATTCTTTCTGGTATATCTCTGTGAGCCATCTGGTGACATTCCCATCCACTACGGTGGGTAAGCTGTAAAAATTACATGGAATAAAAGTTGAGCCTTCAATAACAGCAAAACACTGTAGAATTTAATTTAGCCAATAATGCACCATTTGCTTGCCAATATGGTAGATGGAAGGAACAGAAAATTCAGGAATTGCAACTAACATTCCAACATCAAGTTGCGACAAGATGGAAAAAACGAAGATTCCAAAGTTTTCTCTTCATTTTTCCATCTTCCCACATGAAGCATAAAAAAAAAGGTTGAAACAAATACAATCCATATTTAACCAAAAATTATGAGAATCTTTACCTAAGAAGCACAGATACGGACACGGAACACGAATACAACACGACACGGACATGCAAACACGTTATTTTTCAAAAAGTAGGATACGGACACGTTGAATATATATAATTTTTTTATATGACCATATAATAAAAACTTAATATTATTTTAATTAAAATTAGCATAAAACACACAAATTTAAAAAATATTATTAAGATATTAAAATAACAAAGTCATTAAATAAAAATTAAAGAATTTCTTCATTTAATCATCAATATGCATGATTCAAGTGTCCGGACACGTGTCCGCCATTGACACATGAGCCAAAATAGATTGTCTATACTTCATAGATCCTTACAGTAGTATTTTTCAACCGGATATGGACACGGACATGGACACGTGAGCCAAAATAGAATGTTTGGGCTTCATAGATCCTTACAGTAGTATTTTTCAATCATAAAGGTGGAAGTTAAGACCCAAAAAAAAGAATTGAACATTCAAGTATTCCAAATTGCATGGAAAAATGAAAGGAAGATAAACATATATGTGGTATATACCCATCTATATTGAATTGCGAATACAGAAATGATAGAATCATTTTTTATTTGACCAAATGGGTGTCTCCTATAGAGGATTAAAAAAAAAAAAAGAGAGAGAGAGAGACAAGAAATCAAATGAAAAGAAACACATTACAAGATAGGAATCATGTATCCATCCAATGAATTCAACATTTCCAATATAAATGAAAGAAAAAAAAATGGAACAACATCACAATGAGATCCTATTCTCAAAACGAAGAGGGAATATGGAAAACTTGGTAGTACTCTTTCTTTAGGAAAACATAAAGCAAACTGAGAACTTAGTAAGCACACAAGGGAGAGCATATCAAACACCTTCCATACAGAAGATTACTAGTGTTTTTGTTTCTTTAAGATATGATAAAGCAAACTATGAGCTTATGGATCAAAAAGCATGGAAGAGTATGTCAAAACCCTTGGGACAAATGTTCTGCTTTTCTCTCCTATTTTGCAACTTCATACGCTTGAATACTATTAAAAGGAAAATGCAAAATGAATTTATCAACATTCGGATAGGAGAAAATAATTTATTATATCCCAAATTTTGATTCCCTTGGTAAAAAGAGCAAAAGAAAGACAAACTTACTGCAATCTGATGGTAGGTGAGTTCCAGAAGCCAGCCTTTCTGCTCACAACAGGCCTCCATTCAGAGCTACTACCAGAAGCCATGGACAACCTCTGTGCAAGATTATCACACGCATCCAAAACCTGACATAAGTTTGGTGATGCATCCGCAACAAAATTCAACCGTGGACGGCCAGCATAATCAACAAATTTAGTACTTATTCCGAAGCGCACTTTCAAACGAGTACAGCAAACTTGCAAAATGACATCTTTGTGCAGTATTTGTATTCTTTGAGTCCCACGATAAAATGGGGCAAGACTTGCACTGATTGAAGGAATAGAAACTTCCTCAGGCCCTAAGAAGTCATTGCAGCTAATGGAACCCTCATGGGCAGCTGCCGATGAAGACTCAGGAGACTCAGAACCAGATTCTTCTTCCATGGAGTCATCTGATTGAAGGGATTCTCTTTCCATTTCATCACTGAGTGGGCCCATGTTAAAAGGGTCTGGTTGAGGTGTAACGGATTCAGCAGTATCTGGTTTGCTTGTGTTCGGAGTCATAAGTGATAATATTGGATGATTTTCCCCCATTACTTCATTAGTAGGAGATGATATTTGGTGATTTCCAATCTTGACACTCGATGAGGGTGTACTAGTGTTCAGGCCCATCCCCTCCAGAGAAGCTTTCGCATTACTACGACTTCTTGTAGTAGCGTTTGGAGAAACCCAGCTGTTTGTCGTAAATATGTCAGGGAGGCTCGACTCCTGCAGGCATAGCAGATTTTAGTCATTTGTTAATTGTTACAAAACACCATCTTTGCAAATGCAACTCCATGGGCCTACCCTGCTTAACCCTCTTGAAGTCAAAGAAAGAAAATAATCCTAGCCTACTAGGCAAACAGGTGGATCTAAGGTCAGAAAAATATAGAAGCATATAAAGTGCTATCAACTGAAGCTCCGTTGAAGACCCCCATCAATGTACAAATTCTGAGATATGCTGGAGATCACACAATCTACACTACTTTTTATTATTATTATTAAAAATTTTGGTACAATCTACACTTAGAAGAATGAATGAAATATTATCATTCAATGGTACCAAAATTTCAGTATGTAATTCTATACAATGGAATACACCCAATAATGGACCAATGCAGACAGATAATACTGCATTATTAGGCAGGTGCAATGTGTGTTTGATGTGGAAGTGACTGGCAAGCAGGGAGCCAAAAAGAAACACATTTTTTTACAAGTACAAGCCAAAAAGAAACACTAGTGAATAAAGAGTTCTTTGAAGTTGATTGGTGTTCAGTTAGGATTGAAATCAAATTTAATAGAAGAAATAAATATTGTTGCCATTGCAGCATAAACCATGAGTCGAAGTTAACATAAAGAAGGGATAACAATGTTATACTATCAAGTTCCAGTAGAATCTCCACCCATCTCCAGACTTCAGAATGCCCTTCTATGTACCCATGAGTCGAAGTTAACATAAAGAAGGGATAACAATGTTATACTATCAAGTTCCAGTAGAATCTCCACCCATCACCAGATTTCAGAATGCCCTTCTACGTACAAATGTTATGCTATATGATGCGATCAAACATGATATTTTGCAAAGTGCAACAACGTTATCTAGAAACAATGAAACAAAGCATGTCAAATTGGCAGTGAGATAAATGCAGTGGTCTAACAAATTTGACAAATACTGTTATCACAATAATAGCAATAAGATAGTGACCCATCATTCAAGAGAAAAGCAAGCCCCGTAGCTTACAAAATTATAATATTACCAAGAATAAAACCGTTGCGCAGTACTTGAGAACTTCAAGATTCATCCGAACATCATCCAAACTCCTGAGAAATCATTGCACAAAAGATTAGTCAAATCAACATGTCAAGGCTTGAGCAGAGTAAGCAAAGTTATTCCTTGTAGGTTTGCTATTACACAGAACATCATTCAGATTATTATTATTATGATTATTATATATTGAAGTCGCCCGAGGGGGGCGAATTACAGAAAAGGGAAAAAAGGCAAGCCTAAGTTCCCCCAAAAAATCCATAGAACTATCTAAATACAAAAGATTAGCTTCTTTAATCCAAAAGAGAAGTAAACGCAAAATGTGGTCTTTAAAGCTCCATATAGATAATTTGGTCCCTTCAAAAATCCTCCTGTTACTCTCTCCATAAACACCTAGCTAGACAAAGAGGAACCATTCTCCCAGCACATCTCACTTCTTTTCTCATTCGGCCCACCTCCAGGCTCCAACTCAAAATCACTTCCCTAAAAGATAACAGCTAAGAAGCACGGATACGGACACGGGACACGGACACGACACGACACGGACACGTAGACACGCTATTTCTCAAAAAAGTAGGACACGGACACGTTGAATATCTATAAATTTTTTATATTTTTATATGACCATATAATAAAAATCTAAAGTTATTTTAATTAAAATTGACATTAAAACACACAAATTTAAAAAATATTATTAAGATATTAAAATAACAAAGTCATTAAATAAAAAATAAAGAACTTCTTCATTTTATTATTAACCTTCATGATTCAAGTGTTCGGACACGTGTCCTGGAAGTGTCCGAGAGTGTCGGTGTCCGACACGTGTCCGACACGGACACGTGGGCCAAAATAGAGTGTCCGTGCTTCATAGGATAACAGCATCACCCATCATTCAGACCATTATCGCATGCTCATCTTTTATCTTCAACTGCTAATCTAATTTTGGTCATTCTACAATAGTAAGTGCACGCATTTAAAAGTTTCTACAACCTTGACAACTCTATAGGATATTTGTGGCATCACAAAGACGCAACAAAGTTCGGACTTAGAAATTGAAAAAGGAGACAATTTCCAAGTGGGCAACAACCAGACCACAATCCTTCTAGAAAAACTGGACCAAAAAAAAATCAAACTTACAATAAAGAAGGGTGTTAAATTGGAAAATAGTAGATATTGTAGATATCAAAATTTGGGACTAGTTTCAATTCAAGACATCAATCAGGCTGATGAACTTAAAATAACTGGATAAAAAAAAATTATCTCAACCCCACCCTTTGTGGCCCCCTCCCTATACATAGAAATAAAAGAACAATTAAGATTATTGTACTAAATTTGTAAAAAAGAGAAAGCTGGAGATGTGTGGGGGTGGGAAGGCACAATTACCTATGTGTTTGCTGTCCAAGCCCAAAATAAGTTGCAAGAGTGGCCATCTGCATAGAAGAATACGGTTACACCAGCATTAGGAAGTTTACTTGTAAGTTTCTTTCTACCCCAAGCCATCAAATTGTCATATTTACCATCCATTCTTAATAACTCAAAATTCAAATTTTGTTCTAATTTATTGGAGTTCTTTCGCCTTGTTATCACCCAAATTTCCAAAAAAAAAATAAAAAATGCCAACTTTATTATTAGAGTCTAGAAAAGATACCTTCATGTCACCAGCTCTCCTACCAAATCTTTGAGTCAACAGACCCAATGAATCAATCGTACCCTTGGGCTCTGGCGCTGGCCGATTAATCTCCGCAAACGCCTCCCGAATCCGAGCACAATCAAACCTCAGTATATTGTGACCCGCCCAAATCCTTCCTATAAACAAACAACCACCACAATTAATCAAATTTCAATTACAAAATTAACAAAATCCTTAACACACACATAGAGAGAGAAGGGGGGATCCGAGACCGTGGAGAATGTCGTAAACCCTATCGGCAATTTCAGCGAAAGTGGGGGATGAAATGACGGCGTCTTTGGTAATGCCGTTGCACCTGACGGACAAGGTGGAGATAAGGGAGAGCTCGATAGGTCGGACAAGGGTGGAGTAGCTCTCAAGCTCAACGAGCTTCCTGGGGCAAACCAGTATAGCTCCGAATTCCAGAATGGCGAAGCCCTGGCCGGGTCGGGTGGGGACGGTGGTTTCGACATCGAAGAATGCTATCTCCGACCGATCTCCATAAGAAACCATGGGTCTGTCAAATGTTTAGGTCCGCAGAACAGCTCCGAATAGAGATAGAGATACTGTGGGTGTATGTATAGAGAGAGAGAGAGAGAGAGAGAGAGAAAGAATATGCGTAATAATATTGAAGACTAAGTTGCCGGCAAAAATGCCCTTCGGCGTCGGCGTATATATAACGATGACAAGGTTTGCGATTGCTTGGGAACGCAGAGACTGCAGTCATAGTGATACACACGTAATAATGAAACGTGCCAAATGATGCACACGTAAGAAGAAAACGTGTGATTTTTTATTAACAATTGCACCCTTTCTATTTATTTATTTGAATAAATTACATTAACCCCACTTTTAAAATTTTTCACAATTACAAAAATTTCTCTTAAGTTTTTTAAAATTACTCTATATTTTTATACTTTTACTAACAAATTACACATTCCTCGTCTCTAATCTTTTTTCTTTAAAATGATAAAAATATTTTTTTAAAAATTTTGACTAACTTTTTTATTTTAAAAGTAAATATCGATTAAAATATTCATGATCAAAAATAAAAAAATTCTTTAAAATAGTTTAAAAATTTAGTCAAAATTGAAGAAAAAAACATGAAAAAATTCTTTAAAATTGTATTTTTGTCATTTTGAAGAAAAAAATTAGACAAGATAGGAGATATGTGTATGATAGGAATTTCAGAAATCTCAAGTAAAACCTTTGTAATTGTTAAAATTCTCAAGAAAGGTCAATATAATTTATCCTTCTTAATTTTATTATTTTGGCAAAAACACACTTAGCCCATTTCGAACCCTGGCTCAAATTTTTAATGGTACACTTAAAATTTTGCTCATTTTCTTTTATAAAAAATTTCCATCTTATCACAAAATCTTCTTTATTTTAACGTTGGACTTAGATAAAAATTTGAGTATAAGCTACAATATTTTGTAAAATAGAGTCTAAAAGTGAATAAAACTCAATTTGTTATGAGTTTAATTAAAAGATTATAGTGTAATTTAAAAAAAAATTACTTCAAATTTAAATTTAATATGAATTTGAGGACGGATTAAAAATAGCTTAAACACTTCTAATTTGGGCTAATGATACTTAATCTCTTACAATTTAAAATGTGATACTTTAACTCCTTGTGATTGTTAGTAAGTTGATAGAGATTGTGCTTTGTACCTCATATTATTGTACTGATGTGGTGTCGCATCAATTACATTCCAAAAAGTGTATATATATATATATATATATGTGTGTGTGTGTGTGAAATTTATTTATTTTTCAAATGTTTTATTATAATAACACATCTATTACAATTTAATTAGGACTGTCAGACTACAATCTTGTATCAAATAATTTCTTGTGTCGAGTAGACTTGGGGGAAATTTTTAAGAGTAATACTATATTTTTTAAATTATTTATCTAAAATGATATAGTAATGTATATTGTTACATATTAATTAATAATTTAATATACTACTAATATTAAGTCATTAGTTATGAGTCTTTACATTTTATTTGGGCTCACCTTAAAAAGAAGATAGGCCCAAAATATATAGTTAGTGAACTGGAAATCTTAATTATCTAAAAGCCCAAGGCAGGGAGTTAAATGAAAGGCATACGCTAGGTATATCCTTTGCTTTAACTGGACGTCCCACCTTGAATGTTTTCAATTCAAAATTCTCAACCCATGAAGTACAAAAGAATTAATATGTACTAGGTATCATTCCTTGCTTTTTGCTAAACATGGTCAGACCAAAGTTTCAACTGTCGTACCCGTAACCGTTATGGCCTTCTTGTCTTAGCTCTCACGTCTCCCTTTGTCTTTGACCTACGCCAACATTTATACTGCCCCCCCCCCATCTCTCTCTCTCAGGAAAGCTTGTCATCTGGGTGATCCTTAACCTCCGTAATAATATCAAGCAAACACTTCCTTATAAAACAAGCTAAGATGGCAAACTCATAAATCACTGTCAAATCTCTTACAGCCGGTTAGGGACGTATACCAGACTCTAACAGTTTGTTTGGATAACTAGGAGGGAAAGGAAAGAAAAGGATAGTATTAGTTATGAGAGAAAGGAAAGGAGAGGAGAGGAGAGAGTTATCCCTCCTTTATGTTTGGATAACTAATGAAAGGAAAGGAAAGAAAATACTACTATCTTGTTTGGGAATGATAATGGAGAGAAAGGAAAGGAAATGATTTTATATTATTTTACTATTATGTCTTAGGACAGAGATGTCATTTTTATTTTGGCTTTTATAATTTTAAGGGTAATATTAGTATTATTAAAAATTCATTAAATCTTTCTTTCCTTTCCCTCCGTTTTCGTCCACTTTTGAAGGGATAACAAAATTACTAAAATGAGGGTTAAGCTCTCCCTCCCTTTCCCTCCATTTCCCTCCCTTTCTTTCCTAATTTTTAAAACAAACATGATATAAGCTCTCCTTCCTTATCCTTCCCTTCCCTTTTTATCCAATTCATTCCATCCAAACATAGTATAAATAATTGAAATAAAGATTTATTGAGTTACGTATAATATAAAATTAAGCATGCACCCTGCATAAGTATTAAAAATATATCTAATTACAATACTAGACGGACCATCATGACTGTCCAAGTATAAAACCAACAAAATAATGACTTTAAACCCTAATTAGAAAAAGATCCCAAATTTTATGTATTTGTAGGTTACTCCAAATTAGAAATGCAAAGGACAATTGAAGTCTAATTACAAAAAAAAAAAAAAAGGCCCCAATTTTAGATCTTTGTAATTTAATCTAAATTAAAAATCTAAGCCAATAAAAGCCTATCCACAAAAAGAATGTTCCAAATTTTGTGTTTATTTAATAGAAGTTTAGTCCTTTAAATTTAGAAGTTTAAATTTAATAAAATTCTAATCCCTTATATATCATTTTTATTGAAAACTTGTTCTTAAATTTCAATTATAGTTATTGCTTTAGGCCTCAAATAGTTTTGAGCCGGCCTGCCATTGGTCATCATGATACCCTTTCTATTCTTGCTATTACCAATGAGGGTTTCTATTCTCACGGGTTAAAATCACAAAAAAAGTCTCTTCACTTGCGGAGGTGAGATTATGTACCTTTAACCCTCCGACTCTGCAATGGCAGTAGTCTCCAGCACCCGAGCTAGACCCTTTGTTTTTTTAAGAGGGCATTAAAAAAAGCAACTTGATTTTTAAATCAATTTTTCAACAGTAATGCAAGTACTGCATCAACATACATGAAAAATGCTCTATTAAAATGGACATTAATATGAGAATGATTTGTTTCAGGGAGAAGTGTTGCTAAAAAGTTTAAATCATTATATTCCTACGCAAGATATGCTACACAAATTATGTGTTGCAACAGTCACTCTAAAACATAATTTATTTTTTCCTATTAATTTCATCTCCAAAACCAGAGAAATCAACCAAGTAACAGTATATCTGACAACAACATGAAGGTAGCAATGTGCTTCTCTCTGCTGGCTCTGCATGTTATCTGCAAATACAAATTAAGCATGCTCAACAATACTATAAAAGAGCAACTAGAATCAGTTCATAATATTGCAAAATATTTTTAACAAACAAATACAAAAGTCCTTTTCTAGTCTCAATATTTTCTCACTTAGCAGGTATTTGTACTCGACCATTTTCAAAGCAGTTTGCTTCGAGTCCAATGCAGACACATAGTCGCTGCAGCTACTAATTTGAAAGCATTTGAACTTTAAAAATTAACAATGCATCGTTGTGACATTATCCTCCATAAATCGTGACACATGCTTGGTTTAACTTCTTCATTTAATAAAATAATGCATGTGCTTCAAACTAGAAGTCATTTGAAAGCGATTGTTCAAAAAAAAAAATTGCCCATTCAAAACGCCTTTTTAAGATTAAAGTTGTGACTTCAAAATAAATTTAAAATATACAAATCATTGCTTCATTATGGTTGATATAAAAGAATGAATGAAACCCTGAAACCCCAAAATAGTTTATTTTCTATTTTCATCAGCTTTTATATTTCTTCATATCAAGGAAACCTCTCAACTATGAATACGTTATGACCGACAACAATATTTGAACACTTTCATGAAGTTATGAAACCCAAAAACATAATTGAAATGAGCTTTTACAATAATGGTTATACTCTGTAATGACTTCTGCATGACATTGGATCTTTTCTTTCTATAACAATTAAAGAGAGGGATGGAAGGAAGGAGGGAGGGAAAATGTTGTTTCATACATTTTTAGGTATAGAAATACTTACAAAGTAGTTTTTTTAAAAGAAGAATTAATCAAAAAATATGGCATCCCTTGGATTTTTAAATTATAATGATGGTCTAAATTTCAAAATAATAAAAATTCTCATTTTTTTTATAATAATATTATTTAATTATTTTTCTTAATAAGAAAAATTTAAGTCCCACAAAGCTTATACCTATATTCCTTGAAACTTACACTTCGCTTTGTAACCATGGTAGAACCACTGAACTAGTTAACCACCACCTTCGCCAGGCTGATGTTCAGTCCGGTTCAAATAATAATGTCATGACACATCATATGGAGGATTTATTGAGGAACTGGAGGATTTTAGGGGCAAAATAAATCATCAAATTTTCTTTTTCCTTTTTGGTATAGTGTTTGAAATGAGTCTGTTTTGCTTTTCTGAAAGCTTTTGGAGTGAATCTATTCCATATATATAAATGTATACAATCATTTTTATAATTTGAAAAAGAATGAATCCATTTACATATTTTTTTATTATCATTTCTAGTGCCAATTTAAATTTTAAGTGTGACTTTTTCTTTTTTGAATCCAAACACTCAATCACACTTAAAAAAAATATATATTGAGAATTTAAATTTTTATGAAGTGACGAGGAACATACATGAGAAGGAAGAGTGTTGGAACTGCACTATGAAATGAGTTGGATCTTTTGGGCGTTCGGGCTTCAGACTGCAAGTGCTTCGGGCTTTTTGCTGGTTTTGATTCCTTTTATTGCTGTAAGACATTCATTCAATGCACAGAAAGGTTAAGATACATTTATTTGTATATAAAAATCAAATTCTCTCTTTTAGACTTATTATAGGAGTTGTGTCCATGCCTTCAGCGTAATCTTTAGCTCCAAAGACAGCAGAACCAGCTACTAAAGCATTGGCTCCGGCCTCAATAACCTGCCAGCATTGATAACAATTCCAAATAGCCATGTAAATTATATCATCACTTGTGTATCTGGTTCAGAAGAATATGCATAACGGTGTCTGGATATGCATTTTTGTGCATTATTGTGAGACAATGTGTTCTGTTCCAACAATTTATTCAAATTAATACGTGCCAGGAAACAGAATTGAACTGGTGACACAAGGATTTCCAGTCCTCTGCTCTACCAGCTGAGATGTGTTTGTTTATACATTTATTTTAGTTGCTGAAAAATATATAACTAAAGTTTTTTTTTTTATTTATAAAAGGTGTAAGTTATATATTACCTTACAAATTAACAAGATGATCATTTGTTTTTTTTCAAAAATTGTGCAAGTCATTAGTTACCCTTATGTATTAACAAGATGATCTTACAACTATAATTTCATTATTATTTTTTGGCCTGTCTAGGTTCTTGAGACCTGAGAATGTATTCGAAAAACCTGTTGGAGAATTTTGATTTATGAAATGTGACATCAAGCATCATTAATTATACCCTATGTTATGTCTAATGGTCTAACCAATTAAATGTGTTTAAAATAGAGGTTAATGCACCATCCAAACAACATTGGATCATCAACGGTTCCAACATCAAATGTCGACTATGAGTTAAGACTCACTTGGCTTTCATCCTAATTATTCTTGGACAGTTATAAATAACCCTCCCAGCATTTAATTCTATTTAAGGTCACATTCACGAGAGGAAAAAAAATCAATATGGTTTTGAATAGACCTTATACGCATTTTTAGGGCCAACTCCACCATCCACTTCTATCCATGGATTCACCCCCTGCAAAATAAACATAAAAAAACTCATTGCTTTTTCTAAATTCTTGGCAGGACAGCATGAAGAAATAATAATGTGATACCTTCTCTGCACACATTCTTCTTAAGTCTGAGATTTTCTTAACTTGGCTCTCAATAAAGCTCTGACCACCAAATCCAGGGTTTACCGACATAATCAAGACCAGATCAACCACTGTTATGAAGCAAAGAAGATCACTCTAGCTATTTCATTCCATTTGGCAAATGAACCCCAAATATTAAGGACATGGAAACTTCTGAAGCTAAATTTTATGAAGAACAAAGTTCCTCCTAATTGATCTACATTAGAAACATATTTCAAGTCCCTGGACGGACAACACCCCTCTCTTAAAAGTATCTTTAAAGAAATTTAGCCAGGAACCACCCCTTATAAAAAGAAACAAATCTTACCATCGAGAACATATTCTATCACACTTAATGGGGTAGCAGGGTTTAGGACAACTCCTGCTTTGGCTCCCAAACTTTTAATCTGAATCATAAGAGAAGATACAGAGTGGTCAAACGGGATTTACTAGAAGCAAGAAAATGGGTAAAACAATCTTCAACTAGATTATTGTATAAAAAAGCATGTCAAAGCTGCATAAATAGCTGCACAAGCAGTCAATTTTTATTTGTGTCATAAATATTGAAACAAAACAAACAGCTGAAGCCATTTCCAATAGTAATTTCATCATCATCTTCACTACCCTACTATTAAAAATTTAAAATTAATGCTACAAAAGTTCTATTCTTTAGATAACACCCTTGATGCATCTTCACTAAATTTCTCTAGAAATAATGGTGGGGGACAGGATAACTAATAAACTGTTAAACATTGGGAAGGCCTAGAATGGCTTAGACGGATCAAGTTTGAAGACTCTACCATAATTCTGCTGCAGGTATAGCTTAAAACTGGGTGCAACCATGGAGATCATGTTGCCAATCCCACATTGTTGGAATAGAGAACTACACATGGAGTGACCTAGCAAGGGAGAAGTATACTTCATGAGGAATAGGTGTTATAGTACATCCAAATGGTTTAAATATAACTCTGTCCCTCCTGAGCGCCAGATGACGAATGACACATGTCAAAGTGTATGCAATCAGGAAGGACATAAATAGAATTGCTACCCATCTGTTCCTTTGCAAGGTACTTCCTCTAAAGCATGTACTCTCCATAATTGGGAAAACGATTTGGGAGCCAACCTCAAACACCCACCCCCACCCCCACCCTCTTTGGTGTGGTTGACCTCACCCTTGTATCACATAGATTGGGCAAAAAAATTAGGATGAGAAATTTTTTCTTTCTATTAGGAAGTTGCCCCCCTCACCCTCATTGCTGCTTTTCACAAATTTTTTTATAAAAAAGAAAAAAAGAAAAATACCTATCCAAAAAAAAAAGGAAAAGGGATATGGACAATCAACCTACTGATAAAAAAAGAGGATAATCAACTTTATTCCAACCTTCAAAATCAAATTTATTTAAAGTAAAACTATATTGAAGCTCTTAAGCAGGCTGCTTGGGATAGTGAGATATTAAACAAGGATTTATTGTTGTTGAGCAGTGCACATACAATAATCCATCTACTAAGGACCAAGCCCTACATATGGTAGATTTTCTAGCAGAATATACGAATCCTAAAAAAAAAATTATGCTGCAAATTCAGAGCTAGCTTTAGGATCATATAAATGGCATGACTTCTAGTCTAGAATGATGGTATAGTGAAAGGTTTCTTCTGTTGTAATCCCATGGCTTGCCAACAATTTTTATGCCATATGACACACAACTTCCTTAGAAAACCCAACTTAGTTTGAATAGCCTTTAAAAGGAAAGGGCCCATTGGCTGACTCTTGTGTATCTTGTTATTAACAGTCCTAAGCTCGTGTGTGTTTCAGGGTCTACAGTGTCCAAGGATCAAAATATTATTTCGATGTATAGTTTCGGTCTCTCCGGAAACGGAAACGTTTCGAAAACATAATGGAAACGGAGAAAAAATTGGAAACATGTGGAAACATAACTTAAAATTTATTTATTTATACAAATAAGCCTATTTATTGAATATTTGTGCATGTTTAAGACATATACATCATATTCATGATAAATGATACTAATTCATGATAAATGACATAATAGATATATACTATGTAATATACACGAATTAGATAATTTGACACAAATTACATATAAAATAAAAAGTAAAACAAATAACGATTTAAACCTATTACAATTAGTAACTTAGTATTAAAATAGTTGTTTCTCTACACTTTATTTCCCCTACTACTTTTCTATTATTTTAGGAAAAATAATAAAAATATATCTTTTTGTAATTTTGAGTCTTAATCTTTCAAAAATAAATGGATATTATTTTTTACTAACTTCTAGAATTATTATTGATATAAAAGAAATGTTTCCTCTGATTCGGTATGTTTCCACTAGTTTCGGTGTGTTTCCACAGAAACAATTTTGTTTCTATGGAAACATGTGAATTTCGATATTCTACTAGTGTTTCGTTTCGGTTTCATGAGAAGCGGAAACGTTTCGGCTGTTTCAATGGAAAAGAAACGAAACTTTGATCCTTGACAGTGTCAGCAGTGAAGAAATGCCTGGACCTGAACAGGGCTTTGGTTTAAGAAGTTCTAACTAGCAAACTGGATGTGCTCCACCAAGGAATTAAATATTCTATCATGGCAAACCAGGCATTTCCACCCCCCCTCTCCCGGCACAACAAGTTTTACAACATTTCTTTGTTCTCTTTCTTCTCTCAACAGCCAACAGTCATTAAAAAGTTGCAACTTGATAGCTGACATTTGCAGAATTTGTTGATGATATATAAATACTTAACTTATATCCGTTCTAATAGCTTAAACTTTTAAATAGATGGTGTTTAAAAAGATATCAAAGCTTTAGTCCTGGGAGGTCTTAGGGTTTCTCTATTTGTATTTATTCTCCTTTCTTCTTTTCTTTTTTTTTTTTATTTGTTTATTTGGCTCCAAAGTGAGTGATGGAGTTTGCATGAAAGATAGGGTGTAAGAGCTTGATGCCCATTATTTGAACCATTCCCTAGCATTTTAAGCTTTTGGGGAAGTGGATGTCTAACATGGTATCAGATTAGGCAAGATCCATAACTCAAATCTCTCAACCGACTTGATAATTACAATACATGCAAGCGCTTGGCCCACCCATGGAGCGGAGTTTGGCTACACGTGAGGAGGCATGTGATTATATAAATGCTTACATTACACCATTTCTAACAACCTAAACTTTTTTGGCATGTGGTTGTTAACATGTTACTTGAGCAAGTAAGATCCTGGGATTGAATGACACTACCTTTGTGATAACTATAATACATGTGCATGTTTGATTCACTCATAGAGAGGAGTCTGCCCACACATGCGGATAAAATTACTTAAGTTACACCTTCTCTAATATTTTTTCATAGAACATTTGGTGTTATAGAACACTTGGCGTTTAATAGAAACAAACACATTACTTCTGAACACTTAACTTACAACCTTTCTGACCATCTTAAGCGTTTAAGAGTAATTAGTCTTTAATAGAAACAAACGCATTACCTCACTAAAATGGAACAGGGGAATCACATTCTTAAATGAATGGGAAACGAAATTCTTTTAACTTTCATAAAGACATAACACATTATATCTATATTTAACTTTTGAAACAACTTAACAAAAAAATGTGATAAAGTTAATAAATCTATACTGTTCCAACAGAGTGTGTACTCAAGAGTTCGGAAAAAAAAAACAATTTCTTACTTGATTAACTGTACGATGCAAATGGATGGTGGAAGATTGTTCACAATGGACACTGACAATGTCAGCTCCAGCCTTTATAAAATCAGGCACTCGCTGCTCAGGCTCAACAATCATCTGCAATGCTTCAATCCCACATTAGAAAAAGTTCTCATCCAACGTAGACGCAATAAAAGTATTAAATAATTAAGATAGGAAAACTGAAGAATACCAAATGCACATCCAGTGGAAGATCTGTCACAGGACGCAAGGCATCAACCACAAGAGGTCCAATTGTAATATTTGGAACAAAACGACCATCCATTACATCAACATGAATCCAATCACAACCTGCCAGCTCCACTGCTTTTACCTAGATACATAAGAGAAACTTTAACCCCACAAATGCTTGACTTACATCTCAAAATTTTATGGCTCGAGGAAATACAGAAACAAGAAAATGATATTAAGAATTTGATGGACCTAAAGCAAAATACCACAAATTCAGAGAGAAAAGTTCTACAAGGAGAGTAAATTACTTTAAATATTTAACTTGCTAAGGACGTAAAAAAAAAAATCCCAATGACAATATGAAAATGAAAAACTTATGCAATAGTATAGAACATCGCCTATATTTGGAGTTCAAAGTTCAAACAGATATGTTAGATCTCTGGACTTCTAAGATCTAAGTTAGTACTTTGGTAGCAAAGATCAAAAATACAAAAAATGGAACCTGTTCACCCAACTTCGCAAAATTAGCAGAAAGAATAGATGGAGAAACAATGATATCGCTTTTCGAAAATTTATCAACACGGGATGTTGCCTTCACCACAGTTCGAAATTTTCTCCTGGATTCATTCATCAAAATAAACAGACCTATATCAGAAGTGTGTTGCAAGATCCCATGGAAGAGCTTGTGGCACATTTAATTGGCATTATATAGAATATATATCCCTGCAGCTTGTACATGTAAATTGACTTGTAATAAAAGAAAAGAGTTGGCAACATTTCCATATTATCATCTAACAGGAAAAAAAAAGAAGAGGCACACCTAATAAAATCTGCAGCCAAAGCCTCAAATAGAACAATTTATCAAGATTTGAGCAGTGCCACTTAGATAAACAGTAATTCTTCACATGAATTAAATGGGGTTATTTTCCAAAAAAATAAAATACAGAATTGTTGAGAGAGCTTGATATACATTGTTGTCACATTCTTTGATAGCTTAAGCTTTTGGAGCAATTGGTGATTTAATATGATATCAGAGCCTTGGTTAAGAGAGGTCGTGGGTTCAAGTCTCTCCATTTGTATTTATTCTCCCATTTGATTTGTATGTGCAAAGTTACACTACGTTTTGCATTTGTTCGTGGTTTATTTACCTTTACACGTGCGAGCCCGAGGTTACACATAAGGGGAAGTGTTGAGAGCTTGATATACATTATTAGACTATTCTCTAATAGATTATGCTTTCGAGGCAATTGGTGATTTAACAAGAACTTTAATCATATAGAGGGAAAGAATAAAAGAAATGAACAACCCATTTATTGTGTATAACCTTAGATATAGAGCTAAAATGTGATACTGGCCCAAGTACTTGTAAAATTGAAGCTCTAAATGAGGGTTAGAGTGAAAAATTAGCTTGTATGACCGTGGCAAATAGAAGTATTCGAGTATTATTAAGGGAAAAAGAAAAGAGAAGGAAATAGCTATTTCTGTAGTATCTTTGGCTGTTTCCACAATCCTCTCATTCAAATGAGTGGGTCCCATCCATGCAAGTAGGAGGGCTGTATAAAAAGCCCTTTTGGCTGATGAAATAGCAACTTCCCTATAAAAAAAAGTCCCCCGCCCCCAACCTTTTTTGAGAACTAATCCTGGCAAGTGCCTCTTGGGCTTCACCTAATATAGAGAGTAGAAGCTTGGTTCTTGGAAAGATGAAATGGACCTTCTGAAATAGGAAAAACATCCACTTTCAGATTGCTAATAAGGCCTTTGATTGACATCCTCCTCCCAAATAAGAAACTAAATATATAATGGAAAATACAATGTTTATGTGGCAAAATGTTTAGGAGAAGATAAATAGTAGAACATATAATATCTTGAAGAATATAACTTAAGAAAGGTATTGGAATTCCTAAAAGCATCCCACTTCCCTTTGGGAATTAGGGTGAAAGTAGATTTCAGTTCAACAAAGAAGGGAAGATTCTTAGGTAATCAGTTAGAGTGTTAGACTGAATAAATTTGCTTAAACTAACTAGGAAAATAAAGCTTTCCGTTTAAGCAAATCTTTGGGACACTATCTAGAAATGAAGATTCAATTGGGCATGTTAGAATCTCCCACATCGCCCATTTATGGCCCCTCTGTGCGGTTTATAAGGCTTTAGTTCCTCTCTCCTTAACACCTGGGTTTTAAGGAGTTGAATAAGCTGGGTCTTACAAGTGGTATCAGAGCCAGATTGGACTAGTCTTCCTGCGTGCCGAGTGTACGACTGCTGTGGTTTAAGGGGTGTGTTGGAATGTCCCACATCGCCCCATTTATGGCCCATCTGTGCGGTCTATAAGGCTTTAGTTCTCCTCTCCTTGGTCTAGGGGGTATGTTGGAATGTCCCACATCGCCCATTTATGGCCTCTCCGTGTGGTCTATAAGGCTTCAATTTCCCTCTTCTTAATACCTGAGTTTTAAGGAGTTAAATGTACTGGGCCTTACAAGAAACTAATGCAAGACCAGATTGCTATCCAATTGAATTTGCCTTCAATAACAAAGCGCAAGAGTCATTGAATCACATCATTAAAGCTTATAATAAATGAGAAATATTGGAATGTCCCACATCGCTCATTAATGGCCCCTCTGTGCGGTCTATAAGGCTTTAGTTTCCCACTTCTTAACACTTGGGTTTTAAGGAGTTGAATGGGTTGAGCCTTACAAGTGGTTTCAGAGCCAAATTGGGCTACTCTTTCGGTGTGCCAAGTGTCCGGCTGCTGTGACCTAGGGGGTGTATTGGAATGTCCCACATCACCCATTTATGGCCCTTCTGTGCTGTTTATAAGGCTTCAGTTCCTCTCTTCTTAATACCTGGGTTTTAACGAGTTGAATGGACTCAGCATTACAAGTAGAAATAATTGAAACAGGGTGAGACCAAAATGTCCCACCCCATTGCATTCAAAAACAGGAAGTGACAATTAGATTGAAGAAATATAAAACATTAAACTTATTTGAGAGTTTTTAGTTTAAAATGTTTAAATTATTGAAACTGCTTTTGATAAATGAAATTATCCAATGGTCAATTGAAGAAAGCAATTGTTTAGACAAGATCTTGTTGGTTTATCTCTTTCAACCACCAAAAGTAAAGGAACATGATGGTAGAAATACTATGGAGCAGATAATTATGTTTTTCCAGATATATTTACTTCACCACGAAAATTCCAACTAAGACTGACAGCATGAACAAAATATCTCTCTGGAGTTCAGTTTAGCATAATCATAAACACTGCAATGAACAAAATCCAAATACACCAATTCCTCCATTCTTGAATAAACATGCAATCACCAAAGTATACACAGGCACTCCTTCAACTTCCTTTGAGCACAAAATCTTCCAAATTAAAGAGAACTGAATCCCCTAAACATCATCGATTCACCTTCTCAAAAGTAGAATAGCTACAAATCATAATTTACATGTTTAAACGAACAGACCTAATATAGTACCTTTATTTATGCGTAACCAATATTGTATTGTTTGAGCAATTCAAGGCACATAAATAAATCCATGAATTTGTATACTATGTTTCATATCAACACACAAACAGTTTGCTTTTCTAGTCTTAAAAGCTCCACAAATCATTATATATATATATATATATAGAGAGAGAGAGAGAGAGAGAGAGAGAGAGAGATAGGAATGGATAATAATCGAGTACCTTGTAGAGGTGAGTAAATTGGGATGAGAAAGAGATGGCTTATGAAGGTTAAGAACCCCACCAAGTCCATTGGTCTGCGACTGAACAAGACTTGAAGAACCCAACGAAGCTGTTGCCATTTCTCCGTCTCTATCTCTCTCTCTCTGAATTTTGGTGAGGCTTTAACGGTCTGGCAATGACGGACAGTTAGTGAGTTTTTACGAATTTTTGACTTGAGGCACGCAATTTAAAAATATATTTCTCGGACCCAGGTTAGTTTCAACTTATTTCCTGGAGGCATGTCTTTTTGAAAAGCGTCTAAATCTAAGACGCCTCTATAATTTTTTTGAACAAAAGCGGAGGAAACTCCTACGCCTTTGAAAGGCGGAGGAAATTCATACGCCTTTCAAAGGCGTAAAACCTTTAGACGCCTTTTACTAGTTATATAACACCACAGAAGCGTCCTCTGTCATTACGACTTTTCTGCAACAGGAAAACCCTAGCCGCCGTTCGTCACCATCGCTCGCCGCCGTCGCCGTCGCTTCGCTTCGCTTGCCGTCGTCGCTGTACGTACATCTCTAACTTCTTATACCATATAGTTTTTGCATGATCCTATTCCCTGATCAGTCTAATCACCCTTTCCTATTTATTATACATGTTATTTAATTTTTAGAAGAAAAAACATTTAAATGTATTTTCTGGCTCATCCAAAAAAAATCTCTAAATATTTTATCATTTTTTATAACACCCAAGTTAATGCTCAAGTGATTAATTTGCTTGATTGAAAAATTACAATTTTTTTAAATAACAGAGTAATTATTTTTTTTTTTGTTTTTTCATGATTAATCGTTGATATGTAAGGGGGATCAGAAATTGGAAGGCTCATTGTTGCCTGACCATCTATGTTCTCACAACATTGGACTATATTAGAATTATACACTCGTTGAAGTAAAACTTGGGGAGATGAAGCCATGAAGGGTGTTAAAATGAGGCAGGTTATTGCTTGTGGTGAAGAAAAGAACAACATAGACGGAAGAAATTAGGTGGAAAAAGAGGAAAAAATGTGGTAGTCATGTTTATGTATATCCATTAATACTAGTGACTTATTTGGTGCTGAAGTAAGCAACTCTAGCACAATTTCATAGAGAAAATTTTAGTGTTTTGCATGTTTGTGCAAGAGATCTAGTCTCCTTGTTACACTTCCAGGGTACTTTTCTTGTTACATTTCTCATTGGCTAAGCCTATAGTATAAAGTGGCATTTGACATACTTGTGGGTCAGAACTTAAAGTTCTACTTCTTGGTACTTCATACCTACACGGCAGATTTTGATTGGTACTTGGAATAAGGTTTGAGTTTAGCATAGAATTTGTATATTACCATTATCTTTGTTGAAATAATTATGGGTGCATACCAAACAGCATGCTTAGTTATATGCATATCTCAATAAAATTTTATCTTAGAAGAGAAACTTATTAATGATAAATAGAAAAATGTTATGAGATGTACATGTATCTTCTAACATTATTTTAATGCTGCTTCAACACTTTGTTTTAGTCCTATCACAATTATACATGTGTTGTGTGTGTGTGTATAGAGAGAGAAAGAGCATGTAATTTGAATCCATTATATGATGAATTTTGATGAGAAAGTTTCAAAAGTTTCTTAGTTTTCTGCCGTTATGATTTATACATGTGCTGGCATATTGCTTGTCTAACCCAAACTTATTATTGGTGATATGTGGCTATTGCTGTTAAGTTGACCTCCGGTTGCTATGTCAAAATGGGTTTCAATATAATGCAACTTGCATTATTTTTTATATTGTCTGGTGACATTTTCGTAGAATATTCGTTTTTTTTTTATATTTCCTTGCCAGAAATGCTTTGTTTGAAAAAAACCACAGAAAAGACCACCCTAACTTCCCTACACCAAAAGCGGGAAAAAACCAATAACTCACAGTGAAAAGCTTATCCACCAATACATAATTATTGTTTGATAGTTTAATATGTTAGAATCTGGGTCTATCTAGCAGAGAGGCCCATATTGTTGGTAATTGCAAAATTTCTTGTTGCTTATGTTTTCATTTTCATTCAATCAATTTTCAGTTCGAAAACATGGATTTTAAAGAGAACATATTTCCTTAAGTTGATGAAACTTTATGCATCCAATTGATTCTTAAATTGAAAAAAAAAAAGTGTTGGCTGGTCTTCTTTCTTTCTTTTTTTTTTGTTGATAAGTAAATGTATTTCATTAAAAGTGCCCAAGGGGGGCAACCTGTATACAAAAGAGACTCACTAAAACTAGATTCTCATATTCTCCAAAAAAACAACAAAATTATATACATACCGACATATGCCTCCGAAGTCCAAAAGCATAAAACTTAAAAAAAATAAAAATCATTGAATCTACAAATGCCCATATTTTTCCCTTCAAAAATGTGCCTATTCCTTTCCATTTATAAACACTAAAATAAACAAATAGGCACTATTCTCCACACTCTTCCTATACTCCCCCTTCCACATCCCCCTACCCAACTTTTCAAACAATCCCTTACCGAAAAATGCATCAGCCAATAACCAAATAATGAGAATACCTAGTTCCATACTTCCCTCACAAATGGACAATGAAGGAAGAGATGGTTGATTAATTCTTCGTCATTCAAACGCATAACAAAACCTCTTTTCTTGAGGTTATCCATTGTTAGAACTGAACCCCAAACAAGAGACCGAGTAAAAAAATTTGCTTTCATTGGCACCTTCGTACCCGAGACAACTTTTCAATGGAATTGTCATTCACCACTTTTTGGCATATTCTCTTGGCTAAAGCCCAAAAATCAATGTTTCCTCCATTTTCCCAATCTTGGAAATTCCTTCGGAAGGAAGGATTTCACACAATTCCTTCCTCCAATAAAGATAAGTACTTCCAAACCTTTGCATCTGGATTTGTAGCAAGGTGGTAGAGCCTAGGAAATTTCTCCTTCAAAGCGACATCACCACACCAAATATCATACCAAAACTGGACCTGAACTCCATCTCCAACCTCAAGACCAATTCTTTTAAACATTTCATCTTTTCCCCTTCTAATGGATTTCCATTGGCTCACCCCCAAAGATCCCTCAACTTCATTTGAACCCCAACCATCTGTGTGACTTATTACTTGTTAATATTTGGTAATAAAAGAAATCAATTTTCATAAGGAGAATGTGTGTTTAGTTTCCCTAATACCAGTTCATGGAAATTTTTATTTTTTCATACATAAGTTCTACTTTATGCTATTTTCTTGCATATTATGCTCCCGGTATTGTTGCCTATGTGAATCAAATTTTTTTCAGCTTTAATGACTTAGTTATTTTACTTTTTGTACTTATTTACTTTTAGTTAAATATGGATGAACGGAGAGATTTACCTGAGCCAGGCCCTAGCGATCCATCGGTGTTGTACTTACAACATCAGCATCGCTCGACCGCTATTTGGGACAGTCATGACTTGCCCACATTGCATTGTCGGCGCATTGAGGCATCATTACGTAGAGTAGTACGTGTGTTAGACACACGGGTATTGCGATGTTTGATGAGGGCCGGGTTCTATGGGTTGTATCGGTTAGGCTTCATGGCGCTAGATTGGTCCCTCATCACTGCACTGGTCGAGCGGTGGAGAGTTGAGACTCACACATTCCATTTGCCTGTGGGTGAGGCGACTATTACACTACAGGATGTTTCATTATTACTTGGGTTGCCGATTGATGGCGGTGCCGTTACAAGTCAAGAGGTGCAGAAGCCTATTCCCGAGTGGCAGCAGTTGTGCCGCGACTTGCTCGGGATTGCTCCACCTGATTCAGCTTTTGATGGATCACGTCTTAGGCTGAGTGCATTGACGCACCATTTATCTCAGCCGATCCCCAATGACGCTGACCAGAGATTTATCGAGGCGTATAGCAGGACATACATTTTGGTTCAGCTAGGTGGGTGCCTTTTTGCAGACAAGTCATCCAGTAAGGTCAAGTTGATGTTTTTACCACTACTGCGGGACCTTGATGCAGCGGGCAGGCTTAGCTGGGGTAGTGCAGCTTTAGCCTGTTTATACCGTGAGCTGTGTCTTGCTACTAGGGTCGAGGCATCATCTATTGCTGGCCCACTTGTTCTTCTACAGGTGCGAATTGTTAACATTATGTTTAACATTTTATGTTCAATATTTATAAAATGAATTAAAAGTGTCATCCCATTTATGTTGTTATACTTTCTCCAGCTATGGGCTTGGGAGCGACTTCGTCATGTTCGACTTGAGCGTCGCGATGTACATCCACGTGCACCATCCCCACCGATAGCTGCAGGCTTACCTGGTGCTCCCCTAGGATGCAGGTATATAGTATGCTTTCAATTATTATACTTTATTTTTGTTGTATTGGATTACTTATTTTTTGACACGAGTAAAATTTAATTGAATATATAGTTTAGCTTACGTAAAATTTGTCAAGTATAGGTGGGATGTCCCTCACTACCATAAGGACACCCCTGCCCACAGTCTACGCCACTACCGAGACCAGCTAGACCAGATGAGGCCGGAGCATGTATGTACATGATTATGTCATATAACATGTGTACCTCACCTAAGATATAAAAAATGGTATTAGTATTCAAACTGACAACATGTATTACATAATGTAGATGATCTGGGAGCCATATACTGCAGATGTCATGCAGTCATTGCCCGATTACTGCCTCCGTGGTCAGGCGATTTGGGGAGCACGGGTGCCACTTATTTACTTTGCAGTTATTGAGTGGCACTTCCCAGACCGCGTACTACGGCAGTTTGGAGTAGTGCAGGGCATACCAGCTTCGTGTGATTCTTCCCAGGAGCTACATCGTATCGACATGCGAGGGAGGCATGGATGTGATTGGTCGGATCATCACAGGGCATATATCGGCCAGTGGGACCACCGTCTCGACCACGTCATGTTTGGGGATGGTTCAGATAGAGCTACTGATCAGTGTACCGATGACTATATGCCCTGGTACACAGGGATTACACGGAGATTAATCGGGCCAGTTATTCAGATGCCAGCGGTTGGATTCCAACCCGTTGGCAGCATTCGACATCTGCTGGTATAAGAAATATCTCTTCTAGAACTCACTCCTGACTTGCACCTACTTCTTATTATTTATTGATGAATTTAATTTTTTCAGGAGGATACAATGACACGCATATCTCAGATTTCAATTATCCCCGAGATTGGTGATACAACAGTGTTATAGTCAACAATTTCTAATGGCATATATTTTGTCATGTGTGCTCCCACTACTGATGGAAATCTGCAAGTCATTTTCAATTGACACGAATTTCGATCCAACTGCAACGCATTACAGACGCAATCCACCATTTCAGTGTAAGTAACGTCATGATCTAATCTTACACATGTTCTCGGAGCATGCACATCGTAAGAAAACCTTTCTTCCCCATAAAATGTATTGCCCCCTAAGAATAGACATACAGTTGCGCGTCTCCGTGCCATTTATAACCTCCAATCTAGAATGAAAAGATTAGTAAATTTCAAATTTTCAGCAATACATACAAACTATAAATATGCAAGTAATTGACAAAAAAAATAAAGTAGCTAAGACATTTCACCAAACAGCAACCTAAATCCTCACTGAATAGGCCAAAAAAATCAACCATAAATCACCCTAAAACTTTACAAAACAGCCCTTAAAATCAACCATAAAGCAGCCTAAAACTTTACAAAACAGCCCTTAAAATCAGCCATAAAGCAGCTAAAAATTTTACCAAACAGCAACCTAAACCTTCATCGAAACCTTCACCGAACATCCCTTAAAAATCAACCATAAAACAACCTTTAAAAGGCACCTTTAAAGTAGCAAAGATATTGTAATTTGAAACTTTGTCATCTTTATTTATAGATGCACACAGTTATACATCAATTTGCGTAATGAAAGAAAATGCGTGAGAAATATTAGAGAGAAATTAGTTTTCTAATTCTAAAAATCAAGTTATAGTATGAGTTTGTGAAAATCATGGAAGCTCAAGTCTTGGCATTTCTCTTAATGAATTTTCTTACACTTCCAGGTAACTACTCCCACACCATTACTCCTAATGAGATTGATGGACACACACACACACACACACATATATATATATATACGTATATACTGTTGAAAGTTAGTATTCTGAGCAATATCCTAAAATTTCAATACAAAGGGATGGATCATGGGTTGAAGATTCTTCTAATTTTGAAAAAAGTTACCAAGCAAGGCTGAGTATGTCAGTGAAGCCACTTTTTACAGCTGACATTCCTTCTATGCAGAATTAAATTAAAAATACAGTAAAAAAGAATTAAAAGATGCCCAAAGAGGAAATCTCAAACAGTTTTCCACTCAAATAACTCAGGCTTGATTAAAAAAACTGACTATAAGGCTTGGTAGTATCACCTTTTGCTACTGGCCTTTGCCTTTTTCTCTCTTCGCAGCTTCAGGATCTGGAACAGGTCTCGGTGAAGCAGCTTCTTCGACTGGATCTGAAAAGGATATGCTCACTCTCTGGTGGGGAAGATGCTGGGTGAAAGAAGCCCTAATTGGTTCGTAGGAAAGAAAATCCCGTAAAAAAGCGACTGAGATCGAAGGTAATATTCCACAGAGAAGCGTAGCAGTTTCCTACGCCTTTAAAAGGCGTAGGAGTTTCATGCGCCTTTGAAAGGCGTATGAGATTCCTCCGCCTTTTAAAGGCGCATGAGTCTTCTCCGCTTTTGTGCCGAAAATAATTATAGAAGCGTCTTAGATTTATACGCTTTTCAAAAGGACATGGGTCTGGAAAATAAGTTGAAAACAACCTGGGTCCGGGAAATAATTTTTTAAACTACGTGCCTCAGGTCAAAAATTCGAGTTTTTACCTTATTGTTACCTCTCACTTTACCGATCGATCAGCTCAGAGAGTCTGACTCAAAATCCTGCAGAAATTCCTACTATAAAACATGTTTTTGACACGTGTCAGATTTGTTTTTGAAGAGTGTGCTTATCTGCAATGATTGGTTCTCTATGTTGCTGACTCATCAGGTGGAGTGTGGTGGACAGCCCAGAGAACCCCAAACATTTTAAAAAAATAAATTCTCAATTGATAGCATACTATTTCATTTATAACCTATTAAATTATGCAATAATTTACATTTAATTTAATACAATTTTCATAAAATCTTTCGGTAAGCAAAAAATTAATTTTAATTATGACATCTCCTGGAATACTCAAGAGTCGAGAGTCCTAGTCACTAACAACATCAGATGTATTTTTTTCATAACACACTATTTGAAGTATAAAACGAATTATAACTTTTTTTAATATTAAATTTTAACAATTATATGTATCGTAAACAATTTTAATAAAAATAAAAAATAAATTTTCAACGTTACAACTTAAATTTTGTTGAATTGTCCTCAACGACACAACGTAATTTCACATTGTCTTTGCATAGTCCACCTGTGCATTATATAAAAGCACTCTTTCGCTCTGCTTAACACTTGAGTTTTAAGGAACTGATTTAGAGTTAGGCCTAGATTTTAACATGATATCAGAGATAGGCCAGAACCCAACATTAAGCTTTGACCCGATGCGGGACCTCCATTTCAACAAATTTCATTGCATAATAATATTTACGCCGCTAATTATTATCAATGCCACCACCACTCATGTACATAAAAAAGAGATAGAAATGTAAAAAATGATATATTATTTGTAAAAAAGATGTAAATTCGAGTATAAATTAATAAAATTGAGCAAACAATCACTAAAGAATAGAGAGTAAGCAAATAATTATTATAGAGATCAAATCCAATGCAATATATATATATATATATATATATATATATATTTTGTGTGGATAAAGTAAGTTGTTACAAAGGATTATGAGTAAGGGATGGAGTCTTCAAAGGAAAAATGCCTCCGTGTGAGTTAGAAAAGTTGTATAATTTAGTTTTTTTTACATTTCTAAAAATTTTTAAGACGAAGTGATATTTCAAAAAAGTGTTAAAAAAAATAAAATTAAGATGTTTTTTCATCACACAACTCAAAATAATCAACAAAAGGCTAACTCAACCATCTTAAAATTAGAATATGAAATAGAATTATCCTTTATTTTTGTTGAGATATTTAGCCAAATAAAAGAATTGAATGACCATTTTTATTTCATTTCTGTTTTATTTTATTCTTAAAGTCCATCTCATTTAATTTTGTAGATCACACGTCCACCGGGCCGAGCTGAACGCTTGAAGCCTTGAATCATAATTCTCCCTCAAAGTCCAAACCTAAGAATAATTGAGATTCTTGAGAAGGCTGCAGAGGCCCAAGCCCAGCGCTGTTCCTAACCCCGGTTTAACAACCTCCCTCCGAATTTCAAGCCTGCAAAGCCAGGAATCCTGTGTCTGGAACCGACACAGTGATCTCAAGAGAACCGAGTGTCGTATATAAATCATTACATATATATATATATATATAAAATCACGTGTATTCTCACTTTGTGTCCTCTGAATATCTGTGTCCATTATAGAGTAGCCAACTACTATTACGGTCCCATTCAAATCAATTCTAAACCACACTACATTTTTGTCACATTCAGTCCTTTTTCTGAACTCTCCAACTGGTGTTGAAATCGCGCCTTGATTTCGTCCATTACAGATTCCAAAACCTATTTCTTTCACCAAGTCATTTGTTTACTTTGCATTTCAAACTATTCTGCGTAATACCCGGATGAGGATTCAACAGATATGAAGAGGCTGAGCAAGAACTCCAATGATCCGGCAAAGCCCTCAGATCCTGGAAACAACGACGATTATCGGGCGCCAAAGGTGAAATGTGGGTTGAATCCGATGAAGATGATGGGGATTTTTGTTGCTTGTTTGATGGGTCTTTCGGTTTTGTTTTCAATCTCTGTGATTCTGAGGGACCCGCTCTCGGATGGCATTTGGGCAGTTGCTGAAGCCAGAGTGTTTGACGTTAAACCTGAGACAGGTATTTACCTATCCAAAAAAACCTGAAACAGGTATCTAATCTTCGATTATTTGTTTATTTGGACTAATAATATTCACGGGGTTTGATATTTTCTTGAATTTAATGAATTGAGACTAGTGTTTTCTCGTTTCTGAATTTTAGTTCATATTTATTGTCATACTTGATTTGAGTGTTCTTGGTTTTAAGTATTTTCAGAAGTGCAAGATTTTCTTAGTTGAATTTTTTTCATGGAAGCACCATATGGTTGCTGAGAAAATTTCTATATATATATATATATATATATATGAAAAGATAATACAATCTGTTCTTAATACAAAAATATCCACTCAATCCAGTCCAATATATCTAAATCTTCTTATTTTAAACCAAAATAGCATGAAATAAGATTGAAAAATATATTCTATTTGCTTGACCAAAAAGAGGGTAAAGCATTTAATGTGAAAATGGTCATTTGTCATGGGGATTTATGTCCTCTTCTAAATTTGTTATTTCAAGTATACGATGTGTTATGGTCAGTGAAGGTGTACTTGTGAAAAAATTCGGTAGGGAACAATGTCTATAATTGAGATGTAGACATGGAAACAAGGCTCTATATAAAGTAAATGTGATTTATTTTTCAAGCTGCTTCATAATCTAAACTCTTTGTAATTGGGCTATTAATCTGAAAATATATTGTAATGAAGATAGAAGATGCATAAGCCAATACAGATCCCTTGATTCTAACTTCAAAGCTCTAGATAAACTAAATTTGATTTATTTTTCAAGTTGCTTCATAATCTGAACTCTTTCTATCTGAGCTATTAATCTGAAAATATATTGCAACAATGATAGAAGATGCTTAAGCCAATAAATATTACTTGATTCTAACTTCAAAGCTCTAGATTGTATATAGTGAGGTCGTGAGACTTGTATGGAAAAGTCAAAGATGAGCTGCACATGAGTGAAACTTCCATGTCAGATATCAGAGTTGGAGTGGTAGGGAAAAAGTATGGCAATCCAGAATCTTGAGAGACTGAGAGTAGAAATGGGGCTTAGAATCTGAAGAAGATTATAATAGCATCAACACAAGATTCAATGCTACTTTAATGATTGGCAATCATTAGGGTCTTACGAAATCTCGAAGATGCGACGCTGGGTCTATTTATAGTAAGGCTGGCACGCGTGAGTTTGTTAGGATTTCTAAAGGATGCGGAAAGACCTCTACATGTCTAGCTAGTGTCTAAAATAGGGCCTACTTATGGAACACTGCAGAAGGTTATAGAATATTATAAAAAGTTATAAAAGGTTGTGGAATCGTTTAGAGGGTTAGGAAATGTCTCTCTTTTTTGTTTCTGAAAAATTTAAAGGGTCCCACAACCCAAACATGGAGATTCTGAGTCATGAAAGTTTTTAAAGAGTCAGCTACTTTAGCCTCCGTACCAGAAGACTTTAGGGATCCCGAGAATGTGGACCATGACACTTAGATTAGTAGAATAGCCAAGTGCCAAACCGTGAAGGTCTCCCAAAGCTTGTCCCCAAGCCTTGGGCAACAATGTGATGGAAGGACATATAGGCTCTCTTTCAAGAGTATAAGTCCCTCTAAGTGAGGGATTGTGATGGCATGTTAGGGAGCTAGTGTTCTTAGCTCGACCAAGTTTGCCTAGGGTTAAGGGTTGGTTGACCAACTATTCTTTGGGACCTTGACCCTTTGTTATTGATGAAGAGCATTACAGGGTTTGGAGAGTTTCTCGGTGTAAGTGGCTCTTTTATTTAAGCATACCCTTGGTTGGGGTCATTTGTGATGTCCACGTGTCACTCCGTGAGTGGTTGTTGTGGCAATGATGAGGATGCTGACATGGTCGGCAGGCTTAATGATTTTGGCCACGTGTCTCTGGTACATGTTGCCAGCATGGTTATGCTAGGCCTAGGTAGCCTAGGTAGACTAGGTACCTACATAGATAAACTAAATTTGATTTATTTTTCAAGTTGCTTCATAATCTGAACTCTTTGTATCTGAGCTATTAACCTGAAAATATATTGCAATGAAGATCAAAGATACTTATGCCAATAAATTTTCCTTGATTCTAACTTCAAAGCATGCTATAAGCATCCCAAAGGCTTTTGTGAGAATCTGAACATAAATCAAAGTATTTTTAGATACATTAACAGCTGCCCTGGCTGTAGGATGAGCAACATAGATAGGGATATTGGAATATGTACCAAGGTCATTCATCGGGGAAAGGACTTAGCCTCAAAGTGTTGCTTAATGTCTCGGCCAGCTACCGGAGATCTCAACACATTGTTAATCTGGTTCCTTAAATAACTCATAATCTCTACCTTTGTCCCAGAGCTCCAAAAAGCCCATGGAAATACCTCTCTAATCACCATTGCTTCAGCTTGGGTGACTTAAATGCTTGAAGTAACTGAATTACATCGCTCCAAATCTTCCCATTAGATTTCTCACGCAACACCAGTTGCTGCTCTGTATTGCTTGACCATGGGGCATAACATAAAATTCTTTGAGCTTTCTGCTCTTTTTCATTATGAAGCTTGACTTTCTGATGATTGAAAGTCCCTAAAATTTTGTTGGATGAAGCCTCTTCAACCTGCTTTAGATGAAACAAGTGCATCCACAATTGGCAAGCAATTCGTAGCTGCTTTTCTATTTGTAACACAACCATAGAATAAGGCCACAATCACAAAATTGTCTATTTTTATTTGAGGAGGGTTCTGACACCTCTGGATAAGTTCCCACCAGCTTAATGTCAAAAAAAGGTTATTATCTAGTATTTGTCTTGCTTACGTAGGGTGCTGGGAGAGTAGGGTAGAGATAGACCTAACATTTGGCATTATGTTTGCACAAAGTGGTTGCTCTCATACTGGAACTTGTGTTCTAATGCTTGACAACCCGATCATACTTTTGGGCAGATTATTGACCAAATAGATTGGGTGACAACCAAACTAGATCCTTTGGATTGTTTTGCACCGCTGAATAATATTATTTAATGTTTCAACTGTTGGATAGATAATTTCATACAGAGCAACAAAAACATTTTAAAAAAACACTAATATGTTTTTGCAAATCACAACTAATTGTACTAACCTTGATGAAGAATAATAAGAACTATCACAATGATGAGAGCCTCAAGACCTTCACTTTTACGTCCATCTTGGAATCTGTACAAGCACACAAGAAATGGGTTCTCAATCTGTAAATTGAGAAAGGGGAGAAATCATATGTATATCATTAATATGTATGATTTGAACATTCTATATGATATATATCTATCAATAATTTAAAACCGATTTGTATATATCATATATTTAAGAAAAGACTTATCAAAAATAATTTACAATTATCATTTAATTTTAAATTTTAATTATTTTCCCTTTCTCAATTCCGGCTTATATTCTATATTGGGGTAGGAGTGGGATCTAATAGGCCTTACCCTATCTTGACTCCAATGGGCCCAATAGTAAATTAGTCAACTCTTAAATCAACATTTAAATTCATTAATTATTTTAAATCTCACCACATGAAAAATAATTTCACTACAAAATAGGATAATTTATAAATAGGCCATTCTATGCTAAATATCTACAAATAAGTACTTCCACATAAATTAGCATTTGAGATTAAATAACTTTAATGTCAAACTATTTGCTAATTTTTCAATAATTTAATTTCTTGATTTATCTCGTTTGATCACACTTAAAATTTATTTTTGCAAAATAAATATTTATTTAATAATATTGTAGGAAAACATTTTTCCAAAGAAATACTAGGCCCAACCCAATTTTTTGTGATCAAACTAAATCAAATTAAATTAATTATACCCTATGGACTCCATCCTAAGAATATATGTTACATAGCCCGTAAAATCAATTACCCAAAACATTAAGTATGTTGTTCTTAATAGATCTCACTCATCGATAAATTAAAGTAATTGAAACTAAAGACATAGGTCCATTATCCTCTTAGGATTAAGAGCTGTTCACTTTAGTAATGATAATAAATATATCTAAGTTGACCGTAATGAATGATATAATCTCATCAATAATCCTGTTCAATGCATCCCAGGTATACTAGTATGTTACCCTTAGGTCTTCCGATCAAATGACCGAGATAAGTCATCTTATCTCATAGAGACTAACACACTACATTCTTTCAGATAGACTATCCAGTTCTATCAGAATGTGAACAAAATTTTATATTATACTAACGGATGATTTATATCTCTTATATACGAGTTTCACTCAATGCACCAAAATCATTCATTTAAATTTTGTGGACACCAAATTCATGTATCAATACAAAATCTTACTCTAATATGTATGTAATATTAACAAACCATTTTATTAGATAAAAATGTTAAACATACAATCCATAAATTGGGTTTAAAGGCCATTACAATCCTAACAATCTCCCATTTTTCTTCAAAGCTAATAGCTCTCACATTTGACACCCATGCTCTCTACATGAGACTCAAGATATTTTTCCTGGCAAGGTCTTTGTAAAAGAATCTGCAAGGTTCTCTGCTGATGTGATCTTGACCACTAGAATATCTCCTTTCTATACTATCTGCCTAATTAGATGATATTTCATCTCAATGTGTTTGTCACACTTATGATTGCTGAGATCCTTACACTGTTCAGCCGCTCCATTATTATCAAATAAAGTACAATAGTAGAACTCGCAGAAGACACAACTCCTAGATCAAGAAGGAACTAATAAGTGATAAGTGAAATAAATAATTATACACATTCTACCTAATGGTCCCTCTAAACAGCTCGTAAGTGATGACAAATTAGAATACCAATCCTTGTAATATGCATGGTGGCTAACTCATTTTTTACACTATCTGGACATCTCATGTGACATGTCAAATGCAAATAACTCCCAGTTATCTTTGATCTTTCTAAAATATAATAATATACCTTTCTTTTAGGGAAAAATTATTAATTTTTAAATCAAGTTAACACCATTATCTTGAATAAAAAATGATTGAGCAAGTAATATTGTTGTAGGGTAGATTATTCCCATTAAGTCACTTTCAATTCTATTCAATAAGGGAACTATACTTGTAACCTAGTGATCTAAATATCCTCCTTTAGGGAGCCCATCATGAATAGAGACAAGACACCTAAACCACCTTACTATAGTTTGATAATAGAAGACCTGTGGGGCTTTGTATTGGAAACCCTGTTCCCACTTGAATTTTTACTTTGAGGGTTTTAATTATATATCTCATTCATAATAATTAATTTGTCAAAATTATAATTTTTAATATTTTTGAGAGAATAAAAATAAATAAATAAAATAGATAGGGACTAAAAAAAATATTTAAATTCTTAAAAAAATTGGCCCCACAATTCTATTTATTTATTAGTCACTTTTACTTTCCTAATTTGAACTAGTTTCCAAAATTTTAGAAAAACACTTTTCCTAATCAATTTAGGAAAATTGTACGAAGTCAAATTTTAATTAGGGTACTAGTTTTCAAAATTTTAAGTAAAACCCTTTTCAAAATTGAATCCAATCCTAATTAAAAATAATAATAACTTAAAATAAGAAAGTAAAAACCATAAGGAATCTCATTGAAACTCTTAAATTTTTTAGAAAAAATAAAATTGGCAAGAAGCTCATACGGATCATATTATTGCAGATTAATGATTAAATTAACTATTCACTAATCATTAAATAATATGCAAATAAAATGTAATCACATGAACAAATAATCACATCATCATGCATCAAGAAAGCATTGAAATTAGACTCCCACTGTCATGTCCCATGTAAAAACTAAACTGCTGTCTGAATATGTTGCTGTCCGTCCACTTTTCCAAATTGCTATCCATAACAGCAATGTTTTGCTTCAAATTGATGCCCCAATCAGCAAGATGCCTTGAAAACGCATCAGTCATCTCACTTTTTATTCCAAAAGTCATGCAATGTATGATCATCCAATCAACAACTCTTTTTTTTCTTCGTTCTTGATGATAGCAAATACTCAGTCAGTAATATGATTCCATCTCCATTTTTTTAAATAAATAAGTAATCAACGTATTCACACTTTAAACTTAAGCTTTAATATGCCGCAGCCAGTAGCATTAGAGGTGGTGAGAGGTAGGAAAAGAAATGATCTTGGACTATCAAGCTGCTGTGAGTTCCTCCGTTCAGCAGACAGTCCACCATGCCGGGATCTCTTAATCTTTTTTGTCATAATAATAAAAAAATACATGTAAAAAAATTCCTAAATTCCACAAAGGAATTTACATAAAGAATCAAAAAAAAAAATTATTGGCATAGAAGATCGGACAATTCGCCAATTCACAGGAATTTTCGAATCGAATGTCCTTTACAAAAATGCCACCAATAAAAAATATTATATAACCCATATTAATAAATCGCACATATAGGGACGGCCTTTGGAGTGAACTTAAACACTTAAAAAAAATTGGGAGTAAACTTAAACAATTCCATCTCATAATATCATTCCAAAGCACAATAAACCATTGTAATGAAACCTAATCATCGTTATGATAAAAAACATAATGGGGGAGGCTCTAATACCAATTGTTGGATAGATAATTTTTATACACAACAGTAAAAACATTTAAAAAAAATACCCATATGTTTTTGCGAATCACAACTAATTTGGAATAATATAACATAAAAAAATTATACTAACCCTGATGAAGAATAATAAGAACTACTAATACAAAAAAAGAAAGAATAATAAGAACTATCATAATGATGAAAGCCACCAAACCTTCACTCCTATGGCCCTCTTGAAGTATGTACAATCACACGAGAAGTGGGTTCTCAATCTCTTAATTGAAAAGGGGGAGAAACCGTATGTATCTCATACATCCGTATGATCTGAACGTTCTATATGGTATATATCTATCAGTAATTCAAATCTGATTTGTATATAACATATATTTAAGATAAGTAAAGACTTATAAAAAATAATGTACAATCATCATTTAATTTAATTATTTTTTAATTATTTTTCCTTTCTCAATTCAAGCTTGTATTTTGTATTGTTCTAGGAATGGGATCTAATAAGCCTTACCCTATCTTGGCTCCAATAGGCCCAATAGTAGGCTAGTCAACTATTGACCCAACTGCCAAATTCATTAGTTATTTTCAATCCCACCACATGAAATAATTGCACTCCAAAATAGGATACTTTATAAATAAGCCATTCTATGCTAAATATCTGTAAATAAGTCACTCTACGTAGATCAGTATTTGGGATTAAATAAATTTACTGTCAAGCTATTTACTAATTTTTCAACTAATTTAATTTCTTGATTTATCTCGTTTGATCACACTTAATTTTTTTTTTGGGAAAATAAATATTATATGAAAACATTTTTCCAAAATTAAAATATTGGGCCTAATTGTTTGTGATCAAACTAAATCAAATTAAATTAATTATACCACGTGGACTTCATCCTGATAATATATGTTCTATAGCTCAGTAAAATCAATTACCCAAAATATCAAGTATGTTGTTCTTAATAGATCTCACTCATTGATAAATTAAAGTAATTAAAACTAAAGACATAGGTCCATTATCCTCTTAGGATTAAGAGAGGTGTTTGCTTTAGCAATGATAAGAAATATATTTAAGTTGACCGTAATTAATAATATAATTTTATCAGCGATCCTGTTCAATGCATCCAAGATATACTAGTATGCTAGCCTTGATTCTTCCACTCAAATGACTGAGATAAGTCATCTTATTTGATAGAGACTAACATGTTACATTCTTTCAGATAAACTGCCCAACTTTATCAGAGTGTGAATAAAATTTCATAATTTTAATGACTGAAGATTTATATCTCCTGTATACGAGTCTCACTCAATGCACCAAAAATCATCCATTTAAAATTTGTGGATACTAAATCCATCTCATGAATTTTATCAATACAAACATTTTACTCCATTATGTATGCAATGTAAATAAACCATTTTATTTAATAAAAATGTCAAAAATACAACCCATAAATTGGATTTGAAGGGCCTACAATCCCAACATCAACTTCTTAAATACACAGGGGCCATGTATCATTCATTAATGATCTTTGGTTTTTGTTGTTTCTTTTTACTCAACTCAATAAAGCCTTATCCCATGACAAAAATGAAATGAACAAGAAAATAAAAAAATGCCTCCAAACGCAAGGAAAATTCCAAAAGCTAAAATCATGAGGCAGGTGTGATGACTCCCAATACAGATCCATTTAGTTGACGGCAATCAAGAGTGGGAATGGGCATCCCATATCCATTTCACCTGATTCTCATGTTTCAGTGTGTGCTATTGATGATGGGAATTTCATTCCTTTAGGCATGAGATATCCTCAAATGTTGGGTATCTCATTCCCACTAGGAGGGGTGGTTTTCTTATTACCATTCCTATGGGAACAAAAATTTCAAGTATGGAAAGAAGCCCGACTCTAACAACCTCTATTTCTTGAACCAATAACTAATAGATAAGGATAATTATTCGGAAACATGAATTATAACATAAGAATAAAAAGTATAAATGCAATTTTATAATATAAGTTTGAGTATTATTTTATTGAGTAGTATAAGAAAAAATAACTTTTTATTAAAGTTGTAGTCAAATATTACAACCTAAGATTAAACTTATATGACACCAAGAAGCTCTAGCTTGGTTGGCATCTCCTCGACCTCCCTATTTGAGACGTTGAGGGTTCAAGTCTTCTTAAGGGCAAAGTGGTGTGTCTATGTGAGATTTACCTATCAAAAAGATTAAACTTTTATGACAATGAATGGAATTAATTATTTTAAAATTTTAATATTACATAAAGACTAATTTTTTCATTAAGTACCTAAAAATAAAAAAACCCAAATATTTGTTTAGAAACTAAAATATCAAGTACTCGTTATTAATTTTATTGATATAGGGTTCATGAAAGAATATTTTGGTCCAATAAATAATTAAGTAAATAATGCTGTTGAAGGTTATTTTTGAAAGTTTAGTGAAAATCCTGTTTCTTCTTTATGCATGATTGATTCAAACACTAGAATGAGCATGAAATCTCCTTTTCAATACATATGCCGGAATATGTCCAAACATATTCCAGAATGGGAAAATTTGATTCCCAAAAGTTCTTGGGTGTCTCAAACCCCGATATGAGATGCCAGTTCTAGAACCTTCATCCTTGATAACCAAATGTACACATCTTTCCCCTCCCTCTTTAAGACCTCCAAGCTTACTTAAGATCTCTTCTTTAATAGCTCTCCTTGGCTGGGGCCTTTGAATAACATAAAAAGTATCCTCTCTGCCACAATCCTTAAATATTTAGGAAGATCTTTAACATTTGTATATATTTTCAATTAAAATAATTATAACTGGACTAGAATCTCACTTCACAGAAGCATACCTTCTATTGGTATTTTATTTGAAATTTTCAAGCATACCTGCACGCAAGTTTTTTTTTGTTTTAAAAAACAAACAAATTTGCTTTCAACTTTTAAGGTCAAATGTTTACACTACTGTTAGGAAAGGGGTTTGCAAGGGACATAGTTAGCTCTTTCTTGTATTAGCTTGTGCCTTAAAGGCTAAACAGTTATATAAATCAACTGAAGTTTTGAAACTCTGAAAATTGTTATGTTATAATTTCATTTTCTCTGTATATTTTACTCATATTATATATTTCTTTTCATATATTTTATTTGAAACTATTTCTTTCTACTTATAAAAAAAAGAAGAAATTATTTGTTTCTCTTTTTGCAACTCTTTTTCATGATATCAATTTTGCAAGGTCCTCGACCTGTTTTATTTTAAGTTTGAGTTCGAATTGGCAGCACAATTCTGTAACTGTTTTGGCATCACATGCTGAGGTCATCAAAACAGAGGATCAGGGAGCAGGATGAGCCTTAAAAAAAATTTCTAGTAAGAAACTGAAATTTATTAGGGAAAAGTAATAGGTGCAACACACGAAGGATGAGAAGTCCTTCAATAAAGGTGGGCCCCTAATACACAGAATACAAGAAAAATCCTTCCAACATTTAATAAGAGACATATCCAGTTCAACCAACTGAAGGAGGGTATCAATGCCCTTTAAGTTTTTAACAAATGACAAATTAATTGCTCCTCTTAGCCAAAACATCAACCTCTCCATCTACTGATTAAGGAATACACTTGATATCCATGTTACCTTGTTGCTGTGTGATTTCCTGTTGCAGTCTATATGTCTTTTTTTATCTTATTAAGTTTACTCTTGCTTTTTTCCCTTTTTCTAGTCAAACATTTGGAAGATGATGATTCCTCTCAGCCTGTTCAGGTGCCTAGAGATAAACTACTTGGCGGCCTTCTCTCTGATGGGTTTGACGAAAGATCTTGTCTCAGCAGGTATCAGTCTTTCTTGTATCGCAAAGAGCTAGGACACAAACCTTCATCTTACCTCATCTCCAGGTTACGAAGCTATGAAGCCCTTCATAAACGATGTGGTCCTTACACGGAATCCTATAACAAAACCTTAGAACAACTCAAGTCTGGGAAACAGAGTGGTCTCTCAGATTGTAACTATGTGGTATGGATATCATTTAGCGGTTTAGGGAACAGGATACTAACATTAGCTTCAGCATTTCTTTATGCTCTCCTTACCAACCGAGTCTTACTTGTTGACCGTGGAGTTGACATGGATGATCTCTTCTGTGAACCATTTCCTGAGGTCTCCTGGTTACTCCCCTCAGATTTTCCCATCACTAATCAGTTCAACAGCTTCAATCCAAAATCTCATCACTGTTATGGGAATATGCTGAAGAATGACATTTTAGCAAACTCAACTGGCTCTGTCGTGCCGCCCTTTGTTTATCTCCATCTGGCCCATGATTATGGTGATCATGATAAGCTTTTCTTTTGTGATCAAGATCAAACTTTTCTAAAAAAAGTTCCATGGTTGATTATGAGAACAGATAACTACTTCATTCCATCTCTCTTCCTGATCCCATCTTTCGAGCAAGAACTTGGTAATCTCTTCCCAGAGAAAGAAACAGTTTTCCACTACTTGGGTCGGTATCTTTTCCACCCCACAAATCAAGTATGGGGGCTTATTACCAGATATTATCAAGCTTATTTAGCTAATGCAGATGAAAAAATTGGCATCCAGATTAGAATTTTCGATACAGGAATTGGGCCATTTCAACATGTAATAGATCAGATTTTGGCTTGTACCATGAAGGAGAATCTGCTACCGCAAGTCAACCGGGTGGAATTTATTGCCAGCCCCTCTGGAAATCAGAGTAAAGCTGTGTTGATGACATCTTTGAGCTCTGGGTACTTTGAGCATGTAAGAAACATGTACTGGGAATTCCCAACTGTGACGGGGGAAGTGATTGGAGTTTACCAGCCAAGTCATGAAGAGCATCAACAAACTGAGAAGCTGATGCACAACAGGAAGGCATGGGCAGAAATGTATTTACTAAGCTTGACTGATAAGTTGGTGACGAGTGCATGGTCGACTTTTGGGTACGTGGCTCAAGGTCTTGGAGGGTTGAAACCTTGGATTCTCTACAAGCCTGAGAACCAGACAGCCCCTGATCCACCTTGCGGTCGAGTCATGTCAATGGAGCCTTGTTTCCATGCCCCTCCCTTTTACGACTGCAAGAAAAAGACGGGGGTTGACACCGGGGCACTCGTTCCTCATGTGAGGCATTGTGAAGACATGAGTTGGGGTCTTAAGCTGGTTGATAATGAGAGTGAGCTGTAGGCTTGCATGTTGTTGTATCAGTAATTTATCATTTTAGTTTGTTGTAGCTTGTGTAAAATAGAATCAGAGAAGTTTTCAGGTAAACTATTTTTGAGAATGTGCTCTTGGAACACTTGCCCCTTATAATTGATTGTTGGGGCTCAAGCAATGGGTGCTACTGCAGAATTTCTTTTGGAGGGCCAACTAGTTGGGGTTCTTGGTTTCAAAATTTGTATTACAGTTGAGCCATTTCTGCCATGTGAGGTCCAAGTTTCCGTTGTTGCTGCTGCTGCTACTACTACTACAGCTCCGCTGTTAGTTATTATATGTATGCATGCATAACTGTCTTAGCTTATTCTAATGACTACCTGCTTTGAATGAGATCCATCTGTAACGCTACCATGCTAAATAAACCTTCATCATAATGCTATATGAACCATAAACCTTGGTCACATGGATAAAGCCACCCCACCAGTAGGGAAGGTTCAGGAACTGGAGAATGCTCTCCACAAACCTGCACAATTTTCGGTCTTGCCAACTCTATCTTGTAGTTGTATACAGGCACTATGGGGTGAATCAATCCAATCAAACTCAAATCCAACACATGATCTGATGAGAGTTTTCAGAGGATTCCAACAATCTTCGGGTAATTCTGCAATAAAGAACTACTGAGAGGATTGGGAAAAAAGAATGTACATCTGTGTAATTTATCCTTATCACAGTTCATACCCTTCCCAGAAGAGGGGGAGGAGGCAACGACTAAGGTCATGCTTGGTATGCATGAATAGAATAGTCATTCAACAAAATGAAAATAACTTGGAATGAAATAAGGATTACTTCATATAATTCAAAGAGTGTTTGGAATGATTTTAATAGAATGTCCATTCTATGAAATAAGTAATTTCAATCATACCAAAAAATAAATAATAAAGAATAAAAAAATTAGTAATAAATATTCTTGAAATACTCATTCTACCATACCAAACATAACTTAAGAGTGTGCTTACATCTCCCTTGTTCTTATCTTTAATTATAGTAATTATGAACCAGTAGAGTCATTTTTTACCCCGCCCAAACTATTAGTTTTCCTCACTCATGCATTTTTATTCTTATTTTTCACAACCATGCAATTTTTAAATATGTATTTTTTAATAAAAACCTGTAAAAGTGTAACTTCTAAAGATGCCTCGAGAGTTTTTCAATTTTTGTTGAAGTTTCATAAGTTGGATATGAATTGGCTCAAGTTCAATGCAAAGACATCCTCTTTTTGAAGAGACGCTTATAAGCCAACTTCTTTTCTTTTCAAAAGCATCTCTAGAAGAGATGCCTTGAAAACTACATGGGGCATGAAATAAGTATAAAATTACTTGGGTCAGAGAAATTTAAAAATAACCAATGTGAGGTCAAAAACTCCATTAGAAGAGACACCTTTGAAAACTACATGGTGCGAGAAATGAGTATAAAATTCCATGGGAAAAAAAAAAAACCAATGTGAGGTCTAAAAAATCCAATTAAAGAGACACTTTTGATAACAACATGGTGAGGAAAATAAGTATAACATTATGCAAGTTGGAGAAACTAATAAAAAAAAATTACCAGTGAGAGGGTCAAAAAACCCAATAGGGTCCATGGCAAACCCCCATAACTCGAATCCCAAGTGAATGCAAAAGAAGAAGAGAAAAAAGAGTCAAGAAATGAAGGGGGGGAATACCAAGTGAAATTCCGCCAGAAAGTGGACTACAAATAAAAGCATACCATAAAGAACTCTATAATCTTTCACGATAATGACCACAGAAAATTTATCTAGAAACAGGAAGCATCATCCATACATTAATTTTCCAAACATTATACCATTAGCTCAAAGTACTAGACAAACAAATACACAGAATGTTACTTCCATTTCCACGGCTGCTAATCAACACAGCTTCATTTGAATGCCAGGTTGTATCAGTTCTTCCTCCCTTCAGACAAGATAATGTGGTATCCATGTCTGGATCATCAAAGCAAATGAAGTTAGCTACATCTGAGAAATATGATTAGATAAGTCTACAATTATATAGTTAGTACATATAAGTGTTAAGCAACCAATTGCTCCAAAAACTTGAGCTGATAAATAATGGGCCAACAATGTACATCAAGCTTTCAACACTCCTCATCACGTGCGACCTCAGCTCGCATGTGGAGATACAAAAAAATCACAAACAAACAAACACAAATAGAACAGAGTGCAACTTTGTATAAACACACCAAATAGAGAATAAATAGAAATGGAGAGACTTGTACCTAAGGCCTCTCATAACCCTACAATCACAGATATAAGACACGGATACGAAGCGGCACAAACACAAAATTTTCTCAAAAAAAATATGATACGAATACATTATGAATATGTTGAATAAATGTATTCTTTTTATATGACCATATAATAAAAATTAAACATCATTTCAATCAAAATTGGTATAAAAACACACAAATTACAATAATATTATTAAGATATCAAAATTACAAAAAAATTAAATAAAAATTCAATAACTTCTATGTTTAATCATCAACATTTATGATCCAAGTTTCAAAACAAATTTATTAATTATTACATAGAACATATATAAGTGTGTAACCCCTCCCCCCCAAAAAAAAAAAAAAAAACAGAGAAGAGGGCAAAAAAGGGAAAAATCTTGAAAGAAGTGTGTATTTGGGACATGTTCAAAATTCAAAAAAATAGAAAACAATTGGATCCTTTATTTTCGTGTGTTTGACATGGACGTGCCTGAATGTGTCTGTATCTTAGATGTGTTCGACAATGATATGTCAGTCAAAATTAAATATCCATACTTCATGACTCATAACAATCTTCTAATACCATATTAAGCAACCAATTAATTCAGAAGTTTAAATTATTAAAGAATGGACTAGTAACATATATCAAGCTTTCAACAATAAGGAACAAAATTTGGATATTGAAAAACGTACGTTGATTTAAATGGTGCACTGGTAGCTCCAACAGGTGTGCTAAAGGCAACATCCTGAAATGGGCCAGCCATCTTGCCACGCGGAAACCATCCCAGGTCCCCACCCTTCTTTCCTGATGGACACTCTGAATATTCTGCTGCAAGCTGGAAAAGACAGAAAATCACCACAGAGATGCATGTCAACCAACTCTTTGGCTCATTTTGATGTTACGAAGATCATCTAATCGCTAGAAACCCTTTTAGGAGAATTTTGGGCAAACTTGACCAATTATTTGTACAACCCGAAGGTAGCACTTTAACCACATGATTTAACTAACAAACTTCAAAATATCATGCTTATTTAGGTCATTCTCCCGACTCCCGAGGCTTGAAAACATTGAATTGGGAGCAAGTAAAAATCAACTTGAAAGACAATTGAATGGGTTCATCGAGTCAAGGCACCAAAGATGTTTGACAATCATAAATCATTCCACAAAACTGAAAAGAGTTAATACGGTTATTTACTTTAGTTTCAGACCACCTATTGCTGCTGATCCAACTTGGATGCTGGAATCCCCAGAAAAATTGCTGTAATAAATTCAAATATGTAATGTTTTTTTTGCTTTCAGTGTGTGCTGGGTTTTTTTTTTTTTTTTTTTGGGGGGGGGGGGGGGGGGATATGCTAGGGATTTCACCTTTGCAAACTCAGCTGGTGGAACCTTATCTCCGTTGCTAAGCCAGCCATCTTGTAGCTTCTTGTATGCTTCATTAATCTTCCCTTGCTTCTCACACAAGATATGCCTTGCTGAAACAAAATCCAAAATCCATAATGAAAAAATGAGGAGACTACTGGACAAATTAGTCAGAATTACATAAAATCTTCTGAAAAACAGAACAAGAGGAGAACGGGACCTTTGACATATGTGCAGGTGCCAAGCCCATCTGATGCCTTCCCACCTTTTCCTTTACCCTTTGAAGCACCGTCATCACTTCCACCGGCTGCCTGTTTTCCCTTACCCTTCCCCCCAGACTCCTTTGCCTTTGAGTCCTTTCCCATGACTATTCAAACCTTTCACATATAGCACAAAATGAAGCGTTATCAATAAACAAGGAAAATGTACAGGATAGGGTTTCAAGCCTTCAAATCACACACAATGAAACAGTAATTGCTAACAGAAAGCCAATTAACACGGTTATTATCATAGGAATAATGCATGCATTCAGGATAAAGAAAGATTTGCATGAGTCCATGCCACAGGAAAAACTCTCTTCTAAGAGAACTGGACAACAGACAACTAGTAAGAATTAGGAATATACAAGTGACAGTTGGCTATGAAATAAAAATAAGAAGAAGAAAAACGGACAACAAAGATTGGGAAGGAAAACTTTGCAACCATGTTGTCCAGGAAGTCAGCAACTATAAGATAATTTATATATATATATATATATATATTTATTTAATAATGATGCTAAACATGCTAACACACATAAATTATTATACTTAGACTTGATGCACTACAATAGAAATTAGAAAGAAAGAATAAAAAAATTATTAAATAAAAATTTAAGAATTTTATTTAATAATCAACATTTATGATTCAAATTTTAAAACAAATTTGTTAACTGCTATATATATTTGTGTGTGTATAAAAAAAAATAGTGGAGAGGATGAGAAAAAGAGAAAAAAAATTCCCCCCAAAAAAATCCAAAAACGTATATCCAACGTGTTTGGGACGTGTCTGAAACGTGTCCCGACATGTCTGAAACGTGTCCGAAATTCAAAAACAAATTAAAAACTCACTTTTTGCATGTCTGGAACTTGTCTGAACGTGTCTGTGTCCGACACGGATATATGAGGCAAAATAGAATATTTGTGCTTTATAACTAATGATCCTAGGATTTTCTATTCTTCATTCCTAACAAGTGGTATTTAGAGTATCATGATTTTTGTGCAAGGTGTTTGATGGTTAATTAAAATAAATTTCGTAATCTGCAATTTTGTTATTGCATTATTTCTTTGCGAGCTTGCTTGTGAACATAGGCCTATTGGTGAACCATGTAATTCCTTCTATTGTTGGTCACTTGGTTGTGATTTTAATATCTTTAATTTTTCTACTTTCCTCGGTTGCACGCTAGTAGGTCATTTGAATGTTATGACATAATGAACAAATCATTACCTGAAAAATTTTCACCAAGCTAGCGATACACAACAACTTTATGTTGATAATTTAATAATACCATATTATATGAAAATACCCCATATATTGCAAAATGCTCCTAACAATTCTAGCACAACAACGTATTCTACTCTGTCTCTCTCACATACACAAGTATATCCTTAAATTATCTCAACATTAATGTACTATCTTCCTATTAAGTCCTAAATCCCAATTGTTTAAGTACCCAAAATCAACTCAACCCCAAAAACATTTGTTGGCAAGCACATAGCTTGTTCCAATAATTATATGTCAGTATCTGGAGAATATGTTCAAGCTAGCTAAGGGATACATCATCATTATCTAGCTGTTACTATTAGGAATATCATCTTTTGTTTGTTGAGAATAGGTTTAAGAATTAATTTGGCTGTTATCCATAGTAAGGATTAGATTTTCCAAACTCCTTTTGATTTGATTGAATCTTCTATTTATATCTAAATTCAATAATGAAGATCCAGAGAAACATTTCCCAACTGTTTGTGCATGAGGAGGAACCTCACTCAAGAGACCACTTACCATAGCCTCTCTTGTTGAAGTTGAGGCTCATATCATTATATCCCACCGAACTCATCCAAAACAATTCTAAAACTTAATTTAAGAGTACAGCTAAGAAAAATCAAAATATAATCCAACCGAAGCAAACTAGCAACAGTCGTCCTTTCTCCTAGAAACCCAAATTGCAAATGAAATTATACCAAGGTCATAAATATATCATCATTCCCACTATGTATTCGTGAATTCAAAGGTACCCAGATACAGAATCTACAATCGAAATAAAAAATTAAAAGCTCAAACAGATATATTACCACTGTGTCAAGCGCAAATATATGTATCACTCAAGAAACGCAACCCAGAAGCACAAATTCAATTACAGTGAATTCAAAGAAAATGGAAAAGTAAGAAAACGTGCAGAGTTCAATAACATTGATCCGATCTATGAGTTGGGTCTTTACCTTCGACTCGAATAACGACTCTGGCGATTGAGAAAAGATCACCTGTACGACTACAAGGGCTGCGTCTTCTACTCCTCTGCGGATAGAACTTGAACTCGATGCAGACTCTATTGAAGTTAATTACAAATCTGCCCTTCTATGCACCTGTCCGATTCTTGCCTTGTGAACGACGGGAGAAACCCGACCCGACCCGACCCATTTAACCTCGACTTGATTAAATGAATGAGTTTAGGCGGATAAGCCTTTTGGAAGCTATTTAGGCCCGTTTGGGGTTGCGGTTTGTAAGTTTTTTTTGGATTAAAATTATTTGAGTTTATTTGATTTGACCTACTTCTTAAAATGTTGAATTGTAGTTGAGAAAATAAGTTATGAAAATATTCATGTCTTTTTAAATTATTACGAGCATGTCATCAACTTTATTACAGTGAAAAAAGTATAAGCTTGTAAAGTTGTTAATTAAATTTAAGTGAAGTATCTTATCAAGGTCAACTGCTTCCCACCATTAACCTTGTAATAAATGATATGTTTATTTAAATGATATATTTTTATTTTATATAATATATAAGTTATATTCAATATATTATTTATTTACTCAATTTTTTTATTAGATAAATATTTATTTGTATATATAATTATAATATGTTATTATTTGTTTTATTGTTATTTAAAATTATTTAGTTTTTTTATTTTATTTTTAAATTTACAACTATATGTTAATTATATATTAATTATACAATTATTTAATGCTATTATGTTATATATATATATATATATTATGGTTTTACTTAATTATTTAAATACCATAATTAAACAATTCATACAAAATCATCTACTAATATCTAAAAGGTAAAAAAGACATTCTAACTTTAAAATCACTTATCAAAGGATCTTACCCAAACACTTTATTATTACTTCTAACATCATAATCACTTTTAAAAACATTCATTCAAACACCAAACTACTACTCCAATAAACATTTCCTACAAACTTGTCTTTTATTGAATCACCTATGCATTAGTTTCAACAACCCCAAACGGGCTCTTAGAAAATTTTCAAATACGATCAAATCAGGACCACTCTCATTAAATTATTTAATTCTGTAAGGGTATAGATTTTGCCTACGATTGTACTTACGCCACATGTATGGTTAAAGACAAAAAGACCAAAGTATCATTGACAAAAGTCAACGGCCAATCGTCCAAAGTCAAAATCAAATCGGTCTAGACTGGCATGACAATCAACTATGGTCGAACAATAGCGCATCCCGGCCTTAACCTCAGTACAGAGATATAAACGACATGGGTCCCTTGACATAGTCTGCCCCATTTAAATATCCACAAAACGGGAAACAAACACAATCCCACAATAATCGTGGATATAACTCCATTATAGGCATTATCCAGGGCCCAATAACCTCCCCATGATCAGGGAATTATCCACAATTAAGGACACACTCCTCACGTTAAGTCATCTACTTAAACCTCAGAAACTCACACCTATCTTGCACTCGAATCCTAACCTTACTGCTTCCATATTTGTTTTTTCAAACATCTTAACTAAGTTGGCCGTCAGAGAATCCTTGGTAGGCACCACATTGGTGTCCCTTAACTCTTTTTGGTAGTTTCATTTCATTTTTACAAGAAGGTACTCTATTTATGGAGATTCTTCCCCCACAAATTGATGTTTTTGTTGAGAACTCAAATGTCATTCACTCAAAGGGCAACACCCATCTATTCATTAACTTTACTTGTCTAAAATCTCTGATCATCGTTAATGACTGGTAGAGGAAAAGAACAGAAGAAGGGAGTGCAAGGTACCTCCAACGCCTGTTCTCTAACAACCAACTTCTCGCTACTAGGTCCATAGTTGACCGATCGAAGGAGATACTACAATAGCTCTTAGTACCAAAATGCATGAAATGCAGAATGCTGTGCATGATACATTTTTCTCTATCTAAAAAGTCCAAAAAAGAAACTTTTAATACAAAAAATTTCAATTTTTAACTTCTATCTTAACACCGTTAAAAAATATTACTGATTATACTAAAATAGCATTCAAAATCCATTTTAGAAAAAAAATATTAAAAAATATATGAATAAAATTCTCAATCCCAGAAATTCATAACATTTTATAAAGAAAAAATTTATTTTTTGGGCATTCTACACAAATAAAAAATGTTATGTTTTTTTTTAGATTGAAGAATTTGTTATATCTATTATTTAATATTTTTAAAAATATATCTTGAAGGTTATTTTAGTCTAATCAATAATATTTTTTAACGGTATTTAAATGAAAGTTAACAATTGAACTTTTTTGTATTAAAAGTTCCCCCGCGGGACGAGTGAGCTTAACAGCTCTTCATTATCTTGAGGGACCTCACCTTGACATGTTGTGGCATTCAAATTAAAGATGGACACAGGCCTTGACGATTGGCTGTGACTCTGATGTTGATAACAAGAGAAAAGTATTCGTGGTCCCTGTGTGCATTATTCACTATGGGGCTCATCAGCAAAATATATGGGGATCACAGCTCTTCATTATCTTGATGGACCTCACCTTGACATGTTGTGGCATTCAAATTAAAGATGGACACGGGCCTTGACGATTGGCTGTGACTCTGATGTTGATAACAAGAGAAAAGTATTCATGGTTCCTATGTGCATTATTCACTGTGGGGCTCATCAACAAAATATATGGGGATCACAGATCCTTATTATCTTGAGGGACCTCACCTTGACATGTTGTGGCATTCAAATTATCTTGAGGGACCTCACCTTGACATGTTGTAACATGTAACATATATGTAGTTTATATGTAAATGGTCATTAAAAGCTACACTATGAGTTCTACCCTCCCAAGTTTCAAGAGCAATCCAGTAATACTAAGGTGCAACCTGCACAACCTAAAATACAACTCACGTAACACTACATTAGGTTGGTACTGGACAGTGTGTAGAAATTTTGTTTGAATTTTCTTCCAAGCACAATGTTATGTTAAGCTGAAATCCAGTGGAAAAAAATGTCCGGAGATTTATTAGTCCAGATGCCTCAAATTAGTCGCAAAGATAACGATCGCACACTATCTACTTTCCATTTCATGTGGAAGTTTTTGCATCTCCTGGAAACATCATTTCTAGTGCAATAACTATCACTTCAAGGTCATAATTTTCCCATCTTAAAATAAATAAATAAATAACAGTAAAACTATTTTTTAAAAAAAAGTTAAGTACTTTCCATGAAAATATTTTTGCTCAAAAATTTTAATCAATAATCCTCTCTAACGTGAGGGATGCCGATGTTTAGACCACGAATTTATCCAAGTGGTGTGCACACTGCAAAATAAAAAATGGTCCTGCTTGATATGAATTCAAGACTTTTTTTTTTGGGGGGGGGGGGGGGTTAATGAAAATAGTATTTATTGATAAGTATAACTTATAAATAAGCTCAATTTGTTGTTGATAAATCTATCGTATCACTAACAAGCTCAGCCAATGAATGAAAAATGAACATACTGTCACATATTCTCACTTTAAGAATATTTGAAATCATGACCTCTCACATGAGATACTACTAGGCGACTAATGACTTTGACGATATAAACCCAAGGCTCAGACCTGATGTCTAATTTGTTAATTAGAGAAATAAGTTTCAGGAAGACGAGAAGTTATTGGGTATTTTTTGGTGTGTGCTGGTATATAATTAATTGCTTGTTTGGTGCCAATTGGGACGGGACTTGTTCAGTACTGATGTTTTTTGCACTTTCTGTGTATTGATGTATGGTGTAGTATTCCTTGTACTATCTTTTACATTAATAAAATTTTTGTTCATTTTGCTGATAAAAAAAAGAAGAAGATAAGTTATTGTATGGTTCAAAATCATTTATCATATGCAGCCATGTGTATAATATATTAAGTTTTTAAGAGACAAAAAAATAAATTTTATATATATGACAGTTCATAATTGATCAAAAATATTAACTTGATCAATGTTTCAAAATCAAATAATAATTTTTATAATTATACTTATATGACCATTCATTGATATTTAAGTGTTACGTGAGATTCATTTAAATATTCAATATGAACCATTTTATTAAATAATTATTTTCTCAAAACATTAATTTAGATCACAAAAATCTCATCTCCATGATCGAAAAGATTAGCATCTTTCTTTATTTTGTAACAATAATTTTTTCCACACGGCTTGCCTTGTTGTGCGGGTCAAGTCATTACTTGTCACCACCACTACAGGATTGCATTGGCTATTTTTGAGTGATCGAGTTTGGCTCACTTCTTACTTTGGACAACTGTCATTGATTTGATCCTCCAATTCAATTGTATGTATTACGTCCTTTTGAAAATTAACATGGCTGAACTTAAACATTTTACTAATCATGGTTGTTCTCAGCATTCTTTGCAGTGTGACACAACTATCATTCAATAAGCTAGTGATTGTTCTTGTTTGAACATGCTTGTATGTGAGGCTTTTTATAATAACATGTTTTAAAATATCATGCATGAAAATTGATAATTTATTTTTTAAGATAAAATATAAAATAAAAAATTAAAATTAGTTATAAAAATTCTATTAGGAAAAATTTTACTGACACTCGTGAGTGTCAAAATTTTACTCATTTAAATTATTAATACGCTTCATGCACAATAAATCACGTACACATTAATTTAAATTAACAAAATTACACTAGAGAGCTTCCGCATGCATTCACTCTTTCTGTAGAGGATATCAACCATTTCTGTTTCGGTCTCTATCTCTACATTGAGTATCGTTGATGAAAAAAAAAAAATCCAATAGTAAGGTAATATGAAAAAATTTAGAATTAATGCAAATCAATTTTAAACACGTTGCATGAATGGTGTTACGGTGATGTTCTAATTTAAAATATACGTTATATGTCATGATTTGATTTGTATTGTTACTGAGTTTCTCTGTACTACCTCATCTCTATACAGTTATAAGCATGATGAATTGAACTCAGAACTTTGGAATTTATAACACGTCTTTTAAACCTACTCGCCTATCACCCAAACTCATGATTAATAAGTGAAAAAATTACATACTCTATCCAATTTTTTTTTTATAGTCCATAAGCTTTTCTAAACCTTATTTTGTATGAAATGTAAAATAAGGTTTAGAAAAAGAGATGAGGAGAAAAAGAGAAAAAAGTCCACAAAAAAGAAATAAACCTTCAAGAATTTCCTGGTTGATAGTTCAACTGGAGCACTGAGTTCATGGAATGATTCTAGTCCACTTTTGTCAATGGCAGGGCGTTACATGCGGCCGGAGGCATCAGAGAGTTACTAGTTTGAAACTAGATGGCCAGAGCTTGACTGGTTCTCTACCTCCTTCGATTGGAAACCTTACTCTTTTGAGAGTGCTCAACTTTTCTAACAATAACTTGCATGGTACCATCCCCAAAGAGATTGGTCTATTATCGCAGTTAAAGTATCTGAGCCTGTTAGAAAACTTTCTCGGAGGTGAAATTCCAATTGAACTAACAAACTGTTCAAAACTTGAGAACATCTCTTTGATTTACAACAGTCTCATTGGGAAGATTGCCTCTCCAGGTTGGGTTCATGTCACGGGTGAATGCTTTGAGGCTTGCTATTAACAATCTAACAGGAGCTATCCCATCCTCTCTTGGAAACCTTTCATCACTAAGAATTTTTTATGTTGAGAGAAATAATTTGGACGGAAGCATTCCTAATGATCTTGGCCGACTGAGGAATTTGAAATGCCTTTACTTTACTGAAAACAAGTTATCTGGTATGATACCTTCCTCATTTTACAATCTCTCATCTATCATTGAAATTTCGCTAGTAGATAACCACTTGTCCGGAAAGCTTATGCCCAACTTTGGCTTTAGTTTTCCTCATCTTCGAGAGCTTGGTATGGGAATGAACCAATTTACTGGAACAATTCCAGTAACGTTATCTAACATTTCAGTACTTGAAAAGTTTGATTTTGGTGCTTAATAATCTAATTGGACAAGTTCCCAACAATCTGGGTGTGCTCCAGGGCCTCCAGCGGATTGGCGTTATTTTAAACCAATTAGGAAGTGGAAAAGATGGTGATTTGAGCTTTCTAAATTCTTTAACCAATCTTACTAGTTTGCGAGTATTGGAACTAGGCTTTAATCACTTTGGGGGTGTGTTGCCAAAATCCATAGTAAATCTTTCTTCCCAATTGTCATATTTCTCGTTACATGATAATGAAATATATGGAAGCATTCCTGAAGGAATTGGGAATCTTGTTAACTTAACTAGATTCTTATTAGGGAGGAACCATCTCACTAGGCGTCATTCCCAATTCCATTGGCAAGCTTAAAAAACTAGGCAAGTTAGGCTTGGAAACAAATAGGCTATCAGGTTCCATCCCATCCTCCCTGAGCAACCTCACTCAATTAATTATTCTCGCCCTCGGTAACAACAAGTTGGAAGGAAGCATACCTTTATCTCTCAGGCACTGCAAATCTATGCAAATGTTGTCCATTTACCAAAATAAGATAAGTGGTAATATTCCCAATCCCTTCATCAGCCTTTTGAATCAATTGACAACTCTCGAATTTTTTGACAACTCCTTGACTGGCTCCCTTCCACCTGATGTTGGTAACTTGAAAAATCTTGGAGAGTTATATATTTTTGATAATAATTTATCTGGTGAAATCCCTAAAGAACTTGGCAACTATTTGGGATTGGAATACCTTTATATGGGAGGGAACTTATTCAAGGGAAACATCCCTCCGTCACTAGGATATTTGAAAGGTCTTCGGTCCCTTGATCTAGCGCACAACAATTTGTCTGGAATGATTCCCAAAGAACTGCAATCAATTGCTGGTCTGCAAAGTTTGAATCTTTCATTTAACCACCTTGAGGGTGAGGTTCCAACTAGAGGCGTTTTCAAAAATTTTAGTGCAATTTCGATTGCCGGAAACAATAAGCTTTGTGGTGGAATCCCCCAATTGCAATTGCCAGCATGCTTTAATTTAGAATCAAGGAAGCCTAAGCAGGCTCTTTCTATGAAAGTTATTATTGTTATAGCAATTAGTGGGGTTATTTTCTTCTCTTCTATCGTGGCAATTGCTATCATTTATCAAGCTACAAGGCCAAAGAAAAAGTCTTCTTTTCCATCTCCCTTGAGATATGGATTCTTGAAAGTTTCATATAAAGAGCTTTATGATGCAACAGAGGGATTTTCTTCATCCAATTTGATTGGCATAGGAAGTTTTGGTTCTGTATACAAAGGAATTCTCAATCAAGACAGAAGGCTAGTTGCAGTGAAGGTTCTAAACCTTCAACAGCATAGAGCTTTCAAAAGTTTCATGGCTGAATGCAAGGCTTTGAGTGGGATTCGACATCGAAATCTCCTGAAGATTGAAACTTGTTGTTCTAGTGTGGACTTCAGAGGTAATGATTTTCTGGCTCTAGTTTTTGATTTCATGTCTAATGGGAGTCTAGAAAATTGGTTGCATGTAAATGGGAGACATCAAGCTAGCAATTTGAACCTCAATAAAAGACTGGACATTGCAATTGACGTTGCTTCAGCATTGGATTATCTTCATCACCATTGTGAGACAGTAGTTGATCATTGTGATCTCAAGCCGAGTAATATTCTTCTTGATGATGATTTGATTGCACTTGTGGGCGATTTTGGATTAGCTAAACTCCTTTATGATGCTTCTGGAAATTTTGGCGAAGGCCAAATTAGTTCAGCTGCAATAAAAGGAACTGTTGGGTATGTTGCTCCAGGTAAAATTTCCTACATTTATTTGTTCTTCAAAATAGAAATTTTTTTTAAAGAATTATTAGTGGTTTCTACTTTCGGAGTGCTCCATGGCATGGCTCTGCTTCAATATTACATACAAGAGAGATGATCTAAATTATCAATCTAGGCAACATCCTTGTGCATTTTTCAGAACCTGCATTACCATAAAGGAGGTAACTAATGAAAATTATTTATAAAAAAAAAGTAGATCGATGTAAAGTAGAACAGTTTTGATCGCATAATGTGCTTTAGAATTTTTATTTTATGAGTTAATGGAAATGATTTATGCTTTAAAGACTGAGTTTTGAACCTTGTCTTGAGTGAATTTGAAGTCAGATTTGGTAAAGTTGACAACTAATTTTTAATATGACCTAAACATGTAGTCCTTCTTATGAAATACTGTGAAAGTTTTTTTTAGCTCCATTGGATAGCTTCATTGGAAATACTAGAGAAATAAGTGCATACAGAGGTGTAGATCTCTAGTGCAAGTACAAGTTTGCTTTAGAAGTACATTTTGACGAAGTTTAATTGATGCTCTTTTCTTTTTCCTTGCTAGACCTGATAGGAAGTCAAATATATGCTTCTTTAATTTTATTGAGATCTTAACTAAATTCAACTTTGGTTTGTTGCACTATAGAGTATGGGATGGGTGGTGAGGCTTCCATAGAAGAGGATGTATACATTTATGGAATTCTACTGTTGGAAATGATTACAGGGAAGAGACCAACTAATAAAATATTCAAAGATGGTCTAAGCCTTCATAGTTTCTGTAAGATGACTTTCCCAGAACGAGTGGAAGAGCTTGTTGATTCATGTTTACTAGTAGCAGAAATCAATGAAGTAATGACCAACAGGGCAAGAAATCATACACAATTAAGAGGTAAAAGGGTAGAGTGCTTGCTTTTAATTATTCAAATTGGAATTGCATGTTCTGTAGAGTTACTCGGTGAACGTATGAAAATCCAAGATGTGATAAAAAATCTACATCAAGTTAAACAAGCGTTTCTTGGTGTATGAAGCCAGAGGGAGACATCAGTTGTTCAAATTGGAATTGCATGTTCTGTTATTGGCAAGTGAAGAAATAGCTTTGCCTTAGATATTGCTAAGAATGTGTTATAAGCAAGATAGGTGTATTATTTTTAAGTTGGTTCTCCAATAAAAGCTATATATGTTGAAATGCCACCATATCCTTTACAAAATGGCTACACTTTACTTAAAACTCTTCCAAACCTACAATAATTATCTCCAAGTTTGGCCATGGTATATAATTGTAGTGTTGTCATTTTATCTACTCTGTTTTTCTTTTGGCAAGTCCTATATACCTTGGTATAAACATGAATAAAATGTTTCTATTACTTTGTACTAAGAAGCATATGAAATCAAAATACATGATGTGTTCACTAGATAATTTCTCTTAAAATCAACCCTGCCGAAAAAGAATCTCCAGTTATTTGGTTAAGATGCATATTGTCACGCCCCGAATTTCCATAAACTCTGGGAGTGAGTGAAATGAATTAAGAAAAGAAATTAAAAGGACAATTTAATGGATTAAATTAAACATACATTCATTTCCTTTAACATATATACATGTAAGGCACATTCAATAAATATATCCTACATGTCATTTAGGCTTAAACCCTTACATCACAAAATAAGCCCCAAGGGCCAAATATGCTTCTAAGTTCTTGTCACGCCTCGAATTTTCACAAACTCGGGGAGTGAGTGAAATGAAATAAGAAAGGTAAAGGAAAGGTCATCAAGGCGAATTCAATTAATTATACATTTCTTCTCCCATGTTTCCCCAAAATCATAAGTGAAGACTTGCCATTTAACTCAACCAAAATGGTCCCCTAATATTGCTCAAGTCTTTCTCCCAATTAATATTTAAGATAGTTTAAGTCATAATAAAAATGGCCCCTAAATAGTCTCAAAACATTTCTAAAATGCCCTAGGATAATGGCTCAAATGGGCCCCAAAATACCCTAAGGCATAGTCCAAGAATTGGTCAAGAAGTCCACCAAAAACTGTCTAAGGAAGGGGGCCAAACATAGCCCATGTAAGTGGCCAAACATGGCCTAAAAAGGTTACCAAAAATTTTTCCAAAAGGTGGCTAAATATGGCCCAAAGGTTGGTCAAACATGACCCAATATGGTGCCCAAATATAGTCCAAAAATGTGCCCAAATATGGCTCAAAAAGGTGGCCAAAGGGGCAAATGTCAGGGGCTGTCAGGTTGGCACACAAGGCAAGGCAGCATGCAGGCCATGGGGCGCGCAGGCGCGTAAAAGGAGGGCTGGACACGCGCCCTCATGGGGCCATGGCACAGCCCGCAGCACGCAGGCGCGCGGTAGGGCTGTTCTGGGCTGATTTCACTGTAGCGACAGAGAGCTGAAATTCTGATTCTCTGTATTTTTATTGTTCCGGACAAAGAGCAAATTTCTTTGTCCAGCAACCAAATTTTTTCCTGTTTTCCCATTTTTTTCCAAAAGTTTTTCAAGCCACTTTTCTTCCATTTTTAGCCCATTTCCCCAAGGTTTCTAACCCTCCATTTTTAGCACTTTTCTCACCTAATTACAAGGTGTTTTACACACTTAACCAATTCTTTAATTTTTTCAAAATTTTAACATAGCCCTCTTTGTTTCTAAGCCTTTTTCCCACCTAATGTTCACAATATTTCATGTAATTAAGGACTCATATATTCCATCCTCACTCAATGGCCACAATCTTACACATATCAAATATATATCATCTATTTATACAATTCTCCACACATACACATATATTTGAACTTTAAAGGTCACATCATCATATTCATTACAACATATAGGATCTTTTCCATTCTTTTCATAATACACAAATCTTCTACAACATCATTTCATAAGGTTTAGAGCTTATGTCTTTGTACAACATCAAAATATGCCCAAAGGGCAAAAATCCTCCATGGTCTATGTCTCCTCTGTCCTTTAAGACTTTATCAAGTCTCAAACACCAGGAGCGTCATCTGTAATATGATATCCCACGAATGGGTTAGCGTAACTGTTGGTATGATACAATGCTAATGCTAGGAGCAAATTTAAAGCGTGACATGTGTAAGTGTACATTTTATAGCTATGCATACCCCCCCTCCATTCATCAATGCAATGCAAAGGTGATATGCATGACACACACATGAAAACTCTATGCCACACCCATGTCTCGTTTACGGATCGCTCTCGATGGATCTGAGTACTAACACCCATTCACGGATCGCTCCCGTTGGATACTGGGTATCAATGCAATGGCCAATTTTGGGTTTTTCACCACAGGATCTACATCCTCAAAATGTATAGCACCAAGTGCTCAACCCACGCCATGTTTCAAAGGAATCAAAATATGCCAAAATGCCATGATTTCATTATGCAACTTCTGTGAGACAATTCATCAAATACATGATATTCACCTCAAGTCATGCATTACACCTAACGTAAATCATAACTTCAAAATCCTTAAACTTCTTTTACATGAACATATGCTATAAACTATCCATTTTAACACATGCTCAAGCTACATTTTCACAATCTCACTAATTCACAAAGAACACATAATTTCATAAAGCACCAATGCATCAAACCATCACATCTTCCAAAACACAAGATATATCAAAATGAATATAAGCCAAAATAAAATAATCCAAACACATAGGCAAGATACATCTTCATTATAGCAACAAATCATCAAACAACTCAAAGAACACACAAGCACCTAAACTACCAACTCTAAGTTTTCAAAGCAACTACCTCCTAAGTGATTTCCTAATATCAAGTAAACACCTTAAATACTCAAACAACAGATAGAAAGGAAAAGAAACTTAAACCTATTCCTAACTTAGCAAGATATCATACCTAGAATGGTTTTTCTCAAACCAAGGAAGTTGTGTTCGGTGCACAACGAAACTGATCCATGAGAATATAGTTCTTAATGAGAGGAACAACTTCCTAGAAGAAAGCCTTACAAGAATCTTGGCCTAAGAGTATGTTTTGGTGACTTGAAGCTTAAAGAACCTAGGATTTTTCTTCACCTTTTCTCCATGAATGTGCTCTGCTCTAAATCTCAGACCAGATTGTGATAAAAATACACTAAGGGGCTGTATTTATAGTGGAGGGGCAAAGGTACAAAATGACCCTTTTGCCCTTAATGAATCCGAGACACCGTTACATTACAACCCATCTCGAAATGCCTCAATTTGATATTTTGTTTTAGCCAAAGTTCTTAAAATTATTTTAAATAAATTTTTTTAAAAAAATAAATTTTCGCCTGTGACCGGGTTTGGCCGGTTCCACCCGAGATGCCTTTTTGGTCTAATTTTGGAAAACTATCTCCGAATAGGCTCAAATTTTTACAAGGAGATGTATTTTAACATTCTAAGCATACTTATCTTCTATAAAATACTCAAAATATGCTTCTAAATATGACTTATGTCCAAACGATGCATGTTTAGCGCCCTACCGGCAAACATGCATGAATAGTGCCCTACCAGCAAAAACGAAAAATTTATCCTCAATTTTCAGGTCTCTACAGTTCTTTTCCCCTCCTTTCTTCCAAACTTCATCAAGTCTCAAGTATCAGGAGCATCATCTGTAATATGATATCCCACGAATGGGTCAGCGCAACTGCTGGTATGACACAATACTAATTAATGCAAAGAACAAAATTAAGACGTGGCATGTGCAAGTGGAAGCTCGTCGTTAACACTCCAAAAATATTTAATCTTACTTCTTAACACAATAAATACAGTAGCTAGATGAGTAAGGACCAAACCCACAGAGAGTGTTCACTAATTTATTTTTTTATTTATTCTAACCAATTCTAAACTAAAATTCAATTAATAACAAAATAATAAATGATGGGTTGAAATTTTGATCAAACTAATTAAAATTAAAAACTAAATTAATAACAGAAATCAATGAATTAAAACTTCAGTTCTTCGGTTCAATCTTACCCTCGCAGTTAATGGAACTAATCAATCAATTATAACATTATTCTATACTTCAATGAATCAAATAATCCTAGGTAACAATAAGCTCTGCTACCCTGAAATTTCCCTTAATTCTTCACTAATGAAACAAGCTCTCCATTAGATTCAAACCATTAGACAATTTAGAACAAGCTCTCTAAATTTAATATAATGGCAGCATTAATATCAAGGAAATTAGATTATTCTAAGCAACAATCACACAAGCTCGGACTGCTTAACTTAGGTCATGATAATCATAGCAATAAACAAAAGCTTGTCCACAATCATCTATCACTATTTGCCATAATTGATTAGGAACCATATCAATTACGTACTATATTTCCTGAATCTAGCAATTGATAGTAATATGATCAATTTAATAGGCCTTAATTAAATCAATCAAACTAAATATCAATAAACAATTAAAACAGATTATCATAAACAGAATTCATAAAAGGGAGAAATAATGTTACTGAATTGATTCAACTATCAAACTGCAATGAGGGTTCGAAATCCCCTCAAACTGAATTGAAAAACTAGTCTAACATACTTGAATAAAAAAAATCTTAAATTAATTTGTATCTCTCAAACTCTGCTCTATTCGTAGCCTCTGTACATACAATATTCATGCATGCCATGCAATGCCAAATCAATGAACTACAAGCACGTCAAATTGTAAATGTTAAGAATGTGGCCGCTACCTACAACACCACTGGGGATGATTAGAACTAGTAATATGGCAATGACAATCAACCCCTAATGAATAACCAAAACCATGCTTCAGATGGGACTGAGTGCCAACATCTACGCATGAACTCACCTCTAAGAAGACCCCACATTAACAAAGCCTCCACGTCTTGGTCCTAGAAACATTAGGGCCCAATTGAAAGAGAAATTGAGGAAATCCTTAATTGAAAGATTAAGGAAATCAAGAAAACTAGACTCTGGTCCAATAAGAAGCTTGAGAGGGGCATTATCAGCTTTGTAAAGAATTTACTCTCCATAGAGATCCTCATAAAGAAGCCCCTAAAAAGCAATCTGGTCTTGAAGTTAAAATACTACAACGGGACCATATATCTTGTAAACCATGTCTATCACTACAGACAAGTGATGGCCTTATACGATAGGAAAAATACCCCATTTTGCTACATAATCTTCCCTTCTAGCCTAGAAGGAGTTGCACTCAATTGATACCACACTCTGGTCCTAGGATTGATACATAACTTCTCGAAAGTATACTCGATCTTCTTGACTCATTACTCGACTTATTGGGACCTCAAGAAGGACGCATAGCATTCTTCACCATTTAGATGAAGCATAACTAGCTCTTGCAGGATAATGTGAAGAAATTCAAGCAGGAAATGACGAGTGTAATACCCCGACCCAAAATATTGAGTCATAGGGCACTGTATTACGAGATGAAGATAAATTAGTGTAAAGATTTTTACACTCAAGAAAATAATTAATTAATTAAATATATGAAATATTTATATTTAATTATAATTAAATATTGTAGCACACATTACACTTACATGGAGATGTATTGTATGTATGTATATGTGATCAAGTATGTATGTATGCATGTATATATATAAATAAATTAAATGTGTGTATATATATATATATATGAAAATATCCTTAAGTGTGATGTTAAGTGTGTGGGTATACATGGTGTGCATGTGTATGTATGTATATATATATATATATGTATATACAATGCATGTAAAAAGGTGCATATACATGCATACATAAATATAGCCACAAGTGGGCTGATTTGAGAGGAGTGATGGGAAGGCAAACAGTAGAGGGTAAGGGGTGATCAGTGAGCAGTTGAGAGAAGTGTGGGTGGGTGGTGCTAATATATGATATACATAATGTATATATATACAAAACACCACACACACACACGGCTAATTGAATACACCTACCCCCAAAACAGTAGGAAGACACCCCTTTAGGGATACTGCAACAAGCAACAGGGTAAGCTAGTTGGTGGGGAAATCAAAAAATGAGCATGGGTACACCTATATACATATATACACATTGTATACACACCACCATTCGACAATACAAGAGAGAGAGTGTGAGAGACTGAAGGAGTTTTGGGATATTCAGAGGAAGAAAGCAAGGGAAAAGATGAGAGAAACCGAAGGAGAAAGGTGAGAATACATGAAACTATCATTTTTCTCTCTCTAGAATGTTACCTACATATGAAGTGTTTAGGCTTTGATCTATGTATATATGATGTTTAGAGTATATTTAAACTAAGAAAAGCATGAAATTTGGTCTCAAAATAGCCTGAAACCTCAAAACCCACAAAGACAACCATTGAAGGACCTTGCTTGCAGCAGGTCTGGAACCATCGAAACCAAACTCCATTTGTTTTATAAAGACCTCAAGTAGACCCTACAAGCACGCTAGAAACCCTAATCCGCGATCACAAAGCCTAAGAAATGAACCCCATATGATGAGTTGTAGGCTATGGGTTTGCAACCCAATACTTTAAACTCGGTGTTAAACCTACATTTGTGAATGAAATATGAAACCCCATGAAGAGGGGATCACAACAGAACAAATTTCATGGAATTTGGCTCAGAAATAAGCATTTATGACCAACTTACAGGTTTGATTATCAAACCTTCAAACGAGCCAACGAGACCAGTTTGATCCCCCAAATGAACGTTAAACCCTTACACAATGTCCCAGAAGTATATTATAGTGAAAATAGTGAGAAAACAGCGAGCAAAAATGCACGAATTTGAAGAAAATGAAAACCTGCAACTAGGGCAACGTAGGGGAAGAAGGGAAGAAGAAGATGAATAGTAATAGTTCGGGTTTTGGGTCAAATCGGGTTCGAGTCGGAACCCGACCCATCGCACAAAACGGTGAAGTAGGACGGTGTCGTTTTGGCTTATGTTTTAATTTTTAAACCATTAGGGCTGACATCATCATGACGTCAGCATCACGTAATTAACCCAACCAGACCAGATTGGTTTAGTTGAAACTGGACCGGTTCACTTGAAATGGAACTGAACCCACTGGTTCAGTCCTGGAAGTTTTAAAAATTATATTTTGACCCCTGAACTTCTGAAAAATTGTACTGTGGCCCAACTTTTGAGAACTTTATGCAATTACACCCCTAGAAAAATAATTAAATTAAAAAGCAAAATTACTATTTTGCCCCTAGGTCATAAATAAAGCAAATGAAGTCCAAATTTAACATATGAATAGTGTATTTTGACTATTTTGAATATTCTGAGACCAATGGTGAGGTCCGTTTTAAGAGGCGAGGCCCCGAAAAGTAAAGACACGTAAAGGGGTAAAATGACCAAATTACCCCTAGTACCCCTAAAGCCAAATTAAAACCAGGGAAGGTCTAAATTGATTTTCTTCGACATTTCAAACTCAATGGTGGAGTCCAAATTACGAAACGGAGTATGAAAAAATATGACACGTAAATAGGTAAATGACCATTTTGCCCTTTTACATACAGAAGTCCGAATTAAACTTTACGAAAGCCCAAATCGACTTTCTTCAACGTTCCGGACTCAATGGTATAGTCTATTCAATCAAAAGGAGTATCAAAAATAAAAAGACATAAAATTTGATGAATAGCATCAGTTAGGTGGCTATAAATTAGAACATTGAAAATAAAATACGAAACGACACGACACGTAAATATGTGAAGTAAGTAAATTAAATTTAAAGTTAATAAAGCTACCAGAAGAGTATAATTTTAAAATAAAATTTATTTTCCTAACACGTTAAATTGTGTTTTAGGCCAAAAATTCAAGTAAGCAAAAATGGATAGGAAACATGAGAACTTTACAATTATAACAAAGGCCCAAAGAGCAACTGATAAGAAACAACAAGGCTTCATGAATGAGCTGCTATGGCAACTCAAGGTAATCCAAAGGCACATTAGGATTGCCAAAACAACCGAAGTTGTTTCGGTTAGACCATTTATGTACAAGACCCCAACAAAGGCACTACTGGTTGAAGAAAAAAATTAAGAAACAAGAAAATACCAAAACCTTGAGTGAATGGCTCCAGAGGTAAGATTTATTTATCATTAAAGTACGTGATACAATTATAATTAGGCTGATTTCTTTGTTAGGCCTACACAGTCTAAGGATAGGTTTAAATCCCGAGTTGATTTAAATGTATATGAAGTTTATGAGATTCTCCTAAACTATTTTAGGTTGAGAAAAAAAGGAAAGGGAAAGGCACATCAATAGCGCCAACCCTAGAAGTATAAGGTGAGTAACCCTGTATTTGAAGTGGAGATTTAACTCCATGGATTTGAAAAGGTTGTAAGTTCAAAAGATATGAAGTGTTTGAATTTCAAATTCAATATATTACATGATTTCAGTTTTAAATTATTTCTGTTCTTATAAACCTTATTGTGACATGCTCAGTAAATGTTTTCTTTACTAGTTTTCTTAAAAGACGTGTTTTCAGCATGTTTGAGTTAAAATACAAATCTTGTTAAATATTCTGAGTTTTCTTATTCAAGTATACGAATGTTTATCACGAAGTTATGAATGTTATGTTTTAAAGTGCTCACGAGAAATATCTATTTGACATACTCATGTGTTAAATGTATTTTAAATGCAAGATAAATGGTGCAGAAGCACTTAGACATGATTCTGAGTTTTCAGTTGCCCTGTAAAATAGGCAGGATTTTGGGTTCTTCGGAATTCGATTGCCCTGTAAAATGCCAGGTAGCAGGATTTAATCCCCCAGGCATAAGATATCTTTCACTTATAAGTAAAATGAGAGTCTGGTTCGAAACGGATTCCACTAATGAAAGAGATAAGATGACAAATGAGTTTGAAAATGGAAGCAAGTTTTACCCCCGTTTTCACTATGCATATGTTTCGAGTTTTATACTCTATTTAAGAAGTACAAGATTAGCTTGAATACTTTAAATGTTTCAAGTTTTATGTTTTAAAGGAATACATATATATGATGTTATGTTTGAAATTGGAAGTAGGTTTTACCCTCATTTTCATTATGCATATGTAAATGTTTCGAAGTTATATGTACATGTTTAGCTTGAACACTTAAATTGTTCCAAAGCTATATGTTAAAGGAAATGCATATATTCGGTGTTCAAAGTATACGAACAATTGGTAGTGATTGTTTTACAAATTCTTATGTTCTAAAACACTACTAATTGAAACCCCATGACTGAATGCTAGGAATTACTCACAAGCTTAGATTAGCTTACCCTAATTTTTATTCGGACCCCCTTTCAGGTGATTGAGAACAGTACTGATTGATGATGATGACGAGTCTAGCTGTCTTGGAAGAGATAATTAAGTAGTTCTTTTGTTGAGTACTATGAACTTTAAGTTTGAACTTTTATATTAGTAAGCAGTACAAGGATATGTATTAAGCCCCACGGGGCAACTGAATATGTACTAATTATAAAGTCTTTAAGATTTCTATTTTATGCTCTGAATGTTAAATCATGTATGCTATGTAAAGAGTGGCAGTACCGGATGGATGTGCGTAATTTAAAAATAAGAAAAGAAAAGAAAAAGTTTTTCACGCTTCCGCAATCGCATGTCGCACGTCGCACATCTATTCGATATTGCTGCTTATATGAGCCTTCGCCCTAAGGCCTCCGGGCTTGAGGGTGGCAGTCGCGATGTGATATCCGCACAAGGGTGGGTTTCAGGGTCAGTGACAACGAGGATCGACCAATGTGATGATAAACTTGTCACTCTCACCTTTAGAAAAGGGATGCACCCTAAACAACTTTTCTATGACTCCCTAATCAAGAAAAAGCCTAATAACATGGATGACATCCTTTTTAGAGAACATAGGCACATTACCCTTATGGAGGAGAAGAAAATCCATGCAGTCCTTGGACAAAGGCGCTGCTTAGAACAACAAAGACAGGGCCAAAAATAGTGAGTAGGTTAAATAAAGGACTTAAACTCCAAAGAAGAAAAAAAGAGGAACAACCTACGGGGAAGGGTTACACGCCTCTCATCTTGCCAATTAACTAGATTCTCCATAAAATGGAGGATTAACCCTGTGTTAGAAGGCCACCTCCGATAAACAACAACCCATCGAAGAGAGACTAAGAGAAATATTGTTCATATCACAAGGACAATGGCCATTACAATAGGGATTGTAAGGCTCCATGTGACCACATCAAGGAAGTAGTCTCCTAAGGTTATCTTGAGGAGTTCGTTTGGAAGATTGCCTGAATAGGACCACTCCAATAGTCGGGCAAAAAGGATCAATAACCAGCACAAGAGGGACGACACTCCCCTTACCAAAGCAGGGGCTCCAGGAAGCCAACACTATCTTCGCAGCCACCCTATCGGAAGGAACGTCAAATAAAGAAAAGCAAATCTACTATAAGAGGGCCAAATAAGTGGCCTTAATCGGAACACCTACCTTTCCCAAGTTCATAACAACGTTATCCTTTACTCCATAGCACTTGCGTCAAGTGCAGATTCCTTATTATGACGCATTTTCCATCTTGCTTTAGATGGCCAATTGCTTTATCTACCGAGCATTTGTAGATAGTGGCAATGCAGTTAACATCTTGTTATTGCATGCCTTGAAGGAAATGAGATACCCTTAACGAAGAACCTCTAGTCAGTTTTGGTGAATGGGTAATATATTCAAAAGGTAGTCCATCACTACTCATAGTAGCTAGCTCAGTGAACCAGATGACATAATCCCTGATTGTAGATGCCCCCTCTCCCTACAACACCATTTTAAGGAGAACCTGGATCCATCAGATGGGCACAATTTCATCCACATTGCATCAAATGTTGAAGTTTTGTTTGTTTGTTTGGTAGAATACATTTTATTGTGAGTGAAATGAATTTTTTAATAGCAAGAAATCTGAAAATAAATGAAATGGTATGTGTAGACAACTCATTTTAAGACCTTCGATTGTATAAAGTTAGTTTTTTCATTTTGAGAAGTTAGGACAATATGTCCCATTTAGGGGTATTTTTAGTATTTTCACATTTTTGCCCATTGAGGGTATTTCGGTCATTATGCCCACCGAAAGCATTTTGGTCATTCCACCTATAAACAACATTTCGGTCATTATGTCTAATGGCATTTTGGTCCTTTGACACATTAGGACCTTTGAGGATATTTTGGTCATAATGCTAACTAAGAGTATTTTCGTAATTTTTAGTATTTCCCTACCCATTAGGGGTAGTTTGGTAAATACTAGAGATTTTCACATTCTAGGGGTATTTTCGTAATATTAGTGTCATTTTGCATTTTGAGGGCACTTTTGGTAATTTTAGCATATTCTTATCCCATATAGGTTATTTTGGTCATTCATGGACATAAATATAATTTCTAAGCCATTTTACCCATATAGGGTTACTTTGATAATTTTGGCCCTTAAGGACAATTTTGACTTTTTATGCCTCAATGGCATTTTTGTAATACTTTATCCATAAATTCTCTACTGAATTAAGGGTAATATAGTAAATATAGGTATGTGAACCAAAACTTATCTATTTCCATTCCTTCATTGTCCCTAAGCAATTTCTAAAGTAAGCTCTTTATTTCAAGGGAGTCGTTTTGACTTGTACACAAAATAATTTCTATATCTAAATTGCTTGTATGTTAAGCATTAATCTTGGCCATCCATAGGATTTGTTGTGAGCCCTTTGATCAAACCTTCTTATTTTTTTCCCTATAAATAAGACTCATTGACCACCATAATAAAGGACAGAAAAATTAGGTAGCCAGATGCTGATGCAATAATTATCTTTCCTCTCTTTTCTCTCTATGTTTCTTTTTCCATATTTTTTAAGCTTTGTTCTATATAAGTTAAGGTTCTATACAAGCTTTGTTCTATACCAGCTTTGTTCTACACAAGTCAAGAGTTTTATTTCGTTCAAGACGAAGTACTGCACAATCCACGGTTCAACATCAAGGAGTTCAAGTATAACTCTTGTCTGATTCAACACAAACAATCAAGTATACTCCCTCAGACCCTTATTTTTTTTTTATTTTTTCCTAGTTTAATTCATCCTAGCACTCTTGATAGAATCAATTGAATTGGAGAATTACGTTGACTTTGATTCTGTTATCTAAATGGATACGTAAGACAACTCATGGGCCCGAGTTTACTCTTTTCCCTTAATCTTATTTACTTATGTATTTTTTCTTATTTTATTTATGTTATTACACACACTCTCTCTACTCTTCTTCTCTTTTGATTTATTTACTTTATATATTTCGCTTACTTTATTTGTTTATGCAATCATTATCATTATCTGTTTTTACTTCTTCTATCTTATTTTATGTCATGAAATTTATGCTTTGTAGTTTAACACTTGAGACCAATTCATTTGGACTAGGCAGGATGGGTGCCTAACTTTCCCATCTCATACCTCAACTTCCGAATTTTGAATTATTTGGTTTATTGTAGATTAGTTTGCTTTACTTTATTTTGACCCATGTCACTGGGGTTTATAGTGCAAATAAGACTAAAGTAATGTAATTCTTAATTTTATTTTACATGTATTTTTCATGAGTTGTATCAAGTTTGCTTATTATTTAGTCTAAAATAAGGTGGCGATTCTTTTAATCCGAAAAGAGGCGTTCCTCTTCCACCTTGAAAGAATGGACTTTAAAAGTCAGAATTGTTTGACTCATTTTCCATGCTTGCGCTCACAGTATGAATTTGATAGTATTGCTAATCCATATATTTATACTTCTAATAACATCGCAAGTTGCTAATGGCTTCGTTAAGCTGTCTAAATTTGATTGAATTGTCTTTTTTCTTTTACAATAGTACTCACTATTTTGAGGTATGTACTTTGAATATTATATTTTACTTTGTGCTTTCATTCAACCACGATATAATAAACTGTTACAATCATGATTAACACAGTTTTTAAAGTTTTTTTTTTTTGTAATTTTTTTACATGATTTACATACGATTTTTTTATTTAAATTTTTTTGGTTTCGTTCAAGCATGATACAAAAAGCTTTTATAAGCATTATTTAGACTTACATTTAGGTTTATTTATTTATAGTAATGAGAAACCAAAAGATGCATTAGAATGACTGCTAGAAATAACAAAACGTAATATCAATTCACTATGGACAGAGCTTGAGACAGAAAAGATGAGTTTAGATTCTATTGTAAGAGAATTTAAAAAAGAAAAATTATACGACAATCTTCAGGGAAAAAAATTTCACTCTCACATTGTAATTTTGTTTTATAGGATAATTAACATATTTCCTGATACATGGCCTAAAAATTTGATAGACAATACTATATAAAAAAAAGAAGATTCCAAAGACTTGAGAGGCCTATGAGTGATGTTTGAAGAAATAGAGAATGATATTTTATGTCCAAAAGCATTGGATGAAATGGAACAAAGATTAATGGACAAAGCTCATGAAGATAAATGCACTTTACAATAATATACAAGTAAATACTATATTTCTGTGTTTTCAATTTTATATTTCACAATTAGAAAAAAATTAACTAACTACCCTTAGCATTTTATTTTGTTAGGTGCTTATGGGGCTGACTCAACATGATGGTAGTCATAAAAAGAATATAAATTGATTTTACATTTGTTATTTTAACTGTTTTACAATTTTTTTTTTTTGATTTAAGATGTTATTTCCAATATGTTTTTCTCTTATAATAAGCGTTGTTTTTAAAATTTTATGGATAGAAATCGTATTTTCCCGTTTTAAATATTATTAATTGAATTCGAGTTTTGAATTTTTTGAAAATTCATTCTCAGGTGAGAGATGGATGAAGTGGACCTTTCTCGTGCACGGAGAAGATCATAATTCTTTGATTACTTACCTCTTTTAGAAATAAAAAGAAAATGGGCAGCCTGAGGTCTTTCTGTGATCTATTTAAGAAGGTAGGTTTTGTAGACTCAGAGTTTCACCATTAAACTTCCAAAAACAAAAAGAAAAATGAGCTGCCATCAATAAGGCCTTGCTTTCTGTCGTCTGTTCTGTGACAGATTTTTGGGTAGGGCTTCCTCATTATACGTTCTCAAAATAAAAACGAAAATGATCTCTCCTTCGAGTTATTCTTGAGTGACTCACATGTTAATACGTTTTTTTTTTTTTTTTTTGAGTCAAGTTCTTATATTTGATAGTATAATAATTTTTAACTTTGTTTCACATCGATTTTTATATTATTCATTTTATATGTTTATATATAAAAACTTATTCCTTATATTAAATTGGGTTCCATAAAGTTCTTGTTAACCTATGAGTTGAACCAAGTCCAAATGAGCTGTAACTCATAGAAACATAACGTGTACCATGCACAATAATTTGCACATACCTTCGCACGTAACACAGATTCTCATTGAAACACACCTCAAACCTAGGAATAAGGAGACTGGTACATCGGGCAAACCCCATAGGAGAGAAGAGGGTAAGATTGTCATGACTGAGGGTATACTAGTTACCCTGAAAGTCAATTTCGACTTTCCTCATAATGTGTTCTGTAGGATACCGAGGGCAGTAGATCATCCATCAGATATTGAGAAAGGGGAGATCTGTGCCTACCTCGAATGGTTCGAGGTTGGTGTACGCTTTCCCTTCCATCAGTTAATCAACGAATTTTTCTACTGATTCAAGATATATCCTGCTGAACTAAACATTAATAGTTTGAGGCATTTGATGACCTTTTTAGTTTTAGGACATTAGAATGAAGTTGAGGTAGATTTGAACCTCATTAGAAGTAATATGGACATGAAATACCTAAAGTCGGAGGAGTTGTTTTATATGTCCTTCGACAAAAAGTTCAAGCCCTTGACCTCGGTACCTACTTCCAATAAAACATGGAAGAAATGGTATTTCTTTGTTAAGGGTGGCTGAAAATATGAGAATTTTGAGAACAGGAACAACTTCTTTCCTCAGTACACTGACTTCAAGAGAGAGCCTACCGAACTCAGGCGTTTATACTTAATATTTTACTTCTATTATGATCTGACAGAGAATGTTGAAAATTTTGTCTACTATAGATAAGAAGGCTTGGAGAAGGTCGATTTTCACTCCCGATCTACAAGAAAAATTCAAGAGACTTCTCCACCCCCAAGACCGACCCCACGATAAGAACCTTACCCTCCAAAACTTTATGGATGCCGGACTTGTAAAAGATAAGTCAGAGATCTTGAAGAAGACAATCCTGACGGTTGGACGCCAGGATCAAAGGAGGTTGGGGGGACATCCACCCTTGCCGAACAAGCTCCTTCCCAAAAGAAGAGAAGTTGGGAGATGAAGAAGTCATTATCATTTGGTTTTATGGCTCTGATACCATAAAAGATATTAAAGATGATCTTTATTGTTTTATTTATTTTAAATGTAATACAACCTTGAGCTTTTATAGTTGTACATAGAGAGATACAAAGAAATTTTAAATTTGAATAAAAGATGAATAGAAAAACTAGAATTTGAATTTAAACTATATAAAACTTGAATTAAAATTTTTCTTCAAACTAATCTTTGTTTGTAACAAAGATTTGTTTAAATTTAAATTTGAATTCAACTAATCTTTATTTGTAACAAGAATTAGTTTGAATTTAAATTTGAATTCAAAACTAGTCTTTGTTACTACGGTCAGTTGCGGAAGTCAGAAACTTGCAAATTGATTGTCGCATGCAATTCAAGTTCCAATATGTATGCGTGAATTTCATGCGCCAATCAGATTGTGAGCTTTCAAACTTTGCAACTGACGATAGCATTCCTCTTTATTTTTTCAGTTTAGCTTCTTCAAAAAAAGAATAAGGTTAAATCTGTTTGCCCCAATCCAACATAATGTATTACATGCTCGCAGCATGTCTAGCTAGTTACATTCAGATTTAATTACCATCATCATGAAAAAAAGGGGAAAGAGGTTTTGAAGTTGTTTACTTATTTTTAAGGGAAATACTTAGGTCTTAGAATCATGGTTTGGTTACCATCTGAACAATTTTGGTTTTCATGTTGAATCCGATACTGAATGATGTTGGCTCTAAATTTGAATTAATTCTCTGATTTAACACCTGAGTCTAGTGTTTTGATCCCAAGTTTTGAAAAATGAGAAGAACTTTATTAGATAATTCATATTAATTGAATCTAAATAGTTATAAATAAAGCTTTGTTTAGTATCTTCAACTAAAAACTTTTCATAGTTCTTTTACTTTAAAGGATTCTTCGATCAAAGGTTTAAAAAAAAAAAGTAAAACTGGTCGCAAGTCCAAGCCTAACAAAATAACCTAACAAATCCCTTAATATATTTTGAACAAAAACACCTGCCAACTTCAGGCTCATTGCATTCAACCTCCACATTAAAAAACCAACACCACAATCGGCGAAATCAGTGGAATTCAGAAAGGAGACTAAAATCAATTAGAACGATTCTCATCAACATCTTCGAAATCAAAATTCAAAAAGAGCTGATGAGGTGACCCAAGATTAATGATGACTACATAAAATTACTGGAACTCTAAGCTGTTAAGATGTCAAGAGCTACCAGAATTTTCCCTGTGACCTCCATCACCCGTTTTCCGGTAAAAATATGTGGACGACAGGCTTAGGAAGGTGGTTCCAGCACTTCATCACTCGGTAGAGTGGTTGTTTTTCCAAATTCTAATTAAAATAGAGGTTGATAATGGTTGAACTAAAGTTTTTAGGCGAAGAAACACATAGAGTGGAGAGACTCAGGTGGTTACAATTTTTGTGGATAACCTTCCTGTTAGTAAGGATAATGAGAGGTTGCAATAGATTTTCAATAGGTTTGAAAAGGTGCAAGATGTTTTTTTTTTGGAGAAGAGTAATAGGGCGAAGCAGAAGTTCGACTTCATTAGATTTGCAAGTAAGGTGGAGGCTAACAGTGTAGTGCAACAGATGAATGGAGCTTTGATCCATGATCATAAATTGTTCGTGAAATTGGCCACTTTTGTGATGGGTTCTAAGGTGGGTAGCCTCCATCCTAAAAAATGAGACTGCTAATTTAGGTTATAATCAATTGGTCATGCCTCCGGGAAATAAAAGAAGGATAGCTTCAAGCAAAAGATCGAAATGGTATGGATGATTAAGGGAGGAATTACGGGAGGCCATCATTTGTTGAGGTAGTAAAAAGGACAAAGTGATCAAAGGTTTTCAAGGTCTATCATCAAGGTTGAAGTAGCAGTTAATGCATGGCTTTCTAAAAGCCTTCCGGTGAAGTCTCAGTATATATGATCGGTTGAAGTGACGGAGGAGCTCTTCATTAACGAAGGGTCTTGTTTTAATGAAATTCGTGAGATTATGGCTTCCGTGTTTGTTGATGGCAAAAGTTGGTTCATAAGTGGAGTCCATAGTTGAGAAATGAAGCCTTAGGAATAGTGTACATGTGGTTGCAATATTATAGAGTCCCTTTACATCTCTAGAATGTTAGTACTTTTATCAATGTTGGTAAAATATGGGGTGAAGTAATTTTGATCAATGAAGGTACTGTTAAAGGGGCATTCTTTGTAATACATCTTGGGTCTGTACTTTCCAAAGTTTGTATCAAGGAAAATTAATAAAGGTGTCAACAAAAGTGTTTAGAAAATATTAATCAGGTGGGTTACCCTTGAGTCAAATGGTATGTTTTTCCCAATCAAGATAATGGAAGAGCAAATGATTGTTATTCATGTTACGAGAAGATGTGAGTATAGGTGTTTAAAGGTAAGTTCAGGTTTAAGAATGATATGGTGAAGGAGTATCGACAGTGCTGAAGAAGATGATGACATGGCCACTGATGCTGGCATGGTGGGATCTCAGATTCCAAATAGTGAAGAGAATGACAACGTAGCTGAAGATGGTAATTCTTTCAACCATATTTTGGAGAAATGATTATGTGTGACAGTCATTTCACGTCATCATCTGATATGAAGTGATTATCTCTCACAAACATGATTAGTTTTTCAAAAATACAATAAAGATATTCACCTAAAATTAAGAAGAAATGGTTATGTTTATGAGAATCAGTCACTCTACGTAAGATGATAATGTCACACTGAATAATTTCTTCATATTTTGGCTGTGAGGAAATCAAAGGAGTCCCAATGATAGGAAAAATTATCCGATGTCACAGTCATACCATATCATCATGTGATATTGTCTATTACAAGCATTCAATTTTTTTCTAAAATCTAAGAAAAGTTCAAATGTTAAAATTATAGAAAAACTAAATATTTATAAAATACTATCACATAATGACATAATGTCACGGTGTCCCTAAACGAGAGTGTCAAAAGACACTCGGGAAATGGGGGTGATGGACGGGCTTGCAAGCATCATTTACTGAAGGAGACAAGTCTAGTTTGGATTATGGTGCGAAGAGTTTTAATCAATGTGGTTATGGGGATGGATCTGGAAATGGGCCTGCGTCTATTAGGAACTCCAACAGTGGGCCTATTTAGGGAAATGGTTTTTGGGTAATTTTTTTGAATAGTAATCGAGACTTAGAGAGGACGAATGAGCAGCCCAGTCAGATTAGGGCTGTATAGGGACATGGTAATTCGTTGAATGTGGAATAAAATAATCCATGAGGAGCCCAACCCATTTGGGCTTAACAACAAAAGATTTTTGATATCCGATTATAATATTCAAATGGGTAAACTACACTTTTCACCTTAGTAATTTAGGATCAGTGTAACTTTCATCTCTATTTTTAAAATTTTAGCACATTGAATCATATATTTTTTATTTGATTGACTTTGTTCAGAAATAAATAATAAATTATTTTAAAATGAGGGATTAATAACTTTATAAATTACAATATTTTAAAAATAATTTTTATGTGAAATCTTTATATATATGTGACTTATTTTATTTTATAAAGAATCATCAATATTCTTTTTATTTAAAAATACTAAATCTCACACAAATAATTATCTTATTTTTTAAATAATTTTTTTGACTTTTTTTTTTCACAGATGAATGAAATAAAATGTCATTTTTAAACTTAAATACAATCAATTAAATATTAAAATTAATAAGTAATGAAAAATAATGTAAGAAAGACAGTCATTTGAATTAATAACTTAACTCTAATTATGGGTTCGTTAAGTTTTATTAAACATTCTTTATAAAACGAGGTTAGCAATTCTGTTGCAAAGCTCTATCTCTCTAAACATAAAACAAGACAATTGGGGTTTAATTGTAAATTCTTTTTCCTTTTCTTCTCATTTTTCTCTTCTTACAAGTTTGAAGAATCCAGCAATCTTTACTAGCATGACCTATTCTACCATTAATTTTATAATTGTTTAATTATAAATTCATACCAAGAACTTTTGACATGTGACTTGTCACTACTACCAATCACATCTTTGAAATGGAGGCTTAGCAGCACTTCCATCCCATCCAAACAAATCACCCTAAAAAAAAAAGAGAAAATGAAGAGAAGCAGTTGGGTGGCTGGTGGAGCATTGTGCACGATAGTGGTGCATCTGTCAAAAAAAAAAAAAAGTGTTAGAGGAACAAGATAATTATTTGTGTAAGGTGTAATTTTTTTAAATAAAAGAAATATTAATGATTATTTATAAAATAAAACAAGTCATATAATTATATATATATATATGAAAACTTCATATAAAAATTATTTTTTATAATTAATTTTAAATCATTGTAATTTTAAAAATTAAATTATTAATCCTTTATTTAAAAATAATTTATTATTTATTTATTAACAAAGTTTGAAGAAAATAGTTGTTGTGCTACTTTGAATCCCACATGGGTTAGGAGTCGGGCACTGGCGTCTCTTGTAAACTCCAGGCTACTCTCTCCCTTGCACAAGGTCTGGGCCCAACGCCTAGCAAAGTCTTACTCTGGCAACTTAAGCCTAGCAGAGGGGACAATATTATACGGTTGAGCTAAGATGACACATTTATCACCTACAAGGCCTTTTCCTCCTAAGAGAAACAAAACCGTGAGGGCCTCTTAAGGCCCAAAACAGACAATATTGTGCACGAGGAGCCTACGGTGTGCCAGGGTAAAAAAGTACAACATCAGTTTGGCGCCGTCTGTAGGAATGAGGCCAGTTACGTACTGCTTTTCCTGTGCTCCACCAGTCTTGACTGGGGGAGTAACCGTTGTGCCACTTTGAGTCCCACATCGGTTAGGAGTCGGGCACTGACGTCGCTTATAAGTCGCAGGTTGCTCTCTCCCTTGCACAAGGCCTAGGCGCAACGCCTAGTAAAGCCCTGCGCTAGCAACTTAACCCTAGCAAAAGGGACAATATTATACAACTGAACTAAGATGACACATCTCTCACCTACAAAGCCTTTTTTTTCCTGAAAGAACAAAGTCGTGAGGACCTCTTAAGGCCCAAAGCGAACAATATTGTGTTAGAGAACCTATGGTGTGTCAGGGTGAAAAAGTGCAGCATCAATAGGTAATAAAAAAGTTAAAAGTGGTCAATTTTTTAAAAAAATTACAAGATAATTGAAGAGCTCTTGGCCCATGTGTACATGATGGACATGTACTTGCTTTCTGTTAGAATTGTTAACAACGTTAATAGATCAGAGCACATTACAATCAAATCAAAAATGTAAAATTTAATGTGTCAAAATTTAAAAAATAGGGACCAAAGTGACACCAACTTCAAATTACAAGAATAAAAAGTACAATTTACCCTATTCAAATTAATAGAACTCAGATACAAGAAATGCAGATCGTTGGGGGGACATTTTAGAAGAAGGCGACAGTTGTAGAAAATTGGGGAAGGTTTTGCATAGAAGGAAGAAAAAAAGAGTTTTGCTTCGTGTGGTAGAGGCAACGGTGTCCATATTGATCTCGTCTAGAGCCATCTGCAATAGAAATATATTAATTCTTGAAAAAGCTCAACAAATTTGCAGCACGGGCAAGGCTTCTAGGTTCGAGTAGCCTGATAAAATAGACGGGTGGAAAATGGGGTAAGATTAAAATGGGTTGAATCCAGAATTAAACCGTAATTAAACAAGTTAAATACGAATAAGGTTGTACAAGACGGATTGAAAATGGGGCCGGATAAAATGGATTGAATCCAGAATTAACCATAATTAAACAAGTTAAATATGAATAAGGTTGTACATGGAAGGGTCAAACCAGGTTGACTTTTTTTATGAGCTTGCCAGATTAATGGCACTTGCAAGATATTCAGTCCATCATTTCAGCAGACTCATTATTTATCAGAGTTCCAATCCTTTCACTTGAACTAAATTCCAAGCAGGAAATTGTATATTAATCTGGCACCTCATTGAAAGGGCCATCTTCAGAAAGTTGAAAAAGGGAAGCAAGCTTAATTTTTACAAAGTAATCTTAGTTAGGAGTAGACCAGTCTTGATTATTTCGCCATCATAACATGCTGCCTTAAAGTCAATGATTTACAAAAGGAAACAAGACAAAGATGCAACAACATAGGCCAACGGTGTTGTCATCCTGCACAATCATTACACAAATTGGTTCACTAGGCCAATTTAATTGCTTAAACAGTGGTATGGTCAATTTCAAAACAGAAATACAAGCAGAAAGAATTACGCAACAATAAACATATGTTATATCTCATCAAAACACACAATGCTTAACGGGCAATGTAGTCGGTGAAGCTTCAGCCTTCACTGTTCCTGTGAAAAAAAAAAATTATTAATATTGTTGATACATTAGCCACACAGAAGAAAGAAACATCTGGGCTAGCTTGAAAAAGTCATGACAGGCATATCTATTTCTTCCCAAGTTGTGGGGTACAGCAAGTGCCAAGACGATTCTTAGTTGGTCACTAGGAACAAAATAACTGCATCCTATATAGCCACAACAATATCTATTTCTTTCCAGGTTATCCAGACACAGATTCCTTTGGCAAATAAAAGATTTGATCTAAGAGATTTTCCACCATAACAATACCAAAGCTCAAGTGCTCAACAACCATGTACCCAGCTCCTCCGAGATTAAAATTTTTTGGTTGGCTGTCGTGGAATGGGGGGATCAGGACATCAGATCTTTTGCAAAAATTTTGTGTTTTAGATGATCAGAACCAGGGCCTATGTCAGTTTTGTAATTCTGAATTGGAATCGAGTGATCACTTACTGTTATTATGTATGGAGGTTTGGAAAATTTGGGCTGCTTGTATAGGATGGGGAGGAATTGCTGGGGCATTCCCGTGTTCCATCAAACAAGTAATTTCTTGGTGGAAAGGGGTGAAGTGCAGGAAGGAGTTCAGGCCAATCTGGGAGTCTATTCCTGTTGTTATTATGTGGTTGTTTTGGATTGCTAGAAACGATTGCGTGTTCAACAAAAAGCTTCCGAATTGGAAATCTATTTTGGAACGTATTCAGTCTCGTGTTCTTCTCTGGGCTAAGCATAAAAGGGGTTTGCGGCTTACCTAATGTCCGGGTTTGGTTATGCTATTTAGTTGATTGTCAGCAGGTATTAAGGAAGATTTGTGCAGTTTTTGGAGTTTTGTTGAGGTTTTTGGTTTCTTCTCTTTGAGTTTTTTTTTTTGGTTTTAGTTTGTTAGATTTTGCTCAAAGTTGGTTCTATTGATATTTTATTCTTAAGCTTTTTTTGGGGGGTGTTGCATATGATTGTGCAGCCTTCAGGTGCCAACCTAGTTGGTATTCTGTTGGTTTGCTTTGATGCTTTTGCATCCTCTTCTTGTTGTTCTTTATTGATGTGTATCATGTACTCCTTGTGCCTTTTATTCATCAATATAGTTTTCTTTGCCGCTTCAAACAAAAAAAAAAAAACCATGTACCCAGTTTGTTAGAAACTAGCATTACTTGGTGGATAGTTCCCTCCATCCATAATAAAGGATCTAGGCATGCAACAACATGAGATGAAAATGCAGCTGATCCAAATCTATAGTCTATAAATACGTTGAATAACTTACAATACTTAGGGCATCTCCAATATCGACTTAAACCTATATCAAATTTAAATTTGAGTCAAAATATACAGGAATGACCCTCCAACCTTAGACTCAAACTCAAACCAAATTAGTTTTTACTCAAAACCAAATCCAAATCAGTGCATCACTACTATTCACAAAACCAAATTTCTAACGACTATTTTTTTCCTCTTACTTAGCCTCACCTCAGATGGAAAGTGAAAGGAAAAGGCAAGTAAAAGAAATGAAAAGAAAAACAGGAAGAGGAAAACAGACCCGAAGGGAGCCAACTGTCAGTCTTCCTTGTCTGACAGCGGTCGTTGCAGAGATGGCGACAACGATCGGCGATGGCGGTCTGCGATGGTGGTCAGCAGTGACGGTCGACAATGACGAACAGTGGTGACGGAGAGAGAAAGACGTAGAGAGCGTTGTGTGAGAAAGGGAAGGATGGAGGGAAGTGGGAGTCGTGGGAGTTTTAGAGAGTTGTAGGGAGTCGGTGGGAGTTTCAGAGAGTCGTGAGAAATGGGAGAAAAGGGGCGGGTGTGATGGATTGAAAGCCAATCTCACTCAGCCCATAGGTTAGAACTGTAATACCCCGATCCGAAGTAGTCGGTACCCGACTCGGTAGACCCGGGCCATGACATATAAACCCGAACTATAGGCCAAATATGACGTGAGTTATTGGAAATTAAATCAAAGTATAAAATTATCCAAAACTTTTGACGACAACGGTCATAGGCCATGGAAAAATTTAAAAATGGACGAGCGATAATCAGTTGTCCAATAAGACACGCAAATCAAGAGATAAATGAAACGAGTCGATCGCCGGTGTTAATACAGCATATCAAACTAGCTAATCTATCGATCTCAGTCAGCGAGATTCTAATTTGCTGGCCATAGAAGTGGAATATATGAATTTGAATATGAATAGTGAATATGATTTATCGAACCATGATTTTGACTTATCGAACTATGATTGATCGAACTATGTTATTGAACTATGTTATAGAACTGTGATTTTGATTTATGGAACTATGTTATTGATTATCGATTTACGATTATCTTTGAATTGAAATTGATTGGAAGTGAATTTGATACCGTTATCGTGTACTATAAATTAAGATAACATATAATATCTGATCATTGACATTTCAGTATTGAATTATATAGTCGTTTTAAAACCCTTGGTATTTTATGGAATACTCACGAGCTGTTGAGCTCATAAGATTTTTATCCACATATTTCAGGTATCGATAGTGGCAAGGGAATAGCGGTCTCAGTCAGGATAGCCGAGGCTTATAAAATATGAAACCTTTTTGTAGTAGGGTTTTACTAGTCATGATGTAGTTGCTTTTGGAAATTTTAGACTATATATCGAATATGACATCAGCAGGTTTGAAAAATTATATCATGTACTTTTGTAATTACTATGGAATGCATATATAGATGACTGATGTTGACTTGAGTATTAATTGATGCTTCTGCAATAGAAAAATAAATTTATTCCTCCTTACTTACTTTAGCCGATCATGAACCCTCGATCCGCATGGGCTGGGTTTCGGGTCGTGACAAGAACGGTAAAAAAAATTTGACAGTAAATAAAAAGGTAAAATAAATTTGACAGAATGATAAAATAAATTTTAATTTCTTTCTGTATAAATTCTCATGAAGTCTTATCAATGTGTATTATCAACTTTTTTAGTATTTTGTAAAATCACATAACTTGTATTTCCATTTTATAGTAGTAATATTTTCATTTCAATGAATGACTATACTGTGTCTCCGAGTTTAGAAGAAAGTCACAGAGTAAAAATTATTTATGAAGGACAAATTCAAAGTCGTATTCATGGCAAAACATTTAATATCATAAAAGATGAAGCATTGTGTAGAGCTTAGTTGGCCGTTTCCCAAGATTCAATTGCTGGTAATAATCAGTCAATGAAAGTATTTTGAGAACGTTTTTTCACTTCTTTTTGTTCGTAGCCAAATGTTGAACAAAATAGAGTTGGCGTTTCACTGAATCACCGATGACAGACTATTCAGAAGTTCATCAACAAATTTGTCGGGTTTTATGAACAAGTAAGTAAGAGAGAACAAAGTGGAACCGAAGAAACAGAGAAAGTATTTTTTTTTTACCATTCTTCAGCTTTTTTAATTTTTACCTTTTATACAAATTTAATTAATTATAACTATTTTATTTTCAGATTTATGATGCCAAACACATGTTTTACGTGATTCAAAAGAAACACTTCATATTTCATACGTCTTAGGAAATACTACGACATAGTTGCAAATGGAATGAAATTTATACTCAAAACAGTAAACAAAAAGTCCAAACTTCATCCTATTCGAGTCCCTCAAGTCCTTCTAGTCTTAAACTCTAATATCTTTTGACTTTGATATTGACTTGGAACAACAATCTTCCGGAGATAAATCAAGGCGTCCAATTGGTGTTAAAGCCAGAAAAAAAAAAAAATAACGGAAGAATAAAGATATCGATGAAGCTAGGTCTACTACTTTGGAATCTACATAAAATAATATATTTGCACTACAAAAAAAACTACTTTTAGCGACGCACAGTGTACGTCGCTAAAAGTGTCTTTTAGCGACGCACAAACAGGCGTCGCTAATAATTAGGCACGAAAAGTAATAAAAAAATTTGCTTCCCTCGAGAAAAAAGGCACGAAAACAGAGAATTGAGGATCATAAAATAATGTCAATGAATATGACCAATTTAACTCATATGTAAACGTCTTATTATGAGGATCTTCAAAGACAAATCACTACTCGGAACTTTATGTATTGTTCTTTATTTTCAATGTCATGTTCAATGTAATGCCATTTTATTTTCAATGTTTCTTTTAATTAATGTAATTTTTTTTCAATGCAATGTTATTTTATTTTTAATATTATTTTAAGATATAATGTAATATGATTTATGTTTTGAGATCATAGATGAAAAAAGACAAACATCTTAAAAAAAAATACATATCATTAAAAAAAAGTTTTGAACGATGCAGAGAATATTTAGACAAAAATAATTAGAGAGAAATTTAAAGAAAATGGTGAGAAATTAAAATAATAGGAAAAAAATGATGGAAAAATTTGAGAGAGAATAAAAATTAAGAGTGAAAGAGGTTTGAAAGGAAAAAGAAGAGAGAAAATAATTTTTGAAGGAAAACAACATGAAGTAACCTTTGGAATAAGGTGAGAATTTTTAAAAAAGATTTAAGTAAAAATTTAAATGATCATTAAAGAACATCAGACTCAAATTCACTTTTTACTCAAGTAAAATTTGAGTTTAAGTTTGAGCCCTCACCGAAGATGGTGAAGGGAGAGACGAGAATGATGAACAAGAATAGGATACCTGTGTTCTCGCACCGTAAAAGTCCAAACTAACCAGAAATACGAATTGAAGAACCTTCAAAGAAGAATCAACCCGCATATAGGGAAAAAACAAAAAGATCATCTCTTTTAGGTACAAATACTAAGAAAGACAGAATAATCTTTGGTAGATGGAATCGAATATTTAAGAGTTGGGTATTTCCGTGCAACTCCATTAATGGCTGTCAATTGAGAAAAATAAGATTGAGATGACTGACGATGTGATGATCAGAGAAATATCAACATTGATAATCCTAGACTGAGGAAGAAGATCAACGAGTCTAGTAATGATGATGCGAGGCTGAGATTGAGATGGACGACGATGCGATACTAAGAGAGATGACCCATGACAATGAATTGAGGCCGCGAGAGGAGAAATTTGGCAGTGAAAAGCAGCAATGAGATAGCATCGAGGGTGGAGCCGATCGACGAAAGCAAGAAAGAGAAAAGCGAGCAGGGTGTAACAGTGAACCCTAAATTTAGTTTTAAACAGTAACCCACTCTGAACCCGTCTTCAACCCATTAAACTAGCTGGTTTATTAACTTCAACTAAGGATAAGGATAGTAATTTGTCCCACTCTATTTTAACGGGAAGGGTATGAGATATTTATAAATAGAGTTGGAACAGAATTGGGGTATGATTTTTAAAATTTTGTCATATTTGGAAGATGGCCACCTCGTCCCGTTTATATATTATTTATTTATTTATTTATTTTTGTGTACACTATATTTATCAATAAATAATGATATATAAAATTAGTTTTAAGATTTTTTTTGTCACACTCATATTATTTTTTCTTGTATTAATTATTTTAGCAATAAAATTTTAATTTATCTATCAAAATAAAAGTTTTAACATACTAAAATATATATATATATATATCAAAATTCGAGACGGGGCAGAGTGGAGTCGAGAAATATAAACAAGATCAGAGTCGGGATCGAGGTAAATCTTGGAGGCGAAAAATATAAATAAAGATTAAAATTGAAGAAAGGTCATTCTGTTCCAAACCTATTCTGTTGTCATTCCTAAATTTAATTAATTTCTGACCTATCTTAAAAGTAACCCAACCCAAGCCGCAAATTGTTGGGCGGGTTAACGGATCCGGTTCCATTGGTTACCCTAAGTTAGATGTACTCTCCAATATGAATCTTATTCTATTGTGTGTTTATTTGACCATTTAACCTTGCAATATCAACACTAAAAGGTACATGAAACTAGCTGGATTTCAGTCCGTGAAATCCAAAGTTGTGCCATCTCTCTCCCTCTTTCTGTACTTTGTCTAACATTTATACTGCAGCTTGACAAAAATTTTCCATTTTAATTTGCTAGTATAGTTTATACACTTAAAATCAAACACAAAAAGAACATCATGAGTCATGACAGCAAGCAAACTTTTGACTTTCCACTCCACATATGAGCAGAATTAATGCTACGGCGTTTAACATACCAAAATCCAACGTACGTAGTGGCGTGTTTGGATGGATAACGATTACCTTATATGGAAGTCACACAATGAACACGTGCACGCACATATATGATATATACTCACACATATATAGTATTTATATGTATGTATGTATGTTCTGTTTTTTTTTTTTCTTTTCTGTGGGCTGACGAACACATGCAGGCCATATATTACCCCATGGATGATTTGTATGGAGCACGTGGGCTAAGAAAAATGCACAAGCAATGAGATAAGATCATAAGACTAACTTTAATAGTGAGTTTTTCTACAAAAATAGTAAAGATGATTTTTCAAATTCTTTCCCTCAAAAAAGAGAATAATATGAATGTGTCCACATCTCCAATTTCTCTCCATTCCACAACAAGCTTTGGACCCAAAAAAAGACTTTTACGTAACAAGCAAATAGGGATAAGATACTAATTCTTATCTAAATTGTTGATGATTTCACCTTCACATCATACACTACTAAGATAATTGTCTTGAAAATGTGATAGAGATAATATTGTTGGGTCAACATTAATTATGAAAATGCCTTTTTCCATTAATAGAGAATATCATTGATGCATTCTTACTAGAAGTTTTTTAGATATTCCTAATTATATTCTCAACTTCAAAAACACTAACACATCACATTCGGAGTACAAATTGAGAATATTTAACGTTACTTTTATTTCTATCATAATGATTAGAGTAGCACTATCTTGCACCATTATCATGAATTTTGGTTTATCTTTCATTTTCATTCCAATCAAGGTTTTTTTTTTTTGGAAAAAAAAAGGGAGATCATAGAACTCAACTATTGTGTCAAGGTGATAATTTTACACCGTTTTAAATTTTAATCAGATTCATATTTGTTTTCCTTTTTAATCCTATTTGCCATGCATGATTTCACAGATGAATGGGTTTCCGATAAAAATCTCAATTGAACATGATTTTGATGAAAAATAAATTGTTAAAGAGTAAAGAAATCTTGCAACATGCATATTTTAATTATGCATAAGACTCTATAAGTTTTAGGTATCAACAAGTCATTAGTGTTCTACCAAAAACAGAAAAATCCATGTGCCATTTGTGCTGCACTAAAAGTGATCTTAATTCCACTTTTAACTTATCACCCTTCAATAATTTGGCATCTCAGAATGCAATTCAAGATGAAGAGTGATGCTGCACTTTTTGGCCCACGTAGAATTGAAGCTCGGCTCCCTGCGAAACACTCGAAACACAAGATCAGAGGACCACCGGGTTGGCTCCGGCAGTAGCCGCTCCGATGCTTAAGTCAATAAACTGAATTGAAGGACTGTAATGAAAGCCAAATAATGAGCATGAAAGTAAAGCGTATCTTTAGGGTTGAATTTATAGGCAACGGCTCTCCCAAGTTGATTAGGATTTGGAACCATGAATATAGGGATTGGATCTTCGGAGATATCAGTTACCTTGTTGAATATAGTAACTCAGTGTGGCAGTTTCCTTGTTGGAGACAGTTTCCTTATTTCTTGCTCGGTGCTCATTGAGGCGGTGATAAGATCTGATTATTGATGTGTTGTACTGCAGATTTGCATCTGCATATGTTTAGCTTTGTAGGAGAGCAACCTTGCTTTGATACTATGAGCTCGGTTCATATGGGTTATGCCTTTGATCGACCGAGGATGAGGTGTATGACCGAGCATGAATCGAATGACCGAACATAAGTCATATGACCGAGCATGAACTGATTGATCGAACATAAGTCATATGACCGAGCATAAGTGATATGGCTGAACATGAGCTGCATGACTGAGCACAAGTTATATGGCCGTATGATTGAGCATAAGCCGACCTGCAGTTACACGTGTCATGTAGTGATTGGTGTGTCGCATAGTGGTATATCAGTTACTCCCCCCCCCCAAGCCTTAGTTGGAGCTCGGGGCGTAACTAAGGTTTTATGAGCTTCCGGAAAGCCATGCGTTCTGTCTTCTCGTTTTCCTAAACGTCCGTTGGTATGTCATTTATTGCGCAGCTGATTCTTGGGTTTCTCAAGTCATTATTGCTGCGATACCGTCGTGACGGTTCGCCTGGGTAGTCATTACTCTCTGAATGCATATAAAAGGGGGAGAAAGCCTTGTACGATTCTTTTACCGTCTTTTATACTTTGAAGAGAGATATACATTTCGCCATTGTCGAACCAGCAAGTTAACCTGTGAAGAACTCCGTTCCTCCGAAGTCCTTTACTTTTATTCAAGTTCGGTTTTGGTACTTTGTCTTTTTTCCCACTATCTTCTCTTCCCTTTCTGGTTATTTTGGAATGTCGACCTCTTTGGCATCTTCTGGTGTTGGTGATGGGTCAGGGAGCCCCCCAGAGGCTTATTCCCTGTCGCAAACCCTAGTTAGGGGTAGTAGCTCATTGGCGACTAGGTCGGAAGAGGCTCGTTCTAGTCCCCCAGTTAGGATTGTTGACGTCTTTTCAGAGTCTAGGGATAGAGAGGGTGAGGTCTCTGGTTGGTCTTCTTAGGGAGAGGAGACAGAGAGTACTGTAGCCTCTTCTTGGTTAGATGTTATAAGGCAGAGGTATGACTTTCCTTCAAACGTTACCCTTAGGGCTCCCAAAGACCTAGATTATCCTTGGGACATTAGGGGAGGCGAAATATGTGTTTATACCGCCTGGTTTGAGATGGGGCTTCGCCTCCCTTTCCCTAAATTGCTTAGGGATTTCTTTTGCTGGTTTAACCTCTGTCCGGCCGACCTACTCTTGAATAGTTGGAGACACCTGCTAGGGTTTATGGTTTTGGGTCGTCTGAACGGTGTTAAGGTTTCTTTAGATCTGATCCGTAGTAAAATGGATCTTAAGTATCTGAAGGCAGAGGGCCTCTATTACATGTCGTTTGACCAGGGTTTCCGACCTTTGTCCTACGTACCGTCCTCCAATAAATTTTGGAAAGATCGGTATTTCTTTGTTAGTGGAGAGTGGGAGGTGACCGACCCTGAGGACCAGTTCTCCACGTTCCCTCGGAGCACGGGTTTTATGGGTGAGACCCCATTTTCTTTTGTAATTTTGTTCTGCGCTTGCTTCTGTGTTTTTGACTAACCTTTATCCAAAATTTCTTTGTGCAAACAAGAGTATCAAGAAGAGGCCTGCCTTCACCCCTGCTCTAAAAGATCAGTACAAGAGGCTCCTTCAGACTCCAAACAGGGACTACCGAGCTATTCTTCACTCGGGCTCCACAATGCCTCCTAAGGACAAGAATGTCGTTGATGAGGTCCTTAAATCTGTCGCCGGTAAATGGGGGTCGGCGAAGGGAAAAAGGGTGGCAAGCCAGCCTCCTCCTGCTGCGTCTTCTTCGAAGAGGGCGAGGACGACTGACCCGTCCACTTCTACGCCTCCCAAGAAGGGGGCCGTCTCCTCTGCTTCTCCCTCTTCTCGGCCTCCTCTGAGGGGCGTTGTGATCAGGGAGCCCTCCTCTGCCCCCCAGAAGGGGGTGGTGATCAGGGAGCCCTCTTCTGCCCCACAGAGGGGTTCGGTGGCACCGAGGCCTGCCCCCTCCTCGGCTCAAAGATCTCAACCGAGGGGGAAGGCGAAAGTGGATGCTCGGTTGGAGCAAATGCCTGATGGATATAAGGCCGTCCATCAGGCCATTGAAGATTTCTGGGCGGAGGCCCCACGAAAGGATTCCCCCTCCTGTAGTACCAGAAAAGGTACTGAGAAGACGGTGTTTGGCGCTATGAGTGCCCATTTGAAGGTAACGACCGACCTTTCTTCCTTGGTGTTTCCCTTCTTTTCTTTTTTACTGATGTGTTCTTATTTTATTTTTGCAGACTTTGCATAACTTGGCCGCCATGATGGAGGCCACAGTGGATCTTCAGGCCATGGAAAGGCTGGAAGAAGAGCTAGATGAAGCTCGGTTACAGCTCGGCACGGCCCAATCTCAGGTCAGCTTAGCCGAGGACGAGCTAAAGGAGGCGAGGAATTGCCTCTCAATCATGGAGTCCGAGAGGAATTCTATTAAGCTTGAGAGGGACTCTCTTCGATCTGAACGGGACTCCCTTCTTCAGGACCTGACAAAGCTGAAGGAGGAGAATAGTGCCCTTCAGGCCTCCGTAGCTCAGAAGGTTGAGGAGGCCAAGGTTGAGACCGAGGCTAGGCTGAAGACTGAGCTTGAGAAGATGGGTGATACAATAGCGCAGTTCGGTTATGACAATTTCAAGTCCAATTTTCTTGCCAAGTTCCCAGACATCGACTTGTCTGGGATTGATGATGATGAGGATGAAGACGGTGATGAGGACGATGGATCTGCAAGCCCTTTAGTTTAGGGAAACTTTTGTAGTCCTGTTTCACCTTTTTTGTAACCGAGTTTGCATTTTAATGAAAGTATCTTCTTTTCAGATTTTTGTCTTCATTTTTCTTTGAATGTTGGCAATCTTTGCGTTTTGCTCTAAAAATTGTATCAATGTCTTGTTGCGTGAAAACGGGCTTCGGCCTTTAAGGTTTGTATTTTGATACAAGTAAAACTGCTCGGTATCCAGAGTATTATTTTTACCGACCATGGTTGTCTCCCGAGCTAACTTATGGTGATCCCGAAATAATATGCAATAATAAGCAACTTGTACACCGAACTCTTGATATTTGAGGGGTTTTGACTCATGAACTTCCTTTAAGAAAGATAGCTAAAACAATAATCAAGCAATTTGAGCACTAATCACCAATCGTAAAGACTTGTATAAGACAGTTACTCTGATCGTTGAGAGCAAAACCTGAGCTTCATTGCCGAACAAAGGGACTTGTATTGTAAGGATTTTTGATGGTCGGTGTGACTGAGCACTTAGAGTTATTCTGTCTGTTTGTAACCTTTTGACATATAGTTTAGTGTACTGTGATGGATAAAACATTAGCTTTGTATATCAAGATGGACCAGACATGAGGTATGTTCATTGAGATAAACCATACCTGAAGTCTGTGCATTAAGATAGACTAGACTTGGAGTCTGTGCATTAAGATGGACCAGACATGAAGTCTGTACATTGAGATGGACCAGACCTGAAGTCTGTGCATTAAGATGGACCAGACTTGAAGTCTGTGCATTAAGATGGACCAGACTTGGAGTCTGTGCATTAAGATGGACCAGACATGAAGTCTGTACATTGAGATGGACCAGAACTGAAGTTTGTGCATTAAGATGGACCAGACCTGAGGTCTGTTCATTGAGATGGACCAGACCTGAAGTCTGTGCATTGAGATGGACCAGATATGAAGTCTGTACATTGAGATGGACCAGACCTAAAGTCTGTGCATTAAGATGGACCAGACCTAAGGTCTGTTCATTGAGATGGACTAGACTTGAAGCCTGTGCATTAAGATGGACCAGACATGAGGTCTGTACATTAAGATGGACCAAACATGAAGTCTGTACATTGAGATATTTTACGGAATATCTTAAAAATAAAAAAGAAATTAATTTATTGATAATACTTTCGTAAATGTTCCATATTCCAAGGTCTGGAAACAGGTTTCCCGTCCATGTTTTCCAACCAATAAGTAGTCGGTCTTACTGTTTTGGTAATTCTGTAGGGGCCCTCCCAGTTAGGTGATAACTTCCCCATGGTGGGATCCTTGGTGTTCTGGAACACCCTTCTTAGGATGAGGTCTCCAACTTGGAAGCTGGCAAGCCTGAGGCCAATTTTTGAGTGGCTAACCATCCTGCGCTGATATGCTTCCATTCTGATTACGGCCTGCTCTTTCCTTTCTTCGAGCAAATTCAAGTTTTCTGCTAGCTGTTGGCCATTGGTCTCTTCATTGAAAGCTTCAGTCCTTAGGGTAGGTATGCCGATCTCAACAGGGATCACTGCCTCGGTCCTGTAGGCGAGTGAGTAGGGAGTTTCTGATGTTGGAGTTCTCTTGGTTGTTCGGTAGGCCCAGAGTGCCCCAGGGAGTTCCTCGACCCATTTCCCTTTAGCTCCCTCTAATCTCTTCTTGAGAGCGTCTAGGATTGTTCGGTTAGTGACTTCGGCCTGCCCGTTCGCTTGAGGATGACCAGGGGAGGAAAAGTGTTGGTTGATATTTAGGTCTTGGCAGAACTTCTTGAATATTTTCCCAGTAAACTGTGTGCCATTGTCTAAGACGATTACGTGAGGTATGCCGAACCTGCAGACTATATTTTTCCAAGTAAAACTCTGGACCTCCTTTTCAGTGATGTGAGTCAATGGCTCTGCTTCAGCCCACTTTGAAAAGTAATCAATAGCCACCAATAGGTATCTCCTGTTCGGTGTGGCTTTAGGCAATGGGCCTATGATGTCCATTCCCCATTGCGCAAAGGGCCATGGGCTAGTGATGGAGATGAGCTCATGTCGTGGCTGATGTTGATAAGGGGCGAACCTCTGGCATTTATCACACTTTCGAGTGTATTCCTTCGCTTCCTTTAGCATTCCAGGCCAGTAATAGCCTTGAGTTAGAACTCGGTGTGCTATGGTTCTTCCTCCGTTATGATTTCCACAAATTCCTTCATGAATTTCTGCCAGGACGTACTGAGACTCCTCAGGTGCTAGGCATTTTAACAATGGTTGAGTGTAAGATCTTCGGTAGAGCCTTTCATTAAGGATAAGATACCGAGCTGTCCTGATGCGGATCCTTTTTGCCTTATTTCTGTCTTCTGGGAGGAGTCCTTCTTCCAGGTACTGGAGTATAGAAGTCATCCAGTTCTGAGGCTGTTCTGTGATTTGGGCGACCTGGATCTCCTCGGTGCTAGGCCTCGGCTGGTGAGAGAACTTTATAGTTGAATCCATTCATGTCTTCATGTGAGATGCCATGTTTGCCAAGGCATCGGCTCTGCCGTTTTGACCTCTTTCTATTTTTTGGATTGAGAATGCTCGGAAGGAACGTTTCAAAAAACTGACTAGTTCTGAATATCGAAGCATTCTCTCATCCTTGACAGCGTATTCTCCTTGAACTTGGCTAACCACCAACTGGGAGTCAGAGAATACCTCGAGGCTCTGCACCTCGCATTCTTGAGCTAACTTTATCCCCAAGATAAGGGCCTCATATTCTGCTTCGTTGTTAGAGGCTTTGAACCCCAAGCTAATTGCCCTTTCGGTTGTAAGTCCATTAGGAGAGTGTAGTACAAGCCCGGCTCCAGCACCTCGGTCGGTAGATGACCCATCAGTAGACAACTTCCAAGTTCCCGTATCGTCACAGAGTTGTGCTTTGCTCAGTAGTGCGGGAGTGAATTCCGCAACAAAGTCTGCCAAGGCCTGCCCTTTAATTGAGACTCGTGGAACATAGGATAAATCGAACTCTCCTAGTTCCACCGACCATTTAACCAGTCGTCTTGATACTTCTGGTTTTCTCAGGATTGTTTTTAGTGGGTAAACAGTTGGAATTTCTATGGGATGTGCTTGAAAGTAGGGTCTGAGCTTTCGTGCCGATACTATGAGTGCCAGGGCTAGCTTCTCAATCTCGGGGTACCTCTTTTCTGTGTCCAGTAATGCCTTGCTGACATAGAAGATGGGCCTCTGCACGCTCCTGTCCTGTCTGACCAGTACCGAACTGACAACGTTCTCAGAGACTGCAAGGTAGAGAAGCAGCCTTTCCCCTTGGATTGGTTTTGACAAGAGCTCGGGCGAGGCTAGGTACCTTTTGAGTTCCTGAAAGGATTTTTCACATTCGTTAGTCCATTGTAAAGATTTGTTACCTTTTAGAGCCTTGAAGAATGGTAGACAACGATCCGTGGATTTGGAAATAAATCTGCTAAGAGCTGCTATTCTGCCATTCAGAGCTTGGATGTCCTTCTTGGTCTTTAGGGATTTTAGTCCTATCAGAGCCCCGATTTGGGTTGGGTCTGCTTCTATACCTCTCTGAGAGACTATGTATCCCAAGAATTTCCCTTTTATTACACCAAGGGTGCATTTCGAGGGATTGAGCTTCATTTTATATTGTCTGAGAGTATCGAATGTTTGGGCTAGGTGCTGGAGATGACTGCTCTTCTTTAGGCTCTTGACTAGCATATCATCAATGTAGACTTCCATAGTACTGCTGATAAGAGGGCTAAACATCTTGTTAACAAGACGTTGGTATGTGGCTCCGGCATTCTTCAGTCTGAACGGCATCACTCTATAGAAGTAGAGACCTCGTTCGGTGATGAATGAAGTCTTCTCTTGGTCGGGAGGATGCATCTGTATTTGGTTGTACCCAGAATAGGTATCTATGAAGCTCATGAGCTCGTGCCCTGCAGTTACATTGACTAACTGATCTATTCTTGGAAGGGGGAAGCTATCTTTAGGGCATGCTTTGTTAAGATCTGTGTAGTTGACACAAACTCTCCACTTGCCATTCTTCTTTTTGACCAGAACAGTGTTGGCCAGCCAGTCTAGATAAAATACTTCTCGTATCATGTTGGCGTCAAGCAACCTTTGAACCTCATCGTTGATGACCTGGTGGCGCTCTGGAGCGAGTGGCCTCCTTTTTTGTCTCACTGGTGGATGGTCCGGATCCACCATTAGTCTGTGTGTGATAAGGTCGGGATCTATCCCCTCCATGTTCCTTGTTTCCCAGGCGAACACAGAGAGGTTTTTCTTTAAGAACTTGACCAGCTCCTCCTGCTCGGTATGTGTCAGGTCGGGACCTATCTGCAGGTAACGCCCTGATCTTCCGAGCTGACCAGGACTTTAATAGGTTCTCTTATAGGCTTGGCCCTACTATCCCTTCCTCTTGGGCTTAGTGGCTCATCAATCTTGGATGGACAGTCTTCTGCCTCGTGATAGCAAGGGTGGATTTCATCTTTGGATTCACGGGCGTGCAGTAATTGCTATTTAGGGGCCTTAGCCTTGAGTGCAAGGGCATGGCACTCTCAGGAGGTCGGTTGGCATCCTCTGATAGAGTAGACGGTCTGATTGTGAACGTACTTCAGGCATTGGTGAAGAGTTGACGTGACTGCCCCCATCTCATGTAGCCAGGGCCTCCCAATTATGACGTTATAGGGAGATTTGGCTTTTAGGACCATGTACTCAGCTATCGTGGTCTTTTGTCCGTCCCCTTCGCCTGCAGTTGTGGCCAGGTCGACCCTTCCCAATGGAGTGTTGAGATTTCCGTCGAAGCCCGCCATGATTATACCAGTGGGCTTAATGTCATTGGGGTCGAGTTTCATGTGCTTGAAGGGGTCGTAGAATAGTACGTTAGTCGAGCTCCCAGTGTCAACAAGGACTCTCCGGATCTCGAAGTTGGCGATCTTGAGGGAGATGACCAGGGCATCACTGTGAGGACAATGTACTCCTCTAAGGTCGTGATCCGTAAACTGGATTTCAGGCACAGGTTTTAACCTTTTCTCCAAGTTAGCGACCTGCATGATGTTGGGAGCAGACCTGGCCTCCCGAGCATACCGTTTTCTTGACCTGTTGGAAGTGCCTGTTGCAGGGGAATCTACATGTAGGACAGAGATCACCTGGTTGTTCTGTCGTGGGGGCTCGTTCTTACACTCCTTCTGTTCTTGCCGCTGGTCAGCCTTCCTCTGCTGGGGTCGTTCATCACGGGGGTTCTGTCCTCCGTCCTACTTGACGAACTCTTGTAGTCGTCCTCTCCTTATTAGCTGCTCAATCTCATGTTTGAGAGCTTTGCAGGTATTAGTTGTGTGCCTCTCGGTCTTTGTGAAAATCGCAGTATTTAGTTTGATCTCGGTAGTTGGGGTCTCCTTTCAAAGGCTCCGACCATCTCAGATTTTCTCGAGATCTTACTTGCTTCAGTATGTTGTACGGAGAGGTGTTTAAAGGAGTGAAGTGGTTGAATTCCCTAACCCGGAATTGTAGGAGGTTCTGGGTGCCCCTCTTTTTTCTGGGCTTCTGGCTCTTTTCCTGGCCGAGCTGGTATCCTTCCTTTGGTCGTCCTTCTTCTGACCATCCTTCTTCTGGTCGTCTTTCTGAGCTTGTTCCTTGACCTTTCTAGAGGTGTCTCTGGCCTCCTCCAAGTTAATGTACTTCCTTGCCCGGTCCATAAGTGCTGCCATATCCGCGGGGGGATTTTTGGTCAGGGAGTCTCTGAAGCCTCCTTGTGCAAGACCAGCGGCCAGAGCAGCCACTAGGAAGCCGGGGCTGCAGTCTGTCACCTCGGTGAGTTCAGCGTTGAAACGTGCTATATACCCCCTGAGTGATTCTTCCCTTGTTTGCTTTATGTTTAGCAGGAATTCCGGACGTTTTCTCAGCCTCCTACTAGTCATGAATCTGTCCAAGAATCTCCTGCCGAGCTCGTAGAAGCTAGATACTGAGTTTGGTGGGAGGTGGTGGAACCATTTCAGGGCGGTACCATTGAGGCTGGTCACGAACGTTTTGCACAGAAAAGCATCAGAAGTACCGTGTAAAGCCATGGTATGCTGGTAGTGGGAGAGGTGGTCCCCCGGGTCCCCAGTCCTATCATAAGGGGTGAATTTGGGGACGATGAATTTCTTAGGTCTTTCCTCGGCCATGATAGCGTTAGTGAATGGGGTGGCCGACCTCCCGAGCAGTCTGGCCAGCTCGTCCTGTTCCGAATATTGGGCACCTCTTACAATGGCAGTGTGGTCCATTGATTCGGCAACTTCCTCGGCTCTTATTGAACCCCTTGGTAAGATAGGTCAGTGCGAGGCAGGTCTCGTGACTTCAGGGCCTACATGAGTAGGCTGATTTTGGCCCATTACTGGGGGGTTGTTCTGATTCTCTTGCACTGGTGGTGCAGGAACCACCCGAGGTGGTGACCCTTGTGGAGCGTGGTTTACTCCCGAGGCCCCAGGGATGGGGATTCGGGTGGTGTTTCAATAATGGACCTCCGGGATAAAGGTGGGAACTCCTCGGCCGGCTGCCGTCGACGGCTGGGGATCTCCATGAATATCGGCAGCCACAGGAGGCTGCACCTCCTGAGTGTTTGTGGCAATGGGTGGATTTTGGAGATTGGTTTCATGATTCTAGGTGAACATTGCCAGGGTCCTGGACATGGTCAAGAGCTGTTCCTGTAGCAACTGGTTCTGCCGCCTAGTTTCGACAAGCTCCTGTTGTACAGGATCGGTCACTCGCCCTCTTCCTCGTCCGGCAGTCGGCTGAAGGATGAGGGTTTTGAGTATTCTTCCTGGATCGCAAGTTGGGAGCCATGATCTTTTTGATAAAAGGAAGATGAGCTTTGATTAAGTAGAGCACTTGGTGATTGTCGTCTTCCCACAGACGGCGCCAAACTGATGCTGCACTTTTTGGCCCACGTAGGATTGAAGCTCGGCTCCCTACGAAACACTCGAAACACAAGATCAGAGGACCACCGGGTTGGCTCTGGCGGTAGCCACTCCGATGCTTAAGTCAATAAACTGAATTGAAGGACTGTAATGAAAGCTAAATAATGAACATGAAAGTAAAGCGTACCTTTAGGGTTGAATTTATAGGCAATGGCTCTCCCAAGTTGATTAGGATTTGGAACCATGAATATAGGGATTGGATCTTCGGAGATATCAGTTACCTTGTTGAATATAGTAACTCAGTGTGGCAGTTTCCTTGTTGGAGACAGTTTCCTTATTTCTTGCTCGGTGCTCATTGAGGCGGTGATAAGATCCGATTATTGATGTGTTGTACTGCAGATTTGCATCTGCATATGTTTAGCTTTGTAGGAGAGCAACCTTGCTTTGATACTATAAGCTCGGTTCATATGGGTTATGCCTTTGATCGACCGAGGATGAGGTGTATGATTGAGCATGAATCGAATGACCGAACATAAGTCATATGACCGAGCATGAACTGATCGACCGAACATAAGTCATATGACCGAGCATAAGTGATATGGCTAAACATGAGCTGCATGATTGAGCACAAGTTATATGGCCGTATGATTGAGTATAAGCCTGACCTGCAGTTACACGTGTCATGTAGTGATTGGTGTGTCGCATAGTGGTATATCAAAGAGCATAAAGTGGACATGACATGGAGGGTGATAGACTCTTAAGACATCCTATATATATATATATATATATCATACACACTCAATGAATGAACACAATTATCTACAAACCATGGGTATATACCTAGTAAACTCATTAGAGAGTCTAACCTTGTTTTTTTTAATGTCATTCCTTTACCATCTTTTTATGCCTTACTCTATGTTCATACCTGGCCGATAGTCTGCCACGTGAACATGGCTACGTGATTAAAATATCTTTGGACTTAGAATTTGATGATTTGCCTTAGTGTTAGGTTAGCCTATTGGTATAGTGGCATACACGTGCAAACATGGATGACGAAGAAGTATAGATTTTTAAACCGTGAGATCATTAGAGCAACAACCAAGATCATGGATGGAAGAAAACTTGGACATCTACCTAACTTGGGTAGGTGACTAAAATGTATGGCTATAAGAACGTCCAACTATTAGGACTTTCATCAAATAGAATGCATGAAGAATCACTAAGTCAATATTCATAGACAACTAGAGGCTCATGATCATGTCTGTATGTCAACTTAATCAATCTTATTATTCTAAAGATGTGGGGCTCATGGCCACTGCAGTCAAAACCTTAGCAGCGCATAACCAACAGTCTCTAAAGATAATGCATGGGACTGGTTGTGAAAATCTAAGACCACAAGAATGGACCACTCCTTCAGAATGAGAGATCGATACTTGGATGATCATGCACAACGTACTGGAAGTTAGATGCACATGGTTGTCTATCATGGGGCTATAGTGTTTAAAATTTGGGAACATAGGCGACCTAATGGAAGTTGTGAAGAATATGGGGTAATTTTTGCCAAAGACACCTATAAATAGTAGAATTAAAGAAGAGTAAAGGACTACTCGTTAATCATCATCAAAGTCTAACTCGGCCTAGCATGCATATCTTATTTTAACCTAGCCTACACTAGATATTAGGAGTAACAATAACCTAATTTTACAACCTTCTTTTACCGGCCTTTATACTTACCTCCACTACTAAACAACCTTTATCTACACTCTATTATATTTACATAACAACTTTTATCGACACTCTATTATATTTACATAACAACCTTTATCTACACTCTATTATATTTACATCCAAGATTGTAATTCATTTGACGTAGCAGAAGCTTGTGAAGAAATAGGACACCGCTTATTTCTTAGAAAATCGTCCGAATCTACGAATAAGGTAACACACTCGAATCTACAAACACAGAGAATAAGATCTCAGAAAGAAAATATTTTTATTGAATCAAAAGTTAACTTTACAATGAGAGAAAAAGCCTTTATATAGGCTGCAAAGCCAAACTCATCTAGGACTAGAACTCCGAATTCGACTAGAACTCCTAATTCGACTAGAACTATAAAAGAAATAGTTAAAATAAGGAAAAATACCAAAAATTTTAAAAATAGAAATATTCTAATAATAAATCAAAAGTCCTAAACTTAAGCAGCAACCTGTTCTACATCAGTCTCCCCTGCTTGAAAAGAACTCGACCTCGAGTTAGGTAATTGAGAAGACGATGCATCGGGAGGATGATATTCAAACAAATTAGCAACGTTGAACGTAGGAGAAATGGCCATATCTGCAAGAAGGTCTACGACATATGCATTATTATTAATTTTCTGCAGAATCTGGAGAGGACCATATTTCTTGTCTTTCAGCTTATTGTACGTGCCTACCTGGCATCCTGCCCCTTGCGCAAATAAACCATCACTAGATCCCCCTCTTGAAAGACATGAACCCTTCTCTTTTTATCAACAGCTGCCTTGATTCTGGCATTAGATTCCTTCAAATTTTTTCGCACCTCTTCTTGAATAGCCTTGATAAACAATTTGGAATAGGGTCTTCCCAGTAGAACGATTCAGCATACTGTTGTAAGCAAACTTAGCCTATGCAAGAGCAATATCCCACTGCTTTGGTTTCTCTCCAAAAATACAGCGAATTAAATTCCCAAGAATGCGGTTCACCACTTCCGTTTGACCACCGGACTGAGGATGACTTGTACTACTGAAATTCAGGGATGTATCAAATCGTCTCCATAAGGTCTGCCAAAAATGACTCAAGAATTTGATGTCCCTATCTGAAGTGATGGATTTGGGAACCCCACACAAACGAACAACCTCTTTGAAAAATAAATTGGTCACGTGCACTGACATCTGAGGTCTTTTTGCAAGCAATAAAGTGAGCCATTTTTTAGTACCGATCAACCACTACAAATACAGAATCAAATCCGCGTTGGGTTCTCGGAAGGCCCAAGACAAAGTCCATGGAAAGGTGCTCCTAAGGTGCTGCTGGAATGGGCAAAGGCATGTACAGACCCGTATTTTGAGATTGGCCTTTGGCAGCCTGACAAATGGGGCATCTTTTAACATGGCTGCCGACGTCTCGTTTCAATTGGGGCCAATAATATCTCTCCTCAGCAAGAGCTATTATTTTGTCACGACCCAAGTGTCCGTCCAAGCCTCCACCATGTAATTCCTGAACTATCTGATCTTGTAGTGAACTCCTCGAGATACACAATTGATTACCTCGAAACAAATAGCCCTCTTGGATATGCATTCCGTCAATAGAAAGACCCGACTGGAATTTTGCCCATATGTCCTGAAAATCTTCATTGTCTGCATATAACTCCTTGAGACAGTCAAGTCCAACCACTTCTGCCCGCATCGTGACAAGCAACGATGCCCTCCTGCTTAGTGCATCAGCTACCCGATTTAATTGACTCGCATTATGCTTCAAAGTGAACGTAAAGCGCTGTATAAAAGAAATCCAGCGGGCATGCATCCGGTTGACACTATTCTGGCTATTGATAAATTTCAGCGCTTGGTGGTCGCTGAATAATACAAACTCCCTTTGTACCAGATAGTGTTCCCAAACCTTCAAGGCACGAAAAACACCATACAATTCCAAGCTCATAAGTAGACCACTTCTACCGAGCTTCGCTAAGCTTCTCGCTGTAAAACACAACCGGTCTGCCTTCTTGAGAAAGTACAGCACCAATGCCAACAATACAGGCATCGCACTCTACCTAGAACAGCTTGTCAAAATCTAGCGGTGCTAAAATTGAGGCGGATGATAATTTTTCCTTGATTAGTGCAAAACTCTGTTCTGCTTCCTCTCCCCAATGGAATTTTTCCTTCTTCATGCATTCAGTAATTGGCGTGACTATCCTACTAAAATCTTTGACAAACAGCCTGTAAAACGTTGTCAGACCATGAAAACTACGAACCTCGCCTACTGTTTGTGGAGTTGGCCACTCCCGAATGGCACGAATCTTTTCTTCATCAACTTTAATCCCATTAGCACTTACCACAAATTCCAAAAATAGCAAACTACTGGTCATAAAGCTGCACTTCTTTAAGTTAACATACAACTTATTTTGCTGTAAAACTGTAAGAACTTCCCTCAAGTGCGTAAGATGGTCAGATTCGTTCTGGCTATATATCAATATGTCATCAAAATACACCACAACAAATTTTTCAGTAAATGGTTTCAATACCTAGGTTCATGAGCCGCATGAAAGTACTGGGCGGATTGATGAGTCCAAACGGCATCACTAACCATTTGTACAACCCCTCCTTTGGTCTTGAAAGCAGTCTTCCATTCATCTCCAGGCCTAATCCGAATCTGATGGTACCCGCTCCGTAAGTCAGTTTTAGAAAAGACTTTGGATCCAGCTAGCATGTCTAGCATATCTTCTAATCAAGGAATAAATAACCTATATTTGATGGTGATCTTGTTGATTGCCCGGTTGTCGATGCACATGCGCCAACTACCATCCTTCTTTGGAACTAGCAAGGCTGGTACTGAACAAGGGCTCATACTCTCCTGCACCAATCCCTTATTGATCAGCTCTTCCACCTGCTCTTGTAGAATCTGACTTTCCTTGGGACTCATCCGATAATGTGGACGATTAGGCAAATTGGCTCCTAGTGTGAGATCAATCTGATGTTGTATGTCTTGCACATTAGGCAACCCATCCGGTAGCTCTGACGGTATAATTTCCTGAAAATCCTCCAACAAAGGTTTAAATGCGAGTGGAATTTCCATAGACTCCTTGCTACCTTTTCCCCCAACTACCACAGCAAGAATCTCTCTAGATTCCTTAGTTTCTTCTATGAATTCGCCCCCATCCACAAGAAATGCTGACTTGCCCTTTGACTTCAGTTCAACAATTGCAAATTCCTCTTTTATGGGTCCCAAAACGATCTTTAGGCCCCCCATTCATGAAAACATATACGTTATCACGGCCCCTGTACGTAGCATCCACATCAAACTGCCAAGGTCATCCGAAAATCATATGGCAAGGCATCCATCTCCACCACGTCACACACAAACTCATCTGCATAATTCTTCCCAATTAAAAATTTAATGCAGCAGATTTCAGTTACCTTTACTTCAACACCCCATTTTATCCAACCAATCTTATACAGTGAAAAGTGTTTCTCAGTCTGCAAGCCCAACTTGGTAACTATTGCTTTCGACTACTATATTTTCACTACTGCCACTATCAATAATGACATTACAAACCTTTTTGTTCATAGTACACCTGGTTCAGAATATATTATGCCGCTGAGATGGTTCTTTCCGCTTTGGTGCTAACAGAAGTCGCTGAACCACCAGAGAGCAGTGACAGCAGCTCTCCTTCGTCGCCACCCGTTACCTTTTCCTCTTCATAAGTGTAGGGCGCTTCATTCTCGTCCTCCTATGTCTCGAATAGAGTCTGCCATGTTCTTCTGGCTCCACTAAGTTAACAGTACCCTTTTTAGGACACTCGTTGGAACGGTGCCCTAGCTGTAAGCATCTATAACACTTATTGGACCCCGGACAAGCATAGGGGTTACGAGGTGCCACTTCTAGGTGGAACAGTGTTGGCTGGCTTTGAAGGACCCCCACTGCTACCTGTTCCGCGAGTGGTGTTAGACTAAGGTGGCTGAATATTTGGGGCTTTTCCTTTATTTACTACAGCATGATTAGAATCAACGAAATTTCGTGCTACGACCGCCGCCTTTGATATGTCCAATTGAGTTTCTGCCGTGATAGCCAATACAACGGCTTCAATTAAGGTGTAGACTGTTTGTATCACAACTCGATCCTGTATAGCCCAACGCAGCCCCCCAACAAACCTAGCAACTTGTTGCGCATCTGTTTCCAATAGGTTATTACGCGACGACAACCTGTGAAATTCCTCTAGGTAAGCCTCGACTGTTCTACTCACTTGCCTACAATTTTGATATTGTTGAAACAGAATCTGCTTATAATTTGGAGGCAAATACCTTGATCGTAACAGTCACCTCGTCTTAGCGCATGTCTGAACCATCCCTTTTCCTTGTCGCATCCGTGTAATTTACGACTGCTCCCACCAAGTAGAAGCTACCCTCAATAATCTGTATGCGACTAATTTCACCTTTTTATCTTCAAGAATATTCATATAATCGAAAAATCTCTCGACTAATACCTAGCCAATCAAGAAACCCCTCGATCTCAAGTTGACCATTAAAACTGGGTAGGTAATCTTCATACGAACGGTCTATCGATCTTGCTCCCCTTGGTAACCCCTCTGAATTATTCTGGAATATGGCTTCAACATCTTCTTCATCCTCACTCAAGTTATCCTCGTAATCTAGCTGCCTGACGTGGAATCTCTAGATGGCATTCACGCACAACTTCAGCCCTCTCTCGGTACGAATGACAACTCGTAGGATCATTGCCCCGCTGATTATTCCCTGCCATCAGCCTAGCAAGAGCTGCTTGGATTTCTCGCAATGCTTGTTGGGTCTCACGTTAGAAAGTTTTGAATTCAGCTCCTGTAACCATATCTCCCTCACGGTCACCGTCGTCAGGGATTTCACTTTCGTTCAGTGCGTTCGCCATCTGAACAGGATTAAGCCTGCTCTGATACCAACTGACGTAGCGGAAGCTTGTGAAGAAATAGGACACCGCCTGTTTCTTAAAAAATCGTCCGAATCCACGAACAAGGTAACACACTCAAATCCACGAGCACAGAGAATAAGATCTCAGAAAGAAAATATTTTTATTGAATCAAAAGTTAACTTTACAATGAGAGAAATAGCCTTTATATAAGCTGCAATACCAAACTCATCTAGGACTAGAACTCCGAATTCGACTAGAACTAGAACTCCTAATTCGACTAGGACTAGAATTCCTAATTCGACTAGAACTGTAAAAGAAATAATTAAAATAAGAAAAAATACCAAAAATTTTAAAAATAGAAATATTCTAATAATAAATCAAAAGTTCTAAACTTAAGCAGCAACCTGTTCTACATCATCATTACTTGCTTATGTAAGGTATTTTATACTTTTATTTAATATCTTTATTTATTCATCTTATTAGTCTTCCTCTATTAAAAGTACTCCTTTGCAGAGGTACAAAGAAACTACAAGAAATAAAATTTTCTTACTTCTTTACAATCACCTGATCAATTACACACACAAGAGCAGAGGTACACTTGGGTTAGGGTGGGCTATAGTCCCCTTCAAAATTTGAGAATTTATTTTTATAGATGTAAGATTCTAGTCATTTTTAAATTAGTCAACTCCAAAATTTTGGCTCAGTCAAATTTTTACTCACAAGTTTTTTCATTTCTCAATCTTGGCCCAATCCATTAACCACCTTAATTCCTAAAATTCTCTTGCTATAGCTTTGTTTGATTGCTAAGAAAATTTCTATTGACATTTATTTAATTAATTTTGATATTTTTTTTCTAACATTTTCTCATTTCTAAGCTTTATTTGGTAGCTAAAAAAATTGAAGCATAAGGGAAAAAAAATGTTATTTTTCCCTTAAAATTTTTCCTTCTATCATCTTCTTTTCAAGAAAAAAAAAATTTACGTGTAAAATTTGTCTAATTTGAAAAACAAAATTCCCCACCCTTTGAGAAAAAAAATAATTCCCTTAAAATTTCTTCCAAAAAATATTCGAACCCCCTAAACTTTTTTCCTGACTTCGCCCTTACACACACTAAATCTCATGAATCATAGATGGGCTCATCCAACTTTGATACATCTGCACACGAATTACCATACATTGTCATATTATTGTTTTTCATTACAATGCAACTATCATCCACATTAGAGTAAACGTTTTACATTGCCAACATAAGAAAGTAGATTAGAAATTGATTGCATGCTCTCACTTACTACATTTAGAACAAAAACAAAGTTTAATTAAATGAGCATATTGCATACCATCCATATACTCATTTATTAAAACGATCTTTTGAAAGTTTCTGTCCTCCAAAGTAAACTCTTAGATTCCGTTTGGTCGACTGAATTTGAAGTGAAAAAAAAAAAAAAATTTATATTTTTCTCAAATCTTAAATAAAATTAGAAATTAAGACCTTATTTTATTAGCAAAATTGCTGCGAGATTAAAAAAAAAAAAAAAGACAATAAGGTTTATTTAGTTTTATTTTAAAACTTTATTTGAGAAAGAAGAAAACATATGAATAATGTCATAATAATTTTATAAATTAAAATATAAGTTTTTGATTTGCATAACCCAACCATTCCCTGCCGAATTCTTGGAAAGTTGCACGCAAGAATCTTCGGAGGCCCGAAGATTGTTAACCGCGTTCTTGCCTTTCCATCTCAGCAATCCAGCTGGAAATGGGCTCACACAAAAGTTTTGAATCACGTGTCTTCCAAGCTGGCGAAAGTTGGCGTTCGTTAGCCAATGGCCAACCCAGTGACGCCAGCGAGAAACGTGAACCGCGTGGTCCGATTAGAGCAAGGCTCCATCTGCCTACGTGTTGACAGTTAAAAAGGCCTGACTACCTTACCTCACAACATAGGACAAAAACCCGTCAATTCATTACGTAGGTTTTTTTCCAGGAGTGAAAAGTCTTAAATACCCCACACCCAGACAGTAATTACCTGAATAATATATCTCGTGAGCTTATCTATAACCTATATATCCACATGTTGTTTTCGAAGTGTGATTGAAATGACACATTATAACGTAATATATCATATGTATGAAAAATAATCACGAGTCTCACAAATTTTTTTAGCTTTAACAATTTGTACTTCACCGGTTCAGTGGTGGATCCCACCTGCTTCCAAAGTGTGATTCGAATGACACATTACAACGTAATATATTGGACTCAGTGAAAAAATATCACAAGAAGTCCCACAATTTTGTTTCGCTCTAACAATTTGTGCTTCATCGGTACAGTAGTGGATCCCATATTAGGGTCCTATAATAAGTTAACTGTCAATGCACATCTATTAGAAGTTGTTTGAGAAAAATAATTTGGTACAATTTCAGTCATTGTCTTTTCTTTGTTATTGATGGTTGGGGTTGGCTTAGGCGGTAGGACTATATTGTCAGTTTTAACTGACAAGTACTGCTTGCATTCAGAATTTATTTGGATAGGTTAAAGTAGTGCAATATACCCCCATTTCAAGTGTTTCACATGTTTAGTTGCCTCTCTTGGTTTTAGGTAGTGAATCTCCACCTATTAAATTGTAATGCATCCAGATACTTCTTAGTCCTCCATTTGATTATGTTCTTTTGAATGATTTGTGTCACTGCAGTTGACACATGCACGTTCCTACTTAAGTGTGTTTTAGTGTCACATTTTTTCATGTTTTATTTACAACATTGTCATTCATAAGTGATAATAGAAGGGTTCACTACATGACGACAATCATGTGTAGCTATTTGATTTTTTATTATCTCTTATGTCGAAGCATTTATATATTATCATATGATTGATTCAATTTTTTTGGAGTTGTGATAGCATTAATATTAAATTTGATGAAGTGGAAGTACAGAGAGGCAAGAATTCAAAACCATCTTCTTTGTACATATAATATTTTCCTCCGCACGGGCAAATAACTAGTATGTATATATATATATATAGGAAGCTATGAATTGGTTGAATATGCATCTTTCTTCAAACTGATAAGTGAGTACGTGTTTTAATTATAATTTACCATATATGTAATACACATTTGCTTTTCATAATATTTTCTTGCATAGTCCTTACGGAGCACGGGAAAATAACTAGTATGTATATATATATATATATATATATATATATAGGAAGCTATGAATTGATAGATATGCATCATTCTTCAAATTGAAAAGTGAGTACGTGTTTTAATTATAATTTGTCACATATGTAATGCACGTATACTTTTCAATTTTATAATTTTTATTTTTTTTGTTAAAACTAAATAATCACATGATATACATGTGAGTGTATGTGTGACTCCCTAAGATTGTGACACGTAAAGGGGTAGGAGGAGATTCCTCCTACCTAATTTAGCACTAAACACTGTCCATTTGCATATATGTTCTCACACATAGCAATATGAACTACATATCTAAAGAGAGAAAAATAAAGAAAAAGACAAAAATAAAGTTATCCATTTTAATAATTTTTTAAGGTTCATTCCTGAATGCTGAATCGAGCGGCTTCTCATACTTTTCTTTTGAGAGATATAACAATTTCAAATGAGAGTATGTGATGATATATTTATATTTTAACAATGAATTAGACTAATAGGTGATATGAGTATGTTCTTTTCAGTTATATAAGTTAAGTTTATTTGTAAGTTATACACTAATATTTCTTAATAAATACATAAATTAGGCTTGTTAGTAAGATATATACTGTAATAGATACTCCTTCAGTTCATAAAAAAAGGCTCACTCCTCAACTGTGGAGGACTCAAAATTTTCATTACTGGATAGGTTTATAAATGCAACGAAATTTGAAAGGGTTAAGTACTATATATGTGTGTGTGCGTGTGTATATATATATATATATATATATATATATATAAAATTTTTGTATAAATTTATTAAAGAGTCCATTTCAATACATATCTTTCCATCTAATTTACCTGGTTCTAAATTGCTTTCTGTCATACAAACAATGAGTTACTTAATTTCATTTAAAAAATATTAAGGAATTAATTTTTTCATCAATTATTATCCAAGTGGGCAGAAATAATTAGGGAACAAATTGGACGAATTTTTTATTAAAATAAAATGTCCATTTGGTAAGTTTTTTTAAAATACTTTTTTGCTTATTTAAGCAAAAAAGTAAAAGAAACAAAAAAAAAAAAAAGCATTTGGTTTATCTAAAAAAGTACTTTAGAAAATTTTTAAAAAAAACTGAAAAACGTACTTTAAGCAAAAGTAAACACAGTAAAAAAAAAAAATTACATTTATTTTTATTTGTTCTAATTAACACATTACACCACTACCACCGCCTCGTCGTCGTCGTCCCACCACCATCATCTTGATATCTAATTTATTTTAAAAAAAAAATTTAATAGATACATTAAAATTTTATTATTGAGATAAAATTTTTTTAAGAAATATTATCAAACGTACTTTTACTTTTTTTTTTCCAAAAAAAGCAAAAAAATGTAAAAGTTATTTTTTTTACATATTAAAAAGTATAATTAATTATTAAAAGTCTCTCAAAATAAGTATGTGCAACATAAGGTCCAAGTCAAAACATTTTAACCACAAAAGTCCCTAAGTTTTAATGTGGTGTTGTTATATTTTTTAAAATGACAAAAATGTCCCTATTTGCTCAACGCTTTCTTCCCAATGATCTATTTCTCTCGTCTCTTTCGAGAAATTTGTCTCCCTCATCTTCATTGAAATTAGGGCTTTCCCATCAGTAGATGATTGGGGTGAATGACTAGCATTGGCAATCGTGGGCGTTGCTTTAGGTGGCGGTGGTGATAACGTGGGTTGCTCATGGTGGTGGCGAGCATGGCAACAATGAGGGTGGTTGAGAGGCTGATGGCTAATGGGAGTTTCTATGGCAAATTTATTGGAAGCCGAAGTCTATTGTGTTGGCGGCATTGCGATGATTATGTGGTGGTCCATGATGGAGAAAAGAGAGGATGAGGGAGAGAGATGAGTGGTGATTTGTGGCGACCATGGCACCATCAATGGTGGTCGACAACTACCTAAGATCGAGTCTTCAATTTCACCACAGAAAGTAAACATCACTGTTTCCATCAATGACCAAGAGCCATTGGTATGACCCTCTCATAAGTTTGTAGGCCAGAACACTTCCTCACATTATAAACTCTTTGGAACATGCTTTCGTCCAATTTGTGTAGTCTGGTAATGGGGCGACGCTACTAGTGATCGCCGCCATAGACAGATTTGGCTAAAGTTCTTCACTGTTGGTTTTTGTTTTCTATCAATAGAGAATTTTTTACTATATTTGTTAATCATATTATAAATTTTAATTGTCTCCCTTCTCTTCCCAATTTCTTTTCTTTTGCTCCAAATTCTACTATAAAATGAAGGAAATGCCTCGATGAGTTTGAGGTGTTGGTGGCCATTGGAGAGCTCACACGGTGGTTGTGGTGGTGATCTTCAGGCTTCTTCCCAATTGATTGAAATTAGTTAATGGCATTGGGGCATTTAGGCATCACAGTTAGTCGTTTGCTTGGGGCATTGTGTAGTGGAAAAATGAAATTTCTTGACTGGAACTTAGGTTAAACATAGCAAGGGGTGCAACTTTGGCAGACCTAGGCTTGGGTTAAGGCATGTTCGAGCACGGCCCGAGCTCAAAAATAGTCAGCCCAAGGCCTGAAAAAGACCAACCTGAGTCCGGCCCGAACTAAAATTAGTAATTTCGAGTTTAGCCCAAACTCGACGCACAATCTGAATCTATACAACTAAAATATGAATCTCAGTTTTTAAGCATGGTTAATTTCTATCTCCAGTTTAATCAAAGCAAAAATTAAAACCTAAACTAAGAAATAGAAGTAAAAATTAGTAAGAAAATCAAAACAAAAAAGCAATCAGTAAGAGAATATATCAATAACAAATAAAACAACAACCTAAACTAAGAAATAAAAGTAAAAATTACCTTTACAATTGGGAGATTTTGGAATGCGATTCGATCAAGATAGTAGGTTGTGGTCAAAGATTAGAGATGAAGATGATTGTATATTTTAAAAAATTAGAGATGGTAGAAAGTTGACTTAAGTAAATAGAAGCATATCAATCCAATCTGTGAGTTCTTCATATCAATCCAATCTCTAAGATGAATTTGAGTCGTTAGAGAAAAAAATGAAATGTGGAGATGGAGATAGAGATAGAGATAGAGATAGAGAAAGGGATGATGAGCATCTTGTCTCCGTGGAGATAGAGCTTTCTTTTAAGGTTCATGGTTGAAGTTAGAAACTTGATTGTCTTTATTTAATGTGGTTGGCTTTGTTGACGCGGATAGAGAAAAGGTCAAAAAATGCCAAAGATCGTGGACAGAGATCATAGAGCAACCGGATAGAGAGTAGTGGCTAGGGTTTTGCTATTAAGAGATTGAGATTGAGATGCCTTTCTAGTTGCAATAGAGGTGTATATATATATATGTGCGTATGTGTATGTGTGTGTGAGGTAATGAACGGTTAGATTAGAAACAGGTTGAATCTAATGGTTGAAAATAAAATTAATATATATGTTTGGGCTCGGGTTCCTGAAGACCAAGCCCAGGCCTAGCCCGATTTTAATTCGGGCTCTAAATTTTTAGCCTATGCCCATCCTGAATTTAAAAAAACACTACCCAGGCCCTAAAATTTTTCGACTGGGCTCTGGTTGACTCGTTCTAGTTATAGCCCTAAACATAACAGCTTGTGTTAGCCATGATTGAAGATTCAATGGAGTTGTTGATGATCAAAATCGAGTTAATGGGTAGAGAGGGTTCCACAGTTTTCTTTTTTAGAGAGAACTTGATCTTGTGGGGGAGTTTATAGTGGTTGAGTGAGCCTACGAAGAGGTACGAGATATAAAAGAGAAGTGGGAGATTTTGTAAAGGACGATAGTGTTGGGTGTTGAGTTGGAGAGAGTGGGCTCTTGCATTTGGGTAGTTTTGTTGTTGGATTTGTAAAGTTGCATAGGCATAATGGATATTAGCATATGAAGTAGCAAAGGAGTTATGAAACAAAGTGGAATACAAATGTTTACTATATTTATGTAATATAGGTTAAGTAAGAAATTTCCACAATTTTTTTGACAAAGAATTAGAGAATTTTTAGTTGGACAGAGAATTTTCAGGTTGAATAAAGAATTTTTTAGACAGAGAATTTTTGGACAGTGAAAAAACATAATTTTTTTTGTCAGAATTTCCTATGCAATATGGATCTTGTTTGATAGATCTCGATTTTTAGAGTTCAAATATATAATTTTTATGACAAACGGACCTATATATTGCAAGTTATTTGATTTTGAAATTTGTAAAAAAGTTGAGTGATGATATGGCAGAGGAGCGCGTCAGGCTTCGGTTGGAGTTTCAGTCTTTTTTTAATTTTTACACTAAAGGGATATTTTTGTGAACAAAAAATTTAGGGACTTTTCCAGTTAAGAATTTTGGGGTTAGACTTTGTGCTAATTAAGCACTTTATAAGAGACCTATTACCCACTCCCTCTAAAAAGTATTTAAAAAGTGTTATCAAAGGAATACTAAAGCCTTGTATTATATAAAGCATTCATGACCAGATGCAAAAAAAATCTTCAAAGAGAGATAAAAAGGAGTAGATATTTTTTGGTTGATTAGCTAATATTTATATTTTATAGTATAATTTAATTTTTGTGTGTTTTTTCGCAAACTATGTTAACCTGTAGAAAGAATGGACTTGGAAACCAATAAAATGTGTGTATGCATGCATTGAGGAAAACAAACACGTATGTGTTGGGGGAAGGAGATGTTTCAATTTATAAATAAGGGCTCACGCAGTGTAGGAGACTTTTTTCTCGTAGAATTTGGGGAGAGACTTCAATTTATAAACAAAGAATAGATTACAATTTCATGGCACAACTTGATGTTATATTTCTTTCAATTCCAATTTCGAGAAAAAAAGTTCAATTCAATGGTGTATTTTTAGTTTTTCGATGCTACTATTCTGAAGATTTTTCATATTTACTACACCTATCTTGATTTTTTTTAATTGGTAATATTTGTGATGGTTCAACTCGGACAGGCTGGGCTCAGGTTGAGTTATGTCCTAATCTAGCCCAAACTCTAAAATAGTTTGTATTGTAACACAGGTAGGCCAAGTTAGGTTTGAGGCCTATCCAAACTCAACCCGAGCTCTAGAATAGTGAGCCTGAGCCTACCCCAAATCTAACTTTGAGTCCGAACATATCAACCTAAGCCTAGTCCCGAGGATAATTATACTAGTATCGGTTTAGGCCTGAACCCGAAAAGAAAAACTAGGGAGCATACAAACAATTTTCAAACAATAATGATTATACCACAACAAGTGCACATATAAATAGAAATTCTAGGTAGAAATGAAGAATTCTCAAATCAGGGAGCCAATGACCATGAATGTTAATATAAACAAAAATTCACCCCTAAAAAATAGATAAAATTGCACATTTAAACCCTAAATACACAGACATGTAATATATTATATATACTCATACATACATTTATGTGTATAAAGAAAGAAAAAGGTGGCAAAGAAGAAGAAATGAAAATTTTTAAAGGAGAGAGTATAACTTACCTCATATGGTCAGAAATAAGGATTTATAGGTGACAAGCAATCGGCAATCAACAAGTAGTAACAACGACAGTCAGCAAGTGGTGCGACTAGGGTTTTATAAGAGTCGAGAGGGGGAGAAAGAAATGAGGGGCTCTAATTTGTAAAAACTAATATGTATATATATGGGCGCTGACACAATAAAAAAAAAAAAGTATGTCATCCTTTTTTATGGATTTAAAGGGATCCCAGCAGTTTCCTTCCCCTAAGGTGGGAAGGAAAAGGAACACCTCTAATGAAAGATAGAGAGATTAAGGAGTTTCTAACTTATTTTTAGGCAAGAAACAAGCAAATTTGTTACAGCAGAAAATAATTAAAAGAAAACTGAAAAGAATAAAATACTTAAAATTTAAATCACCTTGTCTCTTAATTATATTCTAAAGATCCCTTGACATCGATCAAATAAAATAAGGCACTGAAATAAAGCGAAAACTAGAGAAAACATAGATATGAGGGCTAAGGTATAGAGTGGGAAGGTGTCAAGCACCAACCTTGCCCGATCTGAATAGATCGGCCTCGAATATTTACTTGCAAGACTATTTTGTCATGAGAAAAATTGAAAAAAGATATGTGGGTTTGGAAAAGATAAGTAAAGAAATAAGACAAATAGAAAAGGTAGGAAATAAATCTGACTCGGGCCCTGAAGGCTTCCTACGTATCCGTTCAGAAAAATGGAATCAGAGTCATATAGTTCTCTGCTTTACCCCTTTTTTTTTTTTATTAAGAGTGATAAAAAAGATAAGAAAAATTGGATCTAAAGAAAAAGAAACGGTTAACGGTTTAAGAGCATATCTTATTCAGTTGTGGTAGTCGGGCAGCACTTCAGTTAGAAAAGTCTGGATCGGAGGCTTCTGTTAGGGTAGATCTCCAGTTTGTTCTTTGGTTCGAAAAGCATCGCTTTGACTAGCTTCACAAAGAGAGGTTGTCACTTCGATAAGGCTTTGGCCTAAGAAGAGGGAGGATTCTTGTAAAGAGAACCTTAGAATTAACCTAACAACGTAAGGCTATGGAAACCATATTCCCTTTATATGTTTTCGTGTCCCTCAAACTGATGGCCTAGGGGCTCTATTTATAGGAAAATATAGAGATTTAATTCAAAGGTCTAAGATGAAACCCTAAAACGAAGGGTTAGGATCATATTTTGAGTGACAATTATCAAATTAAATAAATAAATAAGAATGATTATCCTACCTAAATGAATTAATAAATAATTATGACAATGCACGAACCAATAGAATTGGTGTCTACATGCAAGAGCCAATAAGATAAAAGAGAAATATAATTTAAATGAAAAATAAACTCTAAAATAAAAACGTTTAAGTTCAATATATCTTTATTTGCGGAAATATTAAGTAACCAGATTTATAAAAACTCTAAAAGTGAAAAGTCCTAATTAAGTCTAAACAGACTATTATCACTCAAGATTACCAAATCACCCCCAATTTAGTAGAGAATCTCTAGATTGCCACAAGAAATGTAAAAAGACCAAATTACCCCTAATTCGTCACCAAATGGCTACCCTCATGTGGGAAAAATGATATGAAAACTATGAAAATGTCCTTCAAGTGACTAGGAAGTCCTACTGAGCATAGGATTATGTCAAAATTATCAAAATGACTTTAGTGAGCAAAAAGGTGCCAAAATTACTGAAACGACCTCCGATGGGCAAAAGAGTCCTAAACAAAGTGAGACTCTATCAGGAAAAGTCCTACTTAGATTGAGACTCTGTCAAGAGAGTCTTAACGGGAGTGAAACTTTATCGACAGAGTCTTTCTTGGACTAGGACTTTGTCAAGAAAATCCTAACGGGAATAAAATTCTGCTAGGAGGAGTCCTAATAAGACTAGGACTCTAGCAAGAAAGTCCTAGCGGGAGTAAGACTCTATCAGGATAACTCCTAATGGAACTGGGACTTTGGCAAGAGAGTCATAGCGGGAATATGACTCTGTCAGGAGGAGTCCTAATGAAACTGAGACTTTAGCAAGAGAGTCCTAGCAGGAATAAGACTCTGTCAAGAAGAGTCCTAATGGAACTTGGACTTTGGCATGAGAGTCCTAGCAGGAGTATGACTTTGTCAAGAGGAGTCCTAATAGAACTGATACTCTAATAGGAGAGTCCTAGTGGGAGTAGGACTCTGTCAAGAGGAGTCTTAATGGGACTGGGACTCTTGTAAGAGAGTCCTGGCGGGAATAAAACTTTGTTAGGAGGAGTCTTAATTGAACTAGATTTCTTGGTGTAACTACCGAATTGCTACCACTTAATCAAGGGTCACAAAATGAGGTGTCTACAATATATCATGGTGGTTGATTAGTATTAACTGAAATTTATATATCAGGCCAGTGTGGCTAGGGTTTTGTGAGAGTCGACAAGTTGTGGTCATGATGGTTGATTAGTTTAAATGGGTGGTGGCAGTCGACAACGATAGTAGCAGGCGATAGAGACAACGAGGGTTTGGTGAGTCTTGAGAGTGCATGAGAGACAGAAAGAGTCAAGAGGTAGAGTGAAATTAGGGATCTAATTTGTAATATATATATATATATATATATATATATATGAATGTAATCAATGGTTATGATTTATTGGAAGCTAAAATTTGATGGTGTATATTAAATGATAATATAAAATATATATTATGTATATTTTATTTCTTCGAGCTCGAGTCGGGCTCAAGTTCCCGAGACCATTAGCGTAGGCCGAGCCCGAATTCAACTCAAACTTACTAATTCTAGCCCGTGCCTGTCCTGACATTATAAAACTATTGCCTATGCCCTAAAATTTTGGGTTGAGATTGAGTTGTTGCCTTAAAAATAGTCCAACCCAAGGATGAGGCAAATTAAAATTCATCATTATTGCATTCAACCCGAATCCGATGAATTTTCAATAATTTAGATTATCAATTTCAATTTTCAAATTTTATTCATAATTTCTTAAATAAATTGTTGCGTTTTTTCTATTTTGATTATACATTAAAAGTTTCAATAATTTCTCTTAGTTTCTCCTTCTAAAAAAAATCAAATGAAAAATAAATGATAAATATAAACAAGTTTTTAAAATTATAAAAATATAAATAATAATGCTTGTAAAAAATTTCTACTAATATACTAGTGTATAAATAAAGAATCAAAAATATAATATATAAAATATTAAATTCGACTTAGAATTTTTAAGAGTCTTAATTCAAGTCCAACCATAATTTAAATCAGACTTGAATTCTTTTGTTCAAATCTATCTTAAAGTGTAAAAAATGAAACTCAAATTCTAAAAAGATCGGACTGAACTTGACTTAAACTCAGATTAATCGGCCCAAATTACATCCCAACCCACTATTTGTAATTCACATTTTCACAGGCAATAGTTTGATGCTTTGTATTAAAAATTTGTTCCAATTTACTACTAAAAGATTGTTACCAATAACGGAACGATATACAGTTGATCCTCTTATAATTAATATTTAATAAGTTAATAATTTTTAATAATTAATAAATTTTTAAGGAACTAAATTGGTTCTATAGTGGATAATTAATAATTTTAATACCTAATAATTAATATATTTTTTCAAAAAAATCATTTGTAGTATTAATTACTATTAGAGAGGTAAAATAGTTATATATATATATATATATATACTTGGGTAAATTACATTGACCTCCCCTAAAGTTTATGATAATTATACTGACTCCTTTTCAGATTTTTGAAATTACATTGATCTCCCATAGTTTACTTAAAATATACAGATACCTCTCTCTTATTCGGTTTTTTTTAAATGACGAAACTGTCCCTTTTATATATTTATTTTTGTATCTTTTTAATTTTGACCTAATTTTTTCTAACTTTTTTTAAAGATTTTTTAGTTTTTTATTTAAAAAAAAATTTAGGTAAATAACTTATTTTTATTTTATATAAAAATAAATTTAAGGTTTATATCAATATTTATTTCAAAAAATGAAAAAACAATTGGTCAAGATTTAAAAAGTTGAAAAAAAAAAATGAAAGTGATAGTGTTGTTAATTTGAAGAAAAAATTGAATGGAGTAAGGTATCGATATATTATCCAGGTGAAGTAAGGGAGGTAAGTATAATTTCAAGAAACCTCAAAGGAGGTCAGTGTAATTGTCATAAATATCAGAAGAGGTCAATAGAATTTACCCTATATACTCTTTTATATATATATATATATATATATATTTCATTTATGATATTTATTGGTAATTAGATTTATTAATTCTATATAATTGAAGTTAAAAGTATTAAGTAGAGAAAATTATGACATAAACAAGTGCAGGAAATACAATTTCTTTAGTTCAAATGGATATTAAGAGTTTTTAAAACCTTAAGTTGAATATTAAATGTATTTTATATAAAAATTCGAATTGTCAGTAAAACATTACATATAAAATCTTATTTTTATACGAAAAATCATATACATATAGGAAACACTTTTGATTAATGAAAAAATTTAATACTTAATAAATTTTTTATCTCCTGTGTTTATTAATTATAAAAGAATTGACTCTATACTTTTAAGGTGGGCTAGGGCCTATCAATTTATAAATTCTTATTTGAAACCTTTAAATTAAGTTATGGCCCTCTCAATTTCTTTTAAATGTTTACATGTCTCGCCTCCTAATTCTATAGTTCTGGATCCACCACTGATTGCTATATAATTTTCTATACTTGCGGACGACATAATTGTTTTAAGAATATTTTTTACTTTGATTATATAAAATGAATAAATATAATTCTTATGATATGTCATAAATAGAATATATAAATTTTATATCTCTAATAAAATAATGAATTACTCATTGCAGAATTAAGTTGATTTCTTGAAAATATATTAATTATTCAAAATTATGAACTTATTAAATATTAATTTTAAGAGATTAAGTCTATGAGAAAAACTTCATTGATGGATACCATCATTTTTAGAAAAAAGCCTAGTCGTAAAGATGTAATTTTTTTTTGATTATGTAAATCAATTTATGACATGTGGTATAAATAATTTTTTTATTTTTAAAGATAAGTCACGTGTCAAAAACTGATTTGCATGATCATAAAAAAATTACATGCATCCTTGTCACAAAATCCTTTTTTCTCATTTTTGTTTACTCGTATCTAATTATTGGATAATAAACAAGTCAACAATAACGGGGCAACTAATAGAGTTTAAGGGTGAGTTTGACTGTTACAAAAAAAAAAAAAATGACATTGTCTCAAGAATTTAAACTCATCTAGAATATTCTTAATCAATTCATAAAAAATAAAAAATAAAAAAATAAAAAATAAATAATAATAGCACGGCCAAGAAAATCATAATGACCTGTCTTTGTAATTAAATTTGTACGATGAATATTAAGCTAAAACGCCAATTATGCCTTCCTAATGGCATTAAAGTTTTTGAAAAGAGTGTCCACCGAGTGTAAGGCCATTATAACTGAGTTCAATGTCCTAATATTGAATTCCATTGAGCAATACAGATGATACACACGGATTTTATCCGAGGATAATGCAGAATGCAGATACATGAACTACGAGAGAGGAGGGGGCAGGGGCAGGGGCAGGGGCAGGGGCAGGGGCAATGGCAGATCTGGAAATTATAATTATGGGAGAGTCAAACTGTATACATTAAATATATTTAAGAAGAGTTTTTATAAAATAAATAACATATTTTGAGAATCAATTTAATTTTTAAAATAATTAAACAAAATTACGATTTAAATTAGAGAAATACTTTATATACTTAATTTAGTTATTTATATTTATTCATGCTAAGATTTACAGAAAAATTTATGATAATTCATATATTAGTAGCTGAATAAATTCGATGACTTTATTAGATGAATGTATAATAGCCCAAAGTCCATCCTCTAAGTCTGCCAATCTTGACAGCATATTGATTTGAGTCCCCACAATCTGAAATTGTAAGAACAAAATGATGACAGAATGAAACTCAACTTAAACTTGATTGTCTGATTATTTAAGAAAATAAGATTACAAAACAAGATCAGTTAGCCACCAACTGAATATCATATGTGATGCATTATGAAACAGACAATTTGACAAATATAATACCACCATAAGCAATACCATGAGAAAGACACACACACACACACACACACACACACACACATATATATATATATATAGAGAGAGAGAGAGGGGTAAAATATTTAAAATTTCTTCACTATCCTCAATGTCTCTTGGAATATGAAAATTATAGAGAGAATCACACAATAATTTTCAGACAATAACAGTAAGTGAAGCTCTTCTACTAATACTCTCTTCTTTGCTTCTTATAATGTTGGCACACTTCTATCACGAATTTTAGTAATTCCAAAGATAATCAAGACCCAATTGTCCAACTGAAGTTGATGGTGCCTCCTGATCTTCAAATGCCCTCTTTCCCATCTCAAAATTGGATACCACAGAAGAAATTTCAGTGTTCATATCAGTGCTCAAACCTGTTTCTTGAGAGACACTGATCATCTCCTTCTCTGTTTTGAAACTCTGCTTCATGTTTGGCCCATAGTTCTCAAGCAAGCCCCTCAGAATTGCCTGGCCTTGCATGGAAAGTGAACTAGGGTACGGTAAGTTTCCTTGAATTGGAGGAGCAGACAGAGTTGAATATACTGGATTTGGAAGAGAATTTCTTGGGAAAAAGTCCGACGGATTCGAAGAGACGGGAAATGGAGGATTGATTTCCTGGTTTTTCTGACTGGCAATGGGATTGGAGAAGCAGGGAACGTGAACAGACTCTGATACGGCAGCTTTAGTCCTGCCACTGTATGTCGAAGAGTCCATTAATGGTGGAAGAAGAGGACCCAATTCATTTCCAAAAGAATTCAATCTCACCATCCCTGAAATATGGACTTTCTTTCCACCAGAACTCTTCTGAAACACCCTGCAAATCACCCACTCATTCTGCAATGAAATTGAAGAACAAATCTATTAATATCACAGAAATAGGGGAGGGGATAAAAAAGAGGATAAAACAGAGGAAAACAGGGAAAAACTGAAAAGCAATACCTTTGCAGTTACGGGGAGGTTATGGAGAGAAAATCCTCCCTCTAATCTATATTCATGCATGACCCAATTGGTTCTCTCTCCTTTAGGAGCTCTCCCCTTGTAGAAAACCAGAGTTTTCTTCATTCCCACCAAGGATTTTCCTCTGAAAATTTCCTTATCTTTTCCTGTCGCTTTCCAGTAACCAGCTGCAGTAGCCCTGTTGGTCCTCAAACCAGTTGGGTATTTTTTGTCCCTCACACTGAAAAAGTACCACTCCTTTTCCCCCATTTTTGCTTTCCCTTCATTCATACAAAAAGAAGAATAGATTTATAAATTGAAGAGAAACAGAGAGAAAAGAAGAAAAAAAAAGTGGGATTTAGAAACCTTACATGGCAAATCCCAAGGTTCAACCTTGTTCAAATCCACCTCTCCAAAAGCTGTGGCAGAGAAGGTAGGATCAAGAACCTTCTTCGATAAGTAATGAGTGATCAGCTCCTCATCCATCGGGTGGAATCGAAATCCAGGCGGCAATTCCAACCGATCATCCTCCTTACCAAGTCCAGAAATGTTTTCCATCGCCTAATAAAACCAGTGATTCAGAAACCGGGTTTTAATCAAACAAGCTATGATTTCCACTATTTATCCAAAACCCTTAAGTCTCAAATGGGCACCAACCAAACAGCTCTGATTTTCAGAGTAGTTCTATATATCCTGCAGATAAAAAGAAAATCCAGCCAAGATTCAAAGACAAACTAGATTGGTATTATCAAAAGCCAAGGGAAAGTAAAAAAGAAATGGCAAGGATATAGAAAAAGAAAAGAGAAGCCATGGAACTAAAAAGGTGTAAACTGATAGGAGAGATACTAAGAAAAAAACATTAGGAGGAACAAAGCACCTTAATACTAGTGTTTGGAGGGAGAGAAACGTGGGTTGTAAGGAAACTGAGAAGGTTGTTTTCTGACCCTCTTTTGGCTTTTTTGCAATAAATACATCTTTCTAAAAAAAAAAAAATGGCCAAATACAGGGTCCATCCCAATATTCCATGCATGTAAATTTGATAATTTTATGATCATCTGACATTAATTGTATTTTTCCAAAGAAAATGTTACAATTTCAAGCTTTAAAACGCGTAAACATTAAAGGTGAGGGTTAATGAATAATTATTTAATGATCACAGTTTAATTATATTGACAATGGGATGATGTCACATATATACATATTTATAGTATACTCTTACACATATAATATTTCATTTGATTCATACCATGGTCTTAAGAACCACCAATTAATTACCGGATGATTAATAATATTTCTTATCGGGATTTGAGGCTGGTTATAAAAATAAAATAAGTGATATGATTCAAATTGTTGATATATATATATATATATGTATGAATTAGAATTATCCAGCATGCATCAAAGTATAAAGGATATTATTCTTCTTGGTCCAAAAAAATTGATATCCCAAAACAACCCTTCTTTATCTGAATTAGTGTAAAACAGCTGTGTAGATGATGCATGGAAGATTTACAGAAACTCTAATATCTTTGATCCCTTCAAGTCAAAATGACTCCAATTGCTTTCTTTTTTGATAAGGATAGGAAACATTGCAAAACCGAAATTGTACAGAACTTTCATGTTATAGGCGTTGAAATGCGACACGTGACACGTGCAAGGTGAAAGCAGCGTTATAGTCAAGAGTCCCAACGGGGAAGAAAGCTGAAAGTATAAAAAGAAGCTTCTTTAGATTTTATCTCCTGGGTTGGTAAAAACACGGTGGCAGTGAAGAAAGTGGAGAAAAATGTCTACTTTGTATCTAAATGTAATATAAGAATTGAAGTGGTGGATTCTTATAACAGGAAGTGAACAGAAATGATTCAAAAAAATAGATAATGTATGAGTTTTTCGTTATTTTTTTACGAAAAAAATTTTAACCCATTTTTAAAATATTTTAATTTCTTAATTTTACTCGTATTAGTATTAGTAATTTCTTGTTTTATAAAAAACAAAAAATTAATAATTTTTTAATTAGATTAGTAAAAAAGTTAGTAGTCTTTTATTTGAATTAATATTCTTTAACCTTATAAATTAATATGATATATTTAATTATTATAATACAGTTTAATTAATGTAGAATTTCAATTTTGAAATTGAAATAGAATTTCAATTTTGAAATTGAAATTGAATTTTTTTTCTTACTTGATGAATAATTTCCATATAAAAAATTCAACTCGTGCATTTCCTTTTCATATTTTCGTAATGGGTTAGATTCACTTGCAATACAAAAATGTCTACAACTAAAAAAATATAACGAAACTTTTAAATATTTAAATCAAAGAGTTGTTCATTTGGACGCTCAAACACGCCATCAACCAAGGAATGATGAATGTTCAAATATAATTTTTAATTAAAAAATTAATAATATAAAAAAGAATTGCAGATTTCAATAGTAAAACCATAAGTTGCAACATCAATTTTACTCTGTGTGTGTGTATATATATAGATATATATATATATATATATATATATATATATATATATAGTTACAAAACCCAGTCCTAGAAGGGCCCATGACAAGAGATATATGATACAAAATATTATAATTAATGACTAATATGATCCATATATATATATATATATATATAAATAATTACATACATAAATATGTATTAATGTATGATACAGTGACTTGTATGATGTTAGATCATTTTTTAGGGTATTGTCGAGAGCAATTGGCCAACTTGGGCACTGAGCAATGCAAGATTAACTAGTCTTCTTAATCTCTTTCAAATTTTTAGATTTTTTTTTCGAGTCAATGGGAGGAAATTGATTAGAGTAGCTCTAATAATTGAGTCATTAGAAATGTTATAATTATATTTTAGTAACTCAGTTTCAAAGCAGTACTTTAATTATTAGTTATTCATAATCTCAAATTTTGACCGAGTCAAATATATGTTTTTCAAATATGACTTTTATTTTAGTAATTACTATCCATCTCAATAATGCAGATTGTTCTAAATGCATGGTCCAAGTTGGACCTAACTTTTTTTTCGTTTTAATATTCAATCTACAATAATAGTTGAGAAGAAGAACAATAGTTCTGTCAAAAACTTTATCCATAGTTGTGCTAGAGAGAAACCTTATCCATAGTTGTTAGTCATTAGTTTGACCTTTTTTTAATCCAAGAACAATAGAATTAGGGAGCGCTTCATTTTTTTGGGCCGTGGGTTAAAGTGTGTCTCATTTTATCCAATATGCTATTCTTAGGAATCGTACATTTGGATTTTATTTTACCAGTCACACACTCAAATGACTCGTGGTTGGCATGACTTCGTCAAAAAATGTATCTATGAACTCCATGAAAATGCTTGAGAGGCTCTAGTAATTTGTTCTTGTTAGATCATCACTAAAAGTTTAAGTTATTAGATAATGGTCTCAACATTGTATATCAAGTAAACACTCTTTTTCATGCGTACAACTTCGTCTTACATGTGAAGAGTAAAGAATATAAAAAGAAGATACATAAAAAATGACATTAATGTAACAAAGTACAAGAGTGTGAACCTCGACGTATTACGGAAAATGAGTGCAAATCTTGCACCAAATTATCCCGCCAAAGAGGAGGGGGGAGACTTGAACTTAAGACATCTCATAATCAAATTTCTAATATCATGTTAGATCACTAATTGCTCTAAAAACTTAACCTATTAAAAAATATAACCGACATTATTTATCAATCTAACAAAATATAGACTTGTAAACAGGTCGAATATGAATTGAAGTAAGATAATCCAAATTCAAACCATTAAGAACAAAATATAGACTTGTAAACAGATCCAATATGAATTGAAGTAGGATAATCCAAATTCAAACCATTAAGAATAATGTCTTATTAGGTAATTTGAATGAATTCCTTATTGATTGATTCAAATTCAAATATATGTGAAAATCTATTATATTATATATTTACATATTATCCATTATATATATATATATGTGCGAGTCAAATTCTTAATGAATTTTGTTTAAGTAGAAATCCAATCTCCGCGACTTACCAAAGCAGCTCTCATTCTTAATTAAGTAAACCATATAAATTTATGTCCGGTCTTATTAATAAATATTATTATTGAATTAAGTCATTGATAAAAAATTACAATTTATATTTCCTAAAACAAATCAAATTGGAGTGTTTTTTTAGGAGAAAGAAAAATAAATTTGAACCTTTCATTTCTCTAAATCTATAGAAAAAAAGTTGAATGGTACAATAATATTATGTTATTATCTGTGTGATGTCTTATTTCTATAAATTCATGTCAGTCTTACTACAATATTCATATTACAATGATAATAATATGATACTACCATACCACTAAAAAAAAAAAATTTAGATCTATGACTCTAATTTCAATTTGGGGTTTTCTTTTTCTGTTTTTGGACTTTTAGGGGATGGATTATATAATTTCTTTTTTAGGAAATAAATCGGGTAATGGGTGGACGCGTGTCAACTTTTGCATGCATGAGGAATTTCAATCGTCTCGGAAACCTTCGCAATCCAACCGTCCAAATGGAAAACAAAATAGTCAACATGCCACCTAAAAGTCACCGAAAAGAAATTGACAGTGCCGCCACAAGCAATCAAAACCTACCAAACTTCTCCACTTGGCACCTTCCTATTGAGTCAAGTCTACAGAATTAACCCAACTCTAGAATAGTTTAATTAACTCAAGGGTTGACTCCTAACCCTATATTAGGCTTATCTGGCTATGTGGACCCCTGTTTCTTTGGTTCCAACATGAGGGGGTGAAAATTGACAGCGACACGTGGCATAATATGGTTGGTTCAAAAGCCCGGGAACTAAGGTGGTGACCATCTAGAATTAGGCAGAAGTCACCTTACAGAATTATTTGTGATTTGCTTTTGGATTTACAAATCTTCCATTACACTTATAAAAACAAAATAAACACTTTCTTTGACCATTTCATGCATTGCCTAACTTGCAATGTGATATGCTGAGCTCCAAAGTATTGTGGAAGTAATTTATAATCCAATTATATATGTTTGTATACTACATGGCTTCTTGTCAATCACTAGGTCATGAGTCAATTGTGATTTTTTTTTTTTAGTAACCACTAAAAAAAAGAGTGGAAATTTTATATTATCTCAAATAAAAAAACAAAAACACAACTTATGAGACAATAGTTTGGTGAAGCCACCATGGAGGATCATCAAATCAAAAGGCTGGAGTCCCTATCCTACAAGTAGCTTGGACTACTTTGGGAGCCGCCCTATTACCACTTCTCCTAACTTTCAAAAAATTATAAGAATAATTTTATGCACGATTGCAATATTTGAAATTGTACATCATGAGCTATTCATATGTTTTATATATATATAGTGCATGACTGTGACACATATAATGCACGAATAGTCTATGGTAGACAGTGATTGTAATTAAGACTGTCAGTAAACTGCCTTCAAATCATAAACACCCACCTCATATCGCACGAGTAAAACATCCAACAAGAATACGTTCACATCATAGCAAAATTCGGAGATCAAAAGCACAATGAGCTCCTGCACTTTAGTGATCAAGCTCAACAATAAAGCCTTAATACCACCACCCCTAATTGATAGAAGATAGGATTGAATTCAAAAAATTTGAGCTCAATGACAGATGGTAGGATTGAATTCTCTATCATGAACCTCTACAAGATCATAAGAATAATGTCATGCAATCACTAATTTAGATGATTGTGCATCATGAGTTGTTCATATGTTACATGTCCAAAGCATGACTATCACATGTTAGAATATAGAATATTCTAGAATATAGAATGTAACATATTCCCACATCGTTTTTCCCTTTTGTTTGGCCTGTCTCCTTCTACCTATAAAAAAGAATTTGTATGTATTTGTACAGTTTCAAAAATAAAATACATACAAATTCTTTTTTCCTCTATATTTCTTCATGGTATCATAGCCACAAACTTGTGGCCTGTAGTCTTTTTTTTTTTTTTCCAACATTCTTCCGACGAATTTTCGGTGCTCTTTCTTGTGACGGTAGCCGCTACTTGGAGTTCTTTTTAGCTTTTTTGCAGTCCAATCTGAATAGTAAGTCCAGAAACAGATTCGCAAGGTATGGGACTTCGCTCCCATGAAAGACGCTCCACCGTTCCCTGCCTCACGCACCACCGCGCACCGCTATTCCTCTCTGCCTTTCTCGATTTTGCACTGTTCCAGTCACCATCTCACAAAGGTACAACTACCATTGGACAACCCATTCAGAAAGGAGTCTAACGCCGCCAAGATCACCACCATCGGAGCTTCCACGCGCCTTCACGCGCCACTTGAATGTTCTGCCGCGCCAGCCCTCAGCCTTGCGCTGCCACGTCAGCCCTAATCCCTGCCACGTCAGCCCTAGTTCCACTTCAACTTCCACCGCCACACCACCTTTGACCGTTGATCATTGACTTTGACCATTGACTTATTACAAATCAGGTGTTGTCTGCTCAGTTTTTCATCCTAGTTTCATTTTTGCAATCTATTTGTGCATTTGAAGTTTCGATATGTCTCAATCTGCATCGAATCTCGATTCTATTGTTCATCCTATAGACATAATATTGGATGGATCCAATTATAGTATATGGGCTTAGAATATGGAGGTTTTCTTGAAAGGACGCCGATTATGGCATTATGTGACTTGAGACCTTGTTGCACCAACACAAAAGGAGAGTGAGAAAGAAGAGGCGTTGTCATCTCGTCTGGAAAAATGGGATAGTACGCATTATAAGATTCTGTCTTGGTTCATCAACACCTCTATTCCATCCATCAACAGTCTCCTTCCAAGGCTTGGCAATGCTAAGGTTGCTTGGGATTTTCTGGCCAAGAGATACAACTGCACCTATGATGCTTCCTTGGAGTTTCAACTAAAAGCTAAACTTTATCAGATACGTCAGGAACCAGATTAGTCTATTGCTGATTTTTATTCTCAGACCAATCATCTTTGGGAACAATTATCTGCCGCAGATCTGAAGTTAGCATATGCTCCAGACATTCAAACATTTGCTGCTTGGCTTGATCGACAGAAGTTTATGCACTTTATGATGGCTCTTCGTGATGATTTTGAATCTACTCGAGCCTCTCTTCTTCATCATCAACCACTTTCGACTTTAGATGCTGCGGTTTCTGAACTCATCTCTGAAGAAACTCGTCGTTCCACTATGAAAATGCAATCATCTGATATGGTTCTTGCCACTACTTCTTGTGGTACTTCACCATCTTCTACTGGACGTTCATCATACCAATCCAATTCCAGAAATCGTCATTGCAGGTGGTGTAAATTCCTTGGTCACACCATCGATGAATGTCACAAGTTCAAGCATTATAAGTAGCAACAAGCTTCCCAACAGACAGCTGCGGTCACTTCACCTACTCCTTCCCAACAGACAGCTGCACTTGCTTCCTCTACTTCCTCTGCACCCGAGTCTTCGTCTCCTTCTACTCCTCTCACTGTAACTGACGTTAAGGACTTAATTCACCAAGTTTTGTCTTAATCCTCCACTGCCTTGTCCGTCACCCCAGGTAAATCTCAATGGTTTATAGACTCTACTTGCTGTAACCATATGACATCTGATTCCACCATCTTCTCTCATAAAACTATTCTTTCTCCCAATCCTACAATATACACTGCCAATGGTTCTCATATGCCTTTTAGTCACGTAGGGTTTATTTCTACCTCTAATTTATCTGTTAGTGATACTTACCTTGTGCCTCAGTTATTCTTAAATCTTCTTTCTGTTGGACAACTTTGTGAGTTAAGTCTTGACCTGAAATTCTCTAACAAGGGTGTTGATGTACAAGATTCACAAACGGGTCAGCTGCTTGGGATAGGCCGTAAAGTTGGACGTCTTTTCGAGCTCACATCTCTGTAGATTCCTTCTTTAACAAACACTTCCATGGCTGCCATCACAGTTACTTCCAGTTTGTGGCACTCCCGGTTGAGTCATGCCTCACTTCCACGAGTCCAGTTCTTGGCTTCTCAGGGTCATTTAGGTCTAGTTAAATTTCAATCTTGTGATTGCGTGTCATGTCATCTTGGAAAACAAACACATTTACCCTTTAACAAAAGTGACTCTTTTTCCGCTGCACCTTTTGACTTAGTTCATTATGATATTTAGGTTCCTCCCCCAACACCGACTGAGGGGGGATATCGTTATTTTGTTATCTTTGTGGATGATTACAGTAGTTATACTTGGATTTATCTTTTGCGGCATAGGTCTAAACTCACCACTGTCTACCAGAATTTTCACAAAATGTTGCACTCAATTTTCTTGTACCATTAAAACTTTTCGTTCAGATAATGCAATGGAATACAAGGATAAGTCATTTGTTGCCCTTATACAACACAATGGAACAGTCTCTTACCACTCTTGTCCATACACCTCACAACAAAATGGTCGAGCAGAACGTAAACATCGCCACATTCTAGATACAGTAAAAGCACTTCTCATCTCTGCCTCTCTTCTAGAACGTTTTTGGGGAGAAGCTGCCCTTACTGCTACCTACACCATCAATCGTGTTCCCTCACCCACTATACATAATAAAACTTTGTTTGAGCTTCTCCATGGTACGGTTCCTAACTACTCCTTGCTTGGAGTTTTTGGTTGTGTTTGTTTTGTCACTTTTTTCCTCACATGAACGCACTAAACTTGAGTCTTGTTCCCAACTTTGTTGTCTTCTTGGTTATGGTCTCACTTAAAAAGGTTATCGTTGTTATGATCCCATAGCTAACCGTCTTCGTATTTCTCGTCATGTAGAGTTTTGGGAACATAAGATATTTACGAGTATTTCTCCTTTTCTGCAGTCTTCTATCAGTTATGCTCCTATCTTTACTGACCCCTCTATTGCTTTAATTCCTGACTCCTTTGCAGATATGCCAAGCTCCTCAAATGTTTCCTCTTCGCCTGTTTCGGAGTCATTTGACACGTCTGCTGAAACTCCTGATCCATCAACTGCCTCCGAGCCTGTCTAGGTACCTGCACTTCGTTAATCCACTAGAGTAAGAGCTCCTCCTTCTCATCTTCAAGACTTTTATTGTTATTATGCTCTTGTTACTCTTCACGAACTTCACAGTTATCGTGAGGCTAGTGCTAACCCTCTTTAGCAGAAAGCTATGTTTGATGAACTAGAAGCTCTCACTAAAACTCATACTTGGGACCTGGTGGATTTACTTCCTAGTAAGTCCGCAGTTGGATGCAAGTGGGTCTACAAAATCAAGACTCGGTCAAATGGATCAGTGGAACGATACAAAGCTCGTCTTGTTGCCAAGGGTTTCTTTCAAGAGTATGGTATTGACTATGAGAAAACTTTTGCCCCTGTTGCTCGTCTTACCTCTGTCCATTCTTTGCTTGCCGTTGCTGTTGTGTGTCATTGGCAACTGTTTCAGATGGATGTCAAAAATGCATTCTTGAATGGTGATCTTGCCAAGGAAGTTTATATGCATCCTCCCCCTGGTTATGCCCATCCTCCTCACACAGTTTTCCATCTTCGGTGTGCTCTCTACGGTCTCAAACAAGCTCTCCGAGCCTGGTTTGCTAAATTTAGTTGTGTTGTTGCTCAACAGGGGTTTACCCCTAGTGCCTATGACTCTGCTCTTTTCCTTCGGACCACTGGTGTTGGTATTATTCTTATTCTTCTTTATGTTGATGACATAATCATTACTGGCAATGATCTCTCTGGTATTCGAGATCTTCAACACTTCTTGAGTTCAGAATTTTGAGATGAAGGACTTGGGGAAGCTTAACTACTTTTTGGGTCTTAAGGTTACATCTGGATCAGATGGTTATTATCTTTCTCAAGCTAAGTATGCATTTGACTTGCTTTCTAAAGCCGGCTTGACTGACAGCAAAACATGCACTTCTCTGCTTGATCCTAATGTTCGATTACTTGATACTGATGGTGAATCTCTTCCTGATGCTACTTTGTATCGACAATTGGTCGGTAGTCTCATCTATCTCACTGTTACCCAACCAAACATTTCCTATGTCGTTCATCTGGTTAGCCAATTTATGAGTGCCCCTCGCTCTACTCACTATGCTACTGTTCTGCGCATCTTACGGTATGTCAAGGGAACTCTGTTTTATGGCCTTCACTTTTCCTCTTACTCATCCCTTGAGCTCCGCTCCTATTCTGATGCTGACTGGGCTGGTGATCCTACCGATCGTCGCTCCACCACGGGGTACTGTTTCTTACTTGACACCTCTCTCATTTTTTGGCGTAGTAAGAAGCAGATTGTTGTTGCTCGCTCCAGTACTGAGGCTGAGTACCGTGCCCTTGCTGATACTACAGCAGAACTTTTGTGGTTACGATGGCTTTTGACAGACATGGGTGCTCCTCAGATGACTAGTTGTCCTCTTTATTGTGATAATGGGAGCGCCATTCAGATTGCTCACAATGATGTCTTTCATGAGCGCACCAAACATATTGAAATTGATTATCACTTCATTCGGCACCATCTTCAGTAGGGCACCTTGGATCTTCGATTTGTCTCGTCTCACGATCAACTTGTCGATATTTTCACGAAGTCTCATCCTCCTGGTCGGTTACGTGATCTTGTTTCCAAACTTCGGTTGACTTCGTCATCTCGAGTTTGAGGGGGGATGTTAGAATATAGAATATTCTAGAATATAGAATGTAACATATTCCCACATCGTTTTTTCCTTTTGTTTGACCTACCTCCTTCTACCTATAAATAGGCCCCATATTGTATAGTTTCAAATATAAAATATATACAAATTCTTTTCTCCTCTATATTTCTTCATCACGCGTGTAATGCACGAAAAACTCAAAATAGGCCGTGATTGCAATTGCGACTGTCCATAAACCCCCTCAAATCATAAAGACCCACCTCACACTCCACAAGCAAAACATCCCACAACAATTAATACCTCCACTTCATGAGAAGTCATTGAGTGAGATTTTCACTACTCATCATTATCTGATATGACAGAACTCTCTCTCATAAATTTCATCGCCTTTCTAAATTGATAATATAGTTATTTATCACAAATTTTGAAAAAGTGATAAGTATTGTGAGAGACCGTCACACCAAAATGAATAGTAATATAAAACGGTCTCACCGAATAATTTATTTTATTAAAAAATTATTTTGTGAGATTGTCGCACCACGTCCCCATGTGATAGCCTCTCATAAAAAAAAAAGCATTTAAAGATGAAATTAAAGAAAAGTTTTTATCGACAAAATAAAAAAAAATTTACCTTTTTATAAGAGTTTGCTACATGATAACGTATTGCGATCTCACAAGATAATTATTCAAAAAAAAAAAACAAATTAAGATAAGACAATTGAAAATCATTGTGCCTTTATATATTTTATTCACAAGGTTTAAATAGTAAGAAAAATCAGCAGAAGCAGACATGGAGTAAGCCACACCATATCATTATTTTAGTGACTTTATCAAAAAGATAAAAAAAACATAATGTACTAGCACTTTTCAAATCATTGTGTTTATTAGTTATATATTCATGATGGAATGTATATGTTGATTTTAATACATTACATTTATTTTTAAGATGACAACGTTACACAACTATATAATTTACTCATTTCATTCCCACTTATATGTGATGAAAAAAATATACTGAGGTGATATACAGTTGTTGGTTTGGCTTAATTCAAGGGCGGAGCTACAGGTTCTTTAGTAGAGTCAAATGACTTTACTCAAATTGAAAAAAAAAAATTATTAATCTTATTTAATATTATATAAAAAAATATAGGTTTATAATAATCAAACTTAAAAATCTCTCAAATATAAGTTCCGGATAATAAATCAACTCAACTCATCACTGGATATAAATAATGCTCCCATCTCCCAATAAGAAGAGTGAGACTTGAATTTTTAAGCTTCCCCTAATGTGGAAGACATGATAGCCAACAAAGTTGGCCCATATGATTTTGAAATTCTATAGTTGATCCCACTAAACCTATTTATTTGAGTTCATATAAGAAATCAAATTGGGGTCAGCTAATAATACTAAAAAATGACGGAGAAAGTTTATAAAATAAGATATTAAAATTTAAAAAAAATCTAAAAAATTTCAAAATAAAAGTTATATTTCAAGTTTTTTTAAAATCAATTTTTTGATTTTTGATTTTTAAATTTATATTAAATTAATTTACATGTTAGTTCAAGTGGCATTTCATATTTCTTTTCAAGGAGATGTGAGATTTGTGATATTTAGGTCTTATTAGGGGACATGGAGAATGATAGGCAAGTAGAAGAATACTTTCATAATTGGAATCAATATATTTATATTTATAATATTTATATCAATATATTTATATTCATCAAATCAATTATTTAGTTTTTTTTTTTATTTGAATCAATCTCACAACTTGCAATTTTATTAATAAATTTTTTGTTTAGTTTTATTGTGATTATGATATTTGATACAATGGATTGAGAATATAATATCTTTTTAATGAATAATTAATAGCTGAAAAATTAGGTTAAATGTCTTATATAATTAGGTGCATGGTTTTACATGTAAAATATATTGTGCTTTTGTGCATAAATCTTTTCAACCAATAATACTAAGTCAATCCCCTCACTCACCCCCTTTATTAAAATGCTATTCCATCATTTAACTATTATGGCATAGTGGCTTTAACATTTATATGTAGTCTTTTTATTTTTAAATTTATACATGTAAAGTTGATGAAATAATTTAATTTTTGTAATAAAATATATTATTATTCATTAATTATCATTGACTCCATAGAATATAAATTCTGAATCTGTCACTGACTTAATTTATAACGATTTTTTATTTTTATACAGAACACTTCAGTGAAAGACTTTTGTCTTCCCATACTCCAACGAATTGCAGAACGGGGTGTGCGTGAGGGATTTTTGTTCACTCTATTTAGTGTTCGTTTGGATAAGTTGAAAAAAATTATGATTTAAGTTAAGTTGCGGTTTGAATTAGTAGCTGTAAAAAAGTGTTGTATGAGTTAAGTTATTTAGTATTTCGATGAATGTATTTGATAAGTGCTTAAATGATATTGTAGTATTTAGATTAACTATTACTAAGCTACGTTTTGAAAAACTTCTACTGAAACTAATTTTTGAAAAAGTTTGTTTTATTTTATGTGTGGATTCATCAAATATTTAACAAATTAAAAAAATCCATTTTAAATTTGATAAAGTCATTAAATATGGTGAATAAATCCAACCAAACATAACCTTATATTGTCTTGGGTTAACCTCCGGACTTGCAATTCAACCTAAAAAAAAAAAAAAATCCTATTTAATTAGTAGTGGCATTAGCATATGATAGGGGCTCAAGTCAAAGAATTAGTTTTTCAACCCTTTACATGACAGAAAATAATTAGGAAACATAGTGAAACTAATTAAAATCCACAGCACAAATTAGTTGGCCTGGCTTAATAATTTCAGAATTCCAAGGAGTGCTTAGGCACAAATTACCAACACCTCCTTTGTGATATTTATTAATCATAGGACTTCTCCCACAATCTCTAATATTATACTAACCTTTTTTATTAAACTTGTCAAAAAATAGATATTAATGTAAAGTATAAATTTTTTATTTTATTTTTGAGAATAATTATACTAACTTTCTCTATGATATCTGATAATTACAAAGAGATTAGTGCAATATATAAGAGTATTTTAATCATATAAAAACATTTGTTGAAACTCCAACATCGTCAATAACGAATTTTGTATGAAAAATGAATCTGTATATTGTCAATATAACAGAAATAATGTTAGTCTAATTTAAAAAAAAAACATGAAAAATTCTTGCAATTGTCAAATAATTCGAGAGAAGTCACTGTAATTATTTCTTTTATTTTTATTTTTTTCAAATTGATGGTTATTAAAATGGATGGCCTCCATTTCAAATGAGAGATCAATAACCATACCATTCATTATATTATAAAAGCTTTTGGCATAAGCAATTTATGTAATTTGGACAAAGGCTTATCAATTTTCATTTATTGCACAGCTTGCCATGCGTGAAGCATCGATCAAGTTAACTTAGTGTCTTAGGGCCACAAAATTAGCACTCAGTACCTGAAATTTGGTTAAAGCTTTTGTGGCTTTGCTTAGTTGCACTTGAGATTGAGTTTGGGCTCATCTCTTTTAGCTTTTGTGGGCGTTGCACTCAGATTTTGGGTATAGACCAAATCTGTGTTTCATATTTTAGGTTCAATAAATATCCCCCACCCAACCCACCAAGGAAAAAAAAAAAGTCATGTTTAGGACTTAGTGTGCCCCATTTGGGCCCTTTACCTCTCGCTTTTGGGTTTGCATGTATTAGAGCTATTCCATAAATAAAAACATGATTGATCATTTGATCAAATTAGGAACCCTAAATTTCTTCATATATTCATTTCATTTGAACCCTCCAAAATTTTAATATTTATATTTTCACCTCCTTAAGTATACGTTTTGGACCTCACACTACATTCGCAAGTTCCTTTAGAAGACATGCTTGATAATTTAGTGAAATATTTAGAATTATTTTTGTGTCAGGACCACTTTAGAGACACTTTTCTACCTTCAAAGAAACAATCCCATACAACTACCTAAGTTTTTTTTTATGATTCTAAAATTTATGTGAAATACTACAAAATAAGGAGGTGGCCCACCTAATAAATAGTTGTGATGTACCTTAAATTACAAATTAATTATTATTGATGTGGAATAAATTACGAATACAATTACTCACATGATTGTAAGGTCCACACATATCCTAATTACATAAATCTCATATTCATGTAAATAATTGTGCTTAAATTTTAGTTATACATAAATTATTACTCATTTATTGTTGCTCTAAAATTTTCTATTCATTAATGGGGACATACAAAGTACAACTAGTATTCAAGGTTGTAGCAGTTTGCCAGTTTCAAGCTTGAATGCTCTGAACAAAAATAAGGCAAGCCAATATGAGTGGATGGGTTGTGACTTTCGTGAGAGACCCCTCTTGATAGGTTGTATTATTGGTTAGGGAAGTATGACCAGTAACTATCTCAACGGCCTAAAGACATTCCTAACTGCTTCACTTTGTTTCCAACCCACAAAAAAGCTGTCCCTCATTCCTTTGCCTTTCTCAAATTTCACTCTCTTTCAACATCTAACAACCAAAACTGCAAACCCAAATCGAAGTGCTAATTCCAAAGAGCATACTCTTCTGTTTCTGTTCAAGCACTGTTCCACCATGAAAGATGTGAAGCAAATTCATTCCCACATAATCAAAAGTGGTTGTGTTCAGAACCTGTTTGTCATTGGTAAAATCATTGTGTTTTGCGCTGTTTCTGAGCGCGGTTCGATGGATTATGCCGTGTCGGTTTTTGAAAAAATTGGAAACCCAGATGGGTTTCTTTGGAACACAATGATTAGGGGGTTTGGGAGGACTGGTCAAGTGGAAAGAGTTTTTGAGTACTATAAGAGAATGCAAGACGAAGGAGAGGTAGCAGACAACTTCACATTCTCTTTTTTGCTCAAGGTTAGTGGGCAGCTTCGATCAGTTATGTTGGGAAAGCAGTTGCACTGCAATACTCTGAAGCATGGTTTGGAAAGTCATGTCTTTGTTAGGAATACACTCATTCACATGTATGGCATGTTAAGGGATATTGAAACTGCATGTCAGTTGTTTGAAGAAATATCTAAACCAGATCTGGTAGCTTGTAACACCGTCATTGATTGCCATGTCAACTGTGGAACGTACAAAGAAGCACTTGAATTGTTGTCGCGAATGTTGCATAGTGGCATCGGACCTGATGAGGTCACATTCGTTGTGACCCTCTCAGCATGCTCTGCATTGGGTGCACTTGAGTTCGGGAGGAAGCTTCATTCATTTATCAATCAAACTAGCTTTATTGACATTGTTTCGGTCTCTAATTCACTGATTGACATGTACGCGAAATGTGGAGCGGTTGAAGAAGCATACGGGACATTCAACAAGATGACAGAGAGGAATGTAGTGTCATGGAATACTATGATTATGGGGTTGGCAATGCATGGTCATGCAGATAAAGCATTGGATCTTTTCTCAAAAATGTTAGAAATGAAGCTTGGGACACCAAATGGTGTTACCTTCTTAGGAGTTCTATGTGCTTGTAGCCATGGAGGGATGGTTGAAGAAGGAAGAAAGTATTTTGACAGGATGATTAAGGACTACCATATCCAACCAACTATAAAGCATTATGGTTGCATGGTGGATATTTTGGGTAGAGCTGGGTTTGTAGAGGATGCTTATCAGTTGATAAGGAGCATGCCAATGGACTGCAATGCTGTCACATGGAGGACTTTGCTGGCCGCATGCCGGTTGCATGGTAATGTTGAACTGGGGAAGCTGGTGAGAAGGCATCTTTTGGATTTAGAACCCGATCATAGCAGTGATTATGTTCTACTCTCAAACATGTATGCAAGTGCGGGCCAGTGGAATGACATGGCGAGAGAGAGAGAATCAATGAGGAGCAGGGGAGTTCAGAAACCAAAGCCTGGTAATAGTTTCATTGGTATTCATCCCAGTACGAGGTTAGGATGGAGCAACAATGCCCGAAATGGAGCAATAAAAACTGCAAACACAGCTTTGATTTTATACGAACTTCCACACTAACATTAGTTATATTGAGATGATTCAAAAGCTCTGGTTTAGCAGTCTGGCGGATCTTATACATAGCTTTATATCAAATGTGTACATCATTTGATGAGTTCCAAGCTACTTTAATCGTCTCTTTGCTTACAGAAAGTTAACTGAAAATAAGATCATTTAAACATGAACTGGATCGGACTACGAGATTTTCTTCTGTTTCTTGTCCTGCCATTCCTTTATTTCAGCATCTATCTTTGCTTTCACGCTAGCATGAAACCCTGGATATGGTTCATATCCAAAGAGTGATTGAAGAGCCTGCAAAATAAAAAACGATGACAGCATATGCAACTTAATCTTCAACTCAAGAGACATCATTCTCAAATTTGTAAGAGGATTACAAAAACTTACTTCAAGCAATACAAAGAAAGGAGCCATTAGGAACGCTTGAACGAGATTGTCCAAAAGAGCCGGTGCTCGTTTCTACAAAATATAATGAACTAGATGTATTATCTAATAAGAACATGGAGGCAATGAATCATGTTCTCCAAATGGCAGAATAAGTTTACCTCAAACACACCGTGGCCTATGAACTGTCCCGTCCAACAGATCAACTGAGCTGCCAGAACAACCTGAAAATATAGAAATAATAAAACATCAGACTTAAATCCATACAGGAGATCAAATTAATCTGGAAATGCCTCTAAACTCGGTTTACATAATTGGGGAAACAGTCGAATGTCTGTTAATTCTTATTTTTGACTAATGATACATTTCTTTAAATACTAACTCCAACCAACAAATGTATGACAAATTTCATGCCAATCTCCCCCCCCTCACCCCAAAAAAAAAAAAGTGCCATGAATTACACAATGAGAGTAGCCCTCCACGTTGCCCAACCTACCCCATGTCTCTACTTGGACTTTCCCCTGCATGTTCGAGATGCCAATCTACACCTAAGCTAGAATGCTGGCAGTCACAATCTCTGGTGGAATTATGCTTTTCCATGCCAAGCTTGCAGGAGATGAAACTGAGCATCTCATCTCAAAGAGGGTGCAAAAATCATGTAAAGTTGTCTCTCTTGTTGGGGTCTAGCCTCATGTGGACTGGATGACAGGAAGGCACTGAAAAAGTTGAGTTGTGGCCTCATTAAATAGGCTTATATGATATATGAATTTATGAGATTTTGTGGAGAACTGAGAATGAAGAAGTTATTCCTCAACCCAAGTTTGCATTGTGAGAGTAGAACACATCTGAACAGGATTTTCCATACCATGAATCTATATGATTGTCAAGGGGGGAATTTTTTAATCATTTTGGGGTTGTTTTGAGCCTTTATTACCAAAACAGGGGTTATTTCGATGTTATTTACCAAAATAGGATTGTTTTATGAAAGTGTCACTTCAAGTGACGTCTTCACTGTACTTTTAAACTTTTATAATAAAATCATCACTTCAACTCACTTCGAATTTAAAAGTCACACGTGAAGTAAAGCTTTCATAAAACAACCCCCCTTTGGTAAATAAGATTCAATCTACACCAGATTGGTATTAGAAATTTTTTTTAACCCTACTGCCGTAATAAACTCTCACAGAGGGATTTGGAGTGATTGCAATGCTATTTAAGCATGACTACCTCAAACATTGGATTGGAAGACATATTTATACAGTTCTCCAAATTGGAAAGGAATAGGAAAATTTATACAGATTGGTGATTTTATCTGCTTATTTTTGAAGATTAAGTGTTGGTTAAGAAGTCTTCCAATACACATTTGTGTTTTTTGTTATCAGATACCGTGGTTTCTCTTTTGTATGGATTTGCAACGAAATGGTTGTGTTGCAAACCCTCCAGATAAGAACTTCATAAGCAGAAAAACTAACCAACAGTTACATAAACATGTGCCAGCCTCAAAGGGGTTTTAGTGATTATGTACACCAAAAACTACCAAAATAGCCCTGAGAGCCCTACAGTGTTACTAACTCCCCTAGAAGGGGCACACGTTTACTCTGTTTAGTCTGTTCTCTGGAGTTGCAAACCACAACTTAAAAGAATTTTGATTCCATCTGATAATAATGCACCTCCTTAGGCGACTTGAGGAATTTTGACAGTAGTCATTCTTAAACTTAAAAGACTTAAATAAATAAAAGAAGACTCTAAAAGAGCATTATTATTAAAAAAAAGTTCTGATAATTTGTTTCCCCTTGATTCCTAAATGCTATGGTGCATAACATTTATCCTATCTGGTCCAGAGACTGAATTTCTAAATTCCAGCTTTTGTATGTCAAACTGAAAACATGGCATTTTATATCTTTAAAGTAAAGAATCCACAACATAGACATAAGCTAGAATCCCTTCTCGAATATTTCTAAAATGAGTCAACTTATTGCCCATGTTCTACTTTCAAATTTCCCATTCCCATGGCCAAGCCAAATTAATGATTTTAACCCAAACCACTCACATGACAAGAAAAAAGCAAGCAGACGGAAAAGTTACACGAAGAAAACAAACAAAAAAATAAAAATAAAAAATTGGGGATAAAGTTGGTTTTTATTTAAGTTATTTTTTGGGATTTTTTTTTTTTTTTTTGGGGGGGGGGGGGGGGGGGGGGTTGAATAAAATTTCACCAATGTTCAATATCAAATGTGCTTATTGTTGATCTGTAATTACAGGAAACTGGAACAGAGCTCTCCATTTATGCATACATAAGTGATTCAACTAAAAGATCTTTTGTGCAATAGAATGAACATATAAAATACTTCAACACAACATAAGCAAGATCAAAGTTATAAGAATATAATGTTTATGCTCTGACGAGTTAAACTAAAATGTTCCAAGGACTATAAAGACAACCTGTATCCAGAGAGAGAATCCGCTGTCTAATAACATAAAGTAATAAAAGCATAGAATATTTCCAGAACTTATATTTCAAGGAATTGTAGCGAATGAGGCAAAACAATATAACAAGAGTCAATAAAAGCAAAGCGAAGCGATGCAGGGCAGCTGCCTTATTGCTTATTCATCTTTAAAATTCAAATCTTTACCAAAACATTTACAAATGAAAAAGAGGAGTTATTGTAATTGCTAGAACAGGGAGGTGCAGATATAAATTAATAAACTGTATCCACAGTTCAGTAGAGAGAGAGATTATTTTGAGATGGTATTTGAAGGTACATATCTACCATCTTTCAGAATGAACCCACTACACAAAATTGAAGTCAATGAAACAACTACGGGTAAAAATATCAGTTACAATATCTAATAAATGACAAGTTTCAACCTTCTTCCCATCACTTGTGATGATTTAATGGCAGCCAATACTTGAATTGGCTACACAATCCCTTTTTCTGACATTCAACTTCATTCACTCTAATAAATTATGGGTACGTCCCAAGGACACCGAAACTTTGCCCCAAATAATCCACAAACAAATAATATCTCACATTTACACTATGTTTGGATGGAAGGAATTGGAAAGAAAGGGAAGGGAATGAGAAGGAAGGGGAGCTTATATCATGTTTGTTTTAAAAATTAGGAGGGAAAGGGAGGGAGAGCTTAACCTTTATTTTAGCAATTTTGTTATCCCTCCAACAGTGGACGGAAATAGAGGAAAAGGAAAGAAAGATTTAATGAATTTTTAATAATACCAATATTACCCTTAAAATTATAAAAGTCAAAATAAAAATGACACATCTATCCTAAGGCATCCAAAGGGTATAATAATAAAATAATATAAAATTCTTTCCTTTCCTTTCTCTCATTTATCATCCCAAATAAGATGAAAGGATTATATTATTCAAACATAAAGGATGGATTAGTCTCTCCTCTCCTCTCCTCTCCTCTCCCCTCCCTCGTAACTAATACTCTCATTTCCTTTCCTTTCCTTCCTACTTCTCCAAACGAACCGTTAAAGTCTGGCAGTTAACAATTGACCATACTTAAAAGATGCCGAAGTGAGTAGTGGCCCAGTAGCATTACCTGTTTATTCCCAAAGGAAGAGCAGGTTCAAGTCCCCGCAAGAACAGGATTTGTAGGAATTTAATACCATTAACCCTACCAATTTCTTAGGCAATATTATGATCAATCCACAACCAAGGGTGGGAGCGTAGGCTAGGCCGGGCTACAGCCCACCCCAAATTTTAAGAAATATTTTTTATACATGTAAAATTTGACATTTTTCAAATTAGGCCATCCTAAAATTTTGCCCAACCTAATTTTTATCTTTCTCTCATATTTTACCCAAAATTTTAGCCCACACCCAAAAAATTGGCATAATCCAATCTTTATCTATCGTTTTCTTTGATTTTGACCCTAAAATTTTGACCCAACCCAAAATCTGACTAAAATGTTTTCCAAAAATTTTCTAACCCCACTCTATTTTTTTCCCTGTTTCCGTCATTGTCCACAACCATAACAGAGGATATATATATATATATATATATATATATATATATATATTATGAGACTTTGTATCACTAATAAATGCAAAGCCTGTGAACAGAAATCGTATGTAATCATTGAGAAACTCCCAAACCCACCTCTTATACCATGCAACAGAGCTGAATTCCTAATTTTACATTGAAAATGTGTAATCATCTATATGGATTTACTTAAAAAAATATAAGGAAAAAGAAAACAATATATCAAAACAAAACAAATAAAATATAAATTCATCAGGGAACAAAATATCACGGAAAAACAAAAGAGCATATCAGATGAGAGTCATAAAAACCTAAGATATCAGAGAAAGTATAAAATAAAAAAAATAAACACACATGAAATTCATAAAAGTAGAACGAGATTTAATGATAGAACACTTTACCTTCCAAGCCAGGGAAAAGCCAAGATACCTTCCAAGAAAATTACTGGAGACCCAGCAGATGAAACAGAGCAAAGCAGCCAAAGAACCAGCTTTCTTATCCAAACAGATATAAAACAAAGCATATATCAAGGCGAAGAAGAACCCAAAATTCACAGCCAAACCCTGGCCGCACTTGAACGGACAGAAAGCAAATGGACCCAGATGGCAGAGAGAAGGTGTGAAGAAGAAGAGAACTAGAGAAGTGAAGAAGATTGGCCACACAAACAACGTGTGTATGAATATATTCACAGGGTTGCTGTGGTATGCCCCATAGAAAGCAAAGTGCTTCTCGAGATCAAACAATTCCATCTTTCCCATCGGAATTCGTCAATGAAATTTTTTGAGAATAGCTGTGAGAGAAGTGAAAAGAAAACAAGGTGGGGGGGTTTGAGGAACTGAAAATTGAAGATCGGGTATTTGAAAGAAAAGGCGACAACAGAGTAATCAAAACCAGAGCCTATTCGTCCATTGGAATTTTCTTTTCTCTCTCTTCACTATGTGGTCGATGTAGTGTAAAAAAATACGCCTACATTTGCACGCCGCTAAAATACACAAACCTCTTCCCTTCGACGTATTTTTAAGTGTGTCCCGCAGGTTACGTCTTACGTATTCGGCGGTTCTTGTCTTCGGGTTTATAGGTCAATAGCTAGAAATATATGTGGAATATATATATATATATATATATTTGGAAAGGTTTAGGTCTAAGTTTGTTGGCCGAAAGCGTAGATGTGAAAGCAGCTGCACACGGCGGGATTCATTTTTCAGGTTGATGGTTTTCAGTTTTTGCCGCTTGGTTGTAATTAGTTGGGTATAGAAATAAAGTGCTCTAAATTAGATTTGGATATAACCATGGTTTAATCAATTACTTCTTGTTTTTTTACACATTGTTGTCAAATTGCCTAAGTATTTCTAGGCTATGAATTTAACTTATTACTTAGGCCATCCTCAGTTCAAGAACATTTGTTCAAAGTGACTTTATTATTATTTTTATTAATTATTTCATACAATCTATTTTATTTATTATGAGTTTTTATCAATAATAAATAAAAATAATCAAAAGTCAATCAATCGAAAGTAACAATTATAAGATATCGTCACAATCTAAAGTGCGTATAACTATTTAATAAAAGTTTCAATTTTAAAAAAAAAGTAACAATAATGTAAGATTAAACTCATATAAGACATTATTTTAATTATTAGATAGTTTCGAAACTAGAGATAAAGATGTCTGTCTCACATGAACTTGAATTTGGAGCAGCATAACTTTTTTAAAATAGCATATAACTATTAAACCATCAAAATTTATAGTGAAACGTACAACCAAAAAACAACTATAATAACTTTTTTTGTTTTTTTAAGCATGCATCATTTTATCATAAACAAAAATGTTAGTGGGGGCAAACTCATTTACAAAAGAAGAAAAAATGGCTCAAAAAAATTATAATCTTAGTCCCCACAAGAACTCTACAAAGAAATATACACACCAATGACATTATTCTTAAATCCAAAAGAATAAAATTAAATTTAAGAAAAATGTCTTTAAATCTAGGCATCTCCTCCTTTCAAAAATCCTCTAATTGCATTTGTTCCGCAACAATCCGCTAATTTTGCTACAAGTTTGGGTTACGCTTTCACAAAATAATCATTCAGTATTGAAGAATAACTAAATTTCTTAAAAGGCGTTTAGGCGGGTATTTAAGCAAACACTCATAACAAATATGTTTTCACAAATAAATTAGTAACTGGTTTTCTAAATAAGAAATAAGAAAATATTAAAATATATTGAAATATACTTGCACTCAAACTAAATCTAATTCCCAACAAATTTGAACTCTATCTATTACAACCGGAAGTTTGTAATATTACATTTTTTTAACTTTTATTCTAAATTTATATTTTGAATAATATGACAGTAATTTAGTAACCTCTTATTATATTATATTAATTATATAATTTAATACATTACTAATAATATAGTATCATATTATTTGAGATAAAAATTAAGGAAGTATGGACATTATTAAAAATGAAATAAAAGGGGAAGAGGGAGGCCTAAACTGAGTCATACACATAACTCCAACTATTCGAACAACAATTTAAACTAGCTGTTAGTCATACAAACTACTCAAAACTACCTTAGAGAAATAGTAAAATTATATCTATTCATGGGGGTAATAACAAAATTTTTAAAAAATTGTCTTTAGTATTAATATTTCAAAATTATATATATATATATATATACATATGAATGGATATGTTAGGTTTTTTTAAAAAAATATATAAGAGATATTTAAATAATTTTATAATATATTCGATATAAGACAGATTTAAATGTCCCTTTTCTAAAACTGTTACAAACATGATTGAATTTTGACCCTTTTGTCTTCTTTTAAAGTACACTCAGAACCTATTTCATATTCTCTCCAAACTTATCCCATTTACACGGTCAGTTACTCAAAAGCTTGTACCATTGGCATCCCTATGCATATGTATGTATCAAAAACTTAATCAAAATATTCATTACATAACTTGTACATTTTTTGTACTAGGATGCCTGTAATATAGCGAGAAATTATTCAATAGTTTTCAAACACTGGTAACAGTGTTTTAGGACCAATAAATACGTGACATTTGTACAAAATAATATTAGTGAAAAATATGCTACTATATTTTTTAGAAAAAAATACTAAAAAATCATTAAAATAAAATTTTTAATTCAAAAAATTTATTATAGTTTTTTTTTATCTAAAATATCTAAAGAATAAACTTTTACTAAAAAAAATCCAATTCAACCTTAAATTCGTTAAAAAAATATTACTAGTTAGATTAAAATAGTCTTCCATATATATTTTAAAAAATTACTAAAAAATTCATAAAATAAATTTTTGAATTAAAAATTCTATTTTACAAACTTTTTAGTATTTTCTCCTAATTTTATTAACACATTTTATATATTTATTAACACAGTCAGTAATCTGATGCACGTAAGTTGGTTAAGAATATTTTTTTTAGATCAATAAAAAAAAACATTTCGAAAAAATTATTGACACATCACTAATATTAAAAAAAAAACTTATTTATTAAATAAAATTGACAGTTTTCATGTACACCCCTGAAATTACGCAATTACCCTTTTGATTTGATATTTATAGTTTATACCATTCATATCGTATAATTAATTCACAAATCTACCTTTCGTATATAATATTATTGGGTTCATGTCTATATGGGGAACATTATAATAATATACTTTCAGTACTTTGTCCCTATCAATTTAACTTTCTGTCAGTCTTATCCATTGGTCTATTTTATTATGTGTAATCACCATTATATATTCATATCATCTTGCACTAAACCCTAGATGATAGCTATGATAATGCCTTGACTTAAGATAATTACAATTTGTCCCACATGCCTTTATTATTATTATTATGACAAAGGCTGATATGATGTTTAGTAGTGGAGGTCCATCATCTCGAGAAACTTCCATGTAGATTCCCAAGTGTGAGAGGGTTGGAAATAAAGGTAAGAAGAATAGTATTACTCAGAAATATTTTCTTTGTTAAGATATTTTAATTTAGTTTTGCCAAATATTAAGTGATAATAATGGTAGATTGTGAAAAATTAATTAATTCTTATTCTCTTGCTTAATAGTAATTGTCAAGAATTATCTATATATACAACAGATTAGTGTAATGTAATAAATTAATAGAATACATGTAACACTAACTAACAATTGGTTGATAACTGTTGCTGACATTTTTCTAACTTATCGGAGCTCTATTCCTTATCGCTATGAACTTTGCAAAAAGGGAGTCAGAGAGCCGCCAGGATGGCTCCGGCGGTAACCACTCCAATGAGAAAGTTAGTCCAGAGTCGGTAAGTACTGAAAAGAACATAATAATGGCCCCCTCCAAGCGTACCTTAGTCGTTGTGTTTATAGACTGGTTGTCTGTCAAAGTGGGTAAGAGTTGGTACCGTGAAATCTGAAATTCACTGTTGTCCGAAGATGGTAGTTTCCATATTTTAGTTTCCGTACTACGAGGTCTGTAGTACACACCTTCTGGAGGCCGACCTCTGGATGCTTGGCTTTGTAGGAACAAGCTCTGGTGAGCTCAGCTCTGTATAAGTGTCACGTTCATAATGGTAGAATATTTTTTTGACGTATCAATAACAATAATAACCCTTCACTTTTCATGCAAAAATAGCCATTGAGTTTGATTTCCCTAAGTTCTAAATCCAAAACAAGTGCATGAAAATAAAAAGTCCAGCCCAAAAGAATAAAATAGAATATAAATGGTCCAGCCCATTTAAAAAGACCGCCTGCGTGAAGTCAAACAGTGGCCCAATTCGCCTGCATGCAATGAAAAAGCGTAAAAGTGTGTAGTTGGCCCATGCAGGTCTCGAACCTGCGACCTTCGCGTTATTAGCACGACGCTCTAACCAACTGAGCTAATAGGCCAGTTGTTCATCAATATATATATATGATAATATGAACAATATAAAAGATCAGCTTTTTCCGGGACAGACAAATGGTTTCCTTATCTTCTTCAAAAGGCAAAATAGTTATTGCATTTCAAAACAGTAACACCTCGTGATTAGGGTGATTGATGATAGTTTAAGGAACTTTGAAGGAACAGGTCAGCGTATATAAAGTCACATGCTGCTACACCACACAGAAGATATACAGTATATATAATTTGTCATGTAATAACTTGTGTAAAGTGGTTAGGTAGTTAGAGAAGTAGAAGAAGAGAATATAATACTAAAAGGTGAGATTACATATGGGTTAGATCAGGCTCTAGTCCATTTTAAATTTTAAAAATTATAGTAATTTTTTTATTCATAAAGTTTTGAATTATTTAAATTAATGCACTTTAAAATAATGAAAATAATTCATGTATAAGTAATGACATAGAATTTTTTATATATAAAATTAAAAATAAATGAAGACTCCAATATAAACCTACTCCTACTTATTATAAAATTGAAACAAATAAAAAAAAAATTGCAAACTATAATTCAAATAAGAGTCCTTACTTCAAATTCATCACGTTATCGTAGCCTCACACCCAAATTCTTGTCAAAGCTCTCGTGAGAGTATTTTTGAGTAAATCGGGTTCATGAATTAAAATTTATAAATTAAATAAATCATAATTTGTTAATTAGACAAAAAGAATTCTTGTATTTTCTTAAAATCAGATAATTAGATAAAAAATCATCCATGTAACATATTATAATTGCCGTAATTTATGGACCAAATTTATAGAAGAATTTTTCTCCTTTTTTAAGTCATACCAATGTATTAATAAATTTTTCAAACTGCCAGGTGCTATACATTCATTGGTTCATTGGTGGATGAGATGAGGTACTAGATCCAAGCCCCTACAATCTATGGACTTGTTCCAGAAGGATTTTATTTTTACCTTGGTATTGGCAAACCAGAGTTCCAAAACAATGGTCCATCTGTTAAGGACTCCTAAAGTCTCCAAAACCGTGGGCTGGCTACCCTACCCAATCTATATAGCTCTAGAAAATTCATCTCCAATCCACACTACCCAATCCAATCTACAATAAAAACAAAGATCACAAAGGGAGAAGTGAATGAACTCACATGTTTGGCCTGTGGACCAGGAGATCTTTATCTGCAAGCTAGTGGCCCTAGTGGGTGCCCTACACTGTTCATACTGCCCTTTATTATCCTTAAAGCAAAATCTCTCTCCAGAGCATATCTACAGGTTCTTCTGCAATGATATGGGTCTGCTCCTCTACAACTCAAGCAAGCTACAAATAATTAATTAAAATAAAAATAGAGTATTTTTAACTAAAATAGTTATCCAATGTTTGTTTGTTTGTTTTTTTCTTTTGTTTTCTGTATTATCATTTTTAATACATTCCAAAATTTATCCAAAAATTGAACTGCCAGACAGTCAACTACACGTGGGCAACTGCCAAACGGCTCCCAATAATATAGCTTATGAAAACAAAATCCGGAACAAAAGACAACACAAAACACACACCACTTTCCCAAAATCCAATAAACAAGCCCCAATCTTCTGTCAAAACACATCAGCACACCACTCATTATTTGTCAATTATCCAAAATAACAAAACTAATCCATTTCTTGTGTATTAAGATTTGGTTAAAATGAATATATATCCAGGCCATTGACCCCATCCTCCCACTCCCTCCACTTTTTCCTTTCATTTCTCTCTCATTTTTTGATTTTGCTATCTACTCTCCTCTTCTTCGTCTCCTTGAATCTTGAAACGAAACACAGTTTTTGTTCCGACTCTGCACTTTTCCACTGGAAAAAACAAATGGGTCTTGGTTAGTTTTTTTTTGTTTTCTTGGATTATAAACCTTGTTTTCCTTGATTGTTTTCTCTTATTCTTCTGAAAATCACCCTTCTCATTGAAAAAAAAAAAACTAGTTTTTGATCCAAATAAAGAGGTGGGTTTTGGTTGGTGTTTCTTGTTTGATGCTATAATCTTGAAAATTCCTCTGATTTGCACACCCATGGCTTGTTCATTGAAGAACAATTTCTCTGTTTCTTGGTCAAATGAGACCATTCTTTGCTCCAAACCCAAAGGGGTTCTTGGCTTTTTCCCTTCAATTCGTTCTCTGAAGTTCGCAGAATCAAAATCAAGATTTATGGGAACGCCTATAAGTCTCTCTGATCAAAAGGATTTATATGAATGGAGTGTCAAAGCGCCAAACAATTTCTCTGTCCATGTATGTTAATCTCTTCTCTCTGCTCTATAGAAAACTTTTTTTCTTCATTTCATTTCATATGGATTCAAAACTGATATTCAATTCATGGTTTCAGGCGCAAACATCGATCTACGTAAGCCAATCAATGAGTTGGTGGGAGAAGAGCCTTAAACCCAACATGATAGAGATCCGTTCAGCGCAAGAGCTCGTTGATTCATTGTTAAATGCAGGTGATAGATTGGTTATCGTTGATTTCTATTCCCCTAGTTGTGGAGGTTGCAAATCTTTGCATCCCAAGGTATAGTAGCAATATATATGTATCAAGCATTTCAACCCTTCAAAATTGAATCCTTTTGGCACATATTTCAATCAGCTTTCCCCCTTTTTTTTTTGTCTCTCTCCATTATCAGATCTGTCAGCTGGCTGAATCGAACCCAAATGCAATTTTTCTGAATGTTAACTATGACGAACTCAAAGCAATGTGTGATTGTCTCTACATACAAGTCCTCCCCTTCTTCAGATTCTACAGAGGTCCAGAGGGCAGGGTGTGTAGCTTCAGCTGCACCAGTGCAACTGTAAGACTTGGGTCCATCACATTTCATATCTTTTAGTATTTTTCAATCACAAAGCATCAATGGGTTCCTTCAATTTTAGCTTCTAACAACACCCACACACACACACACATATATTTATATATTTGTGTACAGATCAAGAAATTCAAAGATGCACTGGCAAAGTTTGGGACTGATAGGAGTGTTATGGGCCCAGCAAAGGGTCTGGATGAATCTGAGATATTGAGGTTGGCTTCAAGAGGGGAGATATCGATAAACTTTCCATTACAATCCACTAAGGAAGAAAGAATGGAAGATTTGGTTCTGAAAGGCATGGATATGTCCAGCACTTTAAACAAAACAGGCAAGAAGATGGAATTTGAAGAAGAGAGAAAATTATTGGTGGCTTGAGATATGGATCGAAGCTTACTGGAGACCAATTATGGAGTAAAGCAGCTCCAAATTTTACATTTTGGCATTTTTCAAATGTATATAGTCATTGTTGGGTTTTCCATAAGCAGGCTCCTGGTTTTTGTGGATTTTGACCTGCCAGTTAGGCTAATCTGTCATTGGAATTGGATTGGATATTGTGATCTGAATAAGGAGATTAATACAGATCTATCTTTGTTCTTGTTAGTATCACACACAATTTTTATTTTTGACTAATTCCACATTGATGAATTTTCTTCTTCTTCTTCTGATTATAGCAATAATTTCAAGAATTTTGCAACCCAAATTTGACAAGGTTCATTCAAACGATTTCTCCATCTTAAACCTGGACAAATTTTTCAGTGAAAATATTATTTGGACTTCAGTTGAGTTCAAAATGCAAGTGATGTTCTATGTCTTGGTGACCTTTGATGAGAAAAACATTGTTTTTTTTGCATTTCCTAAATGCCATGGGCATGAGGTGTGGTTGGCTTCCAGGTCCTTTCAACTTTCAAGTTTTAACTAAAGGGTCACAACTCGTTTTTTTTTTTTTTTCCTTCTTTTTATTGAAGTTTTGTTTGGATAATGGAATAAGAGTATTTTTAAAATTTATCATATTTTATTTTTAGTGTTTTAAATTAAATTGAATAACTATTTCGTGTGTATCATTTATACATCCGTTGGCAGGAGATCTATCCAATTTTGTCTTTTTATCTAGTTGTCTTATCTTATACAATGTGGATGAGGATGCCTACGTGGGCAATCCCCCAATCATCACCAACAATACCTAAAGAAAGACAAAATAAAATAAAATAAAATCAGAAATACAATCATTCTCAAATTATTTTAAAAGATCAAATCAAAAAATAAAAAAATACAATCTTTCTCAAATTTATATTTCAAAATAATGTGACTCTAATGTTAGAGACTGTAACATTGTTACTAAATTTTTAATTTTTTTTTCAATTATTAATTTAAATGCACGTGTTTATTAGACTAAAATCTTATCTAAGCAGTCATTTAAAAAAAAAAACAATTTCATGTACCAATTTATCATCAAATGCAAATAAATAAACCAATTCAATGCATTCAATAATACAAAAAAGAGTTGATATAAAATAGACATAAATATGTCATAAATATCAGTTATAAATATATAACATAAATAATATTTTAATAATTTTTTAATTTAAAATATGATTAATATATTAAATTTTAATTTATATGAACTGGAAAAACCTTTATTCGTATGACTGTATGAGCATCGAAAAACTCTTTTGAGTATTTACTCGGCTATTCCTAGAGAATTGGATATGGCTAGAAGTTCTCATGTAGGGTGACTCTGACCCAATGTTTTAAAACTCGGACTGGACTGGTCGGTTGAATCGTCAAGGGGTCCACAAAACGGTCCGATTTAACCCGTAAATCTATTTTAAGTTCAAAACTGTTCTAAAAATAGAAAACCGGTAAAACCGGTCGGACCAGGTGACCCAGTTCTAGGTCACCGGTTCACACCGGTTTTTGGCTGTAATTTTTTTTTTTTGGTATATTCAAAATCTCAAATTTCATGCAATTTTTTGGCTGAGTTGAGTTGGTCTTTGGCTGAATATATTTTGGATTGTATTTAAAATTTTAAACCCTTGAAGTTTGAAACTCCAGTATTATATATTTGTATCATGTGTTATTTTATTTTATTTTATGCATGATTATTAGTGTTTGTAACTTTTTTTTTTCGTGTAGTTGAAGAATAAATTATTGGATCATGCTTGAATTAGATGTTAAAATGATTTTTGTTATAGTCCTTGCGATTATGGAAGAATAGCAATGAAGTTTCAACTTTCAACATTGTAATAAGGTATGTCTACTATACTTTTTTCATTTTTTTCTTGAAGTTTTACATATTAAAAAAATTCATATTTTGTAAAAATTTTTTTTATATAAATGTTAGTAATTTTTGTATAATTTTTTAAATTTAAAATATCAATAATATGTATTATTAAATTTATTAATTATATAATTATGATATCACGGTTTGATTCTGGTTGACCCGACGGTTAAACTATCACCTGTAACCCGGACATTTTTTTGGTTCGATGAACGAGTTACATTTTTTCGGTTCGATGAATGGACTAGGTCTGAAAACATTGTTATGACCCCACCCAAGAGATACTGCATTTTGGTTTTAGATTCAATCATTAAAATTAGACTTGGAAGCGTAAATCAGCTCCCATCTCATTACAATTGATTATTAAAGATATTTTCTAATTATAAATTTTATCATATTTTAGTAAGTGTAAACATGTAAATAGAACTATAAAATTGAAATTCAAAAATATAAATAGTTCAAATCATAAGCTCATTCTTGTTCAATTCCATTTTCAATCTTTTCAAGAGAAAGATATATAAAAAAAAAAAAACAAACCTTATAATTAGGTTATATTCAATGATATGTGCACGTGACAAAATTATATATAAATGGGTTATTATAAAAATATCAACATTTTTTTAGGGAAACAATTTCTAAATTATAATAATTATAGTAATATATTACAATCTTTGGCATACCACCTATATGATTTTAGGGATTCTTTGTTATGAATGTGACATGAAGTAGACTTTTGAGTTGTCCATTTTATTGAATATCAATATAAATCATTCATTAGGCCCAAGAATTAAAAAAAAAAAGATTCAATATCATAGACTAGGCAAGCATTTTTATATGGAGATCCAGGGACGACTTGCCAAATATGATTATTTTCATCAATGGACTTGTTCATTGGTGGATGAGATGAGGTACTGTATCCAAGCCCCTACAATCTATGGACTTGTTCTAGAAGGATTTTATTTTTACCTTGGTATTGGCAAACCAGAGTTCCAAAACAATGGTCCATCTTTCAAAGCAATGTGTGATTGTCTCTACATACAAGTCCTCCCCTTCTTCAGATTCTACAGAGGTCCAGAGGGCAGGGTGTGTAGCTTCAGCTGCACCAGTGCAACTGTAAGACTTGGGTCCATCACATTTCATATCTTTTAGTATTTTTCAATCACAAAGCATTAATGGGTTCCTTCAATTTTAGCTTCTAACACCACACACACACACATATATTTATATATTTGTGTACAGATCAAGAAATTCAAAGATGCACTGGCAAAGTTTGGGACTGATAGGAGTGTTATGGGCCCAGCAAAGGGTCTGGATGAATCTGAGATATTGAGGTTGGCTTCAAGAGGGGAGATATCGATAAACTTTCCATTACAATCCACTAAGGAAGAAAGAATGGAAGATTTGGTTCTGAAAGGCATGGATATGTCCAGCACTTTAAACAAAACAGGCAAGAAGATGGAATTTGAAGAAGAGAGAAAAATATTGGTGGCTTGAGATATGGATCGCTTACTGGAGACCAATTATGGAGTAAAGCAGCTCCAAATTTTTACATTTTGGCATTTTTCAAATTTATATAGTCATTGTGGGGTTTTCCATAAGCAGGCTCCTGGTTTTTGTGGATTTTGACCTGCCAGTTAGGCTAATCTGTCATTGGAATTGGATTGGATATTGTGATCTGAATAAGGAGATTAATACAGATCTATCTTTGTTCTTGTTAGTATCACACATTTTTTATTTTTGACTAATTCCACATTGATGAATTTTCTTCTTCTTCTTCTTCTTCTTATTATTATTATTATTATTATCGCAATAATTGTTAAATCACCAACTCATCTAAAAGTTTAAGCTGCTAGAAATGGTGTAATTTTATTATTATATTATCTAACACGTCCTCTCACGTGTGGTCAATTTGAGCCTATACGTGTCAATTCAATTTTTTAGAGTGACAATGAGGTTTGAACTCAGGACCTTTTTGCCTGCTCTGATACTATGTTAAACCACCAACTCATCTAAAAACTTAAGTTATTAGAAAGGTTGTAACTTTATTACTATATTCTCTAATACAAACCTCCTTATCTAGGAGGGTTATGAGGTTGTACATGGAAAGTATTAATAAAGGAAACAAACTGTGAAACCCTAATATATTATACAATAATATGTGTGGCGGCTAACCTTAACCCTAGTATCACAATAATATATAAGTAACACTAATATATTTTTAACACCCCTCTCATACTCAAGGTGGGAAGTAGACCAACTTGAGTTTGCAAACAAAGTTTGAAAGATGGGTGTTTGACATGTTGGCGCCGACGTGACTAAAATGTAATTGTTACCCAAACTGACATAGTTGTGGTAATTATGTAAAGCGAGACTCTCAACAGAGTCAATGATAGCGCGTAGCCTAGAGAAAACACATGGGAGCGCGAAACTGGAACTGGCGCATGGGAGCGTGAAACTGGAATTAGCACATGAGAGTGTGAAACTAGAACTGGCGCATAGTTGAGTGTGAAACTGGAACTGGCATATGGGAGCGCGAAAAACTATCCCCATTGAGGGGCTTGGAAAGAAGTATCATTCCTGGATGATCGAAATGGTTGAATTGGCGCATGGGAGCGCGAAACTGGAACTGGTGCATGGAAGCGTGAAACTGGAACTGGCGCATGGTTTTGGCACTTAAAGAAATAGTCATGGCTTTACACCATGTCGAATAATTATCCCCATTAAGGGGCTTGGAAACAAGTACCATTCCTGGATAATTTAAATGGTAAAGAAAATATGGATTGGCAGCATCAAACTTGCTCCATTCGAAAGTTACTCGTTTGCCATGGCGATAAAAAGAAGGCAAAAAGAAAGAGGGGCAGAGAGCTAGGGTATCGTTCCTGCTCTGATACCATATTAAACCACCATCTCTCTCTAAAAGCTTACGTCACCCTGAAAAATATGAATTAACACGTTTAGGCTCAAACTGATCACACGTGAGGGAGCGTGTTAGAGAATATAATAATAAAATTACACCCTCTCTAATAGCTTAAGCTTTTAGATGGGATGGTGGTTTAACAATAATTTCAAGAATTTTGCAACCCAAATTTGACATGGTTTATTCAAACGACTTTTCCATCTTAAACCTAGACAAATCTTTTAGTGAAAATATTATTTGAACTTCAATTGAGTTCAAAATGCAAGTGATGTTCTATGTCTTGGTGACCTTTGATGAGAAAAACAGTGTGTTTTTTTGCATTTTCCAAATACCATGGGCATGAGGTGTGGTTGGCGTCCAGACAATGTTTTAAAACTCGGACTGGACCGGCCGGTTCAACCGGTTGAACCATTGATCGGTTCATAAAACGGTCCGGTTTAACCCATAAAACCGCTTATAGTTTAAAACCGTTCTAAAAATATAAAACCGTTAAAATCGGCCAGTCGGACTATCGAACCGGGTGACCCGGTACTGGGTCACCGGTTTTTGTCTATATATAAAAGACATGATTATTAGTATTTGTATCTTTTTGTTCATGTAGTTGAAGACTAAGTTATTGGATTATGCTTGAATTGAATGTTAAAATGATTTTTGTTATGGTCCTTGCGATTATGGAAGAATGGCAATGAAGTTTCAACTTTCAACATTGTAATAAGATATGTCTACTATACTTTTTTTATTTTTTTCTTGAAATTTTACATATTAAGAAAATTCATATTTTGTAAATTTTTTTTATTTAATTTTTGTATAATTTTTTAAATCTAAAATATCAATAATATGTATTATTAAATTTATTAATTACATAATGATATCACGGTTTGATTCCGGTTGACCCAACGGTTGAACCGATAATTTGTAATCCGGACATTTTTTCGGTTCGATAAATAAGTTAGGTCCTTTCTGTTATGTTTGTTTGCGTTTTTAAAAATAAATCTTTAATTTTAAAATGTGGGATATGTATTTGGTAAGTTATTAATTTTAATTTTTTATAATTTAAATTATTATATTCAAAAACATTTTTACAATTTTTAAAAATTAATTACAAAATTTTTAAAAAAATTATATCTAAATAACTATTCAGGGCACACTTCAACTTTTAAGTTTTAAGTAAAGGGTCACAACTCGTTTTTTTTTTTTTTTTTCCTTCTTTTTATTGAAGTTTTGTTTGGATAATAGAATAAGAGTATTTATAGAATTTATGATATTTTAATTTTAGTGTTTTAAATTAAACAGAATAACTATTCCGTGTGTATCATTTATATATCCGTTGGCCGGAGATCTATCCAATTTCACCTTTTTATCTAGTTGTCTTATCTTATATAGGATTCCGTGCTAAACAGAATATAGTGATAAGGCAGGAGATCAATCCAATTTCACATTTTTTGAAATTGTCGTCTTGAAAGAAAGGCCAACCTTTTGAATAAACATTATATTAAAAATCTTTAATTTTTAAAGTTACAATTTTACTGAGATTTTTTTTCCCTCTATAACTTTTATATATATATTTATATATATAATAATTTTATTAAAATATTAAATACTTTAATTTCAATATTATATTAAATAAAAAATATATTTATTAATAATTTTATAAATCAAATCTTTAACAAGTCTTATTTGATGAATTTATATCCAATTTTTAACGAATTTACATCAAATCTTGTTAACGGCCGTGTCAGATCAGTCCAGGTAAGATTGACCCGTGTTTACAAGTCTAAATGAGTACATCCACAACAATACGACCACCCGACCCGTTTACAAGTTTAGATGAGTCCGTACATCCACCGACGAATATTTTACTGGAACACAAATTATAGGACAAGCCCCCTTGTCACACATGTCCAGGATACATTATTTTCTTTCTACTTTTAAAATTTTAGTGGAAATGGGTCAATCCCAATTAAGTACTACAATGGTGGGTTTTCCCGCACGTGAGATGCCGTGGCTCTGACTCGGATGAGTCCCACATAATACAGTGTGGATGAGGACACCTACGTGGGCAATCCCCCAATCATCACCAACAATACCTAAACACAACAAAAAAAAAAAAAAAAATCAGAAATACAATCATTCTCAAATTTATATTTCAAAATAATGTGACTCTAATGTTAGAGAATGTAACATTGTTATTAAATTTTTAATATTTTTTTAATCATTAATTCAAATTCACGTGCCTATTAAACTAAAATCTTATCTAAACAGTCGCTTTAAAAAAAAACAATTTCATGTACCAATTTTATCATCAAATGCAAATAAATAAACCAATTCAATGCATTCAATAATACATAAAAGTGTTGATATAAAATAGACATAATATGTCAAATATTCATGTCATAAATATCGGTTATAAATATATGACATAAATAAATTATAATAATTTTTTAATTTAAAATATGAATAATATATTAAATTTTAATTTATATTAACCAGAAAAACCTTTATTCGTATGACTATGAGCATTGAAAAACTCAAAAGAGCATTTATCCGACTATTCCTAGAGAATTGGATATGGCTAGAAGTTCTCATGGAGGGTGACTCTGACCCCACCCAACAGATACTGCATTTTGGTTTTAGATTCAATCATTAAGATTAGACCAGGAAGCATAAATCGGCTCGTAAGTCATAACAATTGATTATTAAAAATATTTTCTAACAATAATACTAAATTTACTTAAAAATTTTACCAAAAATATTTATCTTCATGAGTTGTCAATATTATATTTGTTAAATATCACATCATATCATATAATAATATAATATTCAACTAATACAACACTCTCAACTCATAAATATAAACATTTTTGATAAAATATAAAAATAAAACTAACATTACTCATTTTTTAATTATAAATTTCATCATATTTTAGTAAGTGTAAACATATAAATGGAACTATAAAATTGAAATTCAGAAATATAAATAGTTCAAATCATAAGCTCATTCTTGTTCAATTCCATTTTCAAGAGAAAGATATAAAAAAAAAACCTTATAATTAGGTTATATTCAATGATATGTGCACGTGACAAAATTGTATATAAATGGGTTATTATAAAAATATCAACATTTTTTTAGGGAAACAATTTCTAAATTATAATAATTATAGTAATATATTACAATATTTTGCATACCACCCATATGATTTTAGGGATTCTTTGTTATGAATATGACATGAAGTAGACTTTTGAGTTGTCCATTTTATTGAAGATCAATATAAATCAATCATTAGGCCCAAAAATTTAAAAAAAAAGATTCAATATCATAGACTAGGCAAGCATTTTTATATGGAGATCCAATGACGACTAGCCAAATATGATCATTTTCATCAATAATTGAGTAGCCAGTTACATCAGAAAACAAGCATTTGGGACGAGAGGGACCAATATCTTTGTCCTCACACAGGCCGTCCCTAACAAGATGGGTTTCAATTATTCTTCCTGTCATAGTTGATTTAATATGTAATGCCAGCACAACATAAAGAGAATGGTTAATATGAAACAAGAACCAAATCAGCATATAACCAAACACCACAAGAAATGCCAACAGTTTTATCAACACTGACTAGGAAGAAAGGATCATGTCCACATTTAGATTTCCAGCAGCTTTGATTTGCCTCAGAGGTAGTGACAATTACATATCATCATCATCATCTCTATATCTGATAATACGTGCAATTAAAGACATCATTGGCAAATCAAGAAAATCTGGTTTTTAAGGTAAACTGTGCATGAAACATACGCAGAATAACTAACAAAAAAATGTAAATAAGTAGACAAGATATATAATAGCGAAGACTGTGTTAAACCTATTCCTATTGCTGTAAACAGACAATATCAGGATTTTTTTTTTGCATTATTAAAGTACCAAGTAATTGCGGAGAATATTACAAAAAATTGAATGGGTAAATTCGACACTCAAGATGCTAATGACTTTGCCTATGAGGTAGTGACAATCAAACATGCAAATAAATGCATTATAGGCAAAGCAAGAAATGGCCTAATATCAAGGATCCCAAAGGAAGCTGAACTGTACTTCTCAGATAAACACCACTATGATAGAATGACAAATATATGTGTGCATCAAAGCATGAAAGAACAGAATATCATTGATATATTGGATCGATTCAGCTGCAGTACGTAATAAATTAAAACTTAGGCACCTAACACAAATGCATCTTCAGGAACTGTTGTAATGTTTCATGAATTGATTGAAACCATTTTACATGGCATAACCCAGAAACAGGACACGGAGAACAAATTGACAGAAAAAGACAACAGGATGAAGTGAGTGAAAGACTAGTTAAAATAAACTAGAACAAATAAACTTCAAACAGGAAAATATTGACTCAAGAGTCCAGAACCAAGAATTATTACAGAAAATATATATTGTCAACTTGGCCGACATAAATTAATAAGTGAATCAGGTGCGAGGAGAAAGGATTTAGGTGGAGTGAGATCAAAATCTCTTCCTCTTATGTTTTATCAAGGAAAGAAGAAAATTTGAGGGAATTAAGACAGAAAGATTGAGCTTTCTGCTCACTTCTTCAATCCTTTAGAGAAAAAAGAAGCTCATAAAATGTATTTTTTTTTAAATACCAAATATGCCATTCATACAAGAACTAAAAATTATGACAATTAATGAAGATATGCTACAAGTATTAAATAGTCTATGTACACAATCTTTTCTTTTCTCTCAACAATCCAAAGAAGATAATAATGAGTTTCTTTCGATTTCTCTTCTAAGAATTCAGACTGGGTGGGTGAAAATAGTCACTCTATTTACTTTTCTTCTTCCTCTTCTATTTTAAGTTATCCTCCCTTCTCATTTCCATTCAAAACTTCCAAACATGTAAAAGCAGATAACAAGTATAATGTATTGATCCAAAGAAAAAAAAACAGAAAATAATAAATGAAGCAAAAACCATTCTAGCCAGTACATGCCCTGTGACAAAGTTTGGAGCTTTTTCCAACAACCAAGTGGTTTTAAAAAATAATTGGCAAATTCAAGATGTTTTAAAATTATTTGGGAAATCCATGAACATACTTAAAAGCCTTTAAATATGAAGGTGCTAATGGTGAAAGAGCCCTTAAATAGAAAGATGCTCTTAATGAAAGAGTCTTTAATTAAATTAAATGCCCTTTCTGCTCTTAATGAAAGAGTCTTTAATTAAATTAAATGCCCTTTCTGCTTTCTGAAAAAGTTTTAATTTAAAGGTGGTCTTTTTGAAAAACCTTTCAATTTAGAGATATTAAAGAGGATTTGGATTTGAAGTTAAACATGCCCTTTAAACATCACGACTCTTCCAAACATGCTTATTTGGACTTGACAATTATCTTTTAAAACACCATGGGTCTTAAAAAAAACTCAGGTGCATCAGAGAGATTCCCAATGACAAATCATCATACTCCAATATGGAGTGCTGATGTCCCTGTCTATTTTATCATCACTTGCACAATCTAAAATCTTAGAGAACATTTAAGTTACAAACATGCTTACAAAAATTAGGCATAAAAAATATCACAGGATGTTTGCAATATGAAGGACCAAGTTATTGTGGAGTTTACTACAAAAACTGAACAGTTGGCAAATTCAAATCTCAAATCTCAAATGCTAATGCCTTTGCCTCATAGGTGACAATCAAAAATCATCATCATCTATATGTCTGATAATCCATGCAAATAAATGCATCAGAGGTAAAACAAGAAATGGCCTCATAGCTAGGGTCCCAAAAGAAGCTGAGATGTACTTCTCAGATAAACAAGGAAAACCCATGACAAATATGTGTGCATCATTGCATGAAAGAACAGTTATCATGATGTATTGGATCACTTCAGCTGCAATGAGTAATAAATCAAAACTTAGGTGCATCAGAGAGATTCCCAATGACAAATCATCATACTCCAATAGGGAGTGCTGATGTCCCTGTCTATTTTATCGTCACTTGCACAACCTAAAATCAAAAAAAACATTCCAGTTACAAACTTGGAACAGAATGAAAACAACTATTTTTCAACTAATTGAATGACATTCTTAAATAACATGAAAACTCACAACCGAATATGAACAAATAATATAATCAAGACTACAATGGAACTGAGAAAAGGTGCCTCAGATTAAGTTCTTCTCATTGTAGACACTCAGTGTATATTTAAAGCCCATCATTGGCACTAGATGATAAAATTAACAAACATTATAAAAAATATCCAAAAAACAACTAATGATAATATTACTCAAATCCCACAATATTAATAGTTTATCACTCGTCCGCATAAAATTTTAAATATAAGATAGATTCTGGCTTATCACTCACCAGTAATCGAATCAAGAAGATTCCCAAAGACCCATCTTTTCCAATAGCTTAAGTGTATAGCTGGGAATAACCCAAAATCTAATCTTTAATGCATATAAGAACATTTGAAAATTTAAAAAAAATAAAATACAAAAATCCAAATACAATAAAAATGCCTCACAGCATCTAAGTAATTTCTTTTCATACTGATTTACTCAAAAGTATATTTAAAACTATCGCATGCAGAGGCATATTTCCACATAAATGATAAGATCACAGATAACAGAAGATCAAATGTAGCATACAACACAGTTAAAATGACAAAGATAAAGGTTTGGAAGACAAACCAACAAACAAACAAAAACTCAAATCTTTTTACCATTGTAGAGAAGCAGCTCAGTGAATCAGATAAACCCTAATCTCCAACCTGTAAGTGGGTCTGAATAAATCAGTTAATAACAGGGTTGAAGAAGAACATTATGCATAGCACAGAAGAAGTTTTGAAAAACCCTAAAGATCTCATCATTAGGGCTTATGTCTGCCGCTAGCTGCTGCTTATGAAGTGTGTGTATATGTACACACAAATACACGCATCCAGACAGTTCGCTAGGGCAAAAGAAGGGCTATGAGAGAGCTCGCTACGGCTCGTGTTCCATGGGCCTGTCAAGTGTTCCACAAAGATCATTTGCATCGAACTCGGGCCCAATAGTTACTATAGGCCCTATGACCATGAAACAAGTTAGGACGATTACGTTCATACGTCATGGTGACGGTCCCGTCCGGGGCTTAATAGCTGAATCATTTTACTGGGCTCAAGTCCAACATGGACATTATGATTTGAAAACTGCAGGGTAGTGCTGTCTGCCCATTGAATTTTCAAGTGGGCCGACCATGAATAACTTCCTCATTTAGTCCACGTAACTTTTTTGATATGTTACATTCATGTGTTATCATCAATCAATTACAATTAACCGTACGATCAAAGCATTACATCATAGAGAAAGTATAGCATCAGTTATGCATGGCCAAACTCGTCCCGTGATTAATATGTATAATTAACTTCACACATCGTGATACTGGTGTGTGACTTAGACACGCACCAATGACGTGATGAGTATTGGACAATTGCAACTAATTTTAACACTTCTCTAACATCATACTTTATTGAACAGTACAATTAGAGTATTACAACATACTTTACTAAACAATACAAGTTTAAAATTATAACATAGTGTATATATATACAGTCTAACAGTAATAGGAGTCTCTTAAATATGAGTCTTGTACATTCCTCGTAGTTACGTTTCGTTTGGAAGTTTTGAAGATAAAATAAAAGAAAAGAAAATTTAAAATTGAAGAGAAAAGAGAGGAGAAGAAATAAAAGAAGAAGAAGAAAGTATTCACTTTTATCTTGTTTGATATTTCAGAAAAAAAAAAAAAAAGACATTATTTCTTGTTCGAAAAATCGATTAAGAGAGAAAAGAAAATAAAGCATAAAATATTATTTTAACAATTATACCATTTTTTTCTTTATGCTTAGAATTTTTAATTCTTTCATTTATGGGTAGTTTTGATATTTCAAAAAATTCATTAATTACATTTTTTATTATTTTCAAATCTCTCTACTTTTAAAGAGATTTTTAAAATTGGAGAAGTGGATTAAATGTTTCGTTTGAAAGTTTCGGATAGAACAAAAAAGAAAAGATAATTTAAGATAGAAGAGAAAAAAAAATATTCATATTTATCTTGTTTATTAGTTTAGGAGAAAAAAATATTATTTCTTGTTTGAATTATTGAGGGAGAAAAAAGAAAAGAAAATATAAAAAATTATTTGACAATTATATCTTTCTTTTTTTATGTTTAGAATTTTTACTTCTTTCATTTATGAGTATTATTGGTATTTCAAACAAATTTATTAAAATACTTTATTTTTTCTTCAAATTTCTTCATTTTGGAAGGGATTGGAGAAGTGAGCTAAAACTTTTAAACTCTTTTTCATATTCTTTTCTTGTTTCTCCATTAAAAATTTTTAAACGAGAAATTTAAATATTTATCCATCTTAATTTTTTATTTTTTTTCTAACTATTTTTATTCAAATGAGCTGTAAAACCTTCAAACTTTTTCTTAAGAGTCTCTTCTAATCTTTTCTTTTCTTCATTAAAATTTTCTAAATGATCTTCTAATCTTTTCTTCTTTTTATTAAAATTTTTTAAACAAGAAATTTAACTATTTCTTACGGTTAATTTTTTTTTAATTTTTTCATTCAAATAAATTATAAAAAAAAGATAAGGCTTAAACTCGTTGACTTACTTTGGGAAAATATCCAAAATCAGTCTTATCCGGGCATCTCTCTCCTGAGCCAGATATCAAAACTGTCAGAAGTCTTTTGGGCTATACCTAGGCAATTTTAGGTGGAATTTTGAGCCTTGATGCGTTGTTCTTAATCTTTCGGGTTCAACCCATTTGTCCTATTCATGGTTTCAAGTTCAATCAACTTTATCAAAGTTTCTGGTCAAGTTAGTGGGCTTTGATTCATTTTTTGAAGTCTTCTGGGTGATGCAAGAACCTATGGTCAGACTTCCACGGGGCAGTGGCAAAAGAGACAGCTCAAGTACATGACATGCTTACTTTAAATATTTAGTGTGAGTTTAAATATTTTGTGATTTAAATAAAATATGTATTATTACATCAGTGCATATATTCAAGATTTATTTTTCAAATTTATTTGAAAAAATGATAATAGATATCAATATCAAAATTAGGAAACATGTTGTTAAAAATTAGAGATTCAAATCTAAATTAGTTCGATCCTTAAAACTCAAATTTTAAAGAAAGGAGTAACCTGCTATATAAATAAATCAGAAGAGCTAGAGACGGGCGATGTAGGACAATCTAATACGCCCCCTGAAGCACATTGCTCCTCTAACCCAAAGTTAAGCTTTGGCTTAGCTCTGATACCATATTAAAAATTAGAGGCGCAGCCCATTCAGCATCTTAAAACTCAGGTGTTAAGAAGAAAGAGAGAAGACCCTTATATATAGACCAAATGAGTTAGAGATGGACGATATAAGACAATCCAACAAAAGATATTTCCTCGCCAACAAAAATTAAAAAATAAAAAAAAACCAGTGTGTCCACTTCATCCATTCCAATATAAATCATGACTTGGACTCAAATTGATCCTAACATGCGACAATCATACCGACTAATCCACTCATCATGGGCCAATGGTAGTATGACATGGTCGTCCACACAGACCCACATTCAGTGCCATTGTCATTCTCCTCTATAGCTAATCACAACAGAGAGGGTATCTGACAAAAAAAATAAAAAATCATAGCAATTTCGATTCTCTCTCTTCTTTCTTTTTCTTTTTTCTCTTCACCATCACTTTGTGATGTTTGCCAAGACCCATAATGCTACATACGTCTGACAGTGAATTAGGTGTTAATATTATAGTCTAATCATACTTTAATTCATTTTTAAATCACATTGGTAGAGTGTAACTTTTTTTTGGTGCCACCCTACTCAAACAAAAGTTTATGTAAAATAATTATGAAAGAGATTTTAGATTTACGACTTGGGTACGTGATGCGGAACGGTTGTTATTGGTAGACTCGTTCCAGATTAACCAAAAAAAAAAAAAAAACCTAACATATGATCCATATGACAATATACCTAAGAATGAGAAAACTGAAGTACGACATTTACAGCATACTTTTACGAGGGAGTGGAAAATCAAAAAAATTGTAAAACTGTACAAGAACCCCGTTTTAGATACTTTGAGTTAAACTAGATTCCTTTGTTTAATTATGGCCAAACAATGTTTAATTGTTAGTCTTATATATACATAAAATTTTACAAATTAAATCCATAAGGTAAATCAAGTGATTGGAGTTTCACGACAGGTTCCTTGAAGTCTCGAGGTTGTACTTTTAAACCATCTATATAATAAAAATGAAAGGCTTTGTAGGAGATTCTGGATTTACGATTCAATCACACGCCTCCATAGGGTTCAATTAGTGGATGGTTATTAAAAAGAAAAATTAGAAATTAGAAATCAACAACACATGGCTTGACAACACACGTCTCTCACAGCTAAAGTTACTAATTAAGAAATAAGAACCTTTGAAGGTTCCTCTCTTCATGCCCAAGAAAAAAAAAAAGGAGCTTCTTACCATCCTTCAAATTTATGCTTATCCGTGATGTAATGACAAGATAAAGGATGGTTAAAGAAACAAGTATTCCATATCTGATAATGATCTTTAGACTTTAATTGAAGTCCATGGCTTTCATTGCTTTATGCTTAACAAATTTTTATTTTTTGTTAAGTGCTTAATCAACTATTATCTTGTTCCTAAAGGGGTTGTCGCCTTTTTCCAGTATATGGGTCCCCTGTCTTGTCATCTTCTACTAATAAAATTCTCTTACTCTCCTTGGGGAATTTACTCTGTTCAGACTACCCGCACATGGGGCTCAACTCAACACCATGGTCCTGCATTAATGCAGTACCAGTCTAAATCCTCCGATTAGTCAAGCTCATGAATTAGTGTCGGTCCAAAATAGCGGATGGTGTGAATCGGCACGTTGTTTACGGCACTGTCACCTTTGTGATCACATAAGTTCAATTTTTTCATATTTTTATTAAATTAACGTTTTTTCAATTTCAATAAAAATTACAATTTTATGAAAGAGTGTCTGATAACATAGTGTCACGGTCTCACTTAATTAAGAATGAGTTCTATTAATGCTCAATAACCAAGGGTGGAATGATAGGTAAACTAGGTCGGGCTCTAATTCACTTTAAATTTTAGGAAATATTTTTTATATATGTAAAATTTTGGACTTTTTTAAATTAGTCCATCCTAAAATTTTAGTCCAGTTCAATTTTAACTCATTATTTCTTTCATTTATCACCCAAAGTTTTAACTCACTCAAAAACCCAATTCAAATTTTACCCTTAATTTCTCTCATTTTCATTCCAAAATTTCAACCCGATCCAAAATTTCGACTAATTTTTTTTGCAAACATTTTTTAGCCCTCCTTTATTTTTTTTTTTCTGGTTCCGTCTTTGTATAGTCACATATATTATATAATTAGGCAAACATGCTAATACTAGAGTTGTAAACTCATCTCTAATATAAGCATTGGATAAATAATTTAACCTAATTTATAATTAAATAAAAATAAACATTCACATATTTTTAATAAATAGTGAAACTTGAATCTATGAGCTTTCCTGTAACATAAATAACAAACTGGACTTAGTCGAGTTAGATTAGAGTTTACATTCTTGAAAAGCAAATTAAGAAGGAGAAGTTCTTCCAAATTTGCTAACTAAGTACAATAAGCACATGCTTGCACGTACTGATACTTCTTGCATGCGAATAAAGTTGCATGCGCATGAGTGTGGATCTATATTTTAGTTTTATAATTAAGCAACTAACTGATTCATGAAGAAAAGAATCAGCTTTAACCTTTTAACAGCTTTAATTGTGCTATTGCCAATCCATTTTTTATATGCTGCTTCCATGCTTCACAATCCTATAAAAAATAATTTCACACCAATTATCATTTAACAATCATTTCTATCTAAACCTTACACTAGTAAAACTAACTCTTATAATTATTTCCATCTTCAAATTACAAATAAATTTGTTCATTGGTGCATTATATTGGATTAATAAGTATCGGAAATGTTAGTAAAATACGTGAAATATATTATAATTTTTATTGATGTGTTACATTTATGGACATAGATACATTGTATTCGAATTAATGAATATTTTATGAGTAATGTTATATCTTTTAAATTTTTGTAACAAAATTCCGTATTTTAAATAATGTATCAGTAAATTATTAGTTAAAAATTAAAAAAATTATCTAAAATACTATCATTTAATAACACATTATTTATGATAAAAAAAAATTAAGACATCTAATATTATTAATATCAATTATTTCCCTCTGCTAATTTTTTTTTTTTTTTTTGATACGAGGACAAATCTCTCTGTCTAGCGCCTTCGGAGCCGTGACTAAAGGGACAAACCCCAGGACCCATGCCCCGACCCCATAGTGCACGAGACATGTAAATCAGAAAGGCACGATGAGGGACAGGAATCGAATCCCACATCAAGGCAGACTTTTTTATTGCCCACCACTTGAGGGTTGCCTTTCTAAGCAACGTGCTACGACCCCGGGGGTTCCCTCCCCTAATTAAGCAAAGAATTTACTTGTCTTTACAATTTAGAAGTCTCTAAAGCTAAGCAACTAATTGGCCAAAAAGATATTCAAATTTAGCGGCTTATCATCAAATTCAAGGGGGCAGTTTAAACCTTAAAAAGTGCTTTTGATTATATCTCTTTTGTCGACTGATTTTACCACCTTCATAATTTGATACATCGACAGTGGTGGAAGCCCAATATTATCCTTTTCAAAATAGAGCTTAACAGGGGAGTTTATGTGGGTAACATGTCATTTCACCAGGGAAGCTGGGTGCGCCACTAATCAAAAATTAGGTGTACCCAGGAAACTATTAGTAGAATATTTACGTGGAAAGCATTCAAATGCAGATAAGGCAGTTACGTTGGCAACTGAATAAGGTGATGAGAGTTCCATATAGTCCAGTCAAAAAAGTAAGTGGAGACTGTTTTCTTTTCTGGGTAAAGCTTTCCCATTGATTTTGGGGTTTTAATTTTAAAAACTTGTAAGTTCTTGGTACTTGGTTACAAGGTTTGAGTTATTCTTAATATATATTTTATCTGGTCAATTTCAAATTAAACTGCAGTCATATATTTCAACTGAAATGGAACTAGTGGAAAATGTCACATTAAGGTGGAGTTCATATGACATGTGATGTTTTAATTATTTAATAATTTTGGGCTTCTTGCATTTCTCAGTGATTCTTCGAGTAGTCTCCTAACTTAAGTGGTGAAGTGGCCTTGATGGGCACCATACTGTTGTCCCATAACTTTTTCTAGTAATTTTTTTTTTATCTTGCAAGAGGATACTTGTCACGACCTTAATTTAAAAGACTTGACAATAAGGTCATTTAAATCCTAATTGCAAGGTGATTAGATTAATCAACCCAGTCAGATGTATTAAAAATACGTCATTTTTTTGTATCGTTTTCATACTAATATTTGTTCAAGTCCCATAATCAAATTAATTGAAAATGTATATCATCAGATTTTAATATAAAATAAATATTTATGAGTGAGATACAAAATATACAATATGTACGATTACACTATTCAAAATTAACGCTAATATCAAATAATATAAGTACATAAATACAATATTTTTTATAAAAGAGTACAAACATCTTTGTAAAAATGAAAATTTAAGAATGGTGGATGCAGTTAATATCATAAATCGTAATTTTGAAAAGGACGTGTGTCACAAAGAAGACTAGCTAAGCTTGAGATAAGAATGTATTATGATTCTTTATTTGGCTTGTGTATTTTTTTTTTTATTTCAACTTTTCAAGGAATAATTTTCAGAAAATTGAGAACTTGCCATGAAAATGCTGAACTCCAATGGCAAAGAAAAAACAGAGTGACACAACACTAGTTGGTTTAAAAAGCATAAATTCCAACCAACTAAAATATGAACTCTCTAAATTCTAATGCAAGATTCGTGGTGCATGACAGAGCCGACTATAAGGACTTCAAATTCCAAAGATCTGTTAAATGGGGATTCATGAATTTAATATCAAGATTTTGACTCATTTATTATGTTGGAAAATTTTACAAAGACTAGTTATTCATTCAATGTCATCTGTTAGGATGCAGACAGTCTTTGAACACCCAGAAAACACACACACACAGTCACCACGTGGGTGATGTAGGTGATGACTGTAGATGAGCTAGCTGCTGAAGCCCTTTATATGTTTTATTAATTACATTCATTGAATGCCAATTTGGTTCTTGCAGTATACAATTCCAGAAGGCTGAAACTGTGTGCAAGTTGATGATTGATTGACGGAAAGGAAGGCTCTATGAGTGATTGATTGATTATATCCTCCATAGCCCATACTTTCCAATTATAATCTGTTTTCTTTCCCCCTTCCTTGCATGCTTTACAGCCATCTTTTCTGCCATCAGCCTTCTTTCTCAGCCGCCGTCTTTATTTTTCATTTATAATTTGGTTTCTGGATTAAATTTTTTTTTTTGGATAAAGAGAACATGGGTGTTAATTAAAGATATGAACTCAGAGCATCCCTTTAACCTAGGTTTGAAGGCAGATAGCATAGGACACAACAAGTTGTATATAGAACTGATGGAAAAATATTACATCGAAATAATAATAGAATTGATACCCATTTTGGACCAGCACAAGTTGCATGTATAAATATATTTCAACCACACCATTTATCACTAAGTTATAAAATAGCCGCAATCATTCTTTAAAACATTATAATATATTATGGCATCACCAAGCATCCAATGGGATCTAATGGTTGTATTGTTTGACTTTGTGAAGATTATGATTTCATGCATGGTTGGATAGATAATTTGGGTAATAAAAATACATTTTTAGGATTCAAAATAACTTCGATACTAATTGTTAAATCTAAAATGCTTTGATATTAATTGTAGAATTTAAAATTACTCTAATATCAATCATACTGAGATATTATCTCTACTTTAATCGGATCTTCTATTAGTGAATAATAGAATTAGTTCCTCGAATTAATCGGTTCGAAGAAATCAAATACCGAGTTACCAAAAAAAAAAAAATAAGAGGCCTCGTGGCTCACTGTTCACGGCAATCTCACGACTGTATTGTTTGGTCGCCTCTCTCTCTCTCTCTCTCTCTCTCTCTTTATGACTATCGGCTCACTATTAATTAGGACATCTAATATCACACAAATTAATTATTATTAGAATATTACTCTAACTACAATTAAGAGTACTCAAAACATTTCAAATATTAGTTTAACCCAATAAACTAAAATAAAAAACTTTCTAAAATATATGAACTTGGTTTAATTAACTAACGAACATTACCTCAAAGTCCCTACAAAATTCTCTAATGACAGAGGAGGGGTTTCAAACCTATTCAATGGGAGTGAAGAAGGAATGAGAGCCACATTTACATAGATGTAGGCTAAATTGGGCTTCATTAATTGACAAAAGAGAAAAAAGAAAAGAGAATGACATTATTGTGAAATTTATCTACCTTTATTGATGGTAACTCTACTGTAAATACTACACGCCAAAGAAAGGTACATTGGATGGTTAACTCTAGCCATATAAGGAGTTTTGAAGTAATGATCTAAGGAAGCGGTTACTCTGCACCTTTACTAAATTTGGTGCAACTCTTTCTTATAAATTTTAGGAAAAAAATATTAAAATAAATTTTTTCAATCTAAAAAATTTATGATATATATTTTTTTATCTAAAAAGTCTAAAAAAGAAATTTTTAGTACAAAAAAGTCCAATTGTTAACTTTTATCTTAACACTATTAAAAATATTACTAATTATACTAAAATGACATTTAAGATACATTTTTAAAAAAAAAATACTAAAAAATATATAAAATAAAATTTTCAATACCAAAAAATTATAACATTTTATAAAGTAAAAATTTATTTTTTAAGCATTCTAGATAAGAAATAAAATGTTATCTTTTTTCCTGTTTCGGAAGCCTTGTTCGGGGTGGAGAGACTTAGTCTCGAGGTGCGCGCAAGCTCGCCCGGGGATACTCTTCATATCAAAAAAAAAAAAAAAATTGTTATATTTATTGTTTAGTATTTTTTAAAATGTATTTTGAAAGTTATTTTTGTCTAATCAATAATATTTTTTAATGGTGTTAAGATGAAAGTTAACAATTGGATTAATTTTTTTTTTAATCTTTTAGATAGAAAAAATATATAGTAGACTTTTTGGATTGAAAAAATTATTTTAAGGACTTGTTAGTAATTTTTCCTAAATTTTATTTCTCTAAATTCATAAGAAAATTATTTATTATAAATTTGGATAAATTACACTAATCTTTCATGAAGTTTCTGACAATCACAAGAACCTTTCCTGAGGTTTTTGAAATGACACTGATCTCCACTCTAGTCTGATTTTTCTCAAAATGACAAAAATACCCATTTGAATTTTTTTTTGTATTTTTTAATTTTGATCAATTTTTTCCTTTTTCTTTCATGTTCAAATAAATATTAATTAAAATTTTCTTTGACTAAAATAATATAAGTTATTTATCTTTATTTTATTTTATTTTTATATAAAATGAGAAAAATCTTTAAAAAAAGTTAGAAAAAGATCAAAATTTAAAAAAATCAAAAAAAATAAATAAAAGAGACATTTTTGTCATTTTTAAAAAAATATAAAGTTAGAAGAGAGATTATTGTAGTTTGTTAATAAAAGTAGAAAATGTTAGTGCCATTTCAAAAATTTTAGAAAAGATTCTTATAATTATTAAAAATTTCAAGTGTAATTTATCTCATAAATTTTTAAAAAATTTAAATTTTTCTAAAAAAATGTGAGATGATATCATATAGTAACATAAAACGATATGTGTCACTATTGAGTTTTGAGTGAAAAATCATTGGTAAATTGGATTAGGATGGCCATTAAGCATAAGAGGATATAGCTATAGGATTAGGTGGTTCCGGAATGTCTGACTTTGAGATCAGTCCATTCACATCATAAACATTCTAGTGTTTTGCTTTCTGTTTGATCCTTACGTTGTTCTTGACGTCTCCGGACTCTCTTTCAACGGCCGCTTTCTTTGAGTACCGACTTCGTACTCTCCCATCGCCTCTATCTTTCAATGCAAATCTTCCTCTTTGAATAGTTATTTTATTAGTTTATTAATATGATAAATGATGCTGTACTTTTTGACTCGTAATAAATATGAGTTTCATGATATGTAAAACACTCTGAAAGATGATCAGAGGACCACCGGATTGACTCCAGCGGTAGCCACTCCGATACTTAAGTAAGTAAATAGAATTGAAAGACTGTATTTAAAGCCAAAGAATGAACATGCAAATAAAGCGTTATAGACCGTGGCCTTCCTAAGTTGATTAGGATTCGGAGTCATGAATGTAGGGATTTGATCATCAGATATTGCAGTTACCTTGTAGAGTATTACATAGAGATAATCATAGATGAAAGTTTCCTTGTTGAAGACTGTTTCCTTGTTGAAGACTGTTTCCTTGTTGAGGACTGTCTCCATGTTGAAGATTGCTTCCTTATTCCCTGCTCGGCAACCGTTAAGGCGGTGACGAGGTCTGGAGTGTTGGTCTGGATTCTGTAATTAATTCTGAGATCCTTATCCGGATATATGTGCTCTGGAGACATATGCTCGACCACTTCTGACCTTTTCTCCTGCTCTGAATGTTCGAGCGCTTAGCCATTGGCTGAGCGTGAGCCGAGTTAGCCGAGCGTGAGTTGGATTCGTAGTCATACGTGTCAAGTGCTGATTGGCCTGCTCTTTTATGGTATATCAATAAAGAAGTTAATTATTTATTCTAAATTTTAAAATTTGGTGAAATATTCATAAGAGGATTGCAGCCGAATAACCTTATTAAAAAAAGTGCATTCCAAAAAGTTATAGTTAGGGCACATGGTGATGGCCCCGCTCGCGGAACATTGGCATTTTTGGGCGTACCAGTTGGACCCAACTATCAATACTCTGTCCTCAACTTCTTATTTTTCAAATTTACTCTTATTCATTTGATAATTTGAAAATTATTATAAAATGAAAGCAAAAAATAAATAAATAAAGGAGTATAAAATCTAACAAAATGCAAGAAAACAAATAACACAAAATTTAAGTTTTTGGGTAAAATACTTAAATTTAAGAGAAACAATCTTCTATAAATAAAAGAAGATTATTAGAGTGAAAAATATATAAAAATTTAAAAATATTTTTATATTTAAAGACGATTCATAAAACTGCTCCTTTCTGATAATCATATTTCCAAATTCCTAAAAAAATAACACTCTTATACAGATGTTCATGAAATTGACAAGTCGGTACAAAAAGTCTTAAAATCTTACGCCTATCTGAATAGAAAAGCATTTCTTAATCTATTCAGACTACTAAAAATTATCAAAATAAAATTGGGTCAAAAACTTTTTTCACTCATTACTCATTTTTTAGATTATATCGGATCAAAGATTTGATACAATTCATGACAAACAACCAATAGAAATTTCATGGTGTAAACGTGGTGGTGCCCATAGATTGAAGTTGAGACCACCAAATACCCATAAATTAAACTTGAGACTCCTAAATACCACTAAAAAAAACACGTCTTTCAAACCAACTAGATTACCACCACCCAAGCTCACTCTGTACAACTTAAGAGCTCTGGATATGGACGATTTTACATAAACAGAAACAATGAGGCAGGGATATGCAGATTTTTTAAACCACGTGGTTTCAAGCCAAACGTGCCTTGTTCACACGGACAGGTGAAGAAACCACTTGCAGGTGGCGGTTTTTGGTCCCCACACCTCAATAAAAGTCAGTCAGTTGGTCTGACGTTGCCTATCCAAAGCCCTCCTCCTCCTCCTGTTGCCCCTCCCAAAGCTTCTATTTATTCTCACCTCACCCCCTCCCCATTTCCTCACAAATTCCTCCCCACTCTCTCTCTCTAGAAAAGAATACTAGTCTTTGTTCAGGAAAATGTCTCTCATTGGTTTTCTCATAGTGGGCTTTTTCTCTCTGTTCTCAAATGTTCATGGGTATGATGGGGGATGGATTGATGCTCATGCCACTTTCTATGGAGGTGGTGATGCTTCTGGCACAATGGGTATGTAAACAATATATATCTCATACCTTAGTCCCTATTTGCTAATAAGTAGTAATTGAACACTTTTGGTCATATGTGCAGGTGGAGCTTGCGGGTATGGTAACCTTTACAGCCAGGGATATGGGACCAACAGTGCAGCTCTGAGCACAGCCCTGTTCAACAATGGCTTGAGTTGTGGGGCTTGTTTTGAGATTAGGTGTGCCAGTGACCCAAAGTGGTGCCTCACTGGCTCTATTATGGTCACTGCTACCAACTTCTGCCCCCCTAACAATGCCCTCCCAAACAATGCTGGGGGTTGGTGCAACCCTCCCCAACACCATTTTGACCTCTCTCAGCCTGTCTTCCAACACATTGCTCAATACAAAGCTGGGATTGTACCTGTGACTTACAGAAGGTATGCACTTAGGACTTCTTATATGCTTCTCTTTAATGTTGAATCCATCTGCTAATATTTGATATATTCTCTGTTCTTTTTTGGGGGGGGATATAGGGTTCCCTGCCAGAAAAGGGGAGGCATCAGATTCACCATCAATGGCCATTCTTACTTCAACTTGGTTTTAATCACCAACGTTGGAGGTGCTGGTGATGTCCACGCTGTTTCCATAAAAGGTTCAAGGACGGGGTGGCAACCAATGTCAAGGAACTGGGGTCAGAACTGGCAAAGCAACACATTCCTGAATGGACAAAGCCTCTCTTTCAAGGTCACCACAAGTGATGGGCGCACTGTGGTCTCTAACAATGCTGCCCCTGCTAGCTGGTCCTTTGGCCAAACCTTCAGTGGAGGGCAGTTTCCATAAACACCTACCCATCCCTCTGCTATATGAACTACTCATGGTAAATTAGTATAAAAGGAGAAGTGCAGATGAGTCGGTTTAGGGTAAAAGCTGAGAAGGGCTTATTTTAAAGTGACCCTTCTCATAATTTGGGTCATTTTTTTTGATTTGGTCATGGAGATTCTGTCCAGGTCTTTTTTTTGGGAAGGTAGAAAATGGGCAGTGGTGGGCTAAGCTTTACCACCCGCCACTTCATAGATAGTTACATATATGGATGGTTGTTTTAAATTTTGATTTTTGAATTGAAAAGCACTTTTGGTTGCGTTGGAATGAAGTCAGTGTAATCAGCCTTTTGCTGATTGTGTTCTTGGGTAGAGAGTGAGTCATTTCACAAATTGTAAACCGTTTTTCTTGTCTGTTCTGTTCTCTCTATCTGACGATTAATAAAGCTGCAGAAGTTCTTGTCTCTCTCTCTCTCTCTCTCTCTCTCTATATATATATATATATATAAATAAGTGTGTGTGTGGGTGGGGGTCTTTAATGCTGTGTGATCAAACGATGCATCATGCATTTACATATAGATAGAGAAAGGTGGAGATATAGGATTGATCTTATAAATAGAGATAAGGCTCAAGTCTCACAAATTTAATATCAAATCTAGAGCTGCTGCTGAGTGTGTGTGATATTGATCACGCACAAAGGCCATTGATGAAGTTGCCCAAAATGATAGGATAACATCAGACACCATCGGCAAGGTCAAGCCAATAACACTGCCTATTATTTACTCATCTCAACTTTACTGAATATGAGAATCTTGTCATTTAATATGGAGAAATTATCAAGTGGGATCTCTCATTTGTTTTATTACTATGTGACTATTAATTTTAGTTCTATTATTAAGATATAAATTAAAAAAAAATTAAAATTCTAAAATTTACCAATTATATCTTTAAAAAAAAAATGAACGGCCGTGTAGAAAATTTTTGTTATTATTATTATTTTTTATTTTATGAACACCATTTGTTCCAAAAAAAAAAACACTGATAGACACAGAAAAAACAGAATTAAACTATCTTTATTTTTTTTATGCATCATTTATCTTATTTGATAACATAAATGTATTTTTTGTATTACTAAATTTATAATTTCTGTAAATGAATACTTTTTATTAGAATTAGAATATTTATTATATATATATGAAATTCTAGCTTCCTTAATTTCACGAAATTCTATATTACTAACTTTTAGTCCAAGACCTGCTATATATATAGATAAAATATAAAAGAAAACAAAAAAAAATGTTAATGATTTAGTGGCAATAAAAAGGTGATAAATACTTGTACACTAAAAAAATATACAATGAATATTTCTATTTTAACTATATATAATTTTAATATGTATATGTTAATATATATTACAAAAAATTGAATACAAAAGAAAATAATAATAATAATAATTTTGCATTTCAAAAGGCAAGAAATTTTAATATTGAAAAATAAAAAAGGCATCATTTTAAGTTATTGTTTTACGTCTCACAATTTCTCGAGTCGGTCATAATAAATTTTATCATTTTTTTTTTTTAATTATAAGGAAGTTTGTTTAGAAAAGTTATAAACTTTGGTCATATTTGAGTTGTTGAATTGTAAGGATACGTGTCATTCAAATTATGACAATTTGTTAAAAGTCATTTCAACTTTAAGAGAGAGTTTAACAAATTCAAATTTTGAAAGAACATTTGACAAGCTTTCGGAGCTTTTTTTTTTTTAAGTTATTAACAAATTTTGAAACTAATAACTCTTGAATTGAAGTAGCTCTAAGACAGGAGGGCGGGAGAATATACTTGAAATTAATCTATTAATGGAATGGATACAAGCCCACATTACCTAGAATTCATGTATTCTAGCAGTTGAACTCACATATAACTCTGGACCACAATATATATTTGGTTAATAGGGTCAGGCCCATCTGTCAGGCCCATCTAGTGCAGCCTGTAGGCCTACAAGGCAATTGAGGTAGCTTCAAAGTATTTGCCACCAAAATGTAACATAATTATTAACCACGACCATGCCAATACTAAATCATTATACTGCCATCACCAGTTGAATATGTATGCGTGTATGTGTGTATATAGTATATATACACATCTAGGAGCAAAATTTATTTGATATCAGGGAGGGTAATGTAATTAGGAGTTTATTTGCATATGCGAACAAGACTTGTATTCCTTATATTCTATAAAAGTAGATGTGTATTCAAAGGTTGAAATAATTGTAATAAATAAGATTCTAATTCCTAAAAATTTTGAAAAATAAGAGTATCTTTCTCAAATGCAAACGAGTTAATAATAACATTACCTTATTAGGAAGTAGAAATAGTTATGCACTAAATTTAACATATTAAAATTTCAGGTTCAACTTCTAAATTAAGTAAATTAAATTTGAATGCATTTTGAAATTCGTTAATTTATTAGGTTCGATTTAAAAGTTTATTTTAATATTATAGAAAAAACCAAACTACTCTAAACGAACTCCATTAAAAGTTTGTTTGATATATAAATCAAATTTAATGCCAACTAGGACTATTCTTGTTGATAATTCATGTCTTCTCTCAGTGAAAGGTCATGAGTTCTATTCTCACTTCTTCTTCCACTAAGAAATATGTAGTTTATTTTTTTTATCCTGATTTCGGGTTAGAACTTTTATCTCTATAGTTATTAGAGTTTGTGTTAGGCTTTTCGAAGTTGTAATTGTTGAAATTTGTTAGGTTTGAAATTGAGAGGTGTGAATTCATATAGTAATGATGGTGTAATACACCTTTGTTTTTTTTAAATGATAGGTTCAAAGGATATTATGCGTCAGTTTACGCGCACCAAACTAAATTCTCCTCTTTTGTAATAGACAAGCCGACTCTTTAAACTCTACTTGCCAATGATCAGCACAGAAAAGACTCGAACTTATCAAACTAAGTCCTCTCTCTTTGTGATAGACAGGCCCACCCTTTAAATTTTAGCTGCCAATGATCCGCGCAGAAGAGACTCAAACTCTAACCTGGACCAGTTTACGTGTACCAAACTAAGTTTCCCTCTCTGTGATAAATAAACCCACCCTTAAAAACTCTAGCTAGCCAATGATTGATGCAGAAAAATATTCTAACTCGAAACACTTGAATTTTATCATTAATGTCTTTATCACTTAATCACACCTCTAGATAATACTTGAATTTTATCATTAACGCCTTTATCTTTCGGCCTCACTTTCAAATAGTGTAATACACCTTTCATGCCCAATATATATATATATATATATATATATATATATATATATATCATAGTTTAAAAATAATTAATTTTAAGGCGTAATCCAACTCTCTGGGCTTTGATACCACCACTTGTCATGCACTCATTGGACTTCAAATATTCTAAGTGGCCTATATATCGCCTAAAATATCCCATGTGGCTGAATAACAGGTCGCACATGATCTTTTTCAGCCAACATCATCAAAAATATATATTTCCGGATATGGCACCAAGATAGCGATAAGGACCATTTGCTCCCATTGGCTAAATATGATATTCACAAAGCACATCCCAACCGTTGGATTCCCAAAGTCTAGCAAATCAACCACCAACTTCCAACATTAAACCAAGGCCACAAGAATACCACTGAAATGAAATACTTACAAAAGCATATAAAAAACATACATTTTGAGCTCAGCCCTACCCTTCCCTGAGATCTAATTTTCTCAACCAATATTCAGGTCGGAAAGATGGCCGCTGTCACAACTCAAGCCTCCTTTGCCGTTTTCCGGCCTTGCGCATCAAAGTCCAGGTTCCTCACTGGCTCTTCCAGTAAACTAAACAGAGAATTATCTATTAAACCTGCAACATCTTCAGCACCGAGCTCATTCAAAGTTGAAGCTAAGAAAGGCCAATGGCTACCGGGCTTGGCCTCACCCGGTTACCTTAATGGCAGGTAATCTTTAATTTGCTTGTCATCATTATTCATCAGATTAAAAAGCATAAATTTTGAAATGAGCACGAAATGTCAATATTATGGATTGTTTCATTATTCGTTATTGCTGGGTCATTTCGTTGCATTCACTTACAATTGACTTGGTGATATGGTTTATATTAATCCAGTCTTCCTGGTGACAATGGGTTCGACCCTCTGGGGCTCGCCGACGACCCTGAGAACTTGAAGTGGTTTGTCCAAGCCGAGCTTGTCAATGGCCGTTGGGCCATGTTGGGTGTTGCTGGAATGCTACTTCCAGAAGTCTTCACAAAGATTGGAATCATCAATGCTCCTCAATGGTACGATGCAGGAAAAGCCGAGTACTTTGCATCTTCATCTACGCTCTTTGTCATTGAGTTCATTTTGTTCCACTACGTCGAGATCAGACGGTGGCAAGACATTAAGAACCCAGGAAGTGTGAACCAAGACCCCATCTTCAAGAGCTACAGCTTGCCTCCCAATGAGGTTGGCTACCCTGGCGGCATCTTCAATCCTCTGAATTTTGCACCCACTCAGGAGGCCAAGGAGAAGGAGCTTGCCAATGGTGAGTGTGACAAAATGCTGATATGCATGCCTTCTCATAATATGTATAGGATTGAGCTAATGTTGATTGATTCATTTTGCAGGGAGATTGGCAATGTTGGCATTCTTGGGATTCCTGGTTCAACATAATGTAACTGGAAAAGGGCCATTTGACAACCTCTTGCAGCACCTCTCAGACCCATGGCACAACACAATTATCCAAAAACTTGGGGGTTACTAAATCTATTGGGAGTGAAATGAAAATCATTTCAAGTTTATTTTGTTGACGAGACAAGATTCATGCAACCGACACCATATAGTTTGGAATAAGGCTTTACTGAATCGAGTTGAGTTTTTTAGTTTATTTCGTAACCATGAGTGAATGATTTCAAGTGAGATTTGAGCTTCATTGTAAACAAGGGACCTTTAACGTATAGAGGAAACATTACTTATATCATTCCTTTTACTTTCATTAGACCATCACAAGCTAGAACTTAACCAACAAATAGCACATTTAAACAGTAAATATATTTGAAATTTTTGTTTTTCTGTTTGCCTATTACAAGTAACTTTGACAAGGAAATGAAAGAAAACTAATTATACGTACAAAGCTGTGATTGTGTATGATTTATACTATATACTATACAGCCAACACATACCATTATAAGCATCACTCAATCTCTGAGATATGTCACAAGCTTCTTCTGGTAATTATACAAAAATGAACTTGGGCATCAACAACTCCCCAAGTCCAAAAATGTAAGCAAAACGACGAGTCTTTCAGGTACCATTCTCGGGTGATCTCATGAACAATAGTACGATTAGTGGAATTTAATGTGGTTGCTGCAAAAAAAACACAAAACAATATGAAAGAATTAGAAACCAAACTCAACCAACTGATTTCTAGAAGTAAGAAATTGATAATAGGAAGTAACAAAAACTAGATGAACAGGTTACACTGAATGTCTGATTTGTTGATCAAATAGCTATTCACTCAAAATAAACATGATGAAGAAACGACTCGGCTCAACAAAGCCTTATTCCGACTATTTGTAGTCAGCTACATAAATAATGTATTGCCATTTTACTCTATTTAAGACTATTCCCTTAATTAGACCACAACTTATCATGTCCATCCCTTAGTATGACCCACAATATGAACCATGTCGTTCTTTGTTACCAATGCATTTACTAGTTTTCGTCGTATATGACTATACCACATAGTTCTTTTTCATTTTATCTCCTATAGATGCTACTCTTACTATCTAATGAACCCGATTAATATACAAAAAACAAAAAAAAAAAAAACAATTCAGACACCAAAGAAGCAAGAATTGTGTAAATTAGCACCACTTCCCATCATTAAACCCAGGTAATCCATGAAATAAATTTGGTCATCATGAACATCATGTGCACACCATAGATAAAACCTTTTTTTACATAAAAATATGTTCACCACCTGCATGCACAAGGACCAAATCACTGAACACTGAAATTCAAACAACACCTAGTATTCTATTTCCAATCAGAGAGAGGCTAGATCCATTAGGCAACTAAACCATGTCTGGTTTCATGTAATTGTGACAAGCAGCAGATATCTCTGCCAGTTTAACAACCATTAAACAGGCATAATCGCCTCATATACAAAATTCAAAATTAAGAAGAGAAGGTGATGGGGATTACAATAGGGGCAGGATTCCGCACCTACTAAAGGCATAGACACAAGATGATACCGGGACCAGTAATTATTTAGTTAGGAATTTTAATTTATTTTAGGATAATACTAGAATTTGCTGTGGATTTTATTTACTTTCCTTATATGTTTCAGGAACATCCTATAAATATTGGGTGGTAATTTCTTTTGAGACCAGTTTTTGATATTGAATATCCAGACCATTGAGAATATTTGAGAAGTTGTTTTCTTTGAGTTTCTGCTTTTTTGCTTGTGCTGAACCAAAAAGGGGAAGGAAAAAGAGTAGTCTACAAGTGTTATGCATGAGAGCTCATCTAAAAAGATTTATTTTGCTAGTTCTACTGATGAAAAGTTTCAGAATGATTTCCTCGCATTGGTAAAAAAAAAAGAACAAGCTCTGCATGATTGAACCTGATTGTATGAATACACATGCAGTAGAAGATGTAAATGCCAGGGATATAATTTAATGACGGTTGAAATTACAAAAGGGAAACATAGAGATGTCCAATAAATTATTTAGATCAACTCATGCAGTCAAGAAACAAAGCATGAACCAATTGATCAAAATAAATTCGGCAGAGCTGAAAAAGTAAAATGAATGGTCAGAGGAATACTCACCTGAGGGTATGAGTTCTCATTAAACATACCAATGGCGCAAGGCTCAGATGCGGGACCCCAAGTATGATGCATGTCGTCATAGATAGGTCTAGACAATTCAAAATTGCCATTAATTTGATAATCCAAGGGATTTCCTTGCAAGTTCATCTCGGTCCCAGGTTTCAATTTCTTTGCTTCTGGCAAATTTAGATTACTGTATGGATGGTATGGATATTGCTCATTGACATGTAGTCTCAAGCATGCAGGACTATCTAATTCATTCAGGGCACCACCTTCTTGTCTTGTGTTATCAACTCGTTCCGTATTCTCAATATCTGTTTTGCCAGGGCCAAAGTAACTAGAATAGGTTGGAAAGGAGGCATCTGTGGAGCAGTCTACATCTCTACAGAAAAGAAATAGTCATCTAATTGATTACAAGAAACAGGAGAAGGAAAACATCATCTGTAATCTGGTTAAATTTGGTAACGGCGAGGGGGGATGGGGGAACACTTGTGGGTTTTAAACCAAGTGAATTAATAGTCCCTTAAAATCAGTATAAAATAAGCAATAAATACTGATGAACAATCAAATATATATATATATATATATATATATACACTGATGAAAGAATATATTTTTTCCACAAATATGATTATCCAGTCATATATTGAGGCACGGTATTTTGGGACGCTGGATCCAAAAATCACTTACCGAAATCCACTCACCTTTGAGGCAGAAAGTTTGGCTCCCCTGGTAATATCATATGTTGATTCTCATTATTGGGAAGCCATGATAAGGGTTGGGCTTCGTCCCCACCACCCATGATCAAAGGCAAATGCATCCCATTCTGGAACTGTGATGCAAGAGTAGGCTACATCAGATCTTCCCACATGAGAGAGAGAGAGAGAGAGAAAGAGATGCACTAGCCAAATTATTCATTACCTCACTAGTGCCTTCCAGTGACATAAATTGGTGCTTTCCAAAATTTTCCTGCCAAGATTAAGTAGGGATCATCATTTAAGCACATTGATAACTCACCAACATATCTAAAATGGGAAGATCAGTTAGCATTACAATTCTCTAACTCTTTATCATATTTGAGACATGAGGTAAGTAGGGATTTTGTCATACAAATATATGCCCACTTCTTTGGTATATAATAAATTAATTACCTGTTTACATATGATACCTAAATGATATTATAAATAATTTTCTGATCTTGAAATGTAAGTACTAGTCCCTACAATGTAAGGTTACAATTCCAATGGGTGGGGGAAAGGCATATATTAACAAACAATTGAAATTGTCAAATATCACACCTTATGTATATGAATTCGGTTAAGTGATTCCCTTAGTGTGTATTCCATCTGCCTAAGATGTTCCACATTGTCAATTTTATCCGGATTACTCCAAAAGCTGAAGCAACAAAAAGGACAGTACAAAATATTATACAAAAGCATGTAATATCTTTTCTTTTTTGCCAATTCACATATATGGCAATGATAAAGTGCATAATATTAGAAACAAATTTTTACCCATGAAAGGTAATATTATTGAGAAATATAAGGCCAAATGAGGTAAAGATATGACAGTTAGAATTGTCCTTAAAATCAAAATCTTATAGATACATAAAGCACAAACTATTGCAATAAATTAGCTAATTCACCAATAATTCATTTAGAAAAAGCGTCATCGTAATGTATGATTAATAATATGAACCACATTCAGTCAAACTGCAGGTAATCTAGGCTAATTCTATTGTCACCCAGATCAGATGGGGACTGATAACACTTTAAGACAAGAATAGGAAGTTGAGAGCAATGATACATATCATAGTTACCAAAAAACGCTAGTCCTTAGCGATTTTTGTTTTGATACACGCGTTCCAAAACAAAGTACACTTGCTTTCCGAAATACTAAATTTAGCAATCCTAAAAATTTATTTCATAACTTTCCTCATAAGAGAAAAGTACTATAAAAAAATCAACGCAGATTAAGAGATTAACATAAATAAGTGTACTTAGTTCATAGTTTTACTTGTTATTTCAATATAATAAATTTTCAAAACACTCTTGCAGTTAAGACCTACCCATTATATTCCACCTGTCATCTATATAAGTCTAGCCCTTATCGTACTGTATTTAGAGTACGTAACACATTACAATACAGTCATATTCCTGCTCTGCAAACCATAGTGATCCGTGTACCAGGTAACATTGATACATATTAATTTCAATATAATAAACCACATCTACTACTCTTTTAGCTTTTAAAAAAATACAAATCTACTTCTCTTTCAGAAACACTACCTTAACACACACACACACGCAAAAAAAAAAAATCCAGATATGAAAATTGGAGATATTTGCATACAGCACATTGACCAAAGATGTAAAAGAGATGATATCAAATGTGAGAAGGAAAAAAAAACATGTCAGGGGCCAGTGAACTAAAACAATATTTCAAGATAAAAAGGAAAAGACAAACTGAAGATTTTTTAGACCCTCCAATTCAATGCGTGAGTCACCATAAAACAAAATACTGAAGACAACATGAAATTACAAAATACAACTAAATGGGCTTTAGTGTGTAACTGTCTTATGCAAATGTAATGATCCACCAGACCAAAAAGGAAAGAAAAAAAAAAGCAATAATTTAAAACTAAAAGCTCCAAAGTTGCACCTGAGTCTATTATGTACTTCTGTATGTTGAGCTTGCAACACCCTTAGTTGGTTGGCTAATTCCTGTGCCCAGCAATTTAAAATGAACTCTTATTAATACAAATAAATGATTAGAATTCTGGACATGAATAGAAATTTAAATCTCATAACTCTGAGGACCGTAAAAAAGCTAAATGATACACACCTCAACTGATTGTGCACTGCAAAAAAAGAAAAGAAAAGGTCAATTAGATCTTCCACAAGGTTTTAATTATTCAAAATTCTATAGTACCAACTACCAATCAAAATAATTACGTACCCTGTGCCCAAAAAGTCTTGTATGTTAACATCATGGTCCAGCTTCTTAAAGGTTTTCTTAAGTGCCTATATTCTCAGGAGGAAAACAAGATGTTTGTATTAATAAAGAGTGCTGATCATTTAACTTCACTTCATGAAAAGAAAGGGAAAGAGACAGAACAAAAAGGAGAAACAAAATTTGTATTTTAAAGGATGGGTGATGAACATTAATCTTACTTCAAGGCTCTCCAACTTCCTGCTTCAGTCAAATGAAAATCATTAGCCACAATGCTGTTCAAATTTGACCAAAATTACATAATAAAAAGAACCACATCATTAGCATGGGTTTTTTCTCACCTTTTTGCCCTTTCTTGTGGAGTTAGTTGAGCAAATTTTGCAATAACCGCATCAATGTTGCTGAAAAAGAAGAGGAAAAAGATCTTAGGAAATGATAAAAGACATTCAACCCATTGTAATCATACCCTGTTCTTTTGTTTTCCTCCTGGGGAAAGGGGGAAAAAATCTCTACAGTTCATATTGCTCAAAATCCTTATTTACCTGTTCATGGATAACTTACTGAAAATTTCATGTTAAAAAACTTGCCGTTGAAGGTGACATACAGGAGACTCGGATGTTAAAATGAAAAAGTACAGAAGTGAAGATATAATAACACACTTAAAGGTCAGATATACATTATAGTTTATAGTTACAAACATGTGAATAGGGCTGTACTCATACAAATAAATGTACCATCTCTCATGGTAAAACATTTCCGAAACCCGGGACTTCATGCAATTATGGTCATCTTCATGCAATTCAAAGGTCAGATATACATTATAGTTCATAGTTATAAACATGTAAATAGGGCTGTACTCGAACAACTAAATGTACCATCTCTCATAGTAAAACATTGCCGAAACCCATGACTTCATGCAATTATGGCCATTTTCATGTGATTCAATCATTATTGGACACATGAAATGAATGCCTCTCGTGGAAAAATATACATACATATACATGTATGCCATGTTCACTTAAGCATATATATATATATATATATATATATATATTACAATGTACATAAAATACTTCATTCCCCAAGTATGAAATTTTTTCAATATGTTTTTCAAATTAATTTGATCCATACAAAGTAACCTTCTAAATATAAATTTTATACCCACTGACATGACCCATAACTTAATTCTGAAACAATTTTTTTTCTCCATTTTCTCCTAATTTCAAAAGTGCCCATGACATGAATCAGCTTTGGCTCTTTTTATAATCAGTTAGTAAGAACAGCATTTTCCTCTATTTAAACATGTCACAAATTTTAAACTTTGATACACAACATGATACATGACTTGAAAGCCTCGTCTGCCAGACTGCCTAAGCTAATCTCAGCACTCCATGATAAGCTAGAATGAACTGCATTCAAAAGCCTCGTCTACCAAACTGACTAAGCTAATCTCAGCACTCCATGTTAAACTAGAATGAACTGCATTTTGTGAGAGACAAAGACTTTGTATAATTTTTCTCATAAGATACTTACACTTCCCAACATCTGGTTTTTCCCCATCTGATAGAGACCTGCTTGTAGTTTTTACACAAGTGTCGTGTTCCAACATTTACACAAGGAGTCGGGAAAAAAAATGTCCCAAACACTAAACACAATAATGCAGTTCCATACATGTATTATTGTGAATCTACTATGTTGAACATAGATATATATATATATATATATATATATATAAGCTTGTACCCAAGTGGGGTGTTCCAACATGTACAGAAGAGAAGATCGATCAAATATAGAAAGGAACTCAATTTGATGTTCATGCCTAGTAATTTCCATTTAAATTGCCATCATGATTTTCTACATAAGGTAATATGCCATAACTTTGACATTTAGAAGTACCTGCGCTCTCCACGGAATAATGTAGGCTTCCCAGTTGGAGAAAACATGAGAAGGATAATATCAATGTCACATAATATCGATAATTCTCTAGCTTTCTTCAAGATCCCATTCCTCCGTTTTGAATAGGTCACTTGCCGGTTGCTACTACTTTCTAGTCTCTTTATTTTTAACTTAACCCTCCCCATCCTGCAAAATAGATAACCCTTGAGATTTCCATACCCTGTTGACTTCCTGATGCCCAGGTATGATTAAATATATTGACAATATATATATACACACACACACACACACACACATTTTATATTATGACTTCAGATTAACTTACTTTAGTTTTCCAAAAATATACTTCTACGACTGTAGCATCCATACCAGGAGGAACCTCCAATGACCACGAAAACCATACGGTAAGAATTCAAAAACTCTCAAAAAATAAAAATAAAAATAAAAAATAATGATGAAGGAATTGAAACTGACATTATTTAAACGTTATGACATTGAAAAATGAATATATTTCATGACACCCATTCATGGCGTTCCTCCGTTTCTACAAGAACAGGGCAACAAAAGAACCTAACTTAGACGTATGATTGAGAAATTCAGAATTCAAGAAAAATTAAACTGAAATTTACAAAAACCAGAAAAGAAGTCACAAGAGAATCATAAATCAACAATACCCACATGAAGATTTCAAATTTCCAACCCTTTGGAAACACTGAAACCTTAGTTTGTACACTAAAAGAAAGCCAATTATATCGACACAAACTCCAGAACACCTAAAAAAAAGGTTACCTAGATGAGGAAATTAACGAAGAATTAGAAATATAAAAAAAAGATCTAAAATTCAAAAAAATAGGAAAATAAGGCTGAAGAAAGACGACAAACCAGAAAGAGAGAGAAACAAAAAGATGAAATAGTAGGGAGAGAATCAAAAAGAGAGACAGGGAGAAGGAGAGCTTACAATTGGACGATGGGCTATGCTGTGATTTCGGTCGTGAAAAGGAGCGAGAGAACCGGGAAGTGTCAGAAATTTCACGAACCAACCATGCGAAATTATGTGTGTGTAAAGAGAGAAGAGAGCTGAACGGGCGGTGAGGTTTTGTGACCGTGGTTCGGCCAGAATATACGTACAATGCTTTGAACCAAGAAATGCTTCTTGCGAATAGGGGTAGCCAATGTCTTTTTACGGCGTCCAGGCGCAATTTATCCGACACGCGAGAAGAATAACTAACCGGATTTTTTGGAAAATTCTTGAATGGATCCGTATGGTAATTTGTTTGTTTAATAATATTTTAATATGTATTATATAATTAATATTTTTTATTAAGACGTGATATATGTGTGAGACTATTATTAAGGGTAGGAGTAGATATGGGTTGGATTTGATTGGATTATAATGAAATCGAAATCGACCTAACTTTAAGTGATTCAAAAAAAAAAAAAAATAGAAGTAAACCCAATTCACCCCAACCCGACTCAAATATTTTTGGATTAGGTTGGGTTGGGTTGGGTTGAACCGTTTTTTTTTTTTTTTTTTTGTCTTTCTAAATTTGATAGTAAACAACAAAATCATTAAAATAGACTGATTTTTGAATACTCTTATAATCCTATCTCTTGCAAATCTCTTACAGTTAGTAATAGATAGTAAGAAATATATTATTTTTAAAGGGTATGACATAAATTTTTTTCTTAAAAAATATGATTACTATTTTGGCATAAAAAAGATAAATTATTTTCACATTTATATTACAATGATTAAAAAAAATTAAATAAAAGGATGAATAAAAAAGTTTAAAGAAGTGTGAGAGAGTAACATTGATTATGGGTAGTTGTTATAATACATATATACTATTTAAAACAAATAATTTGTTGATATATATATACACACACATATATATATATATATTTATATTTCTAAAATCATAACATGATTTCGTTTTCAAAACCTTTACAAAAGTATTAGCAAAAGAGAGAGATTAACGATCACATTCTTACTTGATTTCACTTAAATTGGTGGGGAGCTTTAGAAAAAAGTAGGAAAAACTTGTCAAATTAATTTCTCAAAAAAAATCCAAAAGTAAGAGTAAGACCAATTTCTTAGGGATAGATTTGGGGTCAAATTCACATTGAATGTGAAAAAATAATCAATAAATTTGTCAATATGTATTATATATACACTAATACATTAATTCCTTTACTATTCAATATGATATATATATACACACACACACACACACTAATACACATATATACTATTTATATATGTATTATACATATTATTTTCAAGATTTTTTTTTAAAAGTTCGGTTATCAAGTTGGGTCACTTTACCTGAATTTTAAATCAGAACTAACCCAAAAAAATCTGTTCTAGAACCGACCCAATCTGAATTATTCGGTTCGAGTTGGTTCGGTTTCATAGTTCCGGTTTTTTTGTGCACCTCTAATTAAAGGTGCATTGATACGTAAGTGTATTAGATTCATCCAAAAAGACCTCGCTTCTGATACCAATTTATAATTTAACTCTCATGGTAAAAGTTATTTTATTGGAATTAAAGGTCAATTTTAATAATATTATACTATTAAAAAATTATTTTTTTATATTTTTGTTCCGATGCTAAGAGTTATTTTTGTCTTTTTTTATCCAAAAAAAATAATTTTGATTAAATTTAAACCATTAGATTGAAAATATCCGTACCATTCAAATTCTGATAATTTGTTAAAAGTACTCTTAAATTTAAGAAAAAATTTGACAAAATCAAATTTTGAAGAATCATTTGACAAGTCATTATAACTTCTACTTTTTTAAGAGATCATTAAAAATTTAAAATGAACAACTCTAATGAGTTTTGAGTTGGAACATTTCTTTCCATAACTCAAAAATACCCTTCATTTATAGAACTGATTTTAAATTTTAAATTATTTTGTAAATATATTTTAATAGTACATCAGTTCACACTTAGAACTTGAACAGAGTAGAGTCAGATTAAAGCAGTTTGAAGAATTCTCAAATAACATTTTAGGTTCAGAATTAGAACTTTAGAAATGTCTTTTTTCATTTTTCAGGTGTGAGAGAACTTAGCACTAACGTTCTAAAAATGGATCAAATGATTCAAATCACATCTGACTGTGATCTATCCTAAATTCATCATTGTTCTATTATGATTTAGTTCGCGTTTAGGGGGGAGTTTTTGATTATTGCTAATAAGAATATGTATTAATAAGGATAAATAGTTGAATATAAGTGGCAATTAAAATAAGCAATTGTCTATTTAAGAAAAAAATTGAAAAATAATTATAGAGTATAAATTTCTTATTTGTCCTTTATTTAATAAATACTTTGTATATATAATATAATATATTATATAAAAGTATAATATATAATGATTGTGAGGAGTACTTTTGATATGAAAAGATGCAAATATTTAATAAAAGACTAATCTAATTCATCAATTTTTTTATCATCGTAAAGTTTAGAATAGATTAGATGTACATAATTTTTTTTTGCATCTTAAAAAATATAAAACTATTTTCACAATTTAAATACATGACAGCTATGTTATAATGAAGTTGTTGGATTATCCTTAGCGACGCAACGTAATCTTACATCGCCCTTACACAGCCCACCTGCGCACTATATAAGGGTCCTCTCTCCCTCTCCTTAACATCTGGGCTTTAAGGAGCTGATTTAAAGCTGAATCTCTAATTTTAACATGGTATCAGAGCCTTCCTCAACAACGCAACGTAATCCCCTTGCACTTGGATTGTCCTCAACGACGCAACATAAGTAAACTTATCATTGTAATAAGATTCGAACAAAAATCTAATAGAAGTTATAATATATATATATATATATATATAAAACAAATCGGGAAAGTCCTTTTAATACTGGTGAGTTAAGCGCTTTAAGCTCTTATATATAAAACAAATCGGGAAAGTCCTTTTAATACTGGTGAGTTAAGTGCTTTAAGCTCTTATATATCTATATCTATATATATATATATAAGTGTCCTCTTTCCTTCTCCTTAACACCTTAAAACTGGGCCTCCAATTTCAACATAAGTAAACTTATAATTGGAATAAGATTCAAACAAAAATCTAATAGAAGTTATATATATATATATAAACAAATCGGAAAAGTCCTTTTAATACTGGTGAGTAAAGCACTTTAAGCTCTTAATTGGTGCTTAAGCTTAAAGCACGATATATATATAAACAAATCGGAAAAGTCCTTCTAATACTGGTGAGTAAAGCACTTTAAGCTCTTAATTGGTGCTTAAGCTTAAAGCACGACATTTCGATAGTGTGTTCTAGTTTTTTTTTTAAGCATTTTTATCCTAACACCATGACCTCTATATTGCAATGAAGTAACCTAATCTTTCTAATAAGATCCAAACAAAAGTCTAATAGAAATTATAATATATATAAAATAAATCGACGAAATCCTTTTGATACTGTTATAAGGACAATAAGCTCTTAATTGGTGCTTAAGCTTAAAGCACACCTTTAACACTTCCATAGGATGTCCTAATTTTTTTTAAGCATTTTTATCCTAACACTAATATTACACTTATATTAAGAGATTTGGAAAGAAAAGAGAGGAAATATAAATAATAGAGAAGTTATTTTATGCTTGATTTAAAATTAGAAAAGAAAATAATGGAGATGAGAGAATAGTAATTCAGATATGATTTTTGGTAACATGTTTTTAAAATGTGTCAAATTTTATAATTCATTTTTTAAAAACTGTGAAAATACGTTTGAATATAATAATTTGAAATCAGTTTTAAAGTTGAAAAATATAAAAACATGTTTAGTTATGATAATAAATAGTTTTTCAAGATTTTTTTTAAAATTCCTTGCCAATATATTTGTATTTATAATTATTATTTTTTGTTAATTTTATTATTTAATTTTTAAATATATCAATTTTATTTTTTCTTTTGCTAAGTTAATTAGGATTAACCCACCCAAAAAAAAATAAAAATAAATAAATACAAGTCCCATAGTTATTTCCTGTTTCAAGGACTATTGCAGCGTGTGGGACAATAATGTCTTTGATTTACAGAACGTGAAGAAGAAGAAGGGCATGGGGCAGGAAAATTCTCATTACACCCAAATCATCGCATCATGCGGTCAAATGATATGACACATGTATAGTTACAATAAATTTTTATACATCTTACATATTATCTGATTTTTAGGACCATGCTCCTAAGATACTACTGAATATAACTTCGACGAGGCAACGTGTGTGAGATATTTTTGGACAAGTCTGTTACATTACGCATTAATGTATTTTTTTAATAACACTCTTTCACATGTATTATATTCCATTAAAAAAAGATGTGTCATATTACATGTGATAGAATACTATTACACCATGCTTTGATATATAAGAAAGAAATAAGAGGAGATGATAATATCAGTTATGAGGAAGAGGAGAGGGGAGGAGAGGAAAACATAATTCTTCTTTCATACTTGGATAACAAACGTAAAAAAAGAGAATGTAATCTTCTCATCTTACATGAGAACAACAATAGAAAGAAAGAAATGAATATATATATATATATATATTTACTATTTTACTCTAGGATAGAGATGTCTTTTTTTTTTTAATTTTTTCTTTTATAATTTTAATATTAGAATTAATATTATAAAATTTTATTAAAGACTCTCTCATTTCTTAAGTGTCTTTTTTATTTTTATTTTATAATTTTAATATTAGAATTAATATTATAAAATTTCATTAAAGACTCCCATTTCTTTTCGTTATCGTCCACTTTCAAAAGGAGAATAAATTAAATAAAGTAAAAATAAAATAAATGTTAAAAACTCTTCCCCCCATCCCCATCCTCTTTCTCTCTTTTTTTTTTTTTTTAATTTTAAACCAATCAGAAAATAACATTATTTTTATTTGCCTTTCTTTTTCTTTCTTTCTAAATTTTCCAATTCAAACAAATTGTTAGAGAAACAAACTGTCAGTTCATTGTATCGAACCATTCAAAACAATTTCTCTCCTACGCGGGACCATTCAAAACATTTCTTTCGTGCGGGAGAAGAATGCCTCTGATTGATGTGCGACAGTGTCCTTTTTTGCCTTTTCAAAATGCAACTTTAGTTGCTTTTTCAATAATCAACTTTTTTTTTTTTCTGTCAAGATTTGACAATCAAACGCAATTTAGAGTTATGTTCATATTCTCGGTAACCAGTGAAACACATTTTTAATCGTTATTTTATTTAATTTATTTTTATTTTAAAACTAGATAAAAATAAAAAAATAAATTTTTTTTTAATAAATTTGTTATAATACTAATTCTAATTTTAAAATTATATTATAAAAAAACAAAAAAATACACACATTCTTGAGACATAATAATAAAAAAATATATAATTTTTTTTACTAAGTCAGAAGATTATATTTACATTTTCTTCATTCGTTATTAAAATATGAATGAAAAATTACATTTAATCCTCTTATCTAGTGCTCCTGCATAATTAACCGGTTATTCTCTTACCTCATTTACCTCCTATTTATCCAAGTAAATAGGACAGGTCTTAGCAGGTGTGTGAAGTGTGTTTTTTTTTCCCTCAAATGCAAGTCTGTCTGGCAAAAAATAATATAAAACTGTTTTCATAAATGCGAAAGCAAAATTAGCACAGAATTTGTATTAAAAATTTAATCAAATGAGTAAAATGTTTCCCGGTATCATTTTTACGAACGTAAATATAAAATTAGAAGGCAAAAAGTATCCCAAAACTAATGGCGTTAGTTTGATGATAAATTATAGAGTACTCAACACTAATTAACTTTAAATTATACCATTACACTGTTAAGTAGCTCTCAAGGTGATGCCAAGTCGAGGGTCATACAATACAAGAAAATCTTGTAACTTGCAGCAAGGGATGTTGAGGGAGCTTTACTCACTGTACAAGCATAAATCCCAATCAGTTCACATGAAATAAAGACTTACAAACGAGGCTTTTGCTATACTAGAATTTAAAGAAAATTAGATATACATAATTTTAATTTATGAATGAAAAGATTATTTTTACGATTCAAATCATCACAATGTTTTTAAACGTTGATTAACTTTATACACCCCCTCCCCCTAGTGGCGGTGCCACATAGTGTCTAGGGCCCGGGGCACTGATCCTCTAAACTTTTTAAAATGTGATTTTTTTTTTATCTTTATATATTATAAAAATATTTTTTAAAATAAAATAGCAGTTGTTCCCTTAATTTTTTTTTTTTTATATTTATACCAAAAAAAAAATCCCTTAAATTTTATTTTTTTGTTTTTTTTACTCTCCTAAATCAGTGGTGTAGATCCTCTGATGCCTCTCCCATAATTAATTAATCACCATCTATAATCACAATCATAAAAATGGGTAGAGTGAAGTCTCGGACAAGAAATTCAAAATTAAGATATATGATACTTTCAATTCCTGCTTCTTACTGTCTTTTTTTTTTTTAGGAAAAAAAATGAATATAACAATTAACATATATTTGTTAGAATATTAATAAAAATAGAATTTAATAAATTAAAACATATTATTATTTGGGTTTTTAATTTGAGTTTTTTATTGGCATTTTGTGCCCACATGAGTTACAACTTTAGTTTTCTTTGGCACTTACTACCCCACTTCTAAATAGTAGTCTTCACACTCAACCTCCTCCATTACTCTTCTTCTTCATTTCTTTCTGTGTGTTGTTGTTGTTCTCTATATTACCTCGGTAATTAAAAAAGAAAGACAACAAGTGAAGATAAAACAATAGGTCGTTGATGGAGTTTGATCACTCTGAGTGTAAGCAGTCGATTAGATCTTGGAGGCGTTGTAAATTGTCTATACGTACCTTTATGCTTCAGAACAATGATATTATGCCTCGCAATTCTCTTTCAAATATTTTCTTATGCTTTATTTACTAATTTAATTTTGTTCCAATAATAATTTTATATTCATATGTTAATTAATATATTTATTTAAAATGAAAATAAATAGATTAAATAAAATTTTCCTAACTAATAATATTGAGCTAGTATTTTACTGTAATGAATAATACTTTGAAAATTGCAACATTATTTTTTAACCATTTGTTAATTAAGGAATGGAGTTTGACATGAGTTTAATTAGGATGGGACCAGAATATTATGGGAAAATTTTAAACATACATTTTGCTTTAAAAACACATGAGCATTTCAATAGTTTTTTAAACCAGTGAATCCGGCCCCAAGCTAGCTTCTCAAAAGGCCAACAAATTCATAGAAGGATTTTCTGTCAATTTGAGTACTGCTCTGCAGCCTGCGATTAGGCTTGCTTATATATATAATTTTTTCTTGTTAAAATGCTGACTGCTTCCAGTATGCATGATTTTGGATCAAAAGCTTCATCTTAAATATATGTTGGAATCAGAAAGAGTAGCCACGCATGCATATGTTGAGCTTTCTGTCATCTGTCATTTGCATTAAAGAAGAAGAAAGGAAGGAGCTACTTTAATGTCTGCTATTCTTTGGTATGTTTTACTTACAAATTCCTTACACCATCCATGTTTATTATGAACTTCTTCTATATATATATTAAAGAAGAAGAAAGGAAATTGGAGCCACGTTAATGTCTATTGATCTTTGGTATGTTTTAATTGCAAATTCCTTACTCCATCCATGTTTATTATAAACTTCTTCTATATATATATATATATATGTCGAAAGTATTCAAAAAAATAAATAAAAAATATATTTTTTAAAAGGTTAAAATTTACAATCACAATTTGCAAATAAATAACGAAATTATCTTAAATTAATTTATACAATTAATTAATATAATCAATCAATCAATTAATTTTATACCTAAATTAAGCTATAAAGTCAATATTTATAATTTTTTTTTGAAATGGTCAATTGGAAAATGCAGATTTATATTTGTTGGCAAAACAGAAAGGGATGTCGCTGACCAGGAAATGGTGATACAGTAATGTCTAGATGGCACATGTTTTTAACTGCTGACTAATTTCCAGAAACCACCAACTTACCAACAGCTTTTCTTTTGCTTTGTCTCTGTCAAGTATCAAGTATTCTTTGAAATTAAAACAAACTGACATTTGACTTTTAAGGCAACAAGGGAAAGTCACGGTTCAAGCCCATAGGGTCAAGCTAGGCGTGCAGAATGGGTTATTAGTCTCGGGTGTATTATATCCGACACAATAAATATTTATTACATTAATATATAATTCATATTTTTGTAAGTGTGATAAATGATCATTAGCTTGAATGCATTATATAGAGAGCATTGAAGAATTTTTTTCAAGGTAATGGATATATAATTTTCAGTCTTGAATTAGCTTAAATTTTGGAAAACAAAAAAATCCAAATCTTCCCTTAATCTGAATCAAAAAAGCAAAAAGAAAAGAATCATGGTGCCGTGAGCATCACTTTCTTGTATATATATATACAAGAAAGTGATGCTCACGGCACCACATATATATGTATATGTATATATATATATATGATGTTACACTTTTTGATTAGTGAGGTTCTGTTCTTCGTCCCTTGTCGAACACTAAAATAAAGTCTGTCGAACACTCAAAGAAGAAGATCAGAGGGCACCGAGTTAGCTCTGGCGGTAGTCACTCCGATGCTAAAGTTAATAAAAATTAAAGTAAGAAACTATAATTGAAAGTAATTCAGAAAGCGTAATTAAAAAACACACCTTAGGATTCAATTTATAGGTTGCGGATCTCCCAAGTTGAGTAGGATTTAGAGTCGCAAAAATAGAAATTTGATTGATATTCGAAGATGGTAGTTACCATGTTGATCTTTGCGCTTTGTGAGAATAAGAAGTGAGAGATATTCTTGAATGACAGTTTCCTTGTGTATTGTTTCTTATCCTCAAATCGATAGTGCATTCAAGGTAGTAACCTCGAGACCCTTTTTTATGTGTATGCTTGGTATTTTTGAAGGTGGTATGTCTGGTTGTATTAGGATAGGAGAGCCTTAGGTAGTTCTGTATACACGAGTACTTTGTATGTACACGTGTCATGTGGAGACTAGTAGGTCATTTCGTAGTATATCAATATATATATATATATATATATATATATATATGACACTCGTCTATCATTTCGTGATATATCAAAATATATAGATATATTATATCTGCCAGTTTTCTTTTATTTCTTTTGACTATGTAGCAGAGAATCTGACTGCATAAGTAGTTATTTAATCTCCATTTTATTGTTTTATTAAAACCTACAGTGTGTGTATATATATATATATTTATTTTTTTTACGCTTAAATTAAACATCATATGAGATTCACCTTCGTTTATTATAATAAGTTTTATCACCTTTAAATTTAGAAAAAAAATGATTAAAAAAATATGTTATAGCAATGCTTGAAAAGTGTTGATGGATTCAGAGTATTCTTGATGGGCTCGTGGTGGTTATGTCGGTGTAGTTTGGAAAGAATGGTTTGGAAGGTGACACTTTCTGTTGATGCAGTATTTGGATTTTAATTCCAGTCAAGTTTTTGGTGACGGGGTTGATTCAGATTGAGGTGGTGGCTCTGAGATTGATACATTCAGACACGTGCCTTCTCAAAATTGTGCTGGGTAAAGTTGATTGGTTTTGGTCTTGGTTCTGAGAAGGTCTATATCAGGCGATCACCATCAACTTTGATTTTCTACCAAGGAGAAGGAGTAGACAATGGTACAGCTGCAAGCGGAATGGGTGCAGAAAAACCAAGGTCCTAATTCATCTTCATCCCTTCTACTATAGCCACTTCCCTGCCCGATCGAGTTTCGGTCTATGTTTTCTTTGTTCTGCTAGCCGGACTGTTCTTGTGAGGCTATTTCTTCTAGTTGTGATGGTCTTCATGTGGCGCCTTTTTGCTGGTTTTAAGTGATGTTACTGTAAATCTTCTTGGTTGTTGCTTTTGCGTGGCTGGGGGTTCTTTTTGTTTCAAAATTTTTCAGATTAGCTTTCATTGCTCTTTAGTTGGGACTGGGTCTGATTTGACCTGGTATTGTTCACTTAATTATTCCATCCAAAAACCCCAAAGGCATTTAGAGATAGAGTACTATTTTACTTACATGTGTTTGTACATATATACTTATATAGTTGTAAATTTATGCATTTGAGGGTCAGAATAACAATCTATACTATGTGAATATACTGTGCATCATATATATATAAATATGTGCTATAAAACATTACTATCAGTGATACAATAATTGGGTCGCATGGCTTTAGTGGCTCTCGTTAATGGGTTTGGTGGCCATGCTCTCTGGTGAGGATCGTCTTGAGCGGCAGCATATTTCTGTTCTTGTTTCATATTTTCTTCTGACTGTGTTAGTAGTTGGCAACTTGCCAACTTTTTATCTTAGTTGGTTGGTGGCCATGCTCTCTTCCATTGTGTCAACTTTGTTAAGATGGAAGTCTTTAACAATGATTCTTCTTGCACCGTCCCTTTTCTTCTTTTATTAATGTATTGATCAACTTTGTTTCTTTTAATTAATAAAAGTCTTCTGTTTTTTTTGCTGGTTAAAAAAAAAATACTTGAAATAAAAAAAGAGAGTCAAGTATATAAATAGAAATTACAGCGTTCTGTTTGCTTTGGGAGGTAAATACAAGATACAGAACCTTGGCAATCCTAAAGCCGTCATCCACAAGCTTCACAAATTCACCAGAATCAACCCGTACCATCTCCATTATCATCCAAGAGTACAATCTTTTTTTTTGGATAAGCCAAAAAATTTTTTTAATTGAAGTAAAAGTAACAAGGGTGGTGCAAAAACATCATTGTAATTACCCAAAATCCATGAAGAGTAGGCATCTTAGAACCTACAAATCATATGATGGCACAAACAACCCCATACATAAGTTAGAAAGCAGCCAACTTAAAACATAAAAACAAAAGACAAACAACTTGAAGCGATATAACTCCATCCCTGCAAATGCAATGCTTGTCGAAAAGTAAAAAAAAAAAAAAAAACTTTATCCCGCTCCTCTAGGCTCGGCATCTTCTCATCAACTTTTCTACATCTCCTCTGGACAACTTATCATCATTTACATGAGATTCAAGGGTTGGAGCTTTGGCACTGGCATTCTTGACTGCAGCCCAAGCCTTCCTTGTAACGAAGAGGAAGTGAAGTAAGGTTTGAAATAGATTCCTGAAACATGAATAGAAGTCCTCAAGTGTTGTGACCCAGCTTAGAATTATACACGACAAGATTATAGCAACAAATGAGAAAGGAGAAGCCGACTTATTAGCCATATTACGATTATGGAAACAGTTCAAATAGCTAGCACTAATCTTCTCAAAATGTGCAAGAGAGATATAGAGACAGAAAGTGTGATCTCTGTATGTGTGTATGTGTATATGTGTTTGTGTGTATATATATATGTGCGTGTGGATGAGTTGGGTTGGAAGTCCTTGTGGAAAAAGTTGTTGGAAATTGGAAATTGCGTTGCAAACACAATGAAAGTGGCTTTAGTGTTTGCTTTCTTCGGAGTAATTAGCAAGGGTCATTGGGCTACTTCCTGGTAATGTATGCGAGAGTCCTTGCATTTTAAGTTCTCTGAAGGGTACAAAACTCTCTATAAATGTGCAACCAACGTTTCAACTTTGGCTTGGAAGTTAATTAGAAGTTTCCTTGAAACTTATTTTTTAGCTTTTTTTTTCAATTTTTAAAGGCGAGAATTTTCTTATATTTTGAAACTACCTAGAAATATTGTCGTGTGAACCCAAAAGCCAGCTTCCTCACGAGCTGAGGAAAAAAAAAAAGACTTGAATAGCGACTCGGTGTCTCGTGAACGTTACGATGATAATGAAGGCAAAAGGGTACATCCATTAGAAGTCACTATCTGCTCTAAGGAAAATGTATTACAAGTAAATTAAGTTCAATCTGTAAGTTTGATTTTGGTGTTTTTGTCGTGTTTTTCTATGGCATATCCATGGCCACATGTGAAGAAGGATATAAACACTTAAATTATGCGGCTTCTTCGTCATCTTGTAGTTTGCATGTTTTGTTTTTATTAGAAGACTTTGGTAGTCCACGTACTACATCCATCATTCTTTTATATATATATATATATATATATATATATACTAATTGTATAATAATATATATTTTTGTGTTTATCAAAACTCTAAAGCTCAGTTTGAGTAGTATTTGAGAGGCATGAGTTTTAAAAAAATTTTTGACAAGTCATTTTAATTAATTTTTTAAAATTTGAACCTTTGTTTAGATTAATTAATTTAAAAAAAATTGAAAAGTAGTCTTTTGACTTAAACATGTGCAAGTTAACGTCATCGACCACCCAACTTGATGACTGACAGTGACTAATATATTTATATATATATATATATTTATAATATAATATAATAATAATACTTAATTTACTTAAAAATATTTAATATAAATTACACTCACTTTTCTTCTTCATATTTTTAGTAATTATATAAATTTTTTTTGAAAAATTTTAAAATTATACTAACTTCTTATATTTTATCGGACAATATACAAATATTTTATTCAGTTAATTTTATAATTTACAATGACAAAATTACTCATTTTATTTTGTTTTTAATCTTTTAAATTTTGACTAATTTATTTTATTTTCAAATATATATTGATAAAAGCCTTTAATTTATTTATTTTTATATAAAATAAAAATAAGTTATTTATCTTAAACAATTAGTGACAAATTTAAAAATTTTAGTAAGGGTGAATCAAATTAAAAATATTAAAATTTAAAAACGTTTATGCGAATATATAAAAAAAATGAAGTATCAAATATTATTTTGTTAAAATATTTTAATAAAATTAATAATAAGAAAAACAATATCAAAATTTTTAAAATAAATCATGACCCCATTTATCCCCTTGGATCTGTCCACTGCTGGCAACCATATGAAATTTGTGATACACGTAGAAACTTTCATTTGGTCATAAGACTCGTAACTAGATTGTGATCCGCGAATATATATGCATAGGAGTAATATATATGACAGTGGGTAGGAGGGGAAGTCTGATAAGAAAGAAAAGAAAATATCCAAAAAGAAATGACAAAATGCATCAGCTTTTTTTTTTTTTTATTTGTAAGGAGGGCGTGTTTTATTCATTTTTCTAGAGACAACTAAGTTAAATTATGAACAAACAGGTTTTCCAAATTTTGGAACAATTTGAATTTAGTTTGAATAGCTATCCAAACGGACCTAAATTCTTTTTTTTTTTTAAGTGTTAAGAGTAAGAGAGTGTTTGGTGAGGTGGGGGGAGGGAGAAGAAGGCGCCCCCCGCACTCGTGATTTAAAAATGGAGGTACAAGGAATATATCAAAATTTTGTGTTCGGCTACGATTTTGGCTAAAGAATGTGTGGCCAAACAGATCTTTAATCAATCATATTATGTGGTCATCATGGGAGTTGAATTAAGAAAGAAGTTAATACATTGTAACGGGAATAAAAATTACGGTCACGAAATATGACTCGATCGCGGTCGTGATGTAATAATATCGGAAGTGTTAGGTCATTCCTAACGGGAATAGAAAATCACAATTGTGAATTTTTTTTCAAACACTAGTCAATCTTTTAAAAGTAGTTGATACACATATTTTAACTACAATTATCATATTTTAATATTTTTTACTATTAATTTTTAATTTTTCTAACACCTAAAAAATATTTTTCTTATAAATAATACTTGAGAAGATATTTTATTATTTTATTTAAAAAATTTAAAGTTAAACTAATAAGAAATATCATTTAATGTGAATAATATTATAAAAAGTAATATAAATAATAACAAAAATTAATTATAAATATGAAAATTAATTTAGTTGATTTGTTATGAATATTTTTTTTTGAATTATTTTGTTGAGTATCTCTCTTCTAAATAAATTTTATAATAGCATAAATCATAAGAATTCTATAAGAAAAAAATAAAAATTAAGAAAAATTAAAAAATTAAAAAAAAACATAAAATAGATGTAATAGTCTTGTAATTGCTGTACTAACCAATATGTAACGGTATCGGCTAGTATAATTATAAATTTTAATCACACCGATATATCGATCAATATTAATATTAGAGAATAAAAAAATTGATATGTAACGAATATTATTTTATACTATGGGTAATGCATTACTCTTTCCGTGTACGAAGAGAACTGTCCTCCATTGAGTAATATATTTTGAGAATTTAGAAGCCTAATAAACATTCTTGTGATTCTTTTATTCCAACTGTTGAACTCGTGTCCAATCAACATAATATTCAGCCTCAGATTTATTTATTTTTTACTTCTTCAGCAAAAATTTAATGACTGCTACACATAGTTGTGATGATAAATCAAGTTCAATACCAAAGATTTGAACTTTCTCTAATACCAAAATTAATGTATCTTGCTTAGGGTTCCTCAAATAAGAAAATATATTTCTTTATTAGGAAATAAAGAGGGGAGGGGGGGGGGGGGGGGGTGAAAAGACAAGGGAGAGAGAAATATTCCAGGAAATAGAGGGAGTTCAGAGAATACCAGAGAAAGAGGAGAGAGGAAATACGAGAAAAGAAAACAGATAGGTTGAAGGAGATAATCAAGAAGGAAGAGAGAGATAGTAGAGAAATGGTCCAAGAAGATGAGAGAGAGAGCAATCAAAGCTCTTTAACTATTCCATAAACTCCAAGTCTTTGTCACCAACAATATATCCCTTGTTTTATACAGTATTATTTTCAAACCCTCATTTTTTTTCCAAAAAGGAAAAAAAACAATTAGTTTTAATTCCCATATATGGTAGGGACGCAAAATAGGAAATAAACTCCTAAAAATTGCTTCCAGAGCAAGACTCTAGCAGTCATGAAAACTTTCTTATGAATCTGTATTCCAAGAGAAATTTAAGAAGGAAATAAAAATCAAAATAAGCTCCTATTAAAATTTACGGCCTAAAATGCTTAGTTCTAAATCTAAAAAAATTTCAAGTACGAGAATTTCAATTGCATGTTAATGGGTCCATAATGAGATATCAGTACCGTGAGCCTGAAACGGAGACCGCCAATCATCTTTTTCACTTAATTTTTTTTTCTCTGTAGTTTGGGCCAGATTTCTCCATGATTTTGTGGTGTTTTGAGTGAATCAATGGAAAGTCGGACATGTTGAGCTTGGGGCAGATTGAAGCATTATGTAGATGTTATTTTTTACTGTGTCAAGAGCTTGATAGCTTTTTGGTTTTCTTCCATTTACTTACTTATAAAAAGACAATTGTCTAGAATCAGTCCTTGTTAATTAAGGGAGGCATGTTGGCAAGATGGGTTGCTCTTTGGCATTATTTGCACAGTAGTGGTTACTTTCACACTCAAACCCGCTTTCTCATACAATTTATTTTTTTAACCGCTAAAGATAATGTAATCTATAAGAGCAACTCTAAAAGGAGTTGTTATTTTGAGGTACCAAAAAATTTATTTGCAACCTTGAATAGTGTTATGGCACCTCAGAATTATAAATCTGTTTCAATGATAGGTGCCAAAATAGTATGTTATTTTAAATCTGTTCCAATGGTATACCATCTCAGACCGTTGGGTGCCATTTTGTAACCCCCAGATGGAACCCCGTTGGAGTGAAAAATTTGAAGTTTGGAGTACTATTTTAGCGGTTATGAATTTGACACCTCATATGGCACTCTGCATGGAGTTGCTCTAAGTAGGCGTCCGAAGACGGCAAACCGAATGATCAAAAAAGGGAGCGGCACAACTTTTAACCACTGCACCAAGCAATGACAATATTTTAAGCGGTTATGAATTTGACACCTCATATGGCACTCTGCATGGAGTTGCTCTAAGTAGGCGTCCGAAGACGGCAAACCGATGATCAAAAAAGGGAGCGGCACAACTTTTAACCACTGCACCAAGCATTGACTGCTATTCACCCTAAATGCATAATAGCTTTTTGGTGCTCCTGCATTTACTTGTCTATTGGATTATATGAATTATTGGCTTCCATAGGAGTCGGCGTTCAGGTGTTTGGTGTAAAAACTTTTTTTTTCCTTCTGGTGGCTAGGTTGCAAAAATAGAGGGTAGCCCCCCTTACCCAAAAACCTCCCAGTCCAGAAGGTGGGATGTTATCCCAGGTCTCTGGTATAGCCCCTTGGAGATTTTACTAATTAAGCTAGCTGACACTTTTTTTTAAGGACCTCGTTTGTTGGCTTGTGGTGCTTCTATCTTTGCTTTTGTTCAACACAAAATACAGTAGCCCTTAAGGTTTGCAATGCAATTGTGTCTCTCTGGATATTTTGCATATCCTTTGCATTTTTTTTGTAAGTAAATTTTTAATAGCAGTTATTTTTTCCCCAAAAGGAACATTAAAAAAATGACATTTTCCTTTTGGTCCTGCTAATGTAGGGTGATCTGCACGAAGTAACTACTCTCATATTTGAAGTCGCATTCTCACACTTGATCTGAGCATTTTACCATTAAGTCAAGCAATGGTCCATTATTTTTTCTCAAAAGGAGCAAAAAAACCTCTATTTGCTATTTCTTCTTTGATTCTTGTTTTGACTTAACTACAAAGAACTTAAATTACATGTCTTTATATATGTATTTTGATACCTAGACTTTAATTCAATTAGAATCACATCATTTTTCATAAATGTCAAAATTTATACCTATGGTTCAAGATTTTTCAGTGAATGTAACATACTTCTTCCTTAGTACAATTATAAATATGATCACGTAACTTGCATCAATTCTGATGTCATGAATTCACATGGAAGTGTTTCACTTCAGTATGTAGTGCGTTACAATTTTGACCTTGAGGTTCCATACTGTTGCAACAAACACATTTTTTTGACACATGATTAGTTGTTTCAAATTGACAGCTTAAACTAGTGCTAATTATGCTAATATTCAAGAATAGTTCTCCTGATTCATTGACCTGATGGAGAGTATATGGTTCCATACTATTGCTAATGCTGAAATGCTAGCACTGAATATTTAAAGTCCACAACGTAATTTTTAAGGATAAGTTTGTCAATTTAAATCTAATTTGAACACAACCGTTCACTAAGCTTGTCCAATGATAATTAAGTTATTAGTCTTTCTCTCTTACAATTCGCACCTTTTATGGAGATTTTTTTTTTAACTACTAATCAAGAAAAAAAAGGTTTTGAGTTTGGTTTTTAAACAGTTTCTGTGTGTTTGGGCTGTAAGATGTTTAATATTCTTTACTCATAGAGTTGATTTAAAGAATTTATTGATCATTTAAGGGGCAGAAACAAGGTAAGTCACAAGAATTCTTAGGCATAGTAGTTGACAAGACTAATACTTCACTAGAAAAAGTTCTCTATGCACTGCCTCCTATTTTTTTTTTAATCTAAAAATGTTAATTCAGATACGTTTTGTTAACAAATTACAAGGATGCTAAACACGAGAGTATCCAAAACTCAATTACAAGTCCAAATCTTAAATCATTTGTTCATTTTCTAATACCCATCTTAAATGTCTAATCAAAAGTTTGGTATGCTTTATGATTCTAGGATGCATTATTTTTGTAATTATTTTGAAGTGAATTAATAAATACTTGGCTTATTATTTCAGTTCCTCAATAACATTTTCAAGCTTCAATTTTTTTATTTTTGATAAGTAACATTTTCAAGCTTCATAACTCCTAAACTACCTTATTAGGGGGGAAAAAAACTCCTAAACCTTCCAATATGAGTTGAAAATGTGTTTATATTGCATGTGTGTAAAGTAAGAAACAAAACAATGTCTTTTTGATTGACTAATGGAAATGATGTTTTATTGGAATCTTTGTATGAACCAGAATACCGGCTTGGCTCGTCTCAAGTTTTCTTTTTTCTTTTTTTTTTTATGGCCGAATTTTGGAACCTTCTTATTGAATGTGTTGGTATATTGCCCTTTTTAAGCATCATCCAAGCCATACATTTGTTCTTTATATTAAGTATTTGTATTAAATTAAAAATGAGGAGTTCTCTCTATCTCTATCTCTTGTTCTCCTCTCTCTCCATCCCCTGAGGGCCAAACCCTTGTCCCATGCTTTCCAATCTACATTGAAAGTCAACCAATTACAAGGAAGACCGGTGCAAAAAGGATTTGAATACCTTTTCTAAACATAGTTTTTGCAGTGTAAATAATATTGCCATACAATACTCTTGAACAAAACCATTACAGAGCGCGCAAAGCAATAATTGCCCATCAACCTTACTTTATAATGATTTTGTGCAAATCCTTTTTGACATTGGAGTAGGTATTTAGAGCCATATTAGTTTTCAACTTTGTGCAAGAAAATTGTTGCCCGTGTCATTGTCCGAATGCACAGATTTATGGGGGCCTTTCTATTCAAGTTTTTATGAGGCAATGCTTTTGATTCCCCCCTTATTATGATGTGCACACCACCTTTCAACGAAAGTTGTCTCTTGTTTGCATGTTTGTTTCTTGTTGCAGGCAATAGTTAGCCGATCAAAGGGTAATCAGACTGAGATATCCAAAGCTGAACTTATTCAGAAAAGTTCTTATTGTCGGGTTTCGGGTATTTAAGGGTCTCATCCATCAAAATTTTCAAAGAATGGTTCTGCCAGAATTCTTAATTTGGCGATGGCATTGTAATTCCTTTCAATTAATTTATGAACCAAAAGTGCAGGTTGTAACATGAATCTTCTTGAATTATATCAGCCTATGGCAATGTCTGCCGTGCACAAGATTCTGGAGGATGTAGAATTCAATGATTAATTACAGGGGTGTTAAACTAAATTTTGTAAAATTGATTTTAGGATGAAAAAAATTCAATTTTACAAAAATGCATATAGAGCATGTACTGTGTGAACTGGCCCTTTTTATCAGTTCATCGTTCGGTTCGATTTGAATAACTATGCCCTTGTGTCATGTGCATGTGGGCAAGTCCAATGGACTAAGGCATTGATTGGGCAAGCTTGTATGCGGTCGTGTGTGCATAGGACATGCCTTAAGACTAGAGGTGTAAAATCGACTAGGCTATCTTAGGCATAGTTGGCACGTGGGCAATGCTGCACCTGTTCTTTCAGGTCCATGACTCAGACATGGCGCGACCCATGAAGAGCATAGGCACGACATGAGTAGGGCACAAGCCCATTGGCTCGGCCAACTAGGCACATTATGCCCACCCTTTTTCGAATTTAAATTTATTTATTTATGCTTTTGTCCCTCTAGTAACAATATTAACAGCTAGTTTCAGGGGTAAATTAATTATTTTTTTCCCTTTAACAACTAGTTTGAGTATTATTTTAGGAAAGTTAATGAAACTGACAATTTTATCCCTCCCCACAATTATATAATGGCTAGTTTAAAGGGTATAATTGAGATTTTACTTACTAATTTTTTTTTTATAAATACTATACACACCTTATCATTTTTCCTTACAAATTTATTCACATTCTCTCTTCTCTACAAATCTTTCTATAAGCTCTCTTGCAAATATTAGTTCTCCTTATATTTTTCAAGTAGATAAAAAATATATAACTATTTTTTGTGCTAGAAATTGAAGTATGATTAAATTTACTACAATTACAAGTTTGTGAAAAGGATGAAACTCAATCACATTCAAGATTTCAACATTGAGGTATTTTTTTTAATTATTGTTATTTATTAATTATTACTAAAAGTTTATTAGTTATTATTATTATTAGTTAGTAATTTTTCAGCTGTTATTATAATTAACTTATACTCTTATATTTTAATTATTATTGTTATTATTATTAATTTCAATTATAATTGTTAATATTTTTTTGTTAATCTAAATTTGAAAATGAACTATAAAAATATTGACTTAGAAAATCTTAAGTATGATAAATACCTACCTTAAACCTACTACACAAATCAAAGTCACATTTATCCATCCTAAGGCAAAGAGAAGCGGTACATCAAATGTGTGGACTCATTTTAACATATAAGAAGTAACATTTCTGTCGAGCAAACGGAATCCAGAGCTATTTGTAAATATTACAAGAATAATATATGACGTGATAATGACACTAGGCAGAAGTAGCAAATGTTATCTAAACTCGTTAATTTATCCTAATTCGTTCACTAATTAATGGATATGGATAACTTATTTAGCTAGCTGGTCATAAATGAGTTGAGTACTAAGAAACTCGTTAATTTAGCGGGTAAATATGGATTGAATATGGGTGTTTGACGGATTGAGAATGAAAAATAAAAAATTGTATAAGAATATATATATATATATATATATATATATATATATATATATAAGAATACCTATATATATAAAACAATATATAAATTTCCATTTGAAAAAGAACAAAATTTCCTATCACTACTTAAATACATAAAAAAAATTAATTACATACATATATATATATAACGGTATATATATGTAGATTACATTATATATATATATATATATTTTTTTTTTTTTTGTTGATCGGCAAAGAAAAGATATATCATTAATAAGAAAAAACTCTTATGCAAACATTATAAAGACTTAAACGCCTGATCACCCAACATTAATATATATATATATATATATTTTTTTTTTTTTTGATCGGCAAAGAAAAGATATATTATTAATAAAAAAAAACTCCCATGCGAACATTACAAAGATTTAAAACGCCTTATCACCCAACATTAACAAAGCAATTAGTAAGGTACCAACAACAATGGAAAGGAAGAAAACTATACGTACTATTACAATAGATGAAACAAAACACAACAGAAGTAGAAGGAAACTTATCTTCATCCAAGATTACTGAAGCAAGCAGTACTGCAAATGAGGAAACAGGAACTGAAACTAGCATTAACATGATACAGTAGAAGGCCAAAAACGGAAACTTTAAACTTCCCACCCTCATGCAAATCCTCAGCCAGAAAAAGTTACTCAGCAACATAATTGCAATCAAAAAAGCCAAGTCAAAGTACTCATTTGAGTATGGAAATATGAAGAATAGTGGTGGTATCATTTCTTTGATAAAAGACTTTAAGCACTGCTTCTGTCACTTCACTTCCAAGGCTTTAAGAAACTATAGCACCCCTTTAGCATGAAGACACCACCAGATCTGATGCAAATCAGAGCTAATGCCGAAGAGAAGCATAATAGAGATCAACCAAATATAGTAAGAAACCACCCTTGTGCCTTCCTTCAAACCACTCCTTAAATAACCTACCATCCAAAAATATTTAAATAATACTCACAAATAGAATAGCAACAAACATACTCTAAAATCCCATCTGGATATTAACCTCAACCCCATCACCCATAAAACATGGCAAGGTACCAACACAATGAAAACACCTTCGAATATAGAAGGTATAAAATAACATACAGTCTTAGAGCCGGATGTTACAGGGGTAGTTGGAGAGCATGCCTCTAATTCACAGAAGCAGCAAAATCCATAATATTTAAATCCACTCATCATAGTTTAACCGTGTAGGAAACGAAATGCACATTATATATATCATTATATATATATATATAATACTAGCTATTTATATAATTATAACATAAATTAATTATCTACAAATATATATATATATATAATTATTTGTTGTATAACATAAGAAATCAAAAATTAAAAAAAAGAATTATAGTATTAAAGAGTTTCTATCACTAGTAGTGGAAGAGAAAAGTAAAAAAAAAATAGATAAGATAGGAATACAGAATATATACAATTATTTTTCACAAGAAACATAACTTTTCTTGTGTTTTTTGCGAGAAAATAGAAGTGACATTTTCAAGAAGAAAAATAATTATATGAATTCGATTTTTAAGGAGAATTTTCTTTTTTTGGCTAACCAAACTCTTAATAAATTTTATATTTTTCTCTTTCTTTCACTTTCCACTACTTTTTACCTAACCAAAAAAAGCTTTAGGGTGGGAAAAAAATAACGGGTTGGATTCGGATTGGCCCAATCCGTATTTGACCTGTTTAATTACGAGTCAAATATGGGTTCAAACTGTTTTGACCCGACTTGTTTTCAACCAGCCCAACTCTCTTATTTTGCTAGGCATAATATATATATTTAATGCCAAAATAAATTATATTACCTCGAGAAGATTAATTTTTTTTTATTTTTCATTTTTTAGGATTCGATTACTCAATTTCGATGTAGAATAAGTTGTTAAAGTCTTTTAGAAGTAATGGTAGTGCTCCACTAGTAGACACAATTTTATTTTTTTTTATTTTTTTTTCCTTTTATTTCCAATAAAAGTCTAAGGTATTCATTTCAAAAAATATTATGGTGAAAACAAAATAAATTTATGTATTGATAGTGATTGAATTTTTTTTTTTTTTCATTATGAGATATCAGTAAATGACTTTCATTTGGTCTTTCTTAGATGTTAATATCTTAATATTGCTACTTGCATTATTCTTTCAAAGCTTGAAGTGGCAAACCTTCATCAGATAATTTCTAATGAGTGAAGCTATGATATCCTATAGTCTTACTCAAATTATTAATGTTTAGAGATAATTACATAGATTTATATCTTCTTGCAAGTTTTGTTTAGGTCCCTAGATAATGTTATTTATCAAAGCAACTATTTAAGTTGTTATTAGTTTGACAATTTGGTTCATGTTAGAAAAGAAAATGAACCCGTGAAAACAATTACCATAAATCTCACCTAATTAGATCTACTGATAGAGAAATAATTTTTTTTTAATGTATATTCACAAAATTTTTAACAGAGAAACATGATAAATTTTGTTAGTCATATTACTTGACTGAGATGTGGCAATCTTAGGTAGTGTTTTGTTTCTAAAAAAAAAGTTGGGTAACGGGTCAAATTCGGGTTGACCGGATCAATTTATGACCCGACTCATATTCGACCCGACCAATTCAGGTCAAACATGGGTTCAACCCGTTTACAACCCCCCTAAACCCACCCAATCCGCCCGTTTTGCCAAGCCTAATACTAGGTAAAGCCAATCGAGTCAAGCTACTAGTAGTGGTGCCTCAAAAAAATTTACATACTCCAATGTAAAAATGAGAGAAGGGTTGCTAAATACGTAGTTGCCGCCTAGCAACCTTTAGTTTTTGGGGAGAGTCCACATTTTTAAAATTTTATGAGTGATTACATGTTACCTTGCTGTACTAGTGTTCCTAGAAACTAACATAGAACAGAAACATAAAAGAATATATACAACCAACGTTAATATTTACAACAAGATGACAATCAACCCAAAAAGAGAATAAGTTCTTTAAAATTTGAAATTATATTAATATTGATTAAAAAAATCTTAAACATAAGGACTTATTACATTAGGTTTATGAAAGCTAAAATATTACTATTTTGAATAGAAAATTATAACTCATATTTTTATATGTTAATTAGCCATAAGTCTCTAAAAAAGATACTGTATTAGTCTAAAAGACACAACAATTCTTTTTTAACCTAAAAAACATTTAATTAAAAGTTTTTTTTTGTTAGAAGTTTTGAACAATGATATGACACTTTCTAATTTTCTGTTATTGACTATAATACATATGATTTATTCTTTTATCCCACCCACGATCACTTTTTCAAACCTAAAATTCCCAAACCTTAACCTTTCACGCCCACGGCCACCAAGTTTTATCGTCTCTTTCCACTACCTCTCCTCTCTCTGTCACTTATGTTTCTCTTAACCCGCTGTTCTCTCCCTCCCTAGGTTTCGGCTACCATGTCTCACATATATGTGAGAGTAGTTATTAGAATATCGAATGGAATCAATGCACCGACTAGGGCCAGTGTGAAGAGGAAAGATCATTCTGGGTCCTTTCATGATGGTTTGCACCTTTTGTTACTAGCATATACTACTGTAATGGTGTTTGAGAGCTTACTGGGAATGTTGGTATGATTAAAAAATAGAAGTGTGAGAGCTTCCTGGGGTATGTTGATTTCTATTTTCTTTTCTTTTCAAACCAATTTTCTAACTTAAAAACAAATTGCAAGAACTAGGTTCCTTTTATCTCTCTTCGCTTCAACATTTTTTTCTCAACTTCTTGTTCCATTTTACTTGTCAATGATCTAGTTGCCAAAATGCTTGGTTTGATTCTTTTCAATTCCAACATAGATGCATGCTAAAGATGGTAAGGTGATCATGACAAAAATGAAAAAATTTCTCAATTTTATGATAGTGTAAACTTTTACATTTTCAAAACTAATGAGTTTTAATCATCGCATTTTAAATATTATTTTTTTTCAACTTTATACCATTTTGAAAGTTTTTTTTAACTGTCCAACATGTGACTCAAAAACTTAATAAAATAAATAATAACTAGGTTATTTGCAAAATCTCCTCATCATAGTGTGTATTCGTGTCAAGTCTAATGCTCTCTCAAAGTAGGGTCCACCAAAGTCAAAAACTTAATAAAATAAATAATAATTAGGTTATCTGCAAAATCCATTCATCATGATTTATATTCTTGTCATATTTAATGCTCCCTCAAAGTAGGGCCCGCCAAAATTGTACAACAATGAGATTCAATAATCTATAATTTTACACTTTTATAATAGTGTAAAATTTATATTTTTATAACTAGTATAATTTTAATAATTTATGCTTTAAATACTGATATCTTTTTTATAAATTTTCACACATTTAAAATTCAATTTTTAGCACTAATATGTGGCCAAGGAATTTTTTCAATTTTATAAAATGATGGATTTTTATAGTTTTAGAAAACTGTTAAATTTTATACTTTTGACTGTGACTAATTCACTAAGCTTTTCACTGTAAAAGTATAAATTTTACAGTTTTGATGGCAAAATTTTTTACTTTTGAAATTACCTTCTTTTTTTTTTTTTTTCAAATTTTCATATTCAATATGAATCTTATTTGATAGATCTCGATAGTTAGAATCTAAATATATATCTTTTCTTAAAAATAGATTTATAAATTTTAACTTATGGAATTTTAAAGTTTTGGAAAAAAAAATTGTGATTGCTTCTTGTTTCATGAAATTCACTCTAGCCATGCGTTTGTCTTTTGAAGAATGAATTGATTTAGGAATGCAAGAATATTTTAATAATTGAAGGTTAAAAGGACTTGATGGGTTATTAAGTTATGAATTGATTTAAGAATGTAAGAATATTTTAGTAATTGAAGATTAAAAGGACTTGATGGATTATTAAGTTTCGATTTGAACCTAATAATAATTTTTGTATTTTTAGTGAACTCCTGTCTCAATGACCCTGAAAAATATAATAGCAAAATTTTTAGAAAAATCATGGCCCCATTTGTTCCGCTAGATCCGTCAGTGACTGACCGACAAAGGAAAGGCTGGATATATAGATAGCTATATGATTCAAAAATACAACATTTCTTATACACTTCAAAATAATATTTTACAAATCTACCAAGTTTGAATAATTGAATCTGCAAAAGGGGTTAATACAAAAAGGTTTATCAAATCAAAGGAGAAAATAGGATATTCACATGATTTAGCAGCTAGATTTGCAAACCTTGCAATCAAAGTACATCCTTAAATTTAGGGGCAGATTTAATGTTGTTTTCTTGTTAATGGAATGAAATGAAATGGAATGGCATGGTTGGGAATTAATCATGCCAAACCTTTTGTTTGTCGAAATTAAGCAACTCTAGTGGCAAGGTTAAAAGAGTTATCAAAACTAAATTTTGATAGATTGGCTAAAAAGTTATACTACAATGGTAATTTTTATTCCTATCAAAATTTGACTAAAGTCAAAAATTCTATCAAATATAGCTTTTGTTTTGATAGCTATTATTTACATCAACGCTTCAAATTGCAAGATATCAAAGGTTTAGATTTGATGGTACTTTTTTTTTTTTTTTTTCAATATTTAAGAATGGTAATTAAGAAGAAAAAATAGAAGTTCTACTAAAAAAAATAACATTTCATTGTAGGAAAAAAAAGTTAAAATATAGCTTTTTGATATTGTATTACTATTAAAATTTAATTTTAACCGAATTAAAATGACTTTTATCATTAAAATTTGTCTTATGTCTAAATCGAAAAAACTCCAACTGTACTTTGACATGCCCACAAGGCAAATGCATAATTAAACAAATTCACATTATGTGCCTCTATAAAAGGAAAAGAGCATAAAGAAAAAAGAAAAGAAAAGTGAAAGCACCAAAGAAATGCCAAGAAGATATGTGGCATTATGTGCATTTGTGTCCCACAAGAACTTAATACATAACTTGTGGTTTTCATTTACTGGCAACAACAAGATATCTTAAAAGCAGAGACATGTTCTGATGTTGATATACACATCAAAGTTCAGTATAGACAAACTTAGGTCCATTTATAATAATATTGGGAAACCAAATATCAACATCATTGTCAATAAAAGAAACACAATTAAATTCCATTTTATTTGTCAATTGTCATGTAGGGGAAGTGATCTGTCTTTTAGTTCAGCTCTGCCTAATCTTTAATCAATCTATGATTACAAAAAATGACTAAGAGCAATTAACAGCAGCATATCTAGTTGATTATCACCTTAGTCATCACATAATTTCTGACAAGAAGGAAGTATTGAGTAATTGTCATGAATTCACTCGAATTATGGATAACTCGTTTGTAATCCGAAGCAATTTAAAAAATAGATAATGTGTGGGTTTTATTTTAGATATTGCTTTGTTACCTTGGCTTGTTTTGAATATTGTTTTGTTACCATGTGCAATTTCAATAGCCTCTCTGTCCCAACTTCTTTCCGTCCGAACAAAAAAAGCGTTCTTATTTTGACACATAAAGATTTTCGTGTCGATTTGTTTTGAGCTTGCCGTTTTCGTTAACCTACATATATTAGTGTTATTTTTAGATTTGAGAGATTGTGAGGAGGGAGTGTTTTGTGAGATGTCATTGGGTGCAAAAGAAAATTTTGGGTTTGTTAGTATTTTACTCTTGTAATTACTTTGATACAAATATTGTTGTCCGTGAATGTAAATATCTAGTCGAATTACGTATATTGTTTGTTTTTTCTATGTGATTTTTGCTCATCTTTCTTATTTGAGGTTGATTCATTGTGTGATTTGGTTATTTCGCACAACAGGAGGAAAATAAATGAAAGGAATAGTTCCAAAATTTTGTATTCCAACCTCTTTTCCCAATTGACTGAGAAGAGGGTAAATATATGTGGGAAAAGAGGGGGGCAGGTGGAGAAACTTGTGGAGTATCAGCTTTCCACTTCCTTTTGCAAGTTGTTTAGGTCATTTGGGCTTGAAAAAGAAAGCTACTTGGACTTTTGTGAAATTCTCAAGTTATCTGTACAACAATGGGACCAAAAGAAAGAAATTCAATTCCTGTTGCATTTGTCACCATCTCCATCTGAGTACAACCAAAACTCCACCCTCTTCTGTATTACTTCAATGACTTCATGTATGCTTGTGAGCAATGACATGATTCCTTGGCATCATCCAATAATATATATACTTGCATTTTGGATCTTTTCCCACAAGAACAATTTCCAGGCTTTTCACCTTCTGTTCTTGAAATTTATAATGCATTTTTTTTAGCATCACTTCTTTTCATCTTTGTGGGAAAACAGGGAAGACACCCATGTCTGCAACTCTACCAAGAAATTCAAACCGTAAACATCTGAAGATAGTTCATTACTGTCCAAAACCAAGGAAAATGGGGAAAAAAAGTGACTTTCAAGATTTGGTATAGAAACAACTGGGATTTTGATACATAAAAACTCTTCCACTCGCCTTTCTTCTAATGTAAAGTATTTCTTACATATAGATATGTACATGAAATCACATAAAACAAAGGCAACGTGCTCTTAATGTTACAAGAAAGAAAACATCAGTATCTACGAGAGTTTCTCTGAGATGAACATCCTTGTCTTCAGTCCTTCCAGTCAGTCAATTGACCTGCCAGATATGTTTCAATGAGGCTAGTGAATCAACAAGACCTATCCACGACAAAGGTAAGCGGTCTGAAGTTACTCCAAAGAGTTGAATCCAACCTTTCTCTTCCCTCCTTAAACACACTCTTCTAACAAATACCACCTCGGGCACTCTCTTGGAAGTTGATGGACCTAGACAAGGCTGCAGGGTTAGCACTCAACACTGGGGAGGTTTCCACTATATGATTTTTTTCAGCACCATTTGGTTGGAAGGCCTTAAAAAGGCTTCCCCTGCTGACGTAGTCATTCATAATTCCTAGCGTTTCCCATATAGAACTTCTTGCAGCTTCGTCAGGGTCATCAATCCTTAAAGTTTTAGGAATCAAAATGGATCTTGCTGATTTTTTCTGTTCTCGTGCCTCTTCTCCCTCTGAATTGCATGGCTTAAGCAAGTCCCCATCCCTTGAATGCTTCCCTAAAGTTGGTGAATTTGAACCAGGGCTTGACGACATTTGGTCTGTGGTAGGAGACGATGGGAACAACCAGGGAATACTCCAAGCACCTGGAACACTACAGTTCCAATAAGCTGCAGGGTAAAATGGAACTGCAGGGCCAAAAGCCGGGACAGGAACTGCAGAATTCCAAGGATAAGGCCAAGGAACCCCAGGGAGGCATGGGATTTGAGAAGGGAAGCCATTAATATTCTGAACCATCGACTCTTGAAGCCCATTTCTTGTTCCTTCCTCTTTTGAATTCGAATTTGTAACAGAAGATCCACTAGAACAATCATCGCCATTTTCTCCACCACAGCAAGCTGAGATTCCTTGTTCAAGTTTATAAAAGCTATTTCGCGTAGCATTTGGTGCCTTTTTCTCCGTGAGATTCAAAACGGAAGCCATGGAATCACAAAGTGGTACATCTGAGCCAAAGGAGAGGACTGTGCCATTGGTTTTGAACGTAGGGTGGTGGATTCCATTTGGAGCATCAATTTGAGCTACTTTAAGAGCTTCAGAGATGGTGATGTGATGACAATGTGAAGCAGAATTCTTGTTCTTGCGACGACCAGCACCCACGGGGACATTCCTCATGGTACCACCAGCAGTCCAGTATCTTTGACAACTTTTGCAGAAATGACGGGGTTGATTAACATTATAATTGTTATAGTAACAGAACTTTGTGTCCATGCTATTACAACGGGGGCATGGAAGAATTTTGTCTGGCTTCTTCAGGGTTTTTGGCTGTGAGTTATTTGTATCACTCTGATCATTTTCAGTCTTTGAAGGTTTTAATGTGGCAGCTTCTTCATCAATAGAGGGTGTCTTAGGGTTCTCATCAGACTCGGGTAATGCTTCAGGATTTTCCGAGTCATCTATAATCAGAATTGGGGTTTTGTCTTGCTGTTCAGTGTCAGTGGGTTTTCCTACTGGAAGATCCTGAAATTTGAGCATAATTTTCTATAAGTAACAAGTAAAATTTTCATAAACTAAACAATTACTCAGATAGGAAGCTAATCAGCAAACAGAAACCACAAAGGAGTTGTGCATTAAAAATATAATTTTATAGCTTACATCATAACTGATTCCTCTTCCTCTCAATCTTCTTTCATCATAGTTATATATATCGTACCACAGCTAAACAATGAAAATGAAATCTATATTAATTTTATGTGATCCCTTGAAAGGTGTAGAAAACCAGACAGAATCCAATTACCCTATTTACAGATTAAAATTATGTTCTCCAATAATAACACATTTTTGAATGGAAGGAATATCAAATAGGAACAAAATATGTATAAGACCCATCAAAGAAATTGGATATATCATCTATTAGTATTATTATTGTTGTTGTTTTTAACAAGCAACTCACAGAAAGTAAGTTTAAACAAGGAAAAAAGGGAGCACGAAAGCTAAACACATTCGAAAATATATATGCGCATATATATATATATATACACACACACACACACATATATGGAGAAAGATATACCTTCTCAGCTTCTCGCTCTTGTTCTTCTTCTGCTGCTCTGTTCATTTTCTTGTCTTCCAAACAATTTGTCATAACCGAAGTGCGATCACGACCAGAACTATTATATTCAGGAGTAAAAGCATCATCACAATCTACAGAGGCAAATTCCTCGCCGGAGACGATAGGAATCCACCCGTTCTCTGGCAAAGCAATCTTCTTCCCGAATAGCTTGATCGCTGTGTCCTTCGTTACTTTCATTTTATCAAGAAAACGTGAGAAAGTGGGCCCACAAAAGACGGTAACGGTAACGGTGGGGTGTGTGGTCGTCGATCGAGGTGGCCGTCGACGTCGATTGGTTTATTATTGGGGGGGGTTTGGGAGGGCTTTTGCTTGGGCGGGATGGGGTTTTTGGTTGATCGTCGGGGTCTTCGTTTTTTATTTGTTTAATAGAGACTTTGTGCCACGTCAGCAAGAGAGTGATTTCTCAGCCACAAGTTTATGTGGCCTTAGATTTTCCCTCACTCGTTGCATGGAAAGTGGATGCACCCGAAAGTTTCTAATTTCCCAGTTCTCTCTGGTCCGCCCGACTCCTTGGGTGTACCAAATTTTACATAAACGAGCCGTTTATGATGTGGCAGCAAAAGACTGGCCGAAGTAAGGGAGAGAATTTTCATTGACAACGTGCGACTATATAATATTATTAAAAGAACTTTAGCCACGTCCGCATAAATTCCTCGAACGAGAATTGCTAGTACAATTTCATGGACTAGAGACTCAGAGAAAAACTAGTCTATACGATCAAATATTTCATCCTTTACTCCCTATGCGATTAAAAACCAATCTCAAATTTGAATTAAAAAAAAAATAATGTTCAAAAAATAATATTAATAATTGTTTTTCTTTCATTAACATTGTTTGAAACAAACTTGAATAAAACAAGTCACTATATTTTTTCAGAACAGGCAATAAAATGTGTGTAATTTAGCCTTATTCCAAGTAGGGATGATATTTAATTCAATTCATTTGAAATTCATCTTATCCCACTTATATTAGGAAAAATTTTAGAAAAATTTTATAACTTTTGTTAAGTCTAATTTCAATGGTTAATCGAATGGTAAAATCTTGAGAATTAAAATTTAAGGTTTCAAGTTCGAGTCTCTTTTAGAGTTACTGAAAGTTTGTCCAACTGTTAATTTCAGTGTCTTGAAATTAGTTAAAGTTTGCACAAGCTGACCTGGACACCTCATTATAAAAAAACAATTGTTAAGTTTTGGAATGGGTTTGACACGAAAATATTGTATCCCGTCTTGCTCCAATTAAGCAAAATGAAATAAAATATTTTTCATATAACATAAATAGTTAATATTTATAATACCATCTTTTAGTCTTATGTTAAAAATTTAGATAAATTAGGTATAACTATTTATTTGTAACAAAATAATATTATTCTAATTTTTTTATGACACACACACATATATTTATACTGCTAATTTAATAAATAAAAATTAAATATTTAAATAAGTATCTTGATCAGAACCGTCTAATTCCATCACTATATAAACACATTTGAATGTAACTTCTTATAGGACATAATTAAAAAAAAAAGAACAATACTTAACTTCAATTTTGGTAGGAGAAATTTTCTTTTATTTGGGTATGTGTCTTAATAACGCAGTATGAAACGTAAAAGAAAATTAAACATGTTGAATTCCTTATTAACAAAAAACAAAGGGGACTTCTCATTAAAAAAGAACAAATCTCAAATTTTTAAACAAAAATATATTATTTATAATTTGAATAATAAAAACTGTTTTATATCATATATATATAGGCTAAGACTACTACTAATCTGAATAAGAATCTACTAATTCTTCATATTAGTCCTATTACAATTAAGAAATTATAATAATGCCAAAAAAAGAAAAAATTAGAAATTAATAAAAATTAAAACTTTTTAGAAAATTAGAAATCATATCAAACTACTACTAATCTGAATAAGAATCTACTAATTCTTTATATTAGTCCTATTACAATTAAGAAATTATAATAATGCCAAAAAAAGAAAAAAATTAGAAATTAATAAAAATTGAAACTTTTTAGAAAATTAGAAATCATATCAAACTAGGAAACTATAACCGCAAGTAAAAGTTAATTTAGACTTTTCTAAACAAAATAATTACAAAAACAAAAATTACTATAAATGACCAAAAAGTACAATTCGAGATTTGAGCAAAGTAGTTTGATCCCGTGAGAGATTTGTTCATCGTAAAGTAATGAGTATTGTCTGTCTTGCCATTTTAGATTAAGACAGTGTCTTCATTCCAAAAAACGTGATTGTATACGTGATACATTCAAACTGTGACACGTATATAAATAAGAAAAAATTCCTACTACATAATTTAGAGCCAAACATTATTCATTAAAAAAGAATCTTCACTTTTAACATGATTCATTGCCATTCCAAACTATAAAATAAAATTTGACTAATTTATTCTAATATATTTGGCATATTATTTAAAATCTATAACAAATTTTTGGACCATGTGTAATAATACCACGAGGAGCAATTACTCTGTAATTTGAAAGTATGTACTCTAAAAAAAGAGAAAGTATATATAACATATCATCTCATAATTAGGAGTATACATTTCGACAAATGAAAATATTTTCTACCATGAGTTTCTATGTTAAAAAAAAATAGAAAAATAGTTTGTATACTGGTTTGGTTTATTTAATGATGTGTTAATGATATTTTTAAAATTCATAGATGTATTTTGTTTTTTGTTTTTATTTAAATTTTAAAAAAGAATTATAATAACTAATATCATCTGATAAACCAATCCCGTATACTTAGTATTACTAAAAAACAATTAGACATTCTTGAATAATATTTAACAGTGAAATTAGTGACTACATGTATAAGGATAAGGATAATATATTGTGTGCATGATACTAAAGCGTCTTACACAAAGTTGTTCGCGTGAGTTGTCAATTAAGAGACAAATCAAAGAGATTATAAGAATAGCCATAACTGTCAACCACGATTATAGCCCTAAAAATTCGTATAGCCAAGAATAGGGTTGTTAATCTCTCTGTAAAGAGATATGAAAGACATACAATGATAGAAAATGTGACATGGTATCAAAGCCTCTTAAAATTTGGCTTTCTGTTCATGTCAATCCCTAGTTCCTAGCTTCCTTTTGCCCACTACCTTTCATATGGGAGACACCGAAACCCTAATGCAGTCCGATGAATCTCCCACCGACCATAATACACTCCTCTCTGAGTTATTCACCACCAAGATGGCCGAAACTCTGTCCAAATCTTAGGCCCCAACAGTGATTTATGAACTTGCGGCTTTATCGATTGGCATCAAGTTGGATGGTTCCAACTATACTTTATGGTCCCAAGTTGTCGAGAATTACATCTTCGGCAAAGACAAGTTGGGCTACATCAATGGCGAGTTACCTCTGCCATCTCTGACTGACTCGTCCTTCCAAAAATGGCGTACTAACAATGCCATTGTCAAAGGGTGGTTGATCAACTCCATGGATCCGGTGTTAATAGGCAATTTCATTCACTTTCCCACAGCCAAACTAGTTTGGGACTTTGCTGCTACCACCTATTTTGATGGTGGCGATACCTCCCAAGTCTATGATCTCCGGCACCATGTCTCACGTCTCCACCAAGCAGGTGGCTCTTTGAAAAAATACTACACCGACTTGCAAGGCCTCTGGCGTGAGATTGATTTTCAACGTCCTAATTTGATGGAGTGTCTTGCCGATATTCAACGTTATAATAATCTCTTCCAAGAAGACAGGGTTTATGTTTTCTTGGATGGTCTTGATGATGACAAGTTATATTATATTCGCAACGACGTGTTGCAGATGCACCCGTTTCCCACTATGGAGCAAGCATATGCCCATGTCCGTAGGGAGGCCTTTCGCAAGGCAATGATGAACACTATTGACCATAAACCACCTCCAGGGGCAGTGCTTGCTTCGAGAGGCCTCAAGCTTGGTTTCTCTAGATCTGCTTCTCAGCATACTGGGAAATCTTCCTCTAAAGCCTGTACCTTATCTAACTGTCTCAAATGTTCTCACTATGACAATATGAAGCACACACGTGAAAACTGATTCTAGTTGCATGGGTACCCCGACTGGTGGCACGAGCTCCAAGCCTGAAAAAAATGAGATACTACCAGTATGGCTGAAGGCATGGGAAAGGCTACTGTGGTGGCAACCGAACCTTATCTCTCTCTTATCCCACCCACCGCGCCATCTAAACACGACTTCTCTCCTTTATTTATTGTATTTGGTGTACGTTGGTTTGTGATATTTGTTAATGACTGCACCCGAATGACCTGGCTATATTTGCTAAAACATAAGGATGAAGTGTTTAGTTTCTTTCAGTCATTTCATGTTATGATTCAGACCCAGTTTTTTGCTCAGATCCGGATTCTCCGCTCTAACAATGGTGGCGAATATGATAATCACCACTTTCATTCCTATTTTCAACAACATGGTCTTATCTACGAGACCTCATGTCCCCAAACCCCTCAACAAAATGGGTAGTTGAACGAAAGAATCGGCATATTCTTGAGACTACCCGGGCCCCCTTCCTTGGCACTTATGTCCTCACACGACATTGGCCCGATGTTGTTACCACTGTCGTACATTTAGTCAATCGCCTTCTTTCCAAAATCTTAAATTTTAAAACCCCATTACATTCCCTGTTAACCTCGGTCTCTCTATCTATGGTCCAAATGCTCCCTCCTCGCATATTTGGGTATGTGGCATATGTACACCTCCCTAAGAACCAGCGCACCAAACTTGACCCATGTGTCATTTGGTGCCTCTTCTTGGGCTATGTTGCTGCATTAAAAAGGCTACTGTTGTTATGATCCTGCTACTAAGCATACCTATGTGACTATGGATGTCACGTTTCTAGAGTCTAAACTGTTCTATCCTTCTTCAGCATCTACTTCTTTTCTTTAAGGGGAAGACACTAGATGAACAATTGAATTGGCTGGTTTTTGACTAGCTTGAAGATCGGAATGACACACTAATAATTGGTGAGGAATCAACAAATATATCTTCAGGGCTGGACATATCTTCTGAATCTAGAGGGTCTTCAAAAATTAAGTCTACACCATTAGGAGAAGAACCAGAATCCCCCCATCTCTCAGTGCCTACAGACCCCTATCTCCTGAGAATATTCCTAGTGGTAAGTAATGTTCGTCACACCCTTATTTATGAATAACATAGATACTTCTGCTGGGTATAACTTACCTTTCAGGTATAACCGTGGCAAGCCACCAAACAGATACTCTCTAGACATTACGGAAAGAAGGTCAAGGTATCCAATTGCCAACTATGTTTCCACCAAAAAGCTACCTGAGCCTCTTAAGACATTCTCACATAAGCTTTCCGCATGTCATATTCCCACTACAATTCAGCAAGCATTAACGGATCCCAAGTAGACTCAGGCAACAGAGGAAGAAATTGGGGCACTACTAAAGAATCAAACATGGACCTTGGTTCCATTGCCCCAAGGGAAGAAAACTGTTAGGTGCAAGTGGGTCTTCCTTGTTAAACATAAGACAGATGGATCTATAGAACGATACAAGGCGAGGCTAGTCGCAAAGGGATACACTCAGACATATGGCGTGAATTATCAAGAAACTTTTTCGCCTATAGCTAAGTTAAATACAGTTAGGGTTCTATTATCTCTCGCAGTCAACTTGGACTGGCCATTGCATCAGTTTGATATAAAGAACGCATTTCTCCATGGTGACCTTGAAGAGGAAGTCTACATGGATACTCCTCCAGGCTATACAACATCTTCAAAAACTGAAGTTGTGTGCAAATTGTAGCGAGCATTGTATGGACTAAAACAATCACCTCGAGCATGGTTTGGGCAGTTCAGTCAAGCAATAAAGAAGTATGGCTTTTGCCAAAATAATTCAGATGATACATTATTTTTGAAGCACCAATGGGGCAAGGTAACAACTTTAATTGTATATGTCGATGATATGATCATCACAGGAAATGATATAGAGGAAATCGCTAAGCTTCAGAAACAATTGGCGATCAAGTTTGAGATGAAAAATCTAGGAAGACTTAAATATTTCCTAGGAATAGATGTTGCTAGATCAAGGTAAGGTATATTTATTTCTGTCACGCCCCGAATTCCAGCGAACCCGAGGCGCGAGTAACGAGACAAAAAGAAATAAAATAATGAAGGAATAAAAGATAATTAAGGACGATCACATACATTCTACATATTGTTCTGATAAATACATAAGGTCTGGTCCATTTCTTCGCCACATACAAAATAAAATACAGTCGCGGGCTTATGCCCTTACACAATATCAAAAGCGCCCCTTGGGCCTAGCATAGTCCCTAATCAGCTCATCTCCACGTCTCGCACAGCTGGGACATCATCTGAAATGTTTGCCCCACTAAAGGGGTCAACTCAATATGCTGGTACAATATAATGCTAATGCAAGAGACAGAACTAAGGTCGTGGCATGTGCAAGTGTACAGTTATTTCTATATGGCATTTGATATCATGATGGCAGCATATAAACAATATGCAGTATATGAGCTGTATGCGTGACACACCCATGCAACTCTATGCCACCCATGTCTCATGATACGGTCATTCTCCGCTGGCATGAGTACCGCCACGTATGTCTTGCTTCACGGTCCGGAATCCGTCAGGCAGGCAAGTACCTATTGGCCGATTTTGAGTTTTTCACCACAGGATCTGCACCCTCATAATGCAAAGCACCAAGTGCTTACCCACGCCATGTCCAAAGAATCACACTATGCCAATATGCTCTGATTTCATCATGTCATAATGTAATCTCAATGATGCATCTCATTCATACATAAAGCATGCCTTCAAGTACACAATTCATAATATCAACAGTTCTTCAAAGCATATGATTCACACACTACACTAACACATGCGATATACACATAATCATCATCCAACTTAACAAGATAGCATGTAGCACATAAGCATGTGAACACTTAAGCAACATGTGAACAATCAAGGCAGCAAAGCAAGTATTCCTAATCTCAATTCTATTTCTTACTTAGCACAATATATCGTACCTGATAATCGATCTCAACTCAAGAAGGTGTACTCGAAGTATGGTAGAATCACAGTGAGAATGCCGAAGGTCAGATCACCTTCTCCTTGCCCTCTCGTGTTCCTAAAATCATAACATGAGATTCAGTTCATTGTCATTTGAATTATGCTATTCATCAAATTTTATGTATTTAATTTATAAGTTTCTATTTTGCTAAATTAGACTCTACCATTGAGTCCGGAACGTCGAAGAAAATAAGTTTAGGCCTTTGTAGAATTCAATTCGGATACCTGGTTTCAAAAGGGCAAAACAGTCATTTTGCACCTTACATGGGTCCCTACATTTCGTGACCTCTTTTTACAAATCAGACCCCACGGTTGAATCCGGAATGTTCGAGATAATAAAGTTTCACTATTCGTTTACTAAATTTGGAGTTTGTTTGATAGCGTTTCAACCTAGGGGCATTTTGGTAATTTTAAGGGTTACTACGGGTCTTTTATTTTTTGGGACCCCGTCTCGTAAAACGGACCTCACCAGTGGCCTCAGAATGGTCGAGATAGTCAAAATACACTAATGACTTGTCTCATTTGGACTCCGGATTATTTTAGAATATTTAATTAATTAAATTAATTAATTAATTAATTTAATTATTATTTTATTAATATTTAAATCTGGTGGGTCTAATTGTAATTTCTCTAAAGTTTGGGGGTTAAAAGGTAATTTTCGAAAGTTCAGGACAGAATGGTAATTTTCAGAAACTTCAGGGGCAATTTCATAATTTGCAAAACCCTATTCTATATTCGGATATCCAAACAGTGTATAGCGACAGAACAGGGATAGGATATCCCTATTCTGATTTCAATTTCTATTTCAATTTCTTATGTCCGTGACCAAACACTCCCAACCCAATTTTAATTTAAAACAAGAATGCGATACGTGGCAGGGGCGGACCGGCCCAAGCTCGACCTGACCCGACCCAAGCCCGGATCAGCCCCCCTTCATCCCCGACTTTCCGGCGGTGAACCAGTAGGGTTCCGGCGACTTCTCTGGTGCCGGCGACTGGATTCCGATCGATTTTTGCCCCTTTTTCTTTGCAGTTTCCTTTATGTTTTCATGGGGATCTTATATTTAAAGTTGGTTTTTGGTTTGACCCCTTGGATTTTCACGAAATAGAGGGTCAAACCCTCGGTCAACATTCCGGCCGATTCTATTTCTCCATTTTCTTGATAGTTTGGATTACGATTTTTCTACCATTTTCATTCCAAATGACTTCTGCATCTCCTAGGTTCCATTTCCTATCATCTAAAGTAAGTTTCACACATAAAATCACAAGACCCATCTCTTAAAACTGTGACCTGCAACTGGGGAGTTCTCCCTCTCCCCTTAACCATTTTAATTGATTCTTATTGCGTTAAACCCCATTTTTCAAACCCTATAAGGCCCTACGATTTAAATCGACCATCATGCTAGAAAAAAAATAAAATAGAAGCTAGACCTGGACATACCTATTTTCGGGTTTCTCCTTGTTGTAGCTCTTCCCCTCTTTCCTTCCTCCTCTTGGTCACTCCTCGAGCTTCCTCTCCTTCTTCACAGTCCAGAACTCTCTCTCTCTGTTTCTTTTTTCTTTCTCTTTCCTTCCTAACCGAGACCAACCCCTATACATCACTCATCCACTCTCACACGTTTCTCTCTCACATCAGCCCCTTTCTTTGACTTCTTCCCTTCTGTATCAGCCTCCTTGCTTCCCCCCAAATGCAGCTTTGCATTTAATGCAAAGCTGCTCCTATATATATATATTATCATCACACACACACACTAGTTTCACACACTCCCAACCGGTTGTCCACCTAGTTTGGTTACAAACACACACACACACACACACACCCAGTTACACACACACACAGTGCACTGCCATCTCTTCTCCCACATATCCATATACACATTCATGCACATACATTATTTCACACATACCTACACCCATATACTATGTATATATATTAATGCATCAAAAGCAATAATAATAATAATAATAAAATAATTAATAATAACCATAAAAATTTATATATTAAAAAAAAAATTTTCGGGTTATTACATCCTTCCCTCCTTACAGAAATTTCGTCCCGAAATTTAAAATAACATAAAACAAAGGAAAATACATCAATGATCAAACAACTCGGGATACCTAACTCGAACCTCGGCCTCGCGTTCCCAAGTAGCCTCCTCAACCCTATGATGGTTCCAACGAACCTTGACCAAAGGGATGGTCCTGCCTCGCAAAATCTGGTCCCTTGAGTCTAATATCTCTACGGTTCTCTGATCATAGGAAACGTCGCCCTCTAGCTGAAGATCTATCCAATCTAATACATGGGAGGGGTCAGGCTCGTACTTTCTCAACATGGAGACATGGAAGACGTCATGAACTCCAGATTGCTATGATGGTGAGGCCAGCTTATAAGCCACCTCACCAACCCTCCCAAAAATCTCAAAGGGGTCTATAAATTGTGGTGACAGCTTCCCACTGCGCCCAAATCTCCTCAAACCTCGTCGGGGGGGATATCTTGAGAAACACATGGTCCCCCACCTCGAATGACAAGGGTCGCCGCCTCCTATCTTCACAACTCCTCTGGCGACTCTGGCCGGCAACAAGCGCTGCCTGATCACTTGTATCTTGTCTGTGGTCTCACGGACTAAGTCGAGTCCCAAAACAACTGTCTCTCCTACCCCAGTCCAACACACCGGGGAACTGCTTGCTATAGTTGCAGGCAAACTCTACCAAAACAAGGTGATTCTCTCAGGTACCCCCGAAGTCCATAATGCAGTCTCTAAGCACGTCCTCTAGGATCTGAATGGTACGCTCTGACTGACCATCAGTCCGAGGATGAAAGGGAGCACTAAACTTGGCTGAGTCCCTAAGGCTGTCTAGAAGCTCTGCCAAAACCGTGCAGTGAAATGCGGGTCCCTGTCAGAAACAATGGATATTGGAATTCCATGTAGTCGTACTATCTCTCGACATAGTAATAAAAGATCAATGCAAAATGCATTGCAACATGTAGACGTGTAGCTTTACCTATGGATCACTCACCTCTCCCTTAGCCAGGCGATGTGGAATGCATTACCTCCTCCCATTACCATCTTCCCCGTAGGCTTCGCCTCACCGGTAGGCGTGCAGCGGCGTGCAGACATCTCCACACTCCCTGCTAGGGTCTGATGCTAATCCCATCTGTAACGACTCACTCCACATGGCACAACACATAATGAAATCCTCAAAACACATTGGCTCATCAATGCCAATTCCTTTCAAATTCCATCTAAGTATCACGACTCATCTCAACAACTCACACAATAACAAATAAAGGAACTTCTCACTGATCACAAAGATACCCCAAGGTCTCTCACACATGCTATGTCATCCGACCTACCTCAAATTAATCCATAAAATCACCTAGTGATCTATCCCAATGGCATAAATATACATTATCTGAACCACAATGCAATCCCATCATTCCGTATTTTCTAAGTACCCTAATTATCCATAAGATATCAATAGTACAATCTAAAAGTAAAGCCATCACCTCCCACCTTAGTCTATATATAACCGAGACTAAGTGTCATGTACTAATAAGGACTAGCCTATTCATTTCATGTACGCATATATCGATTGGGTATACAAATGTAGACAATGTAGCCCATGTACTCTAATCATGAAACTTACATCAATATACCAAGGTTCAGAAGAAATAAAACACTAAACTCTCCACCAATTTCCACTACGAACATACGTCAATTTTCACACACATGCATCAACACACACATGGAAACATGTTTAAGCATTCTCTCATATATGCATCAATAATAATCAGTCGGTATATAATAATAAAAAAAAAAATCAAAATTCGCAGTACTATAATGGTCACTAAACTAGCATGCTTATATAGAGAGTAAACGTACAATATTTAATAGCTAACACGTAGCTTACCACATCAGTACCCAGTATAAAATTTCATTCCAGGAATACACATATACATAAATAAGTACGTAATCTGTTGTACAGGTAACCAGGCATATTCCCAACTCTACGGATATCCAGGCTCATAGCCTATCTCACAGACAACAAGCATACAGTCTACTGTTTAATCTCATTCATTATGCTGTATAAAGGCAAGCATTGAATCCTAGATCATCAATAACCGAGTATACCCCACATTGTATAATTTCACAACTAAGGTAACAAGCACTCCTCTAATCATGTAATCCAAACCAACCCAATTCAAATTAAAGTCTAACCCCCCCAAATTCACAATAAAGTCAATCTTAAAAGGATCTATGGACATCCCATGGAATAAGGAAAACATCTCCCTCAAGAGTACACACGGTCTCTCTTCCCCCGTAGCGGCCTATACTCGTCTAAAGTGTAAATGACCGATCTATTTCCAACATAATACCAATACTAGATGCATCAAATAAGATGAAGAATCCAAATAAGGTATGCAGTCAGCTATATTTATTGAGTAACCTCTACAGATTCTCGTCAACATCACACTGCCCCCAATGTCAGGGCAACATAGTAAATATGAAGGGATGAGATGTACTATAATCTATCAGTATGCTAGTCCATAAACTAAACACAAAAAAATGTACCTCAAGGCTCTGAAGGTCCAAAAATGATAGGTGACTCTAGGCTGACTACTGCATAAAGCCACTCTGAGTGGTCTGGTCCTGCCTATCACCCCTCTGACTGGGAGTCCTAACACTCAATGCTGTAGGTGTATGCTGAAAATACGGTGTCGGAGGTCTCTGACCCAATAGTGGCTGTGGCAGAGGGACTTGGGTATACTGATAGTAATGTGGCTCCTCTAAGTCCTGGGAAATCGACCTATGGGGACAATTTGCCCTAACATGGCCAGTCTGGTGGCATACAAAACAAGTTCGTGGAGTCCCCCGTCCTTGACTCTGTACTGGTGATGGAAATGACTCCTGACTAACCTCGACCCTCTGTCTCAAGCTAGGGTCCCTCAAAGGACAAGTGGTCATCTTGTGACCAGGCTGTCCACAAATAAAACAAATAATGGTCCCTTGGGATGTGTATGTGAATGTGGAAGAAGTACCAGTCTGGGACCTCTTCAATAGTCTCCTACCAGTGTGAGTATGGGCGGGTATAGATATCCGTGCAGCAGCAGCACAGGCTCGAGACCTCTTCGATGGCCTCTTACCAGCGTATATCGGGGTAGACCTAGGGATCTGTGCTAGAATCGCCTCGCTCTGGGTCTGGGGCTCTCTAACTCCTCTAAGCTCAGCCAACTCTCTCTCAGCCCTGACCGCTCTCGTCACTACCTCCTGTATAGTGTGAAGGCATTCCCGCATAATGGTCGCTACGTCCCCAAAACCACTAGTCTGCCCTACCTCCACTAGAGTAGGTGTAAAAGTGACGGCCTCCTCAACTGCAACATCTGCCGAAGCAGCAGCTTGGGGCCAACTATGCCACGGTGGTGCAGTGGTCCTAGGCTCATCGTGTCTAGGTGGTATATGTCTGGGAGTAGCTTGTCTCGGTGGCATGTCTACAAGTTCAAAGAGAAGAAAAAAATTAATACCCCATTAGACACAGGTGTTAAAAGAACATTAAGTAGGTACTTTTCAACACTTCACAATTTCGAAGTAACAACCACAATATATCTCGACACGCTTGCCTAATCAATACCTACCCAACTAATGTCGACCATCCCCACTCGTTCGTTACACTAAACAATTTATACCGAGTTCTAACATAGCCTTCTACTAAGAAGGATTTTATCTAAACAATGAATCACACGCATACTTAAACATTTGGACACTAACAAGGTTTAACTCCTAGTGAAAACTATCCAAAACAATACATCTCTCAACAACCAAGGTTTAACACAGGAACATCTCTAAAAATTTAAAGAGAAACACTCTAAGTATCCATCTATACACAAAAGCTCTACAGTCCAAATCCTTATTCTAGTATTTTTAAGATTTGATGTGTCGTTTATTATCTCTTACTTTTATAGCTAGGTGATAACCCTTCATGGATTACTGCTCCTTTCATTACTTGCTGATGGGGTACCATCCATCAACTGTAACTCAAGACCTGAGACCAATCCAGTCTGTATAAATATTATAGTCATAGTATTATAATCCATGAAAATTAGTTACTAACCTAGTACCCTCATATAGAATCCACAAACAACAGTCAACCAGGTAAACAACCAGGTTCACAACTTGTCTCCTAAGTAACTAGGCATAATGTCTATCGCGTAGATAACTAAGTGCACAACCTACACTTCAAATAACTAGGCACACCATCTATCCCTTAAAGTATACGGTCTATCATATTGACATGAGTTTCTAATCTTAGTCGCCCACTACCACAAAAGAAAATTTTGTCTGCTCCCTATTCACAGGGAAGTCAAGTATAGTGCATACGCGTGCACACCAATGCAACATGTGTACATAAAATATTTGAGCTAAAAGCTCAGTCATGTTCTTATCAGCGACTAGGGAGTACGCATAGGATGTCATAATATACACTGAACAAATTCTCACACATTATACATGTCATGCATCTTACTACATTAAATCACGTAGTCATGCATCATAACATATCATCAATCAACACGTAATCACAACAAGTCATGCATCAAGACATATAAAACCACATAGCACACAAGATTCTACCACATGCTGCTAAAGGTTCACACTAAGTCTCATTCTTTTCTCTAGGGTCTCATGGTGTTAAACAACACCCCACGGTCTCTAGGTATTCGAACCTAAGCTCTGATACCACGTTGTCACGCCCCGAATTCCAACGAACCCGAGGCGCGAGTAACGAGACAAAAAGAAATAAAATAATGAAGGAATAAAAGATAATTAATGATGATCACATACATTCTACATACTGTTCTGATAAATACATAAGGTCTGGTCCATTTCTTCACCACATACAAAATAAAATACAGTCGCGGGCTTATGCCCTTACACAATATCAAAAGCGCCCCTTGGGCCTAGCATAGTCCCTAATCAGCTCATCTCCACGTCTCGCACAGCTGGGACATCATCTGAAATGTTTGCCCCACTAAAGGGGTCAGCTCAACATGCTGGTACAATATAATGCTAATGCAAGAGACAGAACTAAAGTCGTGGCATGTGCAAGTGTACAGTTATTTCTATATGGCATTTGATATCATGATGGCAGCATATAAACAATATGCAGTATATGAGCTGTATGCGTGACACACCCATGCAACTCTATGCCACCCATGTCTCATGATACGGTCATTCTCCGCTGGCATGAGTACCGCCGCGTATGTCTTGCTTCCGGAATCCGTCAGGCAGGCAAGTACCTATTGGCCGATTTTGGGTTTTTCACCACAGGATCTGCACCCTCATAATGCAAAGCACCAAGTGCTTACCCACGCCATGTCCAAAGAATCACACTATGCCAATATGCTCTGATTTCATCATGTCATAATGTAATCTCAATGATGCATCTCATTCATACATAAAGCATGCCTTCAAGTACACAATTCATAATATCAACAGTTTTTCAAAGCATATGATTCACACACTACACTAACACATGCGATATACACATAATCATCATCCAACTTAACAAGATAGCATGTAGCACATAAGCATGTGAACACTCAAGCAACATGTGAACAATCAAGGCAGCAAAGCAAGTATTCCTAATCTCAATTCTATTTCTTACTTAGCACAATATATCGTACCTGATAATCGATCTCAACTCAAGAAGGTGTACTCGAAGTATGGTAGAATCACAGTGAGAATGCCTAAGGTCAGATCACCTTCTCCTTGCCCTCTCGTGTTCCTAAAATCATAACATGAGATTCAGTTCATTGTCATTTGAATTATGCTATTCATCAAATTTTATGTCTTTAATTCATAAGTTTCTATTTTGCTGAATTAGACTCTACCATTGAGTCTGGAACGTCGAAGAAAATAAGTTTAGGCCTTTGTAGAATTCAATTCGGATACCTGGTTTCAAAAGGGCAAAACAGTCATTTTGCACCTTACATGGGTCCCTACATTTCGTGACCTCTTTTTACAAATCAGACCCTACGGTTGAATCCGGAATGTTCGAGATAATAAAGTTTCACTATTCGTTTACTAAATTTGGAGTTTGTTTGATAGCGTTTCAACCTAGGGGCATTTTGGTAATTTTAAGGGTTACTACGGGTCTTTTATTTTTTGGGACCCCGTCTCGTAAAACGGACCTCACCAGTGGCCTCAGAATGGCCGAGATAGTCAAAATACACTAATGACTTGTCTCATTTGGACTCCGAATTATTTTAGAATATTTAATTAATTAAATTAATTAATTAATTAATTAATTAATTTAATTATTATTTTATTAATATTTAAATCTGGTGGGTCTAATTGTAATTTCTCTAAAGTTTGGGGGTTAAAAGGTAATTTCTGAAAGTTCAGGACAGAATGGTAATTTTCAGAAAGTTCAGGGGCAATTTCGTAATTTGTAAAACCCTATTCTATATTCGGATATCCAAACAGTGTATAGCGACAGAACAGGGATAGGATATCCCTGTTCTGATTTCAATTTCTATTTTAATTTCTTATGTCCGCGACCAAACACTCCCAACCCAATTTTAATTTAAAACAAGAATGCGACACGTGGCAGGGGCGGACCGGCCCAAGCCCGACCCGAACCGACCCGACCCAAGCTCGGATCAGCCCCCCTTCGTCCCCGACTTTCCGGCGGTGAACCAGTAGGGTTCCGGCGACTTCTCCGGCGCCGGCGACCGGATTCCGATCGATTTTTGCCCCTTTTTCTTTGCAGTTTCCTTTATGTTTTCATGGGGATCTTATATTTAAAGTTGGTTTTTGGTTTGACCCCTTGGATTTTCACGAAATATAGGGTCAAACCCTCAGTCAACATTCCGGCCGATTCTATTTCTCCATTTTCTTGATAGTTTGGATTACGGTTTTTCTACCATTTTCATTCCAAATGACTTCTGCATCTCCTAGGTTCCATTTCCTATCATCTAAAGTAAGTTTCACACATAAAATCAGAAGACCCATCTCTTAAAACCGTGACCTGCAACTGGGGAGTTCTCCCTCTCCCCTTAACCATTTTAATTGATTCTTGTTGCGTTAAACCCCATTTTTCAAACCCTATAAGGCCCTACGATTTAAATCGACCATCATGCTAGAAAAAAAATAAAACAGAAGCTAGACCTGGACATACCTATTTTCGGGTTTCTCCTTGTTGTAGCTCTTCCCCTCTTTCCTTCCTCCTCTTGGTCACTCCTCGAGCTTCCTCTCCTTCTTCACAGTCCAGAACTCTCTCTCTTTGTTTCTCTTTTCTTTCTCTTTCCTTCCTAACCGAGACCAATCCCTATACATCACTCATCCACTCTCACACGTTTCTCTCTCACATCAGCCCCTTTGTTTGACTTCTTCCCTTCTGTATCAGCCTCCTTGCTTCCCCCCAAATGCAGCTTTGCATTTAATGCAAAGCTGCTCCTATATATATATATTATCATCACACACACACACACACACACTAGTTTCACACACTCCCAACCGATTGTCCACCTAGTTTGGTTACAAACACACACACACACACACACACACCCAGTTACACACACACACACAGTGCACTGCCATCTCTTCTCCCACATATCCATATACACATTCTTGCACATACATTATTTCACACATACCTACACCCATATACTATGTATATATATTAATGCATCAAAAGCAATAATAATAATAATAATAATAATAATAATAATAATAATAAAATAATTAATAATAACCATGAAAATTTATATATTAAAAAAAAAAATTTCGGGTTATTACAATTTCCCAGCAAAAATATATATTAGATTTGCTATGCGATGTTAGAATGTTGGATTGTAAGCCAACAGACACTCCAATCATTTAGAACCACAAGCTCGGAGAATATCCAAGCCAAATGCCAACGGACGAAGGAAGATACTAGAGGTTAGTTGGTAAACTTATTTACCTCTCACATACTCGTCCAGATATTCCTTACTTAGTAAGTGTAGTAAGTCAATTTATGCACTAACCTAGTAAGGATCATATGGAAGCAGTGATCCGAATTTTACGGTACTTAAAATCCTCCTTGGGAAAAGGGCTTATGTTTTCCAAAAATAACCATCTCAGAGTTAATGGTTATACAGACGCAGATTGGGCGAGGAACGCCACAGACAGAAGATCCACCTCAGGCTACTTTATGTTTGTCGGGGGGAATCTTGTGACATAGAGAAGTAAGAAGCAAAAGGTGGTGGCATTATCAAGTGCCGAAGCAAAGTTCCGTGGAATGGCTAAGGGACTTTGTGAACTTCTGTGCCTCAAAATACTTATAATTGAAATTGGATTTGCTCCTACCTCCGAGATGGACCTTTTTTGCGATAATAAGATAGCTATCACTTTTGCTCACAATCTTGTCCAGCATGATCGTACCAAACACGTGGAGGTTGACAGACGTTTTATCAAAGAAAATCTCAAAGCTAAAATAATTCGGTTTCCATTCGTGAAGTCTAGAGACCAACTAGCGGATATTCTTACAAAGGTCGTATCAAATAAGGATTTCTACAACTCACTAGACAAGTTACGTATTGAAGATTTGGATGCTTCCACTTGAGGGAGAGTGTTGGCGTGAGTTGTTAATTAAGAGACAAATCAGAGAAATCATAGGAATAGCCATAACTATCAACCACGATTATTGCCCTAAAAATCCATATAGCCAAGAATAGGGTTGCTAATCTCTCTATATATTTTGTACAATATCTTTGTAAAGAGATATAAAAGACATACAATGATAGAAAATGTGACAATAGTATCCAAAATTTACTTATACTAATTGGTAAAGAAAGTAAAATTATTTTAGAAGTCCTAGGTTAATCGTAAAAGTCAAAAACTCGTCATTGAATTAGAATGTATAATTCATACGTTCATATCATACTTAAATTAAATTACAAATTTTCATATTTCACGATCAATAATAACATTTTTTTTTTCCAAACACGGAAAGAAAAGTAGTACATCCCCTTTTAGTCTTTTTTTTTTTTTGTTTTTATTTTTTGGCCAAACAAACATTTGGTGTGACATGCAACTTTTAGAAGGTTACTCAATAGATAATCTTTTTTATTTTATTAATGAAAAATATATTATACTATCAATCTCATTATACTATATTACAAATTCAAAAAATCTCTTAATTCTAAATCAACTATAAAAAACCGGTCCAAAGCAAAAAGTTTATAGTTAGACAATTTAATCAACTGTCTTAATCTCTTATGGTCCTTACTTGACACGCATCTTACAGAATGACACGTGTAAGACATCAGCATAAGTTATAGTTGATAAACACTAGGGGTGTCAATTCGTGTTATCGTTTCGTATTCGAGTCGTGTCAAGGCATACATATTCGAAAATATGTGTGAACCCTAACCCGACACTATTAACTAATCATGTCAAGTTTCAAAACCCAAACCCAACCCATTTATTAAACTGGTTACACGTGTCGACCCACTTAACCCTTTTATTTTAATTTTTAAATAAAAAAATTTACCTATCTTTTAATATGTATAGATAATTTTCAAGTTTAGTAACTTTAGATATGGACCAAATCAAAGTAGAAACCTCTTTTATAAATAAAAAATCTCAAAACCTTGATAAATATTTGATGTGAGATGAATTACCTTAACTCATAATATATTTTATAATTAAACGTGTTAAGTCGTGTTAAACGAGTTGACACTAGTAAAACCTAAATCCGACCTGTTTATTAATCATGTTATACGTGTCAACCCATTTATGACTTAAACTCATTTATACTAAATACAAACCCGTTAATTTTGTGTCGTATTCGAATCGTGTTGTCGTGTCATGTTAAAAATTAACACCTTTAATAAACACCAACCTCCTAAATAGATAACTTCACAGATTTACACTTGTCCCACCCTAATTTAATCTAAACTAAGTTGTTTTCATGCGTGCTTAAGAAAAAGCTGGCCTACAAGTCATCAGAGTAAAAAAAATCTCGGATAAATTTCACTCAACTTTTTTAAGATTTATAATAATTACACTAATATTTTTTTAATAATTTTAAATTGTCATTAACCTTTTTTATTTATTTAACAAAATATAAATATTTTTAATTAATTTTTTTTGTAAAATAATAAAATTATTCTTTTTATTTTTTAAATTTTGATCAATTTTTTTTTATTTTCTAAATAAATATTGATAAAAATCTTAAATTTATTTTTATATAAAGTAAAAATAAATTACGTATTTTAAATTTATTTTTAAATAAAATAATAAAAAAATTTCTAAAATTAAAAAACTATAAAAATAAATAATAAAAAGACACTTTGATTATTTGGAAGAAAAACATTAATTAAAGAAAATTATTTATATATTATCAGATAAAAGAAGAAAAATTAATTTAATTTTAAAATTTTTTTAAAAAATTAATGTAATTATCATAAATAAATTTCAAATGAGATTGCTGTGATTGTGTATTTTTTCGAGGACAATATGCGGAGCTCTTTCTGTCTCGGGTCGTGGGCCTTTGGAGCATTTTCGCACCCCCTACATAAGAGAACTCAACATATACGTCAACTCTTTACCCAACTGCTAGATTTTTGGCTCATCATGATGTGTTGGACTATTTCAGGAAACCAGATTTGATATTTATGAGTGGGCATGTTTGCTTTCTGATTTTAGCTTTAAATCATTTGATCTTTTGAAGTGGAGTGGAGTTCGGTACTTCAACAAGTGTTTTTTTATTTCTCGACAGCATCATGTTCTACTACTACTTCTGGGTAGTTGTAAAATCGTGCGTTTATAAAAGCTTAATGCGCTCTTCTTCGCTTTTGATCACCTGCCAAGTTGTTTGTTTTCTTGAGATGGGTTGGTTTCGGAGACTGGTAAATTACTGTAGTTTTTGTCTTAAAAAATGAACCAATGTTGATATGGGTTGGGAAATGTTCTAAATTTGATAAAAAAAGATTGTTATTTGAAGTGGACCTTGAGCTGGATTGAGGATGAGGAGGATGAAAAGGGGAAAAGATGATCAGAAATTAATGGGTCCTTTATTTCCTAGGGTTCATATCAATGATCTGCAGAAAGGAGGCCAGAGGGCACCTCCAAGGAACAAGATGGCTCTTTATGAAGATCTCAGTTTCCATTCTCAAAGGTTTACCTCTGGCTCAGCATGGCTGCCACCTCTTCCCCCCAACAATTGCTGCAACTTGGTTTCTTCAATGCTCTCAAGTCAAGTGAGTGCAACATAGAAGTGCTTTTTTTATTTTTATTTATAGCTTTTAGCATGAATTCTCAAACATAACTCTGTTTATGTGATTTCAATATAAAAGGGGTTTTTGTTCAATTTCTACCATCATTGATTTCTACTATTAAGTTAGTCTCTTAAATAAAATGGAATAGTACGACTTGATTGAGGAAGGATCTTCAAATAAAATAGAATGATTGATTGAGGAAGGATCGTCAATTAAGATAAGACTTTGTTCGATTAAGTTTGTACTCAGATTCCTTGTAATTGTGCTGATCTTGTATTAATAACACACAAATATGGTTTTGCGATTTGGTAAACTCTTGTGCTCTTTTATTGTCTTCTAACACATTAAGTGATTTATGGCTGTAGTGTGGTGACCAGGAAAGCAGTTCATGTTTCCCCAACTCACTTGCATCTCCTCATTTGGCTGAGAAACTTCATTCTTATTCTTGTTTGAATCAAAACCGGAGGCAGCATTTGAGGAAGGAAACTGACGAGAACCCAAAAGTGTCTAAGAACAGTCAAGTCTCTGCCGCATACCCTGCTTCAATTTTGTCAAACGGATGTGCATCTTCAAGTCCATTTTCTCTGGAGAAGATTTCTGAACAATTCAAGGGAGAAAAGGCTTGCTTAACCCAAAAGCAGAGCAACAGTTGGGCAGATGATTTAAGCAGCTTGGAAATAGTGTCATGTTCCACGGCATCACTTGGAGAGAGTCACAACAGTCCTGATAGGCCTGAAAATGTTAATGAGTTCCATGAAGATCCCGGAAGTGGGTCTTCACGAGTAGAAGATGTTGACAGAAATGGTGATTTCTCAGACATCTCCAGAGTGGACTCCATATTCACGTTTGGATGTATCCCCTGAAGATGTTGTCGGAATGATAGGTCTAAAACAATTCTGGAAATTAAGAAGAATTCTTCTTCTGTAAGTATTGCTATGCATATTTGCTACATCACGACAATGGTGAAGTTATATAAAGAATCTTGCTATGTTTTATGAAGCATGTTTATTCTTGAATTGTAAGTTTAGCCTTTCAATCATCGTCACACACATATATAATCATGTATCATCCATTTTACTGGTTTGAAGTATTCGATATTTCTACGAGTCAATCCCCATATATATATATATATATATATATATGCTTGGGAATTTGGTATTCAGTCTTTAATCTAACTCCTATGCTACCATTTTTAAGTCAGCAAAGAGAATTCGCTGAGCAAGTGTTTCAGTTGCATAGACTAATAAAGGTAAGCGGGTCTTGGTGCCAGGGAAAGTTCTATGTTTTTTGTGAAATACTAAACAATCTTCTTCTTGTGTTTTGAGGATGACTGTTAATTACTTCATATTGAAACAGGTACATTACTTGATTGCCAAATCACCGGACCTATTGGTTGGAGATTGCCATTATTTGGGCAAACCTTCGATTGAAACATCTCCTATGAGGCAGCTGCCATCCGAGAGTGTTCCACAGAATCCAATTCCAAAGCCTCCTCTTCCTTCTCTCAACAATGGTAGCAGCAAAAGACCACTTATTACTCCTCTTGATGATGTCCAAAAGAAAAGAAAAAAGAAAAGAAGATTTGTTTATCAACAACAATCAAATTACCAATCTTATTCAAGAAGTGTACCACCATCACCACCACCACCACCACCACCATGGTGTTTCCATCCATCATATGTATGTCAGTGCCTAGTTCCTCCACCAAATGCAGGTTTGGTGGCGTCATTTTATGGTGCTCCGGCTTCTCATCCATGGGTTGGAATTCTTCCCAGCACTCCATTTCTTCAGACCTATGTTCCACCGTATGGCATACCAGTCATGAACCCAGCTTTTGAGCTGGTGAGCCCAGTTGCAAGAGCATGGTCAAACATTTGGGATAATCAGCTATATATGGGTCACATAAACTTCACCACGCCCTTTCAAAACTCATTGGAACATGTTTAGCCAAAAAAGAGAGATAATCTTATGTTGTGCTGGGAATTCGGTTCAGGTTTGGGATCAACCTGTCCAGATTCAAGGTCCTGGCCAGAGGACAAAGGTGATCAAGGCTATATATGTTAAGGAAAAATAATATTTTATCAAAATATTGTACTTGAAAAAATTTACAGCACTTTAATAAATATTATACTTAAAAATAGTTTGAATCAATTTCAGAATCATATAGAATAGAAACAGAATTCTCAAAATAATGTAAATACAGAAACATAAATTAAATAGAAACAAACAGAAATTAGAACTTACAATTTTTCACGAAAATGTCAAAAGTAAAGTAATAGTGATTGACCAAGATTAGTGCCTTACACTATCCTTAAGACAATATCGCCCCTGCACTGATGCTTTCGAGTTTTTAATGACGGTTGTCTTCTAAGATACAATGGTCACGCACAATAGATAGAAGCACTTCAATCTTATATGCATAGCGAATCAAAACTTATTCTTGAACTTTTTTAACATGTAGACTTATAGAATACATGAATTTAATTCTAAAACTCGTAAAATTGAATGAATGATGATGAGGGCGAACTGGGTTTATAATGCTTAATGACTGTTTAAACAGAGACGAACCTAAAAGGTGCATATGTTCAATAATCTAATTTTCCAACAATATATACCACGTGACCGCCTATCAGCATTTGAATCAGCAGCTCAAATTTTTCAGTGCATACAAGAAGGAAATCATACAGGCCAAACAGCTAATTTTGATTATAGGATAATTCTTGAAAAATATGGGTATTGGATTAAAATAACATTTGAATTTTGATTATATTCAGCACAAACATGCTTCTCAACATTTGAATTTTGATTATATTCATTTTATGATTATTTATTTATTTTTTTTGTTTTTTAATCTATCCAATATTCTATCTCATGAAGCATAATTTTTGGTTAGTTCAAAAACTATTATATTTAATTTACTTTTCAACTTTAGAGGCACATATTTATTACATAAGATGGAAAAAAAAATATACTTATTATAGTCTGCATAATTTTATGACCATCTAAAGGTCTCTAGATTAACTCCAAAAGGGGAAAGAAAAAAGATATCTAGATTGAGAGTAATTTTTGGGTGGACTGGGTTCATAAATTAAATTTTATAAATCAAATTAATCAACTAAATAAGAAATACTTTTTTGTTTCCATAAAATTAGACAAATTATCTATATGACACGTTGTGATTGACCTAATTTATAGACTAGGTTCACCCAATAATTTTCCTAGATTGACGTTAGAGTTTCTAGCTCTTCAGAGCATCTCGAATATGAAAAGCCAATTGAGTTATGCCAAACTTAAATTATAGTATTGATACAATATGAAAATGTTATATTTTGACATATATATTGCAATGCTTCCATACTATTTTTTGACACAACAACTATTTTTTTTGATGTGCAAGAATTTCTAGTCATTAAATAGGATAATTTTTGGAAAATGTGGGTTATTGGATTAAAATAGCATTGGAATAGATTAGGTTCCCAAAACAGAACTGGCCCAATGGAATCTCTGGTATGGCCCATCACAGCCCTAACATTTTGAGATAAGAATAGTACATGGGCCTTATGCTACAGCCACTAAGGAAGAATAACCTCTCAGGCCTTCACAGCCGAGTTCAACCTCAAGTAGGAGACATTATACTGTAAGACCACACTACGTCTCATATGAAAGTAGATTTTTAATATTTTGTGGATAAATATTCTTCTTTAATTTCAATCTTAATTGTTTTTATATGAGAGGCCATCACACAGTGACATAGTTTGATAATCTCGCAAGATAATTACTCTCCTGAGAGAAAATTATTCAATGGTTTCATTCTAATAGTTCTAATGTTCAGATAATGTATTACATTTCCATCCACATTAAACTATTACACCAGTGACTCTTATTTGGAAAAAAATATTTATTGATCCCGGTGTATTGCACCTGAACTAATGAACGCTTGATAAATAAATAAAGTATCAACGAAACTTACAAAATTTGTTTGTTTGTCAACTATTTCTTGGTCCAGACATAATGCACCAATGACCAATGAATACTAGCTCATTTATCTGACCTTTGGGACTACTAAATAATTACTCCTCTAGTAAAGATCTAAATAAAGTCTCATTTTAGCGGGAAAAAGTCAATTGAAAATGTCTCATTGTGGTGATATCAAATTCGAATTCTAAATTTCTACGAGACTCACATGAATTTTACATGAATATTCAAGTCCGAACAATAAATCTACAAATTTGAGAAATTGTAAATTTATTTACTAAACACATAGTATTTTAAAAGCATCACTTGAAGTGACAATTGAAGCGAAGATATTATCACTCCTAGTAAGTCTTTCATGTTAATTTTGTACTTAGAAATGACACTTTTAAAGTAACACAAATTTTGTGAATAAACTTACATATTTTCTTATTTAGAAAAAAAAGATTTCAAAAATTACATGAATTTGATTAAAAAAAAAAAGTTTAGACAAATTTGATGAAGTTATTTAACATTAGAAAATATTAGAAAATTTCAAAATTACATGAATTTGATAAAAAAAAAAAAAAGTAGACAAATTTAATAAAGTTATTTAACATTCTTCTAATTCTCTATTTCACATGCTTTTTATTTTGCACATATATGTAATGTTTCTTTTGAAATATATTAATTACTATTGACTTAATAAATAAATAGATATTCATAAGGAAATTTTCTCAAGACCGTCCCTTTAACTACATGCATTGGATGCTCAAAACAAAGTCATATTATACAATGAGGTTCTTCTGCAATGACCAAAGTTATTTCAAAGAGATATGATGAAGCCTAGGATAGTGGAGTCAATTTAATTCTTTTTAACTTTGCACAACTTGATTGCCTTTTTTTTGTTTTAATTATTATTTTACACGAAGAGGTGATCATTTTGACCAAGAATTTCATATAACCTTTTTAGTGATGGCTATACATATAAAGAGTTTTTTCCTGCAAAATGTTCATACTTGTTAATTTCAACCATCAATTTTGTAGCCACATGCATGGGTGCTTTGTAATGGCTCACTAAACCGTTAAAGTTGGTCATCTTCCAAAGTACAACAATCAACCCAATCAAAACCGCCCTTTTATTTCATTTAGGCTACGCATGAGTGGCGGTCTAACACTAACTTAATGCGTTTTGAAATTTAATTATAATTTAAAATAATTTTAAAATAGAATTTCAAACTATATTTATTCGTTAAAACTTTTTTATTAAGGTTATATTTGAACGGGCAGGTCCGACTGTAACTTAATGTATTTTGAAATATAATCACAATTTAATTAATTTTGAGATTGTTTGAATAGAATTCGAAAGACAACTTATTGGCTGCAACTTTTTATGTTAAGTTACCGTTTGAGTTAAGTTGACAACTCTAATTTTTTTTTGTTAAGCCGATCAAGTCTATTATAAATATCCAATTTGGTATCTTTAAACACTTTTTAACAGTTTACCTAAGTACTCATCTGTTTAATTCAAACATCACTTTTTTACAATTGATTAACTCGAATAGCTGCTTGACTAAAACAATAGTTTTCCACTACTCATCCAAATGAGTACTAAGTGCGGTTTGAGTTAAGTTGGTAAGTTTAACTTTCTTTATTAAATTGGTTAAGCTTATTATAAATACTTCATATGATACCTATTATGGCTCGTTTGAATAAAGAGGGTTGGAAAGAAAAAAAAAAGATTAATGTGGAGAAATAGTTAAATCTCTCGTTTGGAAGTTTTTAAGGAGAGAAAAGAAATGATTAGGAGAGAATAGGAAAGAAAGTCTGAGAGTTTTAACACATTTATCCAACCTCTCCAAAAGTGGAGAGATTTCGAAAGAAAAGAAATTGTAGTTAATGGATTTTTTGAAATACCAAAAGTACCCATAAATAAAAGAATTATGAGTTAATTATACTTTAGTACCGTAAAGTTTTGTCCTAATTTTAAATAAGGCCATCAGTTATCAATTATAACAATTAATCCCTTAATTTTTAATTTCATTTCAATTAAGGCCAATTTCAAACAGTCGTTCCAAATTCTTAATGGTAGTTGTTTATACATTAAAATTATAGGACTTTATTTGAAACTCATATAAAGTTATAGGACCTTATTTGAAACTTGTATACAGTTATAAGGTACTATTTTGAAAGTCATATGAAATTATAGGATAGTAAAATATAATCAATTTGAGACGGTAATTAACGGTTGTTTGTAATTTGTCTCAATTGAAATAAAAATAAAAATAAAGATCGAGGGATTGAATTGTTATAATTAGTAATTAATAGCCTTATTATTTGAAATTAGAACAAAATTTTAAGGTATTAAAGTGTAATTAACTCAAAATTCTAAACATAAAAGAAAAAGAGGCATAGCTGCCAAATGATTTTTATATATATTTTTTTTTTTCTCTCCAAATTGATCATTCAAACAATAAATAATGATATTCTTTTCTCTCCTGAACTATCAAATAAGATAAAGATGAATACTTTCTTCTCTTCCCTTCTCTTCTCTTCTATTCTCTCTTCAATTTTAAATTTTCTTGTTTTCTTTTATTTTCTCTCTAAAACTTTCAAACGAAGTATTAAACAATTTTTTAATAGCTTACATAAACTACTCAATTGCTTAACTTAAACAACACTTTTTCATCGCTCATCCAAATAAATACTTAATATTTGAGGAAAAATAATTTTAATATAAAATTTTAAAAAATTTTCCCTCTAATTTTTTATTATATTTTTACAAAGGACCTCCTTAAATTCTACTTTTAAAATCTTTGCCTCACCTAAATTTGTAGTCTAGATCCCAACTGTGTAACGATAAATAAATTAACACAATTAAAAATATGAATCATGACACACATAAACTAACACGATTAAAATAATGGACCGTTACAGTAATAGGTCAATTCCATTAAAGAATTTCTCAACTTTGAAAATGTTACAACATGAAAGTCAACTGGAACTACCAACGGGCTGCGAGTTCAGTGCATGATCTTGTTGGTCGACAAAAGTGATGAGTGACCATTATTGTTGTAAGCTAAATGGCATAAGAAGTGAAACAGATTGAGCCAATTGTCAACATTTACAAGGAATGTGCACTTAAATGGTCTTTTTCTCGTCTTTCCTTTCCTTTTTTTTTTATAAAGCATTATGACAGTCATTGAAACAAGAAATTTTTGTGTAAATTTGGTTCATAAATCTGATTAATTATAGTCTATCATCTGAATGAGTTATTCAGTTTTAAAATGACAGATTTTTTTTTATTCAATTGATAAACTATGATTAATTTGATTTACAAATTTAATCTATAAATCCTGAAAAGGTAAAGACAGAACCACTGCACCTTGCCTTGATGGTATGTGTATTGCATATACATAATATTTTGTACAGCTAAATGATTTACAATAGAGTCAAACTATCCATTTATGCTATTGTCTATAATCAAGGGATTGCCTAGAATCATGTGATTGTTATATGGTGAGATTGGCAGAATTATTTGAGACATGATTTTGGCGCAAGCCTAGCGACTGAGAATCTTGGACGCGTAGCTTGGATCGCAAAAAAATGAAGGCAGGTTTGCCGAGGCTCTTTGTGAACACGTCGGCAACTTGGAGATTAATAGGGACATAACGAATGTGCAACTCTCCAGAAGCTACCAGTTCTCTCACAAAATGATAATCCAAATCGATGTGCTTAATCTATCCTAAAATTACACCATCTCCAGACCAACACGAAACCTTCCATTTTTCTTAATCTTCCTAATTCCTAACACAGTCTTTTCACTTTAGTTACTTCTCTTCTTATAATATTTTTCATTTCTTCGCACTTAGTATGATAATATATGACGTAACATAAGAACATGAAAAGAATAGAATATATTGTATTTTTTGAATATCAAATAACAAGAGAATTATTAACCTAACAAGAGCAAGTTTTCTAAACTTGAAACTGTATTTTATAGATAATAATCTGAATAATAAAAGTTCAATATATCTTATTTATAAGATTAAAAAGTACTAATCTGAATAAGAGATCTACTAATTTCTTCTATTAATCTAATTAAGAAATTATTATTTTTTTATTGTTATAGAATAAGAAAGTACTACTAATATTAGTCCAAATAAAATTACAAAACCAACATATTCCAAAAATGGATCAAAATTCGAGTCCTTTTTTCCCAAGTCGTATTAGGTCATCAGTAACCTGACTAATACTTGGACTTGAAATGAAACTTAAAATGCACCCAATAATTCATAAAATCAAAAATCACTTATTCTACATCAATATATATGTCACTTTACACGGCAAAATTGCTGCCACTTTTGCAAGCTATTATTTGGTTCAATTCATTAATCTCACTTTCTATTCAATGTGGGATTAAAGGCGAGTCACCAAAAAAAATAGTGAATTTTCAGATCTTGTCATGGTTGTTAAAGTTTTCATGGATGTATCATTTCAAGCCATTGAATATGCATGAAATCGATCACATTATATTGTCCACTAAAGTGTTGACTTAATTTAGTGTTGGATATCAGCTGTTGCCACATGCCATACATCCATCATTCTTTTCTCATCCTCCACTTGCATAGTGTTGTCCATCTTTTCTTCCCATTTTGACTTAATATATTTCTCATGATGCCTTCCACTTAAAACCCAAATCCTGTGCCTCACAGTATTCTGGATTTCACATCTACAGTTCACACACACACACATACATACACACAGAGTTGCCTTAATCGTCCACAAGATGTCATGTTGCTAACAACTTTTTGACTTTGGTGATGTGATTGCTACCTCCAACATCACAATGAACCATATGTAGAGTCCATATTAAGAATGTATAAATGTAGTAGCAGTTAGCTTTGTCTGAAACAAGGTTGATCATTTCATTTGTCACTAAGAAAGAGTGGCATAACAATGGCCGGCACTTTCCTTCGTCTACTGGTGGTAATTCTATTGGGTTTTGCTCACCTTGTCTGCTTGAATGCCGTTCCAATTACAAGTAATATTTCCATCAACAACTCTTCACATTTTCTCTTGCTCTCTCTTCTTCTTCCTCTTCTTGATGATGATGAAACTATTCATTTGCATTTCTGCAGGAACTGAAAGTCTAATGCATGGATCTCAGGGTCATGAAGTACTTTTAGAGAATGCCCATTTGGTACTTTACAATCTTGATGATCCAAAGTTAACCATGTTGCAGGACTTGAGTTTCATTTCACTAAAGCAATTTTTTTTTTTTAACATTCAGGAAAATACTCAGAAAAGGTGGGAGATGAAAACAATTCCTGGAAGGATGGATGTGGAGCTCAATGATTATCCAGGGTCAGGGGCAAATAATCGCCACACTCCAGGGAAAGCCTGAGTTGATTGCTGATTTCTCTAGCTTTGTAGTTGGTGTGTCTGCATCATGTAGGATTATATATATATATATATATATATATATAGATAGATAGATAGATATTCAGTTACTAAACAAACTAGCTAGGTGAAAACTTTAATTGGTGAGTCCACAGTCCTGTATTATGAGATTGTGCATCAAGGGAGAAGAGGGAGAGAGAGTAATTGTGGTGGTTTTTCAAGATTATGATTAATGTGAGAGATTCTAAACAAATCAATTTCTTCTTCTCCTTATCTATTTGTAGAAATTGAGTGTGAACTTAAGTTCTAGCCAATACCCTCATGGCACGAACACCATTTTTTATATATTATGATGGAATGGGAGTCCAGTAATGTCTGCTTTGTTCCTTTGGGACCTTTTATCATGTGAATTAGAGGCCATGAAATTGTTGTCCGTCCCTTAAGTACCAGCAGTTTCTTCGCATCAGGCCCAACTTCTTTTCAACTTTTTCTCCCCCAGCAATACAAGGAAACAGAGAAAGAAAGCAGTCAAGAAAGGGAAAATTTTTGGTATGAAATTAATCTATGTTTAACTTCTATGGGTTAAAAATTTTTAGTATGAAATTAATCTATTCCTTCACATGTTCTTTTCTTTTGGAATAATGAAATTCCTATGTACCAATCACCAGCCAAATTCTAGCTACCCTTGACCATGAATTGCCCATCTTCCTCGTGTGCTTAACCCATATTTTGGTGGGGAAAAGAAAAAAGAAGAAAAAGAAGAAGAAGAAGTGAATTGCTTTTCCTTGGTGTTGGACAACCAGATTCCGAGAAAGTTCCTTTTAATCTATATGTTTGAGGTAAGCATGTTAGGTAAACTCCTACAAATCACTATAAATATCTGAAGCTACTTAGCAACTTCTGTATGTTCGGTGGAGGAAGTGCATTATGAAGTGGTAGGCACCCACTTTCTCGCCACTATCTTTCTATTCCATAATTTCCATTGCGCTGAAGGAAAATTCTTTCGAATGGATTCCGCATTGACGTGGTAATACGTTTTTTTAATAATATTCCGTTAGATTAATAACTTAAAGATTAAAATTTAAGATATCGAATTTGAGTCTCTCTTAAAACTATCAAAGGTTTGACTGATTGTTAATTTCAAAAACTCGAAATTAATCGAGATACGCACAAGCTAACCAAACAGCTATCCACAAAAAAAAAAAAAAAGTAATATGATTTACCGTTTTTTAATGAGACATAAAACTTATAAACTGTTATTAAAGAAACACATTACCACATGATGCTCTAAACTCATCAAAAATTATCTCGCATTTGATGGTACAAAATGACGTAACCACGATTTGGTAAAATATATTTTTTTAAAAAAATTCAAAATTAATTTTCTATAAGATTTTACAAATTTAATCATCAAAAGGTACAAAAAAAAAAGTTAAATTAGGTTTTATATAATAATATTTTTTAATGGTGTTAAGATAAAAGTTTATAATTAGACTGTTTTGTAGTAAAAGTTTATTTTTTAAATCTTTTACATACAAAAAGTTATTATGTATTTTTTAGATTAAAAATTTTATTTTAGAAATTTTTTAGCTTTTTTCTCAACTTTTTACTGCCTCATCTTTTCTAGCTTCTGAAGCTGGTGAGTATTGATCAAAGACCTACTATTGTGTGATACTAATGTTCTTTGTTGAACATTAGATTTGTGTTTAGAGCCACAACCAATACTATCAATTGTTTTGCATGATGATGTAAAACAAGTAGCGAAATAATTTATGTACTAAGAGAGAAAGAAGTCTAAATTAAAATTAAATTAATTCTCTTATGAAAGTGTTTGAAAACATTTTTAAAAATCATTTTGAGTCCAACAAATTTAATATAAGTATACCCAAAACCCCCCATATTTTGATCCAAAATAATCTAATGAACTGAACTTACCGCTTTGCCATTACTAAAGGCTAATTTTGGTTGAATTCACGTGTTTAGGTTTTTAATAGGACGTTTTCACTATTTTTGAAAAGTAGTATTTTTACAATAATTTTGCATAGGAAACTTCGATTAATTCGTCGTTTGTTTTTATTTTCTTCTTATCTTATCTAATTTCTAATTTTTGCTCAATTGTAGAAACTTTAATTTCGATTTTATCCGAATTTTTTTTATTTTCCTAGTTATATTAGAATCAACTTAATAGTTATGGATTTCTATTTAACTTAGTAGCTTCTTATCTCTATAAACACGATGTAATAAACCTATATTATTCAATTTTGTCAATAATATTTAAATTTTAAATTTTAAAAAATGTGTTCACTTTGTATTTGTTTAACATATTCTAACATGCTCGTACCCTATGATCGTACATCCCGCTGCGTCATTGCTTACGCTTAATACCCATTTTTGCATACCATGTTAAACAATGTAAGAACAAAAAGGTCATTAAATTCATAGAATAGAAAAATACTTATGGTATGTGAATTATATGTATACTCTTCAATGATTACAAAAAAATCATGCTTCCTTTAGAGGTATATATATGGAGCAATAATATAAAAAGCCAGGCTGTAACAACTCATTATCCCTGTGAGGAATTAAGGAGCACTGTCTGGTGCTGGGGAAGGAACAATATTGGTGTCATTATTACGAAGAAATCCAAGTTTTCTGATAAGCTCATTCGCAATTAACTCGTTGGCACTATCTGATGGGTGGTATTCATCCCAAAACACATACTTGCTTCTATCTGCACACAATTTTGATGCTGGAATACATGTAAGAGATGGTCTAATCTTTCCAAATGAACAACATGGTGAGTCCGAGTTATTGAATCCTGCAAAAACATAAAATTGAAATTGTCATGCAGGGGGGGGAGAGAGAGAGAGAGACAGAAACTTCAAGTATGAGCTTTTGAATTACTTGAACTTAATTGCTGAAATTTGGTTTTTCCTTTTGCTTATTAAGATGGATAAAGATTGAGTTGATCAAAATTTTAGATGAAAAATGATGGATAAAAATTAGATTGGACCAAACTACTAAGGACTCCCTACTTGACCACACAACCCGTTTGATAATGTTTTCAATTCCAATTTTTCTTTTTGTTTTTTTGAAAACAGAACAAAAAAACATGTTTGGTTTATTATTTTTGTTTATTTGTTTTTGAAACATTTACAAAAATTTGTTAAAAAAAAGGAAACAATAGAAAGTTATTTTTGAAATATTTGAAAATGAAAAGTTTAATGAGATTGAGATATTGACTTTCATTAGCTACAAAATCTCTAACAATGAGTTTTCTTCTTGGTTTTTTTTAAGAAACAACTTTGTTCTATCAAACGATTTTTTTGTTTCCTTTTTTGTAAGGAGAAAACAAAACTAGTTTCCGTTTTTTTAAAAAATTGAAAACTGAAAATAAGAAATGTTACAATACGGCACTTAAAGTTCTAATTTTCAATTAGAGAATTAGAAAGAGAAGACGCATTTGACTTACCATGTTTGTTGGGATTGGTAATGACATCATTGACAACATCATAAGCATCTCCAAATTGGAAGGTTGCATTAGGAAGGTTGCGTGACAATTGATTCACAAGTTTACTGGTTGCTTCATTGAAGCTGAGAGCCAATTTGTTTGTTTTATCCTGACATGCCCCAGATGAACTTAGTACCCTTTGAAGTGGAATACAACCCATGGGTCCTAGTCCAAACACCATCAGCTGCCTTGCCCCTAAGCTATGCAATAGCTATAAATAAAAACGTATGTATGTGAATTTATGGTTATAAACTGTGTATATATATATGTGTGTGAATTTATGGTTATAAACTGTGTATATATAAATATATATATATATGTGTGTGTGTGTGAATTTATAGTTATAAACTGTGTTTATATAATGATTTTACCGTAAGCTGAGCTTGGAGTGTTTCCATTAAGTAGGTGATGAAGCCCTGATCAGAGTAGCTCCATGCATCACTGGTAACTGGCATCAGATAGTTATTAATGAAATCGTTGCTGCCCAGAGCCACAACATAACTTGCTTCTTCAAAAAATTTCCCAGCCGCTTCTTCCCCAATTTTGGCTTGGATTAGTTCCTGTGTTCCCTGAAACAGCTCTATTTGTTTGTAGAGACAAAATCTCTGAATCTACAGGAAGACATGTTATTCAAATTAAGAACTTATTCAGTACTAGATCACTATATATATATATATATATATATATATATTAAGTAGGAAAAATGTCATAGACTCTAAGATTTAGTATTTTTAGAGGGTCCATGTTTGATTTGTTATAAGACTAAAATCATAGAGACAATCTTACGCATGTGATGGACTTATAAAATAATATTTCTTCAAGTGAATGGTTTCAACTTACAAAGTAACTGCCAGTTTCATTCAGGATCCCACCACCTCCGGAGGCATAATTCACTCCATTTTCCATTATAACATCTTCAGTTAGAGATGGGTCTAGAAATGCAGGTGGCCTTGGAAGTCCTATTTGGTCCCCTGAATGCACAAATTATTCTAGTTTAGTTTTATTTCAAAACACACACACACACACACATATATGTATATATATATATATATATAACCACTACCCAGGTGACTCAGTAGTAAAGAAGACCACGGGATGAGCTGCAATTAAACTCGAACATCCTCCCGCATCATTAACCAAAGAAAAAAAAAACACACACACACACACGCACACATATGAAAAACATAATGTTGTATAAGCATTACCTATTATATCGGCAACTGTGCGGCCATTACAGAACCTGCCATTAGGCAATCCATTGCCGAAATCAATACCATACCACGGCAGGTTCGCATTGGCAAGGCTCTTGGTGAGGTACTTGTTGTTGCCAACATCAGAGAGAGAGTCCCCAAAGATGAACTGCACAACTTTGCAATGACACAAATCCATGGAAATCCCAAAGACCGTCACGATTATCGCTAATATTGCTACCATTAACTTCATCTTTACTTGCATACCCTTTTCTTCAAGTACTACAACTTATCTTAGTGAAATCAGAAATGAAGATTTAATTTATAGTAGGTTGGATTTATACATTTGAGGACACAAGTAAAAGGAATTGCGAAGTCATGGTTGGCTCCAAAGCTGGGGGAAGATGGGATAGCTGGCCAATTGGTGATGTAATGTTTTAGAGAGAGAAAGAGAGGGAGGGAGTTAGTTTGATGAACCAACTGTTACCAATTCAAACCTACTGCAACTACCTGTGTTGTGTTACAACGGTAAGAGTTAGTGTTGGTTTTGTCAACTCTTGGTCAGTTCACCTAAGCACGGTTTGGTTACGTGCATGGTCGATGAGGAAGCTTTGCACTTTTCTTCTCTCTCTCTCTCTCTCTCTCTCTCTCTCTCTCTCTCTCTCTCTATATATATATATATATATGTATCGGCTAACAATCTCTCTCTCTCTCTCTCTCTCTCTCTCTCTCTCTATATATATATATATATATATGTATTGGCTAACAAAAGATAAATGAAAAAAGAAAAGTAAAAGTTGTAACGTGAGGAAAAATCATGTGTCCCCATTTTCTGTACTTTATATCCAATGAGCTCTGATTTCAAATCAAAATATCCATTTAAAACAACCCCACCTACCCCAACAGAAAAAAAAACACAGGAAAAAAAAAGGAAGAGAATTAAAGTAAGATTTGTTACCGATCCGTTCAGCGTTAGATTTGATGAAATAATATAAAAAAGATTAGAAATAAATAAGAAAAAAAATAAAAACTAAAATATATATATATATATTATATTAAATAAGTTGATATAGAAATTAAACAAGAGAATTCCCTATAAAAAAAGATTATGAGATTGTATATTAAAAGTATTAATAAAAGAAATAAATTATGGAACCGTAATCCTACTAATATTACACAATAAAATATATGAAACTATTATGCTTCTAACACTCATGCTACTAATGAAGATCAAAATTATCTTTATTTTTTTTTTTTCAATTTCTTTTGATATAAATGATATGACATGTTTACAATATTTTAAAAAAAGTAAAGGAGTAACAACCAATTTGGATCCTAGAGCCTTTTTGCTTTGTTTTGTTTTTTATTTTATTTTTCTTTTGGTAAAGATTGCTACTTGTATAAAAATTCAATTTTATCAAATTTGTCAAAAATCTTATTATGGGACTTGCCAGTGGATGGGAATATTGAGTATACAATGTCTTTGGTGCATATATGGTGCCTACTCTACTAGCAAATCTCACTCATATGAATACATGTATGGGTACTAAAATATAAATATTCTTTTATATAGATATATTAAATCAATCATGATTAAAGCGATGTAGGGATATGGCCTAGCTTAAGTGGCATGACTAGCATGATATGTGGAGGTTGGCTCAATACAACCAATGGGCCTAGCCCGTCAATGGCTAGTGGACTCAACTGACATGGTTAGAAGTATTTAACACTAGTCTGCCATAATATTGCCATGTGTTAGCATATCTTTTGTCCTTGGAAAGATTGAGGGGGTGAATCGAACAACTATTTGAAGCGTAACCAGATGACCATGCAGCCTTCAATCTACATATTCTTGGAGTTCCTTGAGTCATGGAATAAACCTGGAGGTTATACCGTGACCACATTCCAGACTTATCCAAGGATTGTATCCAGTCTTGGACGGCCATCTGGCTGGCAAGGGGAGGTGATATGAGAAATTATTGAATATATCAGCTTTAATTGTCTTAACGGTCAGATAATAAATTAGGTGTATGCATAATATACTACAGAAGTAACTTTCAATTTGACTATTGGAACGGCGGTTCTAAGGGACTATTGAAAAGTAAACTTGATTTTACTAGATACATATGTATGTTCATGAATGTAAGTGAAGAGTCATCTAACGAGAGTTCATGTACTGAGGTATTCTAAGAGATATGTGGGGAGAGTCTAAAAGGGTATTTTATCTTAAGTGTCTTAATAAATATGGTACATGTATGCAAGTTGATAGATATACCTATAAATACCTATATAACTAAGAAGAAGAGGCGAGAGTGGAGGTAAAAGGAAAAAGAAAGAAGTGTAAAAGAGTGGAGTCGAGTTGAGTTGAGAGTGTATCTAGTAAATGTACTAATTTTTAGGAGTAATGAAATATAAGTTTATGTGTGTATCTCTTCCTCTACAAGTATTCCTAAAGGGTCTTGTTTGAGTTGATCTCTCTATCTCTAACTAAGTGATATTAGAGTAAAGCCAACAAATTGGCATCAAAACTTTTGTTGATTTCCAACAAATTTGTATCAGAATAACGGATAAGTGATCCTTCTGGCTTCAACCTATTAGAGCCAAGTTGAGTAATCATAAGACCAAAAAAGAATGAGATTTCTCTTGACATCCTACCTCGAATCATGTGATTTGTGGGATGTTGTTGGTGGAGAGTCAAATAGTGGCTTATCCAAAAAAATACTTGAAAAGAAAGGAGTAAAGATAATGATAATTTTGCGAAAGGCAATACACCTTGATATTTGGAAAACTTATTGGATAGTCTAGAATTATGTTTGGAAGATGTTGGAGATTGTTGCCTTTAATCGTGGAGGATGAGTCTACATAAACTAGTATTGGGATGAAGATAAGTTTACAAAGGAAGAACATGAAAAATGTAAAGATGACTCCATGGTTGATGAAAAAACATATTATATTGATGAAACCGAAGAAATTGAAGAACTACTTAAAAGGGTTGAAAAAAAAAAGAAGGGATAAAAGGAAGAAATAATTGACAATATAGACGTGAAAAAGATAGAAGAAATTCAAGAACTTGAGAAAATGGAAGAAGACAATGGTGACGAAGAAGCAAAAGTCATTCAAGTTGAAGAGCTATAAACTACAGGTAAGTTTAGAAAAATTACTTTGAATGAAGAAGCTTTATTTTAATTTGTTCCTTTGTCTAAACTAGAAAATGAGTTCAAGATGAAAATCTATAAACATATCATGAAGGAAGGTATTCTAATGAAGCCTTTATGAGTGAAGATCAAGGTGATGAAGATTTTACTAATTGTCATTTACAAAGTGGTATGGAGAATTTTGTAAGTGATACAAGATGAGTGAATATGGAAGTATTCTTTGATTCAAAAGAACAAGTATAAGTGAAGTTTAAGAAAAAGTCGAAGTTCCAGATGTTCGAAAATCGGTGGTGTGCTTATGTGAAGAAGAACTTGGTACATGCTCGCATGAAAACTTTGATCAAGCATATGAAGATTTTTCTCAAGATTTATACATCGAAAGAGATGGCCATGAAGTTTGTTACGGATGAAGGTATTGCAGCGAAAGATGGATGCCAACACTGTACCCCTCAAGAATAAAGTATTTTTTGAAGTTTTGTTTGAAAGTAGAAAAATCAAGTTTAAGGGGGAGTATTGAGAAGTAAACTTGATTTTACTAGATACATATGTACGTTCATGAATCTAAGTGAATAGTCATCTTGTGAGGGTTCATGTACTTAGGTAATTTAAGAGACGTGTGGAGACTCTAAAGTAGTGTCTTGTGTTAGGTATTCTAATAAATATGGGACATGTATGTAAGTTGATAAATACACCTACAAATACTTATGTAACTAAGAAGAATAGGCGAGAGTGGAGGTAAAAGAAAAAAGAGAGAAGTGTAAGGGATTAGAGTTAAGTAGAAAATGTATCTAAGTAAATACGCTAGCGTTTTAAGTCAGTAATTGAGAGTTTATATGTGTATTTCCTCTTTTACAAATATTCTTAAAGTATTTTGTTTGAGTTGATCTTTCATGTCTAACTAAGTGATATCAGATTAAAGTTAATAAATTAATGTCAAAGCTTCCGCTGATTTCCAATAAAGACCACCGAATTATTGCTCAAGTGATATAGCCACAAATTCATCTCAAGTATTGAGATCGTCTTGCTAGCACCCTTACTTAGGTCCGAGTTATATATATTGTGAGGATCGCTACTATACTTCCTTAATACATGAACACATGTCACCCTCAGGGATATTCCACTGTGTCAATGAATGATCGTAACTAATCTTATGTTTTACAGCCCGGCTTCGTGGTAGCCTTTCGTCAGGGTCATGTACTTATAAAAATACTAATGCGGGACAGATAAAAAAGATGCAGGTCGTTTGTCAGCATGGGCTAATTCATACATCTTTGGGCTTTGATTATGAAGGAAGCCTGCTTTACCAAAAATCAAGTGGGCTTTGGTTTGAAATGTGTTTCAACTTGAAACCGGCTTGTGTTCCTGGGCTGGGCTTTTGGTATATAAAGATTTTTCTGGTTTTATAAATATTTTCTTTCTGGGCTGAAACAACTGTAAATAAAGATAAACGTGTTAGCATTCTATTCGTCATTGTCCAGAATATCTTAGCCCCAGGCAAGTCACGTCCACAAAAAGGACCAACACGTGGCACAACACCGGCCACTTGAACTCATGCAAATATCAAAGGTGCTCATAGTAAAATACGGTGTTTCACTATAGTCCAAGATCAAATCTATCCTCATTATCCACAATAGATCGTGTCCGTCAATTTCCACCAATCCAACGGTCAAAACCCCGCAAATATCACGAACCATATCCATCAAATATATAAAATCTGTATGTATTAGACTGCACACTCCTTCAAGTCCCACCAAAAATGGCTTCCATCGCACTCAAAACCTTCGTCGGACTCCGCCAATCCTCGCAGGAAAACAACCACCCCATCTCTCTTTCAAAGGCTTTATCATTACCCACCCAGAATCACCGGAGACTTCGTGTTGTTGCCGGAAAATCAAGCCCAAGAGTCGCTGGCCGAAATCTCAGAGTCGCTATCATAGGCGGTGGTCCCGCTGGTGGATCTGCCGCTGAGACACTTGCCAAAGGTGGCGTCGAAACGTTCTTAATCGAGCGGAAGCTTGATAACTGTAAGCCATGTGGTGGGGCGATACCTTTGTGCATGGTGGGAGAGTTCGACCTTCCGTTGGATATTATAGACCGTCGAGTCACCAAGATGAAGATGATCTCTCCGTCGAATGTCGCCGTTGACATCGGCCAGACTCTTAAGCCCCACGAGTATATCGGCATGGTCCGCCGCGAGGTCCTAGACGCCTACCTGCGCGACCGCGCCGCCGAGTCGGGGGCAACCGTCATCAACGGCCTCTTCCTCAAAATGGACATTCCTAAGACAGCAAACGCCCCTTACGTCCTCTACTACACTGGCTACGACTCCAAGACCGGCGGCGCCGGCGAGAAGCGCACGTTAGAGGTCGATGCTGTGATTGGCGCCGACGGCGCCAACTCGCGCGTCGCCAAGTCGATCAACGCCGGCGACTACGAGTACGCCATTGCCTTCCAGGAGCGGATCAAGATCCCCGACGACAAAATGCAGTACTACGAGAACCTGGCCGAGATGTACGTCGGCGACGATGTGTCACCGGACTTTTATGGATGGGTTTTCCCGAAATGCGACCACGTGGCGGTCGGCACCTGGCACGGTGACCCACAAAGGCGACATCAAAAAGTTCCAGACAGCAACAAGGCTGAGAGCCAGAGACAAAATCCTCGGAGGGAAGATCATCCGGGTAGAAGCTCATCCAATCCCGGAACACCCGCGGCCGCGGAGACTATCCGGGAGGGTGGCGTTGGTCGGCGACGCGGCCGGCTACGTGACCAAGTGTTCAGGCGAAGGGATATATTTTGCGGCGAAGAGTGGGCGAATGTGCGCGGAGGCGATAGTGGAGGGATCGGAGAACGGGAAGAGGATGGTAGAGGAGGGGGATCTGAGGAAGTACTTGGAGAAGTGGGACAAGACGTACTGGCCGACATACAAGGTGTTGGATGTGTTGCAGAAGGTGTTTTACAGGTCGAATCCGGCGAGGGAGGCGTTTGTGGAGATGTGCGCCGACGAGTATGTGCAGAAGATGACGTTCGATAGCTATTTGTATAAGAAGGTGGTGCCTGGGAATCCATTGGATGACTTGAAGTTGGCTGTGAATACCATCGGAAGCTTGGTGAGGGCTAATGCTCTGAGGAGGGAGATGGATAAGATTAATGTATGAGTGTAAATCATCGTTGTAATCTCTCTTTGTTTTTTTTTTTTTTTAATGTAATCTGGTTAAGAATTTGTTTTAAGAGATTATTATCCATGATAAAGAAGGTTGATTTTATAATTTTAATCATAATATCCCAATTATAGTTGTATTAATTAAGATATGTCCTTTGAAGTAGATAAAATACCACCTGATTTGTTCTAAAAGCTATTTCAAAAATAGTCTCTCTCTCAAACCAATATCCAAAGCAAAAGATAGGGGGAGGGCATAAGAGCTGCCCTAGCTTTGAGATCCATAAGGGCATCTCCGACCAAGTGCATATCAAATTTAAATTTGAATTAAAATTTATAAAAGTTATCTTTCAATCTTAAACTCAAATTCATACTAAATCAATTTTAACTCAAATTCAAACTCAAATCAGTGTAATTCTGTTCATAGCATCAAATTTTTAATGGCTATTTTTTTATTTCCTATCTAGTCGCACTTTAGGTGAAAAATGAAAAGAAAAGGCAAGGAAAAGAAATGAAAAGAAAATCAGGAAAAGGAAAACAGACCTGGCGGGAATTGGTGATAGCGGGAATGATCGGCAATGGTATTACCCAGGTCATCGGGATAGCAACATTGATCGTACAAATCCAATCTTTGTTGCTGAAACAAAGAACTGCCTTCTTTGTTGTGTCAAAGTGCAGGAAAAGATTTGGAGTCATCGTCTCCATCCATCATTGCAGGTCATCGGCACAAATTCAAAGCCTCGTGTCAGGCCATCATCGCAGAGAGCTTGTTGCCGTTGTCTTCCCGTGCTTAGCCATTGTGCTGTTGGAAAGGGTTTTGAAACGCAAAAGTTTGTTGTGAAGGAGAAGTCTCCAAAAGGCCCAACCCCTTTTATTCTTTTATCCACCCGACCAGTTATTTAATTTTAGGCTCAAACCAAAACCCAATTTCAATGCAATGTTATTTTATTTTCAATGTTGCTTTTAATTAATTTCATTTTTTTTTCAATGCAATGTTATTTATTTTTAATGTTTCTTTTAATTAATGTAATATTTTTTTTTCAATGCAATGTTATTTTATTTTCTATATTCTTTTAAGATGTAATGCAATATGATTTAAAAAATACACAAAAAAATACATTGAATTAACAAAAAGACAAACATCTTAAAAAAAATACATATCATTAAAAAAAAGTTACTTTGAATAAAAAAACACACACAAAAAAAGTTACATCTTAAAAAAAAACACACACACAAAAATAGTTACATCTCTCCACGGCGTTGCCATAGATGCTCAATTAAGTTGTTGCGAAGGCTGTGATGGGCGTTCTTATCTCTCATTTGTAAATGATGAGACAAAAATGATTTAAAGTCATTATTACAAGCCAGCGAAATAACTACAGATGTGTTATGTTCTGATGATGTTTCATAATCACAAATATTATAACTATCTCGCTCATTTTCAACTATCATATTGTGCAAAATAATGCACGTCTTCATGATATCTCCTAGTGTGTTGAGGTCCTAAAATCGTGTTGGTCCACCTACAATAGCAAAACGAGATTGAAGAACCCCAAAAACCTGTTCAACATCCTTTCTCACCGACTCTTGCATCATAGCAAAATATTGTTTCTTTGCTCCTTGTGGAGAAGAAATTGTTTAAACCAATGTTGCCCATTGAGGATATGTGCCATCAACGAGATAATATCCCGTATTATAGGTGTGTCCATTGATAGAGTAATTAGTTTTGGGGGGGGGGGGGGCTCGTCCTTCAATGATCTCAAAAAATAAAGGAGAACGATCTAAGACATTAAGATCATTGTGAGATCTCGGCATTCCAAAAAAAGCATGCCAAATCCTATTTCTTCATCTTCTTCTTCATCATTATCAGAAGAAAGATGATGATGATGAAAACGAACTAAGCAAAAAAGTTTTTAAAGAATTCATTCTATTGAGAATGTTGAAGATGAGTTTTAGATGAAAAAGTATACTTATTTATAGAAAAAATTTGGAGGGAAAACAATTTGGGAGGGAATGTTTTGAAGGGATGTAAAAAATATTTAGACAAAATTAATTGGAGGGAAATTTGAAGAAAATGGGTGGAAATTAAAATAACAGACAAAAAGTTGGTGGGAAAATTTGGGAGGGAATGAAAATTAAGAGTAGAAGAGGTTTAGAAGGAAAAAGAAGAGGAAAAATGATTTTTGAAGGGAAATGACATACAGTAGCTTTTGGGATAAGGTGAAAATTTTTAAAAAAGATTTGAGTAAAAACTTAAGTGACCATTGGAGAACATCAAATTTAGATTCACCATTCACTCAAATTTTAAGTGAAATTTGGGTTTAAGTTTGAGTCACCATTGGAGATGGTCTAACACTCCAAGCTCACTGCAGCCAGATCTGAAAACAAAGAATCATCAAAATTAACCTTGTAGATTTGGTAGAAGGTGATAACTGTCAGTCCTTAACTTGGTTGACCTAGCTGGCATGCCATTGGAGGAGTGTTGTCATGGATATGGAAGGCATGTCATGACTTGACCAAGTGTTGGCATGGGCTTGGGAGGCATATTATGCCTTATTTTAAGGTTACTAAGTGAAACAGGCATGACTTGTTAGCATTTTGGCATGACTTGGTAGCATTTTGGAATTTTCAGAGAGTTCGGATGAGAGGATGTTTGTTTCTGTTAAATGAGCAAATCCTCCTTTAGCGTATATAGGGGGTAGTGGTGCTTGGTAGAAGTCGCACAAAGGTATTTATGCTGCTATCAGAGCTAGGATTTGTACTTTAACATATGTAGGCAGGGGTGTGCGGCACCCTTCCTACCCCAAATGTGGTGGCACACCTAGGCGGCACCTTCAAATCATGAGTTGGGCATAGCTTGTTAGACCTCATAGGACTTTTTGTGGCGTGGCTTCAATAAAAGAAAGCTTTTGAAAGGCTGAATATGTGGACAAGTCTAAATGGGCTTGGGCTTCGGTTGGTAAAGCCTGTTGGATGACTACATGACTTGAGGCGATTGAAGACAAGACATGACCATGAGGCAGTTTGTGGCTCAGTGATCCAGTGACTTATATGGGCTTTATGGCAACAAAGATAAGCACCACCATGGTTGGACTATGATGGTTTATTGTTGGCCAATTAAACTAAGCTCATAAATTTTAAGAAGTTTCTTAATTTGGTTTATTGAGTCCTAATAATATTTGGAGTCTTTTTTGGTAGTCCTAATTGTAGTTGGACTAATATTCTAATGAGAGTTAGTTTCTAATTATAGTTAAATAAGATATACTAGTTTGTATGAGATTGGATGTCCTAATCAATATAGAACTTAGAGTAAATAGTATATATATATGGGTCTTTGTTACATTGAGTTGTGAGCCACAAAAATAATAGAAAAGTGTGGTGAGTGGTGGCAAAATGTAGAGATGGCAGAATGCAGTGGGCTGAGTAGATGTGAGGTGAGATTGCCACAAGAGTAGGCGTGAGGGTCTTGTTATGAGAGTGGGTTGTTATGTGAGTTTTCTTCAATAAAATATTAGTTTGTTCACTTTACTTCTTCTCTTATTTTTTTTATTCAACAATTGGTATAATTATTGGTATTAGAATAATTTTTGGATTTTACATTTGGTATCAGAGCGATTTTGCATCTTACATTTGGTATCAAAGCCAATTACGATATTGGGATTATTGGAAGAGCTAGCTACGATCTTGGGGTAACTTATTAGAGCCAAGTTCGATCTTGGGAAAGCCAATTATGATCTTAGGGGTAATTTATCAGAGTCTTGTCTTGATCTTGGGAAGCTGTGGAAAACCAAAGTTTGGTCTCGTTCTTGGATTATTGCAGAGAACTGTAGTTCTTGTTTTACTTAAGATTGTGATCTTGAGTGGTTTGTTGAAAAGTTGTTCGATTGAAATTCGACGGCTGTTTGGATCAAAAAAATAATCTTGCGGTGGTACAAATATTTGTGAAGCAAAAAAAAGTAATTCTGGTTTAATCGATAGGGAGGCCAGCTTGATCAGATTGAAGGGAAAAAAAAAAAAAAGGACATCGAGATCAATTTTTGGACAAACTCAGGTACGTGATTTAAATAATTTGTTGATTTGAAATTATGGAGAAAGTTTTAACTAATGGACAAAAGTTTGAAATTTTAAGAGTATGTGGTCAGAATATTGATTAGTGGTTACATCATGTTACACTATATCTTAATGCTTGCAATGTATTTAATGTATTAGATATTGCATTGAAGCATTTATCAAAAGAACTTTATCAGAAAAAAGTTAAATGGTTCTATCAGATAATAAGAAAGACAATACATTGGGCACATTGGAATACTTTTGTTTACACACAAAACTATCCACCACCACATAAGTTTTGGTTTGATTTTATTTCGGCATATAAAAATAAACTGCAAAACGATTATGAACCTCCCATAAACAGATATTGGGTGGTTGATTTTGAAAGAGATAAGCTTGATGAAAATAAAGAGATTGATGGTTCAAAATTATTTTCAGAATTCATTCCAATTTGGGATGATTCGTAGAATGTGTTGAATTTAAATTCATATGATATTGACTACTTCCTCAATATTTCTAAGGAAGAAAATATTAGTTGTGAGGAAAGAAATATTTTGGAAGTTGAAGAAGATGAAAATAATTGTATGGTTGAAAGTTTGACTTTGGCTCATAGTGATGAAAATTTGAATTTGTTAGAAATTATTTTTGGTGAATTAAGAGATGTTGAATAATTATTTCAGCCTACTCAGTTTGAGAATTTAATTGTCGAGAAAGAAGAAAATTTTGCATGTTGTGGTATTGATGTAGTTGAAGATTTTGAAAACTTTGGCCTTGCTACTTTGTTTGATTTGCCAAGCACTTTGGAATCAAAACATACTGAGATTGAAAAACGTTCTAATCTAGAGTTGGTTGATTTTATTGGTATTGAGAATTTTATTATTCGAGGCCATGTTGATTTTGTGAAGGCAGAATTTTTAGAGTTTCAAGAATTTTTTAGATTGAGAAGCCCATGTTGTCTGAAATTTGTGATTTCATCGACGTTGATAAATTATTATCGTACTACAATATTGGTTTGGATCTTAATAATTTTCTTGGTGCAGATTTTGTTTGAAAGGAAGATTTTGATATTCTAAAATATTGACAAGCATTATGATGATAAAATTATTGGCACAGACAATTGTTTTACTGATTTTGATTTTGAATGGATGAGCATAGATTTGTTCTTTAATCATGCTGAATAAACTAAGAAGTTGTATGCCAAGTACAAGATTCAACCACATCCACATGTGAAGATGAAGACAAATGATTGTTCCAGATTGATGTCGCAAAAGCTTCTTACAGCGACATAAATTGCTTTAAAGATTCTTGCTCATGAAGGTGTTGGTGAATCTACTTTGGCGAGCTTGGTTTAAGGGAGGCATTGTTGGCCAATTAAACTAAGCCCATAAATTTTAGGAAGTTTCTTAATTTGGTTTACTGAGTCCTAATAATATTTGGAGTCTTTTTGGGTAGTCCTAATTGGAGTTAGATTAATATTCTAATAAGAGTTAGTTTTCTGATTATAGTTAAATAGGATATACTAGTTTGTATGGGATTAGATGTCATAATCAATATAGGACTTAGTGTCAATATTATATATATGTGGGTCTTTATCACATTGAGTTATGAGCCACAAAAATAACAGAAAAGTGTGGTGAGTGGTAACAAAATATAGAGATGACAGAATGTAGTGGGTTGAATAGATGTGAGGTGAGATTGCTACAACAGTAGGCACAAGGGTCTTGTTGTGAGAGTGGGTTGTTATGTGAGTTTTCTTCAATAAAATATTAGTTTGTTCACTTTACTTCTTCTCTTGTTTTTTTTTTTTTTTTGTTCAACAATTGGTATAATTATCGATATTAGAGTAATTTTTGGATTTTACATTTGGTATCAGAGCGATTTTACATCTTACATTCATGGTTCAAACACAAACTATGTGGGAATGGTTTGGCGCAATAACTTGTTTTGCACAGACCTTGGTTCAATGTGTGAGCTTTAACACATGGCCGACTTGCACATTATAGCTATATAAAGGATGTAATGACCTGCATCCACTTAGCACAATACTGTCCGCTTTGGGCCTCGGCCCACACGACTTTAAAATGTGTTATGCTAGTCAGAGGCGCAGCCTTACTTATGAATCCTTGACCTTTCACTTCCCCAAGCGATGTGGGATGGGCAGCGCCTCCATCCACCCCCATGCAGGCTCGACGTCCTCATCGAAGGGTCCTCGTCAGGTGATCCCCCGAAGGCACACTTTCCGGCTAGGGTCCAGCTCTGATACCATTTGTAACGACCCGCATCCACTCAGCACAATATTGTCCGCTTTGGGCCTCGGCCCACACAGCTTTAAAACGCGTTGTGCTAGTTAGATGCGCAGCCTTACTTATGAGTCATTCACATTTCTCTTCCCCAAGCGATGTGGGATGGGCAGCGCCTCCATCCACCCCTCACGCAGGCTCGACGTCCTCGTCGGGCGATCCCCCAAAGGCACACTTTCTGGCTGGAGTCCAGCTTTGATACCGTCGGTAATGACCCGCATCCACTCAGTACAATACTGTCCACTTTGGGCCTCGACCCACACGGCTTTAAAACGCGTTGTGCTAGTCAGAGGCGCAACTTTACTTATGAATCCTTCACAACGTGTGGGGATGGGAAAGGTGAAGGATTCATAAGTAAGGTTGCGCCTTTGACTAGCACAACACGTTTTAAAGTCATGCGAGCCGAGACCCAAAGCGGACAATATTGTGCTGAGTGGATGCGGGTCATTACAGATGGTATCAGAGTTAGACTCCAACCGAAAAATGTGTCTTCGGGGGATCGCCCGACGAGGACCCTTCGACGAGGACGTCGAGCCTGTGAGAGGGGGTGGATGGAGGCGCTACCCATTCCATATCGCTTGGGGAAGGGAAAAGTGAAGGATTCATAAGTAAGGCTGCGCCTCTGACTAGCACAACGCGTTTTAAAGCCATGTAGGCCGAGGCCCAAAGCAGACAGTATTGTGCTGAGTAGATGTGGTTCGTTACAAAGGAATGGGGGGTTAAATGACAGTTGTGGGTTGGAACAAGAGAAGCGATTGTTTTGGGCAAACAATGATAACTAGTCATGCGAGGCGGCTATCTCTTTGTCAAACTACAAAATGACAGTTATCAGGATAACTGCCTAGTGTCTTAGAACAACTCCAATGGATTTATTTCTTAACTCAAAAAAATTATTTAGATTTTGTTACAATGTTTATGCATACACTAATAATTTTCAGTATTATACATTATTTCAATAGTGATATCCAAAGAAGCATCCATTTAATATTTTTCTCTCTCTTCCTACTAATCTATCTTTTTCTCTTTCTTCTAATTAACCTTTGGATCCCCTTTCCCATAATATCTATATCTACATTCACATCCTCACTATTCATGGTTAGATCCAGGATGGATGCTTTCCTAGAGGATGAACAGTACATGAATGGGGAGCCATATTGGTAGTTAAAGGGGATGACTCCCCTTCCAAAACCACTATTGGAGTTACTCTTAATGGCACTTTGTGGCTAAAGACAATAAGGCAAGTGGTTGTTGAAAATTGTTTGATAAAACACGTGAATAGTTTTTTTTATATGTCTAACTTATGCATTTTATAAATTTTAGAAGTAAATTTCTATTTCAAATTAATCACATTTTTGCTATTTGTTTACTTATAAAAGAAGTGATAATTTTTTTATGATGACTAGTTTATAATTTTTGTAAATTCTATTACTAGAAGAAATTTTTATTTCAAATTTTCTTTACTCAACTTGTTGAATTAGGTAAATGATATACCATAATCTGACAACTGTGTTCTGGGCATGACATGTGTCTACAATAAGCTCTTTAGGGTACAGATCATCAGATGGTTATTCCATTCAAGTCTTCCAGGCACCGAGGGTCAAAGATAATGGGTTCAGAACTTATCACCGCCTTCCACAGGTTACTGATTTCAAAATAAGGAAACAAAGTCATACGTGGAAACTACTGTCTTTGGATTTTCTCAAATCCTTACTTTTATGACTCCTAATCCTATTCAACTTAAGATATCTACAACCTATAAATAAGGCCATAAAGTACGCTTTCAATTTATGTTCAATTCCTTCCTTGAATTTTTATTCTCTGATTTCTTTACTGACTTTATCATCGGAGCGGCTACCACCGGAACCTTCCTAGTGACCCTCTGATCTCGAGTTCTTGACAGGTAGCTTAGAACAAGAAGCCCTCAAACCATAAAAGAGTAACATCAGTTTGTCGTTGTCTGTGGGAACGACGATCATTCTCATTAGTTTTTATCAACAAAAAAATCCTATTGTCTTTTTCTTAAAAGAACCAATGGCTCCCAACCTTCTTCCTAGAAAGAACTCCCAAAACCCTCAAAATCAGTCTCTTGCTAGAAGAGGAAGGGAACAAACACATGTTCGTTTGTAATAGCAACTTGATCGGATTTAATGGCAGTCCGATCAGATGCAGGAATAACTCACAGCCATGTCACAAGTTTTGGCTTCACTGACTCAGAACCAACGGAACAATCCTCTTCCTCATACTAACGTTGTTCACAAAGGACCTCAACCTCCCGCCACCACCACAAGCGGATGATCTCATAACGAGGAGTTGCCTAACATACAACCGGTGCACCCCTATGGTACCGTCTATATAGGACTGATCCTCAATCGTCAATAACTATAGAGAGAGGAATACCGACGTTTCATCTTGTCAGTCTATTACTAGAGCACGACAAGAATGCCCATCTCGATAGTCTCTGGAGCCAATCCAGTATAGCAAGGACTTCAGCCTCTTGAGGTCCCAGATCCACCAATCTTGTGAGAGCAGCATCCTTCTGCTATTGCCAAAAAAAATTTCCCCTGTGAATCCAGGGATAGAAACACTGGATAAGACCAACAACGAGTACTGATCACGTAACAAGTCCTACTCAAAGCCCCTTAGAGGGTAGAAGATATTGCGGACTTTCAAGATCAGACGGTCTCAACCAAAGAGTTCCACATCCCTCTAGAGCAAGACGAGCTAAGTAAATCGCTCGGTAGATTCTCCACATCGTACACCTCTACCATAATGACAGAAGAGAGACCCAAGAAATTTATTGTCCCAAAATTCACTCTCTATGATGGGTCTAAAGATCTCGGGGAATCACCTATCTCATTATCAGCATACAATGGCCCTGTGCGAGGCTACCAATGCCTTCATGTGTCGAACTTTTATGACTAACCTGAAGGGTACAGCTCTTAAATGGTTTCACAACCTTCCCTAGAAATCAATCAGCAATTTTTATGAGTTCAGTAGGCTATTCCTTAACTGCTTCTTAACAAGCAGAAAGTTGAGAAAAAGGCCAAAGTTCTTGCTGATTGTGAAGTAAGCAAAAGGGGGAATCACTTCGTGAGTACATAGCTCGTTTTAATACAAAACTCACAGAGATAAACGATTGTAGTTCGAGTTTCCTAGTAGCCACCATCACTTCAGGCCTTGGGATTGGACGCTTTCAAGATTCCCTAACCAAGAATCCCCCTATCGATATGACAGTACTCATAGAAAGGGCACGAAAGTATATTAATCTTGAAGATATAAATCCTCCTTCCAAAAAGCTAAGGAACAAACTTAGAAGGACGAGCAGGTTCAGAAGATGGATAACAAAGCCAACAAGAAGAGGACCAGAAGTCTTGACAAGATAACAACACCCATAACCTAGAACAACTCTAACCCTAGAGGGTATGAGACTTATACCCCGCTGAATACTTCTCTTACCCATATACTCTAACAAATTCAGACTTGTGAAAACCTGAGGTTGCTAGAACTACTAAAAAGTCATCCCGACTTAAGGAATCAAAACAAGTATTGTGACTCATAAATAGCAAAGGCACACGACTGAGTAGTGCAGAGCTCTGAAGTAAGAAATAAAGCATCTCATTAGGAAATGACAGGCTGAGAGAGTTCGTTAGCCAAGACTGGAAGGCAAAACCTCCGTGATGAAAGAACCCCCTCAAAAGAGGCCAGAGCAAAGGCCTGAACAAAGGGAAGTTCGGAATGATCAGCCGCAACAAAATAATCAAGTCATCTTCGTGTTCCATGCTGATAATACGATGACAGGGATGTTTAACCGGGCCAGAAAAAAGTATGCACGAGAAGCAAGGGCAGAGCCCCATGTCATCCAGATCTCAACCATTAAGAAAATGATAAATTTAGAACCTCAGATCCAGTTCTCTAAACTAGACCTTGTTAAGATACACTGTCCCCACAGCGATGCTCTTATCATCTCACTCAAAATTGTCAATTTTGAGATTAGAAGGGTCCTCGTAAACACTGGAAGCTCTACCAACGTGTTATTCTATGAACCCTTCAAACACATGAAGCTCCATTCTAATAACATCAAAGCTACTGTTGCTGTAATGGAAGGATTCAACGGGAACCTCGGTTTCCCAATGGGCAAAATTGATTTACCGACCACAGTAGGACCAAGAGATGACTAGAAGATGTTGATCTCTAAATACATGGTCCTGGACGCTAAATCTCCCTATAACGTCATTATTGGGAGACCCTAGATCCACCAGATGAGGGCAGTTACTTCAATCCTCCATTAATACTTGAAATATATCCACAAAAGCAAAGCTTTCACCATCAAGGGTTATCAGCCCATTGCTAGGGAATGTTATTCCCTCGCACTAAAAGAAAGACATTCCAAATAACAATTGTAATACCCTCATGAAAGGGAAAGCTTCTCATCTCCCTAAGCTTTATGAGGCAGAAGAGTGTCCTTCCGAGATAGACGAGCCACTCAATCCCAAAGGAAGGGACAACACGGTTAAAATAATAGAGGAGCATATCAAAGTGCTCGTTAGCACTGAAGAAGAGGGAAAATACTTGCACATTGGCTTAGCTCTGTCTCCTTCAAAGCAAAAGGAGATTGTTAAATTCTTGAAAGCCAACTTTAGGTATTTGCTTGAGAAACTAGAGATATGGAGGGAATAAATCCCGACTTCATTTCTCAAAAGCTAATGACAGATCCAGACCATCCTCTAGTGAGACAAAAGAGGAGGACATTGGCTCTAGAACGTCACAAAATCATCAATGAAGAAGTCCAAAGGTTACTTGATATTGGAATGATAAAGGAGGTGCTCTACCCTGAATGGCTTGCCAATACAGTTCTCACAAAGAAGAAGAATGACAAATGAAGAGTCTGTGTCTATTATACCGATCTCAATAAAGCTTGTCCTAAAGACAGCTTTCCTTTTCTTAGAATTGATCAACTTGTTGATGCCACAGGCAGGTCACAAACTCATGAGCTTCATAGACGCTTACTCTGGCTACAATCAAATCCAAATATATCCTCCAGATCAGGAAAAAATTGTCTTCATATCAGAACAAGGTCTCTACTATTATAAAGTAATGGTGTTCGATCTAAAGATTGTTGGGGCCACATATTAGAGGTTTGTGAATAAGATGTTTGGCCTCCAATTGGAGATATAATGGAAGTCTACATCGACGATATGCTCATCAAAAGTAGTCTGTGAAATGACCACATCTAGCACTTAAGCCAAACATTTGACGTCCTAAAGAAGCACAAAATAAAACTTAACCCATCAAAATGTACCTTCGAAATCACAGAGGAAAAATTCTTGGGTTTCCTTGTTTCCCAAAGAGGAATTGAGGCAGATCCTACCCAGATCAGGACTCTAATTGAGCTTGAATCCCCTAGAACTAAGAAAGATATTCAAAGACTAAACGGAAGGATAATAGCACTAAATAGGTTCATCTCTAAATCAACAGATCGATGCCTCACTTTCTTTAAATCTTTAAAGGGGAGTAAGGCCCTAGAGTGAACCTCTGGATGTGAAGAGGCCTTCCAAAAACTCAAATAGTACTTAACCTCCCCAGACCTTTTTTAAAAACCAGTATTAAGGGAAAAACTACTCATGTATCTAGCCGTATCAAAAAGCACGGTCAGCTCTGCGTTAATTAGGGAGGACAAAGGAATTCAAAGGCACGTCTTCTATGTTAGTAAAGCACTTCTAGACACCGAGACAAGGTATTCTGAGATTGAAAAACTAACTTTAGACTTGGTAATATCTGCTCGGAAGCTCAGACCATACTTTCAAGTTCATCCTATAATGATCCCCACATCCTGTCCTCTAAAGTCAGTCCTACACAAACCTAAAGTGTCAGGACGACTGGTTAAATGGTCAGTAGAGCTAGAAGAATTTGATATATCTTACGTTCTATGAATTTTTATCAAAGCTCAAGCATTAGTAGACTTCATAGCTGAACTCACTAGAACGCAGCATTCGGCAGCTCAAACCACTACAGAAATTTTAGGATGGTTACTTTGCACTGATGGTTCATCTACAAACAAGGGCTTTGGAGTAGGTATCATACTTCAGCCCCTGATGGGATCATAACCGAAAAAGTCATAGTATTCAGAGCCTTTAACAACAAAGCTAAATATGAAGCACTTATCCTCAGATTAAAACTAGCTAGCTCTAGAATGTAAAGCTTTAGGACCTAGAAATTTTTTCTAACTCTCAACCAGTAGTTAATCAGGTCCTGGGAGAATATTCTACCAAAGATAACAAAATGAGCAGGTATTGAGAGCTGGTAGAATCACTAAAGCAATCTTTTTGCAAGTTCACTATTCAAAAGATTGAAAGGAATCAAAACTCCAAGGTAGACGCATTGGCAAATATGGCCTCCTATCTCAAACTAGAGAGAGATTCTATGGTAAAAATCTCCTATCAATCAAAACCCAGCACTGAAGTGTCATAAGCTCTTCAGATCATAGAACAACCTCCGAATTGGATAACTCTCATTATCAAATTCCTAACAGAATGATCCCATCCAGATAATAAAACCAAGCCAAAAAAATTCGAATTCGAGCAGCTCAGTATTTAATCCTTAAAAAAAAAACTTTATCGAAGGTCTTATACACAGCCCCTCTTGCGGTGCTTGACTCTAGAAGAGGCCTATTATGTTCTAACCGAAATACACGAGGGGATATGTGGTAACCATAACGGCGGAAGGACCATAACCCACCAAACTCTAACTCAAGGCTACTACTGGCCTAGTATGCTAAAACAAGCTAAAAAATATGTTCGAAAGGTATGACAAATGTCAGCATTTTACTTTTTACCAACATCAACCTCAGCATGAACTCATCCTTATTGCAAGTCCTTAGCCTTTTGCCAAGTGGGAAATGGACATCGTAGGGTCAGTATCAAAAGCTCCTTAGAACAGAAGATTCTTGCTAGTTGCCATTGACTATTTCTCTAAGTGGGTAGAAGCTAAACCACTGAACCAAGTTACAGAGATAGAGGTAAAGAACTTCACTTGAAAAACTGTTGTGTGCAGGTTCGACATACCCAAAGTTGTTATTTCAGACAATGGGACACAATTTATAGGAAAGGTATTCAAAAAATTTTGTACAAACCTCCACATTAGTCACCACTTCTCCTCTTCAAGGCATTATCAAGCTAATGGGCAAGTCGAGGTCACTAACCGTACAATTCTTGAAGCTATGAAGAGAAAGTTAGAAGAAGCCAAGGAAATATTGGTTGAAAAGCTCCCTAGGGTGCTCTGGGCCTACCGAACTACTAAACGAATCTCGACTGTAAAAACATCATTCTCACTCGCCTATGGCACCGAGGCAATCATTTTTGTTGAAATTGGTATGCCAGCCCTCAAAATAGACATCGTCGATCGATAGACCAATCGCTAGTAGGTCACAGAAAATCTAGATCTCCTAGAGGAAAGGCACAAGCAAGCTCGGATCAAGACCGAAGCTTACCAACATAGGGTGGCCAAATACTTCCACAAAGGGTTAAAACCCATTAATTTCCAGCTTGGAGACCTTGTCCTAAGAAGAGTGTTCCTGAACACTAAAGATCCCACCATAGGAAAGCTCTCCCCTAACTACGAAGGGCCCTACAAAGTGACTAAGATTGTCAAACCTACAACTTATTGGTTGAAAGATTTAATTGGAAAGTCTGTGCCCAGGCCTTGGAACATCGAACACTTACGCAATTATTATCAATAATAAATTTATTTTTGGTTCAGAGCTTATTATTAATATACAAATCCCTAAAAACCTTGTATCCATTACAAATGTTTTAGATCTGGTCCATTTTACCCAATGTACAGCCCCTAAAAACCTTGTATTTATTACAAGTGTTACAGGTTTAGTCTATTTTATTAATGTACAAACCCCTAAAAACCTTATATCCATTACAAGTGTTACAAGTTTGGTCCATTTTACCCAATGTACAAACCCCTAAAAACCTTATATCCATTACAAGTGTTACAAGTTTGGTCCATTTTACCCAATGTACAGACACCTAAAAACCTTGTATCTATTATAAGTGTTGCAGGTTTGGTCCATTTTATTAATGTACAGACGCCTAAAAACCTTATATCCATTACAAATGTTGCAGCTCTAGTCCATTTCACTAGTGTACAGACCCATAAAAACCTTGTATTCATTACAAGTATTATAGGCCTAGTCCATTTCACTAGTGTACAAACCCTTAAAAACCTTGTACTCATTATAAGTGTTATAGGTCTGGTCCATTCTTTCATTTTATAGACCTCTAAAAAAAATTGTCTTATTTACAAGTGTTGCAGATCTGTATATTTTGTTATATCAGTATGCAGACGCCTAAAAAAGCCTTATTTCATTTATAAGTGTTGTAGTTCTATATATCCTATTATTTAGATATCTGAAATACCTTATAATTGTTGTGGAATCTTTAAAAGAGTTTATATTTTCTATTGGCTTGGATATTAAAACTAGACATAAGTTCTGAAGACACAAAAAGTTCATATATTAAAACCCCCAAAATGGGAAAGTTACAAGATCAAAAGAGCAAAAAAGAAATAGTACAAAAATCCTAACTACTCTGATACAGGCTCAATAGTCTCTGATGGAACAATCTAAGAGAGTTCTGAAATCGCTTCTTCTTCTTCATTTTTAGTATCTAAAGTATCTACTTCAACTTGGGAGACCAGGATGTCGTTTACCCCAGTTAGATCCAGGTCTGGATACATCTTTTGGAGCTTCTTCTTGAAGGTTCGGTATCCTTGCTCGATCAGCTCGTCCACTAGATCTTGGACTTCGGCCTTCAAAGCGATCTCGGTCTGAGCTTTGACAACTTTGATGCTGTCCTGAAGCTTCTTAGCAGAAGTAGCCTCGAAGTCAGCAAACCTCTTTTTGAGGTCTTCTAGCTCGGCAACCTCTTTTAGCTTCTCTTCAATAGTTGCCATTGAAGATTGTGTCATCTCCAACTAGAGCTTGGTTTCATCGAGCTTGGATTAAAAGGTATGAATCTGCTCAGTATCCTCTGGGTAGTCCATGATGGCTGCCAAACCATGAACAGCTTGACAAAATAAAGCATTAAAGTCAAAACTGAATGTATGCAGAATACAGAAAGACGATAGAAAAAATAAGAAAAATGATGAAAAACTCACCCTCATATGGATAGCCATCAGATCCTTGGCTATCTTCTGGGGCTTCAACCTAGTGAATTTGATTGGGCCTACTGCCCAAAAATCCTTGAAAGCCTTATTTACGGTAGTTGCGCCGGAGTCATCAAGCTCTGAGGGGGTAACAACCTACTTACCTTTTCCCCTCTTCCTTTTCGACTGCAGCAGGTACCGAGGGCAGAAGGGCCCTTTGAGCTAGGGAGTGCCCTAATTCCTCCGAGACTGTTCACTCGGAGGAGTCAAAAATCAGTCTCCTCTTTTTATCTAAAGGAGGGGGCTCGACAAGGGATGACGTCTCCTCGACTTTCTTCTTCTTCCCTAGTACCTCATCTAGAGACCAGGGACTTCTTCAAACTCACAGTGCGATCCTTCACCAACCCAACCTCCATCAAATTTTTTGGGGTGAGGATAGCCTCATGAGAGTGGTTATTGGTCTGAAGGAATTTTTTTTTATTCTTTTGAAGATCGGGAGTGAAGATTGATCTCTTCCACGACTTCTTGTTTGCACAAATATACAGAACAAAAAACAAGTTAGATTCAAGTACAAAAAAGTAAGAAATTATGGGGAGTTATGGAAAATAAAATAGGGGGCTTCACCCTTAATACTAGTCCTGCGTGAGAAGGTTAAGCTTGGTTCTCAAAATCCTTCGAACTCCTAGCCTCCTTTTACGTAGAAGTACCACTTCTTCCAGGTCTTATTGGAAGTGGGTACATAGGAGAAAGGTATGAATCCCTAGTCGAAAGACATATAAAACATGTCTTCCGACCTCAAGTACTTCATGTCCATATTACTTCTAATCAAGGAGATATCTACGTCGACCTTATTCAAGTGACCTAACACTATAAAACCTAGCAGTTGCCTCCAACTATTGATGTTCAGGTCAGCTAGGAAAATCTTAAACCATTTAAAAAATTCCCTAATAAAATGGTAGAAGGAGGACTGAACCCTTATCTCGAACCACTCAAGGTAAGCACATATCTCTCATTGTTAGATGTCTGAAGGGAGATTTAGAAGTCCTGGTATCTTACAAGCCACGTTTGCAGAGAAGTAAAAAATAACACTCAGAGCATCTGTCATACTCTAAGTCATGGTGCTTTCGCCCTCTTTCCTTTTATGAGATTTTTTAGAGATTTCCCCACCTACGTTCCTAGGCTCTATGAAATCCTCTACTATCCTAACCTCAGAACTTAAGGTTGGACTACCAGCATGCCTATTTTTAACTTTCTCTGAAGGGCTACTAACTAAATTCACTTTTACTTGGTCGTTTACTTCCTGAGGATCTACAATTCCGTGACTAGTGCTTGACTAGGCGTCAGAGGCAGACATTGTCTAAAATAAAAAAAATAAAATAAAATAAAGGAGAGTAGAAAAAAGAAGAGAAAAGCTGAAGAAATTCAAAGAATGTTTGTGAACCAAACCTGACCGAGGTCCTAATCAAAAGTAATTTTTTCTGGTACATTGGGGATCTCCTCACTTAGAAGTCTCTCTTGATGATTGAAGCGATCAGAATGCCAAGACCTCTCTTGCGGTTTGGAGTGTTCAAGATTTCGAAACCTCTCTTGTTGTTCAAAACTTTGAAAATGCCAAAGTGTTGAAAGGGAGAACTATAATGTATTTCTTCCTCTTTTATAAGATCCAACAGATGTTATTGTAGCAAGTATTCGCGTCTGAACCACCGTGGCGGTTGAGGCAATGATGGCCTCATAATTCCAATCGACAATTGACACAATAAATGTCACATCAACTGTTATCTCCTCGGAATGGGGAACGACACATTTATGACTAGCACGCACATAACAGTTTATAAACCCTAACCCCAATTTTGAAGTATGCCACAGAACAAAAGCTCGGGGGAAGGGGGGGAGTAGCTAATATACCATAATCCGACAACCGTGTTTTGGGCGTGACAGGTCATTAGAGGGTTATTCCATTCAAGTCTGCCAAACATCGAGGGTTTAGAGGTAATGGGTTCAGAACTTATCACCGCCTTCCATAGATTATCAACCTCAGAATAAGGAAACAAAGTCATACATGGAAACTACTATCTTTGGATTTCCTCCAATCCCTACTTTTATGACTCATAATCCTATTCAACTTAGGATATCTGCAGCCTATAAATAAGGCCATAAAGTGCGCTTTCAATTTATATTCAATTATTTCCTTCAATTATTGTTTTCTGATTTCTTTACTGACTTATCATTGGAGCGGCTACCACTGGAGTCTTTCCGGTGACCTTTTGATCTCGAGTTCTTAACAAGCAAATCAGAACGGAAAGCCCTCAGACTACAAAAGAGCAACATTAGTAAGAATTCTATTATTAGAGTTTAATTCATCGTTTATATTTTTGTATTAGATACTATTATGATATTTATATTACAATATATATAATTTAATATTAAAAAATAAAAAAGCCTCATTTACTTTATCATTTTAAGTCTCAAATTATATTGAATCGATTATAATTCTTTCATCTCTTTGAAAATAAACGAATAATACTAGTCATTTTATGATTTTAATATTACAACGATGTCACACTTGTTTTTTTTATTTTTTAACAATTTGTAGATTTGTTAATGAAGTATTCTTTTATAGGTACATGGGCATGTGATGATGTTCCTATTAATCTCTCATCCTTGTCTCTCAGATATGTCCATTTTAATATTAAAAAGAATGATTTTGATTATTTAAGAAATTATTAATTTAACACCAAAATGACCAACCAAGACACAGTTTTCAACCCAACGAACTAATGATAACCTCTGGATAACATTCGAGTGGGCTTAAAAAGAGCCATTTCATTGAATCTATATCAATTCTTAAAGCCAATAAACAAAATTTTTTAGGCCCTCTAGACAACAGAATTTTGGTTTTGTCATTGAATCAATATCAATTCTTTAAACAGATTTTTTGCCCTTTATGCCAACTGATAGATGATTAGATTTAAATCCTGTTGTTGACTTCATAATGAATCTAGCTTATTATGTTAAGTATAGTTTAGGATAAATTATATTGATTTTTTTTTTTAAATTTTAAAAATTACAATAATATTTTCTATTTTGCCATACAAACTACAAATACTCTTTGTAGTCGATTTTTTTTTTTTCAAAATGAAAAAACTATCTCTATAATGTTTTTTTTTTTAATTTAAAATTTTGACTATGTTTTTCATTTTTAAATAAATATTGATTAAAATCATAAATTTATTTTTATATAAAGAAAAAAAATTCTTTAAAAAATAGTTGAAAAAAATTGATCAAAATTGAAAAAATGTAAAAAAAAAACACAGTTTTATCATTTTAAAAGAAAAAAAAAATTGACTAGATAGGGGTATTTGTAATTTATCAATAAGAATGAAGAAGGTCAGTAGAATTTCAGAAATCTCAAGAAGGTTAATATAATTATCATAAATCTCAAGAGAGATTAATGTAAATCTTATAATTTAAAGTGATACCTTGAAATGAACCGTAAACTTGATGACCTAAGTTTGAATCCCCACCGAGTTTATAATTCTTAAGGTGATCACTATCCTTGCAAGCACGAACTTGCATTAAATGATTGTAATAAAGATTGGTGAGATTTACCTCGTTGAAATATAAGTTACCTGTAAAAATTTTCATCATTTAAAAAACAAAAAAACAAAAACACAAAATCAAAAACAAAAGGAGGAAAGTAGTGAGTCTACAACCCCACCATATCAAAATAAATAAATAAAAAGAGATTTCGTATACTAATCTCCTTGTGATTTTAATATTGCAAGGATATCACACTCGTTTTCTTTTTTTAACAACAATTTGCAAGTTTGTTAAAGAATGATTCTGATGGCTTAATTAAGAAACTATTAATTTTACATAATATGCAATTATGCATACATAAAAATATGATGGGGCAACTAACCAAGGCACAGTTTTCAACCCACCAAACTAATGACACCCACTGGTCTCAATAACAAAAAAAAAATTGTCTCATTGCCTAGCATGCATAACACTGTACAGTCATTTCACTTAGTAAAGTACTTGTAGAAAAAAAATTAGTAAGAATAAAAACATGTTAACAACATCATGAGTGTAACTCAAAAAAAGAATGTTGAGGTGAATTTACAGTAAGAAAAAGAAAAAGAAAAATATTTATAAAAGGATAAGAATAACATTTATAAGATATAAAATAAGAAAATCGATTAAAGTGAAGTAATAAATGTAGCAGTAAAAAATAGTGACATGGTTAATATTTAAGACATATTCAGGACAATGACAACTAAAATTAATTTTAGTAGAGTTAATTAAGAAAGATGTGTCAATGTGTGATCTCACTAAAAGATTTATTTTAAATTAAAAAAAAATAACAAAACATGATTCATATAACAGATTCCAAATAATTAGTATAAAATCTTAGTGAGTTTAATTGAGTTGTTTTTAAATTAAATTTATTTATTAGTAAACAAAAAAATGTCAATAAATTTGATGGATATTTGTAAGGGGCTTACTTCTCTAGCTTGCAGTTTGACTCTTATCGTTCACATTTTTAGGACCAACCATTAGTTAGGACTAATAGACAGGTCGTTATACGACCTTGCGAGACGGTAGCATTGCATAGGGAGAAGAGATTAATTGAGCTTTGACACCTGGAATATCCCCTTTGCTTGGTATACACAAAATTGATGTGTATTAACCCTAATGAATAGTTCGATTAGGAGAGTTTTAATAAAAGTCTCTGATTCAAGTGATTGGGAGCATCGGCGGATGGAGCGGGGCAAGTGAGGACCATGCCCCTCCCTTCGCCTCCCCTCCTCTCAAATTTTGTTGATATTGTAGTTTTATCTTTAATTTTGTTAGAATATTTTAATAAAAGAGGACTTGGTTTCTTAAATTTTTTGATATTATATTTTTAATCTTTAATTTTTTTAAAATATTTTAATAAAATATGACTTGATCTCTAAATATTTATATGAATTCTTCTTAAATCTTAATATTTTTAATTTAGTCATTCTAACTGAAATATTTGAATCAGTCACTGATTGAGAGACAATTCTTCCTATAATTAAAGATTATGTGAGAACGTTTTGATTATATCCATACCTCTTGCATAAAATGGATAGTTTTGTTTCATTATAAAAAATAAATGGTAAAAGTAAAAAAATAGAAAAAAACAATAGTGTAATATTTTGGCTTGGATGCAGAGTTGGGAGTGTCGGGAGCGTGTTTTATACACGCCGTTTGGAGGTGAGTAATCCTGTAACTGTTCAACGGCGCATGTGTTAACACGTCAGGGACGACGCATTCAACTTTCAGGGCTTTCCACCAGAACCCAACCCTGTGTCGGAATCAAGACGAGCGCGAAACATTTTGTCAAAGATCAAATCGTGGCCTTTAGAATAGTCCTGATAACTTAGCGGCCAGGATCTCCTGAAGAGAATCAGCACAATATTGAAAGATTCGTCCAGAAATGGTTTATATATATTTCATACATACTGATAGATTTCTTCGAGGCCAAACGGCGGAGAAACGGAAGAAAATCAAACGAAGTGAGTGTGTGTGCGCTTATTAAATCCTCGCCCACAAGATTCACCTGAAAATTTTCTCTCAGGTATTCTTTCCTTTCCTTTCCTTTCCTTTCCTTTCTTTCTTTTCTTTTCTTTTCTTCCAATCACTTGCTTGGTTTCTTTGTATGCTTGAAATTGAGATCGGATTAAATTGATTGCTCTAATACAATTTTCGTAGATTTGTGCCCTTCGGTTCATGTGATTTGTCTGACCTATTGACTTGTATATGGAAATGCTCTCGTTCATTAATTTGTTTGTTTTTCCATTTTCTCAGTTCAAATTCGTGAGTTTATAGTTGCTTAAACTGATTGTTGAATATTCCTTGTCTTTAGGTATTGGATTATTTTCTGATTAACATTCATTATATCTTAAGATTTATACTACTATTAGAGGCTTAATTATGCTTTTTTATCGAACCTAATTGAAGCAGTTTTTTTTTTACTATATATGATTCATATCGCTGACCTAGGGATATGGCTCTTTGTTCTTACCGAATATATGATTACTGTGAATAGCCTTGTCCTGATCTATTGATAATGTATCAAAGTTCCATTTAATGCACCTTCAATATATGTCAGATTTGCAACATTTTGAATTTTCTGCGAGATGTGATTTCCTGATATAGCTGTTACATGGCTGAATTTTCTTATCTTACCTGTTTTGTTGTAGTTAGGTGACAGTTTCTTTAAGTCTTCCATACATATTGGATATTCACATTAAAACTTTTAAGTTTGCTAATCATAAGAGTAAATGAAATTAGCCAACTTAATGTGTCGAAGTTCCATTTAATGCATCTTCTATCTATGTCAGATTTGCAACATTTCGAATTTTCTGCGAGATGTGATTTCCTGATATAGCTGTTACGTGGCTGAATTTTCTTATCTTACCTGTTCTGTTGTAGTATTAGGTGACAGTTTCTTTTAAGTCTTCCATACATATAGGATATTCACATTAAAACTTTTAAATTTCCTAATCATAAGAGTAAATGAAATTATCCCTTTCCAGCCTCTCCAAAGTTTTTACATATGCATATAGGATTAAGAGGGTTAGGTCTGATTTTCTGTAATTCTTTCCAAAAGTATGTTGAAATTTTGTGTTCTACAGTCACAAACTATCAGTTCTCAGAATTAGCATTTGATTACTACTTTTTCTATTAATTATTTTGATTTGAAAATGTCTTGAGGTAAGATTAAAAAAAAAAAGAGGGTAAAAATGTGCGGGAGCTAACATAGGTTTATAGCTTTTTTAATTTAAATCCGGTAATTGTCTTCACCTCATCCTGTTAGTTTGATAAATTCCTTGTTTATAACATTTTGCTGCTATGTGACTTTGCAGTTGCTTTAACTAATTGCACGAGATTCATCATTTTAATTTTTAGGCAATCAATATTGTGATATTTTGAATTTTTTAGTAATTGATTTTTGTTTTGAAGTCGTAGGTTCTGAATTCCACATAGTGGTGGTATTTATTGAGTGTGCTTCTTTTTTTTTTTTAATCTTTTTTTGTTTCCATATCATTTTTAAGCTGGAAGTTGGATTCTGAGGTTTATATCGGTACTAGTAGTCCATAGATTTTGTGCTTCCTACTTCTGTTGTTGTCAACAAGAAGTCTCCACTTTCCAACCTAAAACACTTCGATATGTTGTCACCACTAAGCCCTTTCTGATGTAACTCATTCTCCAATACTTGATTTATGCCTCCAACATTGGTTAAATTTATAGTGATATAACATTGGTTAATTACTTAATTTATAGTGATATTCTAATTGTTAGGATATTTGTGGTGTGGACGAATTTAGTTGCATTTTGCGCTTCTTCTTGCAATCAAAACCCTGGCTTTTAGGACCAGGAGCATGTGGTCCAATTCCAAAGATTTTGACCAATTCATTTATATTCTAATAAAAAAAAACTACTACCGAATGCCTTCTTTACCATAATTTATCTATTTCATTGTTTGAAACCTGATGTTTTGACATTGTTATATTGTCCTTGCCAACAGTTTATAACTTTAGATGTACCACACCCCACAAAAGAGCACTCATGGCTAGTAACAATATTTACAGTTCCAAAGCTAGCTTAGATTTGCAAACTTCAAACTGTATCCAACTGAGATTAGATGCTTGACAGCCTTGACTCAATAGTTTTGTAGGTATTACATGTACTACTTGAACTTCAATATTTTGTCTGATTCTGATAGTTGCAGCCACAGGTCGCTTGTGTGTGTTTGGAATTCGCATTCATGTCTATTTGTTTATTAATAGGAATAGAAAATTTTGCTACTTCTGTCAAGCTTGAGCAATTAAGTAAAACCTGTTGACCAGTTGTACACCTGTGACCTGTTTGCCTATTTCAGTGCGCTTCTGTATAAAATCATTATTCTTCTAATAGGCTACGAAATATCGACTGTTCTGAAATTTGTCTTGACAATCAACCAGGTTGTAGCATATTTAACTCTGATGTCTGGTCGTATAGTCTATAGATAAGGCCTTGATATTCTTCTTGTTTTACAGTGCAAGATGGCAGCAACATCAACAGCTGCCTTTTCAGTAGGATCAACTATGTCCTTTGGCAGCAAAGCTAGCCTACTTTCACAATCAAAGGCCTTTCGTGTGAGATTCAACTCCGAGAACTCTCTAAAGAGTTTCAGTGGCCTCAAGCCAACAACATCAGTAAGCTGTGAGTCAGAATCATCTTTCTTGGGTAAGGAAAGCAGTGCGGCTCTTCGAGCTGCTTTTGTACCAAAAGCCCAAAAACGGAACCAGAGATCTTGGAATTACCTTCAGCCTCAGGCATCTTACAAAGTGACAATTCTTGGAGCTGCTGGGGGGATTGGTCAGCCACTAGCACTTCTTGTCAAGATGTCCCCACTAGTTTCAGCACTGCACCTTTATGATATAGCAAATGTCAAGGGAGTTGCTGCTGATCTCAGTCACTGCAATACTCCCTCTCAAGTTTTGGACTTCACTGGAGCTTCTGAGTTGGCTGATTCTCTGAAGGGCGTTGATGTGGTCGTCATACCTGCTGGAGTTCCAAGAAAGCCGGGTATGACCCGTGATGACCTCTTCAACATCAATGCTAACATTGTGAAATCCTTGATCGAGGCTGTTGCTGATAACTGCCCTGATGCTTTCATCCACATTATCAGCAATCCGGTTAACTCTACAGTGCCGATTGCAGCAGAAGTTTTAAAGCAGAAGGGTGTGTATGATCCAAAAAAGCTCTTTGGTGTCACTACTCTCGATGTTGTTAGGGCAAACACATTTGTTGCTCAGAAGAAGAACCTGAAGCTCATTGATGTCGACGTCCCAGTTGTGGGTGGACATGCCGGCATAACTATTCTACCATTGTTGTCGAAGACAAAACCCTCTGTTAGTTTCACCAATGAAGAAATACAAGAGCTGACCGTGAGGATTCAAAATGCAGGGACTGAAGTAGTGGAGGCAAAGGCCGGTGCAGGGTCTGCTACACTGTCAATGGCATATGCAGCCGCAAGATTTGTCGAGTCTTCTCTCCGTGCTCTTGATGGAGATGGTGATGTCTATGAGTGCACTTTCATCCAATCGGAGCTGACTGAGCTTCCATTCTTTGCCTCAAGGGTTAAGATTGGGAGGAAAGGGATTGAGGCTGTGATTTCATCCGACCTCCAAGGACTGACAGAATATGAGGAAAAGGCTCTGGAAGCCCTCAAGCCAGAACTGAAGGCCAGCATTGAGAAGGGGCTGGCATTTGCACAAAAGCAAACAGTGACTGCATAGAGTCTGCTAACTGAAGCCACTCTAGAGGAAGAAGAATTTTGTTGCAGGCATAATGTTTTGCAGATTTATCATTTTATCAGCATTTTCAGTTTTGTAGACTGCTTCAAGTTTTACATTTCCTGATTTCTGTTGTGTTGATGTGATTTTGATATAGAGGAACGAAGATGGCGATACTAATTTTGTTCTCATTGCCAATTTATAGCACTTAATTGTTTGAAATAACATTACTGGTGCACTTTAGCACAGTGAAAAGGAATGGAGTGAATCTCTCTCTCTCTCTCTCTCTCAAGCTGGCCTTGCGGTAAAAGAGTGTCACTTTCTGGACTGTCATTTTCCATCTCAAGAAATTTTCACCACCGTATTCTGAGACCGTGGAACTATTCTTCCTATTTTCACGCATGGAATTGGGGTTGGTTTGTTGATGGATATTACCTCAATACATGCATGTAGTTAGAACATGATGTATGTTTACAGGGATGCTTACATCTTAGGTCAGACTAATCTGTTTATTACTAGGGATAGGCAACGGGATGGATTCGGGAGTCTTTCTTCAATCCCACTCACAGGATATGTGGGTTTCTAACGGATCGGATTACACTGTCATTCTTATTTTTTTAACAGTTATTTAGGTTGCAGAATCAAATATAACTTTATTCTCAATACATGCATTGGTAAGACTCATTGATTAAATCTGCCTATGTTCAGAAGTTGTTTCTCTTGTACACGAAAATCACAAGTGTTATTGCATTTGAATCTTTTTTTTTTGGTTTGAGAACTAGTAGTCACTGTGACCAGTTAACATGTGCGACTTCAATGTTTGAAACAACATCGACTGTCCTCCCCGCTGCTCAATTGATCAAAAACTTGCTCGTAGGGGTACAAATGAGCTGAATCGAGCCGAGCTTTCGATGTTCAAGCTTGACTCGTGAAACAAAATATGACAGCTCAGCTCAGTACTCGAGCTTAATTTGACCTTTAGACTTGACTCGAATTTATAAATGAGCTTTGTTCGAGCTTGAACTAGAGCTCAAGTTGAAAATGTAAGGAAAAAATTACAAATCACCAAAAAAAACTATGTTGATTCAAGTTCATGACTATTGACAAAAATGTTTCTCTAAAATAATAATAATAATGAATTATTTAGTGTTGTTGGAAGAGTTTAGAGTTATATACAACCATTAGGTCCATTACATAGTTATATACAAGGATTACAATCATTTTCTGATGATACATATTCAGAGATAAAGCCCACACAATAACTGAACCCAAATCCCACAAGGAGTTGAATCTAATAAGCACTAGGAAACAACAGCTTCGCAATCATTTTAAATATTCACATGGGAGATGTTTTGAGACTGGGCCACCAAGTGGGCTTCACTATGGTCATTGCCTTGCTTTGAGAGGCTGAAGCCGCCTTAACTTGCTAGTCAGACCATCAAAAAGAAAGCCAGAAACTTCATTCACTACCAAGCCAATTGAGTAATAAACTGCAAGGATATGAGATAAAACTGATTTAAGGCAAAATTGGTGCCCAAAGAAAACCAGACTACTGATGCTGTCAAGTTCATAAATAAATTAACATGATCATTTCAAGAAGAAGTTGAATAAACTAACAACCCAGATGTCGAATAAACTTACTTTGAGTCAAATGCACCATTTTCTTGGTTGATGTAGATTGAGGCTCATTCTTCAGGTAGAGATCAACGTGGAGGCATTGAGACAGCAGTTGTTGCCTTCAATTACTATATTGTAAGTGCAGGATTACAACAATTGCTAACTGCTAAGCATGCTCACCGAGTTTAAATTTATCAAGTAGATTGTAGTATTGAATTGGAAATCTCAAATCCAAAATTTACATTCATATTACCTGTAACTGTAAGTGCAGTTAGTAACTTAGTAAGTCATAACAATCAACCCCTGGCTCAGCAAACAAAGTCTTGAGGAAGTTGGCTACCGGCTCTCTATTTAATTAAAAGAAAACAAAATTTGTCCATATATAATAGGACACATTTCAAGTTAAATAGATCACAAACTCATGAAAACTGGCAAGTCAAAGAGATTTGAATCATACAACTCGCAGCTCATTTATAAGGTCATGACATTCAGTTTTGCAACTTGTAAAAGATCACAAATATCCTACTGCACAGTACACATCAATTAAAGCTGCTCTAGAATTCATGGGATTGGAAATTGTGGGCAGGTATTGCAGTACAATGAAATCTACTGAATCATTCAACCCCAGAACTCTGCAAATATAGTCCTAATTCCTTTATAACAATAATAGATCTTAGAATCATTCAAACTGTGGGCAGGCTTGCAACTTGTGATTTCTGAAAACTTAAATAAACATTATCAGCATTCCAAACACAAATAAACATTAGCTAGTTGAGAAATAATTGTCTACAAATCGACTTACTAACAATAGACTAGTGAAGAAATATTATCAGATTCACTGTTGATTCAAATTCTCCTAGTAGTGTGCCAAGGTAGGACTAGCAAACAAGTAGAACGAGTATACCAGGGTCACTGTACTAGAGATAAAACCATATTATTTCCTTACCCCCCCTTTTTCTCTTTTTCAATCTCCCACAACCCCTACATACTACATTACTACTAAATCATTTCAATCAAATAGGATGCAATTAAGGTAGAAGAAACAACTAAAAAGGCAGGTGGGTTTGATGGTAAAAATAGAGAATATAAAGGAACGGCAGAACAAATATATAAAATGTAAAAGATCTCCAATCCACCCTCTCACTATCCATTAATAATAAAATTTTAACCAGGTTATGTTGGCAAAAGGCTTATAAATATGATGAATACTGTGTAACAAAAAAAAAGTAAAAAAGCAATACAAAGGAGACCAAAAAGTGCAATTGCAGTTTTGCAGGAACAAAGAAAGAATAAAACCTGTAACGAGGTAATTGCAGTTTCACTATCCTTGAACTTTCTTTCCTGTTAGTCCATTAAAACTGACTTGGGCTCTAAAACAAACCTAGCACCATTTTCACTAAAATAATAATAATAATTATGCAAGAAGAAAGAATATAAAACAAAAATAGGGAGAAGAAACAAATAACCAAGCTCATAATAATTGCTTTAGCCCCATTACCATGTTGCAACTAAGCATCACTATAAATCTCTTGAAATTTTCTTCAATATTACGAGCAGCCGCAATCTGCATTTACAAATCAGGATAAAGTGAACAAAAAAAATCACCTAGGTATAGCTCTAGAGCAGTAGGAACTGTAAGAGAGACGGAGATGGGCTTCAAGTTCAGGAAATCAAATTGAAATCTCCAAAACTTAACCAAAATTGAAATTAAAAACAATATTATTCAAAAACTCTCAATTCTAAGTCTAAATATTTCAACAAAAAAAAAAATCAACAAGCATCTTTTTACCTGAGGAATGGCAGAGTGTTTTCGAAGAGAAGAGGCGGTGCTGGGGGGATTGCTAGAGGGTTGATAGTGATCTGATGCATACAAAGGATAAGAATCATAAAATCCAATTCCCTCGTAAGAGATCACTGAAAAATTTAACAAAAAAATCAAACCCATCTTACCTAACTTGGGGCTTTTAAAGAGAGAAGTTGGCGCAGGGGGTTCTAGCATTCAAAGAGGATCAGTGCTAGGATGACAGAGAGAGGTGATGTTCGTTGTGGTGATTGGTGAAGGTGTGGAGGAATGGCAGAGGGAGTTCTTGCTTGAAGAATGCCAAATCGAGCTTGCCGTTGGTAGTAACGATTGAAGAGTGAAGAGTGCAGAGCTCAGATTGAAGAATAAGCTTGAGAATGCCATTGGTAGTGACGATTCAGTGAGTAGTTCTTGTTGTTGGGACTGGTAGTGAAGACTCAGAGTCTCAGAAAGTGGAGCTGTGATTTAACGAAGGGAAACCTTATGGCTAGAATAAATGAAGTTTATATACTCTAAAAAAATGAGTCACATGACCCGAGCTTAAACGAGTTTTGTTCACGAGCCTGCTGAGCTGAGCGATTTGGCTCATTTAATAAACGAGCCCAGTTTTGAATTCGAGCTCGACTCGTTTATTAATTGATCCGAGTTTCAACGAGCCGTATAGAACAATAAAACTGCGAAGAATGCTAGGAAACTGCAATCATAAAGAATGGAAGGCAGAAAAGAGAAATGATCGATTTTTAAACTCCAATTTTACATGAACCACAATTAATTTTGAAGCTATATCAAGAGCTAAACAAATCACAAAACATATACAAGCGGTACCATTACGAGACTTTAAGCAAAGTACGTATCATTGTTAATAAAAAAGATGAAAATGATATATAATACTCAAGATATCGCTAATTTTAAGTTAATTTGCAACGCTTTTTTAATGTGAAGCAAATTAGGCATAGATGAGGTAATGAAATTTCTTTGAGATCATAGCATACATAATTATTGACTTTTCTCCAAACTACCTTCAGCTTCATTCTAATTTTTTGAATTATCAAGATATAGTTTGGCATAAACTAAATGCATGCTTTTAAGCTATAGTACCTGGGATCCCACATCGTGAGAAAAGAAAATTTTTAACACCTGTAAAGTAAAAGGGGTTCCTATTAAGAGACTATACATATATTCAAGTGTAAAAGTTGGCAAAATCTCGTGCAGATATATAAAAAGCACCACCACCGCATTTCATTCCTAAACATTGGAAGCTCACTTAGGTCCACCACCACCACCATCAGACCATCCCCTTTACACCAACACCTCTTCCTCTTCCACCATCTCCAGTATACTTCTTTCGTTAGGCATATTTAATTTTTGGAAATAGCATTCGACAAAGAACTTTCTGATCAAATTTAGGATCTGGGATGGGAAGGTGTCAAGAAAGTTTAGTTATAAAAAAAAAGTGTCAAGAATTTTTTTTAAAACAATGAGACGAGTGAAAAAAAAACAAAAATATTTAAATATTATATTCAAGAAATTAAAGACTTTGTAGTATCAAGTATAGCAATGCCAGCCATGTCATTTGAAGAGAAGGAGGTTATGAATTCAGCGCTTACCGTAAGACTAAAGAAAAAAAAAAGGACTATTATACAGTCTTGTTTGCTTTGCATTAACAAAAATATGAAAATGCTCACCATCAAGGAGATGACGACTCACCTACTTCAAAGAGGCACAGAGCAATCCTGAAAATGATGGTCCATTTTTTTATTGGTTCTACTATACACAGAAGCTTAATGTTTGTTTTGAATTTTCTTCTTCAACCTCTAGAAAAACAAAGCCTCCATTAAGGTAACTTTTTGATGGGTTGTTGTTTGCCCTCAAAAAAATATTGAAAAACAAAGCAATAATATTCATATGAAAAAGAAGAGAAAAAGTTGGTTTTGTGTGTAGCTCTCTCCCTGCTATTCCTCTCTATCTCACTATCTCTCTTCACCTTTTCATTTTTTCTTTTGTTTCTCTTGACTAACATTCAAGTTTCCTTTCAATCACCGTATGTTTTTATATTTGGATGGATTATTGTACCAAAAACAGGAAAAAAATAAATTTATAATATTGCAACATGAAAGAACCCCATCTATGCAAGGGTAGGTTTATTACTATTACATGATTTTAGTTGCAAAATTTCTTTAAGATAGAATAAAAATAGAACCCTTAACTGTTTCCTCTAAAAAATATCATACCAAATTCCTAATTCTCTCTCTCTTTTAAATGTCAATATAGTTAGCTTTGGACATTTTTTTCGTAAAAAGATAAATTGATCGAGTGCAACTCGTGTGAGTCTTGCTAAATGCTAATAACAAGACAATGACAATCTATAAAGCACGAACACTCTATTTTGGTTCACATGTTCCTATCGGACACGTGTCCGGACACTTGAATCATAGATGTTGATGATTAAATGAATACGCTCGTTATTTTTTATTTAATGACTTTGTTATTTTAATATCTAAATAATATTTTTTTTAAATTTGTGTGTTTTTATGCCAATTTTAATTGAAATAACATTAGGTATTTATTATATGATCATATAAAAAATATAAAAATTTATATATATTCAACGTGTTCGTATCCTACTTTCTTTTAGAAATAACGTGTCTACGAGTCCGTGTCGCATGTCCGTATCCGTGCTTCCTTAGATAACAATATTAGTAGCATCGAGGGGAAAGGTTAGAAAAGAAAATCACCTAAGCTAATCCTATTTCAACAAAATTCCAAACGCGGATCCTATGAGTATAGAATTTGGAAAAAGAAGCATATATAATTTAAAAGCAACCATTAAATGAAACTTAAATTTTTCCTCATAAGTCTCATTATTTAGGACAGATTATTTGACAGTTCAATGCTAGAATGCAATATACACCTTACTACCAACAAAGTGGATCTAGTTACCCTGTATCAGCAAAGACTGTTTAAAACCAATGCTACTAAAGGTGCATTTATTTTTTCTTACAGAAATTTAACTTCTATTACACAGTTTATAGCTTTTGCGGAGACCTATCACCAAGAATGGGAGCCAATAAAGAAAAATGATAGGATTTTTTACACTCCAATGTCACAAAAACCACAATTAAGTATGAAACTATCTCAAGAGCTAAACAAATCACAAAAGCATATACAATTGATACCATTATGATAGTTTAAGCAAAGCATGTACCATTTTTTTAAAAAAATAAAAATAAAAATGATGAAAATGATATAGCACACTCGCAAAATATCACTCCTTCCAAGCAATTACTTCCTAAAGATGCTGAAACTACTGGCTATGTTTCCCATATTATCAAAATTTCCTAAATTATTTATTTTGACCATTAGTTTCTAGAAACACAAATATACTCTGTATTGCACTGATTCCCATGTTGCTGCATTATTTATTCTAACAGTGACTTTTTACACTACTAATTGCTACAATTGAAGAACAGTCTCCAATTCAACATTTCAGTTTCCACCAAGCTGATACGCTGGGATCAAAGCTCGGATTGTTGTCATTGGAGTGGTATGTCTTGTGATAAAGCCAGTCATGTTATAGGACTTGACCTGAACAGCGAATCAATCTATGGTGGAATCTCAACCATTCAAGCGGTCATTTTAGTTTTCAGTTTCTTCAAAGCCTCAATCTGGCCAACAACAGGTTCGACTCTACTCAAATTCCATCCCGGTTCAGCAACCTCACCAGTTCGACATATCTGAATTTGTCAAACTCTGGTTTGGCTGAGCATTTTCCAATTGAATTGTCATACAGGAGAAGATTGGTTACTCTTGATCTCTCTTCATTTTACCTGCTCAGATTTTCTTCATTAAAACTTGGCAACACAAACCTAAAGATGCTTATTGTGAAACTCATGGAGCTTACAGAACTACGTCTAGATGGTGTAAATATATTGGCATAGGGAATGAGTGGTTCCAGGCCTTATCTTTGCTGCCTAATCTGCGAGTCTTGAGTTTGTTCAATTGTGATCTTTCAGTCCCTTTTGATTCATCCCTTCAGAGCTTTGTTCTATCTCAGTAATCCAGCTGGATCAGAATAAATTTTCAATCCAACTCCTGAGTTCTTTGCAAATTACTCCAATTTGACAACCTTGAGTCTCAGTTTTTGTGGGTTTACTTGAACATTTCCAGGAAAGATCTTCAGGTACCAACATTAAAGACTCTTGACTTATCAGACAACAGATTCCTTCAGTCTTTGCCAGATATTCATCAGAATGGATCTCTTCAGACTCTAGCGCTTGGTAAGACAAGTTTTTCGGGGGCACTAACTTGTACAATTGTTAAGGTTGGGACTCTGTCCAAATTAGAACTTGCAAATTGTAATTTCAGTGGACAAATCCCTAAGTCAATGGCAAACCTCACCCAGCTTGTATATCTGGACTTGTCATTCAACAAGTTCGCTGGTCCAATCCATTCATTTCAAATGTCTAAGAATCTCATCTACATAGACCACTCTCGTAATAATCTCACAGGTAAGATCCTTTCCACTCACTTCAAAGTCCTCTGAAACCTTCTAAATATTGATTTACAGTATTTGTTCAATGGGAGCATCCCATCGTCTCTCTTTGCCCTTCCATCACTGCAGAAAGTTTGACTTTCCAACAACCAATTTGATGGCCAACTCCATGAATTCAGCACTGCATCCTCATCTTTACTGGAAACACTCGATCTTAGTAGTAACAATTTACAAGGGGCCATTCCCATGTCTTTCTTCAAACTTGAAAGCCTCAACATCCTGGTGGTTTCTTTCAATAACTTCAATGGCAATATAAAGCTAGAAACGATTCAAAAGCTCTGTAATCTTAATACGCTTGACCTTTCATACAGTAGCTTGTCAATCGATGCAAGTGGAAGTAACTCTAGCTTGTCTTCCTTCCCCTGTATCACCAAATTGAAACTGGCTTCTTGCAAGCTACCAAACTTTCCAAACCTAAAGAACCAATCAGGATTGTTCTACTTAGACCTTTCATATAACCAAATTGATGGGGAAATACCAAGCTGGATTTGGAAAGTTGGGAACGGAACTCCCACCTATTTGAATCTTTTTCATAACTAAGAATTTATGGGTAACCTTAAAGCCATGCATCCAACAATATATGCTATATTGAATTAGATGTATCAACATTGAGGGTCGTGAAGTTTGAGGTGACTAATAGTAAGTTTTTGGTGTTTGGTGAAGACACACTAATATTCATACAAAATATCCATCCAAACAATAAAAGTTACATAACCCAAACAGTTTTTTTTTTTCTAGATAAGGTAATATATATAAAAAGGCAACAAGGGGGGGCACCCATGTACAAAAGTCAAAAGCATTACACGCTATACAAAAAAGACATAAAGGAATCCAAAGACCTAGATGAACCCCCTAAAATCCAAAAATAAAGGGAGCTCAATACCAAGGACTTTACAGCCCAAGTGGGAAACTCAACCCCTTCGAAAACTCTACCGTTTCTTTCTCTCCAAACAATCCACCAAATACAAAGCAGAGTCATACGCCAAATTTTCCCCGTCCTACCAAAGGATCTTCCCCTGCACGAGTCAAGAACCTCCATCGTAGAACGCGGCATTACCCAAAAAAATACAAAGCAAACCCGATAAGAGAGACCAAAGAACCCAAGTGAAAGGGCAATGGATGAGAAGACGATCAACCGTCTCCTCATTACATTTGCTTAGGCAACACCAATTTACCACTATTTGGCCTCTTCTCCTTAGATTGTCCATGGTCAAAATCTTCCCCCAAGTCGCCATCCAAGCAAAGAAAGTCACCTTTAAAGGAGCTTTTGACTTCCAAACTGCCTTTCAAGGAAAATAATGACCCCTACTACCAATAAGAATCTAACCCCCCCCCCCCCCCCCCCCCCGGCGGACAAATCCAATCAATATAATTCTCTTTAAAAGAGAATAAAGAAAGACTAAACAAAAAATTATAGAATTCATAAGTCTCATCTATTTCCCAATCTTGTAGCTGTCAACCAAGACTAACTTCTCACACCAGAAATCCGCCATTTCTTTTAGCATAATCAGCAATCTTGTTAGATGCAAGTCTGTATAGTCCCAATTCCCACTCTCCATTTTATGTGTTTAGAGAATTCAACCCACCCTCTTCTAATATTCTTCAATATGCTCACACCATGGGACATATTAATCTCCTTGGAACACCAGTCCCCCGACTCCAAGCATATTTCTTCCCCACCACTCTCCTCCAAAAGCTAGAAGATTCCTTCCCAAACATCCAAAGCTATTTTCCCAAAAGAGCTTCATTAAACTGTCAAAGCATGACATATATATGCAGCACACAAGAAGCACATATTTCCTTAGTTACCATTTATCAAAAACCTAGAAAATACAAACATATATATGTAGCACGCAAGAAGCATGACGATCTGAAAATGTTCATGATCAACTCTCAAATGTAAAGGGAGCATGTTAAATCAATTAATGCCAAAATTTAACAAGACAACTAATGAAAACAAGCAAGTAAAAACTTGAATATGAGAAATATCGATCCAAAGCGACAGATGTAAACATTATCAGTCAGCTGTGTGATTTTGTCAAATGCCCAATTAGCAACATACATCCCTAGCAACATAATAAGAGTATAGCTTCAAACTTGGACTTAAATGATCAAAAGAATTTCTATTTACAAACTGAAAAAATTAGAAACAAAAGAATGTCGATAAACATAAAGTTAAATATAATACGAGTATATTTTCATTTTTTATGTTCAATAAAGAAATAAACAACACATATATAGTCAGGCCAAACAGAGCATTTTAAACTAATTGAATTAAAAACCTGGTGCGACATTTCTTGGACAAAGGATGTCTAGAACTAGAAAATTATTCAACAGGTTCGTCGATGTGGTCCAAATGATTCAATAGCCAGTGTACAAAGTTGTAAATCCTTTGGACGATATTCGGATGGGGGGCATTAATGGAGAAAAATCTTTTTGGGAGGAAGTCTCGACAGGAAGCGGTGATTAGTAGGGAGGTGCAAGGTATGATTCAAAACAGATTATTGAAGCTCAAATGTGCGAAAAATGATAGCTTAAATCAGGAGCTGCAGCAAGAATAGGGGCTTCCTGCTAGTATTTTTTTGTAATGGTTTACCGGCTAAGAAGCACAGACACTCTATTTTGGCTCACGTGTCCATGTCAGATACCGACACTCTCGGACACTTCCCAAACACGTGTCCGGACACTTGAATCATGGATGTTGATGATTAAATGAAGAAGTTCTTTAATTTTTATTTAATGGTTTTGTTATTTTAATATCTTAATAATATTTTTAAAATTTGTGTGTTTTAATGTCAAGTTTAATTGAAATAACATTAGGTTTTTATTATATGGTCATATAAAAAATTTATATATATTCAACATGTCCGTATTCTACTTTTTTGAAAAATAACGCGTCTGCGTGTCCGTGTCATGTTGTATCTGTGTCCCATGTCCCTATCGGTGCTTCTTAGTTTACAGGCTTTAGTTTGTAATGGATGTGGATTGGTGTTTTGGGATGGTTCCCTTTCTTTTAGAAATTTTTCCATCCTTGTAGGTCTCTTTTGTGCTCTTTTGTATGCGGGGTATGCCCCTAAGCCTTGTATATTCTTCTCTTCTCTACAAAAAATATCAAAGTTGCATGAAGCAGATGTTAGTAAGAACTTCCATTATTTAGGTACCTCAACTCATTGCCTCAACTGGTGCATCTAGCTCTTTTTTGGGCATAGCATCTTGGAAAGCAGGTAGCTCATTGTATACCTCATTTAACCTAGACAAGAGAGTGAATTGAGACTGCACAAACCATCAAGACACAAAAAACATTTGAGTTGTTACTTTGTCTGAAAACCAGCAGAAAGAGGGAATGCATGAGAAACATAATGCATCAATTTTAAAGAAATACTAACAAATACTTATGGGGGAAGGTAACCAAATTGCAAATCTTGAAATTTGATACCTAGCATTGCACATTTTGACAAAATAAATGCCCCTTAAACAGACACCCCCCCCCCCCCTAGAAAACAAAAAAAAAACTACAAAACCAAAAGGGAGAAAAAAAAAATTCACACCATAAAACGGTTTAAACTTCTCAGAGAATTGCAAAATGTTCAAACGTACCTTATAGTCATGGACTCCTTTTACTATTATAAGTTCTATCATCACCCAAATCAACCCCATATGTAAAACAAATTACTCAATAGAACCAACTACGAGGACACGGTTCTCATAGTCCCCCTAATCAGAAAACTAAAATGCAGGGCATGGATGTCTACCTAAGGCCGAAAGAACATGTTTGAACCTAAACCCAAATGCTTCCTAGTGCCTCCAAATAACACATTTGAACTTGAAACCAACTACTTTCTAGTACCTTGACCTTGAACCTGAACCAAAAAAATACAACAATTTTAACTTTAAAAATCAAAATCCCTAATTTAGATTTGCTCCCTACCTTTAAAATTTTTTTTAATAAAAAAGAGAATAAAATTATGAGTAAAACAAGAGAATAACAAATACAAAGACTATAATTAAATAAGGGAAGTCGTAATAAATTTTACATTGAAAAAGATATTTAAATATTCTAATTTTTCCTTCATCATTCCCAAAATTTATATGCTTTGGCATCACAAACTACATGGTTGAATCAGAGTTAATAAACTGGCCTCCTCATGTTCCAATGAACATTCTAGGTTGACAAGAAGGGAAAATATTGTCACTTAACTAATAGGATGATGTAAACTTAAACAATAACTAAGTAGGCAAGCACCACACTCCGTTTGCATAAAGTCTTTTTACATCATTCCATTATCATATTACATTTCTTGAATAATCCAACCACTAATTTCTTTGTAGAAATCAGAAGCATAAACTACCAAAATCAGCCTTCATGCATCTAAATACAAAATTTAATAAAACAGGTATAAACCACCCAAACTCTGGTGACTTAAAAGTGCTAAATATAGACAAGACAAGAAAGGATGAGCATTTCACAACCAATACCACTGAAGAAGTTAAATACAAAACAATTGTGAATGTTCCCATGTTAAATAGATCTAAATTGGGATTTAAAACCTTACTACGGAACAATTAGCTTAACAACAAAGAAACAATTGTTTAAGTACAACCAACCTAGACTTGTTGCCAGAGATCAAAATTTCGTTTCGTTTCGTTTCGTTTCCATCGAAACAACCGAAACGTTTCTGTTTCCCTGTGAACCGAAACGAAACACTAGTGGAATACCGAAATTCACATGTTTCCATAGAAACAAATTTGTTTATGTAGAAACATACCAAAACTAATTAAAACATACCGAAACAGTGGAAATATTTCTGTGATATCAATAATACTTTTAAAAGTAAAGATAATATCAATTTGTTTTTTAAATGGAGGAGATTGAAAGATTAAAACCCAAAATTAAAAGAAGATATTTCTATTTTTCCTAAAAAATATTAGAAAATGAAAAGTAAAAGTAATGGAAATAAAATGTAGATAAATAATTTATTTTAATACTTAATTACTAATTATAATAGATTTAAATTATTATATTTTTATTTATTATATTATATGTAACTTGTGTCAAATTATCTAATCCGTAAATATTACATAATATATATTTATTATTTTATGGTTTATAATAATTTTACATATTTTGTAGCAAATATATAACAAATTCATATTACATAAACAAATTAACGCTAAATCTTTTATACTAGTTTTTAATAAATAAAGAGTTATTTAGTATTAATGACTAATTTACTTTACGTTTTTTTTTTTTAATTTCACCTCAGTATTTCTTGTGTGAATGGACATGTACCCTAAAATATTTCTAATTAATTATAATATTTATCTTCACACATTCATATATTTTACTTTATGTTTCCAAGTGTTTCTATACATTTTACTTTTCTTCATCATTTCCACTATATTTCCGAAACGTCTTCGAAACGTTTCCAAAATGTTTCTGTTTTCTAGGTGACCAAAACAACACTACGAAACAAAATTTTGATCCTTGCTTGTAGCTATCCATATTTATAGAAATCAAGGATTAAGAACACTTCTACATATTCCATGGCCAAAAATATGGAGAACCTCTTGTTAATATATATGTAGCAACCCACTTCAGATTATTAAGTTGAGAATTTTCCATGGCTACTACCTATAGACCAATAAAGTAAACCATCAACATTTTTAACTCTTTTTAAAGATACAAAACTAAACCACACCCTCCATTCTTCCTTGTCGAACACAACCACATTCTCTAAGTGGCAAAAAGAACCTATCTCATAAAAACTTGATTCATGCAGCCTTTGTATGTCAAGGACTATATAGACAACTCGATTACATATAATACTTCTAATCTTAATTCATAAGATAAGTTGCAAACCTTCATGTGATTTTCTTTCTTTCTTTCTTACTTTCCCTCCCTCAAATGTTTCTCCTTCAATCATGTAAAAATTTGTATTTCAAATGCAAATTGTCTAAAATGAAAGTAATAATAATAATAATAATTTAATATGTAACTATTAGCTATATATCCTAAGCATATAGATCTTTTGTTGACTTATTGTCGTATCATTCTTGAAGTCTCCGGGCTTATATGTTATAAAATATAAATATGTCAATCAACTGAAGCATCCAAGATTAAGCAGTCACACATTTAATACTCTTTAAATTGTTTTTTAAAAATGAATATGGACATAAATCAAACAAGAAATAAATAACTAAATTTGGAAATAAATAAATAAAATGTGCAAGGAAATACACCCAAGTTGTGGTACTAATGGAATTTATAATTGGGGTTTGAACATGAAAATCAATGTGAAGAATTTTCTTTTGTAATTAAGGTATTTATGATTCAAGAAAAGAACAGTGAGACACACAAACCTCAATTCTTCTCTGTAACAAAATCACCATTTCCAATCAAGATTTTGGCTGAAAACTACCTTCCCAGTATATATTATAAGCCAAATTAGCAATCAAATTCTGATACAACACCACTGTAACAAAATAGATCCATTTCACTTCTATATATAGTTTTTGCCAAAAACCACCTTTTCCAAATAAACCCATTTAAGCTTTCTAACTAAACTAACTAAAACTGTATTTAGCAAAATGCTACCTTTTTCTCATTAAATTCAAGACAGCAAAACAAAACAAACCGAATACTTAATTCCAACTAAAGGTACCATTCTAATCAAATTCCAAAAAAAAAATCCAACTTTTCCATTTAAATTAACCATGAAAGCAACTGAGTTCCAAGACAATAGCAGCAAAAAATGACAAACCCCGTTTCAAATCTCCAGCCAAATTAATTAACACAACCAATCAAGTCTAAAGCTAGGTGTTGCCAAAACTTACCTTTCCCGTTTATATCAAACTAATCAAACCAACAATTTCTAAAAACAAAATGGCAAAATAAAAAACAAACCAATTTCAGTGTTCCAAGACCCTGACCTTGCGAGCTCCGAGACCTTTTCTTTGTCTTTATCTTCACCTCACATTCACCAAAGCAGGCTCCCTCTGGAGCGATCATCATCAACTACGCCCAACGTCGCAGATGTTCCCAATCAAATACGAGGTAGCTATTGTCAAATTCAATCCAGTCCAACATCCCAGAAAACCCAATATCCATGTGGACAAGAGAGACGCAAAGAGAAGCTGATAAAGCTCAAGTGGTCACGGAGAAGAGATGAGTTGTGATCGAGAGGAGAAGACAGAGAGTCAGGAGAGTCTTGTTAGAAACGGTAGAACTAAGAAACTGGGAAAATCTGTTGGGGAATAAAATTCATTGAAAGGATATTTTTGCCAAGTAAAGTGTAAAACAAGTTTTGAGAAAACACTAAAAGCTTTCCATATATTTATATATATATATATAATATATATATATATATATAGATATAGATATAGAATAGATATAGATATTTCTTTTTTCCGCAATCCCTATTTGATATTGAATCGGTCCATTTTGCTTTTAATAGCTTTTAAGCATGCAAGTCAGTGTTGATGGTATAATATAAAGAAATCATCATAATCACTGAACAACAATGGAAATGATGTCATTGAAAGCCAAAAATGCATTCATTCGAACAGTTAGAGGAGTAATGCTACATGTTCCAAATTTTCGTGCCAAAACTTGCATCTAAACCTATAATATACAGGTAAAACTAATACTAGGTTTGGTCCATAATCATCCCAAAATTAGTACATAAAACACCCAACACAATAGCCCTGAATCATGATGGCCTGCCCAATAAGTAAGGATTCAACTACATCTAAATGTCATGATATCTAAAGCATGTTTTATTTTTACTACCCAGTCAAAACCAGGCCTATTCCCTAACCATCATAAGATGATATTCTAAAACAGCAAGTTACAGACCGCCTTCACTCTTCTTAAAAGAAATGACACAGAGGAGATCATACAAATTAACATCAGCAACATTTTTACAATTTAAGAATACCCGTATCTAGCGAAACCTAAATGAAATGAATTAAACAAATGAAGACCAAAGAAAAAAAATGATATATAACTGGATAAAAATGATAAATATAAGTTCTTTTCAAGTTTACCAGAACAACACAGAAATGTGTCTGCCCTGTCTGCTAGCAGATCACAAGTCAGGACTTCAACGACATGAATATAAACTAACTATTGCACATAAAGTATGCATGATGTACATTTAGGCTGTTCTCTTTTTCCCACACAATTTATTTCAAATATGAGTCCAATTTGTCACAAAAACCAAAAGTAAACCCACTTATTTTCCAACACTGCATAGTTAAACTAAATTTCTTATATGACCTAGAGATCAGCAATAATATTGATAAAAGTCGCATGATCAAAGTTTAGGACTTAGAATCTAGTCAACCTTGACAAGAAAATTTGGGCCATAAGGTTGACATGTTCTATTTCCAAAGTTTAAGCAAAATCCCTTGAGTCATGACTGGAAGCTAGGGCTAGCTTCAAGTATCAGACCTGCAGTTCCAACATTTGTATTATAACATGAAAGATTTAGAGATAGAAACAAGGCTAAAACTATTAATGCAGATTTCTCAGCATACAGATTCCTTTATTCATGAATGATGAAGCAAAAATTCTACAGTTCAGGTCCAACTTTGCCCCAACTTAACTCAACAAAGCCTCTGTCCTGCTCTTTTAAGGTATGTTGCCAGCAGAAGAAAAATCTTCTTTACAGGCTTTACACAATCTGTTCTGATCATTGTAATCTCCCTTAAAGAATTTTCAATTAATGTTACGACACCAAAAACCAATGTGATGAAAACTCTTTTGCCCTAAATGTGAACCATCTGGGGATAGAGTTGTTTGGCTGAGTTCATTTCAACTACTCTGTCTTGCGCTTTTTCTGTTCCTGTAGTAGTATCTGAGGAATTTGGCCCCCAAGAAGGTATTGGGGTTTTGAAAGTTGGGAAACCCCTTATCTTGACACTGAAACTCTCCTCTGCAATGAGTAACAGAGAAGGTCAAATGTGATGCAGCCAGCTGATCATGTATTCAATAATATATTGCCTGTTGCACCACTTATGTTTTGGCATGTGTTTTCAAAAATTGTTTACTCCTACCAATAATCATTGCAAGAGCAATGTCCTTCACGGAAATGATGAAACCGGGTGCGATCTCTAATAATCACCTCCCGATTATAGACCCCAGAAAGTAACTTTGCAAAATTGTGGCAATCAACACAGATCCGGAGGTTCTTTGCCACTCTTATTGTTGTGCCAGGTGGAGTAGCAAGAACTCCAAAAGCAATGGCCAATTTCTCACTGTGATAAGAAAGCCTAGTTTCCTTTTCTTCAGCACCCAAATTGTGCAACTCAGATGTTATTTCAGCAACATAACCAGCAATCTTCAGTTGCTGACCAATCTCATCCAGCATCTCATAAATTTCATCCTTTCGTGGATGTGAAATGTCATCCACGACAAACTCATATACTTCTCCTTTCAATTCAAATGTACTACAGCCAGGTGTGGTTTGGATTCCTTTCTCCTTCATCAATTTCCTCACTTCTATCACCTTCTCCCAATCACCAACTGAAGAATAAATATTCAACAATAGAACATAATCCCCTGCCTCTAGAGCCTTGAGTTCAATCAAATGTTCAATTACACATTCTCCAAGGGTGACATGTCCATGGATTCTGCAAGCCCCAAGTAGAGTCCTCCATATAGTTGCATCTGGCTTGACCCCCATAGAAATTATGAGCTGGTAGGCCTGGTCGAGCAAACCAGCACGACCCAAGAGATCAACCATACACCCATAATGATGGATATTGGGCATTATCCCAAATTCTTTGCTCATAGAATCTAAAAACATCCAACCTTCCTCAACCAGCCCAGAGTGACTGCAAGCAGAAAGAACCCCCGTAAAAGTCTGCTCATCAGGGGCAATACCCAATCTTTGCATATCTCTGAATGCGTCAATGGCTTCTCTCCCATACCCATTGGTCGCGAATCCTGAAATCATTGCACTCCAAGAAACTATATCTTTCTTGTGCATGCTCTTAAACACCTGATAAGCCTTATCCAAATATCCACACCGTGAATACATCGCTATAAGAGAATTACACAGATTAAGAGCATCTCCATATCCATGTCCCAGGATATAATTATGAAGCCGCTCACCAAATTCCAGTGCACCCAAGTTGGCACAAGCCTGAAGTAAAAGCAAACAAGTAACATCATCCGGTTCAGACCCATATGGAGGAGTCTGCATCATATCAAATACACCCAAAGCATCCCGAGTCCGACCATTACGAGTATAACAAGAAATCAAGACATTCCAAGCAACAGTATCTCTTTCAGAGATCTCATCAAACACCTTACATGCTTCATCACACTTCAGGCAAGTCGAATATAAATCCATTAAAGTAGTGAGCAGAAGGCTATCAGATTGATGTCCATCTCTCAAAATCCTAGCATGAATCTGTAACCCTCCGAATAATGAAGAATTTTTAATACATGACTTGGTGACAAACGAAGAAGATAGTGGGTCTGGATGCAAAGCTTGCTGTCGCATTTCTCGGTACAATTTAAATCCTTCCTCCGGGGAATTACTCATTGAGTAAGCTCTGATCATGGCGTTGTAGTGATAAACATTGGGTTTCGATATTTGAGAGAAAATTTGGCGCGAATAGCTTAAATTGCGCGACGGCAAGAGTGCAACACGGGACAAGAAGGCAAGAGAGATAGTGGGGTCTTGAAAGAGTGATGTACAGACAAGGTGGGCATGGATTTGGAGCAACTGGGTATTTTTAGAACATGATTTTATGAGTGAAATCAATGTTTTTTCTCTCTGGGTAGTTGAGAATAGTTGTACTAGGTGTGGCTGTTGTTTTTGTAAATTTATTGTTGTATTTGATTTATCCAATGGTTGTTGTGATTGGCCACCGCGAAATGATTCAGAGGGAGGTTGACGAAGGTGATAGATTGAAGCTGAGGCGAAACGAGGAGAGAAATAGTAGTGGAAATTGAGGTTTGAGAGAGGACGGTATAAGTGAAGAATCTGTGAGATTCCTACCATTAGTATTCCTCTTCAATGCTACTACTATGATAGTGTCAACTGTCAAGTGTCTATTATATGTACCGTGCAGATATCAAAACCCTTATAACGGTTGGCTCCAGGGGGTGAAGCCAAGAATTTTATTCCGGCGTGCAACCAAGAACTCATTAAAAAAAAAATTTAATCTTTCGGTTGGACGTATGTCAACAACTTTGTCAGTAAACTTTAACTCCTTTTATCTTTGTAAAATTCACATTACAAATATATAAAATTTAAAAATAAAAAACTTAAATTAACGATTTTTAAATTTAGGATACGCCTATCAATTCAATCTATCGGTATTATTCTATAAGAGCATTAAATTAAATTTGATTAAGTAAAATTTATAAAAAAATATATATATAACTATTACTACATGCCTTCCTCCATTCAAGGTAGTAGAAAATTCGGACTTTCAATCAAACAAAAGCTCTTAAAGCCGCATCTAAGAAAGTTAAACAAATACTTTTCAATAATATATCTTCTAGAGTGGAGATCATTAGATCCAAACTCGAGAGCATTCAGCTTCAACTTGAACATGACTCCTCCAATTCAGAACTTACAGTTAGTTTGGATAATAATGCTGTATTTTTTGGCCGATGTGAATTCCAAATTCTGCTCCCTGAAGAACACTCAAAAAGAAGATTAGAGGGTTACCGAATTGGCTTCGGCGGTAGCCGCTCCGATACTTAAGTCAATAAAACTGAATTAAAAGACTGTAATGTAAGCCAAAAAATGAGTATAAATTTAAAAGGCGTACCTTAGGGTTTAATTTATAGGTTGTGGCTTTCCTAAGTTGATTAGGATTTGGAGTCATGAATATAGGGATTTGATCATCGGAGAATGGCAGTTTCCATGTTGGACACTGCGTTTGAGAGATATCTGTGAGTGGTAATTTCCTTATTGAAGACTGTTTCTTATCCTTTGCTCGGTAGGGTGTTAAGGCGGTGATGAGTTTTGTACCCTAGAGAGTGCCCTGAAGGTCTTGTACTCAGGCTTGAGTTCTGGAGGATAAGGGGGTAAGTATGTTCTGAATGGCCGAGCGTTTGAGTATGCTCCGGATGGCCGAGCTCCGTAGTCACACGTGTCACATGAGAACTGATTTGTCACTTTGTGGTATATCAGATAAGTATGAGGGAAATGAAAGGAAATAAGAGTATTAGTTACAAGGGAAAGGAAAGGAGAAGAGAGAGAGAGAGTAATCCCTCATTTATGTTTGGATAACTAATGAAAGGAAATGAGAGGAAAAACTAATATAATCCTTTCATCTTGTTTGGGAATGATAAAGGAGAGAAAGGAAAGGAAAGAATTTTATATTATTTTATTATTATACCATTTTAATGCCTTAGGATAAAGGTGTCATTTTTATTTTGACTTTTATAATTTTAAGGATAATATTAGTATTATTAAAGATTCATTAAATCTTTCTTTCATTTTCCTCCATTTCCTACCTACTTTTGGAGGAATAACATGAAAGCTCTAGAACGATTCATAATGCAGAATAAACAGTTGAAATGAATCGTAAAAACCGAAATAAATAATAAAGCATACCTCCGGCCATTGATGTTATTCTCTGTTTCTCACTGTTTTCTTCTTCCTTTGGCACTTCCAAACTCTGCTCACTCTAATTAGATGGTGTAAGACTGAAGGGGATTGAGTCGAGTGAGTTTAGGGACCAAACCGCAGCATTTATAACCAAGCTTTCAGTGGCTACATGTCGCCACTGCTTCAGATTATCATAGGGATCGTTCTTACTGCTTCATGAACGTGATGAAAACGCTAAGGAAGTTGTGGACCATTTTCGTTCTTGCGAACGGTCTTCGTGAGAAGCGGTCAACATTCTCCCACTTGGTCCACACTTCTAATCTAATGTCTCTCTTAAACTCATCGATAATCTTGTATTTAAGTAATAAATACATGAATCATGGCGATAGGTCCTCTAATGACGAGCATTACCTTCCATGTATTATTATGTATTTATTTTTTAAATATTATAATTTATGTGGCAACAATTTCTTAATGAATAAACCCTATGTTCATTCTTGGTCCAACACAGATGAATTTTTCTTAAACTTAAGGTGCACACAAATATGAGAAAAAATCACATTAAGTAAGAGTTTCAATGAGAAAACATAGTTCGTACAATGAATAAACTACATAATGGAATTAAGTCCTATTGACATTACATGATCCTTGAATTTAGATGGTGGCATGCCCTTAGTCAAAGGATCAGCAATCATCAATTCAGTGTTGATGTGTTCAATGACCACTTTTTCTTCCTTAACACGTTCCCTTATGGCTAAGTACTTAATGTCGATATGCTTACTTCGACTACCACTTTTATTATTCTTAGCCATAAAAACAGCAGCTGAATTGTCACAAAATATCCTCAATGGTCTATGGATAGAATCCATGATTCTAAGCTCCGAAATAAAACTCCTAAGTCATACACCATTCGATGTAGCCTCAAAACAAGCCACGAACTCAGCTTCCATAGTGGAAGTAGCAGTCAAGGACTGTTTGGCACTCGTCCATGAAATAGCTCCACCTAGCCATCATAAAGATGTAACCTGATGTTGATTTATGTGAATCCACACAACCAGCAAAGCCTAAATCGTAGTAACCAACTACTTCCAAATCTGTCAGTCCGTCTGTAGATAAGCATGTAGTCCTTGGTGCCTTGAAGGTACCGCATCACTTTCTTTGCAGCTCTCCAGTGGTCTAAACTTGGATTACTCTTATATCGTTCCAACATACCCACAGCATAAGCTATGTCAGGTCTGGTGCAAACTTAAGCATACATTAGGCTTCCAACAACTAAGGTATATGGGATGTTCTGCATTTGTTCCCTTTCCAAGTCATTCTTTGGGCATTGGTTCAAATTAAACCTATCACCCTTCACAATAGGAGCTACACTTGGTGAACAACCTTCATCCGATATCTCTGTGAGACTTTATTGATATAGGTTTCCTGAGACAGACCTAATATGCCTTTGCATCTGTCTCTATGGATCTTAATGCCAATGACATAAGATGCCTCACCTATATCCTTCAGTATCAAAATTCTTAGAGAAGAATTGTTTCACCTCATGTAACAATCCCTTATCATTAGTTGCAAGTAGAATATCATTCACATATAAAACAAGAAAACATATCTTACTCCCACTGACTTTCTAGTATATACAATGATCCATGATGTTTTCAACAAATCTAAATGAAGAAATAACACCATGAAACTTGTAATACCATTGACGGGATGCTTGTTTTAAACCATATATGGATTTATTAAGCTTGCAAACCAAGTGCTCACCATCACTAGAAAGGAATCCTTCAAGTTGTTTCATGTAAACCTCCTCCTCTAAATCATCATTGAGAAAAGCCGTTTTCACATCCATTTGATGCAATTCCATGTCAAAATGTGCTACCAATGCCAAAACAATCCTTAGGGAATTTTTCTTAGATACAGGAGAGAATGTCTCCTTGTAATCAATTCCTTCCTTTTGAGTGAATCCCTTAGCAACAAGTCTAGCTTTGTATCTCTCAATGTTGCCCAATGAGTCCCTTTTGGTCTTAAAGACCCATTTATTGCCAATGGCTTTGGCTCCATTAGGCAACTCTACAAGACTCCAAACATTATTGTCCCTCATGGAATTCATTTCCTCTATCATGGCATTATACCAATATTCGGACTCTTTACAATTAATGGCTTGTGAAAAAGATTCGGGACAATCTTCATGTTTCTATATCATAGTCAGTTTCTTGTAGATACACTACATAGTCACTAGGAATAGCTGAATTTTTTGTTCTAGTAGATCTTCTTAATGTTGCACCAACATCTTCTTGGGGAAGATGTGGTTCAACTGGTTGTTCAGAAATTGGTAATTCTTGAACTCCCTGACCCACTTGAATGATGTCAACCGCTTGTGGAACTTCAATGATTGGTTGTTCAACACCAATTTGTACTGAAGGGGTGTTATGAACAACAATCAATCTATTACTTGAAGTGGAAGGTTGATTACCTGAAATGATCATTTTCAGAAATTGTGTTCCTTGAATGATCCCTCCCACTGATCAAGTCATTCTCAAGAAATTTGGCATTCCTTGATTCCACAATCCTAGTGGTATGAGATGGACAATAAAATTTGTAACCTTTGAACCTTTCAGCATATCCAATAAAATAGCCACTAATGGTCCTCGGGTCCAATTTCTTCTCTTGTGGATTATAAATTCTCACTTCAAACAGGCATCCCCAAACACGTATATGCCTTAAACTCGGTTTCCAACCTTTAAATAACTCAAATGGTGTTTTAGGAACAGCTTTGGTTGGGACCCGATTTAAGATGTACACAACCGTCTTTAGTGCCTCAGTCCACAAGTACTTAGGAAGATTGGAGCTACTCTGCATGCTCCTCACCATATCTAATAATGTTCGGTTTCTTCATTCAGCTACACCATTTTGGTCTGGTGAACCAGGCATGGTGTATTGGGGAACAATCCCATTTTCCTGAAGAAACCTCGCAAAGGGACCATGTGCTTGTCCATCTTCTGTATATCTACCATAGTATTCTCCACCTCTGTCTGACCTCACAATCTTAATTTTCTTATCGCATTATTTCTTTACTTCAGCCTTGAAAACTTTAAAGGCATCTAATGCTTCATTCTTATTATGAAACAAGTAGAGATACATGTATCGTGAATAGTCATTAATGAATGAGATGAAGTATCTTTGACCATGTGAGTCCATGTCTGGACTACAAATGTCTGTATGTATGATTTCCAATATGTGAGAACTCCTTGCGGCACCTTTCGTAGACTTATTGGTATGCTTTCCCTTTATGCAGTCCACACAAGTTTCAAAATCAGTAAAGTCAAGAGTACTAAGTACCCCATCATTTACTAATCTTTTAATACGCTCAATGGAGATATGACCTAATCTCCGGTGCCATAATATAGCAGAATCCTCATTTACAACACATCTCTTTATACCAAGTGTGAACATGCATAGCATTATGAGTGGCATCATTTTGTAAATTAATACAGAAAAGACCATCACACAATGTACCAACTCCAACAATTTCAGATTTATAAATTAAACTAAAAGAGTATCCCAATGGTACAAGTTTAGAAACTGAAATTAAATTCCTAGAAAACTAGGAATATAAAAGGTCTTTTCTAGAATTAATTCAAAACCACTACTTAAAATCAAATTGCATGTTCCAACAGCATCCACATGTGAATGCATATTGTTTCCCGAATAGATGCCTTGTTCACTTCTCACCGGCTTCCTTAGGTTTCGCATACCCTGCAAGGAATTCAAAATGTGGATTGTAGAACCAGAATCAATCCACCAAGTGTTGTAAACAATATCAACCATATTGGATTCATAATAAACTAAAGAGAATTGATTACCTTTCTTTTCTAGCCATTTCTGGAATTTGGGACAATCCTTCTTAGCATGTTCCTTCTTTTTATAGAAGAAACACACCGGATCTTTCTTTATATCAGCTTGTGGAACCAACTTCTCTTTCCCTTTCTCTTTCCCTTTCTTATTGGCTTTGAGCTTTATTCTTTCCCTGCGTAGCCAACATTTCACTCTCTCCCGTCTCCATAATCAATCTCCCTTCCTCTTGAACACACATGGTCATAAGTTCATTAATAGACCATTTATTCTTATGTGTGTTGTAGGAGATTTTGAAAGGACTGTATTGAGGTGGGAGAGTATTCAGAATATAGTGCACGAGAAAAGAATCTAAAATATCAACCTCCAGTTTGTTAAGTTGAGCTGCAGTGTCCCTTATCTGCATGATGTGCTCACGCACACCTCTTACAATGTCGAGCCTTGTGGAACAAAACTTCATAATTAGGGTGCTAGCAAGCGCCTTATCTGAAGTGACAAATTGTTCGTCAATGGCCTTGAGTAAATCACGGACTGTGGTATGCTGATCGACTGAACCACGAATACCAGCAGAGATTCTGGTTTTTATGAACATAACACTAAGTCGATTGGATCGCTCCCAATGCTCATAAAGAGCAATCTCAACTTCAGTGCTGGTATTGTTAACTGCAGTTGGTTCATCTTTCCTTATAGCATAAGCAATGTCCATCCACCCTAAATGAAGTAAGACCCTTTCTTTTCACATTTTAAAGTTATCACCCTTAAGTTCGGAAATATCACAACCAACATCAGAAAATTTAACAGGTTGGCTAGCTGCATAAATTAAACATACATGTTTAAATTAAAATGAGGCATAAATGAAGTTCATGATCTACCAATGTGAATCATGCTTAAAAAATTAATCTAATGACGTAAAAATTGCCTGTGAGCTAAATTTTTAATTCAAGCAGATTCAATTATTCTTTATGATAGAATTTATCAAATTATTTCCTCAATAATCATATATAAGGCCTATTTTACCGCAGCAAGAAATAGGACTACTAAGTAAGTTCCCAGGAAAGATTTTTCTTTCCTAGACAGAACTTCAAGATTCCTAAGAAAGATTAGAGGGCTCACAATGGTCCCATTTAAAATCCAGTCTCCTAGACAGAACCTCCTTAGATGTACACATTCATACTCCCACAGCAAATAGTCCATTAATGATTATAATTTGATGTATATTCTTTCTAATATTAAACTTTATGATAAAACTATCAAATTATTAAATTAATTCATAATTCATGTGGGTAAGTTATGAATAATTTGATATTTTATCATAATTAATCATATAACAAAAAATTCCTGTGGGATAAAATTTATTTTACTAAGTATGGTTAATTACAATTAATGTCTAAATATTATTTATGTGATCCTAATCAATCATAATATATGACTTTTATTTAATTAAAGATGCTGTGGCTATTATCTAATTAACCAAAAATCATATTGATCACTAGACATTATACCTTTTAAACATAAGGATTAACTAAATATGAAAATAATTATAAATTGCATAATTTTAACTAAAATTAACATGTTATTATTATGCGCAGAATATTCTCACAATTTAAGCATAAACATTGCATAATTAAAACTATAATATTATGCATAACATTTAATTTCATGCCTTTAACTATATATATATATATATATATATATATATATATATACTCATCCAAAAATTGCATGTAGAGCAAAAATAATCAATTCATGCAAACTAAATATGAGCATAATTATTAAATTTACACAACAATCATCTAAATTGCACACAATTAAATAAACTATACGCAAAAATGAGCAAAAATTTATCCGGTTCAAGTCACTGCCCAAACCAAATTTTTACCAATTTTTTTTTATTTCCTGTTATTTTTTCATTTACTGTATATTTGTAAGCCAATCATTGGATAGCTTCTCCTTTCTAACCAAACACCCCTCAAACTCAAATTTAAAATTTTTACCATAAAGTAACAGTGTTGGGCAGCCATCTGAATGGGTGGGTCGGGTCAGACTCAACCCAGTTTGGCCCAAATTAAATCAAAAAAACTCAAGCCGCACAGCAGGTTTCCAGCACTTGGTTGATCACCTCTTCCGTCAACGGCGACTCAGCCCGCGACAAATAAAATTATTATTTTCATCTTAGAAATGTTGTTTTTGAATATGATTTTGTTGTTTTGAATAAAAAATGACCCAAAAACAAAACTCAATTTCTTAAAAAATTTCAACGCAAAAACAAAGATAAACAGAGAGAGTGATAACAGTCCAAAAACAGAGATAAACACAGAGAGTGATAAAACACCAAGGCAGAGATGTAATTCTTGCTTTGATACCAAATGAAACCTCTAGAATGATACAGAATGCGGAATAAACAGTTGAAATGAATCATAAAACCGAAATAAATAATAAAGCATACCTCCGGCCATTGATGTTATTCTCTGTTTCTCACTGTTTTCTTCTTCCTTTGGCACTTCCAAACTCTGCTCACTCTAATTAGATGGTGAAAGACTGAAAGGGATTGAGTCGAGTGAGTTTGGGGACCAAACTATAGTATTTATAGCCAAGCTTCCATCAAGCTTTCGGTGGCTACGTGTCGCCACTGCTTCAGATTATCATGGGATCGTTCTTACTACTTCATGAACATGATGAACGTGATGAAAACGCTGAAGAAGTTGTGGACCATTTTCGTTCTTGCAAACGGTCTCCGTAAGAAGCGGTCAACATAACAAAATTACTGAAATGAGTATTAGGTTCTCCCTCCCTTTCTCTCCCTTTCCTTCCAAATTTTTAAAACAAACATGATATAAGCTCCCCTTCCTTCTCCTTCCCTTTCCTTTCTTTCCTATTCCTTCCATCCAAACATAGTGTTACGAACATTGAAGGAGCTTTAACCCATGACTATGCTCAACTAAGCCAAGTAAAAGAATCATTCTACCACCAAAAGTCTTACGTTAAATGGCTTAATCTATTTTATTCCAACACTTTCTTTTTTTCATAAAAAGGTCAATGGAAACAGAAGCAAAAACCAAATCCTCTCCCTCATTGACATTAATGGCAGACTCGCTTCTTACTTCTTACCCTGATCTAGTGAATCAAGTTGTCTCATATTTCCAAAACCTGTTTAATATACCTCATTCCATCCCTACTGATACCCATGCCAAGCTTCAGTCCATAATTAAACATGCATTCACTGATCAAATGGCCACAGACCTTACCAAGCCTGTTATTGATGAAGAAATCAGAAGTGCAATGTTCTCTTTGAAAGGTTCAAACCGCCCCAACCCTAATAATGGCTATAATGCCTCTTTTTTCCAAAGTAACTGGGACATTGTAGGCGATGATGTTTTAACAGTCATTCAATTTTTGTTTCATACTGGTACCCTTCTGAAAGAATGGAATGCCACCTCTATTGCTTTAGTTCCCAAAATCTCTAATCCCAGTAAAATGTCTAATTTTAGACCAATCTCTTGTTGCTTTACTATTTACAAATGCATCTCCAAAGTGATTGCCTCTAGAATCAAAATAGTTATGCCCTACCTCATTGGTGCCAAACCAATTTGCATTTGTTAAAGAAAGATCCATAGTTGACAACAATCTTATCATGCAAGAAGTATTAAGGGGTTACACCAGAGCTCATAATTCTTTCGGCTTAGCTCTTAAAGCTGATGTAAGGAAGGCCTTTGACTCTGTCTCATGCCAGTTTCCTTCATAAAATGCTCATAGTTGTCAATTTTCCTACTTTGGTCAACAAATGGATCATGGAATGTGTGTCCTCGTACACTTTATCAGTAAGTATAAATGAAAACCTTGATAGCTTTTTGGCTAATAGCAGGGGTTTAAGACAAGGGGGTCCTATGTCCCCCCTACCTTTTCCTTCTCATTATAGAAGGTTTCTCCTGGTTTTTTGATTCTTATATTAGTCATTCAAAATTTTCTTTCCACCCTAAATGCTTTAACCCCCCTATATCCCATCTTTGTTTGGTTGACGAATTTATTCATCCTATGCCAAGCCTCTATGCCCTTAACTCAAGTCATTAAAAAAACCCCTCATGAATTCTACATCTATTCAGGCCTGCAACCTAGTCTCAAAAAATGCTAGCTTTTTATGTCTGGCATCAGCCTCTCCATCAAAGCTAGCATTCTCTCTTTCCTTGAAATTGATGAGGGAAATCTCCTAGTTAAATACCTTAGTGTCCCTCTTATAACTTCAAAATTGTCCGTAAAAGATTGTCAACTTCTCATTGATAGTGTCATCTCCAAAATCAAATCATGGACCTTAAAGCTTCTCACCTATGCAGGGAGACTTCAACTTATATCCTCCATCCTTAATAGCATACAGCTTTATTGATATAGTATATTCATCCTTCCAAAAGGGGTCCTGTAAAGCATTGAGAAAATCTAAGGAAATTTCTCTGGTCTGGTCCAAAGCTCAAGTCATATGCCTCTAAGGTTAATAGTTTACTATCTGTACTCCTAAATCTAAGGGTGGCCTTAGTCTAAGGAAGCTTGAAACCTGGAATAAAGCTTTGATTATGAAGTTCTTATGGAAACTCTGCACTAACAAAGCTAGCCTATAGATCAAGTAGTTTTACTCATTCTTTTTAAAAGGTCAAAGTATATGGGCCATTCAGACCTCAACAAATAGCTCTTGGTGCTGGAAGAATATTTTCAACCTTAGAACTACTTTCAGGCCTCTTACCCTCTCAGTCATAGGAAATGGCAACTCTACTTTCCTATGGCATGATAAGTGGTATCCCGTTGGCCCTATTTATGAAAGATTTAGCTATAGCATCATTCGTTGACTTCTTAAGTCACCATTCTGCCAAAGTTGCTTCAATTATCCAAGATACATATTGGAATTGTTTCCCTTGCTTTTGCTACTCTTCAAGTTACCACCCATGCAACCTTTAAGCCCATCCCCTCTTTTCAAGACAAAATCATTTGGCTTCTGCATCCTTCTGGTGCTTTCAGTTCCTTCTCAGCCTAGCAAAGCCTCAGGCCTTCTCTCCCCTCCCCCCCTTGGAGCCATCCCGTTTGGTCATATAAAATTGTTACCAAATTTTCCTTCATCCTTTGGATCCTCTGATAAGGAAAGCTTACTACAAGGGATCTTATCTCTAGCTGGGGGCTCACCACCAAGTCTAAGTGCCTTCTCTATGATCACCAAAAGGAATTTACTGACCACTTCTTTTTTTCTTGCCGTTTCTCCTATCAAATCTAGAAGACCATCATGGCTCAATGCCTCTCCTAGTAACTGGCACACTCCAACCATTTTCATGGTAAAAACTTCTTGGCCAATCTCAGGAAACTTTCGCTAGCCGCTAATGTGTACTTTATATTGAAAGAGAGGAACAATCACTTATATATGGAGAAGGAAATTTCAACTCCTGATATGATCATCGAAAGCATCAATGAAGTTGTACTCATCAAAGCTTCTACTTGGAGGAAGACCCCTAACACTTTCCAAAATTGGATAGCTGATTTGTACTGGAATCTCCCTAGAAGTATTTTTACTCTGTAGTTCTTTTTTCTTTGTTCAGTTAGCTTTCTTTTCCTATTCGTATTTTTCTTTCTTATTCTTTAAGAGGAATGCTCCTTTATTCTTGTAGTTCATTTTCTCTTTAATATATTGCCTTTTACCCAAAAAAAAAACATATATAAGATGAAGTTCCATGGTCTTTACTTTTTATATAATGATATTGTTTTAATATATGAAACTAAAAGAGGGCTAAATGATGTATGAAAAAAGGTTCTAGAATTAAAAAGATTTAAGATAAGTAGGACAAAAACAAATATCTTGAGTATAATTTTAGTAAAATTAGAAATACAAATAGGCAGGAAGTGAAAATTAAAAATAAAGAATTAATAAAAAGTAAAATTTTTCGTTATCTAAATTCACTTATTTATTAAGAGTGAGAAATTTGAGATGATGTTACTCATAGGATTAAAGCAGCGTGTGTTAAATAGAGATTGTGTATGGTGTATTGTGTATTGTGTAATTAACATATACCTTTAAAATTGAACGGTAAATTTTATACAATAGCTAATAGACCAATAATGTTGTATAAAACAAAATATTGAGCAGTTAGGAAACAATATGTTAATAATATGAGTGTAGCTAAAATGAGGATATTGAAAACAATGTACGATAAAATAAGAAAATATAGAATTAAAAAAGAACACGTGTGAGATGGTAGGAGAGTTGCACCTATAGGAGATAAATTGAGATAAAACTGGCTAAGGTAGTATGGTTATGTACAACAAAGATCAGTAAGGGTCATGTTAGGGGCGAGGGTGACTAAAATTAACTTTGATAGACGTTGTTAAAAAATATATGATAATGTGTGGTCTAATTGAGAAAATGATTTTAAATAAAGAAGAATTGTAATACAGAATTCATGCAACCAATCCCAAATAATTAGGATAATGATTTGTTAAGTTGAGTTAAGTATTTTTCTTTTTATCGTTATTTTCTCTTTGATTTGTACAAACATGATTGTAGAACTCACAAAATTCAATACCGAAATTAATCGTTATCACACTTTGTCTAAATACAATTAAAACAAACAAATACATATCTTATCTTGCCTAAAAAAATAACACTTGAACATAGGTTATTGAAGTTTTTCAAGTTCTTTCTATAACTTGTAGATTAAATTTATATTGGAATTTTAGATAGATTAAGTAGCCTAGTGCAAAAAATTATCTTGCACATTTTATAAAAAAAGAAAAATCTTACAATTATAACTTTTAAAACAAAGAAATTCTAACCCATTTCCTTTCACTTGCTAAAACCTCCAATCTATAAATTTTGTTTGACAAATCCACCGCAAAATCAATAGTCTAGGATCAAACCTTTTTTTAAAATTTTAACTGCGGAAGCATTGCTTGTACAATTCAATAGTAATAATACAATAACTAATTCTCTCTATGTTTTTCCTGTTAGCTTCTCTCTGTGTCGTGGCCTTTGTTGGAGGGCTACTGTGCTTGTTTTGTTTGTTTTGTTAATAATATCTTACTTACCCAAAAAAAAAAAAAATACACAATAACTAATTCAAATTTGTATACGACCAATTTAGTAAGGCAGTAAGTGAAAGAGATAGAGTTTCCATTCTCACCTGATGTTTCACACACACCTGAAAGAATATGAGGTAAAGGTTGAAAATTGAGAAGAAAACCAGAAGAGAGAGAGCACCCTAATAATGGTGAGTATTTTTTGTCTGTGTAATGTTAGTCTTATTTTCATATTTTAACAAAGTGTTTATTTTTATGAATTAATAGTGTTATAATAATTAGATATAATGATGTAATATTTAACTAATATAACAATATTAACTCATCAAAGTAAATATTTTTTTTATAAAATTTTTACGTAAATTTAGCATTACTTTTTCTATCCGGTGTTATATTCATTTTGTCAAAGTGTGTGCCACGTGTCTAATGTAAGGCAGTGTTGGTATGTACTAGATTTGCACCAAAATTGACTAGGAAGCACAACTTGGCGCGTAAGTTTCAGTTTTGACATTTGTTTTACTGAATTATGATTTCACCTATTTTTCATATTTTAAATAAGAAAATATGACTATATATATTAATTAAAATAAACTTAATTATTGGAATTTTAAAATAGGAATTTGGGATATTACAGTGTACACTGACAAAAGGCCGGGAGGCAAAGAATTGTTGCAAATTACTTAGAAATTTATTCCAAACTACATAGTCATGTAGGTCTGTGTCATATTGTATATGACTCTTCTTATTGCAAGTAAAATTCAGCAATATTTTTTATAATTATTTCATGAAGAAGTTTGCAGTGAAGTTAGTTACCTCTATTTCAATTTTTATTTGTTTTCATCCATTTTAGTAGTCTTTTTTTTTTTTTTAAACTTTGAGACAACGAAGGAAACTTAACTACTAATTAGTAGTGTGTGTATGTATTATTGCAAATAATCGAACTCGTGTTAATCGGGTTAAGGAGAGTGAACACTCACGATACTTGAATATGACCTTAATCCTCCATTTTAATCACTTCTTGTTGATTAGATTTTGAATCCCAAATTGTAAGTGAATTGGAAAGTACATGAAATTAATAGGCAAAGTTGAAATGAAGACCTACCAATTTGGTTTAATATAGGTTGTATTGAGATTGTGTGCCTTGATTAGGGGAATAGCAAAGTTCTTAATCTTCTAATTCTGTGCCTTGATTTTCTCCTCAAACCCAAAAGAGAAGGAAAAAAGAAATTAATTGCATTGCATGATTCACTTGGGTGTGATCAATTAAAGTCCATAGACAAAAGGTGTGGGTCAGTTTGCTTACTAAGGACTTTAATTCTCGAAACTTTCAAATGGGTGTTTAAATTCTCATGAGACCATCAATGTTATGAGTCATTTATTTGACAAATCATTTAGTAAATTCTTTAAAAGTTTGATCATGAAACACTATTTTTGAAATAATCAAAATGCCCTTAAAAATTGACCAACCATTTTTCAAATATAATTAATGATTATTGCACTTTCCCAGAAAATTCATATTTTCTAGTTGGAAATTCAACATGGGGATAAGATTCCAATTCTCAAAAATTAGTAAGAAAAAATAAGATTGTTTCTCATTAAATTTTCTCACAAGAGAGTGGACCAGCCACTGTAATAAATGACTGGCTGCATATAACAGCACTGAGTAAGAAATTTTATTTCATAAGCATTGTGCTATCAGCACATTGTGATTTCCAATTCTTTTGTCAAATGAATAACTAAACCAATTTAGTGTGTGTGTGTATATATATTGGTTCTAAACTCAGTACTTGAAATTACATGATTTCTAATATTACTGCCCTTGATTCTTCACTGAGTTTATCACAATGAAACCAATGTTTATCAGGTAATTAAAGATTCAATTAGTTTGCATTTTAATTTCGACTCTAACATTACATTTACATCTTTACCAATATAATCAGTTGTACGTGCTATGCTTCACCATTGAAGGAAAATTCGACTAACTAGCATGTAAATGTTAAATAAAACAGAAGCCACCATGTGTGTTTAACACACACACATGTAAATAGATACAAATGTATGTGTACATGTGTGTGTGGTATTAAACACATTAAACGTAAATTAAAAACCAAAACCAAGAGAAACCAAACAAACAAAATTAAAAATTAAAAATAAACTAAGATAGTAATGTTCAGATTTTGAAACATTATATTAGTCGATGAAAAACAGTAAGACTAGAGAGACTTGAACTCTTCATCATATCATCGTATCATGATCGGTTGCTAGAAGAAGATTGTGACTCCATCACACTCGTGAACTTCCTCTTCTTGTAGTTAGCCTTAAAACAAGCTTGCCTAAGCCTCTTTGTTTTTCCCTCAAGTTGTATGTCAGGCATTACTTCTATCAACTTCCTCTCCTCCTCCAATATCTCTATGGCCTCTCTCAACTTCCCTTCTGCCCCCTGCCCTTCCTTGTTTTCCAATTCCTGCATAACCCACTTCTTAAATACGTGCACATATGTATAATATGTGTGTGTGGATATATATATATATATATATATATATAGAGAGAGAGAGAGAGAGAGAGAGAGAGAGAGAGCGAGAGAATACCTGCACGTTCTTGATTAGAGTTTGGAGGCTCGTCAACTTCCTGTGAGGCCATCTACGGATGCCCAACTCCCTACACCTTTTCTTCAGGAGAGTTAAGCCAATGTTGAGCTCCTTTGCGGCTTGAATTATGGGCATGTAAAAGTATTGAGAGATTGTCTTTCGTGACAACATCTTGGAACTGTAACTCCTCTCTTCTCTGCACGTTCTGTCCTTCTCTTCAAAGGACTGCTCACCAGTCTCATGACCATTTTTGTCACACAACAACAATGGCATGTTCTGATCAGGCTCAAACGTTTCAGCACTCATTTTATTCCAAACCCCAAATTCATTTCCATACCCACACAAAAAATCTTCTGCAATAACAAGATACAAACTATCACATTTCAAAAAACTACGAAAGTCAAGCAATTAGTACTATATATATATATATATACGATCACCTTGGATTACAAATTGGCTTGGCTCAAGATCCAGTGATGAATATAAAGGATCATCGGTTGGAAACCACTGATCCATCAAAGGCAAAGCATCTAAAGTAGTCCCTTGTATTGGAAAATCATATTGTACTTGCCAATCCAATGCAGGACACCCACTTCAAATAAACAAATTAGAAGATAGAATATATTGCATGAGTACTACTTTTCCAAATATTGGTTAAATTTAACAAAGAAGGACAAAGAAAGCTAAATTTCAAACCCTAATATCACCTGAAATCAAGCGGTAGTTGGCTTGGAAAGGAGAATACTTCTTCGTTGTCTTGTCTGGCCATTCCTTCAAATATTCTTGACCAAACCTCACGCGACCTGACTTCCCATGCTTAGAGGTTGATGACTGAGTTGCTAATTTTCATTGGGGAAGAGAAGAATATATGGAGGATTTAAGACGAGCGCATTCATGAATGTAATTAGTAATTACTGTAGTGGAGATCGTGCGCCGTCGCATGGATTAAACCGGCCAACTCACGCTCATGCATGTATATAATATATATGTATGTATATATCTACAGATTCATCATTGATTACTGTGTTTATTACGCACGTGTGATAGTTACATGGTTCTACGAGAGCGAGAGAGAGAGAGAGAGAGAGGAGGATCTTGAATTTGCAGTAGGATTAAATTGAAGCAAAACCCAGAAACTGGTGTAAACTCGTGCAACTCACTCTTAATAGCAAGAAATCGATACCTAACACTGGACTCGGCATGACTCAGCTACAAACAAACAAAATTGTATTTTCCTCCTTTTATCTTTTCGTTCCTTTTTAACATCATTTTAATCATTTAATGATCCAATTTGTATTTATATCTCAAGAATCTCCTATAAAGTTGAAAAAAAAAATCATTATCACACAGTTAAAAATTCACTTGATGACAAGTGGATAGTGGCTCATAGCGAAAATGATTCGACTTCAGTTAATTTTTTGAGTTGACTCAGAACTTTGCAGGCCTTGCTTTCATTGGCCACACTTTTATATACAGCACAGCATAGTGAAAGTGTAACGTAACAATCACTTCTACATAGCGAAAATTAAATTAAATCATTAATAATTAATTCATCCTTCATTCGTTGGTGATAACTTTAATTTTGAATGAGTTACACTTAATTATTACTCCCTTTGCCAATTTATTTTTCCTCCTCATTCCAAATGAGTGATGGTGTGGTTAGCTCATTATGTTGTGTTACAATAGCTTTAATTTAAGGATTAGAGAGAGAATTTACAGTTTTAATCTACCATTAAATTGGGCTTTCAGTTTTCTTAATGGGTAATTAGGGTTTATTAGATGGCAATCTTCTCAATCAAATTTAAGATCATTTCTGTATGTCCATTTATGAGGAAAAATGACAAAAATAATGTTGTTCTAACCGTTTTTGTTTTATTAAAAGACTTCATCCGCTGATGTAAATATCCACTCAGCAAAATCACCTCAACTCGCTTAAATCCAAATAATACAAAATGTTAAACATTTAAACACCCAGTTGTTACTTAGTTCAATAATCAATTGTTAGTCAGTTTAGCACCAAATTGCTATCAATATTGTATCAAAATTTGAAATAAATTAGAATGAATTTCATTTGAATTTAAGTGAGCTAAAATGACTTTGCTGAGTGAACATCCACAGCAGCACATAAAGCCTTTTGGTGGAATAAGGTTAAGAACTTTAGTTTAATGTAAAAAATAACTCTTTTCATTTTGTTATGATGCAAAAGAAAATATAAAGGTGGGTAGGGTGTGAAGTTTTCATTTTATTGTTATTTTCCTTTTAAGAGAAAATTGACTCGGAGAAATCTCTCTCTCACCTCTCTCTCTCTCTCTCTCTGGGTGTTCAGGCCATAGCGCAAGGACTCAAGAGCCTTCTTCCTAGTCTCAAGTGCAAGAGGCCTTCAAGTGTTCCAACTACAAGGCTCAGTCACTAAATTAGTTGCAATGGGGCTAAGCAGAACCAAATGTACTTCCCTTCCCAATAAATTGATCTCACTTTCTTGAATATAATTAATATAATCATGAAGTTGAAACAGCCTACTCAACTAGAATTGAACTGTCCCACAATGCTTTCGGGCCCTCCTAGTTTTAAACACTGCCTGAACATTTCATGTTACAAGCTGTAAAATGCAGGGTTTTCAACCACACCACACATCACAAAGATTGTATAATTTCCAACATTAGCCATGAGGCATTGATAGTCAAAATTTCAATAGCAGCAGTTTCCTAAAGCAAAATAGAAGCAAATACCTGGTACTGATTCTTCTTCTACACATTTTTAAATTGTAAATCCAACCCCATACCAGGTAGAATAGAAACACCACCTCAGTTTCTCCACTTACCCCCTCTTCCACGGCCACGACCATAACCATGGCTACGACCACCTCCTCTGCCGCCCCCACCAGATTTTCCTACATGGCCTCCTCTACCGCCACCACCCAACGCCTTATTGACATCAACTTTTACTTTCATGTCTTCTGGCAAGGGAAGGATGTGATCCACACACTTCCGGAAGCTGAAATCGTCAACAGATTCGTCATCCCTTAAAAGGAAGAAACAGCGGCTTTTAAACTGAGGATGGAAGCGAACTTGGAAGGCATGAATCCCTTTACCAATCTTTTCTTCTGGCTCCATATGACCCTTCTTGAGCAAATCCAGCAAGACCAAGTACTCGTACTGCAATACAAAAACAGGCAAAAGGTGAGTGAACGACATGAAGCTATAAATTCAACACATTAACAAGTGATAAAGCCTTGCTAATTTCACGCACATTTAACACCAATTCAGAAACATGCTATCTGATGCAGATGCACACCTGATACGAAAAAAATATCCGAGTCCAGATTCTACGTCATTTATTAAAGCCCAGATCATGGAAGTGTCATATATTACAACATGGAAAATTCGCCTCTAATTGTAGGAGTTCAAGAAACATGCAAGTTTGAGGATAGTTAAGTCTAGTATATGTGGAGAGACTAATGGGTGTCTCAATTGAGACATTGGACTGGCAGACTCACATTGATTAATGCAGGTCACCACAGCTATCCCTAGCTATACCACGCAGACCACATACCTCCCCAGAGAAGTTTGTAGCAACATAGACAAACTCAATAGAAATTTCTTATGGGGTGATACTGCACAAAAAAGAAAAATCCACCTTCTGAATTGGGACTGGGTTTGCTCTAGAAAGTCGGAAGGAGGGCTGGGTGTCCGGAAAGCTGCAGATGTGAATCTAGCCCTCCTCTCAAAATTGGGTTGGCAACTAGTAAATAACAATAACCATGGAGTCAAATCCTCACCTCTAAATATGGCAGGCTCCCTTCTGATCCCCTTTCCAAAGAAAAGAAACGCCTCCTATATCTGGAAGGGGATTAGTAAGACAATTCCCCTGGTGCAAAAAGGCTCCACTTGGAGGGTTGGCAATGGCCAAAAGATTAACTTTTGGTCTGACAGATGGGTTGGAAAAAAGCCCCTAATCGAAGCCTTACATGGTACTCTTTCCCTTACAGAGGAAGACAAGCTGGTCGCGGACTGTATCACACCTGAGGGGAGTTGAGAGTTGGAAGGGCTGGTCACCCCCCTCCCTATAGGCTAAAGCTTCAAATTCTTGCAACCCCTATTTCTCAGCCACGCGATTTTGGAAGACCAGTCTTATCTGGGAAGATCAGGATGGTAAATCCTCCACAAATGCCCTCCTAACTGAACCCATCCCTTCTCTCCTAGTCATTCATTACTGGTCCTGGGTATGGAAGCTAAATTGCCCCCAGCAGCTAAGGGTTTTCCTTTGGCTTATCCTCCACAATTGTCTCCCGACCAACAATCTTAGATGCCACAGAGGAATGACAAACTCCCCAATTTGTTCTATTTGCAACCAAAGTGAGGAATCCATTTCCCACTGCCTAAGGGACTGTGATGCTCCTAGACAGGTGTGGCAGACGCTGCTAACTCCTCAAGACTTCAGAAACGAAAGTCAAAAAGATCTCTTCCCTTGGATCATCTCCAACATGTTGTATGTAGACAGGGGGAGAGGCCTCAACAAGCGGTGGCCCCAGATGTTCATTGCCACCATTTGGGAGATCTAGAAAGCCCGGAACAATGAAATATTTGAGAGTTTGACTTCTAACCCCTCCTCAACCCTTCACCGTATTAACCATCTTTATAATGACTTTGCGGTGGCGTTTGCAGGTGGGGTTACCTCTTCTAGGCACACCAGTTCTCGTCTGGTAAGCTGGAGTTTCCCAGCCCCTTGCTGGGTGAAGCTGAATACGGATGGCAGTGTCAAGGACAACCCGGCCCCGGCAGGCTTTGGAGGATTAGTGCGAGATGACAGAGGCATCTGGATCGTTGGCTACCTGGGCTTTATAGGCTCTTGCACAAGTTTGATGGCGGAGTTGTGGAGCATTAGAGAAGGCCTTGCTCTATTAAGGAACATGGGTTACTCCAAAGTAGTGGTAGAGTCGGACTGTCTGAATGCCATCAATCTCATCATCTCAGGGCTCCGAGGCTCTCCCTTTGACTGCCTTAGTAATGGATAGCAGAGAGCTAGCCAAGAGTTTACCACAGCTGCAGGTTTCTGCACACGTTTAGAGAAGGCAACCTGCGAGCTGATCTCTTGGCAAAAATGGGTCAAAACCAGAGAAGGAATTGGAATGTTTTGGAAAGTCCTCAGGAATTGCTCCCTGCTCTGAATGCAGACATGTTGTCTGTTTGTTTTGCAATGGGCAGCTAGGCCCTCTTGCTTTTGTTGTGTTTCTTTTCTTCCTTATTACCAAAAAAAAAAAGGTACTAATATGTAAAAAAGCAGTATATCATGGCACCACAGAGCAGTTTGCAGCATTGATCTACTCCTTGCTACTTTAGGCAGGGGCATATTCCACAAGATAGCAAGAATGACAAATTCATAAACAAATTATAGCTAGCATTGTTTATTTAATTTATAGCATGTACACAGAACTAACAGGTAAAAATGAACATAACTAAGAGGCAAAGGAGCAATTAAAACATAGATGGTGCCAGCAGAGCAGTTTGCAGCATTGATAAAAGTGAACATAATTAAGAGGCAAAGGAGCAATTAAAACATAGATGGTGCCGCAGAGCAGTTTGCAGCATTGATAAAAGTGAACATAATTAAGAGGCAAATGAGCAACTAAAACAAAGACACATGAAAAGAGGATGCAACTGTTAGTCTCCCAAGATTACTTCTTCTCAAAAGATATAGTATATTTATTTTCTCATGTACAGAAACATACAACTTCTACTATTTACAACAGAGGTTTTCCTTCTCTTTTTTGTAGAGAGAAAAGAAAGAAGGGAGGGGTTTGTCCTCCCAAATAGGAGGTTTTCTTTATCTTTTTTTATCTACCGTAAGAATCAACCCCATAACCCCAACCCTCCCTTTTTAGATGACATGCTAACACTTCACCACTATGCGACAATGGCCTTAGTTGTCCTTCCAAAATTACTGAGAAAGAGAGAACTAGTAAGGGGCCAAAGGAACTCCCATTCTCAAAACAAGCCCTTAAAAATCCTTATCACCAAGGCCAGAAAATCTGAAGGTTATAAGCAAAAGCTCCAGGGAGAGAGAGAGAGAGAGAGAGAGAGAACAGTTTGTAGTTTCTTCTGAATACCACACAAGCGTTGGGAATATTTTCTGCTAATCAAAATCAGATGACCAATCATCAAGTATTTGTAAGAAGCTAGATGCCCTATTATGCCCATCAACTGAAAGAGCACCAAAATAAAATCAAAAGCCGCTTCGGTAAATCAAGCTACCAATTTTGAATGTTACAACATGAAGACGGCAAACTAAGCAAAGCAGTCAATAAGATTCTTGCAAAGCGTCACTGATCAATATCAATTTGACAACTTCTACAGAGAACAAATAAGGAAAAGATCAAACTTAGGAGAATCAACACACAATATGGTCCAAGCAGAATGTCACGGTCACATAATCCATTGAACATCTAAAATCCAACTGAAACTGCCTGCTCACCAAAAAAATTATTTTTTCAACAGGCTAACCTGTGTGGAGCAACCATATCCATCATTTCTACAAATAACAAAATACAGCCTCAAAAACCAACATAAATTTTCCATCACCTCCAAAAGTCCCCAAAGTTTCCTAGGTTGTTCATGAAACAAAGAATGCCCCACTTGTACACTCCAATCAAACAAATCCTACCTTGATCAATTAGGTGATTGATGCAGAACCAGTAGAAGAGAATAGGAAAGAGAAGAAAGAGAAGGGAAGAGAGGGAAAGAGGAGAGCGGGATTAGAAAATAAGGGAAATTAGAATGAAGGAAAAAAGGGAAGCATTAAGAAATTTCAAATTCTATTCATTCTAGTCTGACCAATTCATTACATCCCATGCCTTTATATAATTTCAAATTCAAACTAAAGAAAACTCAATCAAATCCTAAAAATAAGGAACTAAATCATGTCCTAAATCAAACCTCAAACAAATCATAAATATGAAAACATAAATCAAATATTAAAATAGAATACAAAAATATGACATAAAAAAAAGAATATCCTCCAGGATCAAACACAAATGGCCTGTGGGGTCCTTTCAGTCCCTTATCATTTCTCTCCAACTGAAAAGAACTCGACACTCTTGAATTTGGACCTAATGCTTATTGGCTTGACATATCATTGGATTTAGATATTAACTCAATTTTCATTATAGGTGTCAATTTATGAAGCACGGACGCTCTATTTTGGCTCACATGTCCGTGTCAGACATATGTCGAACACTAACACTCTCGGACACTTCTCGGACACGTATCCAGACACTTGAATCATGGATATTGATGATTAAATAAAAAAAATTTTTAATTTTTACTTAATGACTTTATTATTTTAATATCTTAATAATATTTTTAAATTTGTGTATTTTTATGTCAATTTTAATTTAAATAACATTAAGTTTTTATTATATGGTCATATAAAAAATATAAAAAATTTATTTATATTCAACGTGTCCGTGTCCTACTTTTTTAAGAAATAACGTGTCCACGTCGTGTCGTATCTGTGTTCCATGTTTGTATCCGTGCTTCTTAGGATGACGTACTATCAAATCAGAGTCTTTTGGAGCCTCCTATGTTTTTTGACGTTGTTGTTTCGTTGCTATCCGGTCCGATGCTTCCTCCCTTCCAACAACAGGCCATTGATCACGTGGAGTTTGTTCTTGCCAGACAATATGGACATTCCTTACTTCATGACTTTACATGTTTTTGTGCATTGAGATGTGTCTATTCTTCAACTTGTTTGTCTCCTAACCTTGTATTTTTCCTTGATGATTCGCATCTTTTGGAGCATCTCCACCATCTTCACTTGTCGGAATCAAGTTCTTTTCAACCAGAGAGAAATAGTGGGTATCAAGAAGGGTTCCACGGGTCATTTGTGTTTGATTCCAGAGGAATTATTTTCTTATGTAATTTTTATTTTTATTTCATTTATGTTTCATATTTAGTATTTGTTTTGAGGATTTGATTTAGGATATGATTTTTATTTTAAATATTTGATTTTACAAGGCATAGGATGTATTGAATTACTCAGACTTGAATGCATAAAATTTTGAGATCTCCTAATGCTTTCCTCTTTTCTCTCATTCTAACCATGGTTATTAAAATCTCCGATCCATATCTTACAATACTACGATTTTACAATCCAAAAATACCAAATCGATTCAGATCCCATCAAAAAGCCCTAAAGGGTATAATCTTATGAAATCCCTATAAAATCACTACAATCCCGAGTTGACTTCCGATTCTACCTATTTTAATGATCCTATAATATAGCCCTATAATGTTATTTTTGCATGTGTCTTTGATAAGTTACAACCCCAGACCATAATAATATTATAAAACAAATACCAAGATTTACTTAAATATCCTAAGTGAGACAATTATGTCGAAACTTGCTCACGTTTTTGCTTCGTGAATAACTCTTTTAATTTGCTTCAAACTGGTCAAGTGTTGTACTAGTTAATTTAAGCCATTTAACTCTTTATTATAATTAGTATGATCCAATATTGCAATTTAAAAAAAGTACTTTAGGCTAATTAGCTTCTCTCTCTCCCCCTCTCTTACATATACACACAAAAACTCAATAAGCTTGTTTTGAACCTATTGATCTCTTATACTATCTAGATCCTAGACATTTTCCTATTTAATAGGTTTTGTTATAGAGCCTTTCATGACCGAGTAAACCAACTATTTTAAAATAAAATTTTTTTTCTAATCTAAATCTAATATTTTAATTTGCTATTTTAGTTAAATTTTATATAAATAAAATATTTGTTATACTAATTTACTAAAAAAAAATTAGGATTAGTAGAAGTTTTTGTGCTCTAAATGTTTATTATAGTTTTTTTCATATTTTTTACATATTTTAAACTTATTTATTTTGTATTTTTGAGGATTCTTAAAATGCAAAAATATTAATTAGTATTAGTTTTCTCATTTTGTAGAATCTTAAGATTCTCGATCCGATCTTAAGGACCCTCCCATCGATCCATTGTAGGACCCCGATTTTAACAACCTTGATCCTAACTTCTCTTCTTCTCTAATCTTTCCTCATTCCCTCTCTTCCCTCCTCTTACTTCTCTTTCGTATTCTCTAGGGTCATTTGTGTTTCCATATTTAGGATTTGTTTGGGGATTGGACTTAGGATATGATTTAGTTCCTTATTTTTAGGATTTGATTGAGTTTTCCTTAGTTTGAATCTGCCTATATAAAGGCATGGGATGTAATCATATAAGGAATAGAATTTGAACTTTCTTTCCCTCTTTTCTCCCATTCTAATTTCCCTTCTTTTCTAATCCATCCCTCCTCTTTCCCTCTCTCCCCTTCCCTTTCCTATTCTCTTCTAGTAGTTCTGCATCAAGTGGTATCAAAGCAAACTCCAATCCAACGTATGGTTCCATCATCATTGTTCCATTGCAGCCAACAATTCATCACAGTCCATCATTGCCCAAACAAAAAAAGCCATCCTTGTTCGTCATTGATCAACAAAAAAAAAAATCATGTTCATTGCAATCAAGAGCCAACACAGTCGCAACTATACTCCAAGTTCCATCATCATCCGTCATTGCATCATAGTTACATCCGTCATTGAAATTTGCCTATCCAGTCCCCCGTCAATGATGTACTAACCTCATCATTAAATCTCTAAGGCAAATTCTCCCACATCTTTTCCAACCTTGTGAACACCTCCCCCCCCCCCCCCAAAAACAAAAAAAAGGGATAGTAATGAATGAAAGATAACTGATAGCTTTGACAACCCTTCAAGCTGTCAAACATCTAAGCTCTGTTTACCACATTTAATAAATAGATTGTGTTAGGGTCGACACCAATGTTACCTGTAACGTGAATCGTTATGATAAGTGGAATGAGAACAGAAACGTAAGTCGTCACTTGTTATAAAACATATAGTACGTTAGGTTAGGATTCTTCGGATCACTTTGTTGGAAAGAAATACGTTTATTTGAAACGTAATATACTCTTTGATTGTATTTGTAATCATATTCATATATATATAGACACACACACACACACTAAAAATTTTTAACACATCCAAACCATTATAAAACAAAAATTTAAACAATGAATGCATGTCTTTTCTTGTTTGTTGTATAATTTTTTGGGGTTTTGATATTTTAGATTGCAACGCTAAATCTTGCATTCTAAACTGCGAATGATCCACGTTTTGGATCGTACTATCCAATTCGCAATTTACTAAGGAGAAAGCAAATTCGGGTAACAATGGTCGACATACTTAACTCACAAACCCGGTAATACACTACCCATTTAACGTGATTGTTAACACATGATCCATTTATTTAATGAAATTGAAAATAAAATGTTTTTAAAAATTACATATTTTACCAGAAAAACCATTAACCAAATGGGTGCTTTAATGGTTTAAACATGTTTGAGTCATCAAATCTTATGAGGCACAAACACTCTATTTTGACTCACGTGTTTGTGTCGGACACATGTCAGATATGGACACGTTTTGAACAGGCAAAAAAAGTGTCCATTGTTTTTCAAAATTTATGACACGTTTGGGACGTGTTTTGGACACGTTTTTTCTCTCTTTTTGTGGATATTTCTCTTTTTCTCTCCCCTTCTTCTATTTTTTTTGTTATATATATATACACGTATATATATATATAATTGTTAGTATCTTATAATACATTTTGATATGGATATAAAACAATACGTATCTTATACTTGTATGATGTATCTTTTTGCATCATTTCTTACGATACGCAATATGTATATTACGATACGTTTCGATACATGCGATATATGCAATCAGATTAAATGACATCGTTTTGACCTCTTTTTTGTTGTTTTGTTAAATAGATTTTTTGTTTGGTTTGGTTTTATATTACTTCTTTATAACACCTAGAGATCTTTCCTCAAACAAGAAAGAAAGAAAGTAAGTATTTAAGAATATGAGGATGAGGAGTGAGCACATACAAGAAGTTGAATAAGAAAAAGTAAGTAAAAAATTGTTAGCATTTAACGATGACGATGATGATATCGATGCCATTGAAATTGGATATTAAAATGAAAATGGGATAGACTATAAAATTTGAATAACTTTAGATTTTATCTTTAAATTTTGACATTGATGAACTTTGTTGGAAAATTAGATAATTAAATTTTGGTTTGAAACTCGTAGTATTTATAAATCTTGATTCTTGTATTGTATGAAATTTAAGGTGATTTTTTTTATAAGTGAGTTAAAATGTTATTTTTTATCATTTTATACATTGTTTATATATAACACTACATATAACATGAAACAATAGATTTGAAAAACGAGACAACTATGCTTAGTACTACTTGAATTTTAATTGTTGGATAAATAATATTAATATATTATTTAATTTTTATGACAAGTGAATTGAAATATTATTAATATCATTTTAAACATTATCTATATATATATATATATATTGATGTGTGTGTATCTATATATTTATTTATAAATGCATTTTAAAAAAATACGCGTATCCTACAATACCCTATACAATAAGCATTTTTTAAAAAACAATACGACTTCCGATACACTTTTCGACAACTTTATATTATATATATACACACGCACGCACGCACGCATATACACATATATATGTTCTATGTAATAGTTAGCAAGTTTGTTTTGAAATTTGAATCTTGAATGTTGATTAAATAAAAAAGTTCTTGAATTTTAATTTAATAGCTTTTAATAATATTTTTATGTCCGATTTCAATCGAAATAATGTTAGATTTTTATTATATGATAGATATTCAACATATCTCTATCGTATCAATGTCTTGTTTTTTTGAGAAATGTTGTGTCCGTGTTTGTACTTCTTAGCTAAAACCCGAACCCAACATATTTATTATGTGTTAGATATGTCAACCCATGTATAATACGAGCCAAGTCAACCCAAACTCTCAAACCTCATGTTAGGTTCAACTTTCAAGTCATGTACACAGGATCAAGAATTGTCAATCCATATCCCGCACACAACTATAGAAAAGTATTAGTTTATATCAAATAATGCGTCGATGCTAAACATTCAATTACACCAACCTTGGAAAGCTCAACCCAATCAATCACGACAGTTTGCCCTCCCACATGGAACACACCAACAAAGCCGCTTCTGATTAGTGATCCAACATTTACAAGGAGGAAGGAGAGACAAAATTAGGCAAAAGGGTATTAAATATCAATGGGGAAGAAGGTGGGGGAAGGGGGTAAGACACTCTTTCAGTTTTTCATTAAACAAAGGTTTTTTACTTGTAACCAAACACCATGTAGCTTGACTCCTCTTGTCAAAATGACACCTATTTCCCATGGTGCAACAACCAAGGTCGTCAAACTTCAGTTGCCGTAAGCTAATTCAGTCGAGATCCCTACTTGTTAAGTGGTCTCTTTTTTTAATGCAAAATTATCTAGAGCCTAGTAATAAATAAACCTCAAATCTAAATGACCAAGAAATATTTTTTGAACAACCTCAATCAACTCTGCTGGAATATTGAGCTGTCCAGAGACTCCAGACACATCCTCCTAGAAGTCATGTTCTATTCCTGCATTAGCTAACCATGCAACTGCTATACTTTGTCTGCCTCGAGGTAAACATGATTAAGCATACAAAATGTCGAAATGATTGGCCATATCTATCCCACTATCCTACACTTAAGAGGTCAAATAGTCCCAGGAAAAGATCTGTTCGGTATCTGTAGCCTTCCAAGCACTTATGAACCAAAGTAGGATTAAACATATTGTTGGCCCTCTATGTCAAATTGCTTGGTCTTATAGAGCAAACAGCACAAATGAAGAACTATCAAACTAGAATTGCATATCCTCTTGTAATATTAAAGCCTTTTTGCTTCAAATTTCACGCAATTTGCTGTTCCTTAAAATGCTTGATAACACAAGGTAAACGTAAACATGGGTTGAATCACACTTCTAAGTAAATAATCCCTTGAGATGAGGTGAGAGGAGAATGCTTTCAAGCCTTAAGACTGGAATTATGTTGTGTGAAGCCTACTTATGTTGTGGGCCTGTGGCTACTCTCTAGTTGTAATATCAAAGATTTGACATATATTCTATAATCAGTGAGAGCAAACACAAGTGTCACTTCAGTGCCAATACTCGACATCAAGTTTGGCGACATCCTGTAACAGAAAAAAATGGCTACTTCCTAAATTTAGACATGAAGACTTCTTCTGTTTCATAATATTACAAGGACCCCATACTCTCAATTACTAACGTTAGCTCTATCAATGTTTAACACTCAAAAGCTCTGAAATCTTTAGGGATTGTACAGCATAAAATAGGGCTTTGGGGATAAAAATGTTCAACACTCAAAACTCTGAAATCTTGAGGGATTTTACAGCATAAAGTAGAGCTTTGGGGGTAAAAACAGAATGAAGGGGGACCCCTATGGCCTTACAAATGGGAAACAGTGCAGGTAAAACCTACCAACAAACATTGTACCGAAACTTCTAAACAAGTGAACGCAGGACTAAGGTTGGAAAAAGTAAATTAAAAAACCAAGATAGGTAACTTCAAAAAACAAAATAACTATCAAGCAAATATACATGGGCAATGAAAACCATTTGGCAAACTAAACAAAAAAAAACTGCCAAACAAAGAAATCTAAACTATAAACGGGATTTTGTTTCTGTTCTCTATAACCCAATTGCATATTGCCTACTAAATTAGAAGACCACCATTATGAAGCACGTATATAGTTACTGGTTGAATCCAATTTGCTATAATGAATTTGTGATCAAAGAGTTTTTCATTACATTGATCAAATGACAACCAAATCGAAATCGCATCAACTATAATTATAACAAAAGCAAAAGAAACACGCATCAGATGACTGAAGAAAACAGCGTAGATACTACCTTGTTGATATTGAGATTAGGGGTCCAGAAATGAAGTAACTTGTAGAAGTAATCGAACATCGCCACAGATGACCCAAAACTCTTAGGACCCAGGCTCACACGACCCGAATCCTTATCTCCTCCATCTGCTTCGCTACCATCCTGTTTCTCCGAATGCTGTTCATCGACGGACTTCTCGACGCTCGGCTTCTTTGCGCCACCGTTCTCGTCCTCCTCTGACTCGGCCCCTTCCTCTCTCGCACGCTTCGAGTTCTGGTCGCCAATCACGGCCTCCTCCGAGTCAGCGTGGGTTTGTTCGGAAGCATTTACGGTTTCAAGGTCCATATCTTGCGCGGACATGTTTTCTCTCTTCGTCTCTCTGACGATTTCGGTGGTTTCTGTTACAGCTTCCGTCACGACTGAGCTCCCTCCACTGCGAAGTGTGCTGGGTGAGAGAGAACAACAAAAACCCTCGCTTAAACCCTTTCTTAAATTGCCATTTTTTATGGTCCGAGCTAGTCCAAAATCTAAAGTTCACCCGGCCCGTAACTGTTAAAGGCAATAAAAATTGAAACCGCAAAAACAAAATAAAACATTTTTTTAAAAAAAAGTTACGAGTATTACAATATTATAATCAGAAGGAGAAATATAAAATAATAATCGAGTGTGAATTGATTATCTTTTATAATTTGGGTTTGTGGAAATGGAATTGTAATGAACCAGTTTGTGTTATGAGTTTTTTCATCACATACATCGATGTAAAAATATCTTTCATTAATAGAACGATTATAAAATTGAGTCGCTTATGTATTTTTACAGCCTAAGTCTCGAAGTCTTGCAATGGTAATCTCGAAAAGAATTTCAAAAAAAATAAAAAGAAAAGATAAGAGAGTTGACTGAGAATCAAATATCCTTCCACAAAAATTTAATGACCAAAATGTGAGATAAATATCAATGTTAGTTGAAATTCAAAACTAATGAGATAATGATAAGAATTTTAATCTTATCACAACTCTCATTCAAATTTTGGGGATGTCTAAATGACTATGAGTTCGGGTCTAACCCAAGCCAATATCCAATATCTTTCACTCATCCACATATTCTCTACATCATCTTCTACAAACAGGAAACGGATCATGCAACCGGATAAGAAAGATCGGGATAAGAGTATCAAGTTGCCATCACACCAACATAGTACCTTATTACAAACAAACAAATAATTTTGTCTATACCCCACACTATTCCATTACACCAAATTCAGCATCCTTTATTCCTCACGAGAACTAATTTTAGTGCGATGCTTGAATCCTTCAATCAGTATTGTACTCATGATCATATCGATAAACACATAAATCGACAGATCATTCGCGCTATGAGTCATAACACAATAATGTATTACGGAACCATCTTCCTTAACTACTCATGTTAATCCAATTAAACTTAACCGTTTTCCTAGACATGCCCCACCAGATCATATCAATCATTATCTTTTAGGCACATGCTAAAATAGCGACATCAAACCCTGTCTTCATAACGTAATCCTAGGTCACAAAGGACATAGTGGAACTCAAAGTAGTTCTCAGAGCTCATACAGTTACTTCTTGCAGTCTAGGTTCGTAGAAGCAGAAGCGGAATGAACCAATTTGTATTGCGAGCTTCTCTATCATATACATTGATATAGAAATCTTTCTTGTCAATAGGACAGCTACAAAATTGAGTCGCTTATATATTTTCACAATTCAAGTCCAGAGGTCTCGTGATAGTAACCTCAAAAAAATCTTAGAAGAGTCAAGAAAGCTGATAGATAACCAAATATCCTCCCACACAAACTCCGTAAACTAAAACGTGGGATAAATATTTGCATTAGTTGAAATTCAAAACCAACGAGATAATGATAAGAATTTTAATCTTATCACAACTCTCATTTAAATCTTGTGAATGCCCAAATAGCTATAGGTTGAATCTAACCCAACCCAATATTCAACATATTTAACTTAATAACATTACGTGATTAGGAGGGTATTGTTCATCCACATCTATCCCAATGAGCCGTTTATCAAATCATTGCAATTGATATTTGATCCCGAAAAAAAGGAAAAGATCTTCAGAAAGTGGGTTTTTATGATATGATAAAGAATCAAACTTCTTTAAATGTACAAACCACCAACCATCATAGACTACTAAGTTCCTTAATAATTAAAGATGACAATTTGTTTCGTTCACTGAATTTAATAAAAAAAATTTGGAAAGAAAATAAATAAAATGAGACATGAATAAAAAATTTTAGTAAAACACAATACGGGTTTAGGGAAAGAATGGGAAAAGGTACCCTGTCCCACCCACCCGGATTATATATTTAAATTATATAAATACTCTTTAATATTTTTATATTTTATTAAATATTTTCACATATATAAATCTAAAATATGTTAATATATTATTTGTTTATATATGTAAATATGAATTTGTATTTTTAATTATATTAATTGATTAATTTTGCTTTTAAAAAAATAAATTTTAGACGGAAACAAAAATGAGGTGACGTGGGGGCAGGAACAAATTGCCATTTCTAAAAAAAAACTGTTAAAAAATTAATGATTTTGTGGGTCAACTTTAAGTCAAAATAAATGTGAGTCCCACACATCTTTTATCACGGGTCCACATTGGAATGCATTCTCCTCAAGATGAAGATGAACACCATATATTTATTTGATCAAAAGGGGAGCCGCAACTCCCTAGATTCCCATTAAGTGGTGAATGAGAAATTGTCACCAAAAGTCTCCACTTAACATTGGTTGAAGGATGATAAATAAAGTTTGTTTCACATTGGTTAGTAAGTAAAACCATAATGGGTATATATACTTCTCTCTTATCTTGTGGGTTAGGCTCAAGGGAACCCAATTTTGTGGAAGGGGGAGGACCTAGCCAAAGTGTGTCTGCCACACGTGCGCGCTGCCCCGAATTGGGCCAAGCTCGAAGCTTGGCCCAATATATATTTTTTGGACAAAATTTTATTTGATTTTTTTGTTAATTAAAACATTGTCGTTTAAGGATACATTTTAATTAAACTAAACACTGTCATTTTAAGTGAAGCATTGTCGCCCAAGAGTTGTGAACGCTTTAAAGATATGTTTTAATTAAACTAAACACTGTCGTTTTAAGTGAAACATTGTCGTCCAAGAGTTGTGAACGTTTCAGCAGTGGATGTTCGTTCAAACTCAAACGCTAGAAGCCATATTTGTTCAAGTGAATAGACACAGTCATGACTATTCCAAACATCATTGCTGCTTCTATAAATAGCATCCTCATTCCATCAATTCATTCATTCGATTTTCATAGCTTATGCATTCTGTATTTCATATATTTTGAGAGAGAGTTAAGCATTGTTGGTTTGTCAAGCTCATCGATTATAGTGCTGCTTCTGTGAGACTCGGATCATTGTATCATGAAAGGCAAATGTCTAAGAAGTCGTAAGCACCATTGCGAGGACGAAATTTGTCCTAAGAACATAGTGTCAAACACTAGCCTTGATCTAAGTTCGAATTTTGTTCTTGTGTTTAAACTGTTGCAATACAGTAAGTTCATCTTATTCTATTTTGTGATTTTTATTTTTTCAATTTCAATTACAGTATTATTAAAACAATATACTATATAGAACTACAAAAACTCTCTTAGAACTCCAAAATGCAAGTTAAACTCTCTAAAATAACTAATGAAAATATATGAAGAGTGGGATGGAGATGTTAGGAGACAAGTCATGTCACTCACAGTAGACTAATTGGTGCAATAAGAATAATGTGTTGCTCAAGTATAAAACTAGTCTCTTGTTATTGTAATTTTCTCAATTAGAGAAGACAGAGCCTCTCTTTGCTTAATAAAAAGCAATAGAAGAACAATAATTTAACAGATGTAATATCTCTTTGATATACAAAAACTAGTTGTTGTATAGAATACGGGTCAAGTTTTTCTCTAAAAATAACCGGTTAAAATCGACTTCACTTGAATTTTTTTAATAATTATATTGAAATTTTTGAAATCACACTAACTTTTTTTACTTTATCTGATAAATTACAAATATTCTCTCTAGTTAATTTTTTTTTCAAAATAACAAAACTATCCCTTTCATATTTTTTTTATAGATTTTTTAAAATTTTTTACCTTTTTTTTCATTTTTAAATAAAATATTAATTACCACCTTAAATTCATTTTTATATAAAATAAAAATAAGTTATTTACCTTCAATTTATTTTTATATAAAATAAAAAAAAATTCTTTAAAAAAGTTAAAAAATTTTGGTCAAAATTGAAAAAATATAAAAATAAAAACATGAAAGAGGCAATTTTGTCATTTTGAAAAAAATAATTTGAAAGAAATATTTATCGTTGTCAGGTAAAGTAGAAAAAATCAATATAATTTGAGATATTTCAATAAAAGTTAGTATAATTATTCAAAATCTCAAAGAAACTCAGCTTAATTTACCCAAAAATATAATAAATAGACTTACATTATAACTTTTGCATCAATGTTATTGTTTTACCATGAACTCTTAATATCAAAGTAAAAATTCAGTAAATCTAATATAAATTAACAGCCATCTATAGTGTTTTTTTTTGGTTGTAACTAAATCATTCTCTCTAAGGCTCTTCTCCTCATATCATCTAATCCATTGGACCATAATTCTATTGGAAAACCACTTAATCACACAATTTTATTTTTTTAGTCACGAGCTTTCTTTGTCAACCAATTTGTTACAAAATTAGCCTATCGATAAATGTATTTCACTATGACCTACAAACGCTTTTCCTTAATAATATTAATACAATCTTTTAGAATATCATAGATTTTCCAATGACTTTTTTGTCTACCTAACAAACTATTTATAATCACCTTTGAGTCACCTTTAATCTCAAATTCAAATCCATCAACTACATCAATTCTTAACAAAGCTTTTCTAAGAGCCAAAACTTCTAGTTGAAGAACCGATGAATCTCCATTGTACTAACTAGACAATGCCCAATGAATGCTACCATCCTCATTCTTAATAATAGCACCTAGACAATGCCCAATGAATGCTACCATCCTCATTCTTAATAATAGCACCTAGACCACCTGAATTAATGTGCCTAATTTTTTATTCATCAAAATTCAATTTCTTTTTACCAATAGATAGTATCCATCTGACAAAATTCATCAATTTACCTCTTCTCATGCTAGTCTCTCTATTATTGATCCAACTCATAATCTTGCAGTAATATTGAAAACTATTGGTCGCTTACTCAATAACTTTAAATGGGTTAAAACTATCTTTTTTAAATATTCAGTCATTGCAATGATGCCAAATTTGTCAAAGAATATTAACAACTTTTTCTCTGATATCCACATTACTCTTACCCAAATCCTGAATTTTCCCAAGCCATTCCACAATGTCAACCTCATTTGTGTATGGCGTTGGACAACCGACTAAATCAAATTCCAAACATATTTAGTAGTTTTACAATGCAGAAAAATATGATTTAAATCCTCTATCTCATTAGAACATAAATCACAATAAATGTTTAAATTAACACCTCTCTTACTTATTACTCAATCTGAGTAATAAGTAACAGAGTATTACAAATAAGGCTTCCCAATTCATCACCCCCTATCTTCTTAACCATTGCCTCATTCCATTGTTTATTCTCCAAAATATAGTCCTTAACTTTCAAGTTCCAATCTATTGTCTTCGTCATTCTTTCATGCATGCATTCATATAAAATCCTATTCATAACCCATTTGTCAACCCAAAAGTAAATCTTATCCCCATTTCCTACAATCCATCTACTACATTCTCTAAGAATATTTCTTGTTTTTAGGATATTTTTCCGTGCCCACGAATCATTTTCTTTTGCTTTAATACTTAAAAGTCATCCTTATAAAGGTATTTACTCCGCATATGAGTCACCCAAATATTATTAAGTTCCGTCAATACTTGGTCACAACATTTATATTATTATCAATATCATGACGAATACCTAAACCTCCTCTCATTTTCTGAGTGATCTATTGTTGTATAACTATTAACTTCACAAAAAGAAAAACATAGAGATGCTTAATCCAATTTAAGTGATTCTAATCATGGATCAACCAAACAACCTAAGAAAAGAAACCAAGTTAGTAGCAAAGTTCAAATCAATTTTATTCCAATCAAAGGGAGAAATAACAATCAAAAAGGATAAATTGGAAGAGAATTCAGCAAAACAGTTTACACAGAGTTTTCCAAATAATGAATTCGAAGAAGGTAAAGTATAAATTGATATGAATCAACTTGTTCAATTTGGAATAAGGAAATATAAGCAAAATTTTGGATAATAAATAAATATTAATTCAATAATCTTTAGAGTTACGTAGGTAAACTCAAATTATTTCTTTAATTAATTATCCCTAACTAATTAAATATGAATTGTTGATCTTGAATGGTTTAACAAAGTGATCTAGAAATTTATTAAGATTCCAATTAATTAAGTATGGTCAAGTAATAATCAATTATGTAATAACAAAATAAAACACCAAAAAAAAAAAGCACATTGGAGAAAGAAACAAGATTTATGTGGAAAAAACTCTGGTGAGGTAGAAAAAGATTACCAACTATTAGTGAATAATTTACTAGTAAATTAACCTAGTTACAAGACACAAAAATAATAACTTTGATTACTAACCTACCATACTGACATGTGTAGATTACCGCTAATCAATCAACCCTATTGTATTCCATGTTAGGCTCTTTTATGTAAATTACCTTTATCAATTTGTAAATTACATTTATCAAACGGACCGACAAACGACCCCTAAAAATATATGGTCCATGATCAACAAAAAAAGTTGTGATATTCTTTTACTCAGAGATGAGATGAGCCCGGGAGAGCAAAAGTTCTTTCAAAAATTTTGATATTTAAAATATTTTAACAAAATAAGACTTGATTTCAAAATATTTTTATATATTTATATAAACTTTTCTAAATTTTAATACCTATCTAACCATTGTATATACGCTTTTCAAGTTACCACAGGACATGCGTTCATGAAGTAGTCGTCATCATAACGTGATCCTTACCCAGCCACCCCACCTACCCCACTTATGAGTCCATGGCCCAACTCTTTATTAATTTATGCATCCTACCATCTCATGATAATTTAGGGGAAAGTGATCTTCCTTTTTTGCTCTTTCCCCTTTGCTGAATTCTCTATCCAACTCTAGCCACACTTACACAATTTGTTGATGATACTTTTGACTTTATAGTAGCGCATTCTTATAATGATGTTGTTTCATGTATTATAATTCATTGAAAAAGGCGAGACATAATACATCGTAAGATATTATTAAAAAATTACGAAATAATATATTTTTTAGTGACCAGAACATTTTTCATTATCCAATTGCAGTGCGACACATGAACAAGAGACTTGGGGGGTGCTGATACTTCCCCATCTCTATCAATTCTCTTAATTGAAGGGGAAAAAAGGTGTCAAAAAGTCAAGCAAGTAGAAGAAAAAAAAACAGCTTGAGTTGTTTGTCATGGTGGTGCTGCTTCTTGGAAGCGGTCCAATTATGCAGTCCAGCGGGTCTGGTCTGGTTGGATGTTCACGTCAAGCATTTTCTCCTCAACCTACTTTGGGGTCCACCCAAAGCTTGTCTGAACCATGGCTTGTCCGGTATGGTAAATACTAGGAGAGAAATGTTTTATATCCCATAATATTTATTCTATTTTCTAGCTCACAAATTTGAGGATGGGATCCACCATTTATGGAGCTCTGTGAATAAATTTCACACCTTGTGAGAGAGTGAATTACGAGTAGACTAACAATTCTTTTGAAAGTTTCGGAAAAAAAAAAAAAAAAATTTTAAATAAAAAAAGAAAAGAAAAGATCATTTTTATCATATTTAATAGTTTAAAAAAGAAAAAAAAAGAATGTCATTATTTCTTATTTGAATGATTAGTGAAAGAGAGAAGAAAAAAAAGTATAAAAGATCTTTTAACAATTATACCTTTCTGTTTTATGTTTAAAATTTTTAATTCTTTCATTTATGGGTATTTTTGATATTTCAAAAAAATTTATTAAAATACTTTTTTTTCTCTTCAAATCTCTACACTTTTGAAGAGATTAAAAAAATGACTAAAACTTTCAAACTTTCTTTCCTATTTTCTCTATTAAAAACTATCAAACAAAAAATTTAACTATTTCTGTACTCTAATTCTCTTTATTCAAACGAACTATAAATGTAATGGAATCATAAAACATTGCCCATAATAATAACGGTGATTCACGTTAGGTAGCTTATTTGCAATGTAGTGTTTTGCATTCTCAAAATATTAACTATATACATACATACATATATATATATATATATAATTTTGTACCCCATTTCTTCATTTACAAATTTATAATTTTGTTCTAAAAGTAGCATTGGTTCATGAACTTCTTCCATTCCATTTTATGGATAATTTATTTCACGATATTCGTTGCATCGTGTGATAATTTTTATAATTTTATTATTAATGATAAATTTAAATAAAATTTATAAATATTTAGATTATGAAAGAAATAACGTGAGTGTGACATTTATGTGAAATAAAAATAACCATAATTACTTAGTAACATTACCTGTTAAAAAACATCAATAACATCAAGAAATAGATTAATGGAGAATCAAAATAACAAAACTCAATATTTTTTTTCAAACCTAATCATAAGTTAATCAGTTCACGTTATTTTTCTTATCACTTATTATCTACTTCATACATATTTCGATATCTTATATATTATTATTGTTTAATTGATTAATTAAATTAGTTATTTGTTTTAAATATTTTTACTAATTGCAACTCTTTATTTTAATAGTTTTTTTGTATTGTCATATTATTTTATCTTTTAACAATTTGATTTTTAAAAACAAGAAGAATAAATCTTAAGAAAAAAAAATCGTTTAAAATTGTCTCATTACATATCCAAAATGTATTGCTTTGACATTGAGCAATCAAGATGATGTTCGTTAATTTCAAAAATAAATATTTAAGTAATAAAATAGTATGAAAGAGTTTTATGATTATACATCAATTTTAAACAAGTGATATGATATTTTAATTTAAGATATATAATTTGTGTTAAAATTTAATCTAAATAATCGTGGAGTGGAATTTTTTATAGAAAAATATTAAAAAAATTTTAAAATAAAAATTTCAATTAAAAAAATCCATGATATATATTTTTTTTTTATCTAAAAGACCTAAAAAAGAAATTTTTAATATAAAAAAGTCTAATTGTTAATTTCTATCTTAATACTGTTAAAAAATATTATTAATTAAGACTAAAATAACCTTGAAGATACATTTAAAAAAATACTAAATAGTTGATAAAATAAATTATTTAATAAAAGAACAATATAATATTTTGAGAAAAATACTAAAAAGTCCTTAAAATAAATTTTTCAATCCAAAAAATCCATGATATATATTTTTTATTTAAAAGATAAAAAGGCAAACTTTTAATACGTAAAAGTTTAATTGTTAACTTTTATATTAACACCGTTAAAATATATTATTGATTAGACCAAAATAACCTTCAAAATATATTTTAAAAAATACTAAATAATAGATACAACAAATTTTTTAATATATATATTTTTTTATTTATCTAGAATGCCTAAAAAATAAATTTTTATTTTATAAAATATTATGATTTTTTGGGATTGAAAATTTTATTTTATAGATTTTTTAGTATTTTTTTTTCTAAAATGTATCTTAAAAGTTATTTTAATATAATCAGTAATATTTTTTAATAGTATTAAGATGAAAGTTAAAATTAAACATTTTTGTATTAAAAATTTATTTTTTAGATTTTTTAGATAGGAAAAGTGTATCACAGATTTTTTGGATTGAAAAAATTTATTTTAGGAAATTTTTAGTAATTTTTTTCTAATATTTTTTATTTATCTAGAAGACTTAAAAAATAAAATTTTACTTCATAAAATATTTTAATTTTTTTCTGGATTGGAGAAATTATTTTATATATTTTTTAGTATTTATTTAAAAAATATATCTTAAAAGTTATTTTAGTAGAATTAGTAATTTTTTTTAATCACATTTAAATGAAAGTTAATAATTTAATTTCTTTATATGAAAATTTTTTATTTTTGAATTTTTTAAATAAAAAAATATATCATAAATTTTTTAAAATAAAAAAATTTATTTTAACAACTTTTTAGTTATTTTTTTTTTAATTTTTTTTTCTCTCTTTCCGTTAGGCTTGGACTTTATCGTCAAACGGACGTTACCGAACCTGAAATGCCGAAACAGGTTCGCTCTTCCGAGCCATGTAGCCAGACAATATCTAATCCATATCTATCGGCATAGAAATAATTAAATATATTTATATACACACAAAAACTCTCGGTTTTGTCATCAATTTGAAAGAAGAGGTTACGACTTCTCTGAAGACTCATTCAACAGCCACCCAAAAGCGATCGAAAAAGAGCATTTTCAGGTACTTTCAATTCGGTTTTCTCAAATTTTAATTCTTTTGATCTGTTCTTAAGATTGATTTTTAGCTTGAAATCTCTTTCTGTTTGTCTATTTCCAGGGTTCCCATATTGTTGATCAAAATTCTACTGGTCAACATTTGGTCTTGTTTTTTGTTTTAATTAATTTTTTTTCTCATATGTTCCGTAGAGCCGATGGATTTTAAGCTTTAGGATGGATTTTGGGACTTTTTCTTTGAAGATGTCATATTTTTGTGTTGTTTGTTGAGAAAATCGGGGAGGAAATTAGAAGCACAATTGAAACCTTTTTTTGTTCTGTTGTTTGATTCGTAGCAGCATTTTCCCTCAGTTTTCTCGGCAACCAAACGGGGGCCCTGGGGATATCTCTTCCTTACTAGGAAAGTACAAGAAAATTTGGGGCACTAGAATGGAAAATTTAATTTCAGCCTTCATAAGATTCTATTACTTAGTGGTGCATTAAGTGCAATTCGGTTGCTCGGATTTAATCTTTTATTATCAAAATTATATTTGTTTCGTTTCTGAGAAAGCCAATGTCATACTCAAATCGAGCCTAATACAATCAGTTCACTCCTTTGAACTGACTTCGTCTTCTTCATGCTTTTCATTTTTTATTTTGAGGGGGAACAGAAGCAACAGAGCACATTAGATCCAAACTTTATATATATATATATATATATATATATATTTAATTATCTGTTTTCTCAACTATTAAAAAAGGATATTTAAGCTTTTCTAAGTTATTTTCTTGTGATCTTACACTATGCTTGTATAAGTAGGAGGGAAATGAGAGGAGTTAATAATATTAGTTACGAGGGAGAGGAGAGGAAAGGAAATGAGAGTGTAATCCCTCCCTCATACTTGTATAACAAATGAGAGAAAAGATAGCATGATCCTCTCATCTTGTTTGGGAACAATAGAAGAAAGAGATGAAAGGCAATGAAAGAATTTTATATTTCTTTTACTATTATGTCTTAAGATAGAGTTGTCTTTTTTTATTTTTTATTTTTCTTTATAAGATTAGAATTGGTATTATAAAAAATTCTTAAAAGGCTCTCTCATTTTCCTCCGTTTTCGTCTATTCTTGGGAAGAGAGCAAATTAGATAAAATAAGGGTTAAGAAACCCTCCATCCCCTTTCCTTTCCTTCTCTAATTTTAAACCAAGCAAGAAATAATGTCTCTTTTCTTCCCCTTTCCTCTCCTTTCTTTCCAAATCCCTTAATCCAAGTGGTGTGTTAAGAATGCAGTTCATGGTTAATGACCATCCTGATTGTTTGGTTTGTAATGGGTAATGATGAATAATTGTGGTGAATCAGGCCTTTGCTGTTAAAAGATGGGGGACCACCTTGTTTTGTGCGTTGACCACCTCATAACACCTGAATCATTGCAATCACTGCAAAGGACTCGGGTCCCAGGATCTTCTGGAGAGGGTTCTTGCGCTCAGACTGCTGACCCATCCCCTTCTGTCATTGATATTAAGGAGGTAGGGAAACATGTTGTAGCTGAAGAAGAAGAACCACTAATTCAGTCAGTGGAATGCCGCATTTGCCAGGAGGAGGACAACATAAAAAACCTGGAGACTCCTTGTGCTTGTAGTGGCAGCTTGAAGGTAACTTCACCCAGAGCTTTCTGATGTATATGTTGTGGTCTCAGTCACTTTTTTGTCTTACAAGAAATCTTACAAATACATACAAATGCATATACATGTATGTGCATATGTACAGATGTATGTACTTGTGCATATTGCTTTGTCTTATTTAGTTTTTATTAGTTTGATGGTTGAGCTATGTGTGAATTTTTTTCTTCTTCTGTGGGCATGAATTACTGTCCAGTCATACCTGTAAGAAAAATGACGAGGGGTCCTCTTTTTTAAGTTATAAGGGGTTTGGATGTGTATTCAAATGCGTATATAATTTTATATTTCCTGTTTGGTATATTTAGTTGGCTGGCAGTGGCGGTGCTAGGAATTCACTTTAGGGGTCAACTTTGTTCTTAATGTTCAATCATAAATTTTAAAAATTAAAGAAGTATAAAAATTTAATATTGATTGATAATATTTTTGATAAGTAACTAAATTCATTGATATAAAGGAGCTTAGATATTAGACAAGAAGTCTAGCGAAAGAAAGAACACAAAAAACTTTATTTTATTCAAAAATCCCAAAAAAATTCATAAAAGTCACATTGAGGGGGTCAAACTAAGATTAAGATAAGGCTAAATTAGGAAAAACATTAAACCAGGCAAAAATATAAATTAAAGGGGTATATTTTGATTTTTTTTTTGGTTGTTGAAAAGTATAGGAAATCTTTCAGATAAAACACACTATCTTAGCCTTGGTGTCATGCTAAATCTTTTATTCAACTATGGCAAGGCACCTTTCTTTTTGCCTTTGGAGCCTAGATGAGTGCCAAGGTCAAGGCAAGCAGCACCTAACATACACCAAATACCAATGCATTTTTTCTTTTCCTTTTTAAAGTTTTGATGTTTAATTATATTTATATCGTGAATAATCTAACTCTCTATGTTGCATTTAATTGATATTCCAGTTAATAGGAACACTTAGGGCCATTGCCAATCACATTGTTCAAAATAACGTTAAAGGTTAGATTTGTTTTCGGTCCATCCCTCTTCAACACCTTGAGTAAGTGGGAACAATACTGGGTAATGAGTCTAATGACATTTAGTTAATAGGAGTGCTTGTGTGAAATGAAAATAGAAACATAGCTCAACTTGTTGGACAGGTAAGAGAGTGGAAGAGAAGAAAGATTCATGGCTATTTATTGGTAGTATAATGTATATGATTGAAAATTATATAATGGAAGTTAATGATGCATGATTTGTCCACATTTTATGATATCAAAAAAATGATATGTCCACATTTATGATTGATTATAAGCTATGTTATCTGCATTATACTATAATCAAGATATTAGGTTATTTTAAATATTAACATCCTCTATATGTTATTTTTTTGTTTGGAATACACACTCATGTATATTTGTATGTACATATCAAAGTGTGCATGTGTGTATATCAACTAATTATAATCTGTTTATTGCTTTACTCAAGCAGCATCTTGCAGGCCATTTCATGCCGTAATGGTGCCTTTCATCTTGAATTAAACTACTACTACTTTACTTTTGATTGGTACTTGTGTCTTTGTTTCTGTTAGTTTGGTTGTTGATCTGGACCAGATTTTAATTCTTTGTAAATGGTTTAAGCCATTTTCTTTGGTTTATGGGCACAGATGTGTCATGTATGTAAATGGATCCAGGGTGTAGGATAGGACAAACTCATTCAGATCCAGACCTAACACAGCTATTTATGATTGTGTTGGTGTATTTATTATATTATATTTATGTACTAGTGTGTCAACTTTAAAGAGAATTACTCTATAAATCATAGCTCAATATAGTCTTCTTTTTGTTTGTATGCTGGCCTCCTTATGATGTCATACATCAAGTACCTAAGTGTCACTTCTTAGAAAACGACCTTTCCTAGTCTAATTTTATCCCTCACACACCATTGTGTATTTTTTTTCCAATAGCTAATTAACTTATCTACTCTTAAGTTATGAAGCATGGATACTCCATTTTGCCTCGCGTATCTGTGTTGGACACATTCTGGATACATGAAAGAAGAAAGTTTAATTTTTTTGAGTTTCAGATACGTCCCAGACACATTACAGACATGGTTACACATTTTGGACACGTTTTTGGATATTTTTTTTGTTTGTTTATTAGATTTTTTTTCCTGAATTTTTTTCCCTTTTTTTTTGTTGTTGTTACACACACATATATAGTAATTAACAAATTTGTTTTGAAACTTAAATCATGAACATTGATGATTAAATGAAGATCTTAATTTTTTATTTAATGACTTTGTTATTTTTATATATTAATAATATTATAATGATTTATGTTTTTTTTATGTTAATTTTAATTGAAATAATATTCAGTTTTTATTATATGGTTATATAAAAAATATATTTAATGTGTCCCTTACGTATTCGTGTTCTATTTTTTGAAAATGCGGTGTCTGTGTCGTATCCATGTCCCATATCCATATCCGTACTTCTTAGCTCTTGAGTTATTAAAGTATTCTATTCTTCCTAATACATATATTTTTGAGAATGTTATCTCGATCATCTCTTGCCTCTTCAAACTCATCTTTGGGAAATTGTGCTAGTATCTTTTTCTTTCTTATGCCATTTTGAATATTTTCGATATCTTGTTTCAACATATTATTTCGAGTAATGTTATTGTAAGCTTGAGTGCATATGAGATGGTGTTTTAACAATTGAATGACCTAAGAACTAGAGATAAAGTGGTTGGGATAAATGAAAACTTAATTCCTAGGTCATACAATGGTTAAAACACCTTGTCTTATATGCACTCGAGCTTCCAGTAGTACTATCCTATTATTTCTTAGATTGATAGTAGATAACTTTGTTTTATCCAGTTCGCTCATAGGAATTGTGTTCAGCGGTGGTGCAATGAGAAAGGAGATATAAGTTGTGAGATTTGTCATCAGGTATGTACTGCTTCTTTGTTTTTAGCCGTCATTACTATCTTTCTTTCCTCTTTTAAGTTGTGAAACCGTGATGAAACTTTCTACATTTGCTATATATATTAATCGGTGTTTGTTATTTCATATATTCATTCATGAAATATTCGGCTTGTTTTGTTTCAAATTTTTTTATATGTTGGAAAAAGTTATCCTTTTGGCTTTATGCATTAGCTTGTAAACAATCCAAAAAAGGATGTAGACATGTAGCACCTTTTGTTGAGTGCTTTTAATTTTATGTAGACTTACTTCTTTCTGGTTGTTTTTTAACGTGTAATTTTTTTTATATTGGGTTTCACTATAATGTTTTTCCTTGGTCATTATCACGCTCACCATTAGGGGGTTCATTTAAATTGGCAAGGCTTTATGTTTCTGTTGAATTAACAATAGTATGTATACATTGTGCACATCTACTCTTCCCTTTTTATTATTGATATTAGTTAATTGTTCTACTTTATATATAAAATCTAAAAAGTTTTGTTTCTTTTAATGAGTGATATGTATAAGGGCACATTGAGTCTCTATATCCCAAAATATGTGGTGATATGTATAATGCATTTCTCAGTCCCATGTACATATCAATTAAGGATGTTTTAGTGGATTTGCTGAAAGGGTTTCGGTTCCATTGTGCCTGTAAATTTAATTTATTTATTGATAAGAGTTGATTGATCAATTTAGTATTAGTTTATTACTAACTTCTTCAATAAAAATGTCCATGATTTACAGCCTTATCAACCTGGTTATACTGCCCCGCCACCTCCCCCTCACTCTGAAGATACTACAATCGATATCAGGCAAGTTTAGATTCATATTCTTCATCCCTAACTATCATCATCGCGTTGTTGATTGATAATGTTGATACCCTTTTGTAACTGATCATGAAACAATAAACTAATCTCTGATAATATTAAAAAATTAAGTTTATCAAAAGGAAGTAGTAGTAGTAATAATAATAATAAAAAATCAAGTTGGTTCCTTTCTTGATAGTTAATGCTATCTTTTCTTCATATTAATAATTTTACCACTTATAATGAATACTTTATCATGTTATCAATTTTTAGAATAGAAATATATGTTGAGGTATTCTCATTACCTACCCAGGCCTAAACTAATTATAATATTAATAGAAAAACCACATTCTTTTATATCGACTATTTAATCCTTAACCAAACAAATGCATTGGCTGAGGTGACTATCTTTCTAACATTTAAGCAAATAATTGTTTAATTGAAAAGACATTGGGAACTTTTTTACTCTTTAACAGTCAATGAATATCTCCTTTATATGAAAAATTAAATAATTCGTTTTAACAATTTGTACAAGGTCTTGTCTTAGTGTCTCTTTTGATGAAATTCAAAAAAGAAAAAGTTAATAAATCTATTAGTTATAAAGTTATGATTTAAATGATTTTTTTATACTGAGTAGGTGGACTATAAGTGAGATCAATGGAAATGACAAGTGGATGCACATAGGAAATTTATATATATGCGCCACGGGGGCACTTCTGTTTGTTAATTTCAGTTTATTTTTTTCTCATTTTTCCTGTGTTGGACACTTAATAGTTCATACCCACATCAGATTCAGTATTCAAAGACCATCCTATGCCTCCCAATTTATTTTTTGAGATTCATCTCTATCTACCCCAAAAAATTGCCAAGATGATGTTAATAGAAGCTAAAATATTTTCATGAACAACCTGCTTCATAAAGATTGTTGTAATAATGAAACTTTGGCCTTCCTTTGTCTATGTCCTGTAGCTATTCTTGCAGTTCAGTTTAATGGAGCTTCATGTATTGGACAACTCATATATTTTCAGAAATCACTATATCAAACACCACATATATGACGAGACCTTACACCCAACTATTCGGAGTTGACTACATGGATTTTTTCTTCTTCTCATTTTTCCATTTCTATTGTTTGTTAGATTGTAGGTCATCGCAGCTCCTCTTATTACCTTTTTGTTTTGGGTTGGCCTTCTTATCCAGTCAAATAAATCCTCCTTACAAGGGAATTTATTGACTTACAAAAAAAGGGCATTCATCTAAACATCCTTCATCATTTCATCTTCACTCCTATATTACATGTAGTTTCTTCAGAATTCAAATTTTGTGCCATTAAGTACCTATTATTTATTTATTTATTCTTTTGGGGAGAAGGGGTGGGGGGGGGGGGGGACCATTAGGTGGTGTTGGTTTTGTCGGTCTTTTAGAAATTTCCCTCCGATATAACTGCTTTTTGACAATTATAAAAGAGGATCAGATTTCCACTTCCATGGTCACTTTTTTAGAAGATAACTATTGAAAGTTCAATTTGCTGGATTGATATTGCACTATCATTTGTTATAATGTTGTTTTCTTTGTTTCTTGGTTTTTGTCTTACAGTGGGGGTTGGACAATCTCTGGTACTCCTCTGGACTTGCATGACCCTCGACTGTTGGCTATGGCAGCAGCGGAACGCCATATTCTGGATGCTGAATATGATGAACATGCAGACACGAGTGCCAGTGGAGCTGCATTTTGCCGCTCTACGGCTCTTATTGTAAGCTGTTGGAACCACCTCTAGTATAAGTAGTAGTATGAGTTATCAGGAAAGATGGATATCATGTTGCTTTTGAATGTTAGAATATTTAACAATGCAGAAGTATGCATGAAGTATTGCTAGCTCTTGCGGCAGTGAGGAGAATAATATTGTATTAATGAAGTTTATTGATAATCCTTACTTTTAAGCAAGTATTTTTAGGATGTGATTTCAAATGTTATGGTGGTAATGTGCCTTTCTTACAACACACACCCATACACCCCAACCACAGGTATACAGTTGACCCTCATTATGTTTATTTTCTTTGTGAAGTTATGTTATAAATCTATCAGAAGATGAGGCCCAAGGGAGCATTTTCCTTGAAAGTCTTCAGCAGTTGATAGCTGAACATATTGTGGAACATCTGAATACCTGTCTCTGGCTTATTTGTGCGAGTTTTTTTATATCTTTTTTTTTTCTCTCTTCCTTTTTCATTTATTTTTTCCCTTTTAAAACTCCATCGCATTGATTGGCAGTATCTGGAGCCTAATGCAGGTTGTAGATCATGGTCCTTTTGACTTAGTTGCCATCTCTTTGTGCTGATGGCAAAGCTTAGGACACAATGTCTATTTTCATTTATGTTGTGTGATTGGCGGGAATTGGGGCCTTAGAATTGGAATTGGTTGGAATTAGACGCAAGCTAGCCTGACTCCAATTCCAACCAAATCCATGGTCCTAATTCCTAATTCCATTCTCTTGAACACGTCATGATCAATTTAGTTCTTTAATTCCTGTGTTATTTTTCCATCATGTTATGTTCTGAGTCTTTCTGTTTGTTTATTGGCAGTTAATGGCTCTTCTGCTCTTGAGGCATGCTCTAACTATCGGCAATGATGATGGGGATGATGACGATGCTTCCACTTTTTTCTCTGTGAGTTCAGATTTGCATGTTTAATTTGTTTGCATTATTGCATGCATGCTTCTATACATCGAAATATACATCTTGCTTTTATTGCATCACTTGACTCGGTGGTTGGTCATGACAGCTTTTCTTGCTACGGGCTGCTGCTTTTCTTCTCCCATGCTACATTATGGCCTGGGCTATCAGTATATTGCAGCGTAGAAGGCAAAGACAGGTTAGATGCTTATTGTGGTAGCTATTCTCATGTTCTGTTCTTTGTTTTATCTTCTAAGAAAATATGGCGAAAACATTTTCCCATGTTACAATGACGAGGTAATAACAATGAAGTTTGTTATGAAAAGAAACAGATTTCTTCATGTTTGAAACAAAATTGAAGACTGTGTTTGTATTCTGTGTTTTTTATGCCAAGGTTATGTTTCGTTTCGTTGATTTTAAATAAAATCATTAAATCATCTTTTGGTTTGGAAAATTGAGTTTGGTTAACCTGATGAGAATGATTATTTCATAATCGGTTATATAAAAAATTAATTCAATCATAATCAGTTCCTATGCAGATTATCTTTTAGAAAGCATGCTTACAGCTGGGAATCTGAAAAATTATAAATAATCATTTATACAATAATCATATTAGGATAAAAAATCCAAACCACATAAGCTAAACTGATGACATTTGAACATAGAATGAAATGTTTAGTGATGAAACAGCTGTTGCTTATCAAACTTCATGAAATCTACAACCAGAATTTTTCTCCCATCAACAAATGAAGCCTTACTTCTTGGATGATAGGTGTGAGCTATGTTAGCTAGTCAAGCCTCTTGATAGTCGCATCAAAAGACTGGGATCACCTCCCACCTTCCGTAGGGTAAGGGTGGTTTATGGACAAGGGGAGGGGGCCACCCCCTCTTGTAGCCCATTGTCTCCTTTGAACCAGAATATGTGTGTGTGTATATAGTCAGGATCAATTTGCTGTTGCATACTTTGGTAACTTTGCGTGTCATATTTTGTGAAGCTCACTGTTTGGTCAGATGCCTTTATCATGCTTGTCATGCATGTGAATTATCAACTTGATTGGATATTGGTCAGTCCGTGAGCATTTATTTCTCTTTGTAAAAACTTGCAGTAACTTTATTTAGATCATAATGTTGATGGGATATCTTTGAATTTCTGATTAGCTTGATTTATATATATATATATATGTATATATATCTATATATATATATTCACCAAGTGTTATTCGATCTTACTTCACATATGCATGTGCGATCTCTCATGTATACATACATATGTGTTGTCTTTACCTCCTTTTTGACGTACTTGCATTTACATTTTGCATATGGTTTCCACAAAAAAGATGTAGTGAAGTTCTTAATGGTACCAGAAGAGATAAGATCTTGGTTTTTTAGCATCATATATTCATAAATGTCATCTATTCTTACTTGTTAAAAAAATTATCATCTATTATTATTTTTGTTATGCATATATTCTTTTATTTTATTGAATCAGGAGGCAGCAGCCTTGGCAGCAACTGAAGTTGCATTTATGCTACAGGCAGGGCAACGTAGGGGCCTGCAGTTCATTATAGCACCTGGACCAGCCATAGCACCAGTGTCTGCCGTAGCACCGCTGTCTGCTGTTGCACCAGGACCCGTCGTAGCACCAGTGTCTGACATAGCACCAGGACCCGCCGTAACACCAGGACCTGCTGTGACCCCCCATCAAGAGCCACCACTTCAATAATATATGATTTCCTTCATTATAGTAAGCGTCTGGATAGGCGAACAGGGCAAATTACAACATCAAATTGAGTGTATTGTTTTACTCGTACACAATAGCAATTATAGAAATTGGGAAGCTGTATTTTTCTGTCAACTTGTATCTTTGCTAAGCTCTGTTTCGAGAAAGCTTCATTAAAGCCGTAAAATTAATTTGGGTTGAGATAAAAAATATGATAACTTGAGGTTTACTTGAAAGGATGGCGTGAGACAAAATTCATGTAATAGTTTATAATAATTTTATATTGTATGTGATTTTTTTGTACTTCAATCAAATATAATTAAGTATTTAACTAATTTAGCTTTAAAACCATAAATTCTATAATTAATATATACATATATAATTTTTATCAGATGTGGGTTGAGTTTTGAGTTTTCAGATTTATATTCTCAGATGTGATTTGCAACGGACTAATCACATTGCGAAGATTTGACCTTCCATTCGGCCTTGTTTAATAAGGTTCTTTGAAATGGTTTGTGTCAATCACTCAGGCATGCTATATTAACAAGTCCTTGGCCCTCACCATTTGGTTGTGATGGAATTAGTTTACCGGGAGGCTAACTGGGCGTCTCATCTCAGTTCACTTTTTGTTTAAGTGAGTTTTTCAGAATTTTTAGACTTCATTAGTCAAATATTTTAATTTCTCAAGATCGTATCGTGGGAATTGCTATTTCTATTCTGGAATTTGCCTAATTTTCGTGCATTGTACGAGAGAACTAGAGTGTTTGCAGATAGATTATGTAAATTCATATTTGAAAATCAGGGCTATGCTCTATGCCATACCTGTCTTGACTTGAGAAGATTTTGTGACAAATCAATTACATCAAGGTTGTGGAGCATGCAGACTAAGATACTTGATCTCGACTATGCAATTAGATTCATTCAAGATTAGTTTGAGAAATAATCAAGTCATGTTAAGTTCGTTTATTTAAACGAGTCATGGACTCAGTTGACAGATTTTCACTTGCATTATATATAAACATGTTTTTTTTTTGGGAAAGTGTATACATTATGCTTCAAGGGAAGCATTGTTTGGATGAAAAGTGATTCCGTAGCTTAATGGTAAAATGCATATATAGGAGTGCAAACACGTTATCCACTTGCATGATATGAAAGTATAAGAAATTCAATTCTTGAGTTCAAATTTGATGGTGAAAGATGTTTTTTGAAAGCAACAGTTCATTTCTTTCTTTTACTTTAATACAGTTCTAAAGTAGAGGGCCACATTATTAGAGTATCTATTTTTTATGGGTATTTCGCTTGGACCAAGACCAGTCTATCTCCTCTCCCATTACTAGATAAAGAAATCCTCTCTCTCTCTCTCTCTCTCTCTCTCTCTCTCTCTCATTCACGAAGTTTAGAATCAATGTTCAAGGAAATTTTGTAGTTGTTTGAGATAATTTGTTAATCAATGAAAAAAAAAAGAAGAAGAGAAAGGTGGTCTACAAGGGTAAGTGAGGGAAAAAAAAAGGGATGGAAGAGGGATAAATGAGAAGGCCAAATATGGGGAAGATTGTTGGGGTTCTCAGTTGAAACTTTGAATAGGCTGCACAATCTGGAGATAGAGCAAAAGAAAAGCATAAAGGAAACCCATTAAGCACAAGAAACCAAGACTCTGTTTTTTTGTTGCATGGAGACAAGAGCTTGGAATTCTAAAGTGAGTGAGCATAAAGCAAGTGCTTAGTTTTTGTTCTTTTTTTTTTTTTTTTTTCTGTGAGAGGTTTCTATTCCTCACCTTCCCCCAACATCTATACTTTATCTGGCTTTCTTGCAACTGTAGCAATCTGAACTTTGGCTTGCTCATGGCTTGATTCTACCAGTCAAGCCACTCAATTGTTTACCGTTATGCATATATTAAATTGCAAAAGCCATTTTTAAATTTCCAATTTTCTTTTCTCGGCTTAATCAATTCCAAATTTTTCTTTTATTTTACGCAACTTTCTTTGCAAACAAGCAGAGAACATGACAGATTTAGTTTATAGAATTGGAAATCATATGCTGAACTCTTCCATTCCGAATTTCTTTGTACCATCAATACATAATTCAACAAATCTAACATTAAAAAAAAAAAAAAAAACCAACTTAAGGAGTTAAAACTCATCAGCTAAGCCATGCCAATATTGATTAACAACGCTTATTATAATAAAAACAGACGGTGCAAGAACACCTGAGCATAATTTGATGACGTGGAGGATTAGTTAACAGTTTTTGGAGATTAGGATGATAGAAAATGAGAGGGATGTAAGGAACCAATGCAAAGATTCTTGGCTTCCCAAGGCTGGTGTTCCAACTAACTTTTATTTCAAACCTGTCAGAGTCTTCCAAAGCAGTCTTATATTGCTTCTATGGCAGGCTTATGATTGAGGTGAATCTAAAACTTCTCTAGATGTTTTGGGGCCCTCTTATGCTTTTATGCCTTTAGTTGTTCAAGTCCCATAAAAGGTATAAAACACAGGCTTGTTTCTAAAGCATTGCGGCATAAGAAATAGAGGACACATTCTCAGACAAACCAAGCCACTTATCCTCTCATTGAACAAGACATCATTCTTCCTCTTGTTTATGCAGTGGTAAACATGGGGTTTTCTGATTGTAGGGTGGTCATCCTTCTTCTTTGTATTGGCTTTCTTTCTATTCAACCAGAGAGGGTTTCTGGCCTGCGAAGCATAGATCTTGCTCTCAGATGGGACAAAGGACAGCTACTTTTTCTAAGAAATTCACGTATTCTAAAGGCCGTCGTCATGGAGGACCTGCAGACACAGCTGAATATAGCACCTTCTCCAACAACAATCTTTGATCCAAATCAATCAAGCAAAAGAAGAGTTCGAAGAGGATCAGACCCCATCCACAACAGATGCTGATACGCTCAAGTAGTTTCTTCTACTATGAAGCCGAAGGGGCTTTGTTTTATAGGGAAAGGAAGAGATGGCCTACGGTTATCATTGATGCAATCTTGCAGAGAGATTGAGGGAGGATGGTGGGTAATTTCAGCTGCTTCATCTTGGTTTTCTATGTTTTATTTGTTTTGAGTTGAAGTTTCTAGTTTAAAACAGAACTGAAGAATGGTAGCTAAAGCCCATCTTTAAGCCAGCATCATCTCTATATTGTATAAACTTTAGACTCTAAGTCCTAACCAATAGCTGAAAATTCTTTAGGAAGATGATGCTGGCTCTCATACACAAAATATAGTGCTTTTTGTTATTTATTCTCCTTGAAGAAAATGAAATATTTCGACATTGGTAACTTCTCTAGCATATTACAATTAAAAATGGCATTTTTTTTTTTGCTCCTATATGCATTGGAGAGCCTTTCTCCATATTTTGATGCCTATAAAGACAACTCTTTCCCCCAACCCCGAAGTGTTGTTTTTTTTGCAACTCTGTCAATCAATCTGCCCACACCCACACAAAAAGGACATGATTCAGAACTGAAATTGTAGATTGATGAGTCTTAAAGTTGGCTAAGTGATTTGTTGTTGTTGTTGTTGATTTACTCTTATTCACCTGGCTAATCGGTCAATTTAGTGTATTTTACTATGTAAAACTTGTTCTTTAAGCTCAGAGATAGCTTTGTAGAAACTAAGTTTCTATCCAGCTCTACGCTCTTTCATGCAATGTTAGTTTCATGGTTATATGCCTGGTGGATATAAGGGTCAAAAGAGTAGGCTGAACTACTGTCTAACAGAAATATTAGGAACCACAATACAGTATGAACTGCACTAAAAATCTGAATTACAAGACTCAGAAAAAACATACCGATCCTTCTGAAAACTCAGATTATGATTTTGTTAGATACCCACAGCTTAAACAGATCTCCTATGATCTTTTTGTTGAACTTCCAAATGGGCTTCTGTAAATTCAACCGGTCTTTCCTACAAGCTGATGTCTGTGGTATCTATTCTTCCTGTGAACTTCAAATTGTATCAAGGATACCTTATGTGAAACTGCCTCCCAAATCATATTCACAGCATCACCGGGCTGAGATGGATATTGATATTCAAAGTGTTTTACAACTTGCTTGAGTCTTTCCCACATTTTGGTCCACTTGTCTTGTTTGATTCCCCTAAGAAGCTTCAGTAGGAACCCTCTTTTTACAGCATCTGAAGCACGAACAAATATGCAGAACTCTGAGTAGTTCAAGACATCTTCGAATGGTAGTTCAATATCATCACTAATTATCACAGGTACACAATGGCTAGCAATGGCATCAAAGAGGCGATTTGAGGAAGGGGTGTCCCCAGCAATATTCAGGCAGAACTTGGAAGAGGCCATCCCTTGTGCTGCCAGGTGGATCCCTTTCGCCTGAATGCTTCCAAATGTAAAGTGGACATCTTTCTCGTCTTTGAGAAGGTAGTATAGTTCTTGACGAATTGCTCCACCCTGAAGATCAACCAAAACGTGATAATTAGAAAGATTGACATTAAGTACATATGGCCAATAAAAACAGAAAATTTCTTTTAAAGCTAAGTTGGAATATTTTTAAAAAAAAGAAAAAGAAAAAGAAAAATAGTGGGTAGGAGGAAACAGAAGCACAGGAAGAGAAGGTTAGTAGCAAAAGCTTAATATTCCATTTTGTTCTCACAAGGGGCAATGGTCTTATCTCATCAAAACGCGTTGTTAAGAACTGTGATTAATTTTTTACTAATCTTTTGTACCATTAAAGGCCTTGTGCACGCACACAGCAACTGCAGCTTGCTTGCTGAAAAATAGTTAGTAATAATGCTAAAACGTGCATGGAACAAAGTAACTGAATTGTTTGATAACAAACACACACACAAAAAAATAGAATAAAATAAAACAAAACAAAATATAAGACAGCCTAATTCTTCTAATCTGAAATCAGAGCAGATGCCAAAGCTTAATATTTGAATTTTTAGTTCTTTTGAATTTCTATTTTAGACAGCAAGTTAACAGTGCACAACACCTGTTATATATATCTAGGCCAACTTCTCAAGGATATACAAGTTTTGCCAACAACATCAGAGCTAGTTCCAAATTGCTTCAATTTAATCTATTCTCAGAAAGCCAAACAAGGCCGCTTAGGGGATCATCTTAGCATGTCAGAGCTGCTGCATTTTTTTCAACCCTCAAAACCTATGCCCATTTCTGATATGACTTTTCAGCCCAATGCAGCTGAACAAAATCTTCCATACCAATCGTGGTTGAACACTAAAAGGAGACAATAGCAATAACATGTCAACACTCCAACAATTCATAATAAAGAGCCAGAGGAGATAAAACTTACATCTTTTCTATAAATTGCTCCTTGGAAATACACCAATATAGGACGCCTTTCAAATGGGGCTGAGTCGCTAGCGGCAATGGTCCTGACAACGTGCTTGTAAGGAGTTATCACATCCTTTTCAAGGTTGGCTATTTCAACAGGGTATCTCCCAAAATCCGCAAGCAGAAACATGGCAGTAGCCAGCTTCCTCCTAGCAATCAACATGCTATTTGGATGGTGGGCCATAATTAGATGATTCTTTCCACCCAATCGCTTCCATTCATCCTGGTCCTTCAAGAAAGCCACCAATCTATCCTGCAACTTCCTGTTAACACTAACCTTCTCCTTCCCATGAATCTTGGAATACTTGTTGTAACTCAGAGATGAGAAGAATGGCACAAAAATTATATCTGCTTGACTTGAATTCTGTACTCGAATTGCACTACATGGTCTGACCACATTTGGAGTTTCTGATGATAGAAGATCAAGGGTGAGCCAATACTCCATACTGTGCTGTAAATTTAAGCCACCTGGGTACCGCGGGATTTGATTTGGGTTTCCAACATCTGGCCACATTTGATTTGCACTTCCCTTCCAACCCAATAACCCAAAGTGAAATTCAGCAGGCAAGTCATACATATACACCCTAAGGAGAGCCTGATTTGGGTCACCCGTCTTCCCTTTATCTTGTCCCAAGGACCCCGATCTCTTGCTGGAACTGGAGTTTTGAGAAGCCACCTGTTGGCTTCTCATGGGTTCTTTATTATAATTAGGTGAAGCCGCAGAAGAGAAGAAAGGAGGTTTACTTTGCTCACTTTTGCGATAAGGATTAATGTATACTGATGTGCTATTAACAAGAATTACCTTAAAAACTGAGCTGGTTACGAAAGAATTATTGCTGAATTGAAGAAGGAACCATGAAGAAAGGATCAAAAAAAACATTGAAACTATAATTAGGCAGAAAAGGAACCTAGAGGGTAGCACACTTTTTTCCAACATCGTAGACATTTGAAGAAACTAAGAACTATTATGTTTTTGGAAAATTTAACAAGACAACAACAGATATCACTCTACAAGAGGAAAATTATTCAAGAGTATAGCTGTGAGAAGGAACAAAGGGTAAGGGTCCTACAGAGTAAAGCCAATAGGTTTTGGCTTCTTGTTGCATCAATTAAAAGAAGAGGTTTTGATCTCCTAATTACTAAAGAGAGTTTGATTTCCACAAACATTCAAAGGGAAAACAATTCCTAGAAAAAAGAAAAAAAACAGTTTTCTGCCTTAAACTCTAAAGGGTTTTAAAGGTCATAGTTTTTATTAAAACATTCTCTTACAAAAAAAGACCAACTACCTCTAACAATCAGAACCCATTAATCTAGAAGCAGAATTTCCCTTTCTCAAAAGATATTGATGAACTGAAATTTTGTGTACTTGCTATGTTAACCACAAGCTTCAGAGGCCCCTAATCAACCTGCATGCAAAACAACAGAGAAGAACATATATGAAATTGTTCCCAAAAAATCATGTTTTTAGATTTATTTTTTTAAAAAAATCCAAAGAGAGAATAGAAAACAACCATGAAAACACGAAAAATCAAAAGATCAGTCATCTGGGGTTTCAAGATTTGTAATTTGCTAAAATGGGTCGACGACGGTTTGCAAGAAGAGTACCTGATCAGCCTTCCTTCCCTGAGATTCTGCTCTGTGGTGTTTGAACCCTTTTGAAGAAGGCTGCCATGGACGGAGCTGGAGGAGGCATGTCTGGTACAAGGGGCATCTGAATCTGATCAAAGCATATTGCGTCTTTAATACTATTTGATCAGCTCTCTTATGCATCTAATAATCATTACTGTGTTAATTAATTATATACATATTTATTTATTTATCCATTATTCGTCTTGCCTGTTCTCGGACAGCAGATTTCCCGGTGGCTGACTTTTTTCAGTCCTTAAAAAGCAAAACTAATAAATATAATTTTTCTAGGGAACATGTTTCTCTGTATTTACCGTACACCATAATTCTGTGTTACTAATATTAGCAGTGGACTCGTATCTCAGTAGTTGATCCAACGAATCTCACTACTCATAGAGTTGTGGGCCATACGGAGAGATATATTGACCTATATACTTATCACAAAGAGGTATAAGTAAACAAAATATGACATGTTAGAGTGAGAACAAACCCAGCCAATTATATAATATTTATGTATATATGTACTTAGTTTTGACACGTGCTACCCTTTCCGTAGAGTATATAGTTTTAAGAAAAGAACAATGTTATTTTATACTTATGATACTAAAATAAAAATAATGAGATTCTTATCATAAAATTTTATTAAATTTTTTTATTTATTGGTGTATTTGTTCGGGTGCTAGTTAATTAAACCTTTTAGTATATACGGGTACTAGTTAATTAAGTCTTTTAATATTAGTGAATTAAACCTCTTGGATTCACCTGACATGACTAGTACCAAAAAAACTGAATTCACTGATACCAAGAATAATTACGGTAGCAGATAAATTTTTTTAATAAAATGTTAAGGTAAGGATAATATTACTCCTAAAATAAAAGTAATAAATGATATAAAAATAAGGCATTAGTTCATATCACATTACCTGTACAATATACATATGAAATATGAAATTAATTTGTTCATAAGAAATGGTAGCTATAATTGAATAAGTTATAATTTTTATTTATTTAAAAAATTATAATTGTTAAAAAAAAAAAAGAAAACCTAAAACTTAGATTGAAATTGAAGAACACCATTCATTCTATTATATGGTCTTCGGACACGATGACATGTCATTTTTGAACGATAATGTTATAAAAAATCAAATATTGCAAATATATAAAATTATGAATTTAAAATTAAAAAAAAAACAATGTTGATCTAAATTAATATTGCGAAACCATCACATTATTATTGCATAACCATGATGAAGATGATTCATGATAGATGTATTGAATAAGGCAGAGAGAGTGTGGTCCCGTCCGAAAACCAAGCGAGGAAATGCACAAAGTATTTCAATCTTTGAGACATGGAAAGGGACCTATCTAATTGAATGAAGCCCGGAAAGATGAAAAAAAGCATAACTACGAAATTGACGTGTCCTATTATGTTATTTAAATAAAATATTAATTTTTTAAAAATATAAAAATATTAATTTTTTAAAATATAAAAATATTTATTTAAATAAAAATTCCTCTTAATGGGTCCACGGAAACAAATAGGTTAATGAAAGTGTTGAAGCAGACAGGTGAGGTGAGAAGTTGGTACACCGATGCAAGCAAGAGCGACTAAGGCTATCTCTGAATAATTAGAAGCTTAAAGTAAAAAAATAACAATTTTAAATAAAATTCTTTTTTAATATTAATTAATGTAATTTTTTATTTTATTTTATATATATATATATATTATATTTAGTTTTGTAATATAAAACTTAATTACTTTTAATAAGAGAGAATTATATATTAAATAAATTTTTTATAAAATTTTTTCTTGTCTAAATAAATAGTAATAGAAAATTAGAATACAATACGAATAAAATTTTATTAATATAATAATTTTTTTTTATAGAGTTTTTATAGAACTTTTCTTGTAAAGTAAGAATTTTATTAGTATTAGACTTCAAATATGATTATATTGTAAATACATAAAATTTAGAGTTTTTTTTTAGAGTTATACTTTTATTAATCTTAAACTTTTAATTTAATTATATTATAAATATATAAAATTTGAAGCCTTCTATGTTTAAGTAGGTTTAAAGCAATTGTTATGTTAACTTTTTGTTCTAAGGCCCTGAGCACGACAAAACCTTGTATGTATTATAAGCAATATATGTATATTATATATATAAATAAAAAATAGTCCTATTTCTATTTTAAAAAGTAAATTTGAGTTCAAAAATTATTATTTTAATAATTAAAAGTGTACTTCATGAAATGAAAATATATACTAAAGAGTAGAAATAACATTTTTACACATATTTAAGGAAATGTTATCTCACTTCTCAGTATACCTTTGCATTTTATAAAATTAACTTTTAATCATTAAAATAATAATTTATTGAAACTCAAATATTTATTTCGGTGTGGGAATGGAGCTTCCCTACCTTATATTTATCATTTATATATATATATATATGTGTGTGTGTGTGTGTGTGTGAATATATGGTTGGCTCATGCAGGAGGCGACTCGCCATGTCTAAAGTGTGGAAGGGATATTATGCAAAAGGTGCAACAAACGTAGAGCATCTTGCAATTATACAGTTCTTTGACGAGTTAATTAAAATATTTAGATAAATGAGTTATAAGTATTACATATCACATTATAATATGATATAATATAATAGAAAATTAATGTAACAATATCAACTCATTTATATAAATATTTTTAATAAATAAATTTAGTAAATATAACATTAGTTGCGTGAAATGGGAGTAAAAGAAGTCTTGAACTTCCTGACAAATTAAATACAACTCTAGTTTTTGTTTTTGTTATTTGTCTTTCGAAAATTAAATGAAATTCCAGACAAATTAAGCATAATAACCTTGTCGAATCCAACAATCTTGAGATTATTTTCAATAATAATTTTCTTACCATCTCAAGGATCAAGTCTTATTTCAAAGTGTCAATGCTTTCGATTGAGTAACATGTAATCCTTTGTTTATCACATCCTTTTTGTAAACCAACATTTTTCAACCAGTTCAATAATATCAATCTCATCCCAACTTAGAGTTTCACAAGCCTTAGCTATTGAGTTTCATACATATTTTCTATCTTTATAATGTAAGAAAATGTGATTATAGTTTTCTACGTACTATATTAAGACATAAATTATAATAAATTTCTACATCAATCCCCTCTTTATTTAGTAATTCTTTTGAGGGAAGTCTACTTAAAATTAAAAATAAAAAGATATAATCTTCGGTGCACATTTCAGTTGCCAATACCATGAAAAATATGATCTTTTTGGGTTCATGTTTTTTATTCGATCTCCACATTTTATATCTTTAGCTAATCTTGTTGCACACTTGAAAAAAAAAATTCATCTGTCTCTAACCCCTATCACATATTATCTGTTATATGTTAAAACTGGGATAGACATTAAAACAATAACATTTCCCAGGAATTCTCCTACCAATTACTTAATTTTTCTTCACATCCCACTGTATATTTTTCAATACGCAATCTTTAATCCTGAAATTCCAATCAATATTATTCATTTTTTTTAATGAAAAGCATATTCATATTCATTTTTTTAGTGAAAGCATATTCATACAAGGGTCTATCCGTCTCTCATTTATCAACCCAAAAATAATCCTTCCTCCATTACCAATAGACCACCTCATCCCGTCACTTAAAATGTCCCTTGCTTTTAAATATTCTTCCATGCCTAAGGAATCGTTCTCCTTTGGTTTGATATTGAAAAAATCAATCATATTTAAATATTTTCTCCTCGTTAGGGAAACTCGCTATACATTCTCATGGTCGGTTAAAAATTTTCATCCTAATTTGGCCATAACAACCATATTTATATCATTTGTATTTCGAATCCCTTACCCCCTCTACTTTTTTTTCGACAAATATCATTCCATTTGACCTAATTCAAACCCCCTGTCTCTACAGTTTATTTTCCATAAAAAGTTTCTTTGCATTCTATCTATTTCTTCTCTAATCTTCTTAGGAATCAAATAGCAATTCATATTATGTTGCATCATAAAGGAACAAACAGATTTAATTTTTTGATCCTCTCAAGTAATCTCCTAAAATAAATTCCTTTTTTTTCTCGAATCCGTCTAGGGGTCCAAGATACTTATCTAAATGACCTTCAACAGTTAAGCCCCGGTGCTTCCTTTATTCTCTTCCTTTCATTATTCTCAAAATTCTTAAAAAATAAAATACCAGAGTAGTCATAATTAACAAGCTGTCCAAAAGTTTTATAAAAAATATAAAAAATACTCTTTATAATATCACAAGTTACTGTTCTTTCTTTACTATATATTAAACAATAATCAACAAACAATAGAGGACTAATTGGCATCGAATGTCTACCAGTCTTAAAACCCAAGTGCCTTTTTCTCTTATTCATCATTTCAACATTTAAAAGTCTACAGACATTTCATACATACAATAATCAACAAACAATAGAGGACTAATTGGCATCGAATGTCTACCAATCTTAAAACCCAAGTGCCTTTTTCTCTTATTCATCATTTCAACATTTAAAAGTCTACATAGACATTTCATACATACAATAAATAAATATGGAGATAAACGATCACCTTACCGAATTTCTTTGGACAAAATGCCATTAACTAACACCTAAAAAGAAATTGAAGTGTTGGATTGTCCTCAGCGTTAATCCCACATCGTCTTTGCACAACCCACCTACACAATATATAAGAGCCCTCTCTGCCTCTCCTTAACACCTGGGTTTTAAGAATGAGCTAATTGGGAGTTGAGCCTCCAAATTTTTAATATGGTATCAGAACCAGGTTGGGCTTTTACCTCAGCCTATCCCAACAGCCAGTTCTGTTGGACGTTGTCGCAACTAGTCTTGTAGGCCGCTGAGGTCAAGAGGGTGTGTTGGATTGTCCTTCAGCTTTAATCTCACATCACCTTTACACAGCCCACCTGCACAATATATAAGAGTCCTATCTATCTCTCTTTAACACTTGGCCTTTAAGGATAAGCTAATTGGGAGTTGGACCTCAAAATTTTCAATACGAAGAAGTGCAAATATTAATCCAATTAACAAATATCTCATGAAAATCCACTTTTTTCATTACTTGTTTCACAAAACTCCATTCTATTCTATCATATGCTTTTTCTAAATAATGTTAATACCCATCCAACAATTTTTTTCCTTTCTTTAAATTGAAGGAATGTTTTACCTCATGAGCAATAAGCACACTATCAACTATTTGTCTATTCTTCACAAAAACATTTTGATTAATTGATATTCTATTTACCAAAATTCTTGCAATAAATTTATTACCCATATTACAAAGACTAATAGGGCAAGATTGATTTGTCATTTCAGGTCAATCAATTTTTGAAAATAGCACCACACGAGTCTTGTTCAGATCTTGACACCTAATATTATATTTAAAAAATTATTGCACATATCATAAATTAAATTACCCACAATATGCCAAAACTTTTTATAAAATAGGCCTGGAAACCTATCAGTTCCTGAGTTTTTAACTCAGAAATTTGCCCAACAACCATTTGAACTTCCTCCATACAAACTGGGGGCAATCAAACCAACATTATCATTTTCAATAATTTTTTTCTCCCCAATGCTTCAAAGCCAATTGTACATCAAAAACACCCTGAGAAGAAAACCGCTTTAAATAATCATTTTCGAAAATAAATCTAATCATGGCCAGATCCTGAATCCAATTCCCTTTCTCATTTCGAGTTCTCCATATCCATTTACCTTTTCTCCAAGCGATTACTAGATTGTGAAAGTCATTGTCGGCTCTATCATAATTATTTAAGGTTCTACTTGTAAAAAATACTCTAAATTTTATGCAATTTTATATTATAAATTAATTAGGAATTTAAAATCTATAAAAATCTAAAACCATGTATAAAAAAAGGCCTCTAATTTTGTAGAACTCTATAATATAAATTAATTAGGAGTCTAACTTCATAGAAGTCTATGATTAAAGAAAAAAAAAATTATAAAACAGACTAATTATATCTTATAAAAGTTTTTTTGATAACCAAATTCTTTTATATTACTTAATTTATAAATTTTGTAATTAAATAATATTATTAGAAATAGAATATAATTAAAATATCTATTATATATAACAAAATTTTTAAATTCCAAACTTTTAGAAAATTCTATCTTCCTTAAATTTTAGTAGGAATTCTAGCTTTCTAACTCCAACAAAACTCTCTCTCTCTCTCTCTCTCTCTCTCTCTCTCTCTCTCTATATATATATATATATATATATATATATATATATATAAACCAAAAAAACCGTTTAATAAAAAATGTGATAAATACTTATAGTATAAAAAAATACAATGAATAAAATAAAGAAGAATAAAAACAAATAATATATTACAAAAAATGAATACAAAAACAAACAAAAAAAAGAATAAATTTTATGTACAAAAAAACTTAATTAACAATTTTTTATATAAAAAATCAAGAAAAACAAAGTTTGAATAATAAAATTATATTAATTTATATATTAAAATGTAAAAGAAGGCCTTATTTAAACTTGTCAGTTTTAGGTCTCAAATTATCTTAAACCGACCTGGTAAAAGTATCTTTTATTTTTATCCCCCCATTGGATCCAATTATTTCTAATTCTCTGGTCCTAAAATAGTTCCTCACTAGAGATCCACAAATCGAATTCCTCCTGTACTCGTCGTTCTCTCTCCACAAGATTCAAATCAATCACCCTATTATTGACTTTAGCATATTGAATTTGTTCTAGTTGATTAATAAACATTTTTAATCTATCAAATATATTACTAAAGACATATTTATTCCATCGGGCTTTCCACTTGAAGAATTGAAGAATTGTGTTCCATACATCATTTTAATTTGTATTCAATTGGTTTCCAAATGTCATTTTGGTTGATGTGCTATTGATATATATCGGTTGGTTTTGACATTTTTGTTTATATTCAATGGTTTTCAAATGTCATTTTAATTTGTGTTTATTTGCTTTTAATTGGTTTCTCAAATGTCGGTTTTGTATTGTTGATGTGTTTTATATATATATATATATATATATATATATATATATATATATATTGGTTGATTTTTTCATTTTGGTTTGTATTTAATTGGTTTCCAAATGTCATTTTAATTTGTATTTATTTATTTTTTAAAACTGATTTCTCAAATTTCGTTTTTGTATTGTTTATTTAAATTGTGCAAGAGTTTTAAAATTGTGTTTTCTATAGAATTCTTTTCAAAATTTCCTAATTATAAAAAAACACCCTTGAATCTTTAAAATCTACTATTAAAAACTACAGTAATTATTAGCATTTGGTTTCTATTTTTTTTAGAATACTTTAATTACAAAAATACTCTTTTAAAATTATAATTCAATTCACTTTAGAATTCTTTTTAAAATATCCTAATTAGTAACTAAGGTATTTATTCTTTTTAAAGATTCTTTTAAAAATTTCATAATTTGAAAAAATAAACATTTTAATAATTTGAATCTAATTTAATTAAAAATATTTTATTTTAACTATAACTTTATTTATCATATTTATTTTTATTTTTAACATAGTAGGGTCAATGCTAGAATATATATATATGGTTGGCTCATGCAGAAGGTGACTTGACACGTGTAAAGTATGGACGGGATATCACGCCAAAGGTGGTACAAACCTAGGAGTTGATATTTGGTGGTTCAAAGGGTTAGATCATAAGCCATATATGTAAGGCTTTACTATAGTTGAACATATAACATATCATCCGACTGCAACTGTAAAATATGATAATCTGGATGTAATGAAGAATTTTTTCAAACTTAGAGCACATTACAATTCTATATAACCCATTGACATGTGAAATGAGAGTGATTCTCAAGCCCCAAAATGACCTACTAGTTGGGCTTTTGAAATGACAATATTTTTATCTTGTCCTAAATTAGAGTTGCTTAGAATTATTAATAAATCAAATTTTAATCTAAACTCAATTTATTTAGCCAAATATGATTCAAAGAATTTGATATGATCATCCCATCCGAATGAATTGGAATCCAAATCTGATATTTCTATAGCCAAATGAATTAGAAAATGTTAAAGTATCTTTTAACTTATTTGTACACTTATTTTATATAATATAAATTTTTTGTATAGGTTGTCTTTTCAATACACTAAAAAAAAATAAATAATGAAAGAAATTTATTATACGTGGTCTAACAATGTACTTGTGTGATGAGTATGGACCACAGAAATATAAAATATTTTATAATAATATATTTTTTTAATGATATTTTATTATAAGTAGGTGAGACAATGAACTCACGTACATATAACAAAGTGTTAATGACGGTGTGTCTAGGCAATGGTGGTGTGAGTTGGGATTATCAGGTGGTTGGGTGAAAAGGAAAGAATAAAATAATAATTCCAAACGTCAATGTGTATTTGCTATATGATATTGCCTAAGTTATTAATATATATATATATATATATATATATATATGCATATTTAATGTGTAAGGTAAAATGTTAGTAGGATTGGAAAAGGTAAAAAATCAAAGACCAGTGTAAGGTACATGGCGATATTGTCTTTCATATTTGAAATTGGGATAGGCATCTAAACAATAATATTTCTCCAGATTTTTTCCACCCATCGCTTGATTCTTTTTTCACATCTCACTACTATTTATTTTTCAATATGCAAATAAACATTTTTAATCTATCAAATATATTACTAAAAACATATTTATTCCATCATCAGGCTTTCCACTTGAAGTGCAAACTGTACACTCCTATTTCCCCTTATCCTTGTGTTCCATTGATTGATGTGCAATTGCATTGGTTTTGTCATTTTTGTTTATATTCAATTGGTTTCCAAATGTCATTTTAATTTGTATTTATTTGTTTTTAATTGATTTCTCAAATGTCGATTTTACATTGTTGATGTGCTAATTATATATATATATATATATATATATATAGAGGTTGATTTTGTCATTTTGGTTTATATTTAATTGGCTTCCGAATGTCATTTTAATTTGTATTCAAGTGGTTTCCAAATGTCATTTTAGGTCGATGTGCTATTGATATATATAGGTTGGTTTTATCATTGTTATTTATATTCAATGGTTTCCAAAATGTCAATTTAATTTGTATTTATTTGTTTTTAATTGGTTTCTCAAGTGTCGGTTTTGTATTGTTGATGTGCTATTGATATATATATATATATATATATAGGTTGGTTTTTTCATTTTGCTTTATATTTAATTGGTTTCCAAATGTCATTTTAATTTGTATTTATTTATTTTTTAAAATTGATTTCTCAAATGTCGATTTTGTATTGTTTATTTAAATTGTACAAGAGTTTTAAAATTGTGTTTTCTATAGAATTCTTTTCAAAATTTCCTAATTATAAAAAAACACCCTTAAATCTTTAAAATCTACTATAAGAAACTACTGTAGTTATTAAAATTTGGTTTCTGTTTTTTTTAGAATACTTTTATTACAAAAATATTCTTTTAAAATTATAATTCAATCCACTTTAGGATTCTTTTTAAAATATCTTAATTAGTAACTAATGTATTTTTTTTAAAGATTCTTTTAAAAATATCCTGATTTGAAAAATTAACATTTTAATAATTTGAATCTAATTTAATTCAAAAATATTTTATTTTAACTGTAACTTTATTTATCTTATTTACTTTTTTTTTGTATAACACTTGCATAGTAGGGTCAATGCTAGAATATATATATATATATATATATATATATATGTAAACGGTTGGCTCATGCAAAAGGTGACTCGCCACGGGCAAACGTGTGAAGTGTGGATAGAATATCACACAAAAGGTGGCACAAACCTAGGAATTGATATTCAATAGTCCCAATGGTAAGATCATATGTCACATGTGCAAGGATACACTGTAATTACACAGTGTCATATCATCCAACTGGAGGATGTAATGATCCAAGTGTAATGAATAATTTTTCCAAACCTAAAGTACATTACAATTCTATATAGCCCATTGAAATGTAAAATGGGAGTGATTCTCGAGCCCAAAAACATACTAGGTGGGCTTTTAGAACGAGAGTATTTTTGTCTTATCCTAAATTAGAGTTGTTTAAAATTATTAATGAATCGGATCTTAATCTGAACTCAATTTATTTATTCGAATATGATTCAAAGAATTTGATCTGATGATCTAATTTGTTCCGATCCGAATATGAATCTAAATCTGAATTTGATATTTTTTTAGCTAAATAAATCAGATATGGATTAAACAAAAATAATCCGTAAATGATTCAATCCGATTAAATATAACATATATATTAACATTTTTTTATGTTATATTAAAAAACATATTTTAAATTGTTATAATATATTAAATATTAAATTATATAAAATTTTCATTAGTTTAGTTCATATATTTTATAGGGGGGGACTAATGTTACCTAGAACATGGATCGTTATGGTACAGAGAACGGAAACAAGAACGTAGATCGTCACATGTTATAGAACATGGTATGTTATAAGTAGGTTTTTTTGAATCGTTTTGTTTGAACGAAATACGTTTATTTGGAATGTGACATACTTTTTGAGTGTATTCTAATAATATGTACGTATATATATATACACCAAAATAATTTCAACGATGTGTGTCTTTTGTATGATTTTTTTGAAACTTTTAATATTTTTGATCAGAATGCTAAATCTCGTGTTCCAAATCACTAATGATTCATATTTTGAATCGTGCGATCCCAATTTATAATTCGCTAAAACACGAGCAAATTATGGTAACCATGAATGAGGCTAAATGCACTCTCCTTTTATACTTACGCACTTCAATTGATAATATATAGGTGAGAGTGCATGAGTATAAAAGGATATAATTAAAGTGCATTTAGCTCCACTCGTGTTCAAACTTTATGCATTATATTCATATTATAACAAAATTTTTAATATACATAACGTATATTAATATTATTATGGAATCAAATCCAATAGTTAAAAAATTTTAATTTTAATTAATAATTTATAAATTTATCAAAAAATTAAATTTAATAGTTTTTTAACAAAAAAATTCGGATACCCTTGATCCGATTTGTTTACAGCCCTATTGTTAGACCCTTTTTACTTGGCACGACAGCATAGGCATGGGAAGGCATGCCATGCCTTGATGGCTTAGACATGGGGAGGCATGCTATGCCATTGGAAAAACTTTTTGAAGTTGGAATGAGATTTAGGAGTTTGAATGACATTTAGGATTGGAATAACATTCCGAAGTTGGCTAAGTTAGTGAACACTTTACAACTTGACAAGGCCAAGGCACGGTGAGCCTCAACCAATGCCAAGGCCAAGGTAGGGGTGGCCTGTCATGAGCATCCTTACTTAGGGTTATGGTGAAGACATGCTAAGTGTTGATGAATACTTAGAGAATCCAAAGTTGGTGCAGCTGATGTGCATGCCTTAGACAACAAGGGTAAAGGCAATGCACTTTGTGAACACTTTGGCGCATTGTTTGTCTTTGGCAAGACAAATACGCACAAGAGGAAGAACTGGTTTTGCAAAGAGTTGTATCTACTCTGGTCAGATGGACAAATCTTCATAAGATATATATAAGGAGGAGTACCTCCTTGAGGCACTCATGGGCAAGTGATCCATGCGGCTAAGGAAGACCAAGACATGTGTGGGGCGTGGCTTGGCATTGGGACTTGTTGGTCAGTGCAACCTTGGTGCAGCACTGTGTGTGGACTTAGCTCGTGTCAGACACACAAGTGGGGGTTGTAGTAAGGACAAGGCAGTTATAGGACAGTTGGGGGCTGAAATAAGACAAGAATGTCTTTGGGAAAACAAGAGCAATTGACTGGGCGTGTGACACTCTTCTGTGGCTAACAGTAAGGCGACAGTTACCTTGTGCCTTGATGGCACTCAAAAGCTGAAAACAAGCAGCAGTTGTCTAAAGGCCTAGGTGGCGATTTATATATATATATATATATATATATATATATATATATATATGGTGACAATGTATATATAACCTAGTAGTTGGAGTTGTCAACTGCATTGTCCTGCCTGGCAATGGCTGGCTGGTCCAACAAACCCATCAGTTAAGGTTGTTAACTGAAATGACTAGTGTGGCAGTGGCTGGTTGGTGCCAGCAAGCCATTTGGCAGTTAGGAGTGTCACTGCCATGCAGTTGAGTGCATGAATGTCTATATATATGCATGTATGCTAGGGTTGCAGAAAAACGTGTGTGGAAGACGAATCTGAGTCTGAGTGTAACCCTTAGCCAGTTGTTCCTTTGTATTTATATGAGAGTGTATTGAATAAAAGGTTGGGAAGAATGTTTCCTGTAAATGATTGTGTGTTCTATATGTGTGTGCCTTAGTTTCTGTTTTAATTGAACTGTGCAAATCTTTGTGTTGAAAGCCTCTTTGTGGGTTGCAGCCTCTTTGGGTTGTGTAGTTGGCTGGTCAAGGCAGTGAACTTGACGCTGCACAGACAGAAAAATTTGGTGTCAAATTTTAACCTTGTGACACCTATCCTAAACAATAATATCTCATAGCATCTCAAGGTTTATAAACTCCAAGAATTCTTTCATCATTTTTAAAAAAAATAGTATTTTGAGCTAGAATTACTTTTAAAATTAAATTTATCTTTATATTGCATGAATAATTCCAATGCCTTAGATATTTAAAATATTATTTTATAAATATATATATCAATGATAATAACTAGGGTGATGAATATAAAATAGTAAAATTTTAGTTAATATAATTTAATGTGTATTTTTTGATATGATAATAAATTACCGAGTAACTCCTTCAAAAAAAAATCCTAACGATGCCACTAAACAACAAGATGTTATTAATCTATCGTAAGGCAGATGAAACATATATTGAAAGGAAAAGCTGAAGAAGAATATTACAATTTAGACATATGAATATATAGCCAAATGAGAGAATTTTGTGTTTTTTTTCTTATTCTATCTTTTTGTATTTATGAGATTAATAATCTTTTTTTTTTTTTTGGAAAATGCTTCAATAATAGGTTTTCTCATTTGATTTCCTTACTCATAGACACAAATAAGAGAGTTTCACGTACATTTATTAAAAATTTATCCTTATATAGAATTACACTTATTTTTTTTAATGAAAAAAAGGCATGCATTGAATTAGATGTATATTTAATAATGCCAAAGTCTGGTTGAGCGGTAAAGACTTAAAAATTAAAATTTAAAATCTCAAATTCGAGTCTTTTTGGGAATCACTAAAAATTTATCCGGTCGTTTATTTTAAGATTCTAGAACTAATCGAAAATGCACACAAATTAGTCCGATCACCCAATTATAAAAAGAAGAAGAAGAAGATATATCCTTAATAAAAATAATGAATTCTTGAGATAAAATGCAAAAATTTTAAGCTCTGAGTTGCTTATGATAATTTTTTTTTATTATTCTTTTATTTTGTTGAGAATTTCTTTATTGTTCATTTCACTTGAAATTCTATTCATCTTGTTGAAAACTTTTTTTATTGTTCATTTTGTATCTATCAAAATACCTATAATACCAAAGAAAAAAAAGTAATAAAAATAAAATATTTAAATAAATAGTATTTAATAAAAGAAGTTATTGGTGATAATAATAATAACTAGAGGGACTTATCAATAAAAAAGAAAAAAAAAAACCATACTTTCCTATTTTGGTTACAACTTATTCAAAATATATACACTCAACTTTCTTATAATCATTGGACTTGAAAGATTAAAATTTTATTAATTAATAGAATTATTAATTATAAAACTTTCTTATCCTTTTATTAATAAAAAGTTGTTTCATTTAGGTATATGAATTTCGATACAAAAAGAGACTTTATATTTAACTTTTTGATGACATTTTGATATTTCATAAAAAAAAATATATATAAAATTTAACTTAAGACATACAAAAATTCTTAATATCCTTTTGAACTAAAAAAAGTTATGTTTGTATGCTTACTCCTATCATAATTTTTTTTATTTACAATACTTTTAACTTCAATTTAAGTAGAATTTATAAATATGATTAGTAAGACATATCATAAATAGGATATATATATATATAAGTACATGTATGACTATTTTATTTCTCTAATAATTAATATTATAGAAGAATTTTTTTTAAAAATATTCATTATTAAGTAATAAAATTATTAATTATCCATCATAAAATCAAGTTAATTACTTAAAAAATTTATTAATTATTAAAAATTAGTAATTTATTAAATATTAATTATAAAAGAGTTAGCTGTATAGAGAAAAATATATAATTTGTTGTAAAAATTATGTATAGGGTGTCTAGGCTAAACAAAAATGAAAAAAAGAAGAAGAAGATATGATATGTTAAGAGTGTGTGACGGATGTGTGTGTGTCTAGGCAATGGTGGTGTGAGTTGGGATTATCAGGAGGGTGGGTGAAAAGGAAAGAATAAAATAATAATTCCAAAAGTCAATGTGCATTTGCTATATGATATTGCCTAAGTTATATATATATATATATATATATATGCATATTTTATGGGGTAAGGTAAACATGGTTGTAGGATGGACGTGAGATTAGATATATACTATTAGATTGTATATATATAATATCTCAAGTCCAACCCTCAACCCTATATATATATGCATATTTTATGGGGTAAGGTACAATGGTTGCAGGATTGGGCTTGAAAAAAAAAAAATCAATATATAATAATATGCATATTTTAATGGTAAGGTACATGGTATATATTTTATTAAAATATATTATATAGATATATCTATTTTATGGGGTAAGGTACAATGGTTGCAGGATTGGGCTTGAAAAAAAAAAATCAAATATATATATGCATATTTTATGGGGTAAGGTACAATGGTTATATTTGAATTAAACTCTGTTACGTAATGATTAAGATTCTGAAAGGATGGAATCGGAATTTTTGAATTTTTTTGGACTCTTGTGACAGGTGACATTCCACCGTACTAGTTATTTTATATATATAAAAAATTCTGTTATTAAAGTCAAACTATTTATTTGGAAGCATGTAAAAATGATTTTATAATCCGAAACTCTTTAAATATTCATTTGTCTCTTTCTACTTGTTTAAAATTTTAAAATTTAATTTAGCATGCAATCTTATTAAATATGAGTTTTTGGTATTTGTTGGAACAAATAAATCTTCGAAAATCTAATTTAATCTTGAATCTTATATAATTAAATATATGTTTGAACTTGACTCTTAGTTTAATTATCTCGTGGACTCTATCAGTAATTGTATATGATAGTTTTAGTACTAATATATTAATCTATCTGGTTTGGTCATATGGCAAATTGTGACAAATTCTGAATCATGTCACATGGTTAACTGTGGGCGTAGTTATATGGACAGTTAAGTTGCTATTTAAATGTATTTTATGTTTAATTGCAAGTTTATTTGAAATTATGTAAGAACTATTTTAAAAAGATGAATTTCAAGATATATTAATGTCTGAACTTATGTTATAAAATGTTTTGAAAACATGTTTGATTTGGCTAGTTAAAGTTGATGATTTCTTAGTGATCAATTTTTCTTTTGTTTTTCAAATTATGGAGGTTACTAGGTGAATAGGCGTCTTGAATCTAATGGAGCATAGCAGGAAGTTAGAAAAGGAACCAGAGATTGAATAAAATTTGAATTTATTTAAATTGAATTAGAAAATTTTATTCGTGAGACTATTAATCTATTATCTTGTTGAATATTAGATATTGATAATAATAGCTTAATAGTTCGCCTCAGTTAAATCATAAATAAGAACATGATTTTATTTATTTTGATTTTGTACTATTATTTATTATGAGATGTAGTTTTAGATAAATTGTAGAGAATTATAGGATCGAACCTTGCATGTTTAAAGGGATGTGCCTATAAATGTGCAACAATTGTAATGTTTTGACTCATATATTCGAGCTTGGGGCTTATCAGAGAATTGTGAAGGGTCGTTCACTTGATCCAAACATTAGGAATGTAATTTTGTACGGATTGGTTGTTGTATTCTAGAGAGTGGAGCGCCATTAACCTACTATACTAAGGTTGTTCTTTTCGAATGACAAAATCATTCTTAAGAATAGTGTTATTGCACAAGTGTCAACCGCTAAATTTTTCTTACCTTATCTCTATATCATGTTTATTATGTTTTTAATAGTATTCTTAGCCGCAATGTTTAAAACCTAGACTGATGATCGAACCGAAAAAAATGACTAGGTCATAAGGTCTTCGGTTGAATCGAAATCGAATCGTAATGTTATAATTATGTAATAAATAAATTTATTAATAAATTCAATTAGAACATTAATGAAAAATCACTAAAATTCTAAAAAAAAAATCCACACTTACCTTACAATGTACAAATCACCATTTATGACAATAGTTTTTCAACCACCCTAAGAATTACAAGTTGTCCAAAAGTCTGCCTCTTAACAAGTTTGTTGACTTCAATATGCTGCCCTTAACAAAAGCTTCACTAGATTTCTGAATTTGCAAAGGTAAACCCATCTAGCCAATCACTTTATTTTATTTCTACCATCAAGCAGAAGAGCTTGAATTCATAAAGGTCCTATTTATGAAGTTAAATTTCATTGAACAATATTTCAATAAAACCATGGTAAATGAGGCGAACACTTGCGGTGGCATTTAGATTTAGGAGCTTGGTCACATGAAACAAGACCCACGACTGCAGTCATAACCATGAGTCATTTGCATGCCTTTTTATAGTTTTGACTAAAGCGTCCAAAACCGGTGAACCGGTCTGGTTTTTTGATTTTTTGGTTCAACTACCCTGTTTTTCTGGTTTTGTATTTTTAACTAGATTTTTAATTTAAACTGGTTTAACAGTTCAAATCAGACCCGTTGACGGTTCAATCGGTTGAACCAGTCGATCCAGTCTGATTTTTAAAACATTGCTGAGTCATAGACAAAAAAAATTCTCCGACAAAAAAAATTCTCCAACAAAAAGCAGGAATCTGATATGTTTAATTTAATTCCAGCCTAAACCGATTTCAAATATCAAAGGTTTAGTGTGCGGGTTTGGGCCTTGCAGGCATCAGCAGAGTTTTTCCTGCATAATACCATTGTGTCTGGACCATATCCGTTCAAGTGGACATGCATCACATACCATATCTTGATAGCCCAAGCTTTGAAAATGTAGAATAATGTTTCAACACAATTGGTGCTTCAAGTTTAGTAAGTGATGGGCTCCTATGGGCCTAACTTGTTGGCCTAGAAGTCCATGACATGGGTCTGGTCTTCCAAGCAAAAAACTAACGGGCTTAAACTTGTATTCACCAGGAGCTACTCCAATAGGCTGCTATTGCCAAAATTTGGCATGACAGCTAAATCAACAGCTCCAATGACATGCTATATTTCATGTTATATTATGGCAATGCCATTTAAATGCTATATATAGCATCATAGATATCACAATGCTATCAATGTCATATCAGAAATAAGAATAATTATGTTAAAAAATTACATTTTAGTATTAGAGTAGAAATACTAAAATATAACGTAACTTTGACAGGTAGTAATATAAAAAAAAATATAGATTTGACGTGATTCAAAAAGAATTTAACATTATAAATGCTCTAACACTCACTCTCTCTCTCTCTCTCTCTATATATATATATATATATATAACTTTTTTAAGAACCATGTACAGAAACTATCAGAGCAATGGGTGCATGCATGTTCATTGGATTATCAAGCAAGGCCACCTCCGTGGCCTCCTCCTGCCAACATATGGAATGTGAGCAGAGTTGTAATTAAGTTCTTGACAAAATTATAGTAGCATATACACATGAATGCACTTTATAACATCTTTGTTGCAACAAGAAAAAGTAAGAATTAGTACCATGTTGCATCTTGTCACTCCTTTTTAGATTTATGGGCGTGCCAGCTTCAATGCAAAGTTGGCTGAGGAGACATAACTCTTGACCTCCTCTTTTCTTTTCACTAGCTAGTCTTTTCTGATGTTGGTCTACCCATGTCCTTTCCCAGATTTTGTGAAAGTTAACCATGGGCACATCTTTGGTGTGCATCATCTCCATCATGTATAGTATTTCAATCTGATTTCTGCATTTCTTTTTATTTTTTTGGAGTTAAAAATTAGGAGTGCACAAAAAATTAAAAACTTTAAATTTGAACTAATCTAAACCGAATGAGTTGCGTTGAATCGGTTCTAAATATGATTTGAGTTGGGTCGTTTCTAGAATCGAAACATTCAAGTTGGTTCCGGTTCAAAATTCTGATAAACCAATCCAATTAAAAAATCGAACTCCTAATAAAATATATTCTTAAAAAAGTTAAGAAAATCATATATATATATAGTGTGATTTACAATTATTATATTTATATATATTATATTATATTATATATTTACGCCATTAATATGTTATATATATAAATAATTAATCAAGATATATATAATATTTCATAATTCAATTGTTGTGTGTGTAATCACAAGTACGAGTCCTTATCTCCCTATCGATAAACAATTAATTATTGTTATTTTATACTTTACATAATGAAATATATAATACTCCATCTGTCCCGAATTAATAGTCTCTTTTGGGAAAACCAACTTTTTATTTTGGATAATCATTTAATGCTTTTACACTTGATTAAGAAGATAAATTTACAAAACTAACCTTCATTCACATTGAGTAGTACATTCACATTAAATTTGTGAGGGTAATTTGAAAATTTCAATTATTTATACATTAATTTTTTAAACAGGACTCTTATTATGGAACATCTCAAAATGGAATAAGGGACTTTTAATTTGAAACGGATGGAGTATATGTTATTTTATACTTTATATTTCATGATGAAATATGTAATATATATACACAAATATATATATATATATATATATATATATCTACACACACATATATACATGCATACTGTATTCCATGTACCATGTATATACTGTAGTCCATATGTCGTGTATATAACACCTACTGTGTATATAGCAGTTGACGTGATATATGCAAATATATATATATATATATATATACAACCTACTATATATAACATATATATAATATGTATATAAAATATATACATACATACATACATACATACATACATACATACATACATATAATTGAAATCGAATTTCGAGAGAGAAACAAAAGTAAATTTGGTATTTCGGTTAAAACTAAGATCAACTTGAACCGACTGAAATATTTTCAGGTTGGGTTGGTTTGGTTTTATCATTGTTGCGGTTTGGGTCTGATTCTTATTTTTTAGAACCGTTAAGGTCGAGTCAGGTTTCGGTTCTCCTGTAACCTGAGTCAACCTGACCCATGTGCAGCCCCTACTAAAAATGGATATGCAAATAGACTACTCCACATTTGTCAAGAAACATTGTCCCTTAACAACACGTAGCCATCTGCAGGATTGGAGGATCCCACCACACCTGAGTCGGCGCCGAAGCTTAGGTCTCATCGTGTGCTCTGAGGAGCTAAAGAATAAGTTTAACTCCATCGAACAGATATGGAGACTTGAACCCAAACGTTGAGGGAGGAAATCCGAATTCTTACCCACTGAACCAACCATTAGGGGGTGTTTTTTGCATTTCTTTCACTTACCTTTAAAATTAGATGTAGCTAGCACGAACCTTGATTTATAGAGTATTTTATTAAACTCTAGGGAGTTTTTTTTTTTTAATTTAGCCCGACACATGATTTTTAACTTATTTATCAAACTTATATAGATGATGCGATTTCAATGTCAATTATATCTTCAAGATGTGATTTCAATGTCAATTTTTCAACGAAATCGTATCTTCAAGATTGCGATTTCAAATCAATAACGATTTGGGATGACTTGCAGCAAACTAAAAAGGAAGATGCGATTTCGTTAAAAAATTAGTTTTGAAATCATATTTTCAAAATACGATTTCAAAAATTATATGAGTTTAATCAATAAGTGAAAAACCCAAACCATGTGGGTTTGGTAAAAAATTCTGATTTATCATTATTTTGCAAACCACTTATTTCAGAAACAAAACCTCCATTTTATTTTGTTGCTAGTTATGGTATTAATGTCAAGGGCAAAGTTGGTTTATCACTACTTGCAAGTCACTTTATCATTCCATTTATTATACATTACCCCATGACTATTTTTCTATTCGCTTTCAACTCTGTAAGGCAATGTTATACACTTAAAGTTCAGAATTTTAATTTATTAGAATTATTTGCAAAACAGAGTACCAATCATAACGAAATAGGATGCAACAGTACAAATCTTGCATCAAACACAGATGAGAAAGAGACTTATAATGTACATCAAATTGTTTAACATATATAAAGTACTTCACACATATATAGTTCTACCGAGTTCCAGTGATCATCCCAAAGAGATGAGGCACACGTACTGTATGTCGTGTGGTTCCTTAGATTAATGTCAAAAACTCAGGGAACCTAGTACTCTTCTTTTCATTAATAAATTGCTTTCTGGTTGCTGATTAAAAAAAAACCTACAAAGAAACAAGGTCTTATAATATTACTTGGGTTAACTGTCTTAATCGAGTGCAGGGCACTAAAACTACCTGACAGATCAGAGGAAGTTGTAAAGTACGTTGGACTATATATCTGCTCCATCCGCTAGAGTCTCACTTTCTATTGATTACTATTAGTACACACACACACACACACACACACACACACACACATATATATATATATATATATATATATATATATATATATATATATATATAGAGCATGTTCCTTCAATGAATAACACAATATTTTCAACCCATACTCAAACCCCTTGGAATCACATAATCCAAATTTATACTATTATTTTCCATTGATCTCCCTCTCCATATGCTGTCCTACTTTTCTGTTTAATTATATCTTAAAATTTCAAATGCAGTTTTTTTTTATAAATTAGGCACTAGTAGACTTAGATGTGATAAGGAAAAATAAAAATAAAAAAGAAAAAGAAAGAAAGAAAAGATCATTGATGAATCATCTCATGCTTGTATGAATGTTTATACAGAAGTAGGCTAGTAGCTTATACTTGATACGATTCAAATAACTATATATATATATATATATATAATGATGGATTACTTATGGATTTTATGTGGACTAGCAAAGGCTTTTATCTTCATACCTATTATTACCCTTCATATACATCTATTTATATTGAATCATAATATTAATTTTGAGCATTATGAGTTCATTCTGTTCCCTCATCTTTCCATATCCCCACATCCTTTTTGCTAGCCTCCAATTGCTTCAAGTTACAATTACTTGGCATATAGAAGATGAACAAAGTTTAAATAATAAGATCCATTTTGTCCATCATGAGGAAATTATTTTTGTACAATGACTGCAAACACAACCAAAATGAATCAATAAATCTCATACACAGAACCCCCATTTTTCATATACTAGTTTTTCAGTATAATGGCCACCATCGGAAGAAGATCAAGAAGAGGACTCAGAAACAACCTCGGTTTGCACTTCCCTTCTGTGGAAATTCCTGTGGCAGCCACAAGCAGCGCATGTAAGTGCACCGGTTGTCCCCTCCTCTCCACTGGCCATGAACTCTCTGCACCCATCCACAGCATATCCTCCAATATTAGCTGCATGGTTCTTTTGGCACTCTACATACCGCACGCTCCTCGCCATTGTAGTACTATTAGACCCATTCCTTCTAACAACTACTTGGTGCTTCTTCATGCTTCCGAATCTTGATTCTCCTGGCCTATCTGTGTTAGAATTCTTCCAAATGGGGTCACCAAGAGGTTTTCTGATTCAAAACCAGGAGATGCTATGATGTGAAGATAAGAGCTAGCTTGAAGAAAAAGCTAGCCTCGAGTGGGTTGTGACCTTACCATAACACTAGCATGTATATTTATATTAGAGAGTTACCTCCAGCCATTTTTAATCATCGTTCCATGTCCTTCAGGTATATCAATAAAGAGGGCAAATATTCTATTGTCGGGTCCACCCGCGGGTAACCAGTCATAGCGTGACACAATACAAGAGCCTAAGCACTTCTAACAAGTTTTCGCATTAATCGAATTCATTAATCAAATTTATGTATTCTACTAATCAAATCTTGTCATATATACAAAGTATTATTTAAGTGTCATACATCCTATCAAAATAACATGATATTATAAGTCGAGCCCACCGACCTGATTTATGTAATAATTTCTCAACATTCTATCATTTTGAACAAAAAATTTGAAAGAACATGTGTAGAAAGATTTTCTATATATTTGATAGATGAATGGGCACAACTTCAATTATTATTATTTTTTTTAAAAAAAAACTTTGTGGGTAGTGTTTTGGATTTTCATTTGAATCATGTAGCTGGACAACAAATTAACATATATATGAACTAACTAAATAAATAACAATGCCGATAGGACTGAAAGAACAAGACTGAAGCCGTGTTTCATAACCAATTGGATATTGTTAACTTTCTACCACTATTGGTGCATGCTGATTTGTAACCACAGTAAACCAGAGGAGGAGTTGGACAAGAGAAGAATCTTAACCTCAGATAGACCAAATGAATAAAACCCTAGAATGGTCAATGGAAATGATTGTCCAACTGCCTTGAAAGGCTACATAACACAAGGCTTGGCTATTTCTTTGCAATTAGGCAACCCTAATATGAAGGGAAAGCTTTGCTTTATTAGGAACAAACAGTGATTGATAAGTTATAGAATGACTCTTTAAGCTGGCTTTGTTATCCAGTATGATGTGGGTCCAAAATGACATTTAAAAGGCAGGTTGCTATGGCCCTTAAAACTCTGTCAACAAACCCTGTCGAATTACCTGAGACTCTAACAACTACAAGCCGTGCCCACAATTGTACAAATGAACCAACTTCTCATCTGCTCTTTCCTCGCATCAAATCAAATATCACAATAACTCATCCGTAATTGCAACAACAATGGGATTCATGTTGTTTAGCTCTTGTAAAATTTAAAGAAAATTAAAAATATTTTGGTGTTGCCTAAGCAGGCAGTAGCCTAATGACATTACTTACTCATTTCGAAAAAAAACGGCCGGATTCAAGTCCTGCAAGGGTAAGAATAGAGAGAATTAGTAGGAATTTAAAACTTTCGACCTTATCAATTAGTTAGACTTTTAAAAATAAAATAAAATTAGTATTGAAAGATAAAGGACAGTTGCAATAAGGCATAAATAAAATTAATTAGTGGGCATGTCACAATCTATGCATGGAAACAAGGACCATCATGACTAATGGACTTCAAAAATTAAATGAAAATCTGAAATAATCTCATTTCATTATTGAATGGTGTGGAGTTATTCAACTGGTGTATGAGTGATGGATGCTTAATTAGTTATGAGAAGCCTCCACTAATTGAAAGTGAGCAAAAAGAGACAAACAGATGATGCAACCTTCAATCAAAAACATGTGCCCTTATAAATTGTCCCCCTATGATACAAAAGAGATGTGTGCATAAGCTGGGCCTGATCATAAAGTAGGAAGGAAGGGACAAAGACATGTGTGGTGGTTAACCATGGATAATTATTCTATAATTGCTAGTTAATCATGTTGGAATTTGAATAAGTTTTAAGAGATTTACGTGAGACCTTCTATGATTTTTAAGTTTTCAATTTCCTCTTTAAAAATCTTAGAAATACAAATTTGGAGAGAGAAATAGTGATGCACTAAAATAACAAGCCTGATTTTGGTAGGGCTAAATAATTGATTGGGTCAACTTTTACCGAATGGACCGATACCCACAGTTACATGACAACCTTTGGGCTTTTATGGAGCCCAAACCAATTGCATCCTTCTTAGACCTTAGGTTTGGAACATCATTTCCGTCCCAAGGTTGACTGGGTTTGACTTTTATAAATGCGCATGCATAATGCATTTCTAATGATAATTCAAACTGATTCAAATTTTAATTTAAATTAAGTTAAAATTTATTAATTTTTTTTAAATAATTATTTAAATTTAGATAAAAAAATTTTTTATTTAAATTTAGACTCATATCAATATATTATTATTTATAAATTTAAATTTAAAAAATTATTAAAACGTGAGAAATTTAAAATTAATTTTTATTTAAATTATAACTTAAATTTAGATAAAAATATAAGTCATTATTAGAAATACTCTTAATATTTTACAACTTTCGAAGCTCACGTCTTTTCAATTACTCTGACATTACTCTGCCATCGTTTAACAAAATCGATGAATTATTAGGGGATAATCATAAGAGTAATGTTATGCTAACCTAATAATTCTATCAAAAATGTTTATACAGTTGATGTGGCAGCATCGTATTAGGTTTATATCATGTCATGATGTAATATAAACTCAATACAATACTGTCATATCAACTGTGTAAACTACTTTTGATAAAAAATTAAGTAAGCATAGTATTACTTGTAATCATAACCCCTTAATTGCGCAAGTTAATCATGTTTGATGACTTCAGATGATGAGACTTGGCTCCTCGTATTTCCTGTCAGAGGGTCTATAAATTGAAAAAGGCCCCTTTATCTTCAGAATTACTTTGATGTTGCATTTTTCCTCCCAAAAAAAACTTGGGCAATTTTCAGCGAGTTGCCCCTTTAAGTTTCCAGCAACCATTTTCCTTTCTTTGTTAATTTATTTACATTTCATCTCATATGCCTTCATTTTCTTTTTGAAATGACTAATTTGGGAGAGTCGCCTTATCTCGAAAATGATCAAACACGAAATAACACTATGTGAAACTAGAATTGTTGATAGGTTTAAAGAGGACAATGATATAAATCTCAAGGCTTTCCATTTAATTGAGGCTGACCTAGCCCATTTTAGGTCAATATACTGAGAGAACGTCATCTATAAGATTTCTAATTCCTCTCAACTCTCATGTACTCCAGAATCTAAGAAAATTTGTGCGTATATGATTTGGTTTGAGATGGAATTTAGATTTCCAATTCATCATTTTCCTCATCAATTTTTCTATTTTTATAATATCTATTCTACTGAACTTAATATTAATGATTGGAGGGCTTGATGGATTTCATTGTCCTCGCCTATTAAAACCAAGTTAGACTTGATTTGGACCTATTTTTAGGTACTTTGGATTTGAAAAAAGGGATAGAAGAATTGTACTACACATCATTCTACCCTTGATATAAAATAATTTACGATTTACCACTCTAACAAAACTTGAGAAGAAATTCTCTGTCTTCGTTAAAGGAAGCTAGGAAGAGTCCCATCAACATAGTTTGACTCTAGCATAATCTTGCGGTGTCCAAGAGTTCCTGGTGAGTTTGGGTTCTTGTAAGGTCAAAAGCAAGTACCCTTAAATTTCTCTTTTATTTAGCTTTGTTTTCTTTTGCAAGTAGAGAAACTCTAAAGCGCCCATGCTTGACTCAAGCCCAACTGACTGATTTAAAGAGGCTCTTTCAACCCGTTCACTGCACACTCAAGGAGATCCTAAGTCCTATTAACTCCTTTTCAATCAGGCTGATTAGATTTGTTCCTAAAGATCTCTAGAAGAAGGTCTTTAATAGGTCTAGGTCGAAGGCAAAGAAGAAGAAATTGGTAGAAGTTCCTGCCTCGGTCCCCAATTCTAAAAGACTCGTACTTTTAGATGAGTCCTTTTCAAAGAAGACTATATTCAAGCTTGGACCGGAAGAGACCACTCTGGAAGTGGAGCAAGAAGTCACCCTTCTGAACTCGGACTGGGAATGTAGGAAAATGAGGCGGAGGGCGGTCATTCCTTCTAGGAAAGGAGTCAGGAGGACCCGTTTCCGCATCGACAAAAACCCATTACTCTCGAGTCTAGGCATCTGGACTCTTGACTTATATTATTTTACTAAGAGAGGTTAATATAATTTATTTTTGTATTATTTTATTCATGCTTCTTCAATGGTAACAATAGTAATTGAAGCAGGTATTGGTAAATTCAAGGATAATACTCCTCAAAATTATTATATCATTCTAGTTCATTGATCAGGTTAATAGTCTCGACTAATCATGAATTGTTATGTATACAAAAATTTATGAGTAAATTATACTGACCTCATTTAAAGTTTCTGACAATTACAGAGACAACTCTTAAGGTTTCTGAAATGACATTGACCTCTCCTCCAAGCTTATTTTTTTTTTCAAAATAACAAAAATGTCCCTTTCATTTATTTTTATTTTTGACCAATTTTTTCTAACTTTTTTTTTTTCATGTTCAAATAAATATGAATTAAGATCTTCTTTGACTACAAAAATATAAGTTATTTATCTTAATTTTATTTTTTTATATAAAATGAAAAAAAAACTTTAAAAAAAGTTAGAAAAAGGTCAAAATTTAAAAAATTCAAAAACAAAAAAAATAAAAGGGGCATTTTTTTCATTTTGGAAAGAAAAAAAGGTTATAGGGCAGAGGTCTTTATAGTTTTTCAGTAAAAGTTAGGGAGGTCAGTGTCATTTCAGAAACTTCAAGAGAAGGTCCCTATAATTAAAAAAAATTATCAGGAAGAGGTCAATAGTAATTTATCCAAAATTTATTTATTTTTATCTCTTAAAAGTCTAAAATGTTGTACACATGATAGTTCATGATTAGCCAAGATCATTAGTCCCGGACCATACAATAATTTCTCGATAATGAAACGATAAACTACAACAACTCCAAAAGGAATTGTGAGTAACATTAAAAAATGTTTTTTTTTTCTATAAATATGATTGTGCTCTATTTTACTTTACTACTTTCATAATTCCAACAATCATCTAAAATCTTGTGAATCAATTGTATGTATTTCTCAACTGTTCATCCAAATGGAACAATCACTTTTTTTGACTCAAATTTTTGAAATCACCTAAATTTTTTACTCAATTCACCGCTCAATCATCTCCATCATCTGTTCAACTTGATTCTAACACTAAAAGTCACGTGGTGACCATTTTATGATAAAATAAGACATGAATCTCATGTCATCGCGACTTAATATTTATTTGGTTGTTGTGTAAAAGAAGGAAAAAATATATAGAATTTATGAGTTGCGAGTGTGGGAGTATATTTACAAATACAAGAATTTTACATCCAATCGAGATGATAAATCTTTAACGCGACATTGGTTAAAGATTCAATAAGTTACGAATAAATCTTGCAGCCATCTTACTTAGATTAAATCTATATAGTAAAGTGGTGTGAATGAGTAAGATAAAGTATTATACTATATAAAAATAAAATCTTTTCTTAATTTTATTAAACTCTCTCACCTTATTGATAAACTGCTTTCATCTTGGAATGACTTTCCTAGGCCCCACAGATTCAAACAAGAAGAATTGACAGGAAGGCATGTTATAAAACTTAAAGAGGGTCAAAGAAAAACAAAGAACAAATACTATGAAAGAAGTTGAAAAGACCTTTAGAATACTCCTTGATTTTTCAAACTAGGCAATACTTTAGAAAGGTTGGAGGAAATTAAACAATATATTTATGCTTTATCCTTACTAATATTTTTTTAATATATATCAGTGCACTAATTTATTGAAGGAACTTTGGTTCAAGTCAACAGCCATTACTGCTAGCTATTAGACTTCTAATTAATAATCAAGGGGGATTTAAAATTTATGAGTTAATAGAATGATTGAGAATTAATTTGCCTTTACTTTTATTGATAGGCTAAACTTCAACATATACACACAGATTTCCTATGCAAAAGAGAAAAAAAAGTAAATGCTGTTATACATAACAGATTTTTTTAATAATTTTTTGACTTTTAAGAACAAAATAGTGAGGTTTATTATAATAAAAGTATGTAAGATTACTTGTTTTATCTAAGAGTGAAAAAAACTAATTGAGATAATCCATTATAAATAATATTTTTATGGAAAGAGACATAACATTATTCTCTCATTTGAATATTGAAAAAAGTTAT